>CM023541.1:46154385-47451483 GCA_013350335.1 Chimonanthus salicifolius | reverse complement strand
ATGACATTTCAAAGCTCTTTCTCTTTCATCATTTCATAACTTCATTCTTTTGCATAATTTTCGCTGTACCTGCTTTTCTTTCCTGTTTGTATTAGTTCAAAGATGCCTCACATTGGATCACGTGGCTCGGCATTATTCTATTCAATCGATCAACTAGGTTTTGACACGATTCATCGGAAGTGCTTTCTAATTTCCTTTTGTTTCATGCTTATGTATAAATATAACAAATTTGGGTTTTAGTAGTACGGTGTCCAATTTTTCACACGTTAATTCAGAAAAAAATATAATATATTTTGTAAGATGACATGTTTTACACTTCGGAATCCTGTGTTGTTTCCCTTCTAATTTTTTTTTTTTTATCATTGCTATTATAAATTTATAACCAAATGCCTGGCTTAAGTAGAATAAATTAACTATTACTTTTTGTTCATGTTTTTTTAATGATATCATATCTCTGTTAATGGAGGTGAGATTAATCCCCACAAATACATGAAATAATCCCTACAAATACACGAAACTACCTGCAATCCTCTTGTATCAGGTAAGCTCGAGAGAAGTTGAATTCAAGACTTCTAATCTAATCTTAGAAAATTACACTAACTTAACTACTCGTGTACGAGGTTTCATTAGAGTTGGTATAAGGGAAGTCAGGGCCATCTAGAAACAAGTTGAGGTTTTAAGACAAAAATTTAAATGGGGCTTTCTTGGAGTTCATGCATAAATTCCATTCGTCCGGACGGTCTACATATGCATAGTGCATTAGTTAAAAAAAACTATATAATTTCTATAGTTTTGAATAATAAAATCACCTTTAAAATTTTAAATTATTTTTAAGCACTATGTATTTTCAAAATTTCTCAAATTGAATATCCGGACTAATTACGATAACTTGATAAAATACTTTAAGACTTTATGGTCTTTTGATACTCTCAAATATTTAAAACACAGTACGTTACAAATAAGGTTATTCCTCGGCTGTGCCGAAAATACATTTCCGAAAGTCCAAACAACTAACCGTGAAACCCGTTGAACTCCAATTCAAACCTAAACAAATATATGAAATTTGAAAACTTAGATCTTTTAAATGATTGTTTAACTGGATTTTTTTGTTTGAAGAAGGGACGGGATTTGAGATGGAAAAAGATCACATATTTTAGTAAACAATCATTTGAAAGATTTAAGATTTTAAATATCACATATTGTTCAGCTTTAAATTTGAAGTTCAACGGTTTTTACGGTTTTTGTTTGGACTTTCGGGAAGTGTGTTTTCGACACAGCTGAGGGATACCCTTATTTGTAAAAGACTGTGTTTTAAGCATTTGGAGTGCTAAAAGAACTTAAAGTGTTAAAGTATTTTTATCAAGTTATCATAATTAGTCCGAATATTCAATTTGAGAAATTTTAGAAATACATAGTGCGCCACGGCGAGAGGGGCCTTTATTCATCCAGGGGCCTAAGGCGACCGACTTTCTTGACTAATGGTCAAGACGGCCCTGAGGGAAGTTGTGCTAGAGGTATAACTTAGAAGATAAGGGATGCACCTGGCATTAATTAAATTCATTAACATTCATTGTAAGCGGAAATGTTATAGTAACATAATAGTTAAATAAAATAACAGAAATTGCAATTTTTGGATAAAAAAGTTATGTAGATCAATGAACCCTATTATACCGAACATAGAGTTGCAAAATTCTCTGAAAAAAATTTAGGACTAAGGGCTAATTTATAACCATAAGACTTAGATCCACCAAAGGCAACGGTGAAATGGTTATTAGTTTCAATCAGGGGTATAATATTTTTTTTTTAAAAAAAAACATATGAATATCGGCCGATATCGGATATCCACCAATATTGTAAATATCAGCCGATACAATACGTATTGGCTGATATCTTGACCCCTGGTTTCAATATTGTTTGATCGGATGACAAACAAGCACTTTTAATCATTTTGTAACTTTAAAATACTCCACGATCATCATAAAAGTAGTAATTCCATGGCTTTTCAAACAATATGTTACTTCATAATCTATAATATCCTCTTTCTTTCTTTCTTTCTTTTTTATCTTTTTCCTTCGTGCTTTCTATTCTACCCATCATTTTCATACTTGCAGCTTATAACCTCTCAACTTTATGCACTAGAGTTGTCTTTCATCTTCTATTAATATTCTCAAATCACCTCAAATGAGGTTTTCTTTATTTGTTATCTATTGGAGTAATTTTCAAATTATTCCTAATATGGTGATTTCTACCTCTATCTTTCAAAGTAATTCTCTCATCTAATATAACATATATATTACTCTCACCTTAACTTTGCCTATTTGTCTTTTCTTCATTGTCCAACACTCAACTTCATATAGTATCGTAATGTTTTATAAAACCACCCCTTTAATTGTTGTGAGATTCTCTTATCATACACAAGTCTGCTAGCTTGTCTACATTTTGCCCAATGTACTCTCACCCTATTAATTATATATTTGTCCAATCCTCCAAAGAATTCTACTGTTAAACCGAATATCTAAATTAATTTCAGTGTTCTACTTAGTCATCTCCAATTTTAATTGGATTGCTCCATCTTTTAAAATACTCCACAAATACGTCTTCAATATGATGAAACTCATTGACTCATTATATACCATATATTAAAAATATGACTTCTGTTATCATAAGTTAAGGGAACATATTCCATTTATAAATATGTATATATGCATAAATTCACATCTAGTTATCATCATTATCATTAAATTATTATCTCAATACTCAAAGTATGAATAATCTCCATTTTGTGCACACGACTTAGTCTTTATCTATTTTTTTTTTTTTGAATTTATATGTGGGAAACTGCGGGATACCTAGCGTAAAACCTCTACGAGTGAGTCCACTGCCTCTAAGGCACACCAATGTTAGGCCATGGGGGCTCGAACCCGCAACCTCCCACTTTCTGAGACGGAAGGCAACCAGTTGAGCTACACCCATATAGTAAGTGTTTATCTTTTTCTTATAGACTTTGAGCTCTTTTGGTGCTCTACACCATTATCATAGCCATGCTTCTTGATAGGCTTACTTTGTGGCCAAGAATTTTCTTACATTCCCAAGTGCTTAACATTCATTTTATAGAAATATTGTTTGTGCAGGCAATCTAGATCATGCCAAACCTTTTCTAGGACCACATTGAATGGTGTGAATGAATTAGTTGGAAAGCTTTATTTTTAAATAATGTCTATCAAAAGTTATTTTGATTGAATGAATAAAGTATTTTTTGAAAACTACAAAATTTGGACCCAATTTACAGTTCACTAGATTGTGGAAAGCAGGTAGATTGATGGAACTATATAAACATGGTATTTCATAAATATTTAGAACTATTTACATGTGTTAGATTTATAACAACCTTTAAGAACCATGTAGGCATTGGGTTGAGTTTTGATCAAGGTTTGAAAAGACCCATCATATGTTTGAGTAAAACATATGACTTCATAAAAATGCTAAATATATCAGTAGTTTGACTTGTGAAGTTACATGTTTTATCTCAAGCATCCTCACTCTTCAGACCCTGTAAATGTGAAACTCAACCCAACATCATGAGGGGTCTTGAATACCATGTCGCAGCATAATTGATAAACGTGTATTTATGGAATTAGTTTCACCTTCAATGATAGATTGAGATACCAATATAAAAAAAAAGTTATTAAATATTAGCAATTTCATTAATGAAACATACTTCACTTGCACTTTTGCAGTGGCACTCTTTGATAAACTATACTGTTCGAACCCTAATAGCACCTTAGCTTAAAGAACCTATTTCAATTCAAGTAGGTTGTTTTAGTTGCTACATAAATATATGGATATAGTGATCTGTTTAAATTCAACAGTTAATGTGCAGTCGATGAACGCTTTAAAACATCAAATTAAAAGAGATTTGAAGAAGTTTAATTCATACAATTTTTATTTTTTTTTATAATGTATAATTTAATTCTGCAGTGTTTTTTTAAGATTATCATGGAGTATCCTCAGTCTGGCAAGATATGCACAACTGTATTTTATCCATATTGGATTTGACAATCATCAGTTTGCCTTCGTGATTATAATACTTGATTTTCTTCTTCATATCATTCTTTTAGTGCTTCGATTCATTCCATATATTAATCATCTTCATATACTGCAGCCTCCAAAATTCCTCACTCGAAACAAGTCATGAATGAGGAGTTTGGTAACTATGCTTTCAAATGGTAATGAGGGAATAAGTGATAAATGGATCTTTAGAGTCAAAACTCACTCCGATAGATCTATTGAAAGGTATAAAACTTGTCTACTGGCTAAAGGCTTTAATCAAGAATATGACATTGATTATGAGAACTTTTGCCCCAATTGATAAAGTGTCATCGGTTCGAACTCTCATTTCTATTGCTGCAATCCATCAATGGACACTTTTTCAAATGGATGTAAAAAATGCCTTCTTAGATGAAAATTTTCAAGAAGAAGTCTACATGAAGCCTTCTGTAGGTCTTCCTCATTGTCCTCATGAAGACTGTCTTCTATGGTGTGCTCTTTGAGGCCTTAGGCAAGCTCCACGAGTCCGATTTGACAATTTTCAGACTATTATAATCAATGTTGGTCTTACATAGTCTCAATGACACGACTCTATTTGTCTCCACCTCAAGTCGAGGATGTTCTTACTACTTCTATGTCAATGACATGATTATTACTTGAGATAATGCTCTTGGTATCTTAGAATTGAAACAACTTCTTCATGATACTTTTGAGATAAAAGACCTTAGATTTCTTTTTTTTTTTTGAGGGGTGGGAGGTAATGATTCTTGTCTTCAATCAAAATATATCTTTGATATCATTAGTCGTGTTGGCTAGACAGAACAACCGATTCTTCGCTTCAGACTCATCTCAAACTTCATCCGACTGATGGTGAACTATTATCGAATTGTTGGGGCTACAAATGAGTCCCACATTGAAAGTGTAGAGGAAGATTTAAGGATTTATAAAAGACCTAGATCACTCCACTTAACTGGCTAGTCTTTTGGATTGGATACCCAACTCTTAACAAGTGGAATCAAATCCAGATCTCATGTTACCTCATGTAGACTCAAGAGATCCCCTAGGCGGATGGGATGGCCGGCCTCGTCCGAGGGGAGATTATTGGGATTATGAACAAGTCTCACATTGAAAGCGTAGAGAGAGATCTAGGGATTTATAAAGGATTTGGATCACTCCACTTAACATACTAGTCTTTTGGGTTGACTACTCAGATCCTAACAAGTACTCCATCTGCTACAAACATATTGTCAGCTCCTTAGTTTATCTCACAGTGACATGACTTGACATTACTTATGCAGTACATAACGTCAGACAGCTAGTCTCAACTTACTTTGTTTATTGGATTGTAGTAGTACGAATTCTTCATTACCTCCATAGTACATTATCTCAGTGTTTTTTCTTTATCATCAACATCATCTTTACAACCTAGTGTTTGTTGAGAGAGTGCTTGGGCTAGTGATGTCACTGACCACAAATCCACAAGTAGTCTAATTTCATACCTAGGGGCACTCTAATTTTCGATTTCAATCAATATTTCTCTCTCTCTCTACAAGTTATCTTATTTTTTTCATATTGTTGTCCAGGGAATCCAAAAAGAGCAGCTTCCGATCAAACAGCAGTTGTGCTTCAAACTCGTTCGCAATTGGCAGCTGATGGACATGGGATGCCAATTACCGTACCCCTTTCAATCTCTTTTACCAACCGTAAAAAAAAAAAAGCTTTCTTTCACCAACCGTATAAAAAATGCATTTCATCCTATCTTAACATCATTAGATAGAAGAATTATAGGGTCCTATGAAACGTTCCATAATCAGTACTGTTGCTGGATACTAAGATACAGAGAGTTGAGGAGCATGTCGATGTAGGCTAGCCAATGTTTCATTTTCATCCAAAGGGTCCAAATCAAGTGGCCCACTCATCTAGAGTTGTAGAGTCCTACTCTTACATTGGAAGGAATCATTTTTATCAATTGGGTGTCGTTTACAACGTCACATAAGATTCGATCTCACTGGAAATTATTTCTTTATAGCTTGGATGTGATCAAAATAATTGAATTACAATAGATGTATAAGAGATATAAGTATTTTCTTTATTATAAAGAAAGAGGTTGTAGTATCTTCTCATCAATTAGATGAATTATTAATTTTCGTATCATTTGTATTAAAAGAGAGAACATTTTTAATATTTAAGAAACGCAGTATTCTAAAAATAGAAATAAGTGTTCGAGTAATTATCCAGTATAAATCAGATCATACTAAATTAACATGAACCATTAAATGATAACCCTTTAAATTAAATTATAAATTGAATTAGAAAGTAAAATAAAAATGGTCTAAAAATTGTGATAAAACGTGGAAGACATTCATCACATGCATAACTTCTCTCTAAGAGATTGTTGGGACTCGACTTCCCATCCAAAAGAGTAGCTTGATAGATGGAGTGACCCAATCTTATATAAATCTTTAGTTTTTTTTTCCGTCACAACTAATGTAGACTCTTTCATTAATAAGGGAGAAAAGCTAAAGATTTATAAAGGACTGAATTACTCCACCTAATCATCTGATATCTCCTGAGGGATCTATATCATGGCCGACAGGGAAAGTGACCGATGCTGCTGACGATTAACGGATCCCTGTCATTGATTCATTCATTTCCAACCTCTTCTGGCCAAATGATGAAGATTGACGACTATTTTTGGCTTTCCTCACCTCATATGTTCAAGGCCGGCCGCCGGCCTTCTATCACTTACTTTTTACGATTTCAAATTATATTTTGGTTATCAGACAATCAAGAATGGACTCCTGTCTGCTTCAGATTTCAGATTACAATTCCAAAACTCCAGTCTTTACTGAGACACTTGACTGAATATGAATTTATACCCGCAAAATTTTGAAATTGTAAACAGAGAAATTTGCATTTGGGTGTGTCTAATTGGATAATTCGTGCATCCTTTTTATTAAGATCACACTTACAAAACTTTGCGAGCGACCAAGGTAAGTTCTGGTTGAAGCACTTGAAATCTGATGGAGTCAAAGGGGGAATAAAGATGGGTCCAGTGTTGAGGACTGAAAGGATGTATGGATGGGATAAGGTGGGCCATTGATCAAGTCAGGTCTACTTAAATAGAATGCTTAGGCTTCTCAATAATTTTCTTCGACCACTCAATTGTAGTGTTCAAAGGGCAAACATGTATCATTGGTACGGGTCCTGATTTTTCAAATTTCAAGCAGCAAATGCAGCTGGCCTACCTAGCAGAGATTACATATGGCGAGCTTGATTCGAACACTTTTTTTGTATGAACACCGAGCACTATTATAATAAATTGAAATTGTTAAGAATTAGGTATTAGTCCAAAAGAATAGCTTGTTGGGTGGAGTGACTCAATTCATTTATAAACACCTAGATCTCTCTCTACATTTTCATTATGAGACTCGTTCGCAGCAGCCCCAACAATCACCCCTTGAACAAAGTTAGCCATCCCGTCTGTCTGGAATATCTCCTGAGTTCACATGAAGTGGCGTAAGACCTGACTCTGATATCACTTGTTAAGACTAGGGCCGGCCCTACCTTTAGGCCAACTAAGCTGCCGTCTAGGGCCCTCCAATGTGACCAATAGGCTGTAATGCCCCCACTTGCACTGCCTTTAGGGCCTCGGGCCCCCACCAATGCACTTTGCCTAGGGCCCTTGAGATTTCAGAGCCGGTACTGGTTAGGACCTAAGTATCCAGCTTAAAAGACTAGCTTGTTAGGTGGAGAAACCCAAATCATTTATAAACTCCTAGATCTTCCTCTATACTTCTAACGTAGTACTCGTTCGCAGCAACCCTAACAAAAATCTCATTCTATCATCCTCTATAGATTAGTTTGTTAATTGATCACAATAAAATAACAAAAAAAATTAAGGTGTTAATTTATCGTGAGATAGTGTCTACCAATATCAATTCCCACGAGATAGTAGGACTAAAATCGGGTCGGGTCAGGATTTTTAAAATCTAACCAGCCTGAGTTCCGACCCGAACTTTTGACTCGGACGTTTTGACCGGACCGACCCTCATTTTGAACCTACTTTAGCCTAATTTTTACCGGGTCGGGTCGGGTTAACTTAAAATCTCTCAACCCAACCCGACCCGAATTCAATACGGATTTCTAACTTCTCAACCCAACCCGACTTTCATAACCCTACCCGTATGATTTTCGGGTTGAGTCATGCGGGTTCGAGCCAAAACCTGACTTGAATTTCACCCATGTGGGATAGTAAGATCCATTATTTCACGGATTAGCTTGGATTGGACAAGAATAGTGAGTCCATTGTTTCACGGATTAGATTGGATTGGACAAGAATAGTGAGTCCATTGTTTCACGGATTAGGTTAGGTTAGGACTTAGGATTGGACTGGTCGAGTTTGTTTTTAGGTTAATGGTTCACCATTATATGTCCTTCCAAGGCTTGTCCACAGTAAGAATATATATCATCCATTTGTAAGGATCTTGATTGGAATATCATTTTTTTTTTATAAGGGATACTTTCAATACTTTCTAATTAAATTATGAAAATGCTCTTACAAAATGTAGCAGTATTTTTTAGATTGAAATTTCATGAGAACATTTTATCTTTTCATAAAAAGTGAGTAGCCGTTCATTTAAAAAAGCACTCTTCGTAAAATTTGAAAATTTGAATTTAAAAAAAAAAAATGAATAGAAGAAATACAAGACTTCACTATATTATAGTTAGACAATCTACACATGTTTATTCAAATAATAATATACAAGAAATTTAGTGGTCAAACCGGTAGACCGTACATCTCCACCATTTATTTAGTAGAAATTGAAATGTTAAAAGAGAAATAATCAAATCTCTTTTATATGATCATTTCTCAAAAGATGTTGACAGATATATGAAGTAGTTAAAATATGAGAGATATATTGTAAAAAATCAATCTTCAGTGAATAAACATCTGCCACATATTATACACCTGAAGAACGATTTATTTATTTATAAAATCCTTTTGCTTCACTCAATTATATAGTGTTAGCGTGAGGACAGAAAAAAAGAGCAAGACATGACTTCTCCTGCGAAAGGCAGTAGAAAGACCAGTGAATGACACCACTAAGACCACTAGAGAAGAAATCTGCGGGACTTTTGGGCTTTGTCCCATCTCATGTGATCCATGGTTCCAATCCCTTGCTCCACCAGTCCACTCGAGAATGTAGATGATAAGGACCACTCAATCATGTTATGTTTTTTAGTCTTAAATATTTTATATTTGGTTTTCAAATAAATTAGAGTAGGTTGATGTATATATGGATGAATACATATAGAAAGAAAGAGTATCTGGTCATTTTTCTCTCTCCTATATAAGAACGATTATATATTGACATCTTAATAGTAAAACAATGATTTTAGTTGAAATTATTTGAGATGTATAGAGTTTACCTCATAAAAATCTAAATTGTTCATTCTTAAATGTAAAAATGCATACAGGTATCTTCTTAAATCTTAAGAAATTTTTAGACATCTATTGAATTGATCAAATGAGAGAGGTGTGATTAACTTTATAGAACTTCCTAATCAAATGCTTTTTTATTTGACCTATCCATCGGTAAATTAATAATTTTACAAAATATAAAAGACTACGTATATATCTTTGTGTGTATATGCACAATTTTCCTCTAAGAGTATGTATATATCTTTATGTGTGTATAAACAATTTTCCTCTAAGGACTCTACGAGACCTCCATGTAAACTATTATCTGTAGTAGGAGTGTAAAATTTGGTATCGACTGATACTTTTCTTTCATCTTCTTTTTTTTTAAAAAAGAAAAAAAACAGTCGATATCGACCGATATTGTGATATTAGCCGATATGATATGGCCGAGATATCGGCGTATTGGCTGATACGATACATATCGACTGATATTTACACCCCTGATATGTAGAACTCATAGTGCAGTCAATGAATCATAATAAAAAAAAATTCTACAGTAATGGGTAAACTCTACTTTTGCTTATGCCTGAGATCATCAATTAGCAGTAGCACTACTCTTCATGTTGAACTGTGTGCAATTCTTTCGTTTAGAAATAGGAGTTAGTTTTTCTTCAAATCTGAAAATGTAGAAAGAAGTATAAAATCGAGTAAAAACAATTTTTTATTAAAAAAAATCTATATACACCACTCGATCCATGTAACACATCCATCTCATTCCAGTAAGGGAAATTAACAAAATATTGGGATGGGAAGAATAGTTGGATACTTGGATGGACATAGAATCATATAGACTGTCGAAATATTAAAAACCTGCCTTGTTAAATTATCTTAATTTATTTTAATTTTAAAGTTAATCTATAAATTATTGAAACCATTTATTCTATCAATCTGAAATTAACATTAACAGTTGAATTTGACAAATTTTTATATAATTCAATTATCTATCTAAGGCCATAACTTGAAAATTTTAACTATAAACATCGACTTTGTATCACATATTTATATCTCTGATTTGAATCCAATATTGAGTATGACAGATGGACGTCTGCTCAAACAAGATATGGAGCCAAAAGGGTCGAATGGCAACTGGATGATCCTCTCAAAGGAAGAAGCGTCCTACTCAAGATGTGATGACAAAAATGTACAGGTGATCATTTATGGCGCAACTTGTGAATTGGATTTCACCTACTTAGAAAATTCAGGTTTAAATTATATACAATTTGAAAAAAATTAAATTAATCCAACTCGACTAATTTGAAATAAATCCGGTTTAAGTTGGGTACTAACTCAAATTGAAGATTACTATTTATACATTATATTTATTTTACTCATTGATATTACCCATGTACGTTTAAATATGTTAACCCAGTTTTCATAGCCCAATAGCCCGATATGAAAGGAAATTCCTCTTATCTTTTATTTTCTAATAAAACTATTATTTTCATCTCAATTTTCATAATTCTTTACATTTTATAAAAATTAAGGTCGGGCCGGATTGGGTTAGGGCATGGACAAAAAAATTTAGTTGAATCAAGTCACGTGAGCCAACCAAATGGCAATCCAAACATACTGTTTATCTTTTACCATGGTAATACAGCATGGTGCAAGTTAAGCCTGCCTTAAGCCCAGCCCCATCCCACCCAACTTCCAATCCCCACTAATAGAGTTCTCTACGAAGCAGGAGCCGAAATCTCCGCCGATACGCATAGTATCGATTAGAGATAAAAAAGTTCAGTCAATTTTTATTTTTTATTTAAAAATAAATAAATGTCGACATAGGCCGAGTCAATATCTCGGCCAATATTTATATTTTTTAATTTTTTTAAAAAAAACCCTTTTTATGTTTTTAAATGAATTTAAAAAAAAAACCCACTGAGATTTTAAAAAAAAAAATATGAGAAGAAAGAAATCTGTCAGCCGAGATCAAACATCGGCCGAATTTTTGACCCCTGCCAGGAAGATAAAAATATCTTTGGCCTAATTTCTGCTGCAGGGTTATCAACCTATCTTCCATTTATTAGGGCCAGTCAACCACACAGATGGTTAAGCGGATACTATAGTGCAGCAGATCATATTACACGAGTATCTTTATAAAGGGAGGGATAAAAGTGAGATCATATGAATTACAATATGAAACCTTTATCTACTTGATTTTTAATAAGATTGAGTGAAAAATAAAGGCTCGACATTTACACATTCGAAATTTCTGCCTCTGTATAGGTGACTAATTACCACGACACTCCTGCACCTTTATTCGTTCGAATGAATGCTCATTTCATTTTAGCATTCATTCGAATGAATACATGCGTACCCCCGCAATTTTGATTCGTTCGAACGAATATTCCCTTTAAATTTAATTCATTCGAATGAAACGATGGAACGAATCGAGTGAACAATAACACGCGTTATTGTTCACTTGATTCCTTCGAATGAATTGGTTTTCTTTAAAAATTTAAAGTTATTTTTTAATCACTGTGTATTTTTAAAATTTCTCAAATTAAATATCCGGACTAATTACGATAATCTGATAAAAATACCTTAAGACTTCAAGGTCTTTTGACACTCCCAAATGCTTAAAACACAGTGTTTTGTAAATAAAGATATCCCTAAACTGTGCCGAAAACACATTTAAGAGTGTCAAAAGACCTTAAAGTCTTAAAATATTTTTATCAGGTTATCGTAATTAGTTCGAATATTCAATTTGAGAAATTTTGAAAATACACAGTGCTTAAAAAATAACTTTAAAGTTTTAAAGGTGATTTTATTATTTAATACACTATGTATTACTGTAACATATAGAAAATAAACAATTATTTTTTAAGCACTGTGTATTTTCAAAATTTCTCAAATTGAATATCCGAACTAATTACAATAACCTGATAAAAATACTTTAACACTTCAAGGTCATTTGACATTCCTAAAAGTGTTTTTGGCACAGCCTAGGGATACATTTATTTATAAAACACTGTGTTTTAAGCATTTAGAAATGTCAAAAGACCTTTAAGTCTTAAAATATTTTTATCATATTATCGTAATTAATCCGAATATTTAATTTAAGAAATTTTAAAAATACACATTGCTTAAAAAATAACTTTAAAATTTTAAAGTAAATCAATTCATTCTAATAAATTGAGTGATTCATTTCATGGATTCATTCGAATAAATAGAGTGATTCATTTCATGGATTCATTCGAATGAACGGTGAACAATAATGCGTGTTATTGTTCACTCGATTCATTCGAATGAATTAAATTTATACGGGACATTCATTCGAACGAATCAAAATACAAGGGTACCATTGTAATTAACCACCCACACCTAGAATCGGATATGTAGAGGCAGAAATTTCGAGTGTGTAAAAATCGAGCCAAAATAAAACTTGAAAAGCCGATTCTAGATGGATGAGAGAGAGGCTTTGATGACAACATGAATTTTGCATTCCAATATACACAATTTGCAGACAGGACTTACCACTGGATGTCTAAGAATAATCATTTCCAAAAACTTCTATTGAAACTACCATAGGTTTTAACAGAAGCACAGACAAATCTTACACAAAACCCAACAAACATTTACATAAAATCTTAACAGTAATATACAGCTATTTCATGCTCTGAAACACCAAACATGTAGGACTGTACAGGATACCTCCATCATCACACGTTGAAAGCTTATACACATCTCATGGACTGCCAATGCAATGGAGGTAGGGATTCCCCACTGGAAACTATACAGATAATGAAGATTTTACATGATAAACGGAAGATATATTCAGCAAGAGAAGGGTTGGATGCAAAATTAAGGACCTTTCCCGTTTGCCCTGGAATGTTTGCTTACAGTCATCAGTATACGAAGAAATAAGGTGTATATAACAGTGATGCAATTTTAAGTAGAGGTTTTCTTACCTGGACACAGCCTTCTTGGGCTCATCAGCATCGATGGATTTGTGTGTACTGCAGGGTTTTGCTTCCTCTGATTCAACATCATATGATGAAAGCAACCTTCTCTGCATTTGTCAATGTCAAGCGTATCGTTAATCATGGCTATAATAGCTATAAACATGGAAGCCAATGAACCACCTGAGTTTCACGTAATAAGGAACACCAAGGACTGTCGATGTTATGTAACTCACATTCTTTCATGTAAACACACATACATGTGATTTTGTGTGTACCCCAATGAAGTATAGACATATAGGGCTTTGACAAATTGAAAAATTAACATAGTTATAGTAGAAAATATTAATTAGTGGCATGTGGAGTGCAATATTCTTTGTTTTACAAGATGGAATGGCAGTATCAAGCAGAAAATCTTAAGATCCAAAGTAGAGTCAATGTCACTGCCAACAAAGATTGGATGGGTGTTGACATTCAATCAACTTCATGGTAATCAAGGGTAATATGAACTGTCTTCAAAAGAAAGAAATTAAAATTACAGAGACAGAGAGAGAGAGAGAGAGAGAGAGAACAGCTGCACATGCATTTTCATCTAAGTTATTACGATGCTATATGTGATCATGAAGAGAAACTGTCAGAGAAGAATGCACTCACATGATCTTCAAAATCAGGGCTAGAGAGATTGACAGAGAGATTTCTCATCAACAACAATATCTGGGCAGCAAGCAAAATCGATACATTAATTGCAACAGCATAAGTGAAACGTTAGATTCATGTAAATTCAATATATATCAGAACAAGTTGACACATTAATTACAAAAGCATATGAAACATTAGATTCATGCATAAGCAATATGCAATATATCAGAAAACAAGTCTATGCATTAATCACAACAGAATACATAAAAATTAGATGCGTACAAGTTGACACATTAATTACAATAGTATATGAAACATTAGAAACAGGTCAACATATTAATTACAACAGCCTCAGCATACATAAAGTCACCCCTCCCAGCTCCCTAGCTGCCTCCCTCCCATCACGACAGCATACATAAAAATTAGACGCGTTCAAGTTGACGCATTAATTAAAATAGTATATGAAACATTAGACCGACGTATGAATTGCAAAAGTATATGAAACATTAGAAAACAAGTCAACACATTAATTACAACAGCATCAGCATACATAGAATCAACTCTCCCTCCATCCCCCTCCCCTCTCCCTCTCCCTCTCTCCCTCCCCTCCTCTCTCCTCCCTCTCTCTGTTGACACTAATTTTTTTTTTGGCAAAATGTCTCCAATCACCAACTTGAGCCTCAATGGGTTGAACAAACAAAACATATCAAAACCTAGTGAGAGAAAGTTAACTCATGAAAGATTTGGTTGATCTACACCTTTTGCAGTTCAGTTGATCCAAAGTGTTTCACTAGTGGCATATCTTAGTCCAAAGATGGCTTTTACAACTCACCGATCTTCAGTCCGGATGCCATGGATCACCATATGTTGTGTGTGGCCCACCAATGATAATCCAATGATTGAGGCCATCTTTCCATGCTGAAGACCCATAAAATGGATCTCTATCGCAACTTACAGATCGATTGAATGCATGGACTAAAAGAAATAAGATGTGATTCACCTTTGATGGCCCGACCATACAAGTTCAAGTCCATTTCAAAGATTCATGTGTTAGATCTCCATTGCCACTTATAGATCGATGATCTGGAATGAAAAATATAAGATCATATCCAATTTCAGTGTCCCGATCATTGCAAGCTCAAGTCCATTTCGAAGGGTCATTTGTTAGGATCTCCATCACAACTTATGGATCAATGATCAAATGGATGGATTGAAGGATATAAGCTTTGGCCTGCTCATGATGACCAAGTGATCACAAGTTCAAGCCCATTTCAAAGATCCACATGTTAGATCTCCACTACGGCTCACAAGTTGATGAACATATGGGTAGCTTGAAAGATATAAGCTATCACACATTCATGATGGCCCGATGATCATAAGTTCAAGTCCATTTCGAAGATCCATGTGTTAGATCTCAATTGTGACTGACAAGATTGACAGTTAGATGGGTAGATTGAAAGACATAAGATGTGGCCAACTCATGATAGCTCAATGATCACAAGATCAAGTCCATTTCAAAGATCCATGCGTTGGATCTCCATTTCAAGTTACGAATCAATGATCGGACGTACGGATTGAAAGATATAGGGTTCAATCCACTATGGAGGGTCCGATGATCACAAGTTCAAGTCCAATTTGAAGATCCATGTGTAAGATCTCCATCACAACTTACGGATTGGCGACCGGACGTGATTGAAAGATATGAGTTGTTTCCCACTCATGATGGCTTGATGATCACAAGCTCAAGTCCATTTTGAAGATCCATGTGTTACATCTCCATTCCAACCTTTGGATCATTGATCGGATGGACAGATCAAAAGATTAAATTTGTGGCACACCTATGATGATCGGATAGGCATAAACCATGTGTCATCTCAAAGATGCTTGTGTTAGCTTTTCAAAGATGCTTCTTGATCATCAATCTAATATGTGGATCAAGAGATACATAGAAATTAGGCCCAATGCACATATATCCTTCAAAGTGGTGTGGGGCCCACCTAAGATGACTAAATGATAATGATTTCAGGGCCCAACTAAGAGATTTTTTTTACAACGACGAACCCCAAGATCCCCACCTCTCCTCAAGTATGAGGGCGTTAGGTAAAACTACAGATGTACAGAGCCCCCTGCAAATTACACAAAATGCTATGGACCATTGGATTGTACAATGTCAACTTCATGATCATGTGGGGCTCAGATTAATTTCAGAAGCCTCAAAATTGATTTTATCATAGAGAGCATGGATATATGTGTGTCCAACAAAAGAGATTGCTTCTCACTTGAAATTCAAATGAAGAAAAGAACAATGGCAGGTTTTGGTAGAGAGGAAGGGGCTCTTTGGAGGGTCTTTTAGGAGGCCTTTTCTTTGCACTCTTGTGAGAGGAGAGAAGAGAGGAACCTTAGGAGAGTTTTGGTGTTCTTCAAGGAGGAAGGTCTTTAGAAAGGAGTTTCAAAGGAGAGTACTTCTTGAGGAGTGCAAGAGCATTAGTCTTGTGAGAGATGCATGCACTTTGGAAGATACAAGATTCAAGGATCTTAGTCTCTTCTTTCTTCATCATCTTGAGGTGTGGTTTGGAGTCACCTCCAAGACACTGAACATCATCTCATATAAGTGTGGTTTGGGTTCTTCCTATGGACACTTGAACATTCTAATATGGTATGGGTTCTTCACATGGACACTTGAATCTCATATAAGTGTGGTTTGGAATCTTCCCATAGACACTAGAACATTCTCATACAAGTGTCGTTTGGGTTCTTCCGATGGACACTTGAATCTCACTCAAGTGTAGTTTGAGTTCTCCCCATGGACACTTGAATCTCATATAAGTGTGGTTTGGGTTCTTCCCGTGGATACTTGAATCTCATACAAGTGTGGTTTGAGTTTTCCCTATGGACACTTGAATCTCATATAAGTGTGGTTTGGGTTCTTCCCATGGACACATGAACATTTTTATATAAGTGTGATTTGGGTTCTTCCCATGGACACAAACGTTTTCATGTAAGTGTGGTTTGGGTTCTTCCCATGGACACTTGAACATACGTGCGGTTTCGGTTCTTCCCATGGACACTTGACCCATTTTCAAATGTGCTTTGGAGTTCACATCTCCATGGACACTCAACCCATTTTCAAGTGTGGTTTGGAGTTCTCTCCATGGACACTTAACCCATCTTCAGGTGTGGTTTGGAGTCCATCTCATGGACACAGCATATTTTCAAGTGTGTGGGAGATTTTCTACAACTCCATGAACACTTAATTCATCTATATGAGTGATTTGGATCTCATCTATGAACATTTAATCCATTAATTTAAGTATGACTTAGTTACATCCTAATGGTACCTATATATGGATATACACAAAAGTGACTTAGATCTCATCCATGAACAATTAAATCATCAAACCATATGTGGTTTGGAGTTGAACACACAAAAATGTGACTTGGACCTCATCCATGACTATTAGTATGTTAAACTAAATGTAGTTTGGATTTGAACAAAACAAGCGTGATTTGGAGATTTAACTCCATGAACATTTGGATCATATCTATGTGGCTCCCATGGGATGGTTTATTCAAATTTGTGAATTAAGAAACTTCAACTTGTAGAACAAGCCTTGAAGGCTCCACTAAAAGGATAAATCTACAAGCCTCCAACAAGTGAACTAAGTCATTGAACCCCCGCTGGAGAAATCAACGGAATACAAGTAAAATTTCTACAAGATGGAACAAGTCTATGGACCCCACTTGAAGATATGAACATGTCAAGCCCACCAACATGAACATTAAGATACTAGATTTGTAATTTTATATACTTCCAAAGTTCAATTCATGTAATTGTAATTTGTGCTCAAAGTTTGACTTGTAAAAGGGGTACTAGGCCGGTCTCCCAAATGAGTTGTTGACTTGGTGCTTAGAACCATTATACCCACTTTCCATGTTCAAATTCAATATACATCAATTTTGTGGACCCCTTCAAATTTTCTAATTCCAAAATTTATTATTTTTGAAAATTTGTGTCCACACTCTCCATCTTCTTCATCAAAGCCTTTATCCCTATCTCGGGTTGGCTTGCCAAGTTCCTCTCTTTTATTCTATCATATCAAAAATCATACCCCCTGTTTCCGTACAATCAATCATCTCTCTCTCTTATCATCATCCTTGCCAAAAACAATACATACTAATGCATATGTAGACAGTTATCCTATCACCATCATTAAATCTTTTTTCCATCTATATATGGTTGGTATTTTGAGTTCTATTTTTCCACTCAATTCTATCAACATAGCCAAAGTTCGGATGTCTATGTATGTTACAAATTGATAGTTCATTGGAGTAGGTTCATTTAGTTCAAATTTTAGTTCAACAAACTTGTAGTTCAAGTTCGCTAACCTTAAGTAATTTAATTTCAAGTCAGATACAGTTTAGTTTTTGCAACATGGTTATTATAGGCTGCAACTAATTTATTGACAAAATATCATAAAGCTCAACACCAAACTATTCGATGAATCAAATCACGAATTATTCAAAATAATGAGTTTGCAGTACGGGAATATGACACAAGTTGAAATGAAGTAGGTAACTATGCTATCAACAAGGGGCTTTCCTAGCCACATGCATTTATGAAATAATATAAAATATATATATATATATATATGGAATTCATACACTTTTAACATACTTGCACCAACAAGATGGTTGAATTTACCAAAATTAGCATCACCACATGTTCTGTTTTCAACATCAACCATTGTGACTATTAAATGAAATATTAAGTTTTTTCAAAAAAAAAAGACAAGGAATCTTAGACCTCAATACAGAGAATGGTAACTAAAAAAATCATAAAGCCTTTTCCCTTATAAATAGAGAAAATATCATTTATATCAATAAAACCTTACCATCATATTTAAAAAAAAAAAAGATTGAAGCTTACTGTTTCAACATCAATTGGATCCATCTCCTTCAATTTCTGCAAATGGCCACTTGTGTTTGGGTCAAAGACACTGCCAATGAAGTTGTAGACTTCAGCAAAGTCTGGCATAACTACATTAATCAATAACAATAATGAGTCAATGAAGGTTTTAAAGAAAAGTTTGAGAGAAAAATTAATGGTATGTAGGATAAAGAAAAAGTTGTAATCTTCATAAAACACGGGACAAAAGAAAATAGAACTTGCTGACAACTGTAGATAAAGTTCCATAGGCAATTATTTTAATGTATCCATATCTCTCTCACATTTGTTACAGCATAAACCCAACAGCTTATGATGATACATATGTGAATTACTTGTGATCGCAAAGCCAAACACTTACATTGAACTTGATCCTTATTTGCATTGTATTGTACATGTAATTGTTCCATTGTGATCTGACAAAACTATAGGAATGGAATGTAAAATGGATGGCTGATCAAGGTCATGATTTAGGTCACCATTCAAAAAATGAATGAGAGAGAGAGAGACTGACAAGTTTAACAAGGTTCAAAGCAAAAATCAAACAATCTAACCTACTCCAACTTCAAGATATGATGGGTTATTGGACAAGAAAATGGCATCATTCATGAAAATGTGGGCAGATACAGTAAAGCAAGTGGTTTTATCACAATATTTTCCAAATATCCTGTATTGTAGTAGGAAAAATTTGTGGCGTGCACTGGTCACGGAGAAGGTGAATACATTATTTATAGCTCAGTATGCAATTCGAATTGCCTACCAAAGGACACTCAAATAATCACAAATTTCAAGGTCAAATGAAGCGTATCAATCAAAGTCGTATGGTTTCCTTTGCTCATCATGTATATTGCTAAAAATGGCTGGGCATACAACAACCCTCCAATGTATTTTTTGGCATAGTTTTCAACAATAGGATGTGTCCAGTCCAACACCTTCAGACCATCCCATTGATGCTCATCAAGTTATTGCTGTTGGATTGAATGGGTATGTGTACGGTGAAAATTTCACCAATTAAAATCACATTTAGACAATCAATCAGGACCTATGGTTTGCCCGTGCATCATCCCCATGAAGACCTACCCCACCACCTACCCTCATGATTGGCAAGCAACCAAGTTGGTCCACAAAAAGTCAGAGGAGGGGCATACTACATTTTGGGATGGAACACATACAAAAAAAGGGAATTTTAGACCATGCAATAGTGACCCATTTAAAATAAATCATTGGTTAAGATGATTAGAAGGCCCCAATTTCGCAAACCAATTGTCCTTGTGAAGACCTATCTACCCAAAACCTTCCCTGCAGGAGGCATGTAACTAGAAGGGCCCAAATAAGTCAATGTTGGGTGTCATGTGTGCAAGATATAGGGATACAACTAGGATGATTATAAGGCAGGTCGCAATTGAGGCACTTCCTGCATTCCTTTTTTTCTGATAAAACGTGGCACCATTGTACTTTTCCAGCATTTGAAGGCCTTGAATCATGCATGTAGAACAAAGATAATGGGGGTGTCTCGTTGTATCAAAACAGAAGATGCTTTAATCCCAACAGGAAGGGTTCTTTGCAAATCATTTTATCATTGTGAAGAACAACCAACACCCCTCCCTGCAACTGACATGCAACTAGGTATGTGCCGCAAAAAGTCAACCTTAGGGGCATCACGTAACCATATAGGAGTAAAACTTTAACCCATATAGGCAATGTATCCTCTGAGTTGTTCGGCAGAAAAGTAGAACCCACCTCTAGTCATCTAATAATACATCATCATAGATTGTCAAGCTTCAGCATTTGACAAACATCCAAGTATCTGACCGATCCACTGTTGGACTGAAACTAGACTTTGGGCCTCGAAATCAAGGGGTAGAATGATTCAACCAAGGTGATATTGCCTAACACTCTACCCTCAAAAATAACCTTCTTTTTACTCTTAAAACCTAAGTTCTCAAGATACAAAGCAACTCCTCCACCCCAACACTGCAGTGGACCTCAGCATGATAAAAAGGAGTGGAGAATCTCCTAAAAAAACCAATTGAAACATCTTCTTTTTTTGTATCTTTTTGTGAATAAAGGAGAACCCAGTTGAATCATGCAGTTAATATTACAATTAACATCTAATGGATTTCAGTAGAGTAAAGGCCTTCAATAGCCGTTTTATGTTTGGTCGTCTTAGAATTATTAGCTGAAATCTGAGAAATGAATAATCAAAGTGGTTCACACTTTGGATTTCCAACATTAATGCTTTCAAATGAGAATTTATGAATCCCCTAGAATTGGAATTTGGGATTGCATAAGTCCACCTATAGAATTCATGTTTCACTAACCATGGATTCTTTGGAGAGTTTAGTAAATTCCACACAAGAATTCCAGCCTTCCATACAGAACCTAAATATTTATGATTTCCATGATAATTGCAAGAAAGAACATTTTTCATTAAGTAAAACAATTACTCACCTCGGTTGGGGGCAGCATGATTCCCCTGATCAGTCGTTTCACAAGATGGCCATGTCCTAGGAGGGCTTCCAGTGCTACTGCAACAGCAATTATTTGCCACTGTTGGCCCAACAGGTCCTATATCATCTGAAAGAATAAACAATTAAAAGATTCCTTTTGCATAGGGATTAGGGAGAAATTGACTGCTACACAATTAACAAGGCTAAGTTTGTCAAGAAACACAACCTTTTGTAACATGTGACACACTGAGTGGAATAACTGAATTGTGGGTCCAAGAGGACATGACAGCACTTGTGGTAGAGTTCATAAGCATCGAATCTGTCCTGAGATTATAACCCGGTTCAAGAACAAATGATGAAGACTGAAATGGTGGCATAGCTTGTGATGGCAGCAAAGCTAACATAATTTCCAAAATTCTATTAGTTCCACAAAATCACAAAAACTAAGAACAATAGAGTTTGGAGTTTTGAGTTTTGAGTTTATTATACCATTTTTGGAGGCCTTCTGTGGATAGGGATGAGATGCTTTCCGCTTTGGTCTAGGAGGAGGTACATGTTCACTTGTCCCATTCTTTTGAACCTTCAGGAAGTACTTCTGAGCATGGCTGCGTATCTGCAAGAATTCTGAACTTTTACTCCTGGAAACGAATATATAAATAAATAGATAATAGTCAAACAATTCAAGAAATTCAACTATTGATGGCATTTGACCTCATGACACTGAAACCAACAATTGCAATGGTGAACTACGAACTAGTAAACTCTTAAACAATAAACTCTCTAGGAGGTTGTGTGCATATGCAAATATATGAATAAAGAATTAGGATTTCATAGAATAGTTTATGTTATCTGTACATTATGTCATCAAAGAAAAAGGTTAATTCAGATTGCACCATAGACGTAAAAATGTTCACATGCGAAATGCCTGAATGTTGAACCAGCATATTAGCACTCAGTCCCCGTCTTAACAAGAATTCCATTGGTCAATTCTTGTAAGGTAAGGCAACCAAATCTGATGGAGTTTAGGTGTTAAACCTCTTAATGTTATGAATTCTTCAGTATTGGGGTTGTGCTGTTGTCTGTAGGAAAGGAAAAAGGAGCTTGGCAAGAAGTGATTTTCAGCAAGAATAACTTTTGTGAATATCATGGGTATCCCCAATCCACATTGGAGGTGAGACAACTTCCATAGATTCACAAAACCACCTCCGAGCCTCGTGTATCGGGTAAATATGGGGAGGCTCGAACCCAAGACCTCTAGTCATTCCTATAAGCTCAAGACAACTGAGCTACACTTATGCAGGCTCAGTAAGAATGACTTCAAAGGAATGTTTGGTTAATCAATTGTGCTGTGAAAGATCAGATGCATGAAAGTTCAAATTTGTAATAAGTAGGATAATTTAAAGGGAAATACAGGAAGAGTGGTTCTTGGCTCAAAGGTCAGATTCTGGCGAGGTGGTGAAATTCCTTTTAAGGAGATTCAATGAGTGCTCAACCTAGTCATTGACACTGGTTTAAATTTGCAGTAATTTCCAGTATATATATTTCTAGTATATTGGAGGCTGATATTTTTGGCACTTTCCTATTTCTCAATGACATCCTACAATTGAGACAAATAGCTGAATTCCATGAAACCATTTCATAGAAGTTCATTAAGATATTCTTTTTGTAAAGCAAATAGACTTCAATTCTTGAATCATTCACATTATTTCAGGTTCTATTGTAACAAAGGATTCCCTTTTTATGTGGAAAAAGACCAATATCAATAATTATCATCTTAAATATAGACAATTCCTTAATATCTAGTTCATTTGTAACAAAATATTTCTTTACGAATATTTACAGTTTTTTATGTTATAGATGAATAAGGAGAATACTTCAGTCTTTTCTCTTATTCTTTATTGCAGATTCAAGGGTTTTACAAAAGATGGTTCTCTTTCTCTTCATATCTTCTAGTTCTGCTACATTGATCATCAAGTACTCCATTCGACCGCCAAGTTGGTTGTATTTACACAGAAAATTGTGTTACTTGGATATCTAAACAAGATAAAAAAAATAAAAAATTAAGCCCCACAATAGAGACATTAATCACAAGTGATCTCTTACCAGGCTGGTGCAATCATGAATTCCCAATGGACCAAACTGAACAACCACCAAATTCAACTTGAGGACACCAACAGAGGCATACCATCCACTAATCATGTAGCACTCATACACTATTATTAATATTTATTTCTTCATAATTACTACACTTGGTAGTAAGTAACGCTGTCTAAATTACATTACTCCAAAAAAGTAATAAGAACAAAACCATAAAATGCCCAAAACCACAAATGAAGTGTCCTGTCTAAGTTCATAACCCTTCATTAACAAAAGACCACAATATGATTCAAGTGTAATCTCATAACTAATATGGCTCCCAAACCCATCATAATATCTTTATTTCCTTGAGATCAACCCATCTAAAAATATATTGCTATATTCCTTCCCCTTAACACTGAGCTAGAACACCAATATTGCTGGTTAAATCAGTAACCAACGTTGGTGTGAAGCACTCATCGTCATTATAATAAGCCATATTTCCTATCTATCTCAGGGCAACCTTCTGAGTTCTACATTCTCACTCTAATTTATTAGATACGAAATCATATTCCCTATCACCCCAGTCTCTAGCACCTTCTATGGGTGGCTTTTATACTAAAGGTTAATTCTGGTCTTTTAGGTATGTGTCAAAACAATTTTAAACAACATTCACACACTCGCATCTAGTGGGGCTACCTTTAGGATTCCTCTAGCGTAATCATTTCTTGTTCTATCTTTCAACGTTTTACCAAACATTCACCTTAGCATATGCATATTTTTTCCACTACTTGTTGATCTACCTAGCATAAACCAAAAATGGTTCTCTAAAATACTAGGTTCCCATCTTTACCCATTGCTCTATTACTCCCTCCTAAAGTTTCATAGAATGGATCATATTTTTAATATCTTAATAGTTGGCATAGTTTTAAATATACTCTTCATTCTTATAAAGGGGACTAAATTTCTTAAAAAGCAGTCAACATGCACTCCACCACGAAAAAATCTAGCACAATTTGTAGTAACAAAAGAAGACCTCTTATTGTCATTTATATTGAAAAACTTAGCTAAAGATCTTTTTTAGTATCTTTCTTAAATCACACCAATAATTATGACAAGTAATTTGGATGCAGTATCTTTAAAAATAACTCGGCATTTTACTTCAATAACAAGTGTTGTTAGTGATTAATATAGCAAGAAACAAGCGTTGCATATGAAGTTACCTGAATAACTGTCTTTGAACCAACAAATGCCTCAATTTTCTTCCAATCACGATCAAAGCTGAAAATGTTCAAGACAGAAAATTACATCATTGTTAATCAATGTCATGTCAATGATGAAGCCCTGTATATCTGATATTGGGATTTGGTTTTTTACAACTAGTTAGCAGAGAGTAAAGAGTAAGGATTAAAGTGTAAGATCTTTTTTTTTCCTCTTTCAATCAAGAGAATAGGAGAGGAGGAGGAGGAGGAGGGAGGGGGGAGTAGATGATGGGATAGGATGGGATGGGTTGGGGTGGGGGTTCTTGTGTTCATGAGATGGTGATCCTCAAGCTAGTATCTTAGGAAGGTATGCCTGTAAGTTGTAATCCTATTCTTGCATTAGTGGATTTGGAACTTGATTTGAGAGGGTTTCCCCTGTGAATAGGTGTGTTCATCTCTCTTTATTGCTCTTTTTTATTTTCTTTCTTTTCATTACTTGTGATTGTGGTGGATTGACATATTTCATTTTCTAGCCCTTGCGTTTGTTGAGATTCTTTAGTTACTAACCTAGAAAGGAAGAGTACCTTGAAATTCCTAAGGAGTTGTTGGTCATTTTCCAGCTAATTAAAAATAAAGAGTATGGAAAATGAGCCACTTGTTTCTTATTCCAAGGAACGAGGGCTCTTTACTAAGACCACAAAAAATGCAATATTTTTCTCTCCTTCCAAAGAACCCATTTTCTAAAGGGAAGATTACGAAAATTTATTAAGAAAAATAAAGAGGTTTTTCTCTCTGGCTAAGAGAATTTTTCATTCATTTTCAATGAAAATAAACATTTTGACACAAACAACCAAAATGTTTGATTTTCACAACCTAGCATGAGGCCGGATTTCATAGCACTCAAGGAAATAGACAAACAACCTCTGAGTGACTCACTTAGAGGAAAGTGAAGAACTATGTAAGGAAGAAGAGTTGTTGAAATTCCTAGCTCAGTGCTCAGCTGGTAGACAGAGGTCCCAGAGGTGAACTGTTCGAGACAATGAATGAAGAGAAAATAGACAAATAACCATTTTTTTAACTGAAAACATAAATGGCTTTATCGTATAAATGAAGATTTTCCAGGAAAGCACTTTCCTTTCCATGCATCCAAATTGCAAACAAGAGAATATTGTAAAGAGCACAATTCAAACAAGAGGAAGAAGGAAGAGAAAGGAAAGGGAAGGTACAGCTGTAGAGCTTCGAGGAACTTGTCGTGCTCCTGTTCGGTCCAGCTCTCTCTGGATTTGGTGATTGTGTATGGCTTTCGGATCTTCTTGTTAGGATCTTCGGGTGAAGAGGTGACGGTGTTTTCGGAGGCACCCAGAGCTGGGAGAGCCATTCCCGACGCATCCAAGAAGAAACCAGACGTTTCTGCTGCTGCTGTTGCTGCGGCTGACGGATGATTGACGGACACCATAATCATTAATCAATCCTCTTTCTCTTTTTGCTTTGACTTTGGTTCTGGAATTGGTTTTGCTTTGCTTGTGTTTGATGAATTGCCCCTGCAATTCGTGCTTCGCATGGAGAAGGAGAATTTTTTTTGTGGCTGAAGCAGAAGCTCCTTTCCATGCCGCCAACCACCCATCACATAAAACAACACGTCTGGGCCCCACTTTTGAAAATGGGCCACAATGCCTGCATCGCGATCACTCCCACTTTGCCAAGTGGAAGGATCATAATCCGTCAGATCTTTCCAATAAGATTTAGATTTATTAAGCACACGGGTAGAGATGTCGGCCGATATATATCTAACTACTTCTTAACCAATATGGCTGATATATCAGCAATATAATATATATCGGTCCGATATCGATCGAAAAGTATAATATCAATCTATTTAAAAAAAAAATGGTAGTGGACTCAGATCGATATCTTGGCTGATATCAGACTAATATCAACTCAGATATCAGCCGCTATTTACGTTTTCAAATTCTTTTTATGAAAAAATCAGTTTCCTTTTGAGTTTTATTTATTTTTTAATTCAGAAAAATAAAATAATAATAATAAATTGATATTTAAAAAAAAAAAAAAATAGAGAGAAATTTATCTGCCAATATATCAGCCAGGCCGAATTTTCAATACCTGATTAAGCAGTCCACTGCATGATAAACAAAATTTGATTGAAATTGTAATCGGTCAATTTCAAATGCTGAGACGTTCACTGCAACTCAATTTTTGCATCTACCGAGTAAATCATGAAATTGAAAAAAATAAAAATAGGCGTTGAAACCTCACGGACCTCGTAAACTTTAAGTAAAAGCCCAAGTTTGACTCAGCGGATAAAAATGTTGTTTAAGTACTTTTTTTGACGGTGCTAGATAAATGAACACCCAGGCAAAACTCGTTCTTAGAAAAGAAAATGACGTTATCTATCCAAAAAGTCATAATGGGCAGATCCAACCTTAGAGTCAAGTTTCAAGTTTCAACACACCATTGAACGGTTTTTCTTAGTGGGCCCATGTAAAGATTGAACTTTACTTTCAATATTAATAGTTACTTAAAGCTTAACTTTATTTTTATTAATATTATCTAAAAGTAAAGTTTATTCATTGACTTAGAAAAAAAATATATAGTTGTTTGTGGCCAAGCGGACTAAAGACCAATGCGAAGCCCTCTTATACAAATAGAAGAAGCCCAGCAGCGTTGGAAACTCGATCCAACTGATAATGCTTAACAAATTAGTCTAGAAATTATAGGAGAAGGCTAATAAACCCACGCCATGTGTCTGAACTCTCTTGCTGTCACTTTTTTAGTATGCACGATGGTTTTTCTATTAAAATTATATTAACTAAATAAATCAAATTATACATTTAAATATCAAATTTATAAAAGATAACTAATGTTGTCAAAGTGCTATTCATGCATCACGTTGCATGCTGCGTTATCCTAAAGGGGGACCTCCAACTGGCTTCTTATTGTGCCTGTAAATCTTCTTATTAAATTTAAAATAAGCCCCACGTGGCACAATAGAACTGGCCTTCTCCCCCATTAGCGAGAAAGTTCAGTCTCCCTAAAGTTTTTCATTGCTAAATATTGGCGCTTTGGTTTCAAAACTCACTGTTCTAATACTTAGAAAGAATAGAAAGGTTCACTCATTCGGATGATACGTATTCTCTCTCTTTTTTAATAAATAAAGAATTTTTAAAAAATTATAAAGAAAGAAACCAGCATTAGAAAATACTTAATATGAACTTCATATTTTCAAGTATCCTCTATTTACATGTATCTTTTATTCCAATTCATAAATTTATCTTTTATTCCAATTCATAATTTTTTTATTTTAAAAATTTTTAAGTTTCATGAAAATGTCAGAATATTAAAAAAATTACATAGATACCATAAAAACTCTACCAATCATGTCTAGGGCTCTTCATTTATTTGTATAAATATTAGTATATCATTTCGTTTATTTAAAAAAAAAAAAAAACACTTCAAAAATTTGAAGTATCTTAGAAATCCCTACTTTTATCAAATTCTGAGAAAAATATTGAAAAATTATACAAACATTCTAAAAACTATGTGAATGACATTAGCACATCTCCATGGAATTTCATAAGCACAGGATATAATTATTTTAAATTATTTTTCGCAAAAAACTTGAAATTTGAGATTATTTTAGAGTCAAAATTTAAAGAAATTGATGAAAATAACTCAAAATGATAAAATTTGATCAAAATAATGTGCTGACGAATTACCAACCTGCAATAAATAAGGAAGGTATAGTAATACTATGAATAACCCAATATCGAATGCAAGTAATAATAGGCGCAACTTATAGACACTCGGAAAAACTGCCTCTACACACCCGTTTTCAAATTTTTATGGGGAAATTACTATTCTTCTCCTGTATTTTCACTTGTTCGAACGAATTATTAGTTCATTTTGACATTCGTTCGAACGAATGGCCTATGTATAAATTCAATTCATTCGAACGAATGGAGTGAACAGTAACGTGCATTATTGTTCACCCATTCGTTCGAATGAGCCGATTGTTCATTCAAAAGAATGTGCACAGTATTGATTATTTAAGCACGGTGTATTTCTAAAATTGAATATCCGGACTAATTACGATAACCTGATAAAAATACTTTAAGACTTCAAGGTCTTTTGACACTCCCAAATGTGTTTTCAGCACAGCCTAGGAATACCCTTATTTATAAAACACTGTATTTTAAGCATTTGGAAGTGTCAAAAGACCTTTAAATCTTAAAGCATTTTTATCAGGTTATTGTAATTAGTCCAGATATTTAATTTGAGAAATTTTGAAAATACACAGTGTTTAAAAAATAATTTTAAAATTTTAAAGAAAATTTTATTATTTAAATAATCAATATTGTATATAGTCGTTCGAATGAATTGAATTTATCCGTGGGCTATTCATTCGAACGAATGATTCATTCGAACGAATGCTAAAATGAACTGATAATTCATTCGAACGAGTGAAAATACGGGAGAAGAATGGTAATTTTACTTTAAAATCTAAAATCAGATGTGTAGAAGCAGTTTTTCGAATGTCTACAAGTCGCACCTAATAATATACAAGTCGCACCTAAAAATATCAGCAAAAAAACATTTTCCTGTGCTTCCAGACATGCTGAGCTCCACATGTTCTTGTACAGTCAAAGCAGGGATCGATTTTGTGAAAGATGGCATCCCTTTTAAATTAAAAATATTAATGAAAATAACTTAAAAATCGGTCAAAATAATTTTTTTAAATATGCAAGAGCTTATACTATACAGTATTGATTGATACAAGCGTATATGTATCAATCAGTAATAAGGGGTCGGCGTTTGGCACTTTGACGAAATGCAATGATACATATCGATAACCAATATGTATCGGTGCAATAATACGAAGTTATGAACATATATTCATGGAAATAAAATCATAATACTCAATATTCATATTTGGTATTCCTATCTGGGCATAGCCCATAACTGCGCATCATTAGAGTGAGGCTGCAACTTGGGTCAGGCAGGTTGGATTTCTTAAAATCCAATCAGACCTGAGTTGATATATATGAAACCCGTATCGACCAGAATTTTAATCCGAATCAACTCATCTTTTGAACCCATTTTAGATTAATTTTAACTAGACTGGATCGGGTTAACTTATAACATCCTTAACCCGACTTGACTTGAACTTCATATAGATTTTTATCTTCTCAATCTGACTCGACCTGCTGATTCAAAATTCTCAACTAGACCCGTATGATTTCTTGGGTCAGATGATGCATTTCAAGCCAAAATCCGACCAAGTTGCAGCCCATCCGATGAGAGCATCCAACCAGTTACCCATGTACCCGAATTCCCGAAGCTTTAGCATACTTGCACCTGAACTAAGATCCAATTTTCAAACGAGTCTGACAACAAGGTCCATCTAAGCCTACAACCCTTTTTGGAGCTATCCCGGCTCCGTTCAAATGTCTCATACGTAGGGCTTCATGATTGGATTTTTATTTGAAAAAAATAATTTGTATTGAATAAAAATACATATGTGATGTAGACCATAGTTTAGAAATTTAAAACTCAGATTTTGATTTGAAATTTTGTCGAGTAGAGTAATTTGAGTGGTCATTTTACTTAACAATTGACTAACTTGAGACTCAAAATCCTATTAAATTGAAAGAAACATTTAAATCATAGTACATTAGATTTAGGGTAGCGATCCTTCCACTGGCAAGTTATATAACGATACATAGGATTTAGATTATTTTCCATTTTACCCTTCCACTGCTGTACAAAAGCATTTAAAAAAAAATAGTGAGCTAGTCACTGATTCGATTTATTATTCTGTATAAAAAAAGTAGTCTCACTTAGATAAATTTCAATGAGCTGGTCAGTGAACCGATTTATACTACAGTGGAAGGTCAATGATCCAGCGAGCCAATTCAAAGGGTTCGGTAAGCCAGTTCGAAGGGCAAAAATGAACAATACAGTAAAACCCGTGTCGGATTACACAGAATGCTCGTGGGAGGATCGCTACCCTAGATTTAGGGGAGCTATATAGACACCTAGAAAATCTTTCCCTATACACCCATTTTCCAAAGGTTGATGGAAATTACCCTTTTACCCTTTCACTTAAAAACGCCGCATCCACCGAACCAAAAAATCGTTCAGAGGATGTGATCCACTAAATGAAAAAAAAAATATTCGAATGAATTCAAAAATTCGTTCGAATGAAGTGGACTGTGAAGTAAGATTTTCAAACGAAGTCGTTTCTAGACCGATTTGTACAAACAAGGTATCAGAATTCATCTACTCTGAATTTTATGAACTCCAGAACTGATTTTAAGTGAAAAGGGTATAGTGAGAAGGTTATACTTCCCTCTTAACTCTTTAGATTCTATTTTTTAAGCCTAAAACTATATCTTTTTCACTTAAAATCTTTTCTTGAATTTTGATATATTGTTTTTAGAAATAGGTAAAGAAACGATTTTGTTTAAAAATCTCACTTCACAGTCCACTTAGTTTGAACAATTTTTTTCATTCTGTGGATCACATTCTCTAAACGATTTTTTGATTCAATGGATGCGCTGTTTTTAAGTGGAAAGGTAACAAAGTAATTTCCATTAATTTTTAGAAAATAAGTGTGTAGTAAAAGATTTTTCAAGTGTCTATATAGCTCTCTAGATTTATCATGCTTAATATAAGCCCCTAAAATCACTCGAAGGGATTATCCTAAATTTCTAACTCTTCCATCAAATTCATGCAAATGGAATAATTTATGGCTATCATGGCTCAACCTGCCATTAGCTCTTAAGAAGTGTAATTAATATACTCCTTTTGTTCTAAATTAGTTGTCCTATATGAATTTTAGAATTGTTCGAAAATAGTTGTATCATTTATATTGAAGTAGTATAAAGTGTGTTAAAAATTGATGAGATTAGATAAAGTGTTAGTCTTATATAGAGAGTTATTAAAAAAATATAAATATTTTAAATAAAACAACTAAAATGAGAAAAAAAAATAGAAATAGAATTCTAACTAAATATTAGGCCCCGTTAATAGACACACAAACCAGGCTACTTTATCTCATTGTCCACCTCCAAGAAGTGTCAAGATTTGGAACTGGCCAAAAAATTTCACATATAATGTTCATTGGACATTTACAGTGTGATCCACGTATCACTTTATGCGACCGAGTTTGGTGAACAAATTCACATTTTATATAAAATAATAATAATTTAATTAATTCATTTATAATTTTATATTTTAAATTTTAAATTTTAAAAATATTTATAATATATTCATTTTTTATTTTATCTTTTAATGTTAAATTACTCATAATATTAAGTACGAATATAGGTGAGACACATAAATTTCTCAATTTAGACACAAATTTAAGTCCAATCAAGTGGGGTCTAAAACTAAAAGAAATTGAGAAGGATTTGTCGTGGGACTGTAAATGTCTGCACCTATTTTGAAGAATCAATATCGTTGACTTTAGGAGCAAGTAGAGAAGCTTTCCAACCAACTTAGTACTATATTTATGTGCTAAGACGTGGATTTTCTTTGACTTAATATTTTAAATAATTATGTAATAATGATGTCATCGAAAACACGTGTAGGGTGGAAGTTGTTTGTGACTTTTAAGAATACGAGAGCGAACCCTAGAGGAATTTTTTTTTTTTTATTTCACGTAGCAAAAGTGCAAATAAGGGCATTTGCACCCATTGTAGTGCATTTTATTTTGAAATTGAATTGGAAACAACTTTAGCTGTTTACAAATTGTGGTGAGTTCCACTTTATGTTTGTTCTTTAAATTTTAATTTTGTCTTTTAATTAATTTTGCAAGTTTAATTTATAGAGGGCTCTATATAAGTAGAAGGTCCACATATTTTGAATATTGAACTGTGTTCTGATATTATGAAGAGTTATAGCTATATTTCAAGTACTTAATGATAAAAATAAATAAAATCAAGTAGAGCACTAAGGCCCTGTTTGGATGGGAAAGGTAAGGAGGCTTTTCTTAAGTTCTCTGGTTATCTCTATTTGGGAGAAAATGAGCCACACAAAATGCCAAACTTCTCTTCCCTGAAGAGAAGATGGTATTCTCTGCAAGAGTAGAGGAAGAAGGTTATCTTTGAAATTCGCCACTTGGATTGTACTAGTAATTCTTCATTTTTTGAATTTTTTTAGAGTTTGATAAAAATATAAGTGACGGGATCAAAAATTCATTTCAAACTTGAAAAGTAGACAAAATTTTACATAAAAAAAAAAATTCCTAGGCACTTAATCTTAGCCGTTGAAAATCACTAAGTGTTCTTATTTTTTTTTCTAATGATGCCGGGTGAATTTTAATGTTAAGATATGATGGCTAGAACTTTTTTTTTTTTTTGAAATTTGATCCATATATCAAACTTGAAATGGATTTTTAATCCTACTGAATATTTTCTTTTCAGAATTCATACTTGTTTTAAAAATAAAAAAGACTAACATATAACTCATAAAAGACATGCCAAGTTCTCCACTTAATATCGTTTAAACAAATGATTTCTAAGAAAATTTTAAAGAACAAAGATTCTCCCAACTCCTCTTATCTCAAATATAGAAACTTTTCCTCCTTTAGGAATCGAGGATGATGGCCAGAAATTCATCTTCGAAAGTGAAAGTTTTAAGTTGAATTTCCACTTCACCTCAAAGAACCACTCTCCACTAAGTTGAAGTTTTTAAGTTGAATTTTCACTTCACCTCAAAGAACCACTCTTCACTGAGTTACCTAATATATTTAGGTAAAGAAACTTAAATATACTTCAAAAATTAGACGAGTGCTCTAAAAAATCTGAAAAATTTAGTCATAAAAAATAGAAACTTCTCCCACTTTTGATTATGGTACCAAATGAAAAAAAAAATTATATATATATATATATAATTCTTCTACCTTTAATTTTTCCATTTCAAACACAATTTTCATTTTCATATCACAATTAACTTCATATGATTTAAACTCATTTTTAAATCATTGAATGAACAATCCCTTTTGCTCTTAAAAAAAAATCTTATTACGAGATTTTCTTTTTTTTTTTAGGTCCGGAGGTGTTCAAGTGTCGCACCATACCAGTCCTCCAGAGTGTGTGAAAACTTTTTTATCAATACACATTGAGTAAATCGATAAAACTTTATTTTATAAATATTCTCATAAAAAATATCCCTTCATTAGAGCTCCTATAATTTGGAGGAGAGTCCATTTAAATTCTTTTCAATTCAAATGAGTGAAAGCAAGTGAATGTAGCCAAATTAGGAGGCTTGATAGGTACACTTTATTCGTTTTCAAAAGGTCTCTCTTTCTTTCTTTTTTTAAATTATTGCTAATTTATCATCTATTTTTCTCTTCTTTGATAAAAAATAAAAAATAAAGTAAAATATTTAAGATAATATCCTTGTATCCATCAAAAGTTCAAAACCCCTTGAAGCTGTACAGACTACAGACAAGTCCTTTATTTCTTCTGGTGGAGGAAGATGTATTACCTCAATCAAAAATTCAAAATCTTTACCGGGCCAACCTTCTTTAAACCCACCTTGGATTCCATAAACTGACGGTGACATACGTAGAGATTATTGTACCAAAATACCCTCGCAATATAGCTTGATTGGGATTTGCTGTTTACAGATTTTTTAGGCTAATCTTGTCATTTGGTTCTCGTCCGCTGAATAAGATGGCCCAATCATTTGGGACGCTTGTCAGGTGGGGTCCACTCCCATCACGCGGTTCATTCCCAACCAGTTGTCTTCTAGTTGGGGAAGGACGGGATGGGTCCCACCTCGAGTTATGATTCTCTTCTATTATACCTCATATAATACAGATATATACCTACTTACATTGACATATATCATCTTGAAAGATAGAATTTATTCCTTAATGAAGGTACAATTATAGATTAATAATAAGTAAAAAATTAACAATTTATAAATAATGCGAACCGTCCGATCTAATTAGATTATTTTAGACCGCTAAATAAGTTCATCTAAATACTTTCCTAACGCTCCCTTACTTGATTAAGACTTCCGAGCGTCAATGCCACTGCCTCCATTTAATGCTGAAATAGTAGGGGCCTTGATGTGGATGGGACACAGCAAAGGAACGTGTTGGTCAAATAATACCAACCGTCCGATCAGGATGGATATGTGTGGTGCATTGATTAAAGGGGTCCACAACTGAAATTCCATGGGTGAAATTGAATTACTGCTACTTAATTGTGTATTTCTAGTATTGAAAAATAAAATAAAATGTCTACATAGAACTAGTTCAACTGATAATTTCTTATTTTAAGAAGTAGGAGATGGTAGGTTTGAGCTTTCATGATTTCACTTGGTGTGCTCAAAGCAGGGGTTTAAATATCGGCCGATACGTATCGTATCGGCCGATATATATCGATTTTGGGTATATGAATATCGGTCGATATGTATCGTATCGGCCGATATTCACAATATCGGCCTTGATATCGGCCGTATTATATCGGCCCGTGTTCGAGACATATTGTATATTAAAAGATGTAGTCATTGTTGTATATGTCAAAGGTCGCTTTCATCCAGTCAATCAAGTTATATTTTTAAAGATGGTAGAAATTAAAGATGGAAAAAGTATAAATTTTGAATAATTTAGAGAGTTTAAAATATAGTATAAATAATTCAATTAGAGTATTTTTTTCATAAATCACATTGAAAAAAATTCAATAAGCCTATCATCACTTTATTTGGTTGGTCTCAAGTTCAAAGTGTATGAGATAACACGTCGTACACTCAGGGGTCTAAATCTCGACAGATACGAAAGGCTTTGGACACCCGACATATCTCGGCCAATATGAGATGTATTGACCGTACGAGACGAGATCTCGACCGTTATGCCCAAGATCTCTCCAATATCGGCCAATACGGCCGAGATTTATAAAAAGAAAAAAAAAAGAGGAGAGAGAAAGAAATATCAGTAGGCCTGAGATCTCGGATGGGCCGTTTTTTTTTATCCCTGCGTCCACCTAGTGGGGAATGTCCTTATTATGGGTTCATTGATAAATGATATACAATTTTAATATTTTATATTTTAGATGGAATATAAGCTTTTTTGATGATCATGGTGTTGTGATGGTATTTAAATATATGGTGTTTGCTCCATTAGTGGCAATTAGAGTTACACAATTTATGAAGTGAGTTCTTATTAGCTTTGGAGAGTGACATTTTTGCGTTGAAAGTGATTTGAATTTAAGACCTTCTAAATCTCAGATAGATTTTTGACTATCAAATCAACCCTCATCCTTAGATTATCCTCAATAAAGTCATTTTTAACCCTATCTCTTAGAGTTAATCCACTTTTCCAATGTAGCATGTGCATTTTTGTTATCCTAACTTTGTTCATATGTTTTTTTTTATTGCCCAACTATTTACTCCATGTAACATTTCAAGTCTAATAATTGTTTTATCGCAAATTGTGACTAGATTATTTTTTATTTTAATGAAAACTCCTTTTCTATAGTTTGTTCCACTGGAATTGAACTTAATCAATTAAAAGTTTGTTTGAGTACATTGGCTCTTAAGCAAGTGTATTGCTGAGACCAATCGACCAACTATTTAGTGTGTGTTTCAGCTGGTTTCCAAGGGTCTAATTCACCCCAACTCAATCCACAACGTAACTGAGTTCAGGCCATTAAAAGGACCGAGCTTAAGTGCTGTTTGTAGACTGCATAACAGTTCGTTTCAGCCAGCAAGGGCTGGGTTTCTAGCAATCCAACTTGTTCAATTTAAAGGGCTGATTTGCAATAAGTTCTTAGGCCAGCAAGTGGGCCAAGTGCAACCACAATTTGGGCCCTGTAAAGAACCCAAATTCAGGTCATTAAGGATTTGCTTTTCAGGCGTTAAACAACAATCAACAGTTCATTAATCGTCTTACACTCATTGGGTCAAATTACCTTCTAATTAATAATAACTAAAATAACTCCTTTGGAACTAAAAACGAAAACAAATTTGATAATATTTATTCAAAATAAGTATTCTCAAAATAGTAGTTGCTCTACAATCATCCAAGTAGAACATTAGAGAGAAGTAGATGGCCTCCTTGCACGTGATCGATCACACCCAGAATTGTGATTATCATTTAATGAAACTAATTTAAAGCTTAATATGATTTCAACAAGGCATGGGTGGAAAATTCATGTCCATTGTCTCCTCTTTTTCAAACAAGGCTTGATGCTTCCTCTTCCTCCTCCTGGGATTATGAGAGTCATCACTTCTACATCAAGGCAGGCATCGAAAGCAACAGTTTCCAAACTAACCCACATCAGAAAAAGATCCAAACAAGCCCATCTTATTTGGGATTCTAAAAGATCAGAGGAAAGCTATTTTAATTATCTTTCTTTTTCTTGAAATAATCAATTAATGAAAAAAGTCAATCCAAATCTAAAACCAAATTCAAACCCAAATCTAAATTAAAATTTCTATCATTCAAAATATATGGATTTGAGTCAAAGATAGTATCCCACGATTTTCCTACATAAATTAAAAAAAAAAATTTATAATGCTGAAATAAATAAGTTGAAAACTACAGGACTAGAGAAAAACCGGTGCTGTCATTGAAGAGAAGCAAAAGCAAAACTACACCCTACACTGAATCGAATAATTACAAGAATACCGGAGAGTATTCCCAGTACCGTCGCTTTTAAGAGTACGAAGGTTGCTTAGCTTTTGGAAGGAAAATTGGCAGGGGTGCATTCAATGACCAAAAAGAAGAACTAGACCGCCTCTGCAACCCCAACATCCCCACCCTACTTCCAACTTTGACCCAGTCAAGATAGGTCTAAATGGGTTGAGTACGTGGAGACTCATCCACTCCAACACCACCTACAAATTAGACGCTCAAAAAATTTGAGTGCTAAACCTTCTATATAAGATAGAAAATATGCAATCACTCGAACAAATCAAGTGATGGGTCTATTTATTGAATCCAAAGTTGGAAATCATATCCAGTCTATCCAGTAAAATTTCAATAGTGGCGAGACACTGGCTAATTTTTTTTTTTTTAAGAATTCTTTCTAGTAAAAGGTTAAATATATATAAGGGTGTCCATCCTAATACAGACATATTCTTTTAAGAGACACTGGTTTTAGTGAACTTTCCACTTTGTCCTCTATCCATTTGCAGAAATCGGTTCACTCATAGGTGTATCGATTGATGCACCGATTTAGAATCTTTCTATTTTCAAGTGAATCGGTACACCGGACAGATGAATCGATTCATTAGAAAGTAAACCGATTTCTACAGATCAATAAAAACAAAGTGAAAGATCTAAAAAGCTCGTGCCTCGTAAAAGAGCTTTCTTGTGTTAGGATGGCCATGCTATATATAATATATTATTTGTGATTTATGTAAATCATTTATGTCTCTATTTTTATAAATTATAGTCATGTATCCATTTAGATCAGGGTTAATCATATCTATTTATGAATTACAACTCAATTCCAATTTTTTTTAAAAATAGAATTTTTACCAAAAATAAAGATCATTTGATCATGATTAAATTTGAATGACCAGAATGGTGATATGAATTTCACGTGTTGTACTCTGTCTGATGACTTTGAGCATGACAACACCCACCGATCAACCAATAAAGTATGTGGGCCAATGTGGGTCCCACGCTGCAGGCTACGTCCAGAAAGTGTTTTAATTCTTTTGTCGGGTCTTGTGCTCAGCTCATGCACCACCACCGTGCGGGCTTCAATCACTGACAACACCTCCTCCCTCTCTCGTTTCTGTCTGCATGGCACCATTTCTTCATTCTATCATCATTCAAAACTACAATCAATATAAAATTAAATGGATAGAAAATATCAGCAGATTTTAATTGCTTCATTCATGGCTTATGAAGAAATAAATGGTTTGAACAAGGATTCAGTATTTCAGACCTCTGTTTTGAGAGATGCAAGTGTTTAATTTAATAGAGGAAAAGGAACAATTAATCATAAAAAACTCAAAAGTCAAATGAGTGAAATGTTGATTAATGCAGTTTTACTAATTTGAAAACATTTGGATTGGATGACAAAACCTATGAAATATGAATCTGTATTCTTCAGATGGAGAAGGAGAAATAGGAAGGTTTAATCTCTGATGCAGAGTCAAGAACTTGCGGAAATTCAAATACACAGCCAACTCATTGCTTTATTAGTCCATGTTAACTTCAATGGCTATTGGTCTAACATAATATTCAAACAAACAGGGGAAGAAGAAGAAGAAGACATAAAAGAAAAGAAAAGAAAAGAAACATAAATTGAAACGCCATTGAAGTAAAAGCTTTCAACATATTCAGCATTGCCATTGAATTTATGATTCGAGGCAGAAATACAAGGGCTCCTTAGGAAGCTCCTTCTCTCCCTGAACTCTTTCAATACCTTTCATTTGCCTATGTTCTTGACCTTCTCGTTCTCCTTCTTCATCCTCCTCCTCCTCCTCTTCTTCTTCTTCTTCGTCGCCATCATCATCGTCATCGCCATCTCCATTGTCGTATTCATTTCCGGCCTTATTTATACCATCGTCCTTAACATTAGCATGGGCATTTCCATTGAAATCCAATCTCTGAGACCCAATTTCAATTAAATTGGAGGTTTGGCGAGTGCCGAGCGAACCTGGAAGGAAAGCAGGGGGAGGGTTTTGATCTGTTGCGTCGACAATGGCATCTAAAAGCTCTGAATTATCTTTGGGTAGGGTCAGATCAGGGAGAATTGAAGGCTTGGGAGAAGGATTGATGGATTTAGAGTAGAGCTGATCCAGTTGATGGAAGTAAGGGCAGGTTTTGGAGTGTTGGGAGCGCTTCTTTGCACAGTCTTTGGTCTTTCTGAAGTACTTGTTGATGTTCTCCCACTTCTCCTTGCACCTCTTTGAACTCCTTTGATAGCCCATGGCAGCCATTGAAGAGCTTACTTCCTCCCAAAGCGGCCCTTTCAGGCCTGGTTCTTGGAACCTTGATTCCAGACTACTACGGACTCGAATCAACGCATGAACTTCAGCTTTAGGCCATCTCCTTGAGTTGGCGTTGTGGTTGATTGCAATGTCATCGTTATTGTAGATTGTAGTATCATTGATTTCGCTATTTACGTTGAAGGATTCCGTTTGTTGGATGGGATCTTCTTCTTCTTCTTCATGAACCTTGGTTTGGAAATTGAACAGGGTCTTAGTTGGAAGGTTGATGCTTTCACCTGTAACTTTCTCCAAGAAAGCAACAATGGCTGCCTCGCGACTGGAGGCAAGAGCTTGTTCATGAGCTCTAGCAATGGAATCGCGATTAGATTTCTCCATCTCTTGCCGACGCCACGCCTCCTCTCGCCTACTCCTCTCCTCATCTCTCTTTTCCATCACCTCCAAGAACTTCCTATACAGAGTTTCTTGATGATCCAGCAATTGCTTCACAAGGCTTTCAAAGAAGGTGGCAACGGAGCTCAATTGCCGCCGCTTCTTCTTTCTTCTGCTCTTCTGAATCTTCTTCAGTGACGCTTCTTCTCCCGTGGATGTCTCCGATCCATGATCGACGTAACCATGGTTGTCGCTGGCCTGTCTTGTGGGCTTGACCGCGGGGAGTGGGTTGTCTCCGGTGAGAGCTGACCCAGAGCCCGTCTGATTGTTGCCACCACCAATGCCGCTGCCACTTCCACTTCCATGAGTGTAGATCGCTTCGAGCTCACCAAATAGGCCGTAGTTGCTGTCGCTGTTCTTGCCTTCTTCATTTTCATTGCCCTCATCACCTTTCTTGAAGGGCTTGTTGGAGAACTCCAACATCTCCTTGCATCTCTTGTTGTTCCTGTTGATGTATTGCACATCCAAAGGTTTCCTGCATTGTGAGAGAGAGAGAGAGAGAGAGAGGAAACAGAAAAGTAAATTGATATTCATACTCATCAATATTTCAATACTGTCTGCTAACAGACCCTTTACTTTCTGCATTGAGAAAGAAAGAGGGGAAAAAATACAGTAAGCACATGCTTGCATTATTTTTCTCCTTTTTTTCTACTGAAGAATGCATTGGGTTTGAAAATCTGCAGATTGCATTATTTTTCTCCTTTTTTCTACTGAAGAATGCATTGGGTTTGAAAATCTGCAGAACTCTTTTGCTTTTTCTTCAGTTCTTTCTTTTCCTTCACCCGTGATAATCTAAAGGGAGTCTGAGAAAGAATCAGAGGATTTTTGTTCTCTTTTCCTTTTGGCAAAAGTAGATGCACTTTTTCGTCTCCACGTATCATAACAGAAACAAAAAGCCATTTTATTGAGCTAATCAGCAGCAGCTTTCCATTATTCAGCTTTCCATTCACATTTACAGGGAAGATAACAAAAACCCAGAAAAAAAAAAAAACAGAGAGAAATAATCATTTGGTTTACAAGTTAAATCAAAATTAAAATTAATATGTGGGTTTTTTTTTTCTTCTATTTTACAGTAACCCATTGCAATTTTGAAATGAATCTACTAGATTTTATGAAGGCAAGTGAAAAATTCAGATCCCAAAAGAAATAAGTGATTAGCAGTATTACCAAAAGGGTTCCTTAATAGCTATATCTTCTTGTCTGGACTGCTGCCACCTTAGATGACTGGATCCGACTACCCGATCTTCAGACCCACCGTCCACTCCACCGGCGAGCATTGGGTTGTCATCATCCAAAGCCTCTTGGCTACCGCTGACTGTGTCGGCTGGCCTACAATTTGAGATGAAGAAAGGGAGGCCGCCCCCATCACCGACAACCCGAGAAGGCGACTTCGAGTTCTCCGGTCCAGACTCTTGATTAAGGCCCAGGTGATGGGGCAGCCTGCCTTCCTGCTGCTGCTGCTGGAGGAGTTGGAAATGAAGGGGATGTTGAAAGAACTGTTGGGTTATTGGATTTTGAAGAAGTTGGGTAAATCTGTGAGGCTGTTGCTGTTGATGAAGATGGTGTTGATGGTGCTTTTGAGATTGAGAGTTGTTGCTAATGTCAGTAGACATGGATAAGAGAGAAGAGCAGCCATCAACCAGGAATTGCTGAAACTCTGAAACCCCATAACCTGACTGCATCTCTACTCTTCCTCAGATCTGTTTTCGGCTATCTCTCTGTTCTTTTCCTTGTGTTATTAGTCAAGCGAATCCACTCTCTCTCTCTCTCTCGTTTTCTACTCTTTTAAAACTACCCATCTGATTACAACTCTGGCAAGGGAAACTTGCAAGCTTTTTGAAGTAGAAGATGTGAAACTTGGAAGGCTCAGCCTGCAGAAATGGACATGTGTTGGAACTTGGCTTCTAGTTAATAGCTGCTGCCCTCGCCCATCTTCTTCTGCTTCACAAGCCACCTAAGACTACTCAAGAAGAGAGGAGAAGAAAACTCCAATGGCCTGTTCTTGCCGTAGAAATGAGAAAAGAAAGGAGCTTGCCAGAGACGTACTGAGCTCTCTCTCTGTCTCTCACTTTTTCTCTGTGAAGTCTGAAGAGAAAAAGGCTTGAAGTAAGCTACGACAAATGACGACAGCTCTGTGGTACAGAAATCTTATTGGGCATATGAGGAGGATTTACGTCCAAATCTCTTCGATTATCTTTTCTTGCTTATTGGTAATTGGTACTTTATTTGTCTAATCACGATTTTATCATATTAATCGTGCTGGAAAAGCTAGGCGAGTCCACCCTTGTTCTCCACGACTTTGGTTCCTCGGCCTCACTAGATGATCTAATGATGGGCCCACCTGCGACGATCAGAGTGCAGAAATTGGACCCACCAATGGGCAAGCCCTAACCTTCTTCAAGACGGTCCTTTCTGACCGTCCACTCATCACTGTTCATTTAAGGACAAAATTGAGCTTATCGTATCATCAAAAGGTCAGATAAATGAGTAAAGGGGGTCGGCTCAGACTTCAAAGCATGGACCACTACATTTTTCATTTCAGCACCTTAGTTGATGAATGGCTCTGATCTCATCTTACGTGGAACTTGTGTTGTCTATATTTCTTTTATGATTAACGTCTTTAAGCGTGTCACACGTAGGGGAATTTATCTTATTAATTTTTTAGAGCATATGTACACCTTGCGTCAGAAGTTCAAGGGATGAAGAGTAACTAAAAAAAAATGTGGCTTCTCTCTCCTTTTTTTTTTGAAAATATCTGTGTTTTTATTTTTTCTGAGTTAAAAAATAAAAAAATAACTATTTAAATAAAATCGGGAAATCCAAATATCAGCCGATATTTTGGCTGATATGCAATTGATATTGGCCGATATATCGTTAGGGCCCACATTGATAATAATTTTTTTTTAAAAAAAACAGGCAATATTTATTTATATCGATGATATCATGGCCGATATGTAGAGTGTACGACCGATACGTATCGTATCAGCAGAGATTTCGTTCGCTGAGACGAACCACTCCGAGTTCTTGAGTTGTCCATGTTGACAATGATTTTAGAATAACTTTGTGTGATATCTATGTTATTAAAAAAAATTATGTGTAATACATTTGGACATTCAGTATATACTAAATTAATAAAAAAATTAAGTTACACTCTCATTAAATTTTAAAAACCAGAAAGAAAATAATTTAATTGGATACATTTGGCCAACTTGGTAAGTATGGTCTCAACCCGTATAATAGATACTATACATAGAGCTACGAGTGATACATACTGTGCTTCCTAAAATTGACATTTAACAACTAATATAGATCACGTGTGGGGCTTATTTACTATTTACTAAATGAAGTAAATCTCTCTGGGCTTTGTTTACAAACAGGTAAGATTGTAACTTTATTTTAAATTTAGTTATATGATGTAAAGGCATTCTTGACATTGAAATTCATAGTTTTAATGTCAAGTAATTTATTTTATCTTTATATTAAATGACTAATAAATTATAATGTGGCTAAACTTTTATATAAGAATAGTTGAAAAAAGGTTTCTTTTATTCAACATATCATAGTGTAGAGACACGATTCACTTGTGGTTCTAATAAAATAGTATATTGTAGATTTAAATAATATATTAAAACTAAAGTATACAATGTAGTTTATATCTGTAAAAATACAAATTGTAAAATGCATCATACCAAAATATAGAATTATCTAAATTTGTATGTACATTTGAATTTTATATATATACAAAATAAAATTGGACCAAAATGGGTCTTATCCAAAGAAAAGATATTGCCTGCACTGTAAATAACAGAAGAAAAATAATAATTTAAATTCATTAACATTACAAGAGTTTAAAAAAATATAATTTCTAAGATTGAATCTAGTGATATTTATGGAGTTCCATATTGATGATAATATCTTTCAATAATCATCAAATGGAGTGAAAGTGACTCTTGGATAGGGGTACAAAAATCACAAGTACCGAAATATCAGTGTTCCGACCTCTATATATTTATCTCTCCTAATTTTTTTTGGACAAATATCAATCGTATAAATGTGTATCAGCCGATATCAGCAAGATCTTGGTTATATCGACCGATATCTCACCATTATGGCCGATGCATACAGTATTAACTGATATTTCAACCCTTCCACTTTGATAAGATGAAAATCGTTGAAATTTAAAAATAACTAACATTTAAGAAATTTTAGAAGACATGACTTCTAGATTGAATTGATGTGACTTTTGAGTATCATCTTCATGAATGAAAGAAATCTACACAAAGGACCAATCATAATGGAAAAGTTGGTCCTACATTAGATGCATATGATTGGATCAATATATATTTGTTGAGCTCTAATACTTAATCAAAGATCTTTGCAAGCGACATATCAGACTAGATAAAGGTGGATTAATTATTTAATAAATTAAAGATGAATATTCATTGATCAGTTCATATCAAGTGTGATTGAATGAACTATAAAGATCAACCCCATGGATTAAAATTGCACTTGATGAACTATAATTGGACGCAACTTTAGCTTCAGACGTAATTTTTGTCACTTGATTTTAACGCTTGAGATCATCACGCATCCCTTAAAATTTTTAAGGATGTCAAATGATTTTAACCACTAAGATCAAGGGAATAAAAATTTATTTTAGGGATTAAATTTGATCAACTTATAGTTTTCAAGTCTAGTTTCAATCAACATAGTGGTTTTTCTATGAAATCAACAAAAAAAATTTAAAAAAAAATGTATGACAGTTAAAAAAATATTATATATCAAGAGTGTTGAGAAGTTTAATTCTCCTATCTGTTTTCTTGCTTAGTTTCATTAGGTGGATAGCATTTTCAAATCCATTGTGGATCCATTAGATGTTAGAGGATTAGAACTCTCTTTCTTTGATGAAGAATATGAGCTCAAATGTGGAACTATTTAGGCACTTTAATGAATCACTCAATGTGGGTTCACAACTCCAGGCATGTCCAAAACCCAGGGTTATTTTACTCTTCTGGATGAATTCGGCCCACGTTGGCCCAGTTAATAATTCTTCCAACACTTTCTTCTTTACAAATATGACTCTAGTTACATCTCATATTTTGTGTAAATGCCTTTTTACATCGACTTGTTAGATATTCTTCACAAAATGAAAAATGAAAGTGAGAACTACTAATTCCTATTTGTACCATAACAGAAATAGGAATGCTCAACAACAAGCTAATAAAAATTAATGGGCCCATGCTGGGGTACTGGAAGGGCTAAATTTTGAAAGCCTATATATAGAACGAGGCCTTAAGTCCACTCCATGGTCTTAAAATTTCAGCCTAAACAAGCCCATCCTTATGCCGGCCTGACCATGACTAAGTTTTGGCTAGCCCGACCCACTTGCAACCTTATGAGTCTACCCTAGGCATCGGGTAAAACTCTTGATGCATGCAAGCATCCTACAAGCCACAGGCGTAGGGTAACTACGGGATTGGAACCTTCGATATATATATATATATATATATATATATATATATATATATATTTTAAAAAGTCAAGGACATGGCATTGAATATCATAACTTCCATATTTAACTTAAACACTCCATTGGTTATATGGACTAAAAATGAAATTTCTTATAGGAAAAAACCATTCTAGTCTTTTATAGAGATTTTAGTATATGCACTAGAGAATTTTAAAGGTTTTCAAAACAGAAAAATGAAGTCTCACATTGTCAGTGGATCTTTAGGTCTTAGAGTTTATAAGCACATGAGCACCCTCTCTTTATAAATCGAGTTCTACTTATGTGTATAACACCGAGAAATCTCTCTCTCTTCTATTAAAGTAGAATATATCAAACCTTAACCCATGAAGCATGTAGAAGATCATTGTATTGATCTTAATGGTGCTTTTCATTTGAGCTCAACCTGCACTAGCCCGACTCAACCTAGAAAAATAAAGTTTGGGTCGACTTATGCTCAAACCATATTTGTGCTAAAAAATAGAGCCTGATTCAACCCAACTCAAAATCCAAAGTTTGGAGCTGGACCAATTTAAAGTTGAGGGCCTGTCATTTTATATATAATTAATATCAAAAGTCTATATCATTATTCATTAAAAATATTATGTTTAATTTAAAATCATTTAAATTTATGATCGTCCAATCTTAAATTCAATCCAATCTTTAATGTAAATTTTCTCAACTCCACCACTCTTTAACCGCATCTATAAACAGAATTTAAAAATAAACATTTGCTCATGTGCAAGAAGCGTTTCCCCATATTTAAAAATTGACCATTATCAATACTAGGATTGTAGTCTATATTCTATAAGGCTGAGAGAGGAAGAGAGAATATTAGGGCCCAAAGATCAGAAGGCCTTATTAGTCCTTTAATTATTTTTAGACCTAAGTTTTATTTCAAATAATTAGGGCCTTTTGGGCCATCTCTGAGCTTTGTTCTTGTGGCGAATTGATTTAGGGCTTGGACGTCTCCTTCCAAGTTCCAAGTTCTAACTATCCAAGCCCTAGCTGGACCATCAAAGACCATCATGAACTCTCCCTTGTTCAGGGGTATTTTGCAACTTGTCTTGAAAACCCAAGAGCCGAAAGTATTTTATGTATTAAATCATATTTTATGTATTTTATCAATTAATTTATTTTTGCACTTTTTACTGTCTCTTTTGTAATTTTTAAAATATTTTGAAGATTATTTTATACTTTTAATAATATTTACTAATTATATGCTTACATAAATCTATATGGGTTTGGATTATTTTTAAATGAAAACATGATTGCTTAATTTATTTAATTTTTTTAAAAAACAGAATGTGAATATTATAATTATTACTACTGCTGCTGCAGGGGCCCAATGTGAAGCAGCCTTGATTATTGAGCCTTGGCCCATCCTTGATAATCAGAACCTGTTGTCAATAAACAATGCATTAGAGAGGCAGACCAGCTGTACATTTCTTAGAGAGAAAATACTTATCTTTTTAGTTAAAAGTTTATTTATTTGTCAGGATTAGCAAAAACAATTAATAATTATTAGGAGCTTTCATATGTGAACTTAATTGCACAATCAGATCTCCTAATCCCCACATTAATTAATAATAAGGCAATGGGATTCACGTGGAGTTGCACGTGAGTTATAGGAACTTGGGTATGTGACAGAGTATTTACTATTTCTCAAGATCTTTCTCTTAATTTAATTGATTATTTAAATGGGGACAAGATTTTTCAACATCTCATGTAAATATCAATTCTGTCTTAAAAAAAGTTCCACCCCTAACTAAAAAAGAAATGTATGATAAAACAACAATAGATGTCCATGTGAGCAAGTGGCACAATCAATGGTATCAAATTAAGAATTTTTTTAACGTGTATCATTCATTAAAGAAATTATTTGATGGAACTAATCAACTAATTAGAGTTTAGATTATGTGAAGGTTTTATAGATTAAAAGATTTTTTTGTACTATTGTGTAAAAGAAATATGTATAAAAAAATTCATATCACCACTTATATTTTGTTTTGTATATTACTCTTAGACATTGTTCTGCATTTGTATTTTTGTTTGTATATTGTCATATATTTTATATTTTTATTCTGTACATTATTCTATATAGAATTATTTTCATTAGCCAACTTGGTACTTGTCTTGATTCTCATATATAGCTTTGGAATTTAATCTTAATTTGACTACTTTTGAGTCAACTCTATCTGGCTCAAGCATAATATAAAATCTTAAGTTGAGATGCATCAGAGGTAAGCTGATGTGCACCTTCTTTTTTTTCATATGTTGTAATATGTTTACTTTACTCATATGAATATAGTTCAACCGTTGCCGTCTTCTTCATACAGGTTCAAGCTCTCGTGGCTTAATTTTGGTGAGTCTTAAGGGTAGTAGGCTCACCTGTGAGGATTTTACGCTGGGTACCCCGTGGTTTCTTACATGTAAATTAAAAAAAATATTAAATTTTTATTTTTAGAGTAATCTACTTTGTTTTTTCAATTTTTTATTTTTAATTAAATGAGTTATTCTCATGAATAAATTAAAAGAATATTGTGAATTTTACGTAATTATTATAATTTTTTACTCTTCATATCATCCAGAAGTAATGTAATACTCATTTTTAGATGCTAAATATTTTTAGATCAAAATTTACAATATTAAATGCATTTTACTTATATTTGTATTTCTTTTAATGGTATACAGTTATACACTTATGTAACTTACATGTGTTTTTACTCATTTTTACTTATAAATATATATACAAAGTTGATATAGTGTTGTATGAAGTTACTTTTTATTATCTATATGGGTGTAATTCAATTAGTTGCCGCCTGCTTTACGAAGTGATAGGTTGGGGGTTCGAGTCCCAATGACCTAACCTTAATGTGTCCTAAGAGTAGTGGATTGATCTGTGAAAATTTTTTACATTAAGTATTCTGTAATTTTCTATACGTAAATTCAAAAAAAAAATTATACTTCTTGCCAACTCTTGTTAGAATGGACTTGTTTGTTAGTTTATTAAAAAATTCATTGCAAAATTTTATAAAGACCTATGCAGGTCATGTCTAAATAGAGTAGAGTAAGTAGCAGTGAGTTAGTAACTAAGAGGTGATCTTATAAAGAATCAAATGAAGACATCAAACAAAAAATCATAAAACAGTTGGTTAAGATGAGTGACTGAAATAATTAAATTTCTTGACTTACATTTAAATTCAAATCTCACACTTTGATAAATCTTTACTGCCTTCATTAAAATAATGTCTAATTGTTTCATTCACATCAACTTTTAAATAGAGTTGTCAAATCATACTCGTGGTAGACAACCAAATTGTCATCCAATGGGACCCACACTGATAGGTAAGGTAGAAATTGCACATTCAAATAATGGTTCAATTGTAATTACCAACAAGTTGATAATATTTAATTTTTGAATAGTGATTTTTTTACAGATATTTTGTATAATTTGACATAAATTTTACTGTATTATACATTCGAATCGGCTCGCCGAATCCTTCGAATCACTTATAGCAAAGGGTTCGACAAGGTCAGATTAAATAAAATTTCTGTGAGAGGATCGTTGTTCCAGTTTTCAGTGTTAAAGTATTTCTATTCTGATAATAAGTTTCGGCCCGTTTTATTTTAGAGATAGATTGTTGATTAACAAATGTTTTGTTGTAAAAATTATAATAAATAGTAGATAATATAAATTAAAATATAAACTAAGATGTAAGGTACACTGATACAGTGTTGTCTTAAAGCATGGAAAATTTGACCCTGCAATCAAATTTCATTTATTTATGTAACCCAGAGCATTGAACATTCAAAAACATAATCAAGTTTCAGAACTCAGAGAAAGAGAGAACAGTTGTCTGACAGAATCCATTCCATTGCTAACCCTAACCCATTTATTTATAGAAGAAAAACGACAATAATTAAATTGTTTATTTTAATATCTATAATTATTTTCGGCCCCCACACACAAAAAAATGCTCACAAAAGTTTAAGTTTTTAAAGTTACAATTATTAAGACACAGTCTTTTAGCTCTAGGATTGCTTCGATTTCTTTCTTTCTAAGTCTACTATCTCTATGACACACTAAAATTAGACCATAGAGGCTTGAACCCGTAACCTCTCGCTTCTTAAGACGGAAGACAAATTATAGTTAAACATTTTTATGTAGCTCCAATTTCTTCCATGAACTATAGTTGTTTATGTAATTTCATAAAAAATACTTATTAAGCTTCATTTTGACATTTGAATCACAGGTATATCAAAAAATATATGATTTTTTTTAATATAAGAAGGATGGAGTATGAGTCTCCGCTCTAAATGCCTTATTTTGGCATATCATATTAGAGTAGCAGATCACATCCAATGACATTGATTAGGGTTTGGATGGATCATTAATAGTGTTGATTAAGGAAGTGTCTAAGTTGATTTTTATTGGATAAGTGTAACCTTTAATCTTATTATTTAAATTTTATTAGAAGAGTTTTGAAATGATCAAATAATGTTGACCCTACGAAACTATCAGTTTTATTCACTATTAATATGATTTTTTTTTTAATTAATGGTTGATACAGTCAGCAGTTTGATACTATCAATAATATTTAACCCTTGCTCTTTAATATTTAATTCAATGGTGTAAATGAGACTTATGGCTATTTATATTTATACAAGCCACATTTTAATTCATACCTCATCAATGTTGGAGAGGTATGAGATTAGACCATGGGTTGTCTGATGAACATATACATGAGTCGTTTTAGCAGACATGGAAATCTTGTCATAGCCACGTTAACCTTGAAAAGGAAATTAAATAATTAAAATGATTAAATTAAATATTTAACTCAATTAATTTTAATTTATTTGATAAATGAATTGTGCTTACAAATGAATTCAGTGAAATTCAAAAATCCTATAATTTTAAATAATTAATTATATTACTCACCAAGATGTTTCAAATTGAAATCTTTAAATTACATATCTCAACTTATAAATTAATCTAATTTAAATTTTGTTAGTTAATTAATTTAAAATCATCGGAAATTTAAAGTGATCGAACGTATCTGCCCCAGTTGAGGATCCGGAAAAAGAGAGTTAACTGATAACCAAATTCAGCGGAGACGAGTCCGGGCGTCACGAGGCAAGATTGAGGGAAGAAAGTCCACGTGGAAGGGAGGATTCCGATTCTGATACTGAGTACGGACACCCACCGACGTCTGATTTGGTGGCAGCTCTTCTCATCAGTTTTGCCCTCCTTTGACCTTTTATGGCATGTACTACATACTACATAGATTGGGTCCCATAACAGAAGCAGCACGAGAGAGCGGGATCCACAGCTGCCCTCCACCTCTGTCCTTTCTCCTATTTTTCATTCCTTCTGAAAATTGATTTATAATTTGTACATCGGTATTTAATCTATAATGAAGTCAAATGAAAAGTTTTTATTTTAATTATATATTAAATAATTTTATAAATGACCATTTTACATTATAAAACATACAAATACTTCAAATCAATTTTTTCTTTTTATTATCACTTGTCATATGAATTTTGTGATTATATCACAAAGAATATGTTCTATATCATTTTTTATTATCACTGATGAGAGATTGAGAGTTTGTACATTAGACAATCATGAAATATAAGCCTAAGTCAAAAGTTGATAACAGTTTAAGATCGTTTTTAAAAATTCAAAGTACTCGGTCGAGTTGATCCGATCAATTTAATTTGACAAAATCTTGAGTCAAACGAGTCATAAGTATTTTAAAATCTTTTTTATTTCTAAAGACTGAGATGATATTCTTTAGATTTTGTGTTGAGTATTTGATCACTAGTCTATACCATTCTTTATCCATTTCTTCTTCTTAAGTCTTCTATAAATGTGTCTATACCAGCTTGAATAACCCATCTCATTCATCTTATTTACTGTAGCTATTTTAAACGTCTATCTGATTTAATAATTTTAAATTTTATCATTTAATGTCTCTTTATTATTAATTTTTAAAATGTATATTACTGTTATAATTATTGCTCACTATTCAATTCGAGGAACTATTACTCACCTAACAATTGTTTTAAATTCTCTCTTATATAGTATGATGTTCTATTATCGCATAGTATTTGTTAATTTATCTGCATTTGAAGGTGTTCTGGACTGTATACGAGAAGCCCAAACTCATTCAGACCCAACTCAGCTGATGCACACAGAAAGCCCAAAAATACAATATGGCCTATGGTAGAGACTTGTTAAGTTGATCTCAGACGGATTATACAAAACTTTGACTCTTTTTTTTCCAAACTCGTTCAGGCCCAACTCATCCGATGCACATCAAAAGCCCAAAAGTGCAATACGGCCCATGGTAGAGAGTTGTTAAGTTACTCTCAGATTGATTATGTATTAACTTTGACTTTTTTAGTGATTAAAGTGTTTGAGTCTCTTAGAGCACTCTAATCTCTTTTGGTTATACACAACTTTGACTTACAATAACTTGTATGAAAATAAATAAATGAATAAATATTGTAATTTTAAAATTCATACTGAGTTATACTTTGACTTTTCCACATCTTCAAAAATAAAATTTGATCAAATAATCCATGTATCCACCAACCAATGATGGCCAAAGTAATTGTAAACGGATGGAACTTGCATATGTACCACATTTAAAACCATTAAGAAATTCTGTATTTTGAGGACATATTTTTTGCACATATTTTTGGAATAAATGAAATGTTTTTATATTTCTTTTACAAAATTCTAAAAATTTGAAATTCTATGACCATTTTTTTGAGAAAATGGTTAATTTTTTCGTTAATACTAGGGAAAAAATGTTTTCTCTGAAAACAAAATTATTCTCACCTTAAGAGATTTTACCAAGTTAATCTTAAAGACCTTAATTTGATGCATGCATAACTTGAGCTACTTGACACAACTAAGCCTAAATGATTTGTCCTAATCTGATCCATATATGAAATGGATTTACCTGACATGATTAACATAAAATGAGTTTATCTAAGCCAATTTATTTACAAAACGAATTGACTCAATGGTTCCTGATTTTTCTGTTAAGTGGGTTAATACTCGGTCCATTTATTAAAAAGTTAACCCACTCATATCAAACACGGCCCTATATTAATTGAGGTGAATCAACCTTGACAATCTTAAATGGGTTGATCCGTCCAATACATGGGGCCTAATTAATTTAATATATAAGTTAACCCAACTCAAGTATCAAACTAAATTTCAATGGATTGACTCAACCTTTGGTCCAATTATTAAAAGGTAATGACTCGTTTTCAACCTAAAGCATTTATAAAATGAGTTTATTAAATGGTTGACTTAACTTAAATACTTGATGAAATTTAAATCGGTTGACCCACTCGACCTATTTATTAAACGATAACCCCAATCTAACATCTTCTAATCTTGACCATTCATGAATTGGATCAATTCAAACCAATTCACCTATTCATTAACCAATTTTTTCTTTGTATAGATTAGTGGCAAATTAATAATAATAATAGTTAGATTAAAAAGCAAATATCTGCTAAATCATTTTCCCAAGAAAAGAAGGTGCTTTGTGAGAAAATAGCTTGAAAGCTTTCATTGTGAAGTCTTCTTCGTTGTCTTCTTCTTCTCCGTCTCCTCCTTCCCCTCCTTCTTCTCCTCCTTCTATAAAACATTAACATAATAACATAATATATATTTTCTACCCCCAAAACAGGTATCCCTGTCTTGATCTACCTTCTGTCTAAGAAATTTCCATTGGAAATTTTGCCCACTTGAACAAAAGCCCAAAGATAACAGCTCGTAGAAATTGGGCTCGAACATGTTAGGCCCAGGCACCTAGCCCTGTTTTTATCTGTAAATCTATGGGATGTAAATATGAAGCTTATGGGTTTGATGATGACAAATTTACATTAAACTATATGGATGCATGTTTGTGTATAATTGTGTTAAGCTAAACATGAGAATATTGTAACATATATATATAATTGTGTTAGTTTGGTGAAGTTAGAAAAAAAAATATTTGCAGGATCGTGACAATAAAATGAAATTATTTAAAACGGATTGATTACACACGAAATTTAGCAATCCAAGCTAACTCTAATCTAATTCCATACACAACTTTTGAAGTGATTATCTTTTTATTATATTTAAAAATTTAAATTAAATTATAGTGTCAATCTCAAAATAAAATAAATTTCTATAAATAATAATAATTTTACTATTTTACAACTTCAATCAAATTAAATATAAGCTACATAAGACATTCTAATATTAGGCAGCCGTGCGTTGAATTTCACGTTGAATCTTTTACTTGGATAAAAAAATGATAAATTTGAATAAAAATCAGGACTGGCTAATATACAATAATCGCAAGGAAAGAAAAGACAAGCGTGTGAAAAGATTGCTGTGAATTGTGAGGTGTGCAGTCACTCGGCTGATACGCATCGATGTATTGTATTGGCGGATAATATTTTTTTAACTTCTGTTTGAAGTTGAAATTTCCTTTTCATGGGGCCCAACAATCCGACCACAAATTTCAGTTTCGGGTACACATCAACAAATCTTTTCCTTTATTTAAACGAGATAAATGTATAAAATTTAAAAATAATTAAAATAGAAGTATAGATACCAAAATTAGAGTTGGTTAGAATGATTTATCACACTTTTGTCATAGAAAGATTTAAAAGACATGTATTTTTTATTAAAATAAAAAATAGAAAAAAGTTGAAACTAAATTATTGAAATTATTATTATTTATTTAAATTTATATATAAATTATTTTTTTAAGTTCAAGATATCCAGATCTCTTAGAGCTCTTGACTAAGTCTTTGGGGCATTGCAAACCTCTTTATCCACACACATCTTATAAAATTAAAGAGAGTAACCCTTATATATTGAGAGTGAGACTTTAATCTAAAATCTCCCACAACTTATTGAGATTAAATATAACTTTAATTTAATGATTTATCTTTACTTTTAAAAAGATGAAAAACTAAAATTAAGTCATTTTTCTTAGTAATGTATAAGTGCTTGATGTAAAGGCTACTGAGGAGACCAACAACTGCGCGAGCATGAGTTCTAAAGCTCCAGTGGCAGACAGTAGGACAAGAGATGGATGAGTGAGTTTCAGGATCAGACAGCAGGGCATGACCAACAAACAGGTTCTATCGCAGCAATATCTAAAGACCAACTAATAGAGATATAAAGTAGATCGAGTGCAGCACAAAGATTTCTTTAGTTACTGCGGCTGTACTCAAATGAAATATTTTCTTAGTTATACTTTTTTTAATATGAACATAAATGTTAATATTTGCTGAATAATTTCTGCCAATAGATAGAAATTTGTGCTCATGATGTCAACTATAAATTTCAATCAAAATCTGAAATTTAGAGTGAAAATTTTAAATTTGGTACGTGACAAAATATTAATACAGTAAATGGTGATTTTTTAAAGGCTATATCGGTTCATATTTGTTATATTTAAAAAAAAAAAGATATTTTGATTATATTTCAAAAATTATATTTTAAAAATTTCAAAGATTTTGATATTTTATTTATTTATAAATTTTGACCAAGTCATCGAAATTTGTACATGAGCTCATCATACACGTAAGCCCCACCTTTCTTAACAAGAAAGAAAGCCAAATAATGATTTAGTAGTCCCTCACTTAGTTTTGACATTGAAAAGTCTTCACAATTCATTCCCATCCCCTAATTGCCATGTGTGGCGAGTCATCTTTTTATTTTTATTTTTTAAAAGTATGGTTCTTTTTTCATGGAGAATGTTTTCAAAAGTATGACTCTTTTTTCATGGAGAATATTTTTCACGATGTCATCGCTTTGCTAATAGAATTATAAAAATAAGTTTTTAAGATAAGAGATCATAAAACAATTTTTAAGAAATATAAATTTTAAAGTATAAGATCCAATTTATAGAGTAACTATAGCTCAATCTAACCCATGATTCAAAATTCAATTCAAATACGACTCATAACACAGTGCATAACTCATGATCAGATCTATAATTTAATTGAACTGATCCATTATTCAATCCATAACTTTCATATTTTAATCTAAAATCTAAATCTATAATCGTCTAATTTAATTAATTTTTAAGACATTAGCAATCTACAAAAATACTTTTTAATTTAAAAATTCTTTGAAGACTTATTTCACCAAAATCTAAAAAATAGAACCTTTTTATAAGAAAAACCTAAAGAAACTTCCTTATTTTTAGTTTACTCCAAATCTAAGGTTTCTATTTATTATATATTCATAAGTTTGTCTTGTGTTTCATTTCCCAAATTAAATTCCTCACTTAATATTCAATATTCTCCATTAAATTATCTACTACAAAATTAAAGAATAAAAACAAGTAAATACAAAAATTTAGTCCACGTCCAGGGCAACACTTAATGTCCTAGTCATGAAGTTGACCCACTAATCTCTCAATTATCTATAACATCCTCCTCAAGTTCAAGTGGTTGAACTTATTTAGACTGCGTTTGGATGATAGGGGTGTAAAGGGAATAAGTTGTTAATCCTGATTGTCCTTCTTTAGTAACTAAAGGTCATAAATAAAAATTCTTAATTTTATCTTTGTTTACTTCTCCACTTTCACTTTTGAAAACACTCATGAAATAAAAGGTATCGATAAATGTTACTTACACTACCCCTCTAAAATTTATTTCTCATTCAAAAGCTACTTGAGGTTGGGGCCAATGCATAGATGCCATGGGCAAGGAAGGTCTATAAATAAATAAAAAATTTATGACAAAAGAACATTCTATATATATGAATCTGTGTGAAAGTAAAAATCTTTAATATAATATAAAAGAGTCTCTTAACTTAATTTTAATTATAACAACATGTATCATTTTGCTGATCAAACTAACTTTAACAAATTAAAATTAAGATTGTCAACATGCTCATTAAAAAAGTTAAATTTCATTCAAATATTTTTATCCATTTAATTTATGCAAATAAACTTAACTGGTGATAGAAAGTTCGATATTATCGTTTATTTTATTTTATTTAGATTAGGTTTTTATATATAATTAGTAAACTTAATTTATTTTAATTTTTTGTATCAACAATCATTTCTTTGAAGTTTTAGTGTTGTTAGAACTTATATTATTATCAAATGTCATGTATTTGAATTGGGTCATTAGATATTATAGTGTTTGAAAAAATTCAAAGAAAAAAAATTTCAAATGAGAACTTGCTGAAGAAGTCAGTGTAATTCCAACCAATCAAATGAGTTCAATAATTAATCTAAGTCACTTTCATGGTTCGAACTTTAACGGCACGATGACTACTATGAAGAGATCAAAGGCAACCCTTGAGAATCCTCATATCAAAGCCATGTTTATGTATGGGAACCCTTCCACCAACAAACAACAAATGACTGTTACAAAATCATGATAAAATTCAATTCAATTACGACTCATAATATAATTCATAACCCGTGATCAAATCTATGATTCTCTATAATTTAATTGTCCTGATCCATTATCCAATTCATAATTTTAATATTTCAACCTAAAATCCAAATCTATAATCGTCTAATTTAATTGATTTTTGAGACATTTGCGATCTATAAAAATATTTTTTAATTGAAAATTCTCTCAAACTTTACTTCAATGAATTTTTAAAAATAAAACTTTTTTATAAAAAAAAAAGTCCTTATTTTTAGTGTACCATAAATCTAAGGTTTCTATTTATTATGTATTCATAAGTTTGTCTTATGTTTTATTTCCCAAATTAAATTCCTCTCATAATATTCAATATTCTTATTTACTATTAAAATTAAAGAATAAAAAATAAGTAAATACAAAAATTTTGTGCACACACAGGGGCAGCACTTAATATCGTGTAGTGATCAAATTTGCCAAGTTACCTGACTACGTCGCCATGGTCATGCAGTAGCTACAAAACAAGCGCTAATTACATTTACATATTTTAATTTTTTTAATTTTAAAATTATATAATGTTTATACTTTAATAAGTTAAGTTATTTAAGAGAAAAAAAAATTCTATATATAAGAATTAAGTGAAAAATGTCCGAAAGTAGAGATAATCCGGGCAAATCTTTTACGTGTTGATTGAGTGCCGCGTGTCCGCATGAGCTCATTACCGTCGGATGCAACGAAAGAATCTGACTTCATTTAATAATTGATGCAGTCCCATTCAACCCATCTTACGAAATGTTGCCAAAGTCGCACAAATGACATGAGCAAGTTTCCCAAAGAAATTGAAAGAAAGGAAACCCAGTAACCTTATCAAATTGGAGAGGAAGGGAAACCCAAATAAAGGACCACTCTCTGTTTCTGCAATTCCAAATTCCCAGCCATGGCGATGGAGTTCTCTTGGTTCATCATCTTCTCATCCCTTTTCATCTCTTTAGCCCTTGGACTTGGGATTCTCCTCACCTCAGCAAAGGAGAAGAAGGGAAAGAGAAATCTCCCTCCTGGGCCGCCAACGGTACCCTTGTTGGGCAACCTCCCATGGTTAGGTAAGTCCCTCTTTGACTTGGAGCCCCTTCTAAGGCAGCTTCGATCCAAGTATGGCCCAATCATCACCATGCGTATCGGGTCCCGCAAGCTCATCTTCATATCTGACCGTTCACTGGCCCACCAGACCCTAGTCCAGAAAGGCTCGGTCTTCTCCCACCGCCCCCAAGCTACGGGGGCTGCCCGCATCATGAGCAGCAATCAGCACAACATCAGCTCTGCTGCATACGGCCCGCTGTGGCGACTCCTTCGCCGCAACCTCATGGCCGAAATCCTCCATCCTTCTCGCGTCAAGTCCTACGCCGGAGCTCGGAAGTGGGTGCTTGAGATGCTGATCCAACGGCTCAGGTCCAACGCTGAATCCGGAGAGGCAGTCTGCGTCATTGAGAGCTTCCAGTATGCCATGTTCTGCTTGCTCTTGCTCATGTGCTTCGGAGAGAAGCTTGAACAGAACACCGTGAAACAGATTGAAGACACACAGAGGAGAATGCTTGTGAGCTTCACTCGCTTCAGCATCTTTGCCCTATTCCCCAAGATGGGGAAATTCATCTTCCGAAAGCGTTGGAACAGCATGCTACAGATGCGCGATGAGCAAGAGCGGCTTCTTCTACCACTCATAAGAGCAAGAAAGGCCAGAATTGAAGACCCTCAAAACAGAGACAGCAGCAGCAGCAGCAGCTTCGTCTTCAGCTATGTGGATTCACTTCTTGCACTGGAAATTCCAGAAGAGGGTGGAAGAAAGCTTACTGAAGATGAGATAATTACCCTCTGCTCTGAGTTCTTGAATGGTGGGACGGACACGACGTCCACTGCACTTCAGTGGATCATGGCCAATTTGGTGAAGAACCAAGAAATACAGGACAAACTGGTGGAAGAGATTAGAAGGGTAGTGGGGAATAAGGAGATAGAAGAAGAGGAATTGAACAGCATGCCATATCTGAAGGCGGTGATCTTGGAGGGACTGCGGCGTCACCCACCGGGTCACTTTGTCCTGCCCCATGCCGTGTCCGAGGAGGTGAAGCTGGACGGGTACGTTATACCCAAGGACGCAGCGATCAATTTCACGGTGGCGGAGATAGGGTGGGATGAGAAGGTGTGGGACGACCCGATGACATTTCGTCCGGAGAGGTTCACGGATGGCCGTGAATTGGCGGTCGACATAACCGGCAGTAGGGAGATCAAGATGATGCCATTTGGGGCAGGGAGGAGGATTTGCCCGGGTCTCAATCTAGCAATGCTGCATTTGGAGTACTTTGTGGCGAATTTGGCGAGGGAATTTGAATGGAAATGCGCAGATGGAGAAGAGGTTGATCTTACTGAGAAGCTTGAATTTACTGTTGTCATGAAGAAGCCTCTCAAGGCTAAAATCACACACAGAAGAATGTAGAGTGTAGACTGATCTGCATTCGCCACTTTCTTTCCCTGTCTTTACTCTTAAGAAATCCCTAGCTGTCTTTTATATATAATAATGTTTCATCCTCTTTTGCTTGACTTTTCTTCTATTATTGGCTATGATTGTTATAATTTTGTGGCGACATCAATTAATTTTTTATTTCTTTATTTTATGATAGAGAATTTAAAATTTTCGTGTAGGATAAAAGTTTAACTGCATAAATAGCCCCTAAACCCTAAACCATCTACAAGTTACTATTTATAGATCAATTGTCTAATCTATTACCAGAAGAAATTAAGAAAAAAAATGAAGGAGCAAATTCCAACTTAAGAATACAGAAATAACTGCAATTTATATCCTAGTCAGGCAGTTGACCTGCTAATCTCTCAACTATCTTTAATATTTCCCTCAAGATCAAGTGGTTGAACTTATTTAGGCTATGTTTTCACACGCCTCGGAGGACTAGTTGGGTGCGATGTCTGGATACCTCCAGACTTCAAAAAAAAAAAAAACACTTATTTAGGTTGTGTTTGGATGATGGGGTGTAAGAGGAATGAGGTGTTATCCAACTTAAGAATGCAGAAATAACTGCAATTTACATCCTAGTCATGCAGTTGACCCACTAATCTCTCAATTATCTTTAATATCCCCCTCAAGATCAAGTGGTTGAACTTACTTAGGCTGGAATTTACATCCTAGTCATGCAGTTGACCCACTAATCTCTCAACTATCTTTAATATCCCTCTCAAGATCAAGTGATTAAACTTATTTAGGCTGCGTTTGGATGATGGGGTGTAAGAGGAATGAGGTGTTATCCAACTTAAGAATGCAGAAATAACTGCAATTTACATCCTAGTCATGCAGTTGTCTCACTAATCTCTCAACTATTTTTAATATCCCCCTCAAGATCAAGTGGTTGAACTTATTTAAGCTGCGTTTGGATGACGGGGTGTAAGAGGAATGAGGTGTTATCCAACTTAAGGATGCAAAAATAACTGCAATTTACATCCTAGTCATGCAGTTGACCCACTAATCTCTCAACTATCTTTAATATCCCCCTCAAGATCAAGTGGTTGAACTTATTTAGGCTAGAATTTACATCCTAGTCATGCAATTGACCCACTAATCTCTTAACTATCTTTAATATCCCTCTCAAGATCAAGTGGTTAAACTTATTTAAACTGCGTTTGGATGATGGGGTGTAAGAGGAATGAGGTGTTATCCAACTTAAGAATGCAGAAATAACTGCAATTTACATCCTAGTCATGCAGTTGACCCATTAATCTCTCAACTATCTTTAATATCCCCCTCAAGATCAAGTTGTTGAACTTATTTAAGCTGCGTTTCGATGATGAGGTGTAAAAGGACTGAGGTGTATCCAACTTAATAATGCAGAAATAACTGCAATTTACATCTAATCATGTAATTGACCCACTAATCTCTCAACTATCTTTAATATTCCCCTCAAGATCAAGTGGTTGAACTTATTTAGGCTGTAATTCACATCCTAGTCATGCAGTTGACCCACTAATCTCTCAACTATCTTTAATATCCCTCTCAAGATCAAGTGGTTGAACTTATTTAGGCTGTGTTTGGATGATGGGGTCTAAGAGGAATGAGGTGTTATCCGTTGTTGCCCTTGTTTGGTAACTAAATGGCATGAGTAAAAAATCTTAATTTTATACTTATTTATCTTTCCACTTTCACTTTTGAAAACACTTACGAAGTAAAATGTATTCATACATCCAAACGCAACCTTAATTTCAGAACGGGATGTATAGAGGTTGGGGGCAATGCATAGATGCCATGGAAGACGAATGTCCATAAAAAAAAAAAATTATGATCAAAGAACATTCTATATATGAACCTGTATGAAGTAAATTTTTTTAATATAATATATAAGACTCATAACTTAATTTTAATTATAACAACATGTATCATTTTGCTGATCAAACTAACTTTAACAAATTAAAATTAAGATTGTCAACATGTACATTAAAAAAGTTAAATTTCATTTAAATATTTTTATCCATTTAATTTATGCAAATAAACTCAACTGGTGATTGAAAGTTTCGATACTATCGTATGTTTTACTTAATTTAGATTAGGTTTTTATATATAATTAGTAAAACTAATTTATTTCATTTTTTTATATCAACAATCATTTCTTTGAAGTTTTAGTGTTGTTAGAACTTATATTATTATCAAATGTCATGTATTTAAATTGGGTCATTAGATATCATAGTGTTTGGGTCATTCGATATCAAAGTGTTTGAAAAATTCAAAGAAAAAAATTGAAGATGAGAACTTGCTGAAAAAAAGGTAGTGTAATTCCAACCAATCAAATGAGTTCAATAATTCCTGTCAAAAATGAGTTCAATAGTTAATGTAAGTCCATTCATGGTTCGAACTTAAAAGGCACCACGACTATTAATGAAGAGGGATTCAAATCTCGGTATCAGTCGATATCTCAGTTGAAAAATTTCTCTCATGTATTTTTTGTTTTAATTAAAAACTGAAATATCGGCCGATATCTGAGATATTGACTGATATGTTTAAAAATCTGAGATATCATATCGACATAAATTAAAATCCCTCATTAGATAAAAGGGCAACCCTTGAGAGACCACCAGTGTCGGCCCTGAGATTTCAAATGCCCTAGGCGAACCTCTAAGATGGACCTTTTATACACTAACAAAAAATAAAATTATACATTTTTTTAAAAAGTGTGAAACATCTAAATAAAGCATCATAATCAAATTTATAACAAAGTATTATTTAAAATTTATTCTTCTCAGATTTTAACATACAAAATTACTAATTAAATTATTATATTCAAGATTTTTTAACATATATTTTTCAATAGATAAGATAGTTAATCCATTCAATCGTGATAAATTTAATTTCCACTTGTGTATGCATGTTATTTTTTTATTACTATTTTATTATATTTAAAAAGAGAAGATGAAATGCTAAAGTATATAATGCATTTAAAACAACTTATAAAATAAAATTATGTTAAAAAATTATCACTAAATTATAAACTACAAAGCACAAAATAGTCATTCAAATTTAAATCCATTTTCTTTTCATTAAATCATCTATATTATAGTGAACACTAAGTTTCCTCATTTAGAGACTTATTTAGGTCACACTTTTATTAAAATTTCTAAAAAAAATGATAAGAGTAATGATTAATTAAAATTTAACCTTTATATAATCATTTTAATCTTTTAATAGAGTCAATTAATCATCTCAATTCTTAATTTTTAAAAGAAAAATAAAACTATAGGATAAATGTTTTTTTATCATTGTGTTTAATTCATTTTATTGGAATTATAGATTTAAAATTTGAAAAAAAAATTGGCCAAATCAATCTGAGTAGACTAAACTCAATAGGAATTAGAGTCAAGCGAGTTAACGAGTCTTGTGAAGCCTTTTCAAGTTGACTTTAAATACTTTCCAAATTATTTTACTTTAAAAAAAATTATGTCTGTTATTTTACTTAAAAAAATTATGTCTAAATTTATAAGAAATTGTAAACAGTTTAACAACATGGATACTCCCCAAGTTATTTTATTTAAAGGAAAATTATGTATAAATTTATAAGAAATTGCAAAAAGTTAAGTTATTTTACTTAAAAGAAAATTAGAAATTATGGCTAAATACATAAGAAATTGTAAAAACTAAAGTTATTTTAATTAAAGTAGTGTACCCGTCACGTCAAGATTTCAACACACAACCTCTATATTAAGTGCCGGACGCACTACCAATGCGACACAAATCCACTTGTGGGTAAATAAAATTTAAAAGAAGATTATAACATAAGAGAAAGTCAGGAACTTAAAAATTGAACCTAACTTGAGAGCCTTATCTTGGCCCTAGGCAGCGGTCTAGTTCACGTAAGATCAGGGCCAGGCCTGGAGACCACAAATCAGATTCTCATCAGCTACTGCTATGTCAAGTATCAAATCCATGTTTATCTGTGGGAACCCTTCCACCAACAAATGACTGTTAAAAAATTATGTCAAACAGTTACTAATGTTTCTATTGGAGTTTAAATCATATTTATAGAATATTTTTTAAAGTAAAATTACTATTGAATTTGGGCCAAGGTTCTAAAAATGACATGATAATACGTATCACCAATTTATCTCTGATATAGTTTCTCTCTTCTCTATTTTTATAAAAGTTTTTTAAAAAAATGAGGAAAACAAGAAAAAAAATGAAAAACCTTGTTAAAGTGTATTTTTTTTAAAAAATAAGGGTAAATTTTATTGAGTATTAAACTTTTGAGAGTCAAAATTTTGACATAAATAAAGTATGTTCAATAATTTGAAAAATGCCATAAAATTTTGAAAATTTCTACAAATTCTAGAAAACAGGAAACTAATAACAAGAAACACCTAATATGAAATTCATGCTCTCTAGTATTTCACACTGAGATTTATCTTTTATTATAATTTATAAAAAAAATTATCATGAAGAATGTTTTTCACGACGTCATCCCTTTGCTAATAGAATTAAAAAAATATTTCTTTAAGATGAGAGATCATAAAACAATTTTTAGGAAATATAGATTTCAAAATATAAGATCCAGTTTATAGACTAACTATAGCTCAATCTGACCCCTGATTCAAAATTCAATTCAATTACGACTCATAATACAATCCATAACCCATGATCAGTTCTATGATTCTCTATAATTTAATTGACGTGATCCATTATCCAATCCATAACTTTAATATTTCAACCTAAAATCCAAATCTATAATCATCTAATTTAATTGATTTTTGAGACATTAGCGATCTATAAAAATATTTTTTAATTGAAAATTCTCTCAAACTTTATTTCAATGAAATTTTAAAAATGGAACTTTTTATCAAAAAAACAAAAAAAAACGTCCTTCTTTTTAGTGTACCACAAATCTAAGGTTTCTATTTATTATGTATTCATATGTCTTATGTTTTATTTCCCAAATTAAATTCCTCATATAATATTCAATATTCAATATTCTTATTTACTATTAAAATGAAAGAATAAAAACTAAGTACATACAAAAATTTTGTGCACATACATGGCAGCACTTAATGTCATGTAGTGATCAAATTTACTACGTCGTCATGGTCATGCAGTAGCTACAAAACAAGTACTAATTACATTTAATAATTGATGCTGTCCATGCAACGCATCCCGAGCAAGTTTCCCAAATAAATTGAAAGAAAGGAAACCCAATAACCTTATCAAATAGGAGAGGAAGGGAAACCCAAATAAAGGACCGCTCTCTGTTTCTGCAGTTCCAAATTCCCCGCCATGGCGATGGAGTTCTCTTGGTTCATCATCTGCTCATCCCTTTTCATCTCTTTAGCTCTTGGACTTGGGCTTCTCCTCACCACAGCAAAGGAGAAGAAGGGAAAGAGAAATCTCCCTCCTGGGCCGCCAACGGTACCCTTGTTGGGCAACCTCCCATGGTTAGGAAAGTCCCTGTTTGACTTGGAGCCCCTTCTAAAGCAGCTTCGACCCAAGTATGGCCCAATCATCACCATCCGTATCGGGTCCCGCAAGCTCATCTTCATATCTGACCGTTCACTGGCCCACCAGACCCTAGTCCAGAAAGGCTCGGCTTTCTCCCACCGCCCCCAAGCTACGGGGGCTGCCCGCATCATGAGCAGCAATCAGCACAACATCAACTCTGCTTCATATGGCCCGCTGTGGCGCCTCCTCCGTCGCAACCTCATGTCCGAAATCCTCCATCCTTCTCGCGTCAAGTCCTACGCCGGAGCTCGGAAGTGGGTGCTTGAGATGCTGATCCAACGGCTCAGGTCCAACGCTGAATCCGGCGAGGCAGTCTGCGTCATTGAGAGCTTCCAGTATGCCATGTTCTGCTTGCTCTTGCTCATGTGCTTCGGAGAGAAGCTTGAACAGAGCACCGTGAAACAGATTGAAGACATACAGAGGAGAATCATTGTGAGCTTCACTCGCTTCAACATCTTTACCCTATTCCCCATGGTGGGGAAATTCATCTTCCGAAAGCGTTGGAACAGCATGCTACAGATGCGCGATGAGCAAGAGCGGCTTCTTCTACCACTCATAAGAGCAAGAAAGGCCAGAATTGAAGACCCTCAAAACAGAGACAGCAGCAGCAGCAGCTTCGTCTTCAGCTATGTGGATTCACTTCTTGCACTGGAAATTCCAGAAGAGGGTGGAAGAAAGCTTACTGAAGATGAGATAATTACCCTCTGCTCTGAGTTCTTGGATGCTGGGACGGACACGACGTCCACTGCACTTCAGTGGATCATGGCCAATTTGGTGAAGAACCAAGAAATACAGGACAAACTGGTGGAAGAGATTAGAAGGGTAGTGGGGAATAAGGAGATAGAAGAAGAGGAATTGAACAGCATGCCATATCTGAAGGCGGTGATCTTGGAGGGACTGCGGCGTCACCCACCGGGTCACTTTGTCCTGCCCCATGCCGTGTCCGAGGAGGTGAAGCTGGACGGGTACGTTATACCCAAGGACGCAGCGATCAATTTCACGGTGGCGGAGATAGGGTGGGATGAGAAGGTGTGGGACGACCCGATGACATTTCGTCCGGAGAGGTTCACGGATGACCGTGAATCGAAGGTCGACATAACCGGAAGTAGGGAGATCAAGATGATGCCTTTTGGGGCAGGGAGGAGGATTTGCCCGGGTTCCAATCTAGCAATGCTGCATTTGCAGTACTTTGTGGCGAATTTGGCGAGGGAATTTGAATGGAAATGCGCAGATGGAGAAGAGGTTGATCTGACTGAGAGCCTTGAATTTACTGTTGTCATGAAGAAGCCTCTCAAGGCTAAAATCACACCCAGAAGAATGTAGAGCGTAGACTGATCTGCATGCCCTACTTTCTTTCCCTCGCTTTGCTCTTAAGAAATCCCTAGCTGTCTTTTATATATAATAATGCAGGGCCGGCTCAAAGAGCTAGCAAGAAAGGCACTTGCCTTAGGCCGGGCCCAAAATTTAGAGCTTTTCTTTTTGTTTGATTGAATAAAAAAGTATTTTATTTATGTTTGCATAGGTTTTTTTTGTACATTTAATTGTTAATCTTTAGTAAATTTTGATACAAAAATTTAATTAATAATTTTGTATATCAAAAAACAAGAAAAATAGATTTTAGATAAAGTTCTTGTATTATATATAATTAAGATTTTAATTAAATATTACATATAATAATATGCTAAATACCAAGAAAGTCCTATTTAGAAATTTTGTTTTAGACTTCAACTTGTGTCAAGCCGACTATGTAATAATGTTTGATCCTCTTTTGCTTACTTTTCTTCTATCAATGACTATGATTGTTATAATTTTGTGGACACATCAATTAATTTTTTATTTCTTTATTTTATGGTAGAGAATTTAAAATTTCCGTGTAGGATAAAAGTTTAAATGCATACATAGCCCATAAACCCTAAATCATCTACAAATTACTATTTATAGATCAATTGTCTAATCTATTACTAGAATAAATTAAGAAAAAACATGAATGAGCAAATTCCAACTTAAGAATTCAGAAATAACTGTAATTTACATGCTAATCATGAAGTTGACTCACTAATCTCTCAACTATCTTTAATATCCCCCTCAAACTCAAGTGGTTGAACTTATTTAGGCTGCCTTTGGATGATGAAGTGTAATGCGAACGAGGTGTTATCCATTCTTGTCCTTATTTGGTAACTAAATCGCTTGTGTAAAAAATCTTAATTTATTCTTATTTATCTATCCACTTTTGAAAACACTTATGAAGTAAAAGGTATTCATAATTGTTACTCAAATTTGGTTATCTATTTCTGCAAAATTTCAAAGGGATGTATTAGAGATTGGGGGCAATGGATAGATGCCATGGGCAACGAATGTCCATAAATAAAATTATGACCAAAGAACATTCTATCTATGAAACTGTATGAAGTAAAAACCTTTAATATAATATATAAGACTCTCCTAACTTAATTTTAATCATAACAATATGTATCATTTTGCTGATCAAACTAACTTTAACAAATTTAAATTAAGATTGTCAACATGTACATTAAAAAAGTTAAATTTCATTTAAATATTTTTATCCATTTAATTTATGCAAATAAACTCAACTGGTGTAGACTTCTGAAGTCAATTTTTTATCCATTTAAATTTCATTTAAGTATTAGACTTCTGAAGTCAATTTTTTGACACAAATAAAATATGTCCAATAATTTGATGAATTTCATAAAAAATTGACTAAAATTTTTTAAAAATAGAAAACTAACACGAAGAAACACCTAATATGAAATTCATAATTTTTTTATTATAAAATTTTCTGAATTTCATAAAAATGTTAAAAAATTCTACTTCATTAATTAGATATTAATACATCATTATTTTCACATTTATAAACTTATATTTTATATTTGACTTTGTAGTCAATTTTATATTTTAACAATTAAATATAATATTCAACATTTTATCTCTATATTTAATATTTTACCAAAATATTTAGTATTTAAATATTCAACATTCAACTGCACCTTTTGGCAGTCAGCCGTAGCATTCAATATTTTATACTAACATTTAATATTTTACCTTAGCAATTAACATTTTAAGTTTAGTGTTTAGCATTTTTCCTCCATTTTCAACATTTAAGTATTTAATAGCCAACTATACTTTTAGTGGTCAATTATGGCATTCAACATTTTATTTAGTTAAAATTCTAAATGTAGAGATAAAATGTTGAATATCGGAGTTGACCACTAAAAGATGCAGTTGACATTTTCGTAGCTAGGGCAGCAAACGATCCCCATTCAAAAGGTTAACAACTCCAATAGGTAATTTTTTTAATAAAGTAAGGAGAGATATCTTTTTAGATTAACATTCAGATACAATTCTACTAAAACTCCTATGGATGAACCCACTATCCCCAAGGCACACCAAAGTTAAGCTATGAGGGCTTGAACCAGTTGAGCTACACGTGGGTGAGAGATGTTATTTACAATCACTTATTTTCCTTAATTATCTTCATGAGGATTGTGAAGTGACTAAAAAACTTCCTCATAATTTATTAAGGTTAAATTTGCATTTAACCATGCATCTTAGATAATGAGAGGTGCTTTATCTTCTAAATCATTATCACAAAAGGTTTATTATAGATTAAGATTTTGTTAAAAATTAATTCCATTAATCACTGTAGTTTCCCTTTTGTGTGGACACAAATTCAATGATAAAAATGAATCAAAATAAATATTTCTATGAAGAGGGTTACTTGATAATACCTAATTAGGCCCCATGAAATTTGAAGTACGGATTGTATTAATGGGATGCTTGTTTGAGTAGGGGGGCCACTTATTTCATCTTATAAACTCAATATCCCCTGTGTCATGTAGCCTAATTTGATATACACCTAAGCATCAAGCTATTATGATTCTTTCATGCCATTATCCTAAGTAAATTGTAAATATATATCTTAGTGGAATCCACATCATACTCCAACATCAAATTTTTTATGAGACAATTGTGGTGTTGTTTTAACAAGGCTGAAATTCATATTTGAAATGGGCTCAAATGTGAGGCCAAGCCCAAATCATTAGTTACGAAAACTTGTGCAATTTTAGTTCTTGGAGTATAAGTTTAATTATTGAGGATGAAAAATAATTAGGTTCAATCATCTCTAAAGTCTAAATACAAAAAAGAAAAAGAAAACTCGAATTAGGTTTAAGCCCATTGACAGCCTTGGACTTGGGCTCTCACATGTGATCACAACAGAAAGCCCATTTTCATGATGCCCTAAAGTGAAAAGCAAGAAGGGATATCCATCGTATCCGATTGCTCCATCTGATCTTACCGTTTATTTCTTTCTCCCTCCTCTTTCCCTGATTTCTCTGCGAGTCTGCCACTCCATTGCTACTTCTACTTCAGCTGCAACTGCGCCCCGCATTTTCTTCCTCTCTTTCCCACTCAAATGGCGTCTTTGCAGCAATCCTTCTTCGTCTTCCAACAACAACAACAGCGGCAATATCCATCTTCTCATGCTTCTCCTTTCCGCGTCGTCCTTTCCCCCTCCTCTCGCGTCATTTGCCTTTCTTCCTCAACTCACCTCGCTGTAGTAGATGATGCGAAGATTGAGATAGCAAGAAATACTGTCCGACTCGGATTGCCCAGCAAAGGCCGTCTCGGCTCTGAAACTCTCGATTTGCTCAAGGTCTGTCTTTCCTTCTCTTTCTCTCTTCCCTTTGTACAGTTTCGCTCTGTTTTTCGATGTAATTCTTCATTTCTAACTCTTTATGGCTTTGATTTTTCTTTTTTCTTTTTGTTTCTGTGCGTGAAAAGGATTGCCAATTGTCCGTGAGGCAGTTGAACCCCCGGCAGTACGTTGCTGACATACCACAGGTCTCCTTCTTCTTCTTTTCCTTCGTTTTGCAATGGAAGTTCTAAGGAATGAATGTATGAAGAAGGCCCCAAAAAGAAATGGATTCCCTTCTTCATTTTTCATTGGTGGGGCAAAACGCCACTAAGCAAGTGTAACCCACCTACAACTAATCTCAACTCTTTGCAATCCTTTTTCGATTGTCATTGTCATGCGCTTCAGTTTGACGTGCGTCCTGTTTAGACCCACTTCCTAGACTAATATGCTTTATCGTTGACAGTGGAACTTAGTGCTAATTTGGATGATGGAGTTTTGAATCCTGGGTTTCAAATTTTACGGAGATTCTAATATTTATGCCGCTACATTTTTTGCTTTTCTGTAAAATGTACAATCTTCTCTACAAAATTGAATTTCATAGTTTCATTCTTTCTAGTTTCTTATTTCATATCATAAATTGCGAATCCTCTTTCTTCACCTTTTCCTTATTCTTCTTCCACAGTTACTTGTATTTTCCATACTTGATGTACTTGACGTACTTGATCCTATAACTTCATGTTGTTTCATTCTATCTTATTGCTTTCAAGTTTTGACTATAATCAAAGGATTTATACAATACTGGGGTCTAAGATGTTCCCAGCTCACATGCGTCCTAGGTTTCAGCATGCAATGCTGGTGATCTAGACCATGTTCTCTTGGGGATGGGTGAGGTCCAAGTGATGCTTCTTTTTCCATTGAGTGTGGGCTGGTTGTTTGTGTCCTCACCAGTTCCTAACTTTGTGGGCACTTATCATTGGTTGAAGGGTTCAAAATTTTTCATGGAGAAATTACTGGTCTCAGCTCTCTATAGTGCTCTTAGATGTTCCAGATTGCCAAACCATGTGCCTGGATGTATAAACTCAAGGACTTATGACCAGAGGAGGTTGTTTGTGTCCTCACTAGTTCCTAACTTTGTGGGCACTGATCATTGGTTGAAGGGTTCAAAATTTTTCATGGAGAAATTACTGGTTTCAGCTCTCTATAGTGCTCTTAGATGCTTCAGATTGCCAAACCATGTGCCTGGATGTATAAACTCAAGGACTTATGACCAGAGGATTCTGTGCACATCCTTGAGTTGAGAATCATTTATTTATTTAATTTTTTCCTTAGAACATTCTACTGATATGGTTCATATGATCAAATGACCAAATGAGCAATATACAAGGAGATGAGGACCATTATGAAACTTGGGTGGAAGGGATAAAGAGTGACATAATAGATTGTGGAACTTAGGTGTAAGGGATAAAAAATGACATAATAGATTGTGGAGTAATGGAGGATATGGTTTATCATAGGGTAGAATGGTGAGTGGAACTCAGAAAAGTAGAAATTGATCCTAGATAGATGGGAAAATTGACCCTCTTTATTTCCAGTTGCACTACCCAGGCTCTTTTCTTTTAAGACTCAATATTGAGACTATCCCTTAAATGGATTCTTGGCCCTATATAGATGTGATTTATAAGAGGGAACACATGGATAGAAGGTGGGTGAAGTTCTACTTCCAATAATCTGTCCACCTATGTAATTTTGGTCTTTCAGTTATGTAATTTTGGTCTTTCAGTTTCGATGGGTATCAACCTTTGATTTATCAGAGTTAAAGGTCAAGAGGTGGGATCATTAGATTGGGGTGAGAAGTCTCGATTACCCTTTTTTTTTTTTTTCTGTTCTCATTCACTAAATATTTCCCTCACATGAATGGTTACGTTTTAAATGCTCTGCTGCAGATCTCAAACTTGGAAGTATGGTTTCAGCGGCCTAAGGATATTGTCCGCAAGTTGCTATCAGGAGATCTAGACCTTGGTTTTGTGGGTCTTGACACAGTTAGTGAATATGGACAGGTGTGTGAACTGTTTGAGTATGTCAACAATTTTAACATTCGTTTGCTTTCTTTGATTCTAGTGTCTTTGGAGTTTTGACTATGATTTTTTAATGACAGTAAGTATTAGTTTCTTGTGGTCTACAACACAAAACTGAATCTTTCTTTTTTTTTTCGCATCGATTTGCAATTCACACAAAGTGGGCTGCCAGTGAAACTCATGGTCTTTATTACATGGACCCAAACATTTTGATTTGAATAAAACAATGGTATTTGGTGAATTTCACTAACACTTTGATTTGATTCAAGCAATAGTTTCTTGTGAAATTCGCTCAAACACTTGAAACACACTGCCATCCAAAATTAAAAAGAAGAGGAAATTTCATCTAAATCCTGTTACAATGACAATGATGAGTAATATTTTGATGGTACTATCTTTAGTATAATTTTGCTTAAACTTTCAATGAATTTTTATTTTTTGAGGTAGAGATAAATAATACATAAACAATGTTGCAAGTAGCTATATTTGTACTAGTATACTACTAATCCTCAACATTGAGCTAAAAGTAAAAGCTTATTTGCAGATACCCACTAAGTTATGCACTAAGTGTTAAATCCCACCTATGAATCAGCAATTAGAAAAAGTACGCTTTTGTTGGGAGCGTCAATGTGAAAAATGCCTCCGTCTTCTTCTTCTTGGTTTTTCCACGGAGAACATGTCAGGCAGGTCCGAGGTTAGGGTGAGAATGGATCTGATTTGGGTGGGGCAAGTAAAACTAGATCAACCCCTCTTCACCTTGCTTAGCCTAGATTGTTCTCCTGTGCCACCTACAAACATACCCCCTCACTTTAGCCCTTTAGAAGAAGAAAAAGGGCCACAAGGGCCCAAAAGCCTGGCCTGAAACTTAGACCTACATTTACCAAGTTTGCAATGACATTGTGGAATACCATTGCACCTGGGATGGAGGGAGCTCTGCCTTTTGATTTTTAGGGCAAGTTTGTACGCATCGATTTTCTATGGAAATTGATTTCCTTGATGATTTCTATTTCCATAGAAAATGAAGTCCTTAGATTGTGTTTTCTACGGATATTAATTTCTTTAGTTTAGTGCAATAAAATGTTCCCCTAATAATTTATAAATGAATTCTCTTTGTTGTTAGGTGGGAGAGATGTAGGTTATAACTCGATTATAGCTAATTCTAGATGATGATGGTGATAATGATAATGATCATAGTTATCGTCATAATCAAATAATAACAACAATAACAATTATATACATTAAATAGTTGATTCAATCTATATTTTACTTAAAATGATAATATTATGTCATAAGGAGTACAATTGATTTGGATATTTGCTTGATCTACCTCAATTTAATCTAGAAATTCATAAGCCAAGTCGGATTAGGTTGGTTCATTGATCAAGCGGTGGGTAAGCATAGGATGTAGGTTGGGTTTGGTCATGAGTCAAATAATAGATTGTAGATAATGTTTTTGGTTAGGTTTGACCATCAACTAGGTTTCAAGTCTTAGATTGGTTCATAAGTTTGGTTAAGTTGACTATGATACAAAGGTTGGATTGGTTGGGTCACAGATTGGGTAATGGATCACGTCAATTGGATCATGAAATGGGTCATGGGTCATGGATCGGGTCATAGGTTGTGTTTGGGTTGGATCTTGGGTCATAGATTGGGTTGGACCATAGTCTGTGCATTGGATCATATACCTTGAAATCCACAAGCTGTGGAATTTGCTATTCGGCTCATAGGAATTCATTTTCCATGCTTGTGGAAAATAATCAAGTCACGGATACCATTTTCCATGGAAAATGTTTGCATGGAACAATGGAAAACAATTCAACGTGGAAATCATTTTTTATTTCCATGGAAAATGTTGTCCACTTATGTTCATTTGGTCCTTTATGATGTGAACAGATTGGGCCATACAATGAAATTTGTTCTAGATTTAGCAATTTAATATTAAATATTTGTTGCATGCACACATGCACAAATATCAAAGGTCCCAAGGATTAACTTAGCAGGCTTCCATATTCATCTTCTTCTTTCCATCGTTTGCAATGCTTGCTCTCTCTCTCTCTGAGAGTTGATTACAAGAGATTGCCTTTTTTTTTTTCACTCGATGTCCACAGACAAGGACTGATTTCCAATGGAATTGGATCTCACAACAAACAACTAGAATCTCTCGAGCACACTACTCTTCTAATACTCTTCTCTCCTCTCTTTTCTTGGATGTGCTTGGGCTTGCAAGCCTATCCTTATGATATGGAAAAAGGCTTAGAGATAAAACAGAGATAAGGAGGTCGTTTCTATCTTCGAACTTTCCAAACTTATCTCCTAAGCAATCAATTCTTATCTATACAAGACATGGATACGACAGGGACACACCACGGATACAACTGGGACATGGATTTTTGATGCAGGAGAAGTAAAAGTACAAGAGAAAGAGTACTGCCTTTTCCTAAAACTTAGAGAGAATCAAGACTCAATTTTTTCTTTTTCATAATTTAAAGAGAATCAAAAGGATTGAATAAATTTCGTCATATGTCGTCACTTCACATGCACCCATAGAAGAAGACCTCAAAACATTATCAAAACCTAACTTGTTACTTGAGAAAAGGATCCTAATCCAGCTTACCATTAGTCTTGCCCTATTTTAAGCAGGTACAACTTAAAATGACATCTCTTTTAGCTTATCCTGTGGGGGTGTGGGATGTCACCCGAAGAGGGAGAGGGTGGGGGGGGGGGGGGTGGGCGGGAGGGGGGGTGTCGGGGTGGGGTTAGTAGGGCTGTGCTTGAGGTTCCCCCCCTCCGTCATAAAAAAAAAACTCTCTTTTGGCCTTGTGACTTGACCCCAAGGAAAGTGACGGAGACACAAATTGACAACTTGCTAAATAAAATGACTAACTTGCTAAATATAACACAACTAGTAATTCTTATCCAATTTGCTAATTAAGACACTAATGGGCCCACTTTTGTTGAACTAGACAATTCAAATGGTTGCCTACAAGCTGTACTACATCATTTTTACATAATAAAATGAGGTATTCAGCATGACATAATATGGGAATGTTGCCTACTTTAAAGTGTCTGGGTAATCATAGCTGAGATATAATTCATTTTCGGTGCTTGAACAATGCTTGATGTTTTGAATAGATTCTCACATAGCATGCAATTAACTGAGAATTCCTTGCCAGACATGTGGACCATTTGCATGGCTCAAGACTTAATTTGCATAGTGAAGCACATCCAGTACTAAAAGTGATATTGCAAGATTGCCATGTTTGTTCATGTGTCAGATGCTCATTTACAGGGAATAATTTTATGTTGACAGCTTCAATTGCAATTTAAACACAGGTTAATAATTTAGATGGGTGTTTGTCAGTTCCAGAACCAGATAGGAGAGTGTAGATACAAATTGGCAGAAATGAACTCCAAATCTGAGGGTGCAATCAGAGCCTTTAAAATTGTTCAATTAAAGGCTCTTGTAACTGATTTACCTAAAAGGTTTGTAGGGCCTCTTGCTGTAACTAAAACTACGTTATAATAAGGCTCAATGATTTATTCACATGGGATGGAGATGCTCATTATTGTTTCATTTGTCTTGTGTTGATTCTTGAAATAATTTGTCACTAATCTTTGTGATTTAAAATGTTTGATGTGGAAATGTATTTAAGTAAATAGCAACCCTTGTTGCAACTAAAACTACACTTATACGAGGCTTGAAGATTTATTTACACAGGAAGGAGGTGCTCATTAGTGTTATGATTCTTTCTGTGTTGATTCTGGAATTGGTTATTCACCAATCTTTGTGATTCAAAATGTTCATGGGATGTATTTACTAAATAGCATAAGTAGTTAACAGACATTTTATTTTTAAAACTTTTGGCAGAGTAATGCAGATTTGGTTTTAGTTCATGATGCTCTAGACTATGGAGATTGCCATTTATCTCTTGCGGTAAGTTTGATCAGCTTCTATATTTAGTCTGCTGAAAGATTCACACTGAAAACCTCTTAGTTCTACATACATTTGGTAACAATTGCAAGTTCATGATTTACCAGGTTCCTAAGTATGGGATTTTTGAAAATATCAACTCCGTACGCGAGCTGGCCCAAATGCCTCAGTGGACTGCTGAGAAGCCTCTGCGAATAGTGACTGGGTTTTCCTATGTATGTGCATGTTTGAGACTGTTACTCCATGCCACTTTTCTCTTTTTTGAGCTTGTTTTCTTTCTTGCTTACTGCCTCCAAAGATGCTATAATTAGTTAACTTGGAAAAAAAATTTCCCTCTGTGCAGCTGGGTCCTAAGTTTATGAAGGAGAAGGGATTTAAGCATGTCTCTTTCTCAAGTGCTGATGGAGCCCTTGAGGCAGCACCTGCGGTGAGTGTTCTCTAGACATTCACCTAAATGATTTGTTTGTTCCAGAAATAATGAAAAAGAAAAAAAACCTCATTCAGTTGTCTTTATCTTTAATGCTCTTGAATGTTATGCCACTTCATGCTGTGGCAATGTGGCATACCATTCTGGAAGGGAGATGTTGTTGTCATGTTTCAGCTTTTGACACTTTACTATTTGATGATTACTCTTATTATGTTTCTGTTTTTTTTTTAAGTATTGTTATGGCCATTCTATAGCTTTTTAGCATTCTTTCAATTCATTGATCATCCTTTTTTTTTTTTTATATTGTATCATGTTACATCTTTTCCAGTTATTAGCCACCCCCCCTTCTACAAGGGTAAAAAAATACAAAAAGGGTGTAGTCCACTGTTTTAACTAGCATAGCTCTACCATTCTCCTTGGAAGAGAGGGTTTCAGGATTCAGGGTAGGCTAACAAATACAGGAGGTCGGTAAACATATTGTAAATTCATGTTTTATTAACTTTAACTGCAAAGAAGAGATTGGATAGCCCAATTTTGACTAAATTTCTTCTATTCGCTACTTTCTGCAACAAACAGGTTACTACAGTAGCATTTTTTTAATTACTTGTTGGTTTACCTCTTTGCCTGAAGTGTCTGATAAGAAATGATATTTGAAAGGCAGTTATTTCGCTCTTTTGTCACTCATTTTCAGAAGTGCTGTGAACTCTTTATCAGTTGCAGTTGCATGTCTGCATTATGAACATGCTCCAACCTTCTCCTATCCTATTTTTTACAACGTGAGACTAGTGGTGTTTGTTCCACTCTGTCGCTTCAGTCACAGGATTTGAGATCTAGCTTGTCAACAAGATCCAATAGACAGCATAGGAGCTTGCAGTAAAACATAACTCCTAGCATTCAGTAAGACAGAAGATCTACTGTTGGTGCATCAGTATTCGAAGATTGATTGTCAAAGTCTAACAGTTGATAGGACAGGGTTTGCTACGACTTTATTACTTGTTGGTATACCTCTTTGTCTGAAGTGTCTGATAAGAAATGATATTTGAAAGGCGGTTCTTTCGCTCTTTTGTCGTTCATTTTGCTGTGAACTCTTTATCATTTGCAGTTGCATGTCTGCATTATCAACATGCCCCAACCTTCTCCTATCCTGGAAATTTGGTTACTGTTTTAAATATTTAGTAGTGCAGTTGTTTTACAAGAGGCCATTTGGTTGTTGGGATTATGCCAAATTCGAAATTCAACCTGTTGAGATGTTGGGATCAATTCAAACATTAAAAAAAGAGTGTTTCAGTGATTTTGTGCATCATAAATTAATTGGAAACTACATTATAACTTCGTCTTGTAATGCCATTTTTTTACCATTAATGTGAGATCAGTTAAGGGGTACAAGACCCTTCGATCACTTAAGTATTAACCATCAAGGTACATCTTTTCTTTAGGATACCTTAATAAAAACCTCCTTATAATATGCTTCAAAATCTCAGACAGATGAGCAGAATAGGGAACCAGTTTTGCTAGGCCAGTACACTTTCAGATTCTAACAATCAGTTCCCTTCAATGTGAACAAATTTTATGAAAGGGATATTTATATGTTTCTGGTAGAAAATATTGATGTCTCTGTCAAAGTTGACTGCACCCAATACATGTAAAATTGAACATTTTCCCTTTTAAATGAAATTGCACTTTGACATGTTATTGATGCCTGACATAGGCAATTTCTCCCTAGTTTGTGTTTTATTTTGGCTTAACTTAAAAAAAAGAAATCCATACTAGCTTCTTTAGGTTGTTGAAGGAATTTTATGATTTATATTGATTTTCCTTTAGTTCTGCTGTAGATGGGAATTGCAGATGCCATTGTGGATCTTGTAAGTAGTGGAACAACATTAAGGGAAAATAACTTGAAAGAATTAGAAGGCGGGATTATATTAGAAAGCCAGGTAACAGTCTTTAAACTCGCACTGGAAACTTATTAAACCATGCCTTAGAATATTGTTATGGCATTAATTTTCTAAATTTCCAGATACGGCAGGTGTCAATTTACTTCTGCCTTAACAATGACATTTGCAAGTGGATGGATGTTTCGCAGGCTGTTCTTGTTGCAAGCAAGAAATCTCTCATACAGAGGAAAGGAGTCTTGGACACCACTCGTGAGATTCTTGAAAGGCTAGAAGCACATCTGAGGGCACTTGGTCAATTTACGGTAATCTCAAAAGTGTAGTTGTTTCTATCCTTAATACCCGAGTGTATACGTTCATCAATTGTCATATTTACACTTGCTCAGGTGACTGCAAACATGCGAGGAAGCAATGCAGAGGAAGTGGCTGAAAGGATTTTAAGCCAGCCATCATTATCAGGGTTGCAGGTAATGCTTCGAAAAGGATGTAGAATTCAGTCTGAAATCATAAAAGATAACTACGCAGCATCCAGATGAAGTTTGGCTAAAATATACATCCTGCTTGTGGTTTTGGGTGTGTAAAAAAGCAGCATTTCGGAGGAGTGGATAATAAAATGCAGTATATGGATTTTCCACAAATAATAGCATGTTGTTTCATTACTTAACTTCTGTGTCAGAGTTCGACTTGAAAACATTATAAAAATCTATAATTCTTGCAAAATTTGGATAGTGTTCAGTTGTTTGAAGGGCTGCAGGTTGGGTGCTCTGGGCCACATTGACATAAATGAGCCCATGCCTAGATTTTATATACCAAGTCTGAGCCACCCACCCAAGTTGGCCCTATTTCATTATGCCCAAGTGTGAGACCGGATTGTAGGAGCAAGCCTGAGTTAAAATTGGGCTTAAAACAATCTGGCTTAATTGAGTGCTCTTGGACAAAACTTAACGATGGAAAAGGGGGGGACATCAATTTGCAGAGAATAAAAAGGGTAAAACATGAGAGAGAGAGAGAGGACCTTGGAGCAAAGCTACTCAACCCAGGATTCCTAGAAATGTAGGGTAGGGTTTGGTCTGGTTTGGAGGAGAGAGAGGACCTTGGAGCAAAGCCTACTCAAGCCAGGATTCCTAGAAATGTAGGGCTTGGTTTGGTTTGGAGGAGAGATAGGACGTTGGAGCAAAGCCTACTCAAGCCAGGATTCCTAGAAATGTAGGGCTTGGTTTGGTTTGGAGGAGAGATAGGACGTTGGAGCAAAGCCTACTCAATCCCGGATTCCTAGAAATGTAGGGCTTGGTTTGGATCTGGGCTTGAGCAAATGAAGAGCTTGAGAGGCTGAGGGAACTTAGTTTTTTATGACATGAACACTTGAGTTATAAGGAGAATCCAGACTTGAGCTTTTGTTGCGCTTTTGGGCTGGTTCAGGCTTTCAAAATATTCAGCCCTAGACCAAACCGGATTCAAATGAGATCTGCTGTTTGGAGCCTGTTTTCAGCCGAACTTAGCCTAGATAGGCCTGAGCCCAAAATTTTCGGGCCTTTTCATGCAGGTTCAGGTTGGGGTTGGCCTGAGTTGCATCCTAGTTGTTTCATATCTATGGCATATTTAAATCAGCGCCATTTGAGCTAAGCAGTGCCATGGCAGCAAATGATTGGCGAAGTTCCACGTGGTATTATCTTTTGATGCTCCCCATGTTTTGTGCTATTTCAAGTCACTATCCAATTTTCAAGTAAAATTATTGTTTGCCTTTATTGTCTTTTCATTTTTTACATTAAAAAATGGTGCTTTCATGCCTAATTGTATCCATGCGCTAATGGTTCCACTTGCATGTTTTATTGTTTTTCATTTAGCTCATATAAACTCAAAAGGCCAGACCTAAATAAATGTGATGAGGATTTGATGATGAGAACGACGACGGCGATGATAAAATTTATTTCAAACTGCATGCACAATCCTTGCTTTAAGTTTTTGATTTTTAGTGTTTAGTCTCTCTCTCTCTCTCTCTCTCTCTCTCTCTCTCTCTCTCAATTCCTGTGTACGGCTATTATTTATGCAGGGACCTACCGTAAGTCCAGTCTTCTGCAAACGTGGTGGGAGGGTCACTCCAGATTTCTATGCAATTGTCATATGTGTACCCAAGAAGGAGTTGTATAAGTCGGTTCGGCAACTACGAGATGTGAGATTCTTTTCTGTTTAATGAAATTTTGTGGTTCAGTTCTCATGGGATGTTTCTCTTCAGTTTTACTTAGAAGGGTCACTTCACAATAATTTTCTGGTTCTACTTGGCATGTGCTTCCTGGATGTGTGCAATTTTACTTTTGAGTTCCTGAGTAACAATATTTTCAGCTAAATTATTAGTGTGAACATGGTTGATATGACTTTGTTTGAACTTAAGATCTTGGACAATTTTTCATTTTTCTTCAAAAAATGGGTCTTATCTGAGTTTCACTATGCTCACATTCAAGTACATACTCGATTGTACACATGTGGTGACATGCTGGGCTGTTCAAGACATCCATCATAGTAGGCCCAGCACATATGTTCCCTGATCCAAACAATTGTTGGTTTCATTCATCATGTGAACCAATTTAGAAAACATGGATAACTAAGAACTGCTGGACCTCTGGTGCTTTTATTTACTATTATATCAGTTACCATTTCAAAAAAAAAAAAACTAAGAAGTGTTGGACTGGACAATGGCCTGTATTTGTTATAAATGTTTGTCACCAATTTTTGATGCCCCAGGGTACATGCATGATGGATCACACCTGATTGGTTGCATTGATTTTGCAACGCCATCCTGATATGCATGCAAACCTCATGTTTCTCTTATATGCCATTGTGAACTTTGTTTTTTTTTTTTTTTTTTCAGATTGGAGGAAGTGGAGTTTTGGTTTCTCCATTGACGTATATATTTGATGAAGAGACTCCAAGATGGCAGAATCTTCTTGTGAAACTTGGACTATGATTATCTTTCTTCGTGATTGGTGTTCCTTTATTTTTGTAGATGCAACAGCTGGCAAGTGTCTTGAATTGGTTAGTGGATTTCCATTACATTCATAAGATTCAGTGAAAACACGGTTGTCAACATATTTAATTATGTAAGATGAACCTCATTAGAGTGTAAATCTTTCTTGTGTAAAGTATTCTCAAACTTTACACTTTGCGAATTATCATAATGTTTTTTCCTTGCCAGTTAAGCAGTTTTGTTTCCTCTTCATGTTCTACTGTGAATTTTCAGCTCCATGCTTTCATGTGAGCATCACATGTTATGTTGTAAGATCAGACGACACCACCTTCCCTTGTCAAGATGGTGTGAAGAGAGTGACATTTCAAATACATAGACTTTCCTCTTAATGTGCTAATTATCATTTTAAACATAACACCACCTCTAATGACTTGATGATGAAAAATCACATTGTACATGTTAAGAAAATTTAAAATTTGACATCCATAACCAGATGATAAGACAATCTGTCCATCCACCCAAATGTAGCGTGCATGCACACACACAGAGTGATACTGGAGCTAGTAGTTTTATTTTTAAATTTAGAATAATTTAGGGCTATTTTCTTGATTTTTAATAATGGTCATATTTTGAGTCCAATACAATGTTCCAATTACATGAAATTGAATCAGTTAATGGATTACCATTCCAACGAGCCCCAATTTATGCTATCCAGACACTAATTAGAGAAGTTATGGCCAATTTTTTTTTAAGGATTATTTTGGTTGGGAATTTCTTATTAATTTTGTCTAACTTGGTTTTGTTTATTATTGAAAAGGATTAGTTTTAGTAAGTTTTGTTATTAGAAAGTCAAGATGTATGGGGATTATGAGTTTGGTTAGGAAATACTTCTGTTTCTATTTGTAGTTATTTATAAATGAAAAGGAGAGGGAAGAGGGGATTTGATTTGTGAGTAAATTCGTGTTTACCTTTTAGGTGGGTTTTTGGAAGTATAACATCACTGTTGGTGTTTCTTAGGCTTAGAAACTAAAGTGTTTTTGAGTCTGTTCTTTGGGCATCTTAATTTCATGCCGGTGAGTGTATTTTGATGCTTTATCAATTCTTTTGTTTGCTTTTCCATTTACTCGGTTTCTTTTGCGAGTGGTTTACACTAGAAACCTTAGAAATTTGCGTTGTAGTCTTAGGAGAGACCCTAGACTGCATTAGAGAGAGACTATCTGATGATCTAAATCAAGTTGTATACCTTTTTTTTATGCATGGTGAAACCAATCTTTCTCATCAAGATAGAATATGAGACATTGGTTTGTATCTTTTTCTTGATAACAGTTCATTTGTTTCTGATTGAGGATCTATGGATGGATAGTCAGCTTGCTTTTTTAATTACGCAAGAAGGTTCGGTAATGTTTCAACTTTTACTTGTTTCAGTCATGCATGAAGGTCAAATGGTCTCTCCATTTCCACCCATTAGAACATCCCTAGAAAGATGTATACATGAATTGTTTTGTGAAATGAGAACCTTTTGGCTTAGAGACAAATATAATGATCTAAAAGCTGTGCAACCATTCTTCTGTCTTGTTGAGGCCCTAGGATTAGATGCACGAACTCAGCTTGGTTCACTTAAGGCCATCACTACAGGCATTCTATTTTAGAATGATTGGGTGAAATAGACTTTGTTCCTTTGTTAAAGATGTTTTACTTGAATTTATAAATGAAGAAGTCATGTTATCAGGTTATAAGTTGTGATATCTTTAACTTTATGTTTCTTCTGTTGTATTTGTTAGGAACCTTCAAATTTTATGATTCTCTCACCTGCAATTTTCACACTTCATTAGTAAAAAGGTGTATTATAGGTGGTTGTGGAATGGAACTCTCAAGTATGTTTCATGTTTGATGTCTAGAATGATAAAGAATTATTAAGAATATGAATGATTCTGAAAGAGTTAGTGTGTTTGGTAAAAAGGATAATTTTGAAATAGTAATTGTGGTTTTTTGAGTCGCTTTTGTTTATTTAAGAAGAAGGTATTGTTTTCATTCTAAATGAGAATCATTCTCATTCTTCTAAGAATACCTTACCTAACATTAAAGCTGCCATTGTGCACGATAATTGCAGGGACATTACCAAAGCTGAAGGCTTGAGTGAGTTCTATTAGGCCTACTTAGGCAGATTAGAGTTTGTAGTAGATGAGTTGGAGTAGGCAAATGAACAAAGAATAGTGTGAAGGTGGCTTTACTGTTTGGAAGTCAAAATGTTTCAGCTTGGAGCAAAAGCCTCACCTTTTTGTTTATTTACCTTTCAGGCCAAAAAAAAGCAAGGAAAAAATGTTCGTGCTTTACAGTTTTATGTTCAACCTATTGAAATTTAAGTCTTCCAGATTTTCAAATGGAAATACTCTTCTATTCATTCGAATGAATGAAAATTAAATTATAATAAGGTGTTCGTTTGGTGAGTATATTCATTCGAACGAATTGAGAATGAACTGAAAGTTCGTTCGAATGAATTTATACGCGGGGGTAGAATGACAACTTTATCTAAAAAACTGAAAACGGGTGTGTAGAGTCAGATTTTCTGGGTGTTTATATGACTCTCTTTCTGTTCATGTTAAATTTACTTAATTGAATTAGAATAAAGATGAGTCTGAATGGTGCATTTGGGTGTGTATCCAAATTTGTAGGTGTGCACACACTTCGCAGAAGTGCTTGATTCTTAGATGATTGGAAGAACGTCCACATATGTTTTCTTTTGGTTGCTGGTAAAACTAACCGGTTTATTTCTGATCTGAGTTCAAATATTTAAGTTAAAATTTAATTCAGTAAAATTGAATTTGGTTTTCATTGAATATAATTTCACGGGTGAGTTTCATTTTTCATGAGATTTGAGTCTATTTTTTCGGAGAGAATCTAGATTAAGTTCTTATTTTTCAATTAACTTTTCGTTTGTCTAGAATTGTAGGGAACGGAAACATTAATTGGCGTTGAAAATAAAAGAGGATCCGAGAAACTTCTTCATTTTCTGGGGCGACTGCGTGATTTGAGTTCTCGCAAATGCACCGGAATTTGAGTCAGATCTTCGTTTACTATTTTTTTTTTTGTTGAAGGTCTAAGGTCTTAAAATTTATTCTACCGTTCGTAAATTTTTTTATGATTTTTACTTCGTTTCTGTCACTAAACTGTAGGTGCGGCGTATTATACAGATCAACTAGTTATGAGATCCTGGTGATATGTGTCTTTGAAAGGTCATTCCTTGAATATGTATCCCACTAAAATTTACCGTAATTGAATTAGTAAAGCCATGGTTTTAAAGGCTGTAAAATTCAAAGATTAAAAATAATTTTAATAGATTAAATTTTAGAGAGTTTAAAAAATGTGTGCTTGATTGTTTGATTAAGGTGATTTTTAGTAGGCATACTTATTCAATAAATGATCATTCTGATACACCCAGCACCACTCTATACACCACACAGATCTAGATGAAGTTGAACTGACAAAAGAGTTCTACTCTTATACATGAACTTTATATGAGAAGAGTCGAGGGGAAGATTACTATGTGAAGGGCGATTTGTACTGAGCAGGAGTCCGATTATCGGTCGTTTTTGTAAAAAAAAAAAACTCAAGGAGAGAGAAAAATATCTACAGATATATCGCCGAGACCATTTTTTCGACCCCAAGTACAGAGGAGTTTTTTTCCTCCCCAATTTTCGTTGGTGCTTTGGGAATTCTTTATTTTAGATCACGTATCTCAAGTTCTTCCTTGAAACTTTTAGAGCTCTGTGATTGGTAATTGACATTGTTTTAGATTAATAAAATTGCTTGCTATTGGGTTCACCCAAAATCAAATTTGTTTCTTATGGTTTTGGTCTTATTACACCTCATTTTTTCTTGCATTTTTCTCTGTAATTTATCCTTATCATTATCACAAATAACAACGTAAATCTCGAACCCAACATCAGAAAGCATCAAGACTATCAGGGTGGGACTTACATCTACTACATGGCAGTATGGCACCACCAACTTCACCCTTTTATGTGTTCTAACAGAACCATCCCTTGTTGATGTTTCCTTTGAGTGAGTGCCAAATATTTCCATGTTTTTTTTCTTTAACTCATAATGCTAATTAGTTGGTGAATTAATGCTTGCATTTGTGATATGTTAAAAAGTACTTTTCCTCCTCAAGATTCAAGGTTATGTTCATACATATTTTGTTGATTTCCAACGGAACATATGTATTTTGCGAACTTCATTGTTTTTTTCAATCAAAATTTTGTTGAAAAATGTTTACATTTGTCATTTCGATTTGTTTGTTGAATTTTTTACAGCACTTTGAGTGTCTAAACTAAATTTTAAATTTTTACCACACAGTGACCGTGAAGATTTTCTGGTGCAATCATCAATTGGGTTCATTCGATAGGTGTAATACAGTCTACTAGTCTTGTCTTGTCAAAGTTGTAAAATAAAGAACTCCACTAGTAAGTAATAATCGGCACTGGTAGTTCAGTTAGTTTAAGCTTTTAGGATTAGACTAGAGGTCTTAGATTCGAATCTTTCTAAGCTTACCTGATACATGATGTTCGCAGTATAAACCAACCTCTGAACTGAAGTACGACTTTCCGGTCTTCATAAGTTGTGACATTGAGCTGTTCAGGAGAATAAATAGTCTTTTCGTTTCATTTATAGAGGGATTCCCATTCTACAAACACTTACTACATCTATGGATGAAATTTCGCAAATTGATTCCATTCCATCAATCAAACAAGGGGCCATAATTGCCTAACCAAAAGCTGGTTCAGTTCCTAAAATAAGCTGGAACAAAGTATCGTAGACTGCGGTTGGTTACCACACAATTGGAATGGGAGAGAATAGAGAAAGTTCATAGAGAAGCCAGCACTTTTCCAGCCACCACACAAATGGGTGGTTGAGATTCTTCTTTGGGTAGAGCATTTGATATCATCTTGTGGGACCCACTCACACTGTAATCTCAGCCTTTGATTAAAAAGGCAGCACCATCAGAAGGGCCTCTGCTTTGTAGCAATAGAAGATTCTAGTGAAAAAAAATCCTAATTTTGCCTGTTTCATCATTCTGAACTGCCCCATTATAGTTTCCAAGAATCATATGTTAGCGTGGAAACCATGATCATTCACTACAAAAGGGACACTCACATTTTTTATGATGATTAAAGCCTCTTATAATGCTCTTTACTCATGATCACTCATTAAAAGAGAATGTCGGAGATTTCAAAGAAAACCCTCTCCACCCATGAAGTCCTTGTCCCATAAACAAATCCATTGTTGAGGAAGTGGAACTTGTACTCAACCACTTAGCATCATCTCACATTCAAAAAGAAGTTTGATGAAGATCCTCCATGATTGTTTAGATGACAAAGGATTAAAAACCAACTTTTTCTTTTCTTTTCTTTGTTTTGTTTAATCAGTAAAATCATCGATCAAACTTCATCCAATGGGAATCAATGATATTGGGTTGTTTTCTACTGATTCAACTTATAAAGACAGTGCTTATGCTAATAACGACAGTGATTTGGTGGGTGGGCCTGTCTTTGAATTGAATTTCATCATTGAAGCTTGTTGAAGAGGACATCCAAAAGATCTCTGTCCTGATACTGCGTAGATGAAAGGAATCATGGAAACTCGATTGAGGCCGTATTCCTCCTCCTTTTGTGATCCCTTACCCACCCCTCCTCTTTTCCCATATGTCATTACTTTAGATAGTGACCATGGCAAAATTGACTGATGTAGTGTCCATTTCTAGCTTTCACTCGTGATGTAGGAAGCTGCAGTATCAGAAAAGGCCCTTCAAAAACTATTTAGTAAAATAAATAAAAAGGACGCTCATTTTAACACAGGTAAAATTTGTCATTGGAGTGAAATTTCCATTTTACCTCTATCTATCGATATGCAGAACGGTGTGTTATTGGTACATCGGTACTTGATGAATGGTATACCGTTACTTGATGAACGATACACCGATAGAGATGGCTGATCATAAAAAAATAGTGATCGGCAAGTCAAGGATTCTTTTAAATTTATTAACTTTGATTGAAACGCTAATAATGGGTATTGGATTTGTCTCTTTGCATAGTGACCATGGCAAAATTGAGTAATGTGCAGTATCCATTTTTAACTTTTACTTGTGATGAAGGAAACAAATTTCTTATTTTTAGGGGAATTTTAGAAAATTTCTTTAAAGTTTTCTTATAATTTTAAAAAGCACACTGTGATTTTTAAAATATTAAAAAATTTCTGAGTTTGTATTAAATTTTTAAAAATTCTCTTGACCATTAGTCAACACATTCTATGAAGTAAAATAACACAAATACCCTTTTCAAAAACAATAAGAAAGAGAAATAAAATTATAATAAATCATTTCTCATAAAATAAAAATATTCCATGACAATTAATAATATAAAAAATGGAGGATGAGTCTAAGAAAAAAAAAAGTGAGGTAAGATTTACAATAAAAACATTAAAAAATCTCTTCAGTATTTATGGGAATCTGAAAAACAAATGAAAAAATATAATTCAAAAGAAAAGAAAATAATAAAATAGGAGCGATTCTCCAAATTCTTTCCAGTGCACAGTCTAGATAGCTCACAACAAGACAAATGATCGATTTCCTTTGATAAAATATCACCTCACCTGTGCCCTCTATATAGTTAGAATAATATATATTTTTTTAAGACCAAGATATCTACACCTCTTTATAGTTACGGAAATATAATTATTTATTATTATATAGAAAAAGGTTTGGAATAAGAGATTTTTTTGTTTTTCAGAAAAAATGAGGACAAATTATTAAATATGTTAAGTTGGGAGTTTCAAGTCTCACATTGTCTGATATATAACTCAAATGAAATAATTTTAATTAGTTAGATTTATCATTAAACGAAATATTGATAGTTGATTTTACATATAACACAAGTTTCAAATCAATAGCAAATGATTTGATTAGTCAGATCAAATGGTGATTAGCTATTCACCTAATTACTCTTGAGACCTCTCAAAAGTCAAGACGAATGACGATCGTACAAACCTTTAAATATATTTATTGGTGAGCAATGATGTCGGCTCGATGAATGAAGCTACAATTTTAGTAACTACCAGAATCTTTATTTCTTCGTCACCATGTAAACGACAGTGAACATAATATTTAAGGATTTAGAGAAGAATCAATATTTTAATAAGATTGATAATCTTTCATTTTAAGAGGTAGGAGGTTTTTCATAATTTTTTATATGTAAATTTAAAAATAAATAAATTAATCGATAATACTTAGAGTGAGTATTTTCTTCAAATTACGGTAGTGCCACCAGGCTTGAGAACATGACAGTGACTTGGATGAAATTGGAGTTTGGGAAATTTAAAATTTAAAATCATGTCATTTGCACTGACTTTTGAAAAAGTAAAACATGCTGAAACTTTGGACAATGTTGCTACTAAATACTAATATAATGATTTCTCCTCTCCACTTTAATGCTGAAAACTTTTGACTTAAATTGCTTCAAGTATCAATTTTCTGTACATGCAAAGACAAAAGAAGGTGCCAAATTGCTTGAGATGTCAACTCTCTGTCTCCCCATCTATCTATCAAAGATCTTCCATGGGTAAGTTTAATTTAACATTTAACTCAAATAGACTTACTATATTATAAAAGATTAATCATGTGATCTAAAAGTCTTTATACTTCGATTATAAAAACCCTTAAATTCAAAGAAACTTACTATATTTTACAAGATTGATTGTGTGATCTTCCATGGATAAGTTTAGTATTCATTTTTTACTCAAAGAGACTTACTATTCTCTTTATTTATTTTTTAAATCATTCTCCTTAAACTTATTTTGATTAAAATGTGACCAGTAATTTAATTAATTAATTCATCAAATCTTTAAATAGGTAAAAACCCTCGAAATGGAGCTATGAAGTCGACAATACAAAAAGGCACACCTACAATTGCCCTTTAAATCGCATTATTGAGTTTAGGCCATTCTATCAGCTTCAAGTCACTCTAGAGATTTTTGATAATTTATGATGTCATCAATCAATTACTGTGACATATTAATTTTAAAGAAAAATTTTAAAAAGAGTTTTCAAATCTCTTTATACAAAGAAATTGCTCTTTAAATATTAAAATGAATCACATATTTTTTTAATGAGATATATAAATAATAATAAAGATATGAATTTTATAAAATTTGAATTTTATTCGATCATTTTAGTCCTATGATTTTAAACATTAAAAGTTTCTTTTCTTTAAATATTGGTTTTTCAGAACCCATCTTACACTATTAGGATTATTTGACTGAGAAATTTTCTTTAAATTATATTATTTATAAAACTCTATCCCATCCACTCAACTAGATTGTTAACGATTCATAACAAATGTATAGTCTTCTGTTGAAATTATATACTCTACTCTCTTGTGGTATTTTTTACAATAATCGATTCACCTGTGATAACCACTTAGAGTTGAAATTCAAAAGGCATTCAAACCATCACTTTAATTCTTACTCATCACTTTATTTACTTGAGAGGTTAGATACTCTCATCTTGCATAGGAAGTTTACCCCTTAAAGAAGGGGTAAAAAAATCGCCTCGACCAAAATATAGGGCGATATGTAAATCGGTCGATAAAATTCTCTCTCTTCTTTTGTGTATGTGTGTTTTTTCTAAATATAGGTATTTTTTTCTGAATTAAAATAAATAAAAAATCCAAAAGGAAGTTTTTTTTTTTAAAAAAAAAATTGAAAACGAAAATATCGCCGGAGATATAACTCGGTCCCACCACCGTTTTGATTTTTTTTTTTTTTAAAAAAAGACGGATATTTTGAATATCAGACCGATATATCAGCCGAAAACTTCCGTATACAGCCGTTACATGATAAGGCACTGAAAATGTGTATCATATTGGCTGATATGTTTGGTATTGGCTAATATCTTAACCACTGCGTTAAACCCTTGGAGCACCTAACTTGATCTATGGTGCTTGTAGGTGGTGCCATAGATCGAGAGTTTTACTTAAGATCACTACAAAGTGGAGTTGACGGATTTCCACATATTAAAAAAATATTTTTTATTTTATTTATTCGGTTTATCTTTATATTTTAACATATAACTACTAATAATCTACTTTTAAAAATGATTCTACAATTCTTACTTTGAGCAGGGAGAAGAAAAGCTCCGTTTATTATAAATTATAACATGTAAGTCCATATAAGTAGATTGTGGGATGTAATAATTAACAAGTTAACTTCCTTGAACAAAGAAACTTATTTAATCTCCTTCGATTTTTCAAAAAGAAAAGCAGGTATTCTTAGTAGTTTTGTATTGATTTTTAAAATGTATCTTTGCCGGGTGGTATTATTATCTGTGATGGGAAGCCGTTGACCGTCATCTCTTTTCTACTCCTCCATAACTCCCGACGACTTCATATACTTCTGCCTCCAACTCCCCAAAATCAATATAATCTCCACTTGCAATCTCAGTTTCTTCGTTCACACCACACACCGTCAGTAATCTATCTCTTTGCTTTGCTTCTCTATCCTTTTTTCTCAGTTTCCTGACTCAGTCTTCAAACACCCCAGATCCCCATTTCCCTCTTTCATTAACTTGGCATTTGGTAGAGCAATTTTCCCACTTGAGATTTGCATTCATATGTTGGAAAATCAAGTGTAGAGAGAGGTGTTTGTTTTGTGAAACTGGGTAAGCCTACTTTCCTCATTCCTTGACAGCACTTTGAAAAAAACCTGGCAATTATGTAATTTCTGTTTTCCAAGCATCTCATTAACGCCCAAAAAAGAAAAAAAAATTCCTTTTCTTTTGATCCTTTAGAGCATTTGGTGGATTGGATTTCCTCTTATTTGTAGTTGTTAAACTGGGTATGTTGCTTTTCCCTGTTCCTTAGAGAAATATCTATAAAAGCCTTTAGAATATGTAACTTTTATCCCGTTTCATCTTATCTTACAGGAAAAAATCCAAAAAAAAAAAAAATACCCTTTCTTTATGTTCCATTGAGACTCAACTAGTTTGTGTTCTCAAATCTGGCCAAAATTCAAGGTCTTCTGTAGCAAAACCTCTATAAAAATCTTCAAAGCATGTAAATCTTCCTTTCATACTCCTCTTCCCAAAAAAGAAAAGCAACAAAAAAATTCAATTCGAAAAAAAAGAAAAAAAAATGTTCATCCCATAGCTTAGACAGAGTTTTCTTCTCATTATAAAAAAATTGTGGTTTTCATTTCATACTTTTGAGTTGAAAATGCCGGAATCCGCGCCCGGAACGCCGAACGCATCGGCCCCTGCTACTCCGAGCACGCCCGGCGCGCCACTTTTTTCGTTGGCCCGAGTCGACTCGCTTTCGTACGACCGGAAATCCATGCCACACTGCAACAACTGCTTCTCCGTCAAATCGCTCGTGCCGACTCACACGTGCTTCACCGACTTTCCCAGGCCTGACGTCTCCCTAACACGAAAGGTACGCCACGCCCCCCTTGATTCCAGAAAATTCCATTTTAAAACAGTAAAAAGTAAAATGCCGTTACTCCTAATGGTTGAAATTTTACTCTTTTTAGTGAAAAAACTCCCAGGAATGAATGAATGCTCTGACAAATTTTAGATTAGCGGCGATTACCATGCTTAGATTCTGATAATACGAAATGTCAAACTTAGTGTCTATCAAATTATGTTAATTTTAATTTTATGATTAAAATAAAAATAGTGAAGAAATATATCTATTTATGATGTTCAATAGAATGCTGAAGATGTATTTAATAATTACCAATTGAGATAAATCTAAATTTAATAAAAAACATTTTTATAGTTTAGATTTACTCAAAGTTTTAGTGATGGAGGAGGTTAAGAAGACAACTAGACAGAAAAGTTCCAAGTGTTTTGATATGTTGTGAGATTTATTTTATTATTAAAATAATTAAATATATGAATAATTTATAATAAAAACTATTAATTTGTTCAAATTGGAGCTCATTAAATTATTTTGTATTAACGATATTATCCTTTTGATGTTTCTAAATATATCACTATTTAGTATTCAATGAAAGTGACACCGTAGACGACTTTTGCTCACTCAATTTGGTGAATTGAACAACTCTGAGCTACCCCCTCATGTGCAGTAAGAAAGGGAAAGGGCCAGACTTATGTTGAGAACCGACTGGGTTACCAAGTAAAGTGGCCAAGTCAAGCATAAGGCTGAATGGCTGATCAATCTGATAAGTGTGAAAGGAATTTTTTTTTGGGACAAGGAGGGTATTCCTAAGATATTTAACCAACAATACTAATCTCCGAGAGCCGGCGCTGGCATTGTCCATACAGTCGGCCTGGATAAGTCAGGTGGTAGCACCAAGGTTTGATCTCGAGACATAAGAGCAAACACCACGTCAAGGATCACTTGAGCTACTCATCTGGTGGGTGAAAGGAAGTATTTTTTACAAAGTATTTGACAATAAAACATTAATTAATTATATTTTTATAAATATGAGTTTTAGTTATTATCTAATTATTAAATTATAAAATAATCATTAAGTATATATTAGATAATAAGTTTAAATTATGTATGAATTTTTTTATTTTTTATTTATTTTAATAAAATAGTGAAAATCTAATTGAATTGGTGGAAAGATAACTTAATTTCTTATCAAATTTTATCCAAAAATTCAATTGAAGTCATATAATTTTAGTGGTCCAAATCAGCATGGGTCTCTAGGAATATTGACACCATTTTGACTGCTAAGATCAAGTGACTTTCATTTGAATATTTAAATAAAATTTATTGTATATATAGGGGTCATTTAGTGAGCTATTAATCTAATCAATTATATTTTGATAATTTTAACAAAAAAATAATAAAAATGGACTGGTGTAATATGCAACCTCGTAATAACTTTTTATTGGTCTACATAATTGAGCCGGGCTCGGTCTTTAGGCTGGTGCATACATAAGCCCGAGCCCAAATGATAATAGGACCTTAATTTATTGTCCAAGCTTGGCCCTATTACAAATCGGGTTGAAAGATTTTGCTCAAATCTAATGTTTATTTTAAATATTAACCGATGTGCTAATCACCACAAAATTGATGATTTTGGGTTTATTGTGATATTATAGTAAAGCATTTATTTATTTTAACTCTATTCTGACAGTTAATTGCTGAAAGGATATTGTCTCTTTAAAATCTCTCTTTTAAAGAAATTGATGCATTTGTACGTGAGAAGGTGTCACAATAAAGATCGTAGAATAGTTAATAAATGAAAATTTAACTATATTAATCAAAGTTGTAATTATTGGTAATTTTTATATTTTAATAATTAAAATATATAATGAACTTTATTTTAATTTATAAGCAAAACTTAGCAGCATCTATTCCTTATCTACACCTCAGTCCCTTTGTCCTCTTCCAAACGTCCATTCAGAGTCGTATGATAATGAGCTTTACAACAAAGACTCTAATGTTATAATGTTATATAATTGAGCAATCATTCAGTTTATTTTTATAATATAGTATTTAAAGATATTTGTTCAAAAATATATTAGTACTTGTTTCTTAACATTATTTTTATGTTAATAATTCAAAAACTTTACTGAACAGTAATTCATTGCATTTTTTAATGAAACTTGTGCAACATTCATGCTAAAATCACGTGATATGAACAGTTAGATGAATACAAAATTGTGCATGATATAAACCTTTGAACCATTGATTATATTCAAGTGTTTATTCTGATTAAACATTTTTATTTAAATCCAAAAGCCAAGGGTCTCATGAAGTTGATTTAATCATCAAAGTAAGCCTTAACCAAAACAATCCACCTAACATATAAAAGACATTTTCGTAAGGAAGTTCAAATATTGATTTGAAATTGATTCAATCAAAATATCGACATATCAATAATATATAGGATATGGGTGATACATAATTGTATTAATTTAAAAAATATTTTTTATCGTATTTATGATATATTAAGTAAATGTGATTGTCTCAGTGAAATATCAATTTCAATATAAGTAATATTTGACTAAATCAATTATAAAACAGCTGAAATATATTAAATAACTTAAAAATAATAAGTATTTTACCATCTCAATTGATATTTAACTTTATTTGTACATCTATGTAGACTTCCATGTAGAAGACAAAGCTGAAAGAACCTTGTTCAATGTTAAGAGTCTTGGAAATCTCGGCCGATACGGTCTCTCTCTTCAAACAAATAACGATATATTTTTTTTTTTTTAAATTTTTTTGAAAAACAATAAAAAATAATCAGTTTTTTTATATCTAATTTTTTTTAAAATAATAATTTCTATCTCGATCATATCTGCCGAAATTTGAATTTGGATCCCTGGACAAGACAAATGAAGAGGGGTGGACTTCTTACTTTCCACGCCACCATTAGTCATCCCGTCCGTAGACATTTGGGGGGACACGGTCACAATACGTCACCCCACCTTTCAAATTGGCTTTTAGTATTAAAATATATTTTTAATTATAGAAAACCATTTATTTCATTCGATAGAAGTTAGCTTTTATAATTTTTATTTGATTATTTTTGTCTATGGGACAGCTGATTGTCTGGAATTTATAACGTGCGAATCACTATTTTTTTTTTTTATTTTTTTGGTTTCAACGATGTGTTTTTTTAGCGGTTGCGCCATAATGTTAATAAATATTGTAAGACTCTTAATTTGTATATTTAAAAAGAGATATTATATTTTATCAAATAATAAAATTTATTATAATTTTAATTCAAGTGATCTTTGTATTCTCTTTTAATGGATTCTCCTTTTAATATTTCAAAATGATATTAAAATTGTGAACAAATTTGTCATCAAGGTTCCATTTTTTGAGAATGAGAAGTCTACTCTAGATTGAGAACCTATTTTAATAGGCATCACTTTAGTCCATCGAAAAAGCTAATTTGAAGATTTTAAAATTCATTGGAGTTTCTATCTATGAAAATTGGTGTTCTTATCCATAATAATAAGTAGATAAAAAGATAATATTATAAAAAATACCGATATTTTTTTCATTTTCATATTGCTACAATCTTCTGGATTTGAAACATTTGGTTGGACAAATGAGCTTGTAAACTGAGCATTCATACTCTTATTTACAGTCTCTGTGGGTAATTCTGCTTTTCTTTCATTACCGTAAATTTTTGTCAATTTTTTTCTTACATTCAGTCATCTTTTATTTTAGAAACATTTATACTTTTATTTATAAAAAAAATATAGAGAAATTATTTGGTGTGAAAAGATCAGACTATACATCTCCATGTTTTGTGCATTTTTTATTAAAAAGCTTGAATGCTGTTTAATGGAGTGAAAAAAAGTTGCTGATATTGGAAATTTTCTCCTGCTTACAGCTTGGATCTGAGTTTGTGGGAACCTTCATCCTCATATTCTTTGCAACCGCTGCACCGATTGTGAACCAGAAGTACAATGGTGTGGAGACACTCCTGGGCAATGCCGGGTCAGCGGGGCTTGCGGTGATGATCGTCATCCTGTCGACGGGCCACATTTCAGGCGCCCACCTCAATCCCTCACTCACAATTGCATTTGCAGCTTTCAAGCATTTCCCTTGGGTCCAGGTGCCGGCTTATATTGCTGCCCAGGTGTCGGCTTCCATCTGCGCGTCGTTCGCACTCAAGGGTGTCTTCCACCCTTTCATGTCCGGCGGGGTGACCGTGCCATCTGTTAGCATTGCCCAGGCATTCATGCTTGAGTTCATCATCTCTTTCAATCTTATGTTCGTAGTCACAGCTGTGGCCACCGATACCCGAGCGGTAAATTATCTTTCATTTCTTTTTCTTTTTTGCTGTGTACTCACAACTGTACCATACGTGATAGACGACTAGATTTACTCAAGACATAAAAATTCAACCTCAATTAGAGTCTAGTAATCATTGGAAATAAGAACATAATGTGACAAGTTAAATTTGAGAATCTTCACATGACTGCTCAATGTAATATTTAATGGCCTCACGTCAACAGTTGATGGTACTGAGCTATGATAGCAGGAAAAAAAAATCTATGGTGCTGCTTTTGTTTTGTAGCATAGTTCCAAAATCACCCAAGACAAGGTGTCTCCGACTTTTAGGCCATCCGAAAAGCTGTACAATGCAAAAATATCTCGTTGATATTTCATAATTATACTATTAGAGATTCATCGATGACTCTGAATAAAATATCTTATTTTATGCATTCCATAAAATGTAGAGTTTTTAATGTATAGGTCAAGTCTTTATTAATTGGTGTAAGTTTTATATTTTTTTTTCTCGAATTTACGTGTGAAAAATTGTGGGATTACCCAACATAAAACTCTCATGGGCTTGTGAACCAACTACCCTTAGGGCAAATCAAGATTAGATAATGGAGGCTCAAACCCACAACCTCCCGCTTCCTGAGACGGGAGGCAGCCAGTTGAGCTTTTTATATTTGAATCATAGTGAAGGTAATCAAATGTGGAAAGGGTATTAAGTGCTGTAGCATAGTAGTTTGTCATGTGAGTAGTCATGGGCAAGAGAGAATGTTGGAGATTCGCTGATGATTTAAGATAAAGTGTCTGATTTCATATGTTCTATTAACTTTGGAGTTTTTGGTGTATTGATCAGGTGTCGAACATTAAATTCTTTTTGAAATAGCTCTAATATCTATATTTATTTTTGTTAGAAAATGTGATCACTCATTTTAGATTGAGATGGACTCGAGATGTGGTGCTCAAGAATTTTGGAAACTAGGAAGTGAGTTGTAAAACTCTGTTTGGTAGAATTGGAGACCCAATGTAAATGGTTGTTTATTTAGATTGGGCTAGTATTGGATATGTTCGGGTACGATAGAAGAAATGCATTCAATCTTTTGGACAAATGGTAGATCTTGATGCCACGTACATTATATGGGTGTTAATTTTAATTAGTGTTTCTTCCTTCTTGTATTATATATTTATATGAGATAGAGTGCTGAACAGATATAAGTTTATTATAATTGTTTATTTATTTATTCACAGTTTAAAACTTTAAGCTGTCGAGGAAGGATTGATAAACCTCTTTATGAGTCAATGATGATGGTTTTCGTTTATATTTTTCATTTTTAAAGATTGGGGAGTTGGCTGGACTAGCAGTTGGAGCTACTGTTATGCTGAATATTCTCATCGCCGGGTTAGTGACCTCTCTCATTATTCTTTTAACATTTGCTCTGCACAAAACTGATGTAGTGCTGTTATTCCTTATTCATACAAAAACATTGCTGTGATGTCTCATATTCATCTTCCATTAGATCGAACAGTAATGAAAATTAGCCCAACAATAATTGGTTCATAGCTCATTTTTTAAATAAAATTGTTCACGCAATCGGTCGATACCCATGAAATGAGTTAGTTGCTCTAAGCGTTAATGATGGTAAATTCTATGCCTAGAAAGAGCTAATCCTTTCCTTGTTGAGATGAGCAGGCCAGGAACTGGTGGGTCCATGAACCCTGTAAGGACTCTGGGTCCTGCTGTTGCGTCTGGTAACTACAAAGGGGTATGGATTTACCTGGTGGCGCCCATCCTTGGGGCCATCACCGGTGCCGCCGTCTACACTTCGGTCAAGCTCAAAGGAGATGACCCCCCACGGCCACGAAGCTTCCGTCGGTAGGGGAGGACCCACCCCATCACAACTCCACCCACCTCTCTCACCGAAAATATGTATAATAATAAAATAATGGCTTTAGAAAGAGCATGCGGCCATTTGAGGACGTGACATAAAGTCCACGCGTCTGAAGAAGTCTGAACTAGTACAGTAGGAGTGAGTAAGAAGAAACCCTAAAAAGGTTCTTGTATTATTGCTTATTTTCATAATTCATGCATGAAGATGCATGTTGGGTTGGTGGCCTGTCGTGACGCTAGGCCGGTCTGCAATAATGTAATATTTTATCCTGTGTGTGCTATAATAGTTACCGGTAGTAAAACCCAAACTGGACTGAATATATTATTACTGTATTATGCATTATTGTTAATTGATGTAAAACAATATAATCTCTATATTATCCTGTTGTTGTGTCGCTTGTTTGTGACTGGTGAATTTCTTGTGGCTGTTGTTTTATATGATGATGATGATATTGTGTCAGCAATAAAAGCACTCTTTTACTAATCATAATTTAAAAAGTTTGAAAATTTCAAATCCATCCATTTGAGTAGATTGACTTGGTAGGTTGTTGAGTTGAGGGAGACAATAAATTTTATCAAAAAAATTTTAAATAAAAAATTAATCTAAATTATTCAATTGTTGAATTTGAATTTCGTTTATTATTGTCGAAAGAGTATTGGTTTGATTGGTATTATTACTTTTGAATAACACTTATCTTTTTCTTTTTTTGATACTATTTTTATTTTAGAATTATTTAAATTGTCATTTTTTTATGTGATGACCGGCTATTTGGCAGAAACTTTAGCATCTGGGCCAAAGGCTCTTGGATTTTTAGAGATCCAAACAAAATAGATATTTTCTGAGTCGAGTCTAAAAAAATTATCTTAGAAATTACTTGACTCAATAGAATTTCCCGAGTTTCAAGTTTTTTAAACAATGGTTAGAACTCGTATCTTTTCATTGACCATACATGGCCCCTTATTCACTTTGCTGAGAAGCAACCACACAAGAAAGTAAGCAGAAAAGGACGAGGCCCTGTTATTCTGTTGGGAATTGCATCTTTGTTTTGACCTAAGTTGCGGGTTTGAGTTGATCATCATTGTTATTATTAAAGTTGTTAAAATATATTAAGATATAATTTAGATTATGAATGATTGATTATAATAATAACTTGTAGAAGATATCATATGTATTTTTAATTAAAAAATAATCTTTTGATGTAATCTATAAATTTAAATTTTATTCAGTAAAGTAAATGTTATAAAATATTAGAGTGATTTTATTATCTTTCCCAATTTTTAATATGGTACCGGTCAAGTTTAATTAAAAAGGCACATTGTTTGTGAATCTTGTTGGATATCTCTGGATTCTCTTTAGGGGTCCAAAATTCGGCCAATGCGAGATGTATCGACTGTACAAGTGAGATCTCGACTGATATGACTGAGATCTCGTCATCTTAGCCGATATATCTTGATGTCAGCCGAGATTTGATTCAAAAGAGAGAAAGAAAATAATATCGACTGAGATGCCGAGATCTCAGTTCCACCAAATTTTGGACCCCTAAATCTTTCAGTGATCCAAGGCTTCTCTGGCTCAGGTGGTGGTTGTGTGCTTGTCCATGAGCCTAGACTTGTCCTTATTGGGCTCATTTTTAAAGTTAAATTAATCGGACTTTAAATTATTTATATTTCTCCTACCTTGTTTTCGTTGGTTCGTCATCATTACTATTGTTATCATCAATATCCTACAACGTTGTCGTGGTCTCTTCTCACCATTGGTACTGTGTTAGTGTGTATCCGTTTGTCGTCCAGTTTGAATCATTTGTTTGTTGGATATGATAATTTTGACAATAACTCAGTTGCTTTTGTAGATATTTAAATTTAATTTATTATAGATCTGTTTGCTTCTGTTTTCGATTATGATTTAAGCGTTCGAGATTATCCTGATTCGTCGATCTCATCCATTAGAATGTTGGTCTCTGTTTGGTTCAACTCTCAATTTGTTTTATTTTTATTTTTGGCTTCTCAAGTACATTTTCACTATTGATCTGCTTCTGTTTCATCAAATGACAACATCTAACCGTTGGATCTCAAATTAATTAAGTTCAAATTCAAGTGAGGTCCAGTTGAATTTGAGAGAGGTGTTAAGATATATTATGATATAATTTAGATTATGATTTATTGAAATTAGATTGTGATTGATTGTTGTATATGATTATGAAGGGAGGATCTTAATGATAAAGATCCTAAACATCTAACTCTCACTTTCACTTAGAAAAAAAAAAGATTATTCTAATTTCAATGGGATAATTTGATGAAAAATTTATCGATAAAATTAGGTGTTCTAAGAATTAAATATGAATGAGGAATTGGGAATTCAATTGTAGTGATTAAATGCTATAATTAATCCAAATTGATCGCAATGAAGAAATCAATGGATGTATGAATTCTAATTCGAATTGAAACTCAAAGAACTTTCTAATGAATTAATTTAGTTGTGAAATTATTTTTCAATCAAAATAATTGATAAATGCAGGAAACGAACACTTAAATTTCACCTTGCAAAGACAATTAATATTTAAATTTAATTTAATTCTTAACACAACTCAAATTGAAATTCAATAGAAACCCAAACAAGACCCACCAACATTTGCATAGGTCCAACAAGCTCAAAGGTTTAAAATTTTCTCCAAATCCAATTGCACTAAATACAAAAATAAAAAGGATAATAAATAAATAAAATCCAAGCCAAATCGCTGCTGGGCCTGCACGCCCAGGACTTGCCTTATGGGTGCTTAATTCAAATCCATGATGAGCCCATTGGAGGCTCACCATTCACAGTCCATCAAAAAACAGTAGGTCGTACATCTGAATTGAGCATCCCAGCTGAACATCAATTTGCATGAAGAGTTCCCAAAGTGTTGCCTTCTTTTATTGCTGAAGAAAACCTTTTTTTTTTTTTTTTTATCAATTTGTTTAATAAAACAGCAGGTGCCATTCATTTTACATTATTCATTTAAATATGCCATTGGCCTGAGTCAGGATAGTAGTTCCCATGGGCTGCGTGGACCGGAGTTTAAAGTCCAACACTTTATTGGGCCCAGCTAAAGCCACATTTGCTTAACCAAGGGCCCATAAAGACTGACCCTGCCCCAGACCAGGCTGAATTCTTCCACTTTAAGATAATAATTTATAACACAAGGCTAATTTTACTTGATAACTGCTCAAATTGACCCATCTAATAAGTGGTTCCTCTGTTGATATTTGAAAATATCTTAGCAAACTCAAGTTATTTGACACCTAGCACCCAACCAAAGAATTTCAGTTTCAGCTACCCATTGACACCATATTTTACAAAACTGAGCCCGACCCAGAATATAGATCAGAAAAGCCTGCCCAAAGATTGAGTCCGAAGAAAACATTCTCAGGTCCAATCTCAGTTCGGGCTAATTTGTGCTCAGCTCATCTTGGTCCAGGCCCAGGACCTTAAATCGTAAAACTCTAAGCCAGCTCTTGCTCGTGTTGGGATTGGCAGGTTCTGGTTTAGTATGTCCAATTTCCGAAGAATGAGAGAGATAATGAGGATAAATAATGTAAACTTAACTCAATCTTACCATAATTGTTAATGAGGATAAATAATGTATTTTTCATTGAAAATATTATTGTTTATGAAGCTTACCAATTTTCTAAATGGTTCTCATATGGATTATGGAAAGTTTCAATTGATTTACATTTGAAGAATCGGTAAAGATATTCAAATAAAAGAGTTTTCTCTTTTCACATAGACAAATCAAATTAGGAGTATAATTTTTAAATACCTTTAGCATTTTACTTCATCATTTTGACATGGTTTGATTGATTGGTTGGTGGATCAAAATAAAGCAGAGAGATGAACATAGCACCATGTATAAGATCTTCTAGAGACATGTCTCTCTATAATTCTATATGGCTCAATCTACAAAGCCTATTGCTCGTGTGTGAATGCACTAATCTTCTCTAATGAAAACAAAAAAAAAAAATCCTATTAAAAATCAAAATGTAAACCAAACATGAGACTTCTGACCCTATTAGAAGTTTTTACTTTCCATATTAATTATCCATTTCTTTTTGACATATGATTTTCTAAAACTCATATTAGTCTAAATTGAAAATTATTTTACAATTTCTTTTGATAATATGGGTATTCATCCTTATTCCACATTGAAGGTGTCTAAAGTTGCTTGCAAATTTTATCCATCAAATAAGTTTGGAACAGGAAAAACCTAAACTTTTTAATCTAATTCTTAAAAAAACTATAATGATGCAAATTATTTTGCAATTGATCCATTAAAGACAACCCCTAATCTGTCTGGGTGATTGTAGTATGATGTGATGGGTAAACCAATGAAACACATGGTCCCTAGTGTCCACAGGGATTATTGACCAGGTAGGGTGTAACAAGTCACAACAAAGAGTTGTTGTTGTGTCGTTTTTGCATTGCGTTCATGACTTTAGTGTGTATTTAATCCTGAAATGCATTTGTCCATACAATGCTGTCTTCTATTATTACTTTGAGATTTAAAATATCTTGTTTTGAATTCACATGTTTTTTATGACTATTATTTTTTTAAAGTGACTAATTTTCAAAATATATATAATACTGAATGGAACTCAATACTTTCATCTGTTACTAAAGAATAACTAATAACCCAATACCATTACCATCACCATTAAAATCTTTATGATCTCTATACTTCTATAATTGAAACATTTAAATGATTGAATGGAGTTTCTGTCAAATTGAAGATATAACCTTTCCTTCTGTAGGGTCAAGATCCATTGCAACTGTCACTAGATGCAGCCAATGTTAATAAAAAAAAAAAATCGAAAGGATTTACCTTTGATTGGACCTTAACCAAAAAATTCTATAGACATCAGTGTCCTTAGCTTGCCATTGATGTGAGCCATCAACTTGATCTGTCTACTGACGTGTCTATCACTGCTTTTGTCTCCATTAGTATAGAATAGAGGAGGCTTACTTTAACCAAGAAATTATCGATTCTAGATTATGAAATGAATTGGTGTGAATTTTTATTTTAAAAAGTGAAAAATCTGATAATTTAAAAAAGTTCCCCTCGTTTATTTATATTTTATTTACCTTACTCCCACCTTCCAAGAAACTTCCTTTGGTGGTCTGAGGACTACCAGACAGCATCTAAAACAAATGCCTTTTAAGCTGTAAGGTGGACTAAAAGAGTAAAGGCCGAAGAAGCAAGGAAAGTGGGTGGTGGCGGTGCTTATATATTCGATGCTTTCAGACGTGGACTTCCACTTTCATGTGAAAGAAAGAACTCAATCCTGCAAAAATACTTTCTTCTCAAACTTTCATGCTTTCACTTGTTGTTACAAAAGAATACAAATTTCCTTTTCCTTTTCCTTCCAACGAAATCAGCATTTGCATCTCTCGCTTTCTTCTTCTTAATTTCTTTGTCAGAACCAGAGGAAAAAGACCACCAGAACCAGTGGGCTAAACCAGAGGGTCCCTGGATGATCAAAAGCAAAAGCTGAGCAGCAAAATCGTGAAGGATTGAGTGAAATCAGAAATGGTGGCATGTGCCCACCAAAAGTTATGAAGTTGTGGCCTTGTGGGTGGGGCATAGAATCAGATCCACCAGTTATAGATCCTAGATGTCTGACACGTGGGGACCTGTCAAGCCGTCCGTTTACTGATTTTTTATCCCCATCCACAAACATGCACACACTTGAGTTCGGTTCAGATGAATTTGTGCAGTTTCCACAACACACAACGAACAAACATTTGCAGGACAATCAGAAATCCATTTGCAGACCCCACTTCTGGCCTACTAACAAATGAGTATAATTGAATTGAAGGGGTAACTCTGATGTGGTAAGTATCCAATTTCCAATTGGATACTACCAGGTATATAAATGGTGTTAAATGTATGGTAGATCATCTTTAAAATCTGGTTCAACAATGTGGGCAAGGTTGGAGACACTCTGTTTTCTCCTTCGACACAGGATTAGAGATATGAACCAGATTCATATCAATGGTACCTTTGCTTTGATATCATATGATAGAATTCATCCTTAAAAATCAACTTATAAGACGAGAGTGCCAATATATTTATAAAACCCACGACCCAAATGTCCACCTACAGTGGGGGACTTTACTTAATAAATTGGTCTCTCTGCACTTGCAGAGTAACGTAATAACATATGATGTATGTTGGATAAGTAGAATGAAAAAAGAGTCATAAATAAGTAAAGTACTAAGAATAATCCATATTAAAGATAATCAGCCAATTGATTGGAGATTATTATAACAGGTCATTAAGTACTTTTGTATTGATAATCTATCATTTGCACCTTAGATTGATAGGATAGGTCCAATAGTTAGAGCCTGTATTTGATCTAAAATAATAAGTGGACCGGAACCATCACTCTTCTCACTTGTTATTGCAAACAAACAGGTCTAAGAAGTGATTTTCATACTTAGCTAATTTTGCAAATCCTCCATCCAATACTAAAATCTGAACCATTTAATTCAACAGAGGAGTGATGATTCGAAGGGACAATATAAGATTTTGCTGGCAATGAAATTTCATATCATAACATAGATTGATAAAAAGGAACAAATGGAAATGTCGATTGATTGATTTTTTTAGGAATTAAGTAGAAAAATCAAATTTATAGAAAGGAAGGGGAAAAAAGGAAAGCAGGGCCTTACCAGAGATGGAGAATTTGGGGTGGGCGAAGGAGCTCCAGTAGTCGACCTGGCCGTAGCAATCAGTGCTGGTATTGACGCCATTCTTGCAGATACAAACAAAGTAGTTCGTTGGAGGTGCGTATCCGCACGCTCCATCGCTTTTCTCACACGCCCCACATGCCGTCAGGAAGTTGTTGTTGTCCAATCCTCCGTCACTGAACTGGAGTGCCACACCATACTGCCACCTACTGGGGTCTGTCGGGAAATCTCCAAGCGAGACGATGGATGAAAAAGCAGAGCACTTGAGGCCTTGCAGATCGAGGTCTCCACGAGGCCCAAGGTTAGCAGGGGAGTAGACACAGCAGGAATTTGTGGGTGCAAAGAGAGGGAGGCCGAGGGAGACGACGGAGGGGCAGGTGTAGATAGCGGCGCAGAGGTAGGCGTTGGAGGAGTCGCAGAGGGGGCTGCCCTTGAAGGTGAGGGTGGAGGAAGGGGAGGCACAGGATAGGAGGAGGAAGACAGAGGAGCCGACCTGGAAGGGGGTGGCCCAGTCGAGGCCGAAGTTGGGCGAGGGGTGCATGGATGAGCATGTGGACATGAGTGGAGGAGTGATGACCAGAGTGGAAGTTTGGTAGTTAATGGAAGTGATCGGGTAGGAGCCAGTGTGAGTGGTGAGGATGAGCTGATCGTTTGAGCCACAAGATACCGACGGCTGAAAACGAGGAGACCCACAGCCGGGGCCAGTACCTAGAGGGTACTTGACGGCAAGGGACCCACATGTGTTCTTGCAGGCGGGGAGGCCAGCTGACTTAATTGAAGGAGTCAGTAGCATCAAGAGCATCAAAACAAGATAAAAGCAGAGGAGTTCCATAGAAGAAGAAGCAGCAGCAGCAGCAGAGGTATGTGGGCAGAGCAGTGGAGAGAAGAAGGGAGAATTGAAGTGAGTGGCACACAAGTCTTCTCTTTTCCTTGTGCTGGTTATGTAGATGTAGATGGAAATTGTGGGCCCCACTCCTTTTGGTCAATCACATGGAAATAATTTTCGAGGGTTCTGTTTATGAAAATAACAATTCTCGTGGGGTGGGGTATGCATGTGAGCTTGTTGCTAATCCATCTAATTTTTTATGAGCTCTCCCCTTGTGAAATTGAAATTTGATGGATAATTATTCTTTATTTGATCTCTCTATAGATTGAAGAAGAAAGATTTGATTAAAAAGTTTATATATTAATCAAATTACTTTTACATAGATTATCTAATGATGAGATTTGCAGTTAAAATGAGATCAGATGACGAATATGTACTATTTTTTTCAATAAAGATTCAATTTATTTACATAAAAAACATAGGCGTAAACATATAAGCAACATAAAAGCGCAAAAGCTCAACCCAAATAAGAGAGAGTAAGGCAGACCTAACAACAGCTCAAACCAAACACCAAGATTGCACCATTTTAAAAACATTTGCTATCAAATACTTTGATTAAACAGTTCATATTTTCACTGAAGAGATGATAGCATCGAATTATTCCACCTTTTTTTTTCTATGATTTAATTGTTCCTACTTCCTACTTTTGAGTGTATAGTGAATTGTTGTGTGCGGTGGGCTGCGGGATACTTTCTTAGTTGGTCGTCATGCTGTCTATTTATTCAAGTCTTGAACCATTGGCTGCTTTCTTCTTGGCCGTCCGATTTATGCCTGGAGTAAATTAGTAGATCATCGAGCGTCTAGGATAATTCTTGTCGTTTCTACGGCAGCGATACACTATAGTGCAGTGACTTAAGTGAGAAGAAAGGGAAAAGAGGATAGAGACTTTTCAGTTGAATTATCATAGTAAAATTCATCTTCGCTGACGAGTCCACGCTTGCTGGTTAGGTGGATTGTCCCTTCGCTACAACGCCATCAATGGTGCCCTTCACTTATTACTTATTTATTTTGTAAAAAAATTCAACGTTGTTTTTAGATATAGAATAAATTAAAAAACTTTTTTAATTCATATAACAAAAGTAAAAAGTGATGCATTTATTGTTTCATTTATATGAGAAACTTCTGAATACTTTAAAATAGTAAAATTATTACCATCATATAAAGTGAGTGTAGTGTTATCCCGTATCTTTTAAAATTATTAAATTTAATTATAATTTTTCTATTTTAATTTAATTTTAACTATAATTTTCTTTACTTTTAGATAATACTTTTTCTGTACCAAATTAGTTGTCTTATATAGATTTTAAAATTGTCCCAAAATAGTTATCTCATTTATATTGAAGTAGTATAAAATGTGTTGAAAATAAATAAGATCATATGGAGTAATAGTCTTATATAGAGAATTCTTTAAAAAATATAAATATTTTAAATAAAACAATTAAAATATAACGAAAGGAGTAATATAATAAAGCTCAATCAAATCTTTTTAACTCACTAAATTTCTTCGTAAAGTCTCATTTTCTATTTTTAGACAAACTTATAGTCTTTATTTACTAATATGGAAATAAATCTTAATTCTTTGATGAACGAACGATCAAAATTTACTTTAAAAAATAAATAAACTAAGATATGTCATATCATAATCTATAATTGAGTGGAATTGAAAATTTTAATTTTAATAAGACTGTATCTTTCAATTTTTCACACATAAATTTAAAAAAAATATATATTAATTTTGAAGTAGTAGGATGATGAGCACGGATTGGACTGCTAACGAGAAACTCGTAACAAAAGAATTACATGCTTAGTGTGCACGCTAAGGTGCCAGAGTAAAAAGTCCTGAAGTCACGTTCTTGTGGATTTAAAATAGAAATATTTTAAGACAATACACCTTAGACATTTTAATAGATTTTAATATTTTTAAAAAAACTTTTTTATTTACATCTGAGAAATTGTGAGAAATTAAGTATAAAAATCTGATAAGTGATATCTGCTACCTTTAACACATACTAAATGGAAGAGTACTAGTAGAATTTGTAGACACTTTAATTCGTATCAATTAATAGTGAACGAAATTAATAATTATTTATACTAAGCATTTAATAGAGACACAGGTCTAATATAATTACTGCAATTTTATCGTCCCTTATTCGCAACCAAGGGTTTTAAAAACGGTTACAATCTATATATTGATTGTGAAATTTCTCTTTTATATATATTTTTTATTTTTTATTTAATTAAAATAATTAATATCAGCTTATACATATTTAATTCCATGTTCACAACAAAGGTATATCGGCTGTAAAATTTCTTTCTTTTATATTTTATATTTTTTATTTAATTACAATGATCTATATCGATCGATATATATTTACTTCCGTTCAAGACAAAGATGCTACTCCTAGTGCTTCGCTACTTAGAATCTAAACTTTATTTTATAAAAAGATTAATAACTTTATTTAATTAAAAATAAAGAGAAGAATAAATTATATCATTTTATTTAAATTTTTAGAATAGATCTTATTTATTTTTTATAATTTTATTTGTTGTTGTCTTTACGATTAAAATGATTGTAGCATGTTATCATCTTATAATTATTTAATTTAAAATAAGTGAAACACGAGACTAGTATTATAACCTTTTTTCAGTAGTATGATATTTTATACTCCCTCCCCGGGATGCAAAAAAGGTCCCGGCCGATGATTCGGTCGATATGATTCTCTTTCATTTTTTTTTTTAAACATTGTTATTATTTTATTATTTTATTTATTTTTAATTTAAAAATATAAAAAAGAAAAGAAAAATGAAACTGTTCTTTTTTTAATTTGAAAACGTAAATATCAGTTGATATTTTGACCTGGGGCCATCACTGTTTTGATTTTTTTTTTTTTAAATACCGATATAAATCATCTCGGCCGATATCGGGTCGATATATATTACCGATATATCGGCCATATCAGAAATGAGTTGTACGGCCGATACAATACGTATCGGCTAATATTATATGGCTGTTAAAAATCGATATCGACTGATACGCTATACCCCTGCTTTCTCCATCTCATTTTAGTTGTCTGATTTGAAATATTTGTACTTTTTAAGAAACTCTCTATATAAGGCTAACATTTCATGTGATCTAATTTATTTTCAACATATTTTATACTACTCTAATATAAATAAGATAACTATTTTAAAATAATTTTAAAATTTATATAGAATAACTAATTTAGTACTATAATAATTTCTAAGAACATGTAAGCTCTTATCACGCCACGTGTTTTTCAGCTGAAGATCTAAGGGTGCGTTTGGATGGGGGATAATTTTTATAGAGGTTACCCTTAAGTAGGGGTCTCATTTGAGTAGGGGTCATATTTGAAAAGGGGTTACCCTTATTTTGTTTAATAATTGCAGTGGTAAAGTAAGAACTTACCCTAAAGGTAAAAAATGTTGTTCGGTACCTATTAGCAGGGCTAACCTGATATATTAATAATTTTATGAAAAAAATTATAACATATAATTATTAAATAATATTCATTAAGTAAATATAATATTATCTAATTCTTATAGATTCTTTTTTATAATTATAATTTAAAATGAACACTTGCATTCTAACCGTAAAAAAATAAATAAAGAAAAAATTAGATATTCTTATTTTAAATCCCAATAAATGAATAAAAAAATATCAACATGTCTTTTCATAAAAAATATAATTTGTTTATTGGTAACATGAAATATATAATATAATAAACTATTATAATAGTTTAATAAATTACAATAAATATAAAATTAATATTAAAAATTATCACGGACTGAACTCCTTAAAAATAGGACATTTTGACAAATATACTTAATAAAATTCTATTTTTATTTTTTATATTATATAGATTTAATAAAAATTATTAATTCTTATAAAATTGTTAATAAGTCAGGTTAACTTTACTTACAGTTACCCCTATTTAAGGGTAACCCCTGTAAAAATTTACCCCTTATCAAAATGCATCATATTGAAAATGTTGACACATTTTTAAAATAAACTTCTAACATAATAAATTGTTAATTAGTCTGAAAGAGATTACCGTGAACGTCAAACTCTTTTGAAGATTCGAGACTCTATCGAAATTTCGACAAAATCACCCTTAAAAATAGAATATTTTAACAAATATGTTTCAGAAAATTTTATTTTTATTTTTATATTATATAGATTTAATAAAATTATTAATTTTCATAAAATTGTTAATATGTCCATTTACCCCTACTTACAGTTACCCCTACTCAAGGGTAACCCCTGTAAAAATTTACCCCTCACCCAAATGCATCGTTGAAAACTTTATTTTTATTTTTATATTATATAGATTTAATAAAATTATTAATTCTCATAAAATTGTTAATATGTCAGTTTACCTATACTTACAGTTATCCCTACTCAACGGTAACCTCTGTAAAAATTTACCCCTCATCCAAATGCATCACGTTGAAAATTTTATTTTTATTTTTATATTATATAGATTTAATAAAATTATTAATTCTCATAAAATTGTTAATATGTCAGTTTACCCCTACTTACAATTACCCCTACTCAAGAGTAATTCCTGTAAAAATTTACCCCTAACCCAAATGCATCAAGTTGAAATTTTTTTTTTTTTTATATTATATAAATTTAATAAAATTATTAATTCTCATAAAATTATTAATATGTCAGTTTACCCCCTACTTACAGTTACCCTTATTCAAGGGTAATCCTTGTAAAAATTTACCCCTCACCCAAATACATCACGTTGAAAATTTTATTTTTATTTTTATATTATATAGATTTAATAAAATTATTAATTATCATAAATTTGTTAATATGTCAGTTTACCCCTACTTACAATTATCCCTATTCAAAGGTAACCACTATAAAAATTTACCCCTCACCCAAATGCATCACTTTGAAAATGTTGATACATTTTAAAAATAAACTTCTAACAGAATAAATTGTTAATTACCTTAAAAGAGATTAACATGAATCTCAAACTCTTTCAAAGTTTTGAGACCCTATCGAAATTTCAACAAAATCACCTTTTAAAATAAGACATTTTGATAAATACATTTCAAAAAAATTTATTTATATTTTGATATTATATGGGTTAAATAAAATTATTAATTATTCTAAAATTGTTAATATGTCAAGTTAACCCTACTCAAGGGTAACCTCTGTAAAAATTTACCCCTCATCCAAATGCATCATGTTGAAAATCTATATAATTTAAAAAATAAATTGCTAATTATAATATATAATTGAAAAATAGAGGAATGCACGGGATAAATAGGGGCAAGATTTCTTTAAAAAATAAAAAATCACTATTATTATTTTAAATTTCAATAAATGAATAAAAAAATTCTACATATCTCTTTATAAAAAAATATTGTTTGTTATTTGGTGATATGAAAGGGTGCCCATATAGACACCGCGGAAATCTGCCAGCAAACACCGAATTCTAAAATTTCACTAGAAATTACCATTCTACACTTTCCACACGAAATCGTGCTATCGATTCCACAGCCCATTTTGCTTCGATCGATCGTGCGATTGATTCACGATTCACGTGAATACGAGCGAAGGAGTTTCCTGAAAAAATCGATCGATCAACCGATCGATTGATGCTTAAATGATGTGCTACAGTAACTACATTATTTAAATTAAAAAAAATTCCTTTAAAACTTTAAACTTAATTTTTAATCACTGTGTATTTTTAAAATTTCTCAAATTGAATATCCAGACTAATTACGATAACATAATAAAAATACTTTAAGACTTCAAGGTCTTTTAACACTCCCAAATGTGTTTTCGGCACAGCCTAGAGATACCCTTATTTGTAAAACACTCTATTTTAATCATTTGGGAGTGTCAAAATGTCACGCCCCAACCCGACCGGTAGGCCCGGAACGCGACTGATTTTTTTTTTTTGAAAGGTAAGTAAACTAATCCACAAGCACTCTTACTGGGCCGGATCAACAGTTAGGCCCAGCGGTTATACATCAGCCCGTTAAGTGGACTCAAACATGTACCATATGCCTGCCCCAAAGACAAAGCAAAAACAACACAACAATGACATCCACTCATAATACGATTAAACAGATACCAACATTGATTAATCAATCATAACATTGTCTCAAATGGCAACATAGCCGATTACAACATTTAAACATAAATTAAGTACCACATCCGGTACTTAATACAAAAACAACGGTTCCAAGAACCAACAAAAAGATCAGGGCATTCCTCTCCGGGGGAATCCCAAAACACTGCTTTAGCTCAAACGCCCTAAGCCTGAAAGAGAGGGTCATCCTCCTCGGGTTCATCGCCTGAAAGGAGTGGTGTGAGCTAACTAGCCCAGTGAAAGATAATTAACAATGCACATTAAGTAAATAGTAAAACAGGTTAGCAACAGTTAAATATCACATGCTTGATAACAGTAAGCAATATCTCAAATAAGATAATAACATCATCAACTATCAATTACTGCCATTATCCACCGTAACGCCTGCCGACTACACTGAGACCAGTATTAAGTCCCGACACGGTCAAAATACATCCTTACAAGTACATCTCCTGCTCTTAAACTTAGCCGATACTGACACCCTCAAGTCAGCAACTGACGACAGCATGGTCCGCCCATGATCCAGTAGACATAAACCATCTCTCACATGGCCGATATTGGTTCAATAGCCCAGGTACGTGGAAGCAGTCTTACGTATACATACGGTCAACACCGTAATATCAATCATCACAACACTCTTACCATAGTGCATCATGTATAGGCACATGAGTGGGTTCATCAAAATCGAAACCACTCATTGCTCAAAATAACACCTGTTTACAAAATCTACAGAGTTAAGTTCCCTCACCGTGATCGTGTGGTTTCGCGGTATCTGTCAAACAACATACAAGTGCACAATCAATATACATATCAGATACGTACATATACGTAGTATTTGGAAATCACACGTTTTCCCACAAAATATCCAGGGTTCATGGAAATGAGTCTCCTACTTGGTTTCTAGCATTTTTAAATCATCCACAAGATAATAATATAATAATAAAAGGGGCTCAGTCCAAACTCATATTGTCTTCTGGGCATTGACCAGATTGACTTATTGAGTGAGGTCTAGATCCTCGGGTCACTTCTCGGTTGTCTTCTGGATAGGACCAGAGCTGACATTTTGAGTAGGCCTCGAGGTCACCCAGTGCCTGACTATAGTGCCGGCCTGAAAGTGAATCACTTAGTTCCCGACTAATGTCGGACTGAAAGCGGATACAATAATATTTACACTATAAATAATAAGAGAAAGGGGTTAGTACAGTTTTATTTAACAAGGGGGGTATAAATCATCACATCACATAATCTAACGAAATAATAAATTTTTTTTTTTTTGGAATAAAATAATAATATTTAATTATTTAATTATTTATTCATTTTTTTTTTCTTCGATGGGAACCAACATTTGAATTCATAAGCAATCATATTCTCAAATAAAAATATTTTTTTGGGGAATAAAATAATAAAATGTAATTATTGATTTTATTATTTTATTATTATATATATATATATTTTTTCCAATGAGAACCAACCTTTTAAAAGCACAGCAACATTAATATCAAAAAAAATATTTTTTTATTATTACTATTTTTTTTTTCCATTTTTTTTTCCTTCTTCTTCTTCCTCTTCTTCTTCCCCGTTCACTGTCTGCAACAGACAGTGAACGGCCGGTGAAAAGTAAAACCGAAAATGAAAAATGGGGTATTTTCGGGACTCAGTTTTTACATCTGACCGATCCGATGGATTCCTCCGGGAGTCCTCTTTCCATAGGGAAAGGTTTAGAGCTTTAAAACTCAGTGAGCCATCCGATCTTAACACCGGAAGCTCACTGATATGAGGAACCCTAAAATTTTCCCTAAATTTTTGAAATCGATTTTCTCACTGAAATCAGAGCCAAATTCAAAAATTTTTGATTCCAAATCGGTCGAAATTGAAAGGGGAATGCTGTGGTTACCTTGCATTGAATTTCTGGGCTGAAATCCGGATTTTTTGAAAATCTTTTCCTCTAAGTTACTGCTACAAAAGAGGGTCGGCCGGCTGGGTTTTACACAGAAAGAGAGGGGAGAATAGAAGATGTTTTGGAAGTTAAAACTGATCGAAGGAGGCCGGTTTATATAGGGTTTTCGGCCGGAAAATCCGGCGCATGCGCGATGGGACGGGACGTCGGAAAATCGCCGGAAAATCGGGCAGCAGAGCAGCCCGCACGCTGCTGATGCTCGCAACAGTAACAGCTGGGTTTTTTTTTTTTTGTTTTTGCAGATCAGCCCTTCCATTTTCCAATATTTGCAAAAAGGGCCCTATTTTGATAAAAACCCGATTTTTAACTAAGATAATAATTTCAAAAGCTCAAGAATTTAATCCAACCTTACAGATAGGTTGGGTTTTAAAAATCTTAATCACCATAAAAATTTCAGATTTTATCTCTTATTAAAAATCATTTATTTAAATAAAATTCATATTTTACCCATAATTACTTAATTAAACAAATGTAAAAATAACTAATTTGTAAATTTTATTTTGAAGTGAAATGAAATAAATAGACCATTTTTAAAATGGTCTAGCATAAAATATTAATTTCAAAATTTATTTCATTTTCAAAACCCTTTAAAATAATTAATACTCCCTTTCGGGGTTTTGATGGGCGATATTTAAATATCATTTTCTGAAAATAATTTTATTTTAAAATCAGAAATGTAAATCCTTCATTAAGGAAAACATTATTCACCAATAATATTCACAAAATCACACAATTTATAAAAAAATACACAACAAGTGGTAAATTACCAAAATGCCCCTCCAGCTCGACGAGCTAAATCACTGAGTTTTCGGGCTCAGATCGGGCCAAACTTGGGCTTTCCTCGAAGCCCTAACCAAAAACCTCAAGACCAACCGGTTAAACAAGATTAACGAGCTAAAACTCACCTAATCGGGACAGGGTATTACACAAAAGACCTTAAAGTCTTAAAGTATTTTTATCAGGTTATCGTAATTAGTCGGGATATTCAATTTGAGAAATTTTGAAAATACACAGTGATTAAAAAATAACTTTAAAGTTTTAAAAGGAAATATAAAACTTTAACGTTATTTTTTAAGTACTATGTATTTTTAAAATTTCTCAAATTGAATATCCGGACTAATTACGATAACATGATAAAAATACTTTAAGACTTTAAGGTCTTTTGATACTCCCAAATATGTTTTCGGCACAGCCTAGGGATACCCTTATTTGTAAAATACTCTGTTTTAATCATTTAGGAGTGTCAAAAGACCTTGAAGTCTTAAAGTATTTTTATCAGGTTATCGTAATTAGTCTAGATATTCAATTTGAGAAATTTTAAAAATACACAGTAATTAAAAAATAACTTTTAAGTTTTAAAGGAATTTTTTTAATTTAAATAATGTAGTTACTGTATCACGTCACTTTCATCAATCGATCGATTTCTTCAGAAAACTCCTTCGCTCGTATTCACGTGAATCGTAAATCAATCAGACGATCGATCGATCGAAGCAAAATGTGCTGTGAAATCGATCTCACGATTTCTCGTGGAAAGGGCAGAATGGTAATTTATAGTGAAATTTCAGAATTCGGTGTCCGCTGGCAGATTTCTGCAGTATCTATATGGGCACTCGATATGAAATTTGTCAAATATAAATAATAGAGTGCTTTTAAAAAAATAAATAAAAGTCAAGTACTCATCAAAATAAATAAATAAAAAATATAAAGAAAAATCTCATGAAACATCAAAATTGAGGGTAAGGAGGGGTATTATTCAAAATTGTGATAAAATTTTTACCCTCACCTTTGCTACCAAACGATGGTAACAAGGGGTAACTCCCCCTCTTACCCTATCCAAACGCAGCGTAAGAGACATGAGTGACTCACTTGACGTAAGATTATCTGAAGAAGAAAGTAGAAGGCTCCAGAATGCCCTGCAAATATCTCCACTAATCTTTTCTTTTCTTCTCATTTCTGGAGTCGTCGGATTCTCCAAAAGAAGAAACCAGAAACTCCCTTCCCATTTTTCTTCCAGTTATAAATATTCTTTTCCCCATTTTTCCTTTACTTGTGTTCGTGGAGCTATAGCGTCTCTCAGCGTTCCAACCCAGCAACCAGAGTGCTTTTCAATTCTTTTGTTTCTCTGCAATCAAATTAGAAGCTTTTTGGATTTGGAATAAAAGAGAATGGCGGTCATAGAGATGGACGGTGGAGAGAGGGAGACCTTCGCATTCCAGGCGGAGATCAATCAGCTTCTCAGCCTCATCATCAACACCTTCTACAGCAACAAGGAGATCTTTCTTCGAGAACTCATCAGCAATTCGTCTGATGTAAGTATAATCTTAATTTAATGAGATGTTGCTCTGTTTTGCTTGGCATTCTTGGAACGAAGTTTACGTTTTGTGTTTAATGTGGGTGCAGGCGTTGGACAAGATAAGGTTTGAGAGCTTGACGGACAAGAGCAAGTTGGATGCACAGCCGGAGCTGTTTATAAGGATCGTTCCCGATAAGGTCAACAAGACGCTCTCCATTATTGACAGCGGCATCGGAATGACCAAAGCAGGTGAGACTCCATTGTCATTGTTTATGGCTTAAAGTTAAGTACTCTGTTTCAGGGAAAAATTCCAAATTTCCGCATTAACTGTATCAACATTAGAATTCTATATTGGTGAAACGTAAATTTGGTTTGATTTGTAGATTTGGTGAACAATCTTGGGACAATTGCAAGGTCGGGCACCAAGGAATTTATGGAGGCATTGCAAGCGGGTGCCGATGTAAGCATGATTGGGCAATTTGGCGTTGGTTTCTACTCGGCCTACCTTGTTGCCGAGAAAGTTATTGTGACAACCAAGCACAATGACGATGAGCAGTACATTTGGGAGTCTCAGGCTGGTGGCTCTTTCACCATCAGAAGGGATGTTAACGGTGAACCCCTCGGCAGGGGCACAAAGATCACCCTCTTCCTCAAAGATGATCAGGTGTGCCATTATTTCCGGCAAATGTTGATTTTGATTCAAAATTAATTTCAGTACGGGCTAAATGTCCTGAGTTGAATTAGGCTTAGTATGCTGATGGGTTTTTTCTTATTCCTCAGTTGGAGTACTTGGAGGAGAAAAAAATCAAGGACTTGGTGAAGAAACACTCTGAATTCATAAGCTATCCTATCTACCTCTGGACTGAGAAAACTACAGAAAAGGAGATCAGCGATGATGAAGACGAGGACACCAAGAAGGAAGAGGAGGGAGATGTTGAAGACCTCGATGAGGATAAAGAGAAGAAATCCAAGAAGAAGAAGGTCAAGGAGGTCACTTATGAGTGGGTTCAGATCAACAAACAGAAACCCATCTGGTTGCGCAAGCCAGAGGAGATCACCAAGGAGGAGTATGCCTCCTTCTACAAGAGCCTGACCAATGACTGGGAAGACCCTCTTGCCGTCAAGCACTTCTCGGTGGAAGGCCAGCTTGAATTCAAAGCGATCCTCTTCGCGCCGAAAAGGGCTCCATTTGACCTGTTTGACACAAGGAAGAAGATGAACAACATCAAGCTCTACGTTCGACGGGTCTTTATAATGGACAATTGTGAGGAACTGATTCCAGAGTACCTTGGATTCATAAAGGGTGTCGTCGATTCTGACGATCTCCCGCTCAACATCTCTCGCGAAATGCTCCAGCAGAACAAAATCCTTAAGGTCATAAGGAAGAATCTCGTGAAGAAATGTATCGAGATGTTCTTTGAGATTGCTGAGAACAAGGAGGATTATGCAAAGTTCTATGAAGCTTTCTCCAAGAATCTGAAACTGGGTATTCATGAAGATAGCCAGAACAGGGGAAAGCTGGCAGATCTGCTCCGCTACCATTCGACCAAGAGCGGTGAGGAACCGACGAGCTTGAAGGACTATGTGACAAGAATGAAAGAGGGGCAGAAGGATATCTACTACATCACTGGTGAAAGCAGGAAAGCTGTTGAGAATTCCCCCTTCCTGGAGCGTCTGAAAAGGAAAGGCTATGAAGTTCTTTTCATGGTTGACGCCATCGATGAATATGCTGTGGGGCAATTGAAAGAGTATGATGGAAAGAAGCTGGTTTCAGCCACCAAGGAAGGGTTGAAGCTGGATGAAGACGAGGAGGAGAAGAAGAGGAGGGAAGAGAAGAAAGCCACCTTCGAAGGTCTCTGCAAGACAATGAAGGAGATACTCGGAGACAGAGTGGAGAAGGTGGTGGTGTCGGACAGAATCGTCGACTCCCCATGTTGTTTGGTTACTGGAGAGTATGGATGGAGTGCAAACATGGAGAGGATCATGAAAGCGCAGGCGCTGAGAGACAACAGTATGAGTGCCTACATGTCTAGCAAGAAGACGATGGAGATCAATCCAGAAAATGGTATAATAGAGGAGCTGAGGAAGAGGGCGGAGGCCGATAAGAACGACAAGTCGGTGAAGGATCTTGTGCTGTTGCTGTATGAAACTGCTCTGCTGACATCTGGGTTCAGCATGGACGATCCAAACACCTTTGCAGGGAGGATTCATAGGATGCTCAAGTTGGGTCTAAGCATCGATGAAGAGGAAACTGGTGGAGATGACACTGAGATGCCAGCTTTGGAGGAGGTAGGAAACGAGGACAGCAAAATGGAGGAAGTAGATTAGATTGAAGAAAGTACAAATACAAGTTTGCTGATGGTCGGAGGGAGAAAACAAATCGTGTGTTAGTAATTTTGGTCTTTACTTATGTGAATAAGAAATAATCAAATATTTGATGGTCTGTGCAACTCCTGCTCCTCCCTTGTTTGTGCTTTCTTACAAGGTCTCATATTTTAAATGGGTTATTTATTTGATTAAAATTTAATTAATATTATTAATTATTAGACTTTTAGAAAAAATAATTAAATGTGGTTGAAAACTCGAATCAATGGTTTTCTTTACTTTAATTGTCTTCAATTCTAAGTTAAATAGATGGTACCTAGAGAAATTATGGGGATGGAGTTTGTTATGAATGAGAAGGCAAAAAAAAAAAAATGGAATAGAAGGAAGGAGATTAACAGAAGGGGCAAAGAAAAGCTTGAAGAAAAAAAATTCCACCGAATGTACACTAAAAAAAATACGGTGTAAAAATGAAAACTCATAAAATATCTCTATTAATAATATAAGGTAAATCAAAATGTAAATCACTTCGGTGAGATTAATTATATCGGTGGTTTATAAGATTTTATTGAGAAACAGTTAAGATAAATATTTTAAAATTTTATATTTACATATTTTTTTATATAATGTGTTAAGTTTAATTAACATGAGAATTCTAAACTATGATAAAATATAATAAAAGTTAGTGATCTTTCTACAGACATTTTGTATTTAGCGACATGGATTTTAGTGTATTCTCGATTTTACCTTTCACATTAATAGTAAAATTTTAATGGATTGATTTTTATTGATCATGTGAATTTCGGCGAGTCGATTAAAAATTTCGGAGATTGAATTGCACTGTTCATAAATTTTGACAAGCTAACTTGCAATTTCGACGAGCCATTATATTGTTCATGAATTTTAGTATTCTTTTTTCATCAGCAAATTGAATTTCACCGAATCATTACACTGTTCATAAATTTTGACATTTTTTTTTTTAAGTATAATAGGTGAAAGGTAAATTAAATATCATAGTAAAATTTATCTTTATACACAAAATGTCCGTAAAAGAATCGCTGGCCTGAAAGGAAAATCGGCGTTCGAATCACTTCAAATGAGATTTTAACAATAAGTAGTTATAAAATCAAGTTTCGTAGACCTCCACGCAAGACATTGACAGGGGTATTCTTGGGTCCGGGCCGAGCTTTACTAATACTATTTAAAAAATATTATATAAATTAAAAATATAAGTATATATTGAAAATATTGTTAAATATTTATAAATAATTTAATTTTAATAGTCACAGTCATCATAACGTTGATGATATTTAGTGATTTGATTATTGTTTTTTAAATCTTTATTACGCGTTAGATAAAAATTTAGGTCATGTGATAATCTCAAAGCGAGTTGGACAAATGAAGAACCTTTATACTGATTTGCCCATTTGCTGGAAGCAGAGCAAAAGCCAACTACTCCAACTTTCCTTTTTCTTACTTTCTGCATAGATAAACCCTACACGAAACGCGGAAGAGGTCTAAAGTTTGAACCGACCCTCTGTTCTACCCAGTCCCCTTCGCCTTCCTCCTCTTGCATTTACATTCTACCATTTGAATTTGCCGTCATCGTCAACCAACAACACATCTCCATTTTCCACGGATCTGATCATAACCTCGGCTAGCAACCTTCCTATCTCCTCCGTTATCTTCAAACAGTTTCATCTTTCACATCTGCAATCACACCGAAAACACCCATCTCCGGCAACCTGTCTTGCCAGTCAATCAATGGAGGGAGAAGGGTGAGTCCTCTACACTCTCTACTGTTCTCTCCAATCTATTACCCGAAATCCCCCTTCTCTCTCACATTTGAATGGAAAACAGAGAAAACCTAAGAAAAAAACCCTAAAGAATCCAGACAATACAAATCGAAAATTACCCAAAACCCATTTCTTTCCACTCGCACACACTTTTTCTCTCTGAAAACAAAATTAAGATTGTATTCAAAATCCAGAAAACCCGTTCTAGAAAAAAAACCCCAAAACTCGTTTCTTTCCTCCCTGATTAGATTTCTCATTATATCACTCTTGTTTTTTTTTTTTTTTGGCAGATCGTACCCGAAAGATGTGTGCGACCGAAGTGGATCGACGACGAGCATCCACGTGACGGCGTTGGACGGACTGGTAAACGTCAACTCTCTCTTCACAATAGCGGTGTTTGTCGGCCTGTCGCTGACGACACCTCCACAGCGCAGCCTTGAAGAGAGGGGCGCGTGTGATGCAAGCATCGACGTGGCCAAGAAGCTTCTCGTCTTTGAGATTGTGTCGTTCAGCTTCTTTCTCTTCTCAAGCCTGGTGGCGCAGGGCCTCAAGTTGGCCATCAACCTCATCAACAGCAAGGATGTGGACGAGGCCTTCCGTGCTCACATCAATCTCAAGGTTATAAGGTTTGGGATGCTTGGATCTGCCCTTGGATCTGTAATGGGTTGCGTCTTCCTCATGCTATCTATGGTGAATGTGATCCAGATCAGGCTCGGCACCTTATCCTGCGGCAGCTCCTCCACCTCCCGAGCTGTTGCAGCGCTCGTCACTCTTGTTTCTTCCGCTCTTGTTGTTTACATCTCCACTGCCTTGTACGCCTTCACCCATTGAAAGGATCTTCTCCTTCTCTTCTGTTTCGGATTTTGGTTGCTTGCCTTCTATATCCATCGACTCTTTTTGAATTATCTGAATATTCATTTCTCTTTTCTTTCATCTCTCTTTTTTTTTTTTTTGTTTTTCTTTGAAAATTAAAATTTGCCGAACAAGAAAAATTAGTCCCCAATATATGAATTTTTTTTTAAAAATATTCAACATATGGATTCCCTATATAATTTCTGTGTCATGTAATAAGCCATTAACCCCTATGCCTGGTTTGTGCTACTTTATCTTACTATAAACTAACATTAAGTGCTTTGAATACTTTGACATACAGTGAATGATTCACTGTGAATCACTTGTTTGTACTACAGACTTAAGAAGAATTATGAAGTATCTTACACAGAAATTAAGACAAGTTAATTTTCAACTATTTAATGTAAATTCAGTAAAATTAGTAGATGACTGGTAATAACATTTTACTCTAAATTAAGGTTAGTGACATAGACACTGCCGATTTGAATAAAAGTGACATGAATTCACTGTATGAAAAGTTCAAAAATATTTTATTGCAAAGTAAAACTAAATTAAAATGGAGTACTTTGTAAAGGCACTACTGTGTTTTGTTCTCCAATGAAAAATTACTCTATGGTGTTTAACAATTGTAAAATATAATTCTTATCAATTACAAACTTTATCCCTTTGTATATTTTTAAAATGTTCAGAAATGTCTTTTAATATTTAAACAACTATGTTATTAAGATATTTTAGTAAGCTAATTTACCAAGATAACTATTAAAAATGTACAAGTCTAGCAATTGTCTCGCATGTATAAAATTTATACATCTAATTATTTTATTTCCATCTTAAAAAATAAAGATTATTAAAATAATTTTGAAGTGCCAAAATTATAGAGTCAACAAATTAAATGCATCCAACAAAATTAAGTTCTCTAACTTTTGTGGGGGACTGATGCAGACCCATTCCGCCTCCCAAATTTTAATTTCCTAACCTAACTCTACCACCCAGGCTTGATTCCTCTGCCATTAAATCTTGAGTTTTTAATAAATTTCTTCAAAGTGGGGAATCAGAAGTTTTAGAAAAGAAGAGAGGAAGTCCACCCTAGCCAAATATTTTTCTTTTAAAAATTGAATCCAACATGAGTTTGGAGAAGTTGAAAATCTCTAAACTAAACTAACCATGAATGCAGAATTTTGATCTTAAAGATTTTTTATGATCAAATCCCCTTCAGCAAGTGTTTGATAATATCCTCTCAATTAATAAAGTTAATATTTTTTTTATACTCATTCCCTTTTCATGAAAAATTTCAATGAATATTTTGAATTTATTTAAGAACTTAAAAGGAATAGCATTAATAGATTTGTAGATAGATGTTTTGAAATACAGATGGGTTGGGCTGGGTTTCAAGGAATCTAACTCAACCCATTTCAAAATTTATTGAGCTTAACCTGACTCAATCTTAATTTAATTCGGGTCAGACTCAATAAGTTGAGTTACTTTTGTGATAGCGAGAATGAAATGAAAAATGAAGATGGATATTGTTCCATTTCAACAAAAGAGCCAATTTTTCTTTTTGTATTTTTACATTCTCACCATCCACATATTGTAAAGCTCATATCCACGACGGTAGAGCTTTGGAATGTTAGGTGTTAAGTTTAAGTATCATTATAATAACATATCAAATTCGGGTTGAGTAAGTTAGTAGGGTCAGATTGGGTCAACTTGGGTTGAATTGGGTTGCCACTCAAACTTTTGAATTCAACCTAACTCGAATGTAAATTGGGTTTTTTTTTTTTAACCTAATTCAACCCTGATTTGAAAAATGTATAATCTAGCCCATAATTTTTTTGGATCGCGTGCGAGTCTAAGTAAAAACTCGATTTAAATTTCAGCTCTAGTTTACGGTAAAAACAAAAGTAAAAGAAAGATTTTACCGTTATTGAAAGACCGTGCATTTAGACACTAGAATTTTTTTTTACTAGACACCAGTTTTTGAATTTTGAGAGAAAATTGCCATTTTACCCTCCCGTGTTTTATCTTTCGGACGATTTTTCAGTTCTTTCGAACTTCGAACGATTCACTGCATAGTCGAATCATTCGAAAGATTTTTCAGTTGATTTTTCAGTTCCTTCGAATGATTCACTGTACAGTCAAATCATTCGAAGGATATTTCAGTTGATTTTTTCGTTCTTTCAAACGATTCACTATACAATCCTTCAAACGAATGAAATGGTGTAGCTACAGTAACATCAGTTAAAAAAATTTAAACAGTAAAATGTCTTTTAAAATTTTAAATGGTGTAGCTACAGTAACATTAGTTAAAAAAATTTAAACAGTAAAATATCTTTTAAAATTTTAAAGTTATTTTTTAAATACTGTGTATTTCTAAAATTTCTAAAATTAAATATCCAGACTAATTACGATAATCTGATAAAATACTGTAAGACTTAAAGGTCTCTTGACACTCCTAAATATTTAAAACACAGTATTTTACAAATAAAGGTATCCCTAAGGTGTGATGAAAACACATTTAGAAGTGTCAAAAGACTTTAAAGTCTTAAAGTATTTTTATCAGATTATCGTAATTAGTCCGGATATTCAATTTGAGAAATTTTAGAAATACACAGTGCTTAAAAATAACGTGCATAGTATATTAAATAATAAAATCTCCTTTAAAACTTTAAAGTTATTTTTTAAGCACTGTGTATTTCCAAAATTTCTCAAATTGAATATCCGGACTAATTACGATAACCTGATAAAAATACTTTAAGACTTCAAGGTCTTTTGACACTTTTAAATGTGTTTTCATCACACTCTAGGGATACCCTTATTTGTAAAATATGTGTTTTAAATATTTAGGAGTGTCAAAAGACCTTTAAGTCTTAAAGTATTTTTATCAGGTTATTATAATTAGTCCGGATATTCAATTTGAGAAATTTTGGAAATACATAATGCTTAAAAAATAATTTTAAAATTTTAAATAAAATTTAAATTGAATATTATTGTAGCCATTCATTCGAATGATGAAACTCATCCTTTGAATGATTTATTTGAAATGTGGCTGATCGTTCGAAGGACCCTTCGAACGATTAGAATGAAGGGATCCTTCGAAGGATCCTTCGAAGGATCTCGAAAATAAGACTTCAAGATATCCTTCGAAGGATCTCGAAAATGGTCTACGGAATCCTTAGAACGATTTTTAGTGGAAGGCCAAAATGGTAATTTTTCCTCAAAATCCAAAAACTGGTGTCTAGTGGCAAAAAAACCTGGTATCTAAATGTGCGGCCTATTGAAATTATGATGGTACCTTTTTTATTTCAAGCTTATTCCGTGTATTTATTAATTACCAATTAATAGGTTGTGCCATCAATCTAACTTAGATGCACTAAACTAAATGGTGAGGATATCGGTTTTTTAACCATAAATGGATTTTCAGAAAATTTTGTGATTTGCAAAGTTAGCAATCTTGTAATTATATGCTAAATTATATTTTTTTAATTAATGAAATTTCTTATATACATTTAAAAGTCATTCAATTAGCTCTTTATTTTAATAGTTGTTTGAAAATATCTAACATGTTGGGTCTAACCCTTTTAGACTTTGTAATTTTCGCTTAATTTCTTTGCTCAAAAGAAAATATCTAACATATTGTAAGTTTGTAAGTTGTAAATATAGTTTGTAGGAGGAATTCTCTTCTAATTTAAATGCAGACAAAACAATCTAAATAAGTAAACCTGTTAGAAAATTGTAAGTGCTTTCAGATGAAAACTCTGATTTATTGTGTGGAGGTGCTTTCAATTATCAAATTATAAAGAAAAATTAAATATTTATAAAATTCTATGTAGGACAGCGATTTTCTCACAGAAATTTTATATAATCAGACACGAATTTTAATATATTGTCAATTTTACTCTTTGTATGAAAAGTAAAATTGATTCACCAAAATTTCACATAAATAATAAAATTAACTCGTCAAAATTTCATCCATCGTATGAAGAATAAAATTGTTCGACTAAAATTCCATATGAAAAATAAAATCAGTTAGTTAAAATTTTAAATTTAAACAATCCTTCTGTGAAATGATTACTACCGTTCTATTTACAGATGGAATTTATAGTCGATTAGAAATTTTTTAGGGTGGTTGCTGGTGCTGCCTTTTATAATGATTATTTAGTTTGGAGAACTCAATTTATCTTATTGTTATTATTATTTTAAATGTTTTGGAATTTGCGCTAGTCTAACACTCTAACACTAAAGCCGCGTTTAGGAAAAGCAACAAAGCTACTTTTAGGTTTGTTGCTTTTAGGAAAAGCGACTTTAGCATCGTACTATTTTTATAGGCATGAAACACGAGAACTGATTGGGGATGGGGACACACTAGGCATACTCTCTTGATAAGTTATTATTTTTTATTTTATCGTCTCTTTTTTACTGAATTTTCAATTTATTACTATAAAATAAATGATAAGTTACAAAAATATTAATTACACTAAGACAGCATCTCGTGTTAGTAAAAACGCTGATGCTTAAATAAATTTCATAAAACACGAAAGAGCCGTTTGGCCAAACCAAATTTGAAAGAGAGTTAAGAAAATTATATTACACTTTTCAAAAATTGAGAATTTTTTTAAGCTATGGGCTTTCCCGTTTTGAATGAATAGTATATGACTGCAACTCGAGTTGAGTTTTGGTTTAACTCATATGATCTGACTCGATAAATTATGCGGGTTGAGTTGAGAATTTTGAGTCAGTAGGTTAGATCGAGTTGAGAATTTTACAAGTTAACCAAACCCGACTTGATCTGACCAAACTCAGTTAAAATTAGGGTAAAATAAGTTTAGAATGCAGGTCGGATCAGATTTCAAGTTGATTCGGATTAGAATTTAAGTCGAGTCGGATTGTGAAGTTCAAATTAAAAATTTAAGTCGGATCAGGTTCCATATATATCAAATCGAGTCGAGTTGAATTTTAAAAAACTCGAATCATCCGACCCGAATTGCAGCCCTAGAATAATATCATTATTTGTCAGGGTTCTTGTGCAAGTCTCCATGTGCTGGCCTTTCCCACCAAGGCTTTATGCTCTTGGTGTCATTTTTTGCCTAGAATACATATGGTGCATCATCCTTGCAAGTGACTCCTTGTGGCGTGTGCTCTTGATTTGATTCATCTTCGATGTCAGTTACTTGTCATTTCTGGAAATTATTGAACTAGATCGATATTGAGATCCAATTTTTTGTCACTTAGATCTTGCTTCATTGAAAATTCTTAGTTTCGATGAGACAAAGAAACAACAATATTGAAAAAAAAATAAAAAAAATTAATATACAGAATTAAATTACGATATATAGATTTACGTAATTCTTTTTCGATATATTCACATGTTCAAACTAGATTCACAATTATTTAGTAAAAAAGTAAAGAAGTGACTCTCATTACAATTTTTGTTCATGATTTCTTTTACAAAAAAGAGACATTATATATTATCCTAATTAAGATTTATAAAAAATTCAATGTAAAAATTATAAAATTATTCTTAAATAAATTTGAGTGGTATTGCAAATCAGATCGACAATATATCTGATAATTAGAATCTATAAAATCTAACAAGTTTAAATCGTCATCTAAGCAGATTATTCGATTGCAAAGGCCACCTATGAGATGTTCGGAGGCAATGGAGGAAATTGGAAACCAAGTCATTGCTACAGCGATGAGACATTTTAAATAATAATAGTAAATGTAGATCTTATGGGCCACTGATACAAAAAAAAAAAAAAAATCTTAGAAGGAAACCAACCTCCTTATTAGCGTCTAACATTCTCCAATTTTTTTTTATTAACTTTAGGAAACTCAGGCATAGTTCTACTAAAACTCCCGTGACATTCTCCAATTAGCGAGGTTAATTGGAGTTTTTTATTTGTAATTAATTTTGTTGTCAGTTTTCATTCATTTATTCTTTTTTCTGTAAATTTATTTCGCTCTCTGGTCTCTTGTATTAGGTTCCCGTAAATCCTGTCAGATTTCACACTCCCCAGTGGTGATGATCAACACACTTCTCTGTCTTTCTCGGCTTTTTCTTCTTCTGTCTTTGTGCCGACTGCTGACGGGGGAGAATGAAAAAAAAAAAAAAAAATGAAAAGGAGTCCTCCATGGTTTATATAGAATTACACGAGGCCAGTGGGCTCCATAACATGGGGTAAGCCTAATAGATTAGGCTTGAGTCAGATTCGGTCTCAAACTCTCAATAAATGTGTATGAAATCTTCACTGGAGGAGAGCGTTCTCCAGAATGGCTCCAAAATGTGAGCCCATATAAGTTATTATACAATGTACATTAGTTGGAGAGATTTTTTTTTCAAACGGTTATTTCGTATGCTTGATCTATCAATGTTCCTCTGTAGTAGTGACCACGTTCTCGTTGAGGTCTAATGCAAACCCAAGGTGAGATGTTTACAAACCAGGTTTAGAATTGGGTTAGGTTTATTTGATTTGTTTTGGTTGAGAGCCAACTGATATCTAGTATAAAACTTTTAGCGCCAATTTGAGCAATTCAAACCCAAACATGTACCCATATTGTTTGGGTCAGTTTGTGTTCAAGATGGCCCAACCTAAATTTCATCCCTACCCCTGGAGGGTACATCAAGCCCTACCTTTGAGCATACGTCAAGCTTAGGGATGTTTACGGGCTGGGTTTGGGCCAAGCTATGGACCATGGCAACTTGAGCCAGTTTACATACACATAAGCCCAAGCCCATTTGAAGCTTGTTGCTTGCAAGGTTAAAGCCTAATCCCACTTTTTGGAAAAATACCAAGTCCGAGCGCATCCATTTGAGACAATTAAAAATTCAATCATTCAATTTGACATTAGCCATGATGAGCTACGATTGAATCAAATTTGAGTTCAAAACTAACTATACATATTGAAAGTAGACATGAGAAACTATAAGTTGACCATAATTGAGTTCAAAACTCGATTTGTAGATAGAATTTGAATTCTAACTTCAAATTTTGTCAACTTGTTGTTTGTCATGTCTACTTTCAATATGAAATGTGAGTCTTCTAATTAATTTCAAAATACTTTAATTCGAGATTGACCCCTGGTCTTTTATGACAGGTTTGAACTGAGTTTTGGGCTAAGTTCAGAACTCTTTTATCTACATAATTTGCTACTATCAACATACTCTGAAAATGCAAACTTTCATTTACAAACATGCTAAAACTCTAATCGTACAAATCTTGCATATCTCATCAAATCGTCAAATTGCAGAGTTCCATTTCTTATTCCTTACCACATGACAGAGAATACATACTGAAACTTCATTTTCCAATGGGTACAAAAGGATATCAAGACCAATATTATTTATGATTAGAGAGCGATGTCATCTAATCTCATTGAGAACATTCTTGGGGAGTTAATACTTTCCTTGTTTTATCAGTACAATAATCATAGGTCATGTAGTGTTTTTTCACTTGTAAAAGTAATTTCTCTTGGCTGACACTCAGTCTCTGGTATTTCCGACTGTTCCACCAGAGTCGAGATGATGAACAGAGTGGATTTTTGACCTTGTTCGAAGGGCACCCATCAACATCAAAACCTTGAAACTGGGCCGTGAATGGCGCATACCTCCAGTCGATCTTTGCCTTCCCTCCATCAGTGGCCCAATCCTCCCCATTCCACAAGGTTGCTAGTATTTGCATTGGCTGAGATGGATAATCGACTCCTATATTCTGTAGGTTCTTGAAAACCCGAATGGGGGTATTGTCCACAAAGAATCTACATAACAATTTTCAATCTATAAAAAATCAGAGGTATCAATCTATGTATCTGACAGGCAGGACATTTGAAATAATTGTGTCGAAAATTAAGAGATTTTAAGCCGTAGAGAACCCTTAATATTGGATCTTTGCCTTTTGAGTCTAAATACATATATATCGGTCTGATTTTTATATTGTCGATATTTTTTTTTTTTAAAAAAAAAATCAAAACGGTGGTGGGTTCGAGTTGATATCTTGGCCGATATTTTCGTTTTCAAATTTTTTTTTTTTTAAAAAAAAAAAGCTTCCTTTTGGGTTTTTTATTTTTTTTAATTCAGAAAAAATAAAATAATAAAAAATACCGACATTTAAAAGAAAAACAAAAGAGGAGAGAGAAATTTATCGGCCTCAGCCTGGCCAAAATTTTCACCCGTGCTCATGATTATGAAATAAATAGAGAGAGAAAGAGGAGAGAGAGAGAGCATTACACTATTTGATAGGAGTTCCATAGAATTGAGTAAGTATGGAAACTTGAGGTAGGATCAAACCAGAGATGAAACCTCTGCTCTCTATTACCATGACCATTTGCAAATACATTTGTCTGTAGTATGTAGGGCTTTCCTTCTCTGTTACCTAAAAACTCGAAGTCTAACTCCTCATGGTCGTTCTGTGGTGAGGACAGCTGCACATAATTATGACAAATCATTGTAAAAATAGAGGTTAAAAAAATTTATAATCAACATTACACAATAAATGGCATGCAATATAAGTATATAAGGTAAAGACTCTATTGAATGAATAGCGAACCAATCATTGAAAAAAAAAATTATCATAACTTCAAGTAACAATACATTGAGATACAGAAGCTGTGATTATAGAGAGTAAAAAGAAAAAAAAAAAAAACGAAGAAAAGTATCTTACATAGAACGCTGTAACTATTCCTGCAGAATCCCTAGCAGGTACTTTTATGTTCATATGAAAGAATCCCGAACCATATTCCAGCTTTGATCCAAATCCAGATCCTACGATGCACCAAATATATTTAAAAATTATATCATCAATTTTTAAAAAAAAAGTATTACTAATTTGTAAATATTGCGAAATTATTTAGAGAAAGATGAAAAGTCAGTGACCAACAGCCCCAAAAATCCATAACCATGTAGCTTAACAGTTTATTTAATTGAATTTGGGTAGTTGACATTGTTCCTATCTTTTAATTTGACATTCATTTGATGGTCAAAAATTGCACAAAGGGCACATTTTTGCATTTTGGGCTTAGCCCATAATCAAAGAATAAAATTAATGGGGCCCATGATTTGGAGTTTTTATACGTGAATGCATATATATGTAGGCTAGGTATAGATGGTCAAACTTGAGTGGATTACCGCTTTTTGGTTGCTTTCAGAAGTCATACTTTCGTTTTTTCTTCTTAAGACTAATTGAAGGAGTTTATGAGGAGAAACATAGATGAAATCACTTAGATGTTAGTTTGAGACTTATATGATGATCCCAACTTTATTTCAAAGTCTCCTAAGGTTTTATGATAAATCAACAGTGACTATTGCTCATACTGTTGGACAGCTGAATGAGTCCTACATCCGTGAGTGAAGAGGAAGATCTTAGATATATATAACACTTAAATTACTCCATTTAATAGACTAGTTTTACATTTATCGCTTGTTTTTTTTCTGTTGTGGTACAAAAGGTAGTTAAATAATTCAATTATTGTAACCTTTTTCTCTAGTAAATACTTGAACAGTTAAATATGACTCTTTAACTGATATTTCTACTTGTAGGAGAGTCATTATTTTTATGAGCTTTCTCAAGGGAACTCCACTTTTTATTTTTTCACATCCAAAGCATACTAAGTATCTCAAATCAAGTAGTATTAGAAGTAGAAGAAGGAGGAGGAGGAGGTGATGATGATGATGATAAAGATGACAAGGATAGTATAGAGAGTTAACCAGATGATTTGTCCATGGAGAGCAGAACTTCCCTTCCTTGGTCAAGAAACGAAACACGATTTCCCCCAAATGCAATGGCGTAATTCCGATCAAAGCTATTATCAGGAGAATACAATCTCTCTGCAAGTGCCCCACAAACCAAAACAAATAACAGGAGACCCAACAGAGTTGAAGCCATGGCTGCAAAGGATGCATTTGTGTACCACCCACAAGCAACTTATTTATACAAGTCTCCCATTAACATTCGCGAGCGTGGAGTGTGTGTTCAGTAGCTTTCTCTAACCCACTTCTCTACGCAATTCTCATCTCTATACTATGCTGTACTCTAACAAGCCATATCAAATTACAATCATGTCATTTTAATCAACTCAACTCAAAGGAAAAATAATAAGATAAAATATAATATAATAAATAAATAAGATCTAGATTGAGTTTTACCTTTTGCTCCGATGCCAATAGTAAAGAATAATAATCGATCAAACAATGTCGTCTCTTTTGTCTCTCTCACACGAGAAAGCTCCAACTGAAAACTGGAGAGAAAATAAACCCTCATATAATGGTCATTACATAAAACACAACATGGTCTGCTAGGCCTTATAAATAATCAACCTGACCCAGTAAAGACCTTTTGATTCAAATCCAACAATAGCTATGTTATCTTCTATTATTCTCGTGCAATGATGGAAATATTGTTAAACTGATGCGAGTAAAAGAAGATACAAGGAGAAGGAGAAAAAAAAACATTATTGTGGTGTTAAATGAAGATAAACCAAAAAAAAAAAGAGTGAATTAATGGCATGATTTTTTGCCTTGTTTGTGGTCATGTATCATCAGCCAATCCATGAGTGAGGTCATGCGATGATGGTCATGAAAAAGGGTTTGGTCACCATCCTAACCATTTTGATTACTTGTTGGAGAGGGGCGTGTCTATTCATCCTTGCCTTTCTCACGATAATTTTGTGTACTCTACTTTCGCGTTTGTCTTTCAACAAAATTTGATGATGCCAGTGAAATACGGCACTCTCTCTCCCTCGCTCTCTCTCTCTATCTGTAGAAGTTATATTTTTCATTAATTTTCTTATCATTTATAATATTATTTGTCTTCATGAATTAGTCTTCAAACATGTTCAAGGTTATATTACGTTATGATGGTTTGTTTTAAAAAATTTAGGGGAAATTCTCCAAAGTATTCTTATAACTTTAAAAAGATGAAACTAATTGTACTAATACAGATTAGTCTCACTTGCAATGTGGGATAGAGATATCCATCTTATCAAAAAAATCTCTAAACAACATATGTGTTTTTGAAATTTTTTTAAAATCCTCCCGAGTTTTCATGAAAATTTAAAATACCCTCACTAAAAGTCAAAGTTAAATTCACTTTTAAGTGCGATATAAAATGTTCAAAATGAAAAAATGGCCCACTTTAAACTTTTAACTCATTTTAAAAATCACTAAAAATATAATAAAAAATACCTACAAATTGCAATATGGACTCCCATTCCCCTTACAAAATCAAGAATCCTCTGTAAGGGTTTCTAATATTAGTAAAAACAAAAATACTCTTAAAGCATGCAAAATACTCTAAAAACTAAAAAGAAAAAAAAAAACAGAAAAGAAAATGTCATTTCTTAAATGAATGATTTTTTTTTTTTGAACTTCTAAAATATGAATTGATAAGTATACAATGTTTACTCCCAAAGACAGGAAACATGAGATGTTGTTAATATAAAAATAGAACCAAGGTCGGTCTTCATTTCCTTATGAATCAAATAATCATTATTTTAAGTAAAAATGACAGACATGCTCATGGTCCATTGTCCAATTTAGTTTGCTAATGACATTTATTATCTATGCAGCAAATGGCTTTGAAGATGATGTAGTTCAAGTATAACATATTACAAAGCAGTGAAAAATACTTCCAAAGGACGTTTCAAACAAATAAATTCTAAATAATATAAAATAAATATGGGCAAGCAGACAAAATATGTTATCAAGTTAAGAAAAACACTGTAAAGAGTATGTACTAGTCAGGGATCTCACTATATGTAATCTACAATTGTAAAGGATATCAAAATCAAAAGTTCGGATTAAAATAATTTTATTATTTAATTGAAATATATTAAAATTATTTACTATTTACTATTAATTTTGACTTATTTAAATTTAATAAATGATATTTTTTCTATTATAAGCTTTGATTTTAAAGTATTATGCAGTGTTTTATTTAAAAAATAAAATCTATTAATACAAATAAGTGAATAACACTATATATAATATAATTCACCTTCCTTAACTCAGTTACTTCAGCATTCCGTAAATCCAACACTGCAATCATTTGCCAGATGATCACGATTTGACGGCTAGAATAACTGGCTAACGACTGATTCCAGTTTGAATCTACCCATATATTTAATAAATTGAGTCAAAATTATTTATTTATTAAATAAGTAAAATAGAGTACATAATTGAATTGAATCAAATTCTTTAATCTATTTTTGTTTGCAACGAAGAAAATTTCAAAAGGTTTTAGATCTATAGCAACTCAAAGGATAGTGGGAGACTCACATTAAGATTCACTGAATGTTTCCACGGGACACCATCTCTGTATCAAACTCGGCGGGTCTGACTCTTGAATGCATTTATGGCAACTGTAACACGTTACCAAATCACGGTCCGCATGCGTAGACAGAAACCCAACATCGCGTGGCAACATATAAACAAATCTGAACTCCATTTGTGGCCATTTCATATATACATTTTTTTAATTAATATATACTATAAGTGGGTGAGAAATAATTTTATTCAAAGTGGCCTTAGAATTTTTAATTTTAAAATTTACTTTTAAATTATACAGTTTGATTTTCAATTTATAAAATAAAAAATAAAAATATGTAAAACATTAACTCATTTGCTCAACGCAAACCAAAACCCAACTACTCCAACTTTCTTTTTTCTTACTTTCTGTATAGATAAACTCAACCCTTTCACGAAAGCCGGAAGCTAACTGAAGTTTGAACCGACCCTCTGTTTTACCAATTGAATTCGCCGTCATCACAGCTGCAATCACACCGAAAACAACCATCTCCGGCAACCTCTCTTGCCAGTCGATCAATGGAGGGAGAAGGGTGAGTCCTCTACACTCTCTACAGTTTCTTTCCTCCCTGATTAGATTTCTCATTATCACTTTTTTTTTTTTTTCTTCAGATCGTGCCCGAAAGATGTGTGCGACCGAAGTGGATTGAAGACGAGCATCCACGTGACGGCATTGGACGGACTGGTAAACGTCAACTCTCTCTTCACCATAGCGGTGTTTGTCGGCTCGTCAATGACGACAACCGGACAGGTTTGCCTTGTAGAGAGCGGCGCGTGTGATGCAAGCATCGAAGTGGCCAAGAGGCTTTTCGTCTGTGAGGTGGTGTCGTTCAGCTTCTTCCTCTTCTCAAGCCTGGTGGCGCAGGGCCTCAAGCTGGCCATCAACCTCATCAACAGCAAGGATGTGAACGACGCCTTCCGAGCTCACATCAATCTCAAGGTTTTAAGGTTTGGGATGCTTGGATCTGCCCTTGGTTCTGTAATGGGTTGCGTCTTCCTCATGCTATCTATGGTGAATGTGATCCAGATCAGGCTCGGCACCTTATCTGGCGGCAACTCCTCCACTTCCCGAGCTGTTGTAACGCTCGTCACTCTTGTTTCTACCGCTCTTATTGTTTACATCTCCGCTGCCCTCTACGCCTTCACCCATTGACAACATCTTCTTCCTCCCTTCCGTTTCAGCTTTTCGTTGTGTTGGAATATATTTAGAGTTTTAATATTAATAGAATTATAATGTTATTAGGATTCCTAGTTTGGATTTACTTCTAATTAAGAGATGTATTTGATTTATGATAAGCATAGAGTTTGAGTTTGAGTTTGAGTGTGATAGTCGTAGAGTTGGCTAAAGGCTATAAATACATGTAATAGCATAGAGATTTAATTAATATACTCAGATTATATCTTTTCTACATGGTATTAGTCAAAATATCGATCCTAACTTTTGTCTTTTTTGGACGGTAGTAAGTGTTTCTCCTTATGGTGGTTCTTCTCTCCCTCTGCCGCACGTCTCCTCCGGTAGAGGGAGGGAGAGGGAGAGGGAGGAAACACTTGTTGTTCTGTGTTGCAGAAGAAGCAACCGATTTTTGTTTCCCTATTGACTGTGCTCGGCCTATCAATGTTGATCGCCGCAGCTGATTCCCCTTTGCTGCCTGCCACCATCACCTGCTGTCGATCTCTGTTTTGTCGGCGTCATTGCTCCCGATCTCTGCCACATATATATGGATTTCTCTCTCAGATTTGATTGCAGTTAGATCTTGATCTCTTCAAGCCGTTTTCGGATCTGTTCTGGCTGCCATTGGTGTAGCTTCCTTGAGATCATGCACTGTTGAACCATCAGCTTCCTTTGGCTGCGTTTCTGCAGGCTACGAGAGCACCGACTAGCTGTGTTTTTGATTGGTCGTCCGTGACCTCCGCACTCTATTTTCGGCTCATCTTTTTCAGATCTGGGTTTCACAAGTAGATCTCTTCCAATATGTTTGCAGATCAGATCTGTTCTTGCTGCTCCGCCGATCACCAAGAGGGGGAGAGGTGCTTGCCGTTTTTTATTGTTCAGATCTGGTTCAGATCTGCTTTTTCAGATCTCGCCGAACTTTGCTGCAATCACCGATCACTGCTCTAAGCTAGATTTGGATCTGCTCGTCTTCCACTGTTGTCTTAGCCGCAGCGTATGCTGCCTTTGCTGCTTTCTTCGCCGGACCATACTGTTGTCACTAATCGGCCCTTGTTTCCATCTTGTGCAGTGTCCGACGTTTCCAGATCTACTGCCTTCTGTTTTTCTTTATCGGCGTTGCCTAGATTTGCAGCATAAGAGTTTTCAAATCTCTTCTCAGATCTACTTGTCAGATCAGCGCTGTGCACAACTCATCTCCATCTTCTTCTCAGTTTTGCTTCTTGCTAGTTCGAGAAGGGTTGTTGCCTTTGCATTACTGTTGCCCTTTGTAACGAACATAGGTTGGAGGAGGTTGATTCTTGGTTTAATAAGATGTTTGGACAGTGGCTTGATTCCTGATCACGCACTATTCTTGTCATTAATCAACAGTTACCCATAAGGTCATGAGGTCCTTATTGTGTTCAAGTTATTGCAGGCATGCAATACAGATTTCTCAATGTTTGCTGGTTTGCAGCAGCGGTCCTCTATCTTGTCTTCGATCGGGTGAGGTTGGTTCCTTCACATGAGCCGTTTGCAGCATCTACACAGAATATTGTTTACTGTTGAGAGCAACGCACCAAGGCATGCTGCCATTTTTCCAAAATTTGCAGATCGGGTTTTGGCAATTCAGATCAGGCCTGGCCTCTCTCCGTCCTGCTAAAACCGAGACACAGTAAAAACAAGAAAAGAAAATCCTCTTTTTTTTTTTTTTTTTGAACTGATCTGCACACGGTATAGACCTACTTGGGTGATTCGATGCTGCATTGATCCGATCTACAACAACCATTGTCTGCAACTTAGTCCTTCACCAGATCGGTAGTTCCAGGTTTGCTGATCTGATTTTTAAGTCCACAGATCTATTTTGATGTTTCTTCTCGCCATGATCTACGAGATCTATGCCAAGAATAAAGGGGGAGAACTAAAGAAAGGGACACAAATTGCTGTTCTCCTCTTATTTTGTTGAAGTCGAAAAAAGGGACCCAAATTGCCCTTCTTGAACACGCTTGTTGAAGTCGAAGAAAGGGACACAAATTGCCCTTCTCGAGAACGTCTTGTTTTGTCATTTCTCGAAAATGAGACGGTATGTTTTGGACATATGTCCATTTGTTGTGTAATTCATCCACTCCTTTTATTTGGAGGACTGATTTGTCCCCAATTTTTGTTGGCCTTCATGGGTACAACCTTTACTGACCTTTTATGGTTTCAGCCCCTTTGTTGGCCTTCATGGCTACAACTTTTGCTAACCTTTCATGGTTACAGTTTTTGCTGGCCTTTTATGGCTACAACGTCATTTGCTGGCCTTTCATGGCTACAGCTCCATTTACTAGCCTTTCATGGTTACAGCCCTATTTGCTGACCTTTCATGGTTACAGCCCCATTTGCTGGCCTTTCATGGCTACAACCCCATTTGCTGGCCTTTAATGGCTACAACCGTATTTGCTAGTCTTTATGACTTCAACATTTATTTGCTGGCCTTTATGGCTACAGCTATTGTTCGCTGGACTTTACGATCTGATTGATCGATGTGATGGTTTCAGTCCCTTTTAACATTTATTATGCCCTTGTTTTGCACGTCATTAATTGCCTGTGTTTATCGCATATTGCGATCATTGTTTTTGCCGGACAACTGTTTTACGACCACTGCCATAGTCCGTGCCAAGTTCTCTGTTTCAGGCCGCCATCGGTGTTTGCCGCCTATCATTTTGTAGCCAGTCAATGCTGCCACATAAACGCTTATTTGCAGTTAGTCAATGCTACCACTTCAACAAGTTTTTGCAGTCAATCAGTGTGCTGCTTCAACAAATCTCCGTGGCTAGTAGGTGTGCACTTTTGCAGTTCACCTACAGTTTCTTCACATTCCAAGCTTCGCGTTCATCCACACTTCAGCTTGCGGGGGCGTGTTAGAATATATTTAGAGTTTTAATATTAATAGAATTATAATGTTATTAGGATTCCTAGTTTGGGTTTACCTCTAATTAAGATGTGTATTTGATTTATGATTAGCATAGAGTTTGAGTTTGAGTGTGATAGTCCTAGGGTCGGTTAGAGGCTATAAATATATGTAATAGCATAGGGATTTAATTAATATACTCAGATTATATCTTTTCTACATGTTGCTTGCTTTCTATGTCTATTGACTCCATTTAAGTTATCTGTAATTCTGTATATTCATTTCTCTTTTCTTTCTCTCACTGTTTTTTGTTTTTCTTTGAAAATTGATTTTGGTTTAGTTTGGAGGCCAATTCCAACTCAATCCAAGAACCTAAAACAACTGGGTTACGACTGATACAATTGAGGCTAAATGCAAATTCAAAAATAAAAAATTTCAACGGTGAAAGCCATATTAAGTCAAATTAAATGGGTTTAAGTTGGAATTTTTAACTTAAATTCCACCATTATCACATACATGACTTTGTTTAAATATGGGAATAGGTTGACTCATATTGGATTGAGTTTAGTTTATTTTAAGTTTGGGTTAAGTCAATTGAAATTTATTATAAAATTTAAATGAATTCAATTAATTTGGATCTAGTTCAAATTCAAGTTAAATTGAAATAGAGTCGTGTTACTTATTTACTTTGTTAGAAGATTTTTCTAAATTTATATTTTATATGATTGGATGAATTACACATTAAATATGAAAATAGTCGAATTAATCAGATCTATTCAATTATAAATAGGTTTAGATTTTATTTATTAATTTATAAACTGTTTTCATTTGAGTTCATCTATTTATAAGTTGAGTAAGAATTTTTTATCTATTTATTAAATAAGTCAAATAGATCAAATAATTTGAATTTAATCAAATTCTTTAATCCATTTTTGTTAGCAACTAGCAAGTTGCAAAAGATTTTAGATGCATAGCAGCTCACATGAGAGTGGGAGACTCACATTAAGATTCAGTGCGCGTCTAAATCTTGAATGCATTTATTGCAACGGTAACAGATTACATTGATACTTCATTAAAGTATCAAGTCAAGGTTCACATGAATAGACAGAAAACATACACACGTGGCAACATATAATCTAATCTGACTCCATTTGTGGGCCATGTCCACCGTGTCAATTTGTTTGTTGAATTTGGACCGTTCACGCAGGTGATAAATATCACACGACATTTTTTTTATGAAATCGTCTTTTCTACAAAATATCATTAAAGGGGAGACAAAGAAAAATAAATAAAAGTGATAGTTTATGTAAGCACAGTTCATGGGTATAGTTTAATTGGTTCCCTCCCATTTTACAAAATGAGAAGTTGTAGGTTCAAACTCGTATGACCTAACTTTGATGGCTCCTAGAGGTAATAGTCTCACCTGTGGAGATTTTACGTTGGGTATCTCATCAACAATGTGTTCATATCATTTGATAAGACTAAAGAAGTTTATCATCCCACACAAAAATCTATAACCTTTAAGAGATAGATTATAAATAATAAAAAATATTTAAAACTAAATAATAAACTCATGACAATGGGATGGAGATGATAATTGTAGTTGTTCTAGTGATCTAGTCAAGTGAATGGGCCTATTAGTCCTGAATAATAACGTCACTTGATGATGTTGCTTATTTCCACATGAAAAAAAAAGCTTTCAATAAATAAATAAAGGAGAATGAGAAAATTAGTATGTTCCTAATACAAATCTATAAATTACAAATATGAGAGATCTCTAAAGAAATTGATAGAAAAGAACTCTCCAAAGTGACTTAAATATTTTCAAAGGAAACCCAAAAGAAAGCTCAACAATTTTGTATATTCTTAATTAAGAACCTCTCTTCTTTTACAGGAGGGAAATAGAAAATTTCGAAGGGTATTATGTCAATTTAGATAATGTATGAGTCATATAAGGATTGTCTGAAGCAAGAGTTTAAATATCGGCCAATATGTAATGGTTTTTTAAGATTGATATCAACTATACACTGTTCATATCGGCATTAAAAAAAATTGTCTGAGTCATGTGCCCGACCAATATTTACATTTTTTTTTTTTTCAGATTTTAAAAAAAAAGAAGGTCTAATTCCATGTGATACTAAGGCTTGGTCTCCCTCACAAAAGGAGAGACCAGATCATATAGTCTCAAGGAAATGTTAGTCCTTACATTTTGTGGTTAAAGAGATCGTCTTTATTTTAAGTGTACATTTTATCTAGTTAAGTTTTGATTAATGGGCCCTGATCTGTATCAGCCATCTTTGCCATTAATAGCAGTTAAGCCACAACGATCTTTAGGCAAAGGAAAGAGACAAAGTTATGCGACTAGGGTTTAGGCTTCAACAACCTTGTTTAGAGGAATGATCCAATGAAATTAATTTCATTGTAAGTGGCATAAAGGTCTGGCCCTGGCATTAGGCGAACTAGGCTTCTGCCTAGGGCCTTCAAATAAATAGGGTCCCCAAGTTGGGTTCAAGTTTTAAATTCCTACACCTTATTTATGTTATGAATTTATGTTAATGTTTATTTTATCAGCAATTGGACCAGTGTTGCATTGGTTGTGTGTTTGACACTCAACACAATGGTTGCGTTGTTGGTACAAATTTTCAATTATTTATAATTTTAGACATAATTTTTATTTTCATTAAAATAACTTTACTTTTTAGAATTTCTTATAAATTTAGACATAATTTATAATTTTTCTTTAAGTAAAATAACTTTACCTTTTGTAATTTCTTATAAATTTAAAGATAATTTTTCTTTAAATAAAAGAACTTGGAGAATATTCATGTTGATAAACTTTTTGCAATTTCTTATAAATTTAGACATAATTTTTCTGTAAGTAAAATAATAGACACAATTTTCTTTAAGTAAACTAATTTAGAGAGTATTTAAAGTCAACTTGACAAGACTCGTTAACTCGCTTGATTCGAATTCCTATCGAATTTAGTCTAACTCAGATTGATTTGGCCAATTTTTTTTTCAAATTTTAAATCTATAGTTCTAATAAAATGAATTAAACACCGTGATTAAAAAAAAAGCATTTATCTTGTAATTTTATTTTTAATTAAGAATTGAGATGATTAATTGAGTCTATTATAAGATTAAAATGATTATATAAAGGTTAAATTTTAACTAATCATTAATCTTATCATTTTTTTCAGAAATTTTAATAAAAATGTGACCTAAAGAAGTCCTTAAATGAGGAAACTTAGTGTTCACTATAATATAGATGGTTGAATGAAAAGAAAATGGGTTTAAATTTTAATGATTATTTTGTGCTTTATAGTTTATAATTGAGTGCTAATTTTTTAATATAATTTTACTTTATAAGTTGTTTTAAATGCATTATATACTTTAACATGTCAACTACTCTTTTTAAATACAATAAAATAATAATAAAAAATCAAAAATCAAAATGCATACACAAGTGGAATTAAATTTGTCACATGAAAGACTGAAAGGATTTACTATCTTATCTATTGAAAAAGATATATTAAAAAAATCTTGAATATGGTAATTTAATTAGTAATTTTGCATCTCAAAATGCTAAAAAAATAAAATTTAAATAATACTTTGTTATAAATTTGATTATGATATTTTATTTACATATTTCACACTTTGTAAAAAAAATGCATGATTTTATTTTTGAGTGTATAAAAGGCCCATCTCAAAGGTTGGCATGGGGCTCCTGAAATCTAAGGCCGGCACTGGTTACATAAAATATAATAAATTTTATATGTAGTTTTTATTCTTGAACCACCTTAATACTTCTAATGACTTTTTCTTGATTCATATTTACCTTAATCTCGACTTATTTAGTTTTTGGATTTTAATTGATCTGTCTGAACTTTTTTAACGTAAATGATCCTCGAAAGACAAATCTTAAAATTTTGACCCATCTTATTATCCTCCCCTCTTCCATAGCTGTCATATTCACTTTAGGAAGAACCATGCCCATAGCGACACTTTTTTCTGTTCAAGCTGCTTTTGGATGAGAGGTAAATTTTAGAAGAGTTACCCCGAGTAGGAGTCACCCTTGAATAGGGGTGACTCTTGAATTGAGATTATTTTTATCTTATTTGGTAATTGCAGTGGTAAAGTAAAATATTGCTCTAAGGGTAAAAAATCTTATTTGATAACTATAAACAAGGGTAACTTGATATATTAATATTTTTTGAATTTTTTTATAAAATATAATTATTAAATAATATTCATGAAGTAAATTCTAATAATATAACTTATAATAGTATTATCTATTTTTTATAAATTATTTTTAATAATTATAATTTAAAATGAACACTTTCATTCTAACATTAAAAAAATAAATAAAGAATTTATTTATATTATTATTTTAAATCCCAATAAATGAATAAAAAATATCAACATATCTCTTAATAAAAAATTATAATATTTATTTTTTATATTATATGAATTTAATAAAAATATTAATTTTCATAAAATTGTTAATATGTCAGGTTACCCATGCTTACAGTTATCCGTACTCAAGGATAACCCCAGGTAACCCCTGCAAAATTTACTCCTCATCCAAATGCATTACGTTGAAAATATTGACAAATTTTTAAAATACATTCAACAAAATAAATTGCTAATTACCCCAAAAGAGATTACTATGAACCTCAAACTCTTTCGGAATTTCAAGACCCTTTCAAAGTTTGGACAGAAGCACACACTAAAAATAGGACAATTTGACAATAATGTTTCATAAAATTTTATTTTTATTTTTTATATTATATGAATTTAATAAAAATTATTAATTCTTATGAAATTGTTATGTCAGATTACTCCTGCTTACAATTACCCATACTCAAGGGTAACCCCCATAAAATTTACCCCTCATCCAAATGCATCATATTGAAAATGTTGACAAATTTCTAAAATAAACTTACAAGAGAATAAATTGCTAATTACTCTGAAAGAGATTATGATGAACCTCAAACTCTTTCGGAGTTTCGAAACCTTATCGAAATTTCGACAGACTCACCCTTAAAAATAAGATATTTTGACAATTATATTTTGTAAAATTTTATTTTTATTATTTATATTAGATAGATTTAATAAAAAATATTAATTTTCTTAAAATTGTTAATATGTCAGTTTACCCCTATTCAAGAGTAACTCCCGTAAAATTTACCCTTCATCCAAATGCATCATGTTGAAAATGTTGACATATTTTTAAAATAAATTTCAAACAAAATTAAATTACTAATTACTTGAAATATATTATTTTTTAATTATATAATATATATTTTTTTGAAAGATTTTAATTTTATAATATATAATTGATAAAAAGAGGAAGACAAGGGGTTTTGAGTGGTAAGGTATTATGAATACCCCAACTTCTAAAAGAATATTAAAAAAATGAGACAAGGGAGATAAATTTTTAAATTTGTACCCTCAGTCGTTTGCCACCAAATGAGGATAGCAAAGGGTAACGAGACGTTACCCCTTCTTACCCCATCCAAACGCAGCCTAAATCTTTTCTTTCTCCAAGGCCAGTTACAGCTGTCTGATATGGCCTGTCAGAAGTTAGTTTTAAAGGCTGCTTTCTTATCAGTCTGAGGCTCTAATCTCTGCTTTTTGCAGGACTTCTTCTCTGATTCCTCACCCTAGGAGAACGAACAGCTCCTACTGATTTTCCTATGCATTGCTGGTTATGCAAGGTATGTAGGAACGAACACACACAATCAAATCAAATGCAATCAATGAATGTGGGATGTTGAAAATTGTGATTCCTTAAGATGCGGCGTACGAGTGACCCGTACGAGCTCCTGATTTACCGGTGCTTTCTCCGCCTGCTACCTGCTACTGTTGTTCCGATTTCACTTTTTTCCTTGTTGAGCTGAACTTATTATCCAGTCAGTCATACGATAATCAGTAATGACTGAAGGATCTAACTCAAATTATATGCAAGTGTACAATTCATGGTTTGAATAATTGGACGCCCAGTTACCCAGCAATGCTAAGAACAACAGAATTTAGACTAAGACAACAAGTGCTTCTATTTCACTAACCTAAATAGAGAAAATTAATCTAGTGTGGGATGTGTTTGTGAAATTCTGAAGCCATTTGAACTTCTTCCATATATCAAGCATGTAAATCTGGATGGTCCCATCCAAAAACTTTGATCGCAGTCTAAAAAATGAAAAGTAAGAAATTTATTTACTCAAAACAGAAGAAGGAAAGGGAGAGAAAGATCTAAGACAACTCAAACTCTGTCTCCTCAATCAACATTACCTCTATTCCATATGCTGCTGCTATGAACTAATATCAGAAATCAAAAAAGGAGATTAGCTCCCAATCCCTTTTCTCTCTCTCTCTTCAACACCAAATGCTTTTAATGAATTATGAAGTGGTGGTTTTCCAGCAAAAGAAAGGGAAAAAAATTGTGGGCACTGAAGGAAAAAAGAAAAATTGTGGGCACTTCGAAGTTCGAACCCAAACGCTTCTCTCTCTCTCTCTTCATATATTACAATGTATTACATCACAGGTAGAAGTAAAGAACAAGGAAAGTATAGAATAAAATGGGCAGAATTTTTTATCCTTATACACAAAGGTAAAAAAAGTAAGAAAGGGAACCTTCACTGGTCATCTGTTACATGACAATATATTGAGGGATCCAAGAACGGATCATGATCATGAAATGCTGTCGGTTGACTCGTTTTTGTTTTTTTTTTCATCCACTGTTCTAAAAGGACCACTGAGCACTGCATGCTTGTTATAAATACATTCCTCAAATCTCATGTCTTCCAAGGAAAAAAAAAAAAAATACACAAACAACACATTATTTCTAAATCTTCACATAATATGATCAATCGATGGTGGTGCACCATTTCCACCTTCCACCCTCATTAACATTTCACACTGATGAAGAATAAGTAGCAAGCATAGCTTCCATATTAGATGAAGCTGGTGCAATTCCTTCCTCATTATACTGTCCTTCAACATGTTCCCAAATTAGAAAACTTGGGCACTGTTGTGAATCAACCCAAACATTCAATTCTTGCCTTTCTATGCATTCACCTCCCACCATAGGAGCCATGCTTTCCATATTATCCAACAATGGAGGCAAGCAATTTGGATCAATGCTGCCGGAAAATGAGAACGGAGGGGGTGGCGCTTGTACCTCTTGCTGATTAGGGTTCCATGCATCAGAATTCAGGCATGCGTACTCGTTGCCGAGGACATCGTCGCGTGCACTTACACCGCTGAATAACCCATTGTCAAACATGAATAGAGGGCAAGGAGAAGTGAACATGGTATCTGGAATTGGCTTTGTGGAAGTGTCTTGGTTTAGTGTATCTGTTCGAATTGAAGTGAGCCCTGACGGAACAAAGTCGATGCTGGGTGTCACAGGAATGGCATTCCGATGCGCCGCGGAATTTTGATGTTTTTTAATCTTCTTTTTAATCCAGGAATTCCAATAGTTCTTGATCTCATTGTCAGTTCTCCCAGGCAAGTGACTTGCTATATGTGCCCACCTAAGCAGTAAACATTGAACATTACATATCAAAATTATCAAAGAAACCTAACATAAGCCATAAGGGTTTTCCAATTTTATTATCCATATATATATATATATATATATGGTATGATTCTAGATGTTTGATAGCATTTGGTTGCATGATTTGCTCATGTTAGTGCTACCCTAAATCGAAAGTAAAAATTAGGGCTATTGATCAGACCTGTTCCCCACAATACTGTGCAGGCTGATTATCAACTTCTCCTCCTCTTGGGTAAATCTGCCTCTCCTAATGTCTGGTCTCAGATAGTTGATCCACCTCAACCGGCAACTCTTCCCACATCTTTGAAGCCCTGTAAAGGAAAATGGATGAGAGTGTGTGAGAAAGGGAACTTCGATCTAATCCCCAATCAAACAGCTGAAGCCAATCAAAACCAAAATAAGAAACCTGCTTTCTCAGGGACTTCACTCCAACAGCCATAGCCATGGGTGGTGATGTATCGGATGAGTTTTTCGTCTTCTTCAGGAGACCAAAGCCCTCTCTTTACCTTCTGTTGGTTGCAGCAAGAATGGTGGCCCATGTCTTGATCTTCCTCCTCTTGTGGGAAATAAGAGGCAGAAGCCCAGCTCCTCTCCTCTCCCTTTTAAGCACCGCTCTTCTCCGACAACTGCACCGGATAGGGCCCACCCACTGCTCACCACTTCCTATCTAACCCTAAAACGACTTGGCATCGACTCCATCTCTCTCTCTCTCTCTCTCTACTACGAAGACTTGTATTATGTAAACAACGTCACGCACGCATCAAAAGATCCCAACATGCCCTTGTTTCGTAAATCCCACTCTCTCTTTCTCCGTAGATTTGTATTATGCAACGAATGATCCCAGCACTCTCCTTCTCTCTCTAGTATGACTATGATGACGTCAAATGATAGGCAAATGTCCAATAGATAAAAAATTAATAAATCTGAAAAAAATATACATTATATTTCATTTTTATCTATTGTTAATGGGTCTTCTTATGATCAGTAACACCTATTGAGCCTGCCATAAATTACCATATCAACCTTAATGCAAAATCCACCAAACGAATATGCAAAAATTGAATTTGAACATAGTTTTTAAAAATAATCAGATGTGGGTGATTTTCTGTATGATCAAATTCGATGTGAATAGTTTTCTTTCCATCCTCTTTGTCATGATGAACATACTTAGATCGGCCGCATGATTGAGTTTTAGTCTAATATCCCAATTTTTTTTTTGGGTTTAAAAAATTGCTCCCATCTTAGCTTAATTTGGGCTTTGTAGTGTTTACTGCAATAGACACCATTTTCTTACAATGATATCAATGCTTTTATTTTTATTTTTTTACAACATTTGATATGAAATTAACAATATTAGTGAAATTAGATTCTTAATATAATACTCCATCCGTTCTATTTTAGTTGTCTGATTTGAAACATTTGTATTTTTTAAAAAACTCTCTATGTAAGGCTAGCACTCAATATGATTTCATCTATTTTCAATATACTTTATGCTACTTTAAAATAAATAGGACAACTATTTTAGGACAATTCCAAAATTCATATAAGACAACTAAATTGAGCCGAGGGAGAAAAAGATAGTGTCTAATATATTAAAAAAGTTGTGTCTAAATTAAAAGAACTATTTTATCTTATACCATACAAATATAATACATATGATACCTATTTGAGTAATTTTCGCTGTTAAAGTAAGTATTTTATGAAATATGTTGCGAATAGTTTAAAATTTATAAATTTAAATTAGAAGTCAAGATGATGTCTAATACTCATAAAAGCAATGGTAATACTGCAAATGACAGGACAGCACCTTGGATTAAGTATAGGCCCTATACAAGAGACCCACTTTTAACAACCTAAAGCCTCCAAACTATCTCACTCTACATTAATTCAAATTCAATTAAGGTTGATTCATGTTTAAGTGAACGAAACTATGAGAGCAACTAATAACAAAATTATTAATCATCTAAAATTTAAAGGACCAGAGAGTTTAGATGATCCGAAGAGGACATTTTAAATGCTCAATTTGCTTACTTGGCTCTATGTTAATCCCCCATCCTATAAAAATTTCTAAAGGAATCTTTGAAGTGCTATGCAATAAAGTGATGACTGGATTTTTATGGACTGTTATTTTTTTGAAAATTAAAGTGTTCAGGTCTTTCAAAGTATCTAACTAATCCTTGAGATATGTACAAACCTTCCTATCTACACACATCAAGTATGGACAGTGGTCCTTTTGTGTTGAGATTGATTTGAACTCAAGACTTTCTGCATATGCAATCTGGTATTCTACCACTAACATGAGTGATTAATGGATAGATAAAATCAAATATATTGGAGATTTATATATTTAAAAGAAAAAAATTGCACATAGGTTTTGTTGATGTACAATTTTTTTACATTAGGGTGTTGATAAAATTAATTAGAAAATGTTGAAGAAAAAAAAATACATCTCTAACAAATGCATTTGAGATCATGTAAGATATAAAGGAGCAACACCTAGTGTAGAAATAGTGTCTACACTCTAGAGATGGTAAAGTTTTCAACTGGAGTGAGTAAAGTTGATACAGTGAAAAATCTTTTTGTATCTCTTTATTTGCTTTAGTTATAAACAAAGTAGCATCATAAATCAAAGACAATTACGTGGCATATATTGTTTGAAAATGATCTAGTACTAGCTAGTAGAGGTTTCATAATTAGTGGAACAAATAAGGAATATCTGGAGTGAGTTTTAAGTGAATCATAGAGACAGGAAGATGAATTGATTAGAATTGAAAATCTCTTAGTAGCAAATTGTGATGAACTTTGATACTTGATTGTAATTGTAGAAACAAACGGATGATTTAATTTACAAATGGGTTAGTAGGATCGGTGTTGCTAAGCTAAGTGTAGGCAACGTAGTTAAGCATTGTGTATTTTTTTTTTTTTTTTAAAAAGTAATGTATCAAGTATGGAATAATTTTACTGTTAAGATAAATTTAGATATTTCTAATATTGTCTTTCTTAATTTAGTGATTTCTTAAATTTAGAGATTTCTTCTTTTATTTATTTTATCTTCCATATTTGTATTTGATTTTTCCTATAAGTAAGATTACATGGTCTCTCCTTGATTAAAGGAGACACACCAAATCTCATTATTATTTTACATGGTTTCGGCATCTCATCGCCTGCATTCGTCCCATATTGCATTTGTTATTTTTGTTGGACAACTATCTTTCGAGCCCTGAAGTCTTCTCCATAAACAATACTTCGTCCATGCCAATTTCTCTTTTCCAGGCTATCATCTATGTTCGTCGTCTGTCAGTTTGCAGCCAATCATTCTGTTGCCAGTTCACCCAATCTTTCCAACCAATCGGTGTGCCAGCAGTTCGCAGTCAATCAATATCCTGATAGTTCATTTGTTCTTTTAGACTCAAGAATTATTTCCAAGCTTTGCGTATTCTCATACACGCTACAGCTTACAGGGGCGTAGCGAATTTCCTTAATTTCGTTTATCGAGAAGTTAATTGACTTGTAGTGGTTATGTTTTTCTGTTGCTTTGTTTTTCTTTGTTTGTTCTTGTGTCTAATCCTCTGTGGTCTTGTTTTTGCTTTTGTTTGTACGTGTCTTTTCTTTATTAATGAATTTTCTTATCTACCGCTCAAAAAAAAAAAAATTGTCTTTCCTAATTTAGTTATTTTCCCCTCTTGAATGAAATTTTGCTAACCTTCATTCAAAAAAATTTAGTGAATTTACAAATTTAGGACTTTCCTCCTTTATTTATTTTATCTTCCATATTTGTATTATATTTTCTCTATAAATAAGATTACAAGTCTCTCCTTGATTAAAGAGAACACATTAAATCTCATTATTAATTTACACTTAGAGAATGACAACCAAATCCTATAAACTATATGGAGTTGAAGGTGATAAAGAAAAAAAAAAGTAATGGTGATAGAGATGTATGCAGTAACAGGAGCATCATCTTTGCTGCCAATTTATCATCTGGGGTCTTCCAACGCTATCTTGTCACCTATATTAGTTGTATCATTTTGGAGGAATTGCTTGTTTTTTGTCAGATTGTTCTATCATTCGCCGATCATTCTGGGCTACATCTTAACCATCTGCAGTGCATTAACATCGAGATCTACAATACTCTGACTAATCCATCTAATGTTGCTTGGGCCATCAAGAATCATGAATTTGCTATTGTTCATTACCTGCAAAGGAGGAAGGTCCCCATATCCTTGGCCACCCATGCCAGTACTGATTCGGCGCTGGCCTATTGCATAAGCAACCTTGTTCACAACAGCTTCAAGTATGAATCTTTTGATCTTCTTTTGTGGCCTATCTGATTGGCTTCTTCTCCATCAAGTTATGTTCAGGCCCGCATACATTTGGCTTGATCTGTATGCTTTTCTTTTTGAGGCAGCTTGCCTCCATTTTTTGTAATTCTTTTCTGGGATTTTCTCTCCTTTTAATGACATCTTACTCAACATTAAAAAAAAAAAGAAAAATGTATGCACTAAGATAGAAGTGTAAATGATTTCATTCTTGCCTAGATGAAGAGGCAATATTTTCTAAGATGGTTTGAGCATGTTCTATAAGACTAGAAATAGTTGAACTATAGGGGTTAAAAGCAGAGAATACTAAAAGAAAATGAAGGTCTTCAGATGCTTGGGTTGATAAATTGTGAAGTGATGAAGAATAGATTTTGATGGCAAGGTGAAGGTTGAATAGCTTTTCCCTTTCCTCTTAGTTTTTTTTTTTTAAAAAAAAATTGAAGTCCTTAAAAGTGTCCAACATAATTACTATGTCTTGAGTTCTATCCTAAAAGACTCTGCACATACCCATAAATTAGTGTTACAATCATTGTCAAATTGAACTCCTGAAATTAGTGTCCAAATTGAGTATCTTGATCGAGTTAATGAGTAAAAATAATCAAGAGCTACTTATTAAACGAATAGAGTTTATAACTTTATATACAAGTTATACAATATTCAGTTCCTAATCTAACTGAGCCAACTTGACTAGCAATTTAAGAATAATCTAATCCGAAAAACATGATTCGTATTGAATATGTTACATATTTAATAAATAAATTTCGTACAACCTATAATCCTTTAAGTTTAACGATTTAAAATAAAGTAGGTTACTATCTAACTTAAAAAATCGACTCAACCCATTAGCATATCTATAAGTCTATGTTTGTGGTAAGTCTCCCATAAAAAATAATGATATTAATAGTAATAGTAGCAAGCGTAACATTTAAAAACTCAAGTGGCCAAGTTATATGATGTAAATTTTGACTTAACCTTTTAAATAATAAATGGTTGATTATTCTGGATGGTCCATTGGGTTTGTACACACTTTGCTGAGACAATTGAATCACATTTTTGTGATTTAATTTATATGTTATTTGGTGATAAGATGGAGTCTATTGACTCTTTAAAATTTTTAAAAAAATATTAATATAAGAATTTAAAAGAAATTGATCTATCAAATATGTGCAATTGTGCAGTCATTAAATTTGAATTGTCGTGAAATTTTGAACAGATACAGCAGCTGCTGCATAGTACGTAATGGGCTCTCAAGCAATGAGTATTTCATGATTTTTTTAAAATCCAAGGTACACAAGTCTCTTAATGCACCTAACTAAGTTTTTGGAGCATGTGCAAATCTCTCTATCACACACGCCGGGTAAATTATGGGGAATGGCCCTTATATATTGAAAGTAGGACATGAACCCAGAACCTCTCACAGTTTATTGTATTTCTTAATCGTCAAGTGAACCCTCACGGATTATATTTAAATTTAAATTGTTGATGTGTTAATTCACATGATAGAACATTCTTATAATTCTTTTATAGAAATAGATCAATAATAACATGGGTCGTCAACATGTTTTCAGAAGAAAAAAAAAATTGTGCAATTTTCATGTACATAAGACATGTTTCTCTTTAATCCCAATTCCACCAAAATAGCCACCAGTGTGACCAAATAACAATAAGTGACAAGAACAAATTATATATAAATATAATAGAGCAGAGAAGCATTTTCTCTATTATTGTGAATTTGTGATCCATTTTGTGGGTTGCTACTGTTTACATCTTGTAATCTTGTTTGATATTATTTCTTCAATGTCTTCAAGTGGAAAATTGGCTACTTCATCTTTCTCTTTTATGGGTTGTTACCAATAGACCTTATTTGGATGATTGGGTAGGATTTTCAAAGGGTTAGTGAGGAAGCAGATGTCATGTTGATGAGAGGGGAGCAGAAGTCAATGTATATTTAGTCAATTAAGAAAGCATAGAGTTAAAAAGGGTATTGCTTTGGGGTGTTTGCCTTTGTGCTTTTGAAAGTATTCTTTATACGTAGATAGAAATTAGATAGATGATTGAAGAGTGAAAATGAGTCTGTCTGTTTATTGACGCAAATCATTCACCACACTGATGTGAGCATCGGCTGTGACAATTGCTTGGATGGATAGCAATCGAATTTACAGAGGGAATAGAATTAAAATACAGACTAATAAAGAGAACAGTAAAGAGAGAGAGAGATAGAGAGAGAGATTTGAAAAGGGGAAATGATTAGACTTAGCTTTAGGGAGGAGCAATGGAAGAGAAATGGGCCTACCATGGTTTTAAGTATAGCATGAAAATGGAACATTTCCTTTAAAGGGGGTTGGTTGAGTTAATTAGTCATAGATGGTATGTCTCCACCATCCCCTTTCCTTAAACGCAGTCCTTTTGCTTCTCCATTTCTCTATCCTTTTATAGAAACAGTGAACCTCTCTCTGTCGAACACTGTATTACTTTCTTAAATTTTACAAACCCGTATTCAAGTTGTTCAAGTTTCATGTATACGTGAGATTAGTCTCACCTTTTATGTAAGATAGGGATATCATGCTATAAAAGATATATATTGGGTTTATTTGTTCGAGTAGTTGGGTATTCTCATCTTATGTGGGAGGTGTAGATCTCAAACCCTTGATGTATCAAATCTGAATCCGAGGTTTTACCTTTGATCACTGTAAAGTGGAGTTGGCGAGTTTCCACATATTCAAAAAAAAAAACACATGAAGATGATGCTTCATTGCATAGTTATAGAGCGAATAGAAATTTGACAATACAAAATGAGGCGTAGATTACAATAGATTCCTTTAGGTTTGTGCTTTCATATCATACTTTGTCTAATTTTTCACTTTCCCTAAAAACATGGTGGAAAAGAAACCGTGATGAGAATAGAAGATGGAGACAGATGAAAAAGAAAGTTTATATGGAAAACTATTGATGCTCCCTTTGCAAACAAAACACTCTTAGTTTCCCATCAAACCATGGTTGTGATTCCATATGGGGGCCCTCTATCAGAACCACTAGTGAAAACCACAGTTTATGATTAAAACAGAATCTGCAACTCTCACTCTTCCCGACTCCATTTGATTATATTTTAATTTTATTAGATTAAGATTTATATATTCTATCAAATTACTACAAAAATATTTGAAAATCTTTTCAATTTCATTCGACACAATTGAATTTCCTTAATGTCCATAATATAATGAATGGGGTAGCACCATTGCCACATAGGTGCACTGAGGCCAATGCTTCACTTCTAATTTCTCTTACTTTAATTAGACTTTTAAGATAGAAGAAAGCAGAGGGACAACTTATTTCAATTTGAAGATTAGACAACATAGATATTATTATAGATTGGTATGATTCTCAATCCATCTTTTACGGGATTTATGCTTATTACAATTTTTGTAAAACCTTTATTAATTGAAAACCCTTTGGGTTGAAAAACCACACCTCCTTAAACTCATCTTCCAAGCAAGGACATGAATTTCCCTCCACATTTGGTTGCTTCAACTTTCAAGTGATTTGCCTTTCATGCTCCATGGTTTTCTTCATCTGCATTGCTTGGTTTGTTAAATCTTAGGAAGGATTTCAACTTTAAATCCAATTTTTTCATAAATTATGTATAGCAGTAGTTAGAAAATCACTAATTCCCTACGTAAGTTTTTTTTTTTTGAATGAAGGGCAAGTTTATAATCACTCAAAGGAGAAGAAAACAAGCCCAAATAAAACAATGAAAGAACAAAGCCTGGACCAGACTAGAAAATAAATAAAAGGAAATGGTCCCTGAGAGGGACACCCACACCCTGGGCTGGGGAAGGTCCAGCCCAGAAAATACCACCTAAAAACAGGGCGAGCAATCATGAGCTGGTACCAAAGAGCAAACTTAAACTTCCCAGATCAGATTGAAAATGCCAGACCCGAGGGGGTCCTGAGTGTCGATGAAGTTGTCCCTACCAAGAGAAGAGTCCTTAGGCATGAAGAAGAAAGATTTGTTCTTACAATTCAGACGAGTTAGGAGGTTGCAGAAGGGAGCATGTGAAGTAACTAATTCTCTTACGCAAGTTCATTTGTTAAATTAGATAATTAAGCAATCATTACATCATAAACTGCGTATGACAAATTACTTTGGTAAGTATAGAATTGTAAAGGTTGTATGTTTGAGTAGAGACACCAGCATCTAAACTAGGATTTTGTTGTCAAAAGTGAGTCCAACATAAAGACAGAGATAGATGAATAGATCATTAGGGGATGATATATATAATTGAAGACTCGACATTCACACACCCGGAAAAACTGTCTCTACATATTCAATTCTGTTACTCTTCACTCGATTCATTCGAATGAATTGATTTTCTATAAAATTTTAAGTTATTTTTAAGCACTGTACATTTTTAAAATTTCTCAAATTAAATATTCGGACTAATTACGATAACCTGATAAAAATACTTTAACACTTTAAGGTCTTTTGACACTCCAAAATATTTAAAACACAGTATTTTACAAATAAGGATATCCCTAAGCTGTGCCGAAAATACATTTAGAAGTGTCACGTTGAAGTCTTAAAGTATTTTTATCAGGTTATCGTAATTAGTCTGGATATTCAATTTGAGAAATTTTGAAAATACACAGTGCTTAAAAAATAACTTTAAAGTTTTAAAAGAGATTTTATTATTTAATACACAATGCATTACTGTAGTATATGGAAGATAGACCATTATTTTTTAAGCACTATATATTTCCAAAATTTCTTAAATTGAATATCCGGACTAATTATGATAACCTAATAAAAATACTTTAAGACTTCAAGGTCTTTTGACACTCCTAAATATGTTTTAGGCACAGTCTAGGGATACTCTTATTTATAAAACACTGTGTTTTAAGCACTTGGGAGTGTCAAAAGACCTTCAAGCCTTAAAGTATTTTTATCAGATTATCGTAATTAGTCCAGATATTTAATTTGAGAAATTTTAAAAATACACAGTGCTTAAAAAATAACTTTAAAATTTTAAAGAAAATCAATTCATTCGAATGAATCGAGTGAACAGTAACGCAATGAATCGAGTGAACAGTAATGCGCGTTACTGTTCACCCATTCGTTCGAATGAACCAAGTGAATAGTAACGCGCATTACTGTTCACTCGATTCATTCGAATGAATTAAATTGATATGGGGCATTCGTTCGAATGAATGAAAATTGCGGGGATATACATGTATTCATTCGAACGAATGTCAAAATGAATTGGGCATTCGTTCGAACGAATGCAAAAGGAAGGGGTATCATGATAATTTGCCACTCAAATACGGAATCGGATGTGTAGAGGCAGTTTTTCCGGATGTGTGAATGTCAGGCCTAATTGAAGTGTATAAAGTTGGCTCCATTAGATGAACATAACTCTTGAATTTTAAGTGTCAAACTTAAACTTTGATAATTTAAAAAAAAAACTATCATATGTAAACGTATGTAGCCGATGACTATTTTAGTGAGTCCACTTCTCAAAGTAAATATTATATTGAATTTTTTTTCTTATAGTAAAATTTCAATTCGAAATTTATTAATCATATTTAAGAAACTAATCTAATGACAAATTTTACGAGATATGGGTTATTTCTAATAGATTTCATTTTGGGAAGAAATGATGATATTATATATAGAAGACTTATAATTCCTCTCTCTACTTCACACAAATCTTGTGGATTCCATCACATTTATGTATATCTTATAAGGTTTAGAGGAGGAGAAAAAAAAAATTTCTTAAGTTAAAAGGCATTCTAAATTCATATTAGTCATACATACTAGAAATAAAGAGGTTTTTAACTCGTCAAGACAATATTTCATTTATTATCAATTAAAAAATAAAAAATTTAATTTAAATAACTAGTGTGTTGAATTTTCATAATATGCCACGAAACAAGATTTTATAGCATTCATTAGATAGACACAAGCCGAACCCAAATATAATTTTTCACATAATTGCTTTTCAACTGGACCTTGCCATGGGTCCTTGCCAACTTGTCCGACTGGACCTACTTTACACTTGACTTGTTTTACTTAAAGTAAAGTGATGAAGTATAAAGCAATAATCAGAATCTACATCACACTCATAATAATTCTAAGAACACTTCCAAGTGAAGCAACTTATAACTATCGGCATTTGTAGATGCTCTTTGGAATTTGTGAATGCCCAAATCCTTTCTTAAACAAAGTTGGATTTTAAGAACACATAAAAATCCGACACATGAGTGATTTAAATATTTCAATTCTATGTATTAAACGCGAAGGTTGGGGATTTATGTCAAATTAGGCCGAGATATTAGGGGTCTAAATATCAGTCGGGATATATCATATTTGAGCTATCTAATATTTTATCGTATACAGTATATTCGATGACATAGCACTAATATTAGACAGAGATATTATCAAAACAGTTATATATTGCCAATATATGACTATTACAATACATATCATCAATACACTGATATTTAATCGTATCAATTTCAAACTGATATTTGTACCTAAGAAGAATAAAAAAGGTGGCCTATAGTGACAAGTATCTAATAGGGATCCACCCGTGGAGATTTTACGCTGGGTATTCCGCGGTTTTCCATACGTAAATTCCTAAAGTTTAAATATTACTTGTTGAGTACACTTGGATTTTTGTACTAATTTCCACCAAAATTAAATTTTATATAACAAATCAAAATCTAGGCGAAGTTTTGTGATTTCATGCTTACTAACCATAATCACACGCGTAGATAAAACCAACCAAAGGGTCTTTTCTAACCATTTCCATTAGCTTAATTGAACCTCCTCTTAAATTTTTATTGGATGTTGGTCACACTTCTGTAATTAAAATATTGTTACCTACTTCTTTTTAACTGATCATCATAGATTAAAAAGAGAAATGGTAAAGGGACTTCTCTAACCCCAAGGATCCAAAGCAATTTTCGATACCTAATTAAATGCATTGTAGTATCTATTAACTATGGATTTCCAAGTTAAGTATCCAATGATGTTGATCTTGTGAAATTTAAAAAAAAAAAATCTCAATCAGCATATAAAATCTGGAAATCGTGATGTTAGACTCTAATTCTGGAAATAGTAAAATTAATCAGTTAATTTTTTACAGAACAATTGATATTTTAATACTGGCAAGAAGGATGTCTTATGAGGCCTTGATGATGTAAGATTTAAATCAATTGTGACCTAGATTTGGAAAAGATATCACAACCAAACTCTTTCACTGACTGCGACAAATTCACTGAAAAATTAAGGAGATGAACTTTCATTAATGAAGATCGGGCTAAGTGTGTTAGCTTTCATGGGTGCAATCATTTCTCTTATAATAAGTGAAAGCTAAAAGATGGTGGAAATCAAGAGAATAAAGGAAACAATGCAGAAAACAAGATTACAAGATAAATGTTTCTGAGAGAAACTCCTAATTGTGCTAGCTTTTGTAACTTCAAACACTCACTCAGTCAGCTCATGGAAGGAAAAACATTGAAATAGGAAGATCAATGTATTGATATTCACTCTCATGTAAAATATTTCCAATCATCTTAAAAACATGAAACCATTCGTGTCTGTCTGCCAGTTTCGCCATGAAGATCAAACTTATGTTCACTGGATTTTTTCTCCTGTGTCGTGCGTGTTGGCTTTTCATGTGAGTGAGTTCTTTGTTAGTTTGTTTAGCCCGAGTTTTTTTTTCTTTTCTTGTATTTGCACCACTGGTGTCTTTTTTATTATTATTAATATATGAATCATTTCAAAAAAAAAGTATCTTTTTACTTGATACACTCTTTCTAAGTTAGTGGGTGGAGAAATTCTTTTATCCAAACGTTACACACAAACCTTAGTTAATGTCGTAGAAGTAAGATGCTCCACCAGGCTGAATCAAAGTGTGGGCAGATCAAACATTTCTATCATCAATCAAAGATGGAGCCTACATCCCCTACTACCAATTCTTCTTAATACAACAAATAGTTTGATATGAATTCATTTATTTAGAAGTTTTCAAACAAATGGTGTGAGTTGATCCATTTAATGATTAGGTCGAGATTGATAGATGTTGAAATGGATAAACCAATAAAAAAGTCGAGTTGGCCCAACCAATTTAAGCTTGGTTGAGTCAACCTTTTAATATCTAGACTGAGTTAGATCAATTTATTTTAAGTTTGGTTGGATACTTGAATCAAACTTGTTAGAAGTTGAGTTGGATTTGACCTTTTAATAAATGCCTTAAGTTAAGTCGGCAAATTTATATGTCAAGCTTAATAGATGAGTTGAGTAGGGTATGAAAATGATCTCAAAATATTTAAAATTCATTTTATGAAGTTCGTGAAGATGTTCCATGTAGCTATTCTTAGAAAGAGGGGTTTTTTTTTTCCATTAGTCTATGTTAGAATTTGAGAATTAAATTCTTAAAAATGCATAAAAACCTCGTTTTCTGAACTAGTTGAATTTATTAAAAGAAAATTCTAACCTCGAGTTTAGGTCGATGAAATGTGCACTATATATTCGTCCACAAATGTTAAAAAAGGTAGAAACAAAGTTGACATTTAATCACTCTTGTTGTGTTCTAAAATAAAAGTGACTAACCTAAACACATCCAAATTTTATTAAATGGACCGAGGAATTTGAAATTTGAATTCACGTCGGCAAATCCATTCTCAAAATTGAGGGTTAGACAATTAAACAGTAAATAGAATGAGTTGGTGAAGTTGGCATGAATTGGCATGAATTGGCATGAATATTAAGCCACACCAACTTGACATAAAGAGGGAATGAATGCATTTTTTTTAAAAGAGGTTCCTTCTCTCATCATTAGCATTTATTAATTTTCCTATATTTGATTCGGCAATCCACAAAAGTAGTAGACAATTGAAAGCTAAGTACAAGTTTAAAATTCTCTGCCTTTAACAATGCCAGCCATTTCTTTCATTCTTCCCAATATTGCTACCATTCTCCAGGTGAAACGTGTCCATTTAATGTCACTTCGACATGCACAGTTTTATCATGAATCATTTATTCATTAAGTAAATAATTATTGATAGATAGTTTCAATCAAGAAATCACAGATAAAATCGATAAACTATATTATATATTTATATGACACTTAAGGCATCATTCTCTTAATAATTAGTTTACGAGAGTGAGTTCAACTTTAAGAATATTAGGATTTTGGTTCTTGCCACTCACTAATCGCTTGGGCCTCTTCTATATTTTATACTGGTGTGGACATGCTTTACATGTGATTCCATGAAAATATAATCGAGAGAGATCACACCTCTTCTATCAAGTTAAATTATACATTCTATAGTTTATACCCATACAAATATGCACTATAAAAGATATACTAAAACATGACTTCATTTAAATTTATATATTTATTTAAATTGTAGGCTATATGTATATGTATCTAGAGATTAAGATTTAACTAAAATAGGTCTCATAAAAGGAGTAAATATTGATGGGTGCCAATATAGACACCGACGTTTTCTGCCAGGAGACACCGAATTTTAGATTTTAGGTGAAAATTACCATTCTGCCCTTCACGCATGAAGGAATCGATCGATTGATTCCCGAACGAGTGGAAGAAAACTGCAAAAACAGATCGATCGCACGATGAAGCGATCGATCTATTTTCGAATGAAAAAATCAGCGAAAAAATCATGTTAGCATCGTAACAGATCGATCGTACGATCGTGCGATCGATCTGTTTAAAAATAATTATATTATTTAAATAATAAAATTTACTTTAAAACTTTAAAGTTATTTTTTAAGCATTGTGTGTTTTCAAAATTTCTCAAATTTAATATCTGGACTAATTACTATAACCTAATAAAAATACTTTAAGACTTCAAGGCCTTTTGACACTCCTAAATATTTAAAACACGGTATTTTACAAATAATGGTATCCCTAGGGCATGTCAAAAACACATTTAGGAGTGTTAAAAGACCTTGAAGTCTTAAAGTATTTTTATCAGGTTATCGTAATTAGTCCGGATATTTAATTTGAGAAATTTTGAAAATACACAGTGCTTAAAAAATAACGTTAAAGTTTTATCTTTCCTTTAAAACTTTAAAGTTATTTTTTAAGCATTGTGTGTTTTCAAAATTTCTCAAATTTAATATCTTGACTAATTACGATAACCTGATAAAAATACTTTAAGACTTTAAGGTCTTTTAACACTCCTAAATATTTAAAACACAGTATTTTACAAATAAGGGTATCCCTAGGGTATGTCAAAAACACATTTAGGAGTGTCAAAAGACCTTGAAGTCTTAAAGTATTTTTATCAGGTTATCGTAATTAGTCCGGATATTTAATTTGAGAAATTTTAAAAATACACAGTGCTTAAAAAATAACGTTAAAGTTTTATCTTTCCTTTAAAACTTTAAAGTTATTTTTTAGGCACTGTGTATTTTCAAAATTTCTCAAATTGAATATTCGGACTAATTATGATAACCTGATAAAAATACTTTAAAACTTCAAGTCTTTTGACACATCTAAATATTTAAAAAACAGTGCCTAAAAAATAACTTTAAAGTTTTAAAGGAAAGATAAAACTTTAACGTTATTTTTTAAGCACTGTATATTTTCAAAATTTCTCAAATTAAATATCCGGACTAATTACGATAACCTGATAAAAATACTTTAAGACTTCAAGGTCTTTTAACACTCCTAAATGTGTTTTTGACATACCCTAGGGATACCCTTATTTGTAAAATACTGTGTTTTAAATATTTAGGAGTGTCAAAAGACCTTAAAGTGTTAAAGTATTTTTATCAGGTTATCGTAATTAGTCAAGATATTAAATTTGAGAAATTTTGAAAACACACAATGCTTAAAAAATAACTTTAAAGTTTTAAAGGAAATTTTATTATTTAAATAATATAATTATTTTATCATTCATAAACAGATCGATCGCACGATCGTGCGATCGATCTGTAATGCTACATTTCTTCCGCTCGGGAATCAGCTTATGCTTCAATCGATCGATTCCTTCATGCGTGTAAGGGCAGAATGGTAATTTTCACCTAAAATCTGAAATTCGGTGTCTGCTGGCAGAAAAAGTCGGTGTCTATATTGGCACCCATATTGATTACCTTATGAATAGTAAAAGAAGTGCTCAAGAATATCAGAGTACAATAAATAATTCAGAAGCTTAAAATTATGAGAGCTTAAAAATATATTTTCTAAGATTTGACTACATGATTTTTATAGGATTTATCTTTCAATGGCCATGAAATGGAATTCATCTGTCATTAACTATTAACATTTGAAGATCCTAAAATATGGGTTCGATGATAGAATTAACATAAATTTATTGGGTAGCATATTTACTGATGAAAAGATATATTGAAGGGGCCCATCATATGGGGCAAAATCTGGTCCCCCATCAGAAGAAGTTTAGTAATTAAGAAATAATTTAAGCTATGAAATTTGGCGAGCTAAGAAAATAAGACTACTAAAATTGGACCAATGCAATTTTATTTAAGTCTCATATTCAATTGATGATCTTTGGTATAGATCCATCACACTAGATAAAATTAGATAAGTTATATAATAAATTAGATTGCCGATATTCATTTGATGAAGACTTAAAGAGTGTTATACAGGAATTAGAGTGTTAAAAGCCTGAGTGCTCTCATGGGCTATTTTAGAGGGTGGGCCCTCTCTTTGATAAAAATGATCGGATGGATAGATTATCATGATGGCTATTAAACTATCCAAAATGAGAATCATTGAACGATGATCATCATCATCTAAGCCCTTCATCCTATTAATCCAGTGTTGGTCTTTATAGTTGAATTTTGACATTTTTTACTTGGATCGACTACCTATTTAACGCCTATAAAATTTGCAACTATGAGCCCGTACGAGTTGTGTTACAAATTTTTTTTTTTTTTAATACGAAGAAGGGGAAATCTCTTTGAAACTCATGTTACTAATTCTTGTCTAACCTCATTGAATCATGGTGTAAGAATGCAAAAAGTTAATATTACTTTTAGTTAAATCCATATCTAAAGAAAAAAAACCTATTTTTGAAAATATAAATTAATCATTTAGTGGGTCTAAATAAACTCATACATTGGGCAAAGTATGGTCTAGGCTTTTTCTAATTTTCCCATTACATGTTTGTCTACCTAAAGATAGAAATTGTCATTATAGACATGCCAACATGACTCAAGCATGCAGCATAGATTTTAGGGCGTTGCAGTCCAAAGGGAGAAGAAAAGAAGGGATTGTGGAAAGAGAGGGAATTGATTAAGCTTCGTCTTGTTTGGGAGGGTGTAAAATTATTTTGACAAGTTGCTTTGCTTCATAATAATTGGAAGTACTTGTGTGATCTGCGGTATAGTGTGTTGTTTTTGCCACTGCAGGAATTGATCATACCATTTCATGAAGATAAAAGGGGTAAATAAAGGGAAAAGAGCATGAGAAATTATATGTATGTTATGAACAAAGTGTAGAGTCTAAAATTACTTCACTTTTTCTTTTTAACAACTATTATTACTGTAAGTTTTCTTATTACTTTACTAATTGAAACGAAGTACTAATTGAAACTTTCTTGGGTTGAGGATTATGAATAATGGTATTGATGGACCAAGTTTTCCACGCTTGCATCAATTATTTTTTATTTCTTAAATAATGGAATTAAATAGTTGAATTGCTTATTTGGGTTAACGTAAGTGTTTGGTTTTACATTTTTACCGTTATCTCTTCATTAGTTTAAACAAAATAAAGAAAGAAAATGATTTAATTTACATAGAAAATGTCCATTTATTGGACCTTTATATATATATATATATATATATATATATATATATATATATATATATATATATATATATATATATATATATATGTATGGTTTTTGAATCCCAATATATATCGAGCGTACGGTAATAATATTGGCTAATATAGCCGATATTCATAGTTATCATTTTTTTTAATAAATAAAAAAGCTAGATATATGTTGTGGGCTCAAGCCAATATCTCAGCCGATATTTGCCCATATCGGGTCAATATCAGATGATATTTTGAATTTTTAAAATCCATAAAAAAAAAAAAAAAAACTCGCACGGTTTCAATTTTTAAATTTTTTTTTATTCAGAAAAAAAAAAATCGATATTTTTTTTTAAAAGAACTTCAAGTAAGATATCGACCGATATCAGGATATTGATCAATATATCGGCCCTCCCAATTTTTGAACCCTTGGTTCATAAAATGCTAAATGCAGCCACAAAATATCCATCTTTTGATGAAAAAAAAAAATCAGTCTCATACAAGATTTACTTCTGCTTCTATGAATCTAAATGCCAAAATTAGATGAGATAAGGTGCAAAGGCTGAGATAGAAAGAATGACGCTGGACATTCAACTCAACAAAGAATGATCAAACAATCCTCATCATTATCATTATCGTTGTTGCCATCATAATAACCAAAGCCTTTACTTCATCCATCTTTAAGATTATGTCCATGATTGCAACAATAGTAAAGCTCAGATTTGCATGTAGTTTTATCTACAAGTCGCCTATGGTTAGGACTTAGGAGAATGGTCTATCTATTGTGGGAGCCGCAAATATTTATTCATTGGCTACTTTTTCTTAAACCTCGTATCAAAATCATCAATAACAGACTTTTAGAATAAGTTTTGGTTCTCATTCAATTTAAATGAGTTTAATGAAAGTGTTATTATAAGTTTTTGAATATTCTATCTATAAATTTTTTATTTGTAAAATAAATTTTTAAAAACTGACTCTAAATAAATAGAATTGTTGTGATGACTTTCTATTCGTAAAAAGCACATCTCACACCCAAGTGTAAATAGAAGGTCAAGAATAACTTTTGTTGGAATCAGCAAGCCCTTGGTATGTCACAGTACCATGGGAAAGCAGAAGGCGAAATTGCACGGATAACAATCAGTTGAAATAATTTGTCAAAATAAAAAATAAAATCAACATTGATTTATAAGATAAATGACTTAGATGATGATAATGGTAATAGTTCTACCTTATACAATAGAGTTAGAAGGGTTAAACACCATTTAAAACTTAGTCGGACTGCTACTTAATCATGTCTCTACTATGACATTTTGCATTTGGTGAGACTGAGTTCATCATCATCATAACTTAAATTCTTCCTAATTTCATACTAAATATATTCCAAAAGGCACATTTGTTGGGTTGAGAATTCAGACTATAATTTTTTTATTCTAAAATTGATATTTGTTAAATTTATGATTTTTAGAGTTTTAATATTATTATACTTTCTCTTTTTTATAAAAAAAAAAAAAGACAAAAATTTCAATCAGGCTCAAGACGGCAAACGGAGATCGAGAGAGTCCAAGGCATAACAGAGTCATCATAGGTTTGATCCAATTCAACTTTTCAAGAGAAGCTAAGATGCCAGATTTATAAATTCTAGTGCTGAAGATAAAGAGACTAGGACTTGGAAGGCCTAACAAAGGAATTTTTAAAAGAAATATGTTGAACGATTAGAATACAGTCACAGAAATAAAATCTTAAATAAAAATGACCAACAAATTAAATTTTATAAAATCAATTCTGAACATAAATAAAAAAAATTATAAGCTAGTCCAATGGTTTATTCTCTTCTATATTATATAATTATTATTTTTTAGCAATCATTATTAAAGTCACTTAGTTCATCTATAAAGTTAATATTTATACTTCAATTTTATAAAAAAAAAATTATAAATTGAGTACTGATGTTTAATTATACAATTATACTACAATGAATGATAACGATCTGTCCTTCACTTGTATGGATATTACTCACTTTGTCAGCTCATAGTCCATTTTAACGCACAATTTTGCTTTTCCAAACTTCCATTAGAAAGGAAAAGGTCTCCATACAATCAAATGTAAACATCCTACTTATGAACCTCATATTGGACAAGTCCGTTTTCTATATGGGACTAATGATCATCTACCATGATAGCCTCCCAATGCCTCGCACCCGCCCATACATGGCACCTATCACATGAATAAATACTTACATAATATATTTTAGAATTTATATAGAAATACAAAACATTTTTTTATAAAACTAATTTTCTCAATATCTTCAAGCAAATCTTTATTAGCTTTGAACTTTGCTTCTCTTCAAAGTTGATTGTTGGATTGAAACCAACTCGCATCTAGCCTGGATATGGATGAGATCAAAATGGCACCTACCATTGGACACTTAGTCTTCTTCACCTCATGATTGAATTTGGTTAAAGGACAGCATTTCAATCTATGGTCGACAAACAAGTTGGCTTTAATTGATTGATATTCACATGTCCCTTCTTGACAATATGGCTCTATGGGGACCTACCATCTCTGGATCACTGCCCATTTGTTTGTTAACCATCACTTGTTTTCTTACACTGGAAGTGACCCCACACAGATGAATCCCTACATTGCATCTCACTTGAAGAGGCCTTCATGACAGACCATCTACTCAAGGGACCCACTATCCAGCATGGCTTCGATCTTCTATATTTATGGCTGAGTTTAATATTTTAGTCTTTAAAAATTTGGAAATAGATAAAAATATCGGTGTTTTTATAATAAGGTACATTAAACTTGTTTTTTTTTTACTTGTCATCACTTAAGTGGTGAAAATGTACATTAATGTCTCTATCAATTTCCTAAAACTTTTCATCATCTCTAAACTTTTTTTTTAAGGAAAAAGATTTCTATTTTACATGATTTTGCATTCATATATGTAATATTTCATCTAGACTCGAAATAAATTGATCTATTTAAAAGAACCATTTATTTTGAGTTTGAAAGGACGATTTGAATAATTTTGTCAGTGCTTTTCAAAAATGACTGACACTAGCCATGGGCATAAGTTCCACATTAATGGACAAACTCATACCTTTTAAGTTGTTGAAACAGATAAAATTTTGACATAAAAACTCAAAATTAAAAATAAAAATGATGATGAGAAATAGATGAATGCTTAATTTTTTTAATTTTGTAAGTGAAGAATGAAATATATAGTAAATGATCAAAAATTTACTTTCTAATTTGTCCATTTTCACTCCAATGAAATCAGAAAATGACAAGTGGCACCCTATACTTGGGCCAGCTATGTTGAGCCTACTGAAAAAATCACAACTTGGTTCCAATATGAAGCTGGTTTTTCTCAGACTTGAGTTCTAATTGTAAAGTCCAATTTCAATTCACCCCAGCCATCTTAAGTCAGAAAGCCTGGCTCTACTTGGACCTCAAAATCAAAATCCAATATGCATGAATGGATCCCCCACTCCTTCACCTAAGTAGATTATTCAAAATCAAAATCCAATATGCAAAGATTATTTTAAGTCATCAAAGAGACATCGAAATAGCATTTCACTAATGGTGATGGGTCTCTTAGAATGGTCTTTCTTTCAAAATATTGTCTACCTCACCATATTCAGATTGATCACATTATATATGAAGTTTAGGGATTAAAAAAATTTAAATGATGAAATTCTGAGAAGTTTAAAAATAAATCCCTACCATCACCATACCCAGCTAACAGAGTGTCACTTCACCAGAGAAAGGGTTGGAATGGGCCCAGTAGAAGCTTCTTGCCTCAGTTAGGTCCATAAAGTAATGTCCCAGTTGGGTCCATGAAGTTATGGGTCTAATCGAAACTCAATCCTAAATCTGGAGGTCTATAGAGAATCATTCACCATATCCTTTATAAATAAATCATAACCCCGACCACTTCACACTTTCACAGGTAGCAATCTTTCTTTTTCTTTTTCTCATCTAAGTTTCTAATTATTATTTTTATCTATTTATCTTTTCTTAATTTCTGTAGCACCTTACTCTGTTAAACATTATTGACCCAAGAGCCTTTTTATAAAGTTGTGTTGTCCAATAACTTTTATGTACCAAACTCCACTAGTTTGCTGATGTCTAAATCTAAACCTTCGTATACTTCGACATGTATAACTTTTCTAGACTTGCAGCATGAAGGGTTGGCTTAGGTTTTATTTCCACACATTTTATTTTTTTAAATTAAAATATCGGCCAATATTTTAGATATTGGCGATATATTGTAGGGTCCACCGATATATATCGTATCGGCCGATATATATATCGGTGGGTAAAATATCAAATTTATATAGGTTGATTTAATATGAATTGGCTAATATTTTAATTTACGTGTGTGTTGCCTTATCAGAGCTCAAACTTTGTTGGGTTTAAAATGAAATTATTTTATTTATTCTATAGAGTATAAATTATAAATCACAAAATAAAATTATATAAAGAAAATTAGGTTTTATAAAATACGATTCGGACTTTAGAACTAAATTTGATGTAGGCCAACTAAAATTCCAATCCAAACCTAATAATTTAAACTATTCACTGATCAGCCCAAATCTGAATTTTTTAAAGTTTTTTATGCAAGCTCATTATAAGCTCGATCCAACTTTATCTACTTCAGAATTTTGAAAAGCCCCATTATGAAAAATACTATCCAGAGATTCCATATTTTGACATCCAATTGGATGTTTGGAAGAAGAAGAAGTGACATTGACATTTGGCAAATTCTCAAAGTCTGTATTTATTTTAATGGATCATATGGGCTTTGTTAAACATCAAATATATTAAAAATGCACATACCCTTTGATATCTAACATATGTACATTAGGGTTGGGTTTTTTAATGGTTTGATTGAAGTGGTGTGTTACTTGTTCCCACGACTTTTGTTTAATGGGTCGGGTTTTATATTTTGCCAGCTTGGGTACAACCATTTGAAATTTTGAATTCGCCGGCATAGAGTTAGACAATGAAAATGGTAGGCCTTAGTGGGTCAATCAACCCAACCTCTGATCCAATTAATAAGAGTTGGGTCCACAGACTAACTACCATGACGGTGACCCGACTCAAATCTAAATTTTATGATAATAATCATCATCTGAGAGAGAAAAACATTTAATAGACTCAATGTATCAAGTATAAGAATCAGACCTAATATGATATCCAAAGATTTAGACTGATCTTATCAAGTATACATGCATTCAGTCCAATTTTCTTCCCCAAAATTTCATTCTATTTCATTTTTTTTTTAATTTACATTAGGAACAGTGGAAAACCTAACGTAAAATCCCCACAGATGATACTCTTTGACACACCAGATTAGTCCACGGCAGTTCAAATCCGTCACGTCCCGCTTCCTGAGACAGGACACAATCAACTTAACTACGCCAGTGTAGGTTATTTCATTTCATTTTGAAATTTCAACACTTGTGGATTTTTATTTCACTTTATCATACTGTAGTCACAACTCACAACCAAGGCATTTTGGCCAATATAATGCACTGCTTGGAATAATGCACTACATTCTATGTGTTTTTTTTTTTTTTTTTTAACTCTTTTCAATATTATTAGACGGAAAAATTACAAAATGTTCAAATATTTTAGCGTTCGAGCACAAGGGCACACTTACACTTTTATTTAAAATGATTCTAAACTGTTAAAATTATTAATTTTTCTTTTAAACTCAGTTCACCTTTAACAATATTCATTTGACATAATATCCCCTGTGCTAAATTTATCAAGATAGGTAAGAGAATCTTATCTAATAGTTTTTTCAATTTTAAAAAGTTAAGGGGGGTTTCATTTTTTATATTTACATAGCTTTTACAATCGTCTATCTACTCATATAAATTTTTTTTTTTATAAGATAGAGCCTCATATCTTACATGTAGTGTTAAAATGTGAAAGTGACAAAAATTTCACATCGATTAATTTGAGAAATCATCAACTTTATATAACATTTGAGGATTGAGGCACCCTCCTCTCAACGGTTAACTTTTTAAAGTGAGTTATACGTTAAGAATATTATCAAGTTATGATTTTCTAACATTAAGTACCCAGCATTTTAATCGAGGCACTTACTCGGCCTACCCATTAGATCATATTATCTATATATTAATCATTGATTGCCAAAAAATTATAAATTATTTTAATTTTAATTGTGAAGTAGCTTGAAGTCATACCTCAACAGATACAGATACATTGGATTGGCTCATGCATGTTGGAAAATAAAAAATCAACATAAATTTATATCAATGGAATCAAAGGTTTACAATTCAGTCGATATGGACTGCTTGAGCCTAGCCCAATAAACATAAGTCTCATAGCAATTGCAATGTATAGCAGTTGAACTTAAAATAAAAAAAGGTTAAATTAATCCATGAATTATATTCTTTTATATCTTATGATAGTGTGGCAAGTCATTTAATTAGTTTCATAACTAACTATTAAAAGTCCAATCAATTATATTTTAATATATTAACATAAAAATATATAATTTATAGATAAATATAGCATATTTCTTTTAAAATAGATAATGGTGTATTTATAAATTATATTAACCCATTTAAATGGAAAGGATTTTTCTTTTTAAATAGCTTCATACTATATCAAAATGCTCAAACTAGAGGTAGTATTTCTTTATTAATTAATTGTCTATTTTACCAAGTTGATCGATAATAAGAAATTTCATTTGACTATAACTTTTTAACACAAGACTATTAAAATATTATGAATTTGTTTAATTAGATAACCAATTTTGAAATGCCAAAAAATCTCCGCTTGTCAGACTCAGTGAGTGAGACCGTCCTCAGCTTCGTCATCTAAGGGCAAAATTAACGGCGGCCAACGAGGACGTTGGGCTGCGTCAACGTAGTTCCACCATCGATTGCTGACGTAGGCTATCCCATTAGACGTGCGGACGCGTCTGTTAATTGGATCCCGGGCTCGACCCAGTCAAAACCATTTGACTGTTCAAAGGTTTGTTTTTACTATTTTACCCTTCCACATGTCTCCATTACTGCCAGCTCATTGTAACTGGTCGTCATCCTACGTGGCACATCGCGATGCTCAGTGTTCTCAAACTATAAGTCATGGTTTTCAATTAGAACCACTAAAGTACCACCACCCTCTTGGTGAAACTTGCAAGACAAGATGTGTTAAGACACTCAAAAAATACCTCCTGCTTAATTTTATTGTTTCCTATGAGTAATAGGTTTATTGTTTCCTATGAGTAATAGGTTTATCTATAGATATTTTACGCTTGCATCCCATAGTTTCCCACACGTATATTTAAAATGAAAAAACATTATGAACTAAAACTAGACAAATGATCTTATATTTTATAAATTATAACAATGACTTGGTCAAATGAATTCAACTTTTTAAAACGATTTTTAAAGATTTATTAAATAATGTAATTAATTATATCTTGAGTTAATAAAAGATAGACAAGATCTAACCGATGTAGGAAGATATTCGATGATACGTCACTAAATCAAAATTGTGGTTGACAAACTTTGACTACAATATAGATTTGTTTAGGATGACATTTCCATATTGATAAAATAGATAAGATAATATTTTCATCTTAACTAAATAATTGGGGTAGATTCAAATTAACTAATTTGATAATTATTAAATAATTTTTTTCATAACAAGTGCATTCCTTAAGAATTTATTCAACAAGACTAACCCTCCAAAATCCAAAATTGATCCCTGAATTTGAAGACCAAACACACGCAGAGACCACTAAGCTACATGCCTGGTAGGAAATTTAAACTATATCTACACTTAAAATCAACCAAACACAACTCTAACTCAATAATTTTAGGCTTGAGTTGAGAGTTTCATCCATCAATTATTTGTCTTTATATAGTTGATTCAGTCCAGTCTATCTATTTATAAATAGATTTGGATCATCATTACAAATTAAATTGAATTATTTATTAAAAAAATAATTTAAATAAAATCAAATCAACTTATCAATAATCAAATTTTATCAGACCCAAGTAGCCACCACGACATTATGCATCTAGAAAACTAAGAGTCAAGCGTGAGGGATACAGTAGTCAAAATCAGAAACCTTGTCAGTTTCAATTTACATTTTGATTGACCATATTATCTACTTACCAAATCACTTGTGGGCACCCACATAACACCTACTTTATATTAAAAATAATGTAACACTAACATTTTGACCAGCTTTTCTTTTCTTTTTAAAGTGACAAGTGACAAGTGACAAGCTTCCAAATAAAAGACTTTTTCATTCAAAAAAAAAATTCATATTCTATGAATCCGAGTAAAGATTAAATATGGACCTAACTTTTTGTCATACCTAATGGGCTCTAATACCATCCCTACTTAATTATCTTCTGTCACAAGGTTAAAATATTATATCGTATAATAGACTAACTCATATTTTATAGTGCACTTTGATTAAATAATAAACGCTACACGTGTAGATCTAATACCATCCCTACTTAATAATTACCTATTATTAGTTTTCACTAAATTAAAACTGGGTGCTTTAATATTTGAGTGTTAACAATTTAAAAATCATGGTTTCATGTAACGATTAATTTAAATTGTTCTATTCAAATCTATTAAGCATTGATGTTCCATCAAACCCATCTCATAGCCGGTTATTTAATTTAATTGTAAAGCTCAAAGCTTAAAAATTTCCCAAATTTTTCTATCACTTACTTTTTACCATTTTAAACGAATATTGATTTGGACACTAATATTTTTATTAACACTAGACACTACCTCACCATAAATTATTTTTTTTCCATTTTATCATAATGAATTGAAAGACTGGTTTAAACGAAAGAGTAAAATGGAAAATTTTTTCAATTTGTCAGAGACGGTGCTCCGTCTTGAATCAAATTCCTTTTATACTCCCCTTCAATTTTGCATCCATTTATCCCTTCTGCTGTAACGTGCCAAAAAAAAAGAGAGAATTAAAGTAGAGAGGTCATTCAATTTCAATTTAATATTTTATTAGACCTAATAATGGGTCGGTTCAGTTAAGTTTCAAGTCGGGTCTTATTCAAATTTGGAGTTTAAGAATCTTTAACTCATTATTTATTTATTTATTAAATGGATTAGTCGATTTAAATCACAAAATTTTAAAGCCAAGTTCAAGATAGACCTAACAATTGGTCAATCAACTCAGATCACTTTTGAATTAAAGTCAACAACTCTCAACCTATTACTTACTTATTTACTAAATAAGTAAGTCAATTCAAGTATATTTTGAATTTAGATCACAAAACTTTAAACTCAACTAATTTAAAATACCCTCGGTTCGGTTCAAATAATTGAGCCAAATCAAATTTTGCAACATATATATTTTATTGACGCATGGTTATTTAAAGGGATAAAAATACCCGGATTAAATCGACACATTAAAACCGCTCAAAAAATGGATAAAAACACCCAATTTAGGTAACTTCCTTAAGAATTCATCGACCGTGGGCATTATTGTAAAACTACAACTAATATCTGTCAACGTCCAAAAACGGAAGAAATGGTCTCTTCTCATACAAGCCATGAATATGTCCACTGTAATGATATAAATATGCCCAAAGCAGTCTTCTTCCCAAATCCTCTATCCCTCTGTTTTCCATCTCGTCTGAATTTTGAGAGCTCAAAGTCTCTCTTCCATTCAAATTCATGAAGAGTTCCTCACTCCAGAATTTGTCTGTACCACCCACTAACACAATGCCTGCAACAGATTATCATGGAACTTCAGTTCCACTGGCCTTTCTGGGACGTTCAATAATGAGCATTCGTCGGAATCAAGTAGTCCTTATGGAGGGAAACCATCAAGAAGAACTAAGAGACATTCAACTCTTCTTAGAACACGTTGCCGATCGCTTCCATGATCTTTCCTCATGGGAAGACAATGACAAAGGCCTCCTCTCCCTGCCGTGGCTCCGAAAGCTCCTCGACACCTTCCTATGCTGCGAAGCAGAATTCAAGGCCATGCTTATCCTCGATCGCCACACCACCCACATCGCCAAACCCCCATTCGACCGCCTTATCTCCGAACTGCTTGACCGTGCTGTAAAAGCTCTCGACGTATGCAACGCCATCGCCCATGGCACAGATTCTATCCACCAGTTGCAGAAGCAGGCTGAAATTGCAGTCTCTGCTCTGGAGAAAAGGTCTCTGGGTGAAGGGCAGTTGAGGCGGGCGAAGAAATCCTTGACTTCGCTCGTCACTTCAATGACAATGGATGAGAAACATGGTAATGGTAGAACAGCAGAGAGGACGTGGTCCCTTGGGCGGCGATGCAGTGGTAGCTACACGACCAAAGACCGTAGAATTGGGCATGTGCGGTCATCGTCTTGGAGCGTGTCCAGGACATGGTCTGCTGCCAAGCAGCTTCAGGCAATGGCAGCCAATCTAGTGGCACCGCGTGGAGCAGAGATGAACGGGATGGCCTTGGCTATTTACACCATGAACTCAATTCTGGTGTTTGTGATGTGGGTCCTCGTCGCAGCCATCCCCTGTCAAGACCGCAGTGGCTTGATGACGCATTTCTTATTGCCACCAAGGCAACTGCCATGGGCTGGGCCCATGATCGTCCTCCAAGAGAAAATTGCAGAGGAATGGAGGAAGAAGGAGAAGAAGGGATGCACAGGATTAATGGAGGAGCTGCAGAGATTGGAGAAATGTGCTATTGAGCTGCTAGAATTGGGTGACGCAACCCATTCCCCTGTGGAGGCAGAGCAGTTCAAGGAGATTCAGATGCAGGTAAATGATTTGGCAGAGACTTGCAGGAGCATGGAAGATGAATTGGTTAATTTCCAGCGTCAAATCAGAGAGGTTTTCCATAGGATCGTACGTAGCCGAACAGAAGTTCTTGACTGGATGGGTCAGGCGAGTCGAAGTTCAGTGCCAGTTTTGTAGTGGATGTGAGGGATTCTTAGATATTTGTACCATTTGCGATTGCAAAGTGGATCAAATTAGAGTTCCCTGTTTTTATTGATGTAGATAGTTCACAGATCTGTTCATTGTAAACTAATTCCAGTTTATAAACCTTTTGTGAATCAAACTTCATGCATTTCATCTCTCCTGCTCCCATACCTATCCTACAAGTGAGTCTGCTGATGACAGCAGAATTCGGAAAGGCAAATACCATTTCACTACACCAAGTAGATAAGGAGAGGAATCAGAGCACAGAGAAAAAGAATGAAGGAAAACATCCATATGCTCCTACGAGGAGTATGCCTAAAAGCCAATCTCATGTCAGGAAAACAAAGACTAAATCCAATAAAATACAACCAAAATGTAAGAGGAAATCATGGCCTAAAAAGGGCTAATGCAAATAGATAAACCCAAAATAAGAACAAGGGATTTGAGGTTTCTTCCTATCAAATACCATGTTCCATTTTCTAGAGATAGACCAAGTTATCATTCATGATTCGGGGATCTTCAACTATGCAGAGCAGAAAAATCCATATCGAGGAATTTGGGGGCCATGGGAAGAAGAGATTGGAGGATGTCAAAAGTAAAGATCCAAACAAGGAATCATCACCTAACGCCTGGCCTCCTAGCATCCATAACCTGAGAAAGATAAACCAAACCCACTCGTGAAATCTGTATCTGTTAAAGGGAGACATGACTGAGAGAATCTTTTACCTCTCTCAGAACACTTTTTCCTTTTGTGAATCAAGTGACTTGAACAGTCTATTCTATCCTGGCACTCAGTCTTCTTGGCAATTTTCTTTTTACATGGGTTTGTATGGTGTAAAGCAGAGACAACCATGGTAACGTTTTCACTTGCTTGACTGAACAGTACTAAATTGCAAACATGATGTCTGCACCAATATGATTTAAAACACTGTCACTTGTATGATCGACATAAAAGGCTTAACCTGCTTAATCAATCACCTGGGCCATTCTTTGGAGCTGTGACCTATGATCAATCAAAATTGGCAACGATCCCATGCCATATAGCATCCGGGTGCTTCATTTTTATGTGTTAAAATGTGGTCTCATTGGAGGTGAAACTAATCTCACGAGCATGATTAAACCTCCCAATCTACACACAATGGTTGAGTCGATAGAGAGTAAACCCATGGAAAATGACCCAAAGAAGTTGAGCATGAATGGAACTCATAACCTCATTTGTGAGGTGGGCGGCCAACCTGTGTAGCCTTTTTATCTGATGAGAACACTTCTTGAGTATTCCTTAAAAGCAGCAATCCTCGCTTCCTTCTTTTTATGAAGTCCAAGGTGTCCGGCCTCTTGGAGCAAACCTTTCTTCTTCTTTTTTCTTTTGTTTTTTACAAAGCATCTATGCTTTTTTTTTACTTGTTTGTAACAGGGTGAAGTTTCTACAGCAATTATGGTCTCTTGCAGCCATTTTCTTTCTCTGAGGAATCAGTTTCATCCAAGATTCAAGCCCATATTTTGAAAACAGATTTTTTTTCTCTTGTAGCCATATTTTTTAGAACCAAAATGGCAAAATACGCTGAAAATGAGTTTGTTATTTATTTTTCTATCTTTCTACTTTTGTATTTTTTTTTTAAGCCAAAAAGAAGAAATTCAAGCCAGTAGGTCATGTATCAACCCGCATCAACAGTAGGGACACATACTAGGCCAATACTAATGTGTGAGACTCGCTTGAGGTAATTAAATATAAGCACACTCTCTTGCTCAACCAGGTCAAGTCATATTATTTACTCAAACCATCTATTTAAGTCATTCTTTTCTGTTGCCTTCAGTCCAAGTCTCTAAGGGTTTTCCCTATCGTAAAATTCTTATTCTACTCAAATTACGCAGATAAAAACCTTCAGACAATATTGTCATTGGAAAACTTAAGAGAATCCTTCATTAGTTTTCAAAAACACACTTTGTTTTTCAGTAAAATGAGTAACAAACGATCAGGATGGATAGTTCAATAAAACTTCATATCCATTGGATACTTGTGCTTGTAATTTTGAAAAATAAAAATTTTAACTCTTTTGAATTATTACTTGTTCATGATCCATCTCAATAAGCACGTTGCCTTTATATGGCTGCACTCCAATCATCACCGAATAAAGCGAAATCAAGCAAAGTCATGCTTCCAATTGCAATGCAACATGGATACTGTGGTTGTGGCACCAAATTAACGATACCATCGATCTAAAGGGAATGGGGTTCTTAAAAAAAAAAAAAGGGCTATCCATGGATCCCACCACCCCGACCACTTAATTGATAAAAACCATCAAAGCTATGGTTGGGAAGAAAGAGAACTAGATAAAGGAAACATTTTTAAAGAAATTAACTATTTTTTAATCTAAAAGATCTACACAATTTTCTTATATTGTAAAAAAACAAAAAACCATCTTTTCATAAGTTCCTCAAAAAGAGATTTGTCCTCATTCAAATTACACTTCTTGATGCAATCTAACATTTCTAAAATGGTACTACAGAATGGTTGCGAACATGTAAAATTGCCAAAACTACAATGCTTAACAATATACTATATCTCTAGCCAATAAACTCAAGACATCAATCTCATCATGGTCATAGATAAGATTGGTAAAATTTCCATACTTTGTTGTGCTTTGATATCCTCCCTCTATCCCATTTTAATTGTCCGATTTTAAAATTTTGAATCATTTATAAGTATAGTTTTAAGAGCCAAAGTAGATAGAGAGAGAGAGAATCTACATGTGCTTGTAGTTTGTAAATGTAGAATATCAGACAACTATTTTGAGACAATTTAAAAATACATATTAGACAATTAAATTGAGACAGAGAGTATTATATTAGCTAATAGAGAGGTCCCCTTTCAGTTATGATATTTGGATGGAGCCAACAAGCATGTCTGAGTTCAGTTTCAAGAATGCAGGATTCAAATCTCTAGCATATAACAGATGAGACAATGAGGGCCTCTTCATAATAACTTAAAAAATTGAAGCTTCATTCAGACTATACAAAAATAATAGTTGTTTTTTAGCTAAAAAAAAAGATTAAATCTCTTTTCAAAATATCGCTAAAAAAATTTAGCACAGGAACAACTCCACTAATAGCAAATGCAAAATTGTTTAGTTCACGCAAGAAATATCATTATACCCTTAGAAGAGATTCTGTGGAAGGTTTTAAAAGCTTCAAAGAACTCATCAAAGATTAATGATAAACATCAAGCACTGAGATGAAAGCATCATATTTACCCTAAAAACGATAATGGACCGTGACGTTCTAGTCTCAAGTACAGAGGTATTCATTCACTGCAAGTATGGCTCAAAAACAAGGGGCCCTCTGTCAGATGATAGCTGACTTCATGCCATAGGCCTTAGTTCCGTTACATGGAAACATGTAAGGTTTAAGAGGGGGGGCAGGGCGGGCACCTAGAAAAGATGATTTTTCTCTGTAATACTCGCTGATGAATAAACCAGAAATCATCAACAGTGCAGGAAACATTCCATTATGACTCTTACTAAGACATTTAAAAAGGTTCCTGTATTTTATTCTTCTTTCTTGTCAGATTCATCAATTGCTGAGAGTCTTTCAACAAGTGGGGGATGAGAATAATGGTATGCTGAGTACCATGGATCTGTATTCATTGCTGACAAATTTTCCTCCTGCAAAACATCAAACGTCTTTTAGTCATAATTCAAACATCTGATTTACTCATCAACGTGTGTGTGTGTGTGTGTGTGAGAGAGAGAGAGAGAGAGAGAGAGAGAGAGAGAACTGAGACATCTGACAGTCAAGAAAAACAGAAAAGGTGAATGCTGCGTCACATTAACAGAAAGTAAAATATCAATAGATCCCGACATCAGGTTGTTCCTCGGACATGACACCAGCTTGTTAGCATGTAACTTGTTTACAAGAGACTGGTGGAAGCGGATGAAGGCTAGAACCCAAACCTCTTTTTTACCCCATGTAAGAGAGAATAATTAATGGTGCTGAAAATTTACAAGTGCAGAAACTGTCCATGAAGTTGGAACTAAGCTTCAAGAATTTACAATAGAAACTGGTCCCGTCCTGCTATTGATTCAACTAAACCATGAGAGCACAAAAGGCACTATCCTACTTTTGACCCCCAGAACAATCGAATTACAGTGTGTATGTAGCTGACCCACTGATGTGCCTATCATCTTATTAGATGCTAAACTCAACTGGATGAGAAAGGCAATCATGTTATCACTTACACACTTGCATACTAAAGCTTTATCCTCAAAAATACTCTTGCTCTCTCCACACGGGGAAGCTTAGCTGGTAACATTCCACCTCAGGAAGCGGGATGGTTCGAGTTCGAGTCCTCGTGGCGTAACCCGGTGGCTATCCTGTGGGGGTGTGGGATGTCACCCCAAGGGGGGGTTTAGCAAGAGTTGTGCTCAAGGTTCCCCCCCTCCATCTAAAAAAAAAAAACCTTGCACTCTCCAAACCCCCAAGCAATAGCTACTGGTACAATTCCCCATAGCACCAGACCTTTTTGGTGAAAGAAAGTTACCCTGCTCATCCATGAGAGAAAAATAGGACCCTGGAAGGGGCTCATGGATGACCATGGAAGAAAATGGACAATGAAGGAGAAGATCAACAGATCCCCCATTCCCATTCCCCTTCACCCCACTCCCTTTTTCTTCCCTCTCCCAAAACAAAGGAAGCAAATATTGGATTGGAAATTTTTCTGGACTAGAGGGTTGTACAAGAGGGAATAAGGGAATAACGACTACCCTCCATTGACAAACAAGGGAAAAGTAAAGAGACTGAACTTGGGGATAAGAGACGTGGAAATCTAGAGGAGCTTCATAAAGTCAGATTGATACAACGTTGCAAAAACCTTGAGCTTTGGCTACAGGAATTATTATCTAGAAGGCTCCAAAAGTGTTATGACACAGTTGTAAAGCATGTACTTAGCCGCAGGGGATTGGAAGAGTATCAAAACTGTAAACAAATTGCTGTGAAACCATCCTCTATTTTCAAACTGTTTGAATTCTCAAATGATGACGATGATAAATGAAAGACTTCCATGAGATCATCTTTATCACTCCCTAGTCCTGGAGCTCTATCTTCATTCATGTGCTTCACTACACTTCACGCCTCCTCTTTATCATCATTATGGATAAAAGAGATACCAAAAATTTTGCAACCTAATGAGCTAGCAAACTAATGAACGTCATGGCAAAACTTTGGTGAAAACATGATAACAGCATAAATGCAGGAAGGTAGGAGACGTGTGTTTGGTGTTTGGTGTTACAAGTAAGGATAGCAAAACAATTAATAGGAAATCTACAAATGGACCTAATATAAGAGAAGCAAAGATATTATTTAATATGGTTTAGCATGAACATAACTGGAAAAAGCCCACGCATGGATGGATAATTTAAGTATCGTAGCTATGAGATACTAGCAGATCGGGAGATTAACAATGACAAGAACTGGTTTTGTGTGCAAGAGGCTGATTTAGCAAGCTGGAGGGATTATTCGGAATGGTTTTGGTGGTTCTGTGCTATCTTTTGCAGGTCCCCTTCACAAAGGTTCTATTCTAGATGTGGAGTTATATGCTTTGTGGAGGGATGTTTTGGCATTTGATGAGTTAAGAGCAGTTGAGAGTATCTTAGAAAGTGATTCTAAGATTTGTTGTCGGTATGGCTGCGGGGTCGCTTTGTCCTTGGTGCTATCTAGATAAAATGGACAGGATTCGTCATTCCATAGTATTGTATGGATATTCGGTATCCTGGGTTCTTCAGAAATTGTAAACATTTTCATGTAATTTTGGAGTTGTTTCCTCTTTTTGGTTTTTCTAGGTTGCTTGTGGTTTGTGCTTGCTCCCTTTTTTCTCTTGATTAATGAAGTTAACTTTCAAAAAAAAAAACAATGACAAGAACTGAATTAGTTAAAACTGGCACTTCATAGAAATGACAAAGCACAACTCTAACAGAAACAACTGAAAAAGTAATCTCTCAAAAATGGCAGACAATCAAAGCTTTGAGATGATGGCAATGATGTTGATTATGAACAGAAAGGCAAATGGTCAGAAAATCCATTGTGCCATCCAATGTTTTCGAGGGATGCAAAATTGCATTCAACGTACCAAATTTCTAAGTAATCCAATCAAATCAATATTTGCAATAAATAACAATAATGGTTTTGGCAAGAGGGATAAAAACATTATCAGACCACTGCATTTTTGCAATAGTCATGCAACTCTGAATGCATAGTTGGAACGAATGACAATCTATTCATTCAGAAAACCTTTTTTCTAAAAGATCATTCAGATAACTTGCACATCACATACATCAAAAGACAATGACATGCACCACGTAATTTGCAATATATCAAAATAAGGTGCTCAGTATATTAAATTCCAAAACCAACTAGGTCTATTACCAATTCACACATCAAAATCCTAAATCATGGTTCTCCACAGGGGTGAAAAGTACATTTGACTTATTGACTTAAACGTTACCTGCAATTTGACAAGGCCTGCTCTAAGTGCCATAGCATAACCAAGCTTCTTTGCAAAAGCATCAGCCTAAAAAGAGAGAAATATATAAAAATTAAAAAAGATCTCATCTTTTTTATGGTATACCACTATACCACAATTTTTTTATGGCATTGCATTGTCAATATGCATTTTTGTGTACCTGAAATTCAAAGGCTCGGCTAACAAGGTTAAGACCAAAGCTTACAAGGTGCTGGAGAGGTATCACAGTGTGCTGCAGAAGAAAAATTGAACACTTTATTGATATGGGAAGAAACATTGAAAATTACAACAACAATAGACTTTGGATTTGATTGGCTAACATTGAGGATCAATTTGTAGTTACATCACTTGCTTCTAAACCGTTGGTCTCGCTAATTTTGTAATGAGTATTCCACCCCTAAAGCCTATCCTCTGTAATCACCAAAGATGGGCTTGAAATCATGACAGCTAGGGGTTCAAAAATCCTTAAATTTTTCATGAATGCTACAAGTGAATAATGGTTTGTAGCAGATTCTATGAAAAGAAAAATGCATCATGGTACAGAAATGTATTATATATTTTCTTTAGTGCTTTTCCAGGACATCATGAGTCACATATTCACTTCCATAAAAAACAGTACCATAGACATCTACCTGAAAAATGATGAGTCCAATGAGGACTGGCTGTGTATCAAATCCAAAACTCTGAAAGAGATCCTTAGAGTTTCTCACAAAAGTATATCCTCCGAATTGCAGAAATGTAAGAACCTACAAGAAAGCATAACATGACTTGGATGAAGACAATATATAGACATGTATACAAGTATGCAATTTATTCACATTATTTCAAGGTTGCCTAGTTTTTTAACCAGATTCAGAATGAGAATAAAAACAATAGGTGGCTGGCTGTTCATGTTGTCTGTAACCATAAAAAAATTATATGTAAAGTCCTTTTAGAAAATAAAGAATTGCATAAAAATAGACAAGATTGAACATAGTTTTCAAAAACAGACGGTCGCAACGGTAAACCGTTCGCCGACCAAATCGCCCCATTGGTCACCTTTCTTGCCAGCCATGAGTTCCACAAAACCAATCATGACCCCCCTAGCACCATTTGGGTTCGATCTAGGCATTAACACCACTGCCACCGCTATGCTAAAGCCTTTACTTTTTTCTTTTTCTTTTTTAATTAAAGAAAACTCCTTTCTTCTTTAAGGGTTAGGGTTATTTTCTTAGTTAAAAAAAAAACTCTGTTTTTTTCTGTAAACCCTTTTATCCTTTTTCCCCTTATCCCATTTCTTTTGTATTACTGTTTTGTTCTATTCTTTTTCCATATTATATTATATCAATAATTTCTTTTACTATGCTATTTATTTGTTGTTTCTTTTTTAAAAGGAATTTCTTCTTATCTATTTATTTGTTTAGGTAGTTATTTTATTTATCTAGTTATTATTACTTTTACTATTATTATTACTATTTCTTTGGAAGGTAACTATATTATTTACAACAGGAGATAATCTTCTTTTTGCACATCTATTATTATTATTATTTATTTAACTTTGCACATCTAGATCTGTTTTTTTACTTTATTATTATTATTTCCTTTTCTATATTCCATCTTGTTAAGCCCCTCTCTCTCTCCTTTTATTTATTTTTTTGTATGCCGGGTTTATTTGATTTTAGTTTCTCTATTTGTAGTAACTTGCTAGGCATTTTTTTATATATAGTTTTAGTATATTTTTTCTCCCTCCTCTTTACAAGGGTGGAAAATCATGCAAAGAAGTCGGTCCCTATTTTCACCTTTTTGCCGCATCTTTCTTAAAGTTCTTCCTTCCCTTTTACCCTCTACTTGATACTTAGGTCATTTTACAATGCTAAATGTCTATAGATAGGTCTAAAACAATCTCAAAATTACGACTAACATTTTGGAATTTAGGGACCCTAGCAAAGAAGAGTTTTAGAGTTAGTAGATGTTATGAAAAGAAGAAACATAGGCAAAGTTTACTTACAAGATACTAAGTGGAAGGGTAGCAAAGCTAGAGATTTAGGGGAGAGGTTCAAGTTATTCTACGTAAGGGAGTGTAATTCTACAAATGGTATAGGCATGGTGGTTAGTGGCATTATTAAAGAGAAGAACGTTAAAGTTCTACGAAGAACCGATAGGATTATCATGACCAAAGTGATTTTAGATCGCGAAATCCTGAATATTATTCGTTCTTGTGCACCTCAATCAGGATTAGGAGAGACTGCAAGGGATGATTTTTGGCGATCTATGGATGATCTAATGTGAAGTGTACCTTTGGCTGAGAGTATCTAGTTGGGGATAACCTAAATGGAAATGTAGTAAGTACCAATAATGGGTATAGAATCACACATGGAGGACATTCATTCAAAGAAAGAAATGACATGGGGGAATCAATTCTCGATTTCACAATAGCCTACGATTTAATCATAGCTAATACTTTGTTCCAAAAGAAAGAAGAACATCTTATTACATTTAGGAGTGGGCAGTTTAGATCTCAAATGGACTTCTTTCTACTTAGACATAGAGAAGTGACCCGTTGTAGCGATTGCAAAGTCATCCCTAATGAAAGCCTCACAACACAACATAAACTTCTAGTTTTGGACTTGCTTGTTAAGAACATATCACAAAAAATAGCAACAAAGGAGCTTCTCAAAATTAGATGGTGGAATGTGAGAAGAGAAAAGGCAAAAATAATGAAAGATAAGGTGTTTAGTAATGGAGAGTGGGATGATAATTCGAATCCTAATGAGATGTGAGCTAGGATGTGTAGACTCTTTAGCTTACAGAAGGACACGTGGTGGTAGAAAGCTGAGGTAGAAAGAGTTATATATGAGAAGAAAAATCAATTCAAGATATGGCAGAAATCAAGGAATATAGTCAATTGGGACAATTACAAGTTAGCGCGAAAAGCCACTAACAAAGCTGTAAGTAAAGGCAAATATGAAGCCTTCGATGATTTGCATACCAAATTGGAAACAAAGGCAGGGGGGATAAGAATTTATAAACTCACTCAAGTGCAGAAGCGGAGAAGTAGAGATCTTGACAACATGAGATGCATTAAAGACGATAAATAAAGGGTTTTAGTGAAAGACAAAGAAATTAGTGAAAGGTATGAAACCAACTTAAAGACGTCTTGAACACTCAATTTGAAGATAGAGGTAATATAGAAGGAGAGGCAAACAAGGGAATGGTGATCAAAATAACCAAAACAAAAGTGAATCAAGCCTTGAAAAAGATGATGAAAAATAGAGCGCTAAGACTGGATGATATCCCAATTGAAATTTGGTCTATTTTAGGTGAAAGTGGGGTGTGCTAGTTGACTCGATTATTTAACAAAATTTTAGCCTAAAAAATATGCCTGGTGAGTGGCGCAAGAGCACAATAGTCATTTTTTATAAAAACAAAGGAGATATTCAAAACTAGGCCAATTACCGAGCGATCAAACTCGTGAGTCACACAATGAGACTTTGAGAAAAGGGCAATAAAGGGTCGTCTAAAACAATAGCCAAATAAATCTGAGAATCAATTTGGGTAAGACAACTTATAGAAATTTAGGGAGAAGAGGAAGAACCTCTATATGACTTTTATTGACCTAGAAAAGGCCAATGTAGAGTATCGAGGAAACTAATTTGGAAAACGCTAAGAAATAAATACATCTCCAATGACTATGTTGAGATTATTCAATATATGTATGCGCATGCAAACACTAATGTTAGAACCATTTGTGGTGGGACAGTGGAGTTCTCTATTAAAGTAGGACTCTACCAAAGATCTGCTTTAAGCCTTTACATGTTTGTGCTAATCATGGACGACTTAACAGTAGGAATCCAAGATGAAGTATCACAGTGTATGCTTTTTGCAGATGATATAGTATTAATTAGTGAGACGAAACAACTCAATGCAAAGCTAAATTTGTGAAAGGAGAATGTTGGAGTCAAATGTTTTGAAAATTAGTAAAATTAAAACATAATACATGGTATGTAAATTTAGTGGATTAGACAATAGTGAAGGTAACCAGGTAAAATATGAAATCACTTAGTTGCACATTATGATAAGTTTAGATATTTGGGCTCTATGGTAGAATCTTAAGGAGGTTTCGACTTAGATATAACGAATAAAATAGGAGAAGGGTAGGGCAAAACGTAGACAAACTAGCAGGGTTTTGTACAACAAATAGTCCCCCTTCACCTAAATTTTTTTTTAAAAAAAACAATTATTAGATCAGAATTGCTATACAAAACAAAGTGTTGAGCTATGGAAAAAAGTTAGGGCAAAGGAGATGTGTATGTTGATTTGGATGAGTGGTTTTAACCCTAAATAATAGAGTTCAAAAACGAATGCATTAGAGATAATGTAAAAATAGCTCCAATAGATGACAAATTCGGATAAACTCATATGATATAGTTTGGTAATGTTAGTGAAAGACCAAACACAACCTCAGTGTGTAGAGTTGTCAAGCTACGGATCGAAAGCACTAGAAGGAGAGAGCGACCTTTGAAAACATGAAGGGAAGGGATGGGATACAAAGTGAATGTTAGACTGTAGAGTGACTGATGGTATATTTTATGATAGGGTTAATTGGAGAAGAAAAGGTTATAAAACTGACTCTAGATAGATGGGATAGTAGATGATCATGATGATGATGATGATGATGATGATAGTTGGCAAGTGCTAACTATCTTGTTTTTTATTGATTTGGAAAAAAACACAAACACGATCACAACCCATAAAACAGCAAAAGGAGCCAAAAACAACAAGAACAGAACACCCTTAACAAAAATAACCCCACCCCAAGAGAGAGACAATTTGGCCCATAATCACAGTTCGGAGCAAATTCACCCCTTTTGGCAACAAATTTGCCTTCAAAATTCAAAGATCTAGGAACATGGATCACCACAAGACCCAAGACCCATTCTTTAAATAACTTTCCTTATCTCTTCCATTTTCTACATAACATGAAGGACAAATGATTCCTTTAGCCAACTTGATAGTTGCAGCAGAATCACCATATATCAGGTGACCATGAGACTCTATTCTCCTTAGCTCCTAAAACTCTGCATACACTTCAGCTTTGTTAGCATGACAGTAATCCAAAGGCCCTGCATAAGAAAGTTTCACAGAAACTCCTGCATCATGACTCAAACCACCAAAGCCCGATCTCTGTACTTTCCACCACCAAGAGCCCACTATCTCAACCACAATCAATGGTAATTCCCAAAAAGGAAAAAAATTTAAGTTTCCAATTTTCATTTGTCAAGATGAGCATTGTATTAAAAAAAAATGTCAAGTCAAGAGTTTGTAGCAATATTGTAGATGCTTATCAAAAAAAAGGTTGTGAGGTCAACACATATTACCATTTCAGAAGTAGAAAAAAGGTGACTGGATATTCGAGAGTCTTGGACATGTATGGTTACAGCTAAAATGGTCCTTATGTACCAAGATTAGTTTAACATTAGGTTAATCTGCATGGTTATACAAGGAGATCTTTAAATAAGAGTTATGTAGGAAAGGGGGTTATGGACTTAATATATATTAGAGATGTTTATCTTCCTTTCATGAATCACGACCCAAATTTAAGGCTGTGATGCCGACTTGGACTCGAAAGACATCAGTTCAAAGTCCAATGATAATATACATGCTTTTCCCTGTTTGTTCAAGTGGGAGAGTTTCATGAAGACAGTGAAATTCATATTAAATGCTCCTCATCAATAGATATTGACACCAACCTTATCTTGGTGAGGAGTCTTTAGAGGATGTGCCAACTATGGTTTCTTCCTTTGATAAAATTTGAACTCAGAATCATAGCAAGGAAGACATTGTTGATGAGGACAAGTCTGACGGAAGGTGTCAAGTGTTAACCACGATGAGATTGCAACTAATGCTAGGAAAGTTTTTGATATGGTGGATCAGAGGAAGTCACACGCAACTTAGGCTACAGGGATCTCTTTCTCTTTTGGCAAAAAGATGTAAGGCAGTTCATTAGATAGGGAGAGAAGAATTATTCACGTGGTGTAAGCCTAGGGATGTCTTGTTCTGTTTAAACAAAGCAGTACAAGGAACTTCTAAAGCTGCAATGCTCCATTGATTATGGCAGGCATTCTAAATTAAAGGGATTTATGATCATAATAGGAAACTGGCTCTAATTATGGATGATGTATTATTTTCGTAATTCACAGAAGTCAAGGCACAAGGTGCAGACAAGGCATGAAGGGGTCTTGTGGCCTAAGTCACCAAATGCATGCCTGGACGCAAGCTTAAGTTTCTAGAAACATTTATTAGGCACTATGGGACAGATATGTATATTCATTATTTTGTGTCTTTATCACATTAATATTAATACAATATTGTTCATCCAAAGTACAGACATGTATGGACAATGGGAATTCCAAATGTTTTATTTTTTTTGGATGATGATGGGGCTTCCAAATGCATTAAATAAATATATACCACATACAGGAGCAAGCACATTCTATGTTAATTCAAGTATCCAATTAAGTATTACTAGCTAAAAATACGTAAGCACTATCAAATCTAATGAAAATTATGGAAAGATAAAAAAAATATAATAAAAACTTTTTCTACAAGAATTACACCTAATTAAAGTGAGTTCCTATACTCTTTGCCTTGCTCCTTTTTCTCAGTAAAATTTTAATTTAAAAAACAACTTCAAGAAAATTCAAAATCCATGAGTTATGCAAAGTAGAGATTTTAGCACATCTGATGCGGCTTCATGATTCTATCTACAGTATGGTGCTACTATGGATGTCTAATCCAACAAACCAGACTTAACTTTGTGATTAGAATCATCACACTCTAAAATGAGGCAAAGCCAATGATCATCATCTAAGTGATTTATTCCATCAATCTTAGGTGGGAGACTTTATATTTGAATTTTTTTGAGCGGTAATAAATGTCAATTATATTAATAGAAAAATTGAGTACAAAACCAAGAAATAAACAGGGACTAAAAGGGGTAGACCCAGAAAATATATGTAATAAAAGACACCTGCCTTTATATTTGAATGTGGCAAACAGTTTCCATGGGCTGACTGCCTATCTAACGCCTATGAAACCTGACCCCACAACCTTTAGGCTGTACCAACAAGTCCTTACCAGTTGTGTGACAGGTTATTGTCCCAATTCATTTAGGTAGCTACTATTAATTATGAATTTAATCATAAGACTCTCCAACAGAAATGGTTTTTGTATAACCATTTTTAACTGTAATCTGGGACCCATCTGGTCCCCCTTTCTCCAGATCCCCCCTGCACATTCACCATCTCATGTGAATTCCATGTTCCAAATTTCTGCCTTGACCAAAGTTACTCTCACCACCAGGATTGAAACCATCTTTCATTTGTCATTCATTTGCAGTGTTCATCACTAGAGCTTTAAAATACATAACCATGATCGTCCAAACAAGTCGGCGTTTGGGGTAATACTGGTCCAAGCATAGATCTTGACATTCGCCTTCACACTGATTGTTGATGAACCCAAGTAAGCCCCATAGACCACTCGACAAATACCATATTTGTGAACTGGTTCTCACTCTCACAAAACTAGAAGTTTCTTCACTACCATAAACATAATCCATAGATTCCTAGAAGGGAAGGCAACTCATGATGGCAAAGCAAAGATATTAGTAAAGATTCTATAGACTACAGAGTACCTGCACCGCTATGAATGAGTACAGTGAATGATTGAGCTTCCAGTGTCCCAGTTCATGGGCAATAACAGCTACAACTTCCTCCTCGTTACACTGTAACAGAAATATTCATTAATCATCTGAAACAAGCTCCAGCAATGCAATTAGTTTCAACAGAAAGGAAAAGAATAGTTCCAGTAATGCAACTCCTAAACAACATAAGCATCAAAAGGGATATGGTTTAAAGTATCCAGGTATTATGGCTTGAAAGTGATCACTGGATCCTGTATGCTACATGCCATGTAGCTTCAGTTGATGATAAGTGCACCTCGTATTATGCCATCAGTGCTAACTAGCTAATAGATAAAAAGCGCATCTCATAATTATGCCTTACACAGCTATAAATTCACCATCCTACAACCCCTAATTAAGATGGCAAAATAAAAATGATAATTGCAAAAAGTGCCTTCATACCTGTTGAAGCAACGTGTCATAAAGAACAATACGCTTATTTTTGTAAAACCCATACATATATGCCTGCCAGGAGATATGAGTGAAAGAAGAAATTTTATTTTCATAAAATAAAATCATAAAGTATCACTTTACCATTTAAAAGAAAAAAATACAGTTGAGAATATCACCATATCAGCAACAATAAAAATACCATGTTAGAGAATTAAATGAAATGTAAAACACTAATGCAGCATGATAAATATGAAATGCATCATTACAACTATAAAGGTTGCAGATTCTTAATATAAGCAAAGCCTTTCTCCCATCTATCTAAGATCAGCTTTCAAGTTCTACTTTTCCACTCAACCCTATCATCAAACATGCTCTATATCACCCCATATTTATCATATTATATACTGACTTTTGTATAGTGCCTATACAATTTCATCTTGGTCAACTAAGTGAGGCCATGTTTTTAAAGGCCCTCGAAATTTCAAATTTATTTTACAATGGAAATTCATTGAGTTAGGTCAGTGTACTTTAAAAGTCGGATTGGGGGCAAATTGGGTAATGGTGCAATCATGGGAGATAAGTGGGTGTGAGGGGAAAAATGGATCCATTGGGCCCATTGTGGGGTGCACTTGAACAACTCTAGCCATGGTTTTGAAGGACCTAAAAACCAACAGTATGTAAGGGTGCAATCTTATCAAGTTTAATCCCATGGCTAGAGTCATTCAATCAAGATTTGTAAGCATTAGATACACAATAGATTTTTCAACCCACCAAACCCCATGATCATAGATGGGCTCCAGATTGAACTCTCACTATGGGTAGCATTCAACCAAACAACTCATAAAGTGCTCTCACGATAAGAGCTCCATGTAGAGCCCACCTATGGTCATTTTCCTATATATATTATGTTACAAATACATTTCTTGGGATATTAACCGTAACTAGTAATATTGGGATATTTTCAATTTTTGAATTTTTACCAAGATATTATCAAGAAAATCTCAAAAAAATATACATGATATTTAAAAAATAGTAAAAATATAATAATATAAATCAAAATGAAATTTAAAATTGTAATGACCATTAACAAAATTATGATTAATGTACAAATATACTATTAAGAAATAAATTACTTTGATAATTATCAAACAAAACAAAATATATATCACCATCTTACATTTTTTGAACCATAAAATGCTATATGATATTCCAATGTCCCATAAGCTCATCACTAAATACCATTATCGAAGTTATCAAAAAAATTAAACAGAATTGCAGATGATTATAACTTAAAAAGTATAAAAACATACCATTAATATCACTATATTATTGGATTTCCGTGATATTATTGCGATAATACCAGATTTTGGCGATAATAACAGGACAAGTGGTGAAATCCCAACATGAACAGGAAACAGTATTCTGCCAATACTTTTCTAGTAAAATGAAAATACCGCCAATATTTATATATATGTATTATAGTATAAATATCTGCATGACAAATATAAGTATATGAGATTGCTGGTAAGTAAAAAGTAATAAGGAGTGCCCAATATCTGTTCCCATCCCCAATATAAACTACCACAGATTTATTGTAAGTAATATACAAACATCTGGTTACCCAAGCTTGCAATGATTGTTGTGATAAGCAGCAGGTATGAGTTTGATAAGAAATTATGAAAACAATGATATCCTAAAGTTTATCAACAGTGTAATGATCATATCAAATCCCTGAATCACAAAGGACCACATTTAAAGCGTACAGAATATTCACTCACATTACTGTGGCTTGATCTTGTAGACCCATCCACGACAAAGAGCTTCTTCAAAGGAAACTTGAGGGATGAAGCCAAGCTCTCAATTTTCTCTCTAAGTCCTCCTTGAGGAAGCTATTTACCACAGCATCACCAGAAGGAATTAGAAAAGGAACAAGAAAATTGGCACCAGTCAATTGACAGGATCTATACACAATTCAACAGAATATCAATAGCATGTGCAAAAATAAAAATATTTAGATAAAAGAATGAGATAGCCAACAAATAGGCACAAGCAACTCATTTCTGTTTTCCTAGTATGCAATATGTATACTCACAGGGGTGAATTTATTGAACAGTGGAGCTATTAGAATAGGATAAAGGGTCATCATCACGAGCGATAGAACAAACATAAAACTCCAAAGATAAATGGCCAAGTAAGGACCGCCTCTCTGCAACAACAGCAAATATTGGTAGGATTTATATAATGTATTAAAGAAAAAAAGAAGAAGAGCACATGGTCAATAAAAGATATAAAAACTACCATATATCTGAAACAGAGTCAAAAGTAGAGATTTAAAGAGAATGCTTCACCACTAAAAACATCAACATGATTTGGGGAAACTGTTACAAAAGGATTGGTTGCAAAAGCAATAGCTAATTAGTTTGCTCATCTATACCTGTACTATTACAATGATTGCACCTACAATTGGTGGTCCCAATAAAAGAGATAGGAAAATGCCCTTGAACATGTCCCTAAAGAATAGCCATATAGTTTGCTGAAAAGGAAATCACAATTTCACATAGTTTTATCAGTAAGAAGAATATTAAAGAGTAAATTATCAGAAAGTACAAAATCGAAAGTGTATTCTGTAGGATGCTGTCAAAGGTGACACCCCATCTTGGTAGCCTAACTCAGGTGACTGCCACAAATTGGGTATATGCCAACCTTCTAGGTATAAAGTGCATGTGCCATTTTTTTTTTCTTTTACCTCATCAGCGTGATCATAGGAACACCTAAATCCCAAATCATACAGTATATCAAATTGTCAGTCCCTGGTCCACCTAGAATGATACAGTAACAAATATTATATGTTCAATATTTTTTGGTGCTTGCCGTGTTTTCACTTCAAAAGCCTTACCCAAGAAGAAAGGTAGGAACTGTAAATTTCTCAGTTAATCATCACTTTACCAAGATTGTTTAGCCTCTTGACAAAAAAAAAATTAGCCTCACAGTTACCAATTTGTTTCTTGTTTAAGAATTCTAACCTTTTCTCAAACCCACCCTAAGTTTTGTTGAAATTAGAGGTTTTAATAATTTAAGATCTACGTAAGAAATAATGACCCTTTTTCCCAAATAATGGTCACTTAACAATTTAAACAGACTTCCATTCATTGCATTCCTGGTTGGTCACCAGAAAATGCTCAGGTGCTCCACCCCTCTAGACAGAAGAAGGCCCAGAAAAGAAGACGAACTTTATTGAAACCATGGCGAGCCTCGACCACAAAAGTTGAATATAGTGAAAATGGCAAGTCAGTGATCTGCATGAAAACAAGAAGCATCACATTATTCCATTGCATGGATTCCAGGAAGGCAGTAACATGAATCCAGAAATAAAATTAAAAGAAGGTAGTGCCATGAGTTCAATCCATTTGTGAGCAAAAAGCATGTAAGGAAAAGGATACAAGTAAACAAAGGTTTAGAACACCATTCCAAAAGAAAAATAGTAATAAGGTTGAAAACATTCAGCAGTACAGGGACAAAAACACAAACTTCTTTCATGGAGTGAGCTCCCACGAAAGAAGAGTCAAAAGAATAAATCTTGATTCAGTATCTATCACTAGTCAGACTCACCAAGATGGGAAAACTATTGTGGAAATGATAGTGGAGTATTTCTAGCATCTCTACACAAGTAACCCTTGCATAGCAGGTATTATGTTTAGACCCCTTGATGTGGACTCTTCCTCTACTTTGGAGGCATCTTTTTTGAAATATAAGATCAAGGGAGCAGTCTGGGATTTGGGTGAGGATAAATCACTAAAACAAGATAGGTTCCTCATTGTGATAGTGCATCAGATACTACAAGCAGAAAATGGCATGTCTTAGGAAGTGAGGTAGTATTCAATAACAAAAACAACGAAATGAATGGAGACAAGAGTCGGAACAAAAGCATGATTCCAAAATCAATAAGATTCCGAAGGAAAATACTAAAAAAGAAAAGTAGCATTCAAAAAGGACATTAAAAAGATAAATGCAGAAAACATGAAAAATAATCATCAAGTCTACATTTCTAAGGAAAACTGCAATTCAGTAATTAGAAAAATTAAATATTTTGTATTCACACCTGCGACCAAATCATTACACCTCCCAAGAAAGCAAGGGTGTGAAGTATTTCATTCTCAGCATTGAGGCCTATGTATACCACAAAGTCTCCAGACCTCTGCCGCAAAAAGAAAAAGATGAGAAAGTAGTGAATATATTGTTCACCCAAAGAACGACATGTAACATAATGTTCACTTACTCACCTTCCAAAACCAAGGTAATATGCCAAAGAACAAAATCATGGAGTCCAAGATTATGGTAAAAGCCTCATGAACGAAGTGGAAGTAGCTGAAAGATGAAAACAATAAAAAACAACTAATTTGAGCTATCCAGAAACCACTATGTACAAATAACAGTTGAAGTTTCTCTCCATCATTGCAATGAATCAAGCAGCCAATTTAAAACAGTCAAAGAACATGGTACTTGCGAGCAAAGTCACATTGTTAAGGAAACAACATGACACCTTCAATGAAGAAGACAAACCTTTTATCAAGGCTATATGCCCGAGACTTCTCAAATTTTTCTTGACTCACCACGCCAACCAAAGGCTTTGGAAGAGTTTGCAGTTTGTGAGCTGCATGCTGCCGTAAATCCAGATAAGTCTCAAAAATGTACATTAAGATCATGAAGCCTGCAAAACAGAATATAGATAACTGAGAAATCCAACTGCAGAATAAAGCTCGAGTAAAGAACAACTATCATTTGTACTCTAAATACTAGCAACCTTCTATTATGCTTCAAATCAGGGTTCTACTTCAACTATACAACACAAATGATGGTTTCAAAACAATACTCCATTCAAAGTTAAGTGTAACATGACAGCCAAAAGTGAAGAATTTGCCAAAAAAGACCAAGTAGACAAAAAAAAGTCTAAATTGTGTTTTGGACTGTGAAGAGCATCAGCCTTGTAAAAGAGAAAGATAAGTGAAGAGATCCAGTTAATGGTTAAACAGGGAAAAGAGACTATCCACACGAAGCAAGCTAAATATGTTGATGACTGTGGACAGTTAGAATTAAGTAGTCTCAATTCTCGAAATAGTGTGTCTGCTAACAAAGAAACCAAAATAGAATCAGTCAAAATCTTCATGAGAATGGACTAAATGAAGTGTTGGCAATTTCCTTTCAAGATGAGGAAGAGACCACTAATAACATGGAGCGTTTGGAGGAGAGGGAATTGTTTGTTTGATATTCTGAACTATGAAAGAAGAAACATGCTTCAAAACTCAAAAAGAAAATAAGAAAAACAAGAAGGGAAAAAAGGCTAGATTCTTTATCTTTCAATACTAATTTGATAATCAGAAAATTAAAAAAATCACTTTCATATTAGTACAAGTCACAAGTCGCAACCAAGGCACCAAGAGGTCTTGAAGCTTACGGCTCATGCATGTCCAGGTGGGAACCTAATTTTGCCATGCACATCTATTTAGATACTTCAAAATATGTGTAGGCCCATGATTTTGTGTTAGTAGATTCATGGATTTGTGTCCTTATTGTATCAATGTTAACAAAATACAATACTATTCAACCAAAGCACCAAATTATATTGGCAATTGAGCTTCCAAGCACACTATATAAGTATGTATTATATACATGCATGAGTATATTATCTAATAATTAGAGTTCCTAATTAAATATTACTAGCAAGCACTTCATGTTAACTATAATAGTTACTAGCTATAACAAAAAAACTTTAAAAACAAGCTTATTATAGAAAAAGAAGTTTCTAAAAAAGCTAGGCTTAAGCAAGGTGAGCCTATCTTAGAGCAAAATGAGGCACAACATGGATTTGGAGCCAAGGCGAGGCTAGGTGCAAATAAGGCATGTCTTTGACTACTATGGTCACTTTATAGGGGTCACGAATCAGGTGGACACAATTAATAAAGGTATAATGGTTTTCTAGAAAGTAGCACGAGACTTATCCCCATCAAAATAATACAGAACTCATGAAGCTGTTGTGCCATTTCTCAAGTAGATTGGCAAGCCTTCAAAAATTAAAATTAAAAATCAAAATCAAACATCAGTCACCATTGAACTTTTCCCTATCATAGGGAACAGAAGAATTACAAATCTAGGAGGCTCACTAGCAAGTTCATGACGATGTGGAAGCCACACTTATGAACAGATCCAAGAAATTTCCAGTAATGCAAGATTATATAAATTAAGACAGGAATGTCACAAGGACACAGTCCCTCTTCTCTTTTCAATCATTATTTCATTGGATTTTATATTTAAGCAGTATTTAGATCCATCACTGTCTTCTCTGGCAATCAGTAGCTTTTAAAAATAAATAAATAAACATCAAATGGGAACCTGAAGGTATTCTTTATTCATTTGAGCACGAATGACGAAAGGTGATATGATCAACATATCAATATTCCAAAACCCATTAGAGAAATGGCTAGGACTACTCTCTAGTAACAGCCAAATGGTTAATAATAAAAGAATGAGAGCAGCAGGAGTAGCAGAAAACCCAACAATTGTACAATATAAAACCCATCTATATACATGCATTGATGGCACAAAAGCACAGTAAGCCCAAAAGGAGGAATGAAAATCTAAAGTTCTATATATAAATAAAGGAAACAAGGACAACAAGCACAGAAAAATAAAGCATTCAAGTGCTTGCAGATGTAGCCCAAAATCGCAAGCGACCAACATAACCCTCGGATTATATCAAGCTGTCTCTACGCTGAACTGAACGATTATCTTCCCACTGAGCTAATTGGGGGTGTTTCTAAATCCATGGGTGTAATTTTTTTGTATTCGGGGGCTTTTCCATTTCTTTTTTTTAACAAAAGCAGAACCGGCAATCAGGTCATCAAATATCCAACTATTTTTTAAATCATTTTCCGAATGGACGATGCAAGATCCATTCAAGCAAAAATTGGGTACTTGCAAAAACAACTTCAGTGTTCAAATCGACATAAATAAACATATATAAAAGGAGAGAGAAAGAAGGAGGAATCCAACTTACATAAGACCGCTTCCATGTAAGGAAGAGCCATTTAGGCCTCCAGAGAAAGAGTGAGGAAGAGGGGAAAGAACTTTTCTTGTTTGGAGGGAGTCTTGATTTTGAGTTGAGGAGAATGAGAGAAAAGGGAAATGATCCTATTTACTAGAAGAAAATATTTATAATCCCTCCCACTTTCTCCTCTCTGTTTTCAGAAGGATTTTGGATGGGTTGCAGCGAAAGTCCGCAGTCCTGAGAAGTGAGAAAGGCAATGAAAAACTTCGACATTAAGATTTAGATACTCCACTGGCCCATCAGATAAGAAAAGTTACCTCATCTTAAAATCAGATCTCTTTTATTTATTTATTTTACATTAACTTTATTATTTATTTAAAAATTATTCATGATTTTCATTTGAACATAAAAAATTTAAAAAGTATAATTTGAAGATAAAATTAAAGTGACAGAATTGGTACATGTTAAATTATATGTATGGATTAAATTTATTATCCCGTCAAACCTGAAAACTTATCTCATACTAAGATTATATCTCTTTTAAATTTTTTATCATTCACTTTATTATTTATTTTAAGTTTATATCTTTCGTACCTGGTAAAGATGTTATAAATCATTTAAACAATATCTCAACTAACTTTTAAGTTTTATTTATGTATTATTTATGATTTTTAACTTAAATATAAAAATTTAAAAATATAAAATTAAGGTGATTGGAATCACGTATGTTAAGTTAAATGAGTGGATTAACTCTAAATGATAGAGAAAAATGACTAAATACAAGATAGTTTAAAAATAGCTTTTAGATAGAAATTTATTTGAAGGATATGATGTAAGTAAAACTTTAGAGACTGTAACAATTTACTTAAAGTTGAAGACTATAAATAATGAAAGACAAGACTAATAATAAAGTATATTAACATATTGTTCATAATACACTCAAATGAAGAAATAGAACTTAAAAAATCAATTTCAAATAGATAAATTTTTGACCTTTATGATAATAATAAGGATATGTTTGGTGTCTCCTTTATTTAAATGAATATCCATCTAATTTAATAATAGTTTATGCTAAAACAATCATTTCATTAGTTCATCTTTCTATTCCCATTAGGTTTTAAACTTCATAATATTTTATTCAATGTAGTTCATTCGAATAGAATTTTGACAAGTTTTTAATGCAAAACTGTAACTTCTCAATTAATTTATTTTCACAATTTAGAATAAATTTAGGAAGAAAAGGTAATCAATTTTTCATTTCGGAGTTTCTTATTTTTTAGTAAGTCTTTTTATTTTCTCTCAAGTTTGTAAGAATGAAGATAATCTAATGTTACTTAAGTAAGCGATTCATTTTTTTAGTTATTGAAAATAAAATAAAATAAAATCATAAAATGAAAAATGAATTTTGAAGTAATGGCCATTGGAATTGACTATGTCACAATAGAATTGACTATGTCTATGATGGGTTGTGAATAAGAAATCTGTATCTGGTTCACCTGCAACCATTTTTATTTGATGTTATTGGGGCAATGGGCCATACGCATTTATCAATTATATTGGTCAAAATTTATAAACAGAAGAAATCATCAAAAAAAATAAGATTTAATCAATTTTTAAAAATATGATCAAAACTCAAATAAAATCTGACAAATATTGATCAATAGAATTCTTTTAAATTTACTAATATTTTTAAAATTTATATTTTGACTCGAATCCAAACCATAAAGTTCTTGAAAAATTTCAATGGATGGCTTGTGATCTCAGGCAATGACCATAAAGAAAACGTCACGTCACGTCAATTATAAAAATTGTACTTTTTTTTCTGGCGGCTGCCTCTTTAGGGATATACTAATATGCATACATCCACGAGTGCCCTAAAATTTCCAAAAATAAGTATCGGATTTACCTTTTTCGACCGACATATCATTGATACGGACAATATTTTTTCTCTCTTAAAAAACCTCGACTAATATTGATGAGATCTTAATTATATCGGTCAAGATATTTCGAATGTAAAAAAATTCAAGATATCTTAGGTATTTTTTACCCCTAATGTAACTGTCTATATAACTTCCAACTTCACCAAATGAATTTTTTTTAATTAAATAAATCTTTCTTAATTTCTGTTGCATTCCCGTGGAAGACACACTCGCCAAAAGTGGATGACTCAATCAATATTATTAAAATTTTCAATTCATGCACTAATTTTATATTTTTTATGGTCTTAATAGAGACTACACCATTTGTTACAAAAACTCTAATGCGAGTTTTTCTATTGATACTCTTTTAATGAGACTTTCTTTCAAATAAATGTTAAGGTTCCATTTGATATGATCTTTCCACCTCATTTAAAATATTTATATTTTTTAAGAATCTTTCTATATATGACTTGCACTTCATGTGATCTCATTTATTTTCTACACACTTTATACTACTCCAATATAAATGAAATAAATATTTTGGAACAATTTCAAAATCTATATAAGACAACTAATTTGAGACTGATGGAGTATATACTTTTAATTAGATAAATAATTTTAATGAGCCCCCTAATAGACAAATTACCAGAGATAAAAATAAGCCCACGAAGAGATCTATTGAGTGGCACTGTGAGCCTCTCATTTAATCGAAATGTCAGTAAAAAGGACTTTTAAGTAAGTATTCACTGCATTTGTACTCGGAAGAAAGAGGGACACCATTATTAAATGGAGTTAAAATTAATGCAGAATATATCTATTAATATATAGAATAATGTGTAAATTAATAAAAAAATGTTAAATTAATATTTGCATTTTGTTTAATATTAAGTTTCACATGTTATATTAACTCAATTGTCATAGTATCTCAATTAGAGCCATTTTCTTAAGAGTTTTTTTTTTTTCAAAAACTGGAATTTTGAGTGAGTTTTTGAAAAGATTTGATTAATTTTTTTTTTTTTTTTTCAGATTTCATTGTATACAATGTATTAAGAAGGTTCATAGATCATACATGTAACCTAAATGAGTTCAAAATGATCATTGCTAAACGTTTGATTTGAGGCAATAATCTTTATTACCTATCCCAACTAAAGATGTACGGCTCAAGTAAATTTTTAGTTTTTGACAGTCTGCTTAGTCCACAGAAGAAACACATAGATGCAGTAGAAATACTAACCATGCAGCTGCGAAGATGCTCTCTTTCTTAATAACACAACCAGAATATTTGTGACTAGAAGTTTAAATAATTAAAAATATTTTTAATTTTACACATTAAGCTAATGGTAGGTCCCAACCTACAAGGAGGATTTGAATTGATCAATAGGTTGGCTGCAGGACACTGTCCTACCAATGCATCATATTCACCAACAAATTCCTAGCAGAATTTGTTCTAAATTTACCCTAGAACCAAGCTTATACAGTTCCTAGTAAACAGAATCTCCATCACTAGGCACAAATGTCTAGTGAACTTGTAAATGCAAATTCCCAACCAAAACGACCTGCAAAAGTAAAAGCAATTTCTGCAGTGGTTCATATCTACAATTAGAAGAGGAAATGCTTCTGCATATGACCACCTAAGATACCAAATATAAAATTTAATTTAACTATTAATATTATATCAAATAAGATGTCAAAACAAGATCTAGAGGATACCCATTATAGAACAGCACAAATGCAACAAAAGTTATTGTCTGGTAGATGAGAAGACAGACAAGGGTCGTAACTGACAAAATTAAGTGAATCTCAACACATCAGCTAAGAGAAATTGGAGCTTGTGGGACCTGCACCAAAGCCACCACCACCACGGCCAAAACCAGGCCTGCCACCAGAACCCTGCAAATTTCAAAAGTCACTATTAAGGACAAGAACGAGATCAAATAAATAAAACCAAAGGATTAAAAGAGAGACTTCCTCAACCCTTTCAGTAAACAGGACAAGCACAAGAAGAAAATAATGCTTCAAAACTCAGTAGATAACCTATAATTCATAATGAAGACTTTGCAGTGGATGAACCCAATACAGTAACTCAAATGGGAAAAGCACAACCTGCAAGTTATTCATTTTCAAAACTCGGCAGTCTATGAACAAAATGTAGCAATTCTAATAGGAACAAAGAAGAACTACGGGAGCAGCAAAATACTTCTTGTTCTTTAATTTGTCTTTATCAGCCTTCCTAACTTAACATGGCATCAATTTCGAAGTTTTAGCAGATAGAGGAGCTAGCAGTAGTCCTTTAAAAGGCCTTTGGAGCATCAAAATCCCATTAAAATGTGTTGTTTTCTGCTGGGCTGCTTGCCAAGACAGAATCCTTACAATCAACAACTTTCAAAGGAGGTGAAGCAAGCTAATTCTAATTAATGGGTGTCTTCTTTGCCTGTAGGATGGAGAATCTTCTTATTACCTCTCGCTGCGATGAGGACATCATGAGACACTACCAAAGAAAGATGCATCATAATCAAGATTTCTCCTCAATATAGTTGGATGATGATTTTGTGTGCATTTCTAATATATCTGACCATAGATAAAGACAAATCCAGCCATGGATATCCCGGATTATACGTTGATCAAGCAGGGATTTGAAGATTTAACGCAATCCATACATTTACATCATTTGGGCCGTTCATTTGTGGATTGGACTGATCTGACCGTTGATCCAGTGCCATCTAGGCTTTTTTTTTTATTCGATTAGTGTCACATAGTTTTAATTTGTGTTTCAAGATTGTTATAGACTTGTATTTATTTTTATGGATTTAGATCGTCCACATGTATGCCTTAGGCCACATGTGTCTAGGGTTTAAGAGACTCCTTTTTTTAAAAAAATAGTTGCAAGAGACACTTTTGAAGAATGAATGAATGAAGAAATTCAAGTTTCTCACATCTGCACTCCTACTTCCCTGATATGAGATCAAGAAACCTTGTGTGACTCAAGGTAGAAATTCTTTTTTTACTTCTTGTTCTCTCTCTTTTTCTTTCATTCCCTTTCATTCTCTCTTTTTCCCCACCTTTTTCCTCTTTCTACAACTTACTTTTATCCCCTTTTTCATCCAAACCCTAACCCTAACCAAACCAAGACCCAACCTCACTATCGGCCACCAAAGACCCGCCGAGACCCACCAGTCCGTATGGACAAACTATATTTTGCATCCCAACCTCTAGATACCTATCTTAGACTTGTAGATCTAATCCAAACCTATTGTTTCATTCTATTTGGGACATAGTTTTACCCAATAATTGAAAAAAATAACCAACCCTAATTCCCATAGCCCTATTTCATCTCTTGGATGACTACTTTTAAATCTAGAAGATCTAGGATAGAGTTTGGTATGATTTAATTAGTCTTTTGAGAGATTTTTCATTGAAGATCAGCAATACAACCTTGAACAAACTTTATGTGTATGTGTCATTCTTCTTTTTGAATCTCTTTGATTAATGTGAGTGTGAATTTGCCTTAGCTTTTGATTTATTCTTTGTTTAATATTAATTTATCTCTCTAACATCTTATGTAAATCATAGATATAGGTTGCATGTCATTTTATAATTCAACACACACATTTTGCATTTTGATATAAGCCTCCATATATCATTTAGTTCTAGGGTTTTCAATATTTTCACTTATCCTGCATCACGCTGCACTATTCAGCAGCTATAATCTGGTACCAAGCTCTCTCTGAGTTTAATATGACTGAATGTTTGCAGGTCCTCTCATGGACCATCTCAGGAATTGGCAGTTCCTTCAGCTTAGGAAAAATGCTCACACTTCATGGAAAAAATTAGTTGGGCTGGTCATTATGGTTGGAAAGAACTAGCAGGCCTTTCTAAAGAAAAAAGAACTAGCAGGTGTTTCAAGAATAAAGCATTGTCAGCAGAGGATTTGGCTCAGCTGGTTAAATGGAGAGGTGCAAATGGGCAGTGCTACTTACAGAATTCCAGGCATAGTCAAAAGAAGACATTATTGGGAGTTGGTGGGAGTTATTGGGAGAATCTACTCTGTATCCTTCACTGCTGTCTCTAAAGATACGAATGGCAAGGTGGATGCATTCGCAAAGCAAGGTGTGTCCAGGCAACATCTTATCATTGGTGATTTAGAAGATCGTCTTTCCGAATGGCTGTATGGGGGTCTGCACCGTGCTGTATGTCGTTTCCAGTTTGGGCTAACAAGTGGTTTCCAGTTGCTTTCTTTCCATTATTTCTTTCAGTTTTGGCCTCCTCCTCAGGCTTTTTTGTTGTAACACTATTTTCTCCATTCTTTAATAAAATATTATTACCATTCAAATTAAAAAAAAAAAAAACTCAACATGGCATCAAACCCTGTCTTTGTTATCATTGATCCCACTAGATATCCTTAGTCGGGTATTATACATCCAACAAAAATCACCTTGCTAGTCATTACTAATTTTTCATCCCATCTAAAGTGATGGAATTGAATCGGTATTTCATCATGTACCCATCTTAATCCCATGCAAAGGAAAAGAATAGTGGAACCAGGGGCCTTGCCCTGCCGGGTTCAAGTCCCAGCTTCAAGGCACGGATCAAGAACTACCTACCAGTTGAAGAGAAGAAGATTTGCTTAGGAGGCCAGTCTTCTTCCTTTGGCTCCAGGGTAGATAGATAAAAGTCAAGTAGCAGTTGGATTAAAGTTCGCTGACACTTAATACAAGTACAATTTTATGATTTAATAACATGGGATCAAATAGAATTGAGCCATAAAAAGCACCCAGGGCTGAGTCTTTAATTACAGTAGTAATCTTTTGCAATATAAAACATGGTTAATTAACACTATCATGTGTCAAATGGTGTCCTGATTGTGAGCATGATCTGATTTTTAAAATTGTGTCTCCAAACACCAAGATTCAAAAATATTCATTAGCCATGTGTCACTATACTAATAAGATCCCATATACTAGACTAATAATGGTCCAATAGTATCCTGGAGCAAAGGAACTGAAAGGTATTTCAACCTCCACATTACACAGAAACAGGAAATTAATAGTCAGAATGCAGGGGGCAGAACTATGGGCATGGCAGCAGGGTTCTAGACATAAACAGTTGTATACTTGCATGAAATCTTTTCCCTACCAGCTATCCATTGCCATTAGGGGTAACCACTAGCAGAATTAGGACAATTGTCTCATTTAATGATGTCATTGTCAAATACATCTAAATACTCATGATGATAACTTAAAAAAAAAAATCTATAATGACATCATGAAACAAACAACTTTCAAGTAGGAATGACACAATTTAATTACCCTGAAAGAAGGTTGGAATTCAGGTGGAGCTCCTCCTTTATCCCCAAATTCACCTGGAGGCCCTCTGGGCCCTCCTCTGTACCCATCACGGTCACCACCAAATCGTGGACGATCACCCTCAAAACGAGGTGGGCCTCTACACACAATTCAAAACACATTTAATTAAATCCAAGAAAACAAAGTCAGTGAAAACTAGGAAAACTAAAATAATATTGAAAATGAAGATACCGAGGGCGATCACCGGGCGGACCACCACCCAATGGTCTGCCGAGGGGCTTGGCAGATTTCTTGAGGGTGGCTGGAACAATCTCAGATGGGAGGTTGAGGTAAGTGCGTAGGAATTCAATTCCATCATTGGTGAGGTACCAGTAGTAGTGCATCCAAGCAAAGGTCTCACGAACATACTCCTTTGATTTGAAGCTCTGCATCAACTTTATGACTTGCAAATTTGGCACATCGATCTCTGGATGTTTCGCCAAGTTATAGTCCTTCTTCGCATAGCAAACACCCTCTGCAGGAGAGAAATTCATTTGACAAAAGAGAAGACTCACCATTTTGGAGAAGGAAAGTAGGAAACTACTTTCTTGAAAATAACAATTTTAACAGAAATGGAAATAGGATTAACTGAGGTCATCATTGCACCACTTTTCCATATGTTCAGTTTTTGTTGTTTCAAAATTTCATTCTACCCTTATAAGATATACTATCTATGACTTCAAAACCTACAACATCCCAAGGCTATTTTTGGATGAGCAGAACTTTAAAGACGGGGTTATGTTGCTTTAGGAGAATTCAAAAAAACTCCCATCTCTTCATTTCTCTTAGGGGCTGTTTGTTATTTTCCACCAATGGAAAATGAAGAGTGTGGAAAATGAGACCCTTGTCTCTTCTTTCATGGAATAAGGGATCTTTGCCAAAAACACAAAAAATGAGACATTACCTCTTCCTCCAAGGAATCCATTTCCTTGGGGAGAGGATAGAAAAAATTGATGAGAAAAGAGGAGGTTTTTCCTCACTCACCAAGACAACGCTTTGTTCATTTTCAACAAACATAAAGACTTTGACGCAAAAAACAAAACTTCTGGTTTCCATAATCTGACACCAGGCTGGGTTTGATAGCACGTGTTGGATGACATCAATTGAACCAAAACATAATTCTTCCGTAGAATTGCTTTCCTCAAGGGAAAAAAACAAAAGAAGAACCCTTAGAGAATTCCCACCTTTAAAGTTCTCTTGCTTTTCAAGTTACCCTATTTGGAGCTTAAGTTATCTAAAGAAGTTAAAATGCTTCACCCTTAAACTTTTTGGCATTTAAAATCATACTTTGAGTTATCCATGTAGTACCCAACCCCGAGGGGCCCAGTGCCTTCAAAGCCAGGTGTCCCACTGATGAGAGAAATTCGCCAGGTGGCGCTGGGCGCACTTGGGAAGTCCCACATCACCAACATAAAATGTATCCCCTAGGTATAAAAGCGTGGAATCCTCCTCCATCTAGCACAAGGCCTTTTGAGGTGTCTCCTTGAGTGTGACCTCCATAAACAAAGCTGCGCAGACCCGGGTGCGGGCCCAAAGCGGACAATATTGTGCTGGGTGGACTAGGGCATTACAGATGGTATCAGAGCACAGTTCAACTCTCAGACTACGTGTGTGGTCTAGTGCGTGTGTGGTTTGGTAGATGGAACCAGATTTGGCTGATAGAGTCAAAGACGACTCTAGTCTTAAGGGAGAGGGAGGGGGAACAAAAAAAACAATAAAAGTAATACAATAAATATGCTAAAAAATGATCACCAAAAAAAAACAAATAAAAGGGAAAGGAAATAAAAAGGACCAATGGGAAAGCTGAGGAAAGAGAGAAGAAAAGGAGAAAAAAGAACAATCTCAAAAGTGTTGATAATGAAATAAATAATATTAATAATGCAGAGATATGAATAAATCAATAAAATTAAAACAAGGCTATAATTGCTGCTGCAGCAGTGAAGATAGCACCGGCAGCCGTGGTTGCACTTGCAAAATGAAAAAAGAAGAAGAGGGGAATGTAGAAATAGGGGCAGGAGAAGCAGAAGAAGAAGCAACAGAGGGAGGGAGTGAAAAAAGGGGTGTCATGGAAACCAGTGAAAGAGGCAGAGAAGGGGCGTAGAAAGGGAAAGGATGGTCGACTGTTATAGCATATCAGTCAGTGGAAAGTCTATTGTTGGAAACCTCTGAGAAAAAAAAATGAAAAAAACATATATTTCATGTGGTGTTTCAAGTACTCAGCCAGCAGTATGCAATTCTTTGGTCATTTTTACACTAAGTATTTAAAAAAATGTGGACTTTTTCTTAGAGCTAGGAAGGAGAATCGCAGGGACCCAAAACTCACTTTGCATGCTCCACTCAGGCGAGGGGAAGACTATCTTCTCCGGCCAAGGACACCGCCTCCCTCTCATTACACCATCTTTCATTTTCTATTTCCGCTTGAAAGAAAAACTTTTTTTTTTGTAGTCATACTTCGAGTTTTAAAAAAGAATGTAATTTTTTGGTGGGGCTCATCAGAAAGGAGCCTAAATCAATAGGGTGGGTGGAATTTTCTAAAAATTTGTAATGATTTCAGAGGCCAAAATTTAATGTGAACGAGCACCGAAGGTTTCCCTCAGCGTAAGTTCCATGTACTAAAAAAACAATTGTGTGTACAAATTACCCATCTAATTTGGAAAAGAAAGGGTACAGTGTTATGCTTCCGACTTCTACTAATCCAATCACTGAGAGAGTCTTCAAGAAACTTGCGACACTTACAAATTCTAACCAAACTCATTTGAATCAAATAACATAAAGTATCCGTACACCAAAATCTTGTCCCAATCTAAAATGGACAAAATCAACCCAACATTCCATCAGTTGCTTGTTTGTCCCATTACAAGGATAGATACATTTCCATGCCAAATATCATTTCCACAAATATCAACAAATTCAAATAAATAAGCCAATTGAGAAAAAAAATTAAAAAGAAAAGGATAAGGGACAATAGGAGGAGGAAGAAGGAGATTAACTAGCATTAATGAAGTCGGTTTAAAGAACAAGGAAAAGAGGAGAAAAAGCTTCAACAACAACAGAATAATGTACAAGCCAATTTCAAGATGAAGCTGAGAGAGAGGGAGAGGAGAGGGAAGAGAGGGGGGGGGGGGGGGGGGGTTTGTGATATGAAGCCCGTCCCCAACGCTCCCCCATGGAGGGGCTGCAGCCGGCCTCCAAAGCCTAAGCCCCAGCTTCCACCAGGCACTGTTCTTCCCTCGTCAAGGCCCCGTGGTCGACCGGAGAAAGACCCTTCTGCGCATTGGGCACTGGTCAAGAAGAGTGTTGGCTCCTCAAGGCCCGCGAACGGCCGAAGGTGGGTCGTCCAACTGTACCTGTTGCTGCGGCCATCTCTGCTCCTACTGTTGTCGGTTCCCCCAGGCCCCATGGCTGGCCTCCCAAGTCAAAGACCCCGCTTGTTGCCGCTGGAATTTGATTGACAGATGAGGAATTGCACTCAATTAGCTGATCTTTTTTCATCTTTTTAAATTTATCACCATCTTTGTTCCTTCCTTTGTTGGGGGGGTTTGTGTGTTTTTTAGAATGAGTGTTTGTACCTTGAAAATGACCTGTACATTATTCAGCTGTTGTTGAAGCTTTTTCTCCTCTTTTCCTTGTTCTCTAAACTAACTTCATTAATGTTAGTTAGTCTTTTCTTTTTCCTCCTTTTGTCCCTTATCCTGTTCTTTTTAATTTTTTTCTCAATTGGCTTATTTATTTATTTGAATTTGTTGATATTTGTGGAAATGATATTTGGCATGGAAATGTGTCTATCCTTGTAATGGGACAAACAAGCAACTGATGGAATGTTGGGTTGATTTTGTCCATTTTAGATGGGGACAAGATTTTGGTGTACGGATACTTTATGTTATTTGGTTCAAATGAGTTTGGTTAGAACTTGTATGTGTCGCAAGTTTCTTGAAGACTCTCAGTGATTGGATTAGTAGAAGTCAGAAGCATAACACTGTACCCTTACTTTTCTTCGGATATAGAGACTGTTCATTCTGTTATGTAATTAGGGGTTTGCTTCTTTTTGTTGGATGTTTGGTTTTTTCTTGTTTCGTTGTGTTCTTTTTGCTATTAATAAATTACCTTCCAAAAAAAACATGTACCAACTCTAAAATTTTCCTAGTCAAGCAACCCATATTCCAAGATGCTACCCTTAGCATTGAGGTTGCTTTATCCCTCCCTATCGACATGCGGAACTAAAGTTGCCACTACACAGTGTTGCTAAGAAACCTAGCCTATAACTACCGGTATGGAAAAGAAAATGGGCAAAAGAAAAAACTCATATAAAAGATTCAGGCAAGTAGGTTAACACATGAACTGGCTGCCTAGCTTAACGTCCCACCTTTGAAAAAAACCCAAAATAAACAGGGCAAAAAACTGAGATAAATAAAAGGAGAACAAATCACTAAGAAGAGGAAGACAAAATCAATAGTTAACAAAAGAAGGGAGAAGAAATTACTGCTATTGCTACTAATAATAATACTAGTAATAAAGATATATCTGGGAGAGGGAGGAGGAGCTAAAAAAACAAAAAAAGTAATACAACAAATATGCTACAAAATGATCACAAAAAATAAATAAATAAATAAAAGAGGGGAAATAAAAAGGACCAATGGGAAAGCTGAGGAAGGAGGGAAGAAAAGGAGAAAAAGAACAATCTCGAAAGTGTTGATAATGAAATAAATAATATTAATAATGCAGATATATGAATAAAATTAGAACAAGGCTATAATTGCTGCTGCAGCAGCGAAGATAGTAGCAGGGGCAGTGGTTGCACTTGCAAAACGAAAAGAAAGAGAAGAAAGAGGGGAATGTAGAAATAGGGGCAGGAGAAGCAGAAGAGGAAGGGGCGAAAAAAGGGGTGTCGTGGAAACCAGTAAAAGAGGCAGAGAAGGAGCGTCAAAAGGAAAGGATGGTCGACAGCTGTGGCGTATCAATCGGCGGAAAGTCGACTGGTGAAAGCTCTGAGAGAGAAAAATGAAAAAAACGTATATTTCATGTCGTGTTTAAGTACTCAGCCAGCAGTATGCAATTCTTTGGTCATTTTTATACAAGTACTTAAAAAATGTGGACTTTTTCTGAGAGCTGGTAAGGAGAATGGTAAGGACCCAAAACTCACTTTGCATGCTCCACTCAGGGCAAGGGAAGACTATCTTCTCCGGCGAAGGACACCATCTTTCATTTTCTATTTCCGCTTGAAAGAATAACTTCTTTTTTTTTGTAATCATACTTCGAGATTTAAAAAAGAATGTATTTTTTTGGTGCGGCTCATCAGAGAGGAGCCTAAATCAATAGGGTGGGTGGAATTTTCTACAAAATTGTGATGATAATTTCAAGGGCCAAAATTTTAATCTGAATCAGCACCCCAAGGTTTCCCTCTGCGTAAGTTCCATGTACTAAAAAAACATTTTTTTCGTTAAAATTAATAGTTATTTCCAAGTATAGTATTCTTTTCTAATCCCTCTGAATGCATCCAAACGGAGAAGAGAGGGTGAGAAGGGGATAGAAAGGTGACCTTGAAAGAGGTACTTGCAGATCTCCTTGCGGTTCTTATCTGGAATAATCTGAACAGAGAATTAAGGAATAATGAAAATTAGATGAGAATGGAAATCAAAGATATGCTGGAAGCTCTAAACAAATGATACCATGGCTGCCTAACGGGAGCGCTCTCGTTCTCTATTGTTCACTTGAAGTCTTGAACCCTAGAACTGCCTCGATCCGTTGTCATGCTCTCCACGCTACCGTTGTTTATACGGGTAGAAAATACAACAGAGACATTTTCCACTGTTTGTTTGTGCAAGAAAATGTTTTTTACTTTTTTAAGTCAGAGAGAATTCTACTGTTTGGTGCAATGTAAATGTAGTTTTTCTTTTAAAGTTAGTGAGGGAATCTAATTTTGAATTCATGGTATTAAGTGTTTTAATTTTTTAATTAAAAAACAATTTTTTTTTTAATTTGACTAAAAATGTATCATTTTAGACGATAAATAGGCAAAAGGACAAATCTATATCTCTTAATCTTGTCAACTAATTATAAAAAATATTTGTGTTCCTATCATTATTCAAAATATAATCTCATGATGTCATTGCTGCATTTTGATCATTTAATCTTTCATTTTTCTCCTTTCTTCTAATGAAAAGAAGTTGGAGCATAAAATGATTAAAAAAATAGAAGATAATTTATCCTGAGGTCTATTAAATATTTAAATTATTTAAAATGAAATCATTAAATTATTTTAGACTTTTAAAATCAAAATAAAATATGAAATAAATATTTTTATCTATGGTGATCATTCTAAGAGTGAATGTCAATCAAAGCTAGATATAAAGATAAAAGAGAAATTAGGACACTGTGCAACAATTTAAAATAACCATTTGTTGGATCCAACTTGAGGCCTATATGCCCAAATTATAAATCATCGGTATTTAAATATTGTTTTTTTTAATGATCGAGGTGTTCAAGAACTCTTAGAGCACTCGATTAATTCTTGGAGCATGTGCCAACTTCTCTACCTACACACATAGATAAAACTACGAGGACCCATTGAGGTGAGATGGAATTCGAACTTAGACTCGTGCTTTCTAAGGGAGGTTCATAGCCAACACACCAACCCCTTTAGGCTTTGATATTTCAAATATAGTTGACGGGTGTTTTACAATTGAATTTTTAAATGTTGTATGATGTTGATAACATGGTCTTTAGATGAACTGAATTTTTTCATGACAAGTCAGTGCACTTCAAACCATATTCTTTAATGTTTTAAAAAGTCAAAATATCAAATATAATGAAAGATATTGGCCACTATCAATTTTAATATTTTCTAACAAAATTTTACCAACTTTTAATATCAATAAATGAATCCTTAGACTTTGATTGACAGTCTTATCTCAATTTTCAATTTCTAACCCCTTTTTCATTGGTGCTTTGAAAATTTTGATCTAAATTTTGAAAGATAAAAACAGAAACTGCAAGACAAAAAAACTTCCCGAGATGAAAAGAAAGACAATTTGCCCAACTTTTTAATTATAGAGAATTAGTTTCATTTTTTAGAACCATTGTTGCTAAACTTCCCTTGCATCTACCAAAGAATCAGTTGTATTAGAGAGTAATATCCATTCAATTGTGATGATGGCCTATCCAATCTAGTGGAATGAAAAATTATCACATGCATCTATTGCACGACGTAAATAAAGATGGTAAAATATATAATTAGTTAAAAATAATAATTGTGAATTTTGGACAGATGAGATATCAGGTGTGAGCTGCATAGTAAAATGCTTCTTTTGTTAATGAATATTTTGAAGGAGCGCATTTTTTCATATTTTGAAATAAAACCTAAATAGTTATGTTCAATTTGGGAAAGACCCTTTCCACAACTTTGCATCAATGCCATACAGTTTGAATCATTTTACCTTATGAAGATTATAAGGATATTATGCAGGGCACCTACTTTAGTAGTTCAGTACTTAAATTAGCTTAACTTCATGCAAACTAGAAAATAAATGCCAAGCAAAAACTTGAACTGCAACAAATTACAACTCAGAGAGAAAGAGAGATTTACAGTGCACACCCTCAATCTTTCAAAATTTTCGAGCACCCTACTTTCATTTCTTATCATATCTTATATAGTGAATATACATAAATTACAGTGGGAGACAGGCAACATATCCTGGAAAAGGATTAAACACAAATTGGTGGTGTAAGATACCATGTTGCTGAAAACCATTTTTCTTCCAAGGATGCTACAACATCAAGGACTCTCCACTGTAGTCCTTGAGAATACAACATGCGAGAAGCGGATCTGTTTTTGGCCTTACAGAATTGCAGCATCTTCAGGCATTTTCATTCTTACTGTAACTGGCCTATCACTTCATATCCTTAATTTCAGTCAAATCATGTTACCAGTCTGTTCTTCAACCTGGGAGGCGGCCATTTCAGCTTCGACCCACCATTCGTAGTCATCGCTGAACTCTGTTTCGTCCTGCTGGAATCAGACATAAAAAGCGATAAACAAGTGACAAGAAATGGTATTATGAAAGGCACCAGTTTGCGACTTTGATACTGGAATGAAAGTTTGCACCTTGAACAGCAAACATTTCAAGGACTGCAGATCTGTTCACTCCGTTAGTCCAGAGAATACCAAGGTCCAATTAAATTATAGATGCCAGATCCAACAAATTTTTTCAGGGTGATGAGCACAAATTCTCAGATACTCATTTTCATTGGAAGCAGTTATTGTATTTTTTTTTTTTATGACCAAGGTGTGCAGGCCTCTTAAAGGATCCGACTAATCCTCAGGGTATGTGCAAGTCTCCCTACCCACACACACCGGCTAACTCTATAGGAAGTGGCCCTTTGGAGTAGAGTAGGAATCAAACTTAGGACTCCCGCTTCCAGAAGCGGGTTCCTAGCCATCACTCCAGACCTTTTGGATTGGAGCAATCATTGTTGACCTTTAATTAAAAAAAATTGTAAACTTCATCTTTGAAGATCAGTGATTTGAGATTAGTAATTTAAAGTTTTTACAAATTCTTGGTTGGCAAGATTGTTATCCGTGGTGTGTATCCTTAGATTAGAATTTTTTCTAATTTAGAATTTTTCTACATTTGCGAGTCAGTATTTTATAAATATAGTTGTGTACATTGTATTCGAGTATGAGGTGTAGTGGAAAGAAACAATACAAGTTGCAGCAGCAATCTTTTTTTTTTTCTCATAAAAAAAAGATCCGGCAGTTATAGTTCCAGATCTTGAAATACAATAACAAGATTAAAAAAAAACATTTAACAAAATAAAAAGTGAAACAAGACACTTCTACCAAAGTACTAGTGAGAGAGTGAGAGAGAGAGGCCATGCTTCTGGAAAATAAAACCCCATCTAGAAAAGCAAAAAAGAAAAACTACACATAAAAAAATGATGAAAGATATCTGAAATGTTTCCAAATGTACCGAGGAAGAACATGCTTCCTGAACAAGGGAAGTGAGCAGGCGTCTAGAACAACCAAAGCAGCATTATAAGTAATCAAGTGTGCCATGGAAATGCTTAACGTTATGAAGTCTCTATAGGATACGAGAAATGCATGAACTAACCAGTTTACTTAAATTTGGTGCTTTTCTCATGTGTTCAATGTTGTCTGCAATTCTCATGACTTCCAACCACCACCTACCATCCTTCTTGCAACTCTCCATGACCCTCTCATCATTATCACAGTAACTGTGCTGCACATCATTTACACTAGGCAGAAGATCAAGGTTAATATTAATTGCCTCTCTGCAGTTCTCTGTCCATGTTGACTTGAATAAAGCCACATCATTAGGGATAAAATCCCGTGGTATTGGGCGCAAGGGAGACCGATAACCTGTAGTGATCATTAGGCTCAGAATAACAGAAGCCATGTCAAATTCAAAATAAGACTACCCAATTAAATCTTATCATGTCTACATGTGGCAACATGATTTACTGTATATGAGATCCGAGAAGTTCATGAGGTGAGCCCTTGGTGAATGTGAGACAGCTAAAAAAATAGGCTAGTCCACACATCAAGCAGATCAGTGAACCAAAATATGATGATAAAAGGTTTTGAAACCCAGATTGTAGCCTGAGATTTTCAGCAGGTGTTTTGGTCCCAATGGCAGACTGACATGACCTGCTATGACTCATATACATGATGCGATCCAGCTGATGCACAGGTTGGACATCAGACATCCCACACAGCAAAGTTGCTATGCAAAGACAAGATCAACTTGCAAGTTTTAAGTGAAGCTTCCACACCTCTGCAATCAGGATCGTAACATTTCTGATAGTAGCCGGCTCTTTTGAAGTCAACAATGTACATCACTGAGATAAGAACATATTAATACAGGTTAGCCTGTTTGACTTGGAAAATTTAAAACAATGCTTTTAAGTGTTGAAGAGAAGAAAGCACACACACAAAGGTCTCCTAAACAGGCCAAACATTAGACAAGCAATTAGCACAGTATTGTCACAAACATAAAAATTGCAGGTTTGAGTCATGTCACCATCTCCAAAGAAGGCGCAAGCATGATGAGATAATCCATCAAACAGGAATTATCCCATAGAAAATTAGGAAAACTAATGAGTTTATCCAAAGATATTTTGAATAAGCCACTCACCCAAAACCAGTAGTAAGTTACAATACGAAAGCTACCGAATAATATTAAGGAAGCTGGGTCCAATTTCCGTTCAAATGGGCCTACTGAAGGCCCAAAAACTCAGATTGATTTTTCCAATCAAGCTTTCTTGGAGAAGGCCTTGTTCTCAAATTATCCTGTGCTTACGTTCTCCCCATAAAAACCACACCGAGGTCAAATGAATTAATTTCTACAACACTTGATCTTAGTTTGGGCACCTGTTCTCCAGCACAGCCTGAAAAGAGGCAGGGATCGCCCAATAAACCCTAGAAAGAGAGAGAGAGAGAGAGAGAGAGAGAGAGAGAGAGAGATGAAAAAAAATCATTATCATAAGAGCCATTTATCCCATCAAAATCTAGAGTTACCTCGAGGTTCCCCCCCTCCGTCATTAAAAAAATAAATCTAGAGTTGGCATTTGCAATTGGAAGATGGGGGAGAAAAATTGTCAATGGATAAGGAGGTGGTCAACCAATTCCTCATGTTTCCAATAAAACATACACAAGTTAGAAAGGGCAACACTTCAGACCTTAAGATTATCCAAGTCAAATTTTATTCAAAGAAGCTGTCCAACAGAAGGCTTAATCTTTGAGGGGACTAAAGATTTCCAAATGGCTTTAAAGGGAAAAGTAATGGATGAAAAGGGTGAAGAAAGAGAAAAGATGGATTGCTTGAAAAGACCCCACTAGTTTCCTACTGCAAAGTTTTTTTTATCAACTTCACCAATAGGAGTACCATCATTAACAAGAGAAAGAAGGGTCTCAAATTGTTCAACCTGAGAATCCATTAAGTTCCTCATGAAAGATAAGCCACCACCCTAACCCCCACTACCTCCAAACACTAACCGATAACTTCAACTTGTTGTGTTGAAATGGAATATAGTTCCTTAAATTTTTTTGGGGAAAACTCTAAATGCAAAGGTTCCATACGGTATTGCACCTCCTCTACCCCTTTTTGTCATATTGCACCTCCTCTACCCCTTTTTGTTGATTGACAGGAACACATCACAAAAAACATGTTTTTGTTTTTCAGAGGAAACAGTGAAAATTTCTTAGCAATAGGAAATTCCCCCCGTAGAGGTTGGTTAGCATTGCTAGGGACATTTGGTGGCTGTGCAGGATGAGAGACATCACTTTTACTCATGCACCTCGCGAACTTCTTAGCGAAAATTGGTATCAGCCTTGGAACTTGGGGAGTAGGGGACTCCTTAGTGTATCTTTTGTTGGGAGGGACATATTGTTGTATCTTTTATTTTATGTTTTTTTCTATTTTTCCTTCTCCCTTACCTTAGATCTGGATATAATGCTCCTATACTTGAATCCATCTCTTGTACTCACTCCTTGTTTTTTAATGAATTTAGTCGTCAATGTTCCAAAAAAAAAAAAAACATTTGATTTGCATTCCTTCATTTTCTTTTCAATTGGAACCACCCTTGGATTGCACCTCACAAACATAGTATCTTAGCAATTTTGTTAAGCCTAACTGCCAATTAGACACCAACCTCTTACACTCCCTAGGAATGAGACTAGGGGATGGTGGCAAACCAACAGCTGGCGGAGTTTCTCTAGAAATACAAGTGAATACCTAAAAATAACTTCTGTAAAGAAATATTTGACCAGAAAGGTCATTTCAAGAATGATAAAAGGTAACTATTGTGCTTCTCTTTCTCCTTGGTGGAGTTGTACATAAGTCTTGTACACTCCCCCCCTCTTCTTGTAACCTTTTTTCAATCAATGATATACTTATGTCTCCATTTCAAAAAAAGAATGATAAAAGGTAATGACAATGGCATGTATTCTGTTGAAGGTGCAAGCATTGCTTATCGAAAAAAAATATGCACAAATTACTTTAGATCTACAGAAAAATGTGATAGCTAAGAATAAATGTTCTACCATGATTGCTTTTATGTTGTCTACCAATTCTCTCGCAGTATCTATTCCTTGACATGCTGTAAACGATCAAGCCATATTCTGAGAACCAATACCAGCTCCGAATTCTTCCTTGAAGAGGAATGAAAATACATGACAAAATAGAATATTGTTAATGATAAACAAGCTTGCACTAGGTTTGTGAAATATGAAATTCCAAAATAGCATATACATCAACCAAAACCTAATCTTGATTACCTTATGGAGGCCGTACAATGAGGAATATCTAAACAAGGGAAAAAAAATGCAGAGCACAGATTTCAAATTATAACATTTAATATGTAAGTTGAAGGAGAACAGATTCAACATCTTGCTAACCAGGAGATGCACTTACACAGTGATGTGTTGTTCAAAAAGAAAATTAACAGAGGTTAAAAGGAGACAGAAAGTAATCTTAGACTGAAGCTCAATTGAATTTAAACAGGAGCCTAAATCAAATTTCATCCAAACTGAACTTGTCCAATCATTGTTCAATATATAGGGTCTATTCAGAACCTGGCCTCCACTGATTAAATTATACAAACTGCCCAGTCAGGAGTCTCAAACCTTGGATGAGCTTTGAAAACCATGCATTCAAATTTCTACAATAAACAATATTTAGCTATTATGCAACGAAGGGTGGGTTCCCCAATCATGATCTCTAAGAAAGCTCCTCGAGGTTGCAAACTACTGATGAAACAAGGGATAGCAAGCATCATAGAGAAGATGGCAAGCATTATAGAGAAGATGGCCTCCACAAAATCTTACTTTATTCTCCTTAAGTTTTCTCAGAAACCCACAACCAAAAGAAAAAGAATCCCTACACAAAGGCTTTCTAGTTGATATTTATATTATTTCAATACAAAGAGAAGCCTTAGTCATAATCCAAGCCATTAAGCATCAATTGCAAAATATTATCTCAACCATCTATAACCAACATAAATAAAAAATGCCCAAACACCCTTAACTTATCACCCAATTATACCCTTGGGGAAAATAGGCCATTTCTTCTTCGGTCAAATCAAAATCACAAAAACTCGGGCTCATTGGAAAAGCAAACAAGTAACCTACTCTATGGATCTAATTTCATCTCATTCAGACATCTGCATATTCAAAATATGACTATTATTCAAAATCATGAAAATAGACTCAATGTTCGGTGAAGCTATTAAAAGTAAAACTAACCAAAGATGGAATTATAAGAAAGCTTCTATTTAGTGTTGGAGTTTGAATCTCCATCCACATGTATATCACACTAAGTAATATTAGACTTTTGTCCAATGCCTCCATCACTTGGCCACTTGTGCCTATGGAAAGTCCAACTTCCATGGGCTCCACGATCTCCGTCATGTCAAGGTATAAGGAGAACGAACTCCTCAGCTAACCTGAAAAGAGGCTGATTGCTTCAATGTGAAGGTCACAGAATTGGGGAAAATGGATGTTTCTGATGAGAAAAGGAAAAAAGAATTGACTAAAAGAAAACAATATCCATCTTGTGTCACGAGTAGGGGTGAAACTCAGGTCGGGTTTTGACCCGACCCGCATGACCAGACAGGAGAAATCAACCGGGTTGGGTTGGGTTGAGAAGACAAAAACTCGCATTGAATTCAGGTCGGGTCAGGTTGAGGGATTTTCAAGTTAATCCAACCCGACCCGACCAGGTTCAATTTAGGCTAAAATGGGTTCAAAATGCATGTCGGATTATAATTCGGGTCGGGTTGAGTCGGGTTCCATGTTTTAGTAACTCGGGTTGGGTTGGGTTTTAAAAAACCCGACCCGACCCGACCCGGCCCGATTTCAGCCCTAGTCACGAGGATATTGATCCGCAGGGAGAGAAGTTGAACATGAACAAATACAAGGATCTAGCTGTCATTTATGCTGGAAACTATACTAGAACCATTATTGAAGCGGAATGGCTTAGGGCCCCAATCAATCCCTTTTGTATCCAGGAGAACCGGTGAATGGTCTAAAATGGGGCTGAAAAGTTTAATTTGACTTCCATTAGGGAAAAGGGCATCCTATTCCGGAGAGAGGAGAAACTTGTCCAACCTGGTTATAGCAGCTCTTGCCTAACCATTGGACTAAGTAAAATGTCCACCTATGAGAGGGTAGTCGATAATGTGATTCCTCTCTATAAGGTCCAAAAATTCCTCCATTCCTCTTATATAGTTACCCCTCATTTCCTTTCCTATGGGTATCTCACAATATAAAAATCACCATGAGGAGTTGTAGAGTCCAAATCCTGTGCACATCTCCCATAAACTGGAGTAAGTAATTGATAAGCATGCTTTGGCAGTAAAAAGAAGTTGGACTCCATAGAAATATGGTATAATCCTTTTCTTTATAGTAGGGTTTTGATTTAATTATGCTGGAAGGAATAATCTCATATTTGAAGCACAAAATATGTACATCTCTCAGGGAAACTGATTCACCATTATCTTTACTCCACTGTAGGAAAAACTGAATTACAGACTGGAGTAACCATAACTGTTCAGCTGAAAGAAACATGCAAAGATGTTTGTTTTATCTTTTTCCTGTTTTTTCAACTAAATTACTGCTTCCAACTTGCCTACACAACAAGCACCTTGGTTGTGGAAATACCTGCATGATAGTACAGCAATATAATATCCTCCATGTTGCACTGACTAGGGGTCAAAATTCTGCCTGGCCGATATTTCGGCCGATAAATTTCTCTCTCCTCTTTTTTTTTTTTTAAAAAAAAAATACCGATATAAATCATCTCGGCCGATATCGGACCGATATATATCACAGATATATCGGCCATATCGACTGAAGAAATAAGTTGTACAGGCCGATACAATACGTATCAGGCCGATATTAATCGGCACTTAAAACCGATATATATCGGCTGATATGTTTCGTATCGGCCGATATCTGTACCCCTGGCACTGACAATTTGGTTAACAAACTCAGAAATGAAAACTGATATTCTATGGTTCCATATTTACAGATTCACACTGAAGCCAGATCATCATTTCTAGCTCAGAGTAATCTTTGCAAAGCAATTTTAGAAAACCTAACATGTTCTACAACAAATATAGGTAAACAAAATATAAAAATAAAATAAAAAGTACCACCTGAGACATTTCCAATGGAGGCAATAGACTCCACAAATTCATCCAGTGCAGGAAAAGGTGATCTTCCAGATAAGTATGCCCCAGGTGGATTTCTACTGCAATTGTGAAATGCAAGCTCATGGGGAGCTTTATAACTTTCACGAGAAATGCTATTTACCTGATTCAGAAAACAATTTCCAAACAAAAAAAGATCAGGATAAGCTTGATATATAATACCATGATAAACTTCCTGCCAATATGAGGACACTAAAATGTCTAACGACTATTTTTTTTAGAGTAACATGCGTATCTCCACCCCTTGTTGAAGGTGAGACTAGTCCCACGGATACACAAAACTATCTGCAAGCCTCGTGTATCAAATAACTCTAGGGAGGGTTGAACCCAAGACCTCTGGTCTATTCTCATAAGCTCAAGCGAACTAAGCTACATCCGTGTGGGCAAAATGTCTAACAACAACTTCTACATGACAATCAAAACAAGTTCCATAATTATGCACTTTCAAATGTTGTTTGGCAAGCTTCCATACATCAAAGTGGCATCTATAATGTTTATTAGTGAAATTACATCTATAACTATGGTTTAAAAACTACAAGTCCTAATCAAAACTCAGTCTAGTAGCCAAGCTATGATGCCCGGATGCTTCAAAGAAGGCAAGGTGTTGATGTTTTGTCATGTCAAACACTTCATCTTTTTGTATAAATCCATGTCTTTGCCATATCCATGTCATGTCTGGGCATCATAGTAGCCAAGCTATTTAAAATTGTGGCCACCAAGAGAGTATGTACTCAATAGCCCATGTAGGCCGAACTTTCAATACATTTTGTTTGCACAAAAATTCAATTTATTTTATATTTTATTATAAAAAACTATAAAATATGTAGTTATAACCTATAACATAATCAAATACAAAAAATTACAAGACCTGACTACTCCATCAAAGAAAGTTGCAAAGAAACAGACCCCCTATACATACCACTGCTTACCACTTCTTGGTCAAATTATTGGTCACCCCACTACCTTTCCTTTTGATGTTGACAAAAAAAAAAAAGATTTTTTAAATGTAAAAAACATGCATCTCCAATATCCGATCTCTAACCTAAGCTACTGCATGATTCCTTGAAATATCTCAAAGGTCATAGTATCATCAGCTTTATACAAAGCCAGCACCCTTCCACTCTTCTCCTTTGTTTCATGGCCATTCTCCAATAAGTCATAACACTGAACCAAGAGAACATTGATCTGATGAGACATTAGGATACTCCTACTAGGTGATTATTCACAAGCCAATGACTACTCCAAAATTCCTCTTTCTGTGTGCCACCACCATCCATCAGTCCCAGCCCCATGTTTTCTCTCTCTCCTTGCATCCATCTCCTTCTGCTCCACATCTGCCTTGTAATTCAATCTATCATTATGTAAGTTAGCAATCATTAATTATATTCAATCCCAGAAAGATGGGACAAAGGCTTCAATGATGATAGCAATGACGAACAATCAGCCATTATTTATAGACACTAATTCAATGTTGATAGGCAAACATTTAAAATCATTAGAGTGCAGATCAAATTTTATTGAGAAAAGATAGTGAATACAGAATTCAAATTGTTTATGAGAGGTAATAAACTTGGAAGGTCCTATTGAAAGAGAATCTTACCTCAGAATCAAAACACAAAGCTTTCCTACAATCCAAATCCATTTTGCAGATGAGGAGCTTCTTACAGTCAACATCCATTCTACAAATTAACGACTCCATAAACATTTGCTGTTCACTCTACAACCATTGCATCATAGACCAGTGAATTTATAGTAAGAAACAGAAGCTAGAATTCTAATTATAAAGATAAGCTGGAGTTCTAAGTTTTCTACTCCTGCAGGTCCATAAAAGAATAACATCTTTGTTCTAGTAATCATGATAGTTGGTGCCAACACAAAAGCAATGTTCATATCACAACAGTGCATTTGCTATATGAAGAAAATCACTAAAACCAAAAACAAGCTCAAAAAGTAAAAAAATCTTTGACATATTCTGTGAAGGAAAAAATTGGAGTCCCTGTGTTGAAGCAGCTTTGAGTACATGAGGCCACTCCATATATTTTGGTGCCAAATGCACACAGTGGATCAATGTTGCCATATAATTATGATCTTAAATCATTTCTTGTTTTGCATAATCAGTTTTTCTCTACTTTTGCAGTGGCTTGTTAAAATTTCTCAATTAGAAAACATAAATAAGCCTTGGGATTGAAGTGTGGAATACGTGGAGAAAAAGAGAACAAACTTGTAGGATGAAACACGAAAGCACATACAACTTCAACTATACTAATTATCCATCTAACCAATAAATTAGGTTGTAATTAGTTTCATGCTAACCATCTTCGAGTGCATCAACAACACATGCTTACATTTGATGAGTATGGTGGGTCCACCACAAAGTTACTTGTCACAATGAAAGCACAAGCAACTAAAAAAATTTAAATCAAAGTATAAGTCCTTGTTCCCCCTCGGTGTAGCTGGTTTTTTGAAAAAGATAGGAGTGGATAGAGATAGTGGCATTGTGAATTTTTTGTAATCAATCAGTGGAAGGAGGTTTTCCCAGGTGCATTTTTCTTGTTACAGTGGATTGTCGGGGTTTTTTCAGGGGTGTAACGGTGTTACTGGTATAAGTCTTTAACCAGAGGCTTTGTTTTTTTTCATTTTTATTAAATAATATATTTTGTTATTGTTAAAAAAGAAGAAGATAAGAAACAGCAAATCACCTGCACAGCAGAGGCATCAACATAAAAAATGTTCGTCTCCTTCGTCTCAAGATGCAGAATCTGTTCCACATCTCCTCATCCACTGCCCTTTTTCTCAGCAGGGCACAAAAAGAAGAAGACCAACAGATGCAGGGAGAACTGCTGAAACAGATTAGATGAGGAGACCAACCTCATGCATGAGGTAAAGAGCTGTGCATCAGATCTGGATGACAACAATGAAGGGGAGTAATGGGATCAGACAAAGGTGACAGGTTGAAAGCTTTGAAAAGACGATGGTGAAATTAGAGATAAGATAGGCTGATTATTGCAGGGATGGTTGTGGGTTCATAATCAGAAGCAGAATGGAGCCAAAACAGGTGAGAATCTGAAATATCATATAGATATGTGTACATGATCCAAGACAACTACAAAATCTAACAGATCTTGTATTGATAATTTAGAGACTAACATAATCATGACCTGACCCAATCCTACATACACAAATATATATCTCTCCCTCTCTAAACAGCCTACGAAGTGGTATTCACAATTACACTTATCAAGGGAAAAAATTGTCCCATTGCAAGAATTTAGTTATGATTCATTGTTGCACTCCCCCACCATCTATGGTATATTCATGAAAAGCAAAACTATTTAATGAACCAACCAGCCAATGTCTTTGTAATTGAACCAATAAGGCCAAATTTTAGAATAAACAAACAAGACAGAGATATGCAATTCAGAATGAAAAAGAAATGAAAGCAATGATCCCAAAATTATGTTGCCAAAGTCTTGAAAGAACATAAATGGCCTTATTATGCCTAGTAGAGAAGAACACCACCGCAAGCACTACAAAACAAGAAATTGAAGGCATCAATATTTACAATGTAAGACAATGTGACCACCAGGTAATGATTTTAACAACTCTAAATTGAAAAACTGTAGTACTACACTAAAAGAAGACAAATTATGGTGGCAAAAAGAAAATGTGATTAAGAAAATTATTCGCAACATTAACTGACTTAACATTACGAATTTAGGAGAATGTGGAACAATAAACCCACATGAGAAAGCATGAACATACCATATTCTTACATTTGAAACGTCCAGTTGGTAGAAGAATAGAGCTCTTTCCGGCCTTTGAAGAGAGAGCTAAACGAAAACAACGATTACGAGAATAGACAGCAGTGTCTAGAAAAAGCTGACTTGTGGATTCAGGAGAGCTTGAATCTTTTGAAACATACATCTTTTCAAGTCTTGCATCATTCCCCTGTGCAGTGCTAATGCGCGAGCACACCTGATAAGATGACATACAATGGTACAACTGTTTTTGCACTCATTTTGTTGAGATGTCTAGTCATTCAAAACAAAATTGCCCATAGTTGACAGTAGGGCTTCAACTTTTATCAGACCCAGACCAAGCAGCATGAAAAAACCCAAGAAAAATAGGCTTGAGCTGACCCAAGCTCAGGATGGGATCATTACTGTGCCCAAAATGGTAGGTGAAAATCTGAAACTGGGTTGAGGTCTAATACACTGAAAATACAATCCCAAGCTAAAACCCCAAATTTTGCTCAACTTTAGAGAGAGAGAGAGAGAGAGAGAGAGAGAGAGAGAGTGGTTTTGTTTGAATATTATTACAAACTATCATAAGTTGTCATCATCAAAGCCATCTATCCATAACTGGATTTAGCAAATTGTTTTCAATGGGCCAACTAATGCACCACTCATATGACTCAAACCCACAACCTTGATAGATGCAAAAATGAGCATTTAGCAACCCTTAAAAAAATGAGCATTTACCAATTGCATAGAAAGCTCTTGATGGTTGAATAAATTATATTATCATGAATAGTATGTATAAAACATGATATTTTTTATAATTTATAATTAAAAAGATTTGATAATATAATCCAAATTAACCTGATTGCAAATAAGCCCAACTACAATAAGGTTTAAAACCAGATCTGAGCCTTATACAAATCCCAAGCTTGGGCCCCGTAATTAGTTAATTACAGATCAGGTTCAGTCAGGCGCAAAGCCTGGTTCAACCTGAGCTGTAGTCTAGCTATGGTAGAGATTTACTCTACCTCATACCTAGGCATGGTAAGCAAAAATGCTCTTCCAATAAACACACATAAAACAATTTTGAGAAGTCTATTCTTCATAATATCATTTTGAAAACACTTTGAACAAACTATAAAAATCTCTTATAAAATCTGATTTACATGTACGTGTGTCTCGACTCGAGAGAGAGAGAGAGAGAGAGAGAGAGAGAGAGGTTCTATTAGAATATATCCCAAACCATAGGATCCACCCCTAATCATAATCATCTTTTTTTCTTTTTTGAAATGGTAACTTCAATGAAGAGCAGAGGGAAGACATAGAAGAACAAACAGGCCAATAAGGCCAAAAAACAAACACAACAAGGAAAATTAGAAAAGCAAAGGACACCAAAGGGAAACAAAGCTACATCAAACAAATACTCTCCTTCCAAGCTCTAATTAACTCCAAAATTGAGAAATCCTGAAAAATTCTTAAAAGAAGAGGCCCAAGCGGCACATTTCACTTTAATTCTTTGCGCAGCTTCAATAGGGGATTCTACCTTGTCTTTAAACGCTATTATTTTGTTTCCACCACAGGCTCCAAATGGTGGCAAACATGGCCAATTGATACATAAATTGAAAATCTTTTTTTTTGTACGACCAAGGTATCCAAGTGTTCCACCTGAATTTTCCATGCGTCCCACCTAACTAATCTTTGAGGCATGTGTAAATGTCCTAATCCGCACACGCCGGGTATAGAACTAAGAGGAGTGGCCCTTTTCATGTTGAGGGGCCTTGATCCCAAGACCTCTCACAAACAAGGGTGGGAATTGACCATCAAGCTAACCCCTCAGGGTTTACATAATTGAAAATCTATAAGGCCCTTTATAGAACATCCAAGTTGGTGAAGGATCGGTTTTAAAACCTACATATGCCTCCATAATAAAGAAAGTAGAATTTCGCAAGATTCAGCTAAAGTTCGCTATGAAACTTGGAGAATCCAAACTCAAAGAGTTCCGAAAGTCTAAAAAGTTCCTCGGATCTTTGTCCGACTAGAAACGCTAATTGATCACTCACTCCGGTTGTACGGGCAAACAAAGTTTTAATTGGATAACCAAAACCCCAACTTCTCACTAGAAGAATGGAATAAGATCAAATGCTCAAGGAGAAATAAACACCATTACAAAATTCTTTCAAGAGGTGAAAAATTCAATTGAACCAAGATTGAATTATGGAATTCAATCCCAATTCTACAATGCTACTACAATCATAAAATTCAAGATGCAATTAAATCACTTGCATAAATTGAAATTAAATTAACATAAACTCAAAATTAAATTCAAAAGAAAATATAACAAGACTCACCACAGAGGAGACACTCATACCAAGCTCTAAACTTCAATTAAATTGAACTTCAAATTGTGTTTCTAATATAATGGACTGTCCATGGGTATTTATAGCCCATGGAACAACTATATTCTAGGAATTAAATAATAAAATCATCAAAATTTGTCACCTACATAGCCCACACGATCATGGGGCTTTCCAAAGGCCATCTTTGCTAATCTTAGATTCCACCCTTGGTCATTTGCCATGTAGATTTACTATATCACTTTTGGAAATTAAAATTCATAAAATGACATCATTAATATGACATGGAACAATCCTAGGCCCTTCAATCGATTCCTTGCTTGATTTGAAGCCTCCAAATTTCCTCCCATAGGTGTACACGCCCAAGCAAAGGAGTGTTGCTAATTTGGGCTTTCCAAATTGGATCTTTGTGGTCCTCACAATGCTCCATGCGCCCAATGCTTTCTATGTTGGGTAGATTCCTTGCCATGTGGTATGGCATCCACCTAGGATATGACATGGAGATGATGCAGAATTCGTGTGTCCACCTTCATACAGCAAATGGGCTTCCATTCATGGGCTTAAGAGGCCCAAAACATCATGGAACAGGCCTTGGTCCATATCTCTCTTATTTGGGCTTAAATTTGATGAAACTAGATCCGTTGAAAAGCTTGTAAGGCCCTCTCTTTCCTCCATCAATTCTTGCATGAAATTGGAGTATCAATTCTTCAATTAAGTCTAATTGAACCTCATCTTCCTCACTTGAATCGTCATAGCTTAAGATGCCTACATCACAAGCATAGGAGTAGGAGAGCAAAGGTAGGAGGCATAGACCACTGAACATTGAAAAGGGAGAGAGTGAAGTCCCAAACTGGAGAGAAGAAAGAGAAATGGATGAGAAGGTGGTCAATGTCTTCCCAAGGCTCGCAAACAGAGGAGGCACACACTCACCATGATTTTGTGCCTCTTACGGATGTTATATCTTGGGTGAGAATCTTCCAAGAGCCACAATCCAAACAAACTAATGACCTGCAGAGGAGCTTTAGATGACCAAATAGTCGGGTCAACAACGGGAACGGCGTCGCAATGATTATCTAAAGGAAAAAGGACTTCACCGAGAAAGTGCTTGAGGGGTCAAGCCACCATAGACGAGAATCCTCATTAGATGGGTGAATGCGAACAAGGCTGAGATGATGAAGGAAGGAGGAAAATCTTCAACTTCCTGATCAGAGAGATTTCTACGAAAATGAATGTCCCAAACAATTTGGTCCCTTGGATAGTGAAACAAACGCAATCTGATGCGGGGAACATGAACTAGCTAGAAGAGAGAGGGAAAGGCAACAACAACAAGGGAATGGTCAGACCAAGGATCCAGCCACAAACAAACTCTAATGCCTTTAACTACCTTGAATCTGATACCTTGCTTGAACTTTTCTACACAAGCACTAATAACTCGCCACATTCCTGAAGCTTTCCAGTGGGCTAGATTAATGTCCCAATCCAAGTTGCCAATATTGTACTTGGCAAATAGTAAAGATTTCCAAGGAGCCTCCTCATCAGATCCAATCCTCCAAAACCACTTAGCCAATAGTGTACTATTAACGACTTCAAAATGTCTCCTAGCCCACCAACTTGGATAGGGAGAAAACTTGAACCCAATTGACAAGATCTTTTTTTTTTTGTCGGGGAATCACCCCATAGGAAATCTCTCTCAATATGCTCCAAAGCATTAATCACTGTCCTTGGACACTTATATGTTGAGAGGAAGAAGACAGGGAAAGCTGTAAAGACAGACTTGAGAAGGGTAACTCTGCCACAGTGCCACTGAAGCAAGATGCTTGCCTCTCCGTGAAGCTAGCCTCTTGTTGAACTCGTCAATAATTGGTTCCCAAGGGGAAGGGGAAGGGGAAGGGGTGTCAATGCACAATGGAAGGCCTAGGTAGGTTGAGGGGAGAGAAGCTAGCTTGCGCCTAAAAAGCCAAAAATTTCACTCTTCTTATAGTTGATTTTTAAGCGATGAGGAGAGCTCGAACCATCGCAACCTATGGATGTCCCATAGGCACTCCATGGTTTTTTATAGTTTTCCAAAGCCAAGATAGAATTACATGGACACTCCTACCATGGGCACCCAAGCCCAATATTCTCTCCATCTAGCTAGTTTTTGCCATGTTATTGATCCTAACCACACTCTTATCCTCCTTTCTAAACACGACATATCATCCTTAAAATATTCTCTGCCAATTATTTAATGACGCATAAGCAAAAGAGATAAGAAATACTGAAATAAAAATTCCTACAAAACACTCGATCCACATGGGTGCTCTGCATGCTTGCCAATTCCATGCTTGGAATAAGGGAAAATAGGAGAGAGAACCTCTCTAGTTGGCAGCCCACTTCCTTCCTATCTTGTGTTGGCTCCATGTGGAATGTCCTACATGCACTTATCACCTTCCTTCAGTAGATCTTGAGACATTTTAGGGATAATGCACGTAAAATTCATCACCTTATGTAAGCCATATTTTCTTGGTGCACTTGGACTTGGTCCCACACTCATTATGTTAAAAACTCAAATGGAACCATAGCCCAATGGTCTAGGCCAATTTAATAACACATTTTATCATTGGATACACTCCAAATTAATAACACACTTTACCATTGGATACACTCCAAATTGGGATTTTTTTCGATGCATCCAATTGGTCATAAAACTGTAGGTTTATGCTCAGATGTGGTCTTCAATTTCTTGAAAATGCACTACAATAGAGATGGGAGCATAAAGGCTTACTCTTGTTCTTGAAGGGCCAAAACAGACAACAAAAACAACTTTGTTTTAGAGATAGCTACTTTTTATACAACACTCAAGGACAAACAAAAAAAATGATGATCCGGTGAATAATAAAAAACAATAAACTAAAAAATGAAAACGGGCATCCAAGATCAGAAACAATAATTCATTTGTTATAAAAGAAACTCTAAAAACATACCTCAGCAACAAATGCACCAACATGTGAGTTGTCTTTGAAAGCAATCCCTGGTATGCGAATGATCAAATGCCGTGAAAATTTTTCTGTCAAGAAACAGTAATGTAATTTACAAAATTTCTAGAGCAAACCATATAAGAGAGTTTAAACAACTTAATTCTAATTCCAACTGCAGAGCCATAACGTGGACTAACGTACTCTAGAGCAGATTGAATTTCAGAATAAAAGATGCATAATATATAAACATAATATATATCGATAGTCACATATCTCTAATCATAAATAGACCAAAACTAAAGGTTCCAAGGTCTTAATATACCAGAGGCTCTTTTTAATCTGATGCTTTTGGTTAAGGAATAAAAAAAAAGGGGTATAGGAAGCTTTTGGAATAGTGTCGCAAAAGATTGGTGGAAGTCAAAACTCTTTCAGTGATCATTATTTATCACGTGAGCATGTCTAAAAAAAAGGAAATCATCATCAGCCATTTTCCAATCTACCCATGTTGGCTTTCTAAATTTGATGTTTCCATTCCACTTATCAAAGTCAATATTCTCCAAGACTCTATATTCTATCATGCCCTTCATGTTGCCCATTCAATCCAATCTGTATAGGTCTCACCCTTTTCCTAGTCCCTACCACTTTGTATCTTTCAATTCTTCATACTTACGCTATTGCATATTGTCTGAGGACATGTCCGAACCATCTTAAAAACTTAAAAGGCCTCCCCTCATCTTCTTATCTATTTGGACTATCTTCAGGGCTCTCCTATTGCAACAATTCCTAATTCTATCTTTTTATGTTACTTTGCTCAAGCACTTATCTGTCTCAGCATACACATCTTTGTTACCTGTATTTTATCTACTTCCCTATTCTTCATTGGCCAACAATGTGCTTTATATAATCTTTAAAAAAAAAAAACAGTCTGCTTTATAATCTCTAAAGAAAACACTGCTTTCTATAGCATTGCTCATATAATTGTCATCTTACAGAATTTCCATTTTAATCAAGTTAGCACTCTCCCATCACACAGTACTCCATTAGCTTGCCTACATTTTGTCTACCTTGTCTATCATACTAATATGTTCAATTAATATCATCCTTTTTTTTTAAACAGTAACATGAATATCATTAATTAAACATAAAAATACAAAAATAGTTGGTATATAAGAGTTGTACACCCTCAAAAGAAGCCAAAAGAGAAAAACCCCCATCAACCCCAAAGAACATCCTCCCACAACAAACAAGAGATCCACAAGAGATTCCCTTACAAGAGCTTCCCTTCTATCAACTCCTATTTTGGTGAAAAAGTTTGCGACCCATAAGCGTTTTCATGCTTAAACTCCACCTCTCTCCCAATTAATATCATTTGCTTGGCTCTATAGTTTCAAGTATCTAAATTTATTGCATTGTCACACTAGATCATATCTATTTTAGCCAATTCACCGTTCTTTATTCCCAACTGCTAAACTTGCAATCCATGTTTTCTATCTTTGTTCTAATAGTCTTCAAAACATTTAAAAAGGAAAAAAATGTTAAGGAAAAAATTTCAAGTAGGATAAACAATGAATTGTCAAGTATTATAATATGTCATATTCTAAAAATGCTGAATTGCCTCGAAAACCAATTCCTCAATTTCAGTTGAGCAAAACTGATAAATAATAATTCATCCCGAAATCTCACAACCACTTCTGAAAGTGCACTAAAGATAAGATGTGGATGATTCTAGAAAGAAGACTAACTGTGGAGAATCAGAATCAATGTCATATTAAATTGTTAGCTGCTGATAAAACAAAGGCTTGTCACATCAAAGCATAATAGATGGAAATTACAATATCAAATTGCTGGCTGCTAATTGAATTAAGATTTTGCACATCTAAGTATAAAAGGAACAACATGAAAAATACCGTTGGTAGATGAATCGAGCTCTATAATCCAATCAACGTTACCCTGGATAGAGTACTTGTCATGTAAGGCATCAAGAATGACGGATATTAGGATTTCAACCATTTCAGCACCATTTCTTCCCGGATTGACTCCCTTGTTGAACTCCAAATCAAAATACAAGTGACAAGGAAAACCCTGAAAATATACAGCCGGAACATGTGGTTAAAAGAATGAAGAATTATAGTGTTGTCACATGAACACATGAACAGCACTTTGATGCAACAATTTTGTGCAGGGGTTGTGCATAGTTCAGCCATTCAGGCATCAAGATGGTTGATATGACGTTTCCACTTCAGAATGCAGATGCCCTAAATTTAAAAACCCTCCAAATTGAAAGATAATAGCCACTAAATAGTGGGGCATTTCTCAAATCAATGGTTTATTCCTTCCTACTGCTTGTTATTTTAGGCTAAAATTTTGATGGCAAATATCTCCAAATTTGGTAGATTACATTGCATTCCCACCATGGTTTTAAAAGTCAGTATCAGCCCCATATCAGTTTTCCAGTGGACTGTTTGCATCAGCTGATATGCAATACATGATTGTGATTGACACAATACAAAATGTGGAAATAAGTATACAATTATAAAATAACAAAAATAAGAAAAAATAAAAACCCCAATATATCATTTTTTTTAAGTGTTCTATGGATAGCCTTGGTATCGGTATCACCAAAAACAAGTGTTTATCTTCCAGTAAGATACGTGTAGGTCAATATTTATCTTTGAGTAATATACGATGTTGGAGTCCATGTAAGAGTGCACTTGTATAAAATGGTGTATCGTGATTCATCAAAACCCTACAACTCCTCAAGAAATAGATTGTCAAAATGATTCATGGTCCAAAAGGAACAAGGACTTCTTTTAATTTAACAACTACAAATAAAACCAAAGAAGAAAGCAAATTTCAAAGTATAAGATGCTCTGCCCACCGCTCAATGACAGAAGTTTAAGCAAGGTCTATGACCTGAAGAAAGAAAGCCAGCAATCAACACCTCAGTGAATGAAGTAACTACAAAAGACCTAAGACATTGAAGATCCCTGTTGGGTAAGTCATAGCTCACATGAAAGTCTTACACAAACAGTAATACTAGTCCACATGCCAAGACTTCAAGCAACTGACTGTTTCATACAGTGCCACCCAATTAGTCACCACATAAACCAAGTTGATTGTGTAGAGAGAGATTATGTATCACACATGTGAGATACATAATCTCTCTCTAGTCTCTACGGAATGAATCAACTCACAACCAACAGTTCAAGTCGTGTGCATTCTATAAAATGAAAACTATGTAGAATACAGGACAGCTGAGTCACGTCAAGTAGGATAAGCCTCAAATTAGATTCACTTGATTTCTTCTAACAATTGTGAAAAAAAATTATATATTATGATTTTAAGTAAAGAAAAATCTGAATTAACAAAACCTGAAAATTTAGATGCCAAACTCAGCTTGAGACTGATCAAAAGCAAACAACAAATGTCATCTACCTCAGGAACTCAACAGTCAGAAAGTAGAGGAACAGTTGATGGCATTAAAAACCACAAGAGCTAAGTCTATTATTTATGTAGGAAACCAGAAGTCAAAATGCTGCCCAATACTATCACACTCTTTCAAGTAATAATAATACTGATGACGATGATCATGATGACAACAACGACGATGATGATGATACTAATCCCGTTCTAAATTTGAATGTCATAATAAAGTGTTCAGTTGACGTGTGAATAGTCAAGATGAACCTTTGAAGTTTTGAGCCCAATCATCACCATCATCAAAGTAATTTATTCCATCTATCTAGGGTTGGCATTCATAGTCGGATTAAAAAAGTCTTCCATGGACCAACCACTTATCTAATGCCCAGTTCCTAATTGACAAGTTCTGAGCCTACTTGCTGTAAATTTATTTCTGACAAGCTGCATTTGTCGGTGGATGGGTGCAGAGCTGCAAATAGATGGATAGATGTAGATAAGATGTCCATCCATTTTAATTTAACTATCACTTCCAATAATATGTATCTTTCTAACACAGAAAGTAACAGAAATCACTACCTCCTGAATCACTTCATAATGATGGCGAAATTTGGGATCCATATTTTTGTACCTGAAATGCAGCTGTTAGGACCAAAAAGAAAAAGTAAAATAATGGGAAAAAAGAAGACGGGAAAAGGGAGCCCTATATGCTAGTAAAATCAATGGTTCAAGTAAGCAGAAACAACTGGAGCTTGAATCAAAATAACAATAACCTTCTCCAGAACTCTTCATAAGTTGAGACAAGGAACCTTCTTTGCCCATTCAAACGATCTTGATAGCTGAAAACATGAACTTGTGCATGTGCTTTAGCAAACCTCACTGCTTCATCTTGTTTAGGAAATGTAGCCCATACTTCCTTCCTATATAAACAAGGAAGAGCTGTTGACACCTATGATAGATAATAAAGAAAGATATGTCCAAACATAAGCTAAACTGAAATGGATGAACACACAGAAGGACAAATTAAAGGCTTGATAACATGAAGCAAACCCAATCTTCCAACTGGATACCTTGAACTAAAATCGCTTTGCTCCGTAAGATCAACATGAATTTCATGCAATAAACGCAACAACTGCGATGGTCTCTTCGCTGGCACTCCATGTGGAGATCCATAAAATACAACTGGTGAGATCTGCTTGCTGCTACTAGATTTGATTGCCTTAACTGCTGATGTGTCAAGCTGAATGGATGACGATAAAGTTAATATGAATCAACAAATTATGTCCTAAAACAATGCCAGATGAACTGAACAAAAGGCATAACACAATAACCAAGCAAAAACATGTTTTATTATTTGAATGATCAATAAGGAACGTGATAAAAATTCATACTTAATAGACCTGTATAAATTATAGCAAACTGATACCTAATTTAACAGAGAAGTTACAGGAGTTAGAAGATTAAAATTCACATACAAAGAGATGATTGAATTCTCATAAAAAGAAGCAACCTCAAATGAAAAGGCTGAACCATTTCCATAAGCATTGCATTTTTTTCTCAATGCGTTGAACTTAATGTTACAAACAATGAATGTGCCTCTCAACCAAGATGAGTGCAAACCAAAACTGCCACATCCTGACGCATACATACTGAATAAATAGCAATAGAAATGAAGCAATGCTGAATTTGAAGAGTTAAGTTGCATGCACACACTTTCACTCATTCACGCTGCTAGCCATAATGAACAGATATGGATATCGGTATGGACAAAGGTACGGGAAAAAGGAACAATATCATGCTACTTTCAAAAGTCAAGGACAAAGACACACATATATAGGTATCGCTTTCTAAACATATTTTTATAATGGTTCACAATATTTTTACAATAGTTTATAATGGACTTGAAACATTTTACCATGTTATCATTTCCCTTCCATTAAAATGATACTCAGTCTCCCAAGTATGCGACATCTTGATTTGGCCGGGTATGGTGGGATTATTCGCATAAAGGAGTTCATGGATGCTTGGTCGAAGGTGATTCTCAAGTTATTGTGAGTTGGGCTTTGGGTTCTATTTGTCCGTGGAGATTTTTGGATAAAATTGACAGGATTCGGAGTATTATCGATTTTTTTCATCTTAAAATCACATGGGTTCCTCGCTCAGCTAACTCGGCTGCCGATGAGTTGGCCCGTTAGGGGTTGTCTTTAGATTCGGAAGTGGTTACTCACTTCTTGTAATTGTTTTCTGTGGGGGCTGTTTTGGCCTCCTTTTGTTCTTGTATTCTTTTCTTTTTTAATGAAGTTATCTTTCAAAAAAAAATATATATATAAACTATTACGAGTTCAAATAAGCAAACCTTGAACAACATGATTGGTCAAGCATATACAAGTGTTCAAGGTATTCAACAAGGCCAAAAGTGTTTAAGCCAAATTAGTTAGCATATACAAGTGCTCTGGCATCTTAGATTCTACATTAAGACATACATATCTTCAATAAATAAATAAAAGGTAATGAAACGTTTAAAAAAAAAGTTATGTGATACTAAATTTCTCCTACCCACGCTAAGAACATTGTTTTCTTCCTTCTGAAGCACTTGATATCAACTAGCAGGAACTTCTAATGCCAATTTGTCCACCAATCCACTTCAGAACTCACACTTCCCTCACATTCATATTCTTATTATGAAGCATTGCTGTGTCACCCACATATGAACCCCCACCCAATTTGCAGAAACACATCTCGCATGCAAATATGTTTAGATCTACAAACATTTACCAGCACTCCTTTCCTTTCCCCTCAAACATTTCTGTTTAACTCACCATTTTTTTAATTTTTGACATGCCTTGAGTTGTTCTCATGCACATGCTCCCTAAGTGGTCGACAGTTATTTCACACAAATTTAGTGTAAAAAAAATGCAATCCATTAAACAATGATTGGGAAATAATGACTTAATCATAGCTGGGATTTGGAATGTACACCACAAAAGTTTACAGAAACACAATTTTGGGGCCGTAACAGCCAAATATACTGAACTACAAATCAAAATTTTACAAGGGGGTGGAAGATAAGCTGGCAAGAATCCAACGGAATTTCTTGTGGGGTGATAGAGAGGATAGGAAAAGAGTCCATCTTGTTAGTTAGGACAAAGTTACTAAACTTAGGGAGGAAGGGGGATTGGTGGTGGTGCCATTGGGAATTAGGAACCAAGCTTTACTGCATAAATGGAGTTGGAGATTCAAACAGGAAAGAGATTCCCCTTGGAAAAGAGTATTAGGGCCCAGATATGGTGTGGAAGATGTGGGTGGGTGGAGCCTAGGGAGTAAAGTGGAAAAGGAAGGTTCCCCAATGGTTACAGCGTGGAGGAGAACAGGTAAAGGTCATTGGGAAGGTAGGAGATTTATTTAAGAGGAACCTTAGGATGTTAGTAGGTAGAGGGGATAGAACTTTATTTTGGGAAGATTTGTGGATAGGAGATAGACCTTTGAAGGGGGTTTTTCCTCAACTTTATCAAATTTCCAGGAATAGAAAGGCTAAGGTACATGAATGTTATGTGGTAGAGGGGAGTATATCTCGATGAGAGGGAGTTTTTAGGAGGGAATTGAGTTTGAGCAAAATAGTCTTGAGGTGCTGATCACTCTCGTAGGGGAAATTCCTATTTTCACGAATGAAGATGATGAACATATCTGGACAAGCGATCCATCAAGAGGAAATTGGGTTAAGGCAGGGGTTAATTTGGTAATGAGGAATATTAGCAATTGGTCTGACGTTAGTTTTATGGTTTGGATGGGAGTAGCTCCTCCTCGTGTTCAGGCTTTTGTTTGGTGTGCATTGAAGGGTAAAATCCTCACTTGGGTTGGGCTTAGGCACAGAGGCATTTTGAGTGGTGCTGATGATCTATCCTGTATTTCTTGTGGGTACCAAGAGGAGGTTTCAATCATATTTTTAATCATTTTCCCATAGCTAGTGCTCTTTGTTACAAGTTTGCAGACCTAATGGGGTTTTTTTGGGCAATTGGTGAATCATGTAATAGCACTATGGTTAGCTGGCAGGTTCAAAAGGTAGGGAGGAGGAGGAAAGTTGCTATGAATACCATTCTCGTAGCTGCTCTTTGATCTATTTGGAAAGAAAGGCATGTGAGGTTGTTTGAGAATAAAGTTAGTGATGTAGAGGAGGTTTTTGAGTGTGCTAAGTGGAGATTATTTGCATGGTTGTCCGTTAGTAAGGAATTTGTTGGCATTTCGATGTTGGATTTTTATAGGTCCTATGAAGGTTGTTTGGTTTGGAAATCTAGGAAGGAGTCAATAAGGGAAGTGTGGTGTGCACACTCATTGGGAGTTTTTAAGTTTAATGTAGCTGGAGCGACAAAAGGCAAAGCAAGACTGGGTAGAGTTGAAGGATATTGTGCAACTCAAACAAAGAATTCTTTTTCCGAATAAATAGGTGTTAAAGACTCTAATGAGGTAGAGTTAGAGGGGATTAGGAAAGCCTTGGGTTTATGGATTAATTTTGGTCAAGGAAAGTTGAAAATTAAAAGACATTATGCACATGTCATTAAATGGGCAAGGGTAGCAAAAGACCGCCTTGAAAATTACTATCATGGTAAAGGAAATCAAAGCTTTAGCATTGAAAGCAGATGTCTCCTTTCAACAAGTGGACGATCAGCGAAAGGAGTGGCAGACTTTCTCTCTAAATTGGGGGTGGATAGGGATCTTGAATGTGTTCTTTTTTTCTTTTCTTTTTTGAGGTTTTTGTTTGTTTTACTGATATGTAATTGGTGATGAGGGGCGGGAGGGTTGTTTTAATAATTCTTTTTTGTGGATTACTGTATAAGGGTTCTATGGTTTTCATTGTACTTGAAGATGGGTATATGTCTCTTTTACTCTATACTATGTATTTTCCCTTTATTTAATGTATCGCTTTTTGTGACTGTTCAAAAAAAATTACCAGTTAAAGTTGTAGCAATCTGCAACCTATCAAGTTAACCATTCTTCTAATGGATTCTATAATTTTTTCTTGTAGATAATGTAAGGATTCCTAACAATCAAATCATGCACTGCATACGTGGAGAAAAAAAGTCCAATATGTTTAAACCCTTCTAGCCCATGTCAAAATGAAAGAGTCTTGAAAGTTAGTCACTTGGTAAAGCTCATGCCATATAGCAATGTCTGAACATCTCTACAAAAGCATATGCTGGAACTTACCCAAAAGTTTAAAAGAAGTTTCTAGGTTCAGCTAATCTGCCTTAAACTATCACCGTTTCAACAAAAAAATCTGCCTTAAACTACATAAACTGATTAATACGTAAAAGTCAAATTCCGTGCAAAACCCAAAACAGATCATTTTACAATGAAGAAAATAAAAATCCTTGTGATGAATTATATTGACTAATTTGAAGAATCAAAATATGTGCAAGTCATCTTGGTATGGTAGACATCAGAGAATGAAGTGAGCATTTCCCAAATGCACACTTGAAAACAGAGACAGCAAGAACTATATCCACACCCAGCCAAGTTGCACCCTAAAGCTGAGTTCTAAAACCACTGGTGAAATAAGATTTTATGTGTGTGAGAATTAGAGACCAATGAATGGATTCATTATAGTGTTGGTTAGGGCAATTCACCTCCATAGAGTTAAATAGGTCCAAGGAACCCACCCCCACCATACCGATAAAAAATGAGTTATCCAGTAAAGTATAACATGGGTGGTAATTACTCTTACTAATAATGTGCTCAGTATTTCACAACTAGAAAATCCGTGGTTTTGATCACTGAGTGATAAACAACCTGCCTCTAAGCATCAGTGGAATTCCAGGACACGACAAATTCCTAATAGCCGATCAAAAGGTTACACAGGTCGAACCACTCCACAGCCAAAGTCCAAGAAGTAGCTAAAGATCCAAAGAAATACTCAACAACATCTGTTCTTAAGATAATATATAGATAAATAAATCTTAGATAAAATTACTTAATGGAAAGAAGTGCTCACTTTCTCCATGCAACGTTGCATTTTCACTGAATCTTGTTTTAGTTGTTCCGTTGAACTAGGCAATGAAAATTCGACGAGTCTGGAAGCTTCACCATCTTTTGAACCCACTTTCTTCAGTTTGTCTCGAGAAGCTTTTCTTTCCTTCACTGCAGACACTGTCATATAACCAGATACAATTAATTTGTCACGAAAGCAACCTAACAAGCAATAGATAAATTGTAAGCAAAAATGTCAGAACGGTGTAGCAGTATGTGAAATACATAAGGGGCTTATTTTCAGATGAATCTTTCAGTAAATCAGTGACGGCCCAGATATACTAACTGTTACTTGTAACTAGGATATGCTTTATAAGCACATAATTTTAAGAATAAAAACCCTCAAATTGGTTGTTTTGGTTAAGAGTGCATTTGGATGTTCCCCAATCCAAAGCAGGTGATCATTTCTCGTGTGAACAGAACAATAGACAGAAATTTTAACCCCTCAGAAATGATATTCAGAGCCCCCCATATTGGAGTCTATGCGGGCAAGAGTGGAAATAAGTGGTTTATTGGGGTTGGGAGTAATCTTACAAGGAGGCGTGACACCGCATTTAAAGCATTCGAAGAGTCGATCCACATCGTCCCTATCTTCTCTTTCTCTTGAGGACATCTCTCTCCGAAGAAGAAGAAGAAGAAGAGGAGGAGGAAGGAGAAGAGAACGAGCAGAAAACTAGTTGAGTGTGAGGAGGAGAATGAGCGGGAAACGAGCTGAGTACATCGAATCGAATGGCACTGATTTCGATTTATCTGAAGTTCTGAACGCTAAGATTGAGTCACGAGTCAGCATTGTACCGTTAATAAATCTTAATCCTCCTATTAAAATTAGTCAGTTTCCTGTTTAGAAAGCTCTGATACTTAGAATATTGTAAATTTTAAAACTAATTCAATTAAATTATTTCATATATAATTTTGAATATTTAAATTTTATACATATAAATGTTTAATTATATTCAGTGTAACTTGAGGTACAAATGAAGCTAAAACTGAGCTTGGTGTAGATTCTCACCATGGAAACCTCATATAAAATCCAGATGAATATTTATTTATAATTATAATCAATGAGTCATCTAGAAAAAAAAAGGATTTATAGTTTCATTTCAAAAATAAAAAGCAAAACTCATTTGCCTTTTGCATGGGTGAATATATAAAATAATGAAAATATTCTTAAATTAGTTTACATTTTATTTAATTAGGTACTGAAATTTTTCTATTAAATTAGTGCTTTACAGGATTTGGATTCACCTTCACACCCATTAATCATTGGACAGAATGCTTAATGTAGCGACGACCCTGGTGGTTATTCAAGATGATGAATTTGATGGACTCCACAGGAGATACAAGATAAATAAAATAATAGTTCTAGGAATTAGTATAAATACTTCTCTTAAAATAAAAATTAGCTTATCCTTCAGTTCAATTATTATTAAACTCCTTTAAATTTTCTTTACATAATTTAGAGTTCAATTAAATGTTCTACGTTTTCTTTAAAAGCCGTTTTTAAAAAGTACTAAGGATACGGGAGAATGTTTCTCACACTGAAATTTAGAAGTCGGACATTCATACTCCAATTTGAATGAATAAGTGGATTGAAAAATGAAAGATCAAAGGCAGAAAGAATTAAGCTTTTACAATGAGTGATTGCAACTGTTTTGCACCCTTTGTTTAGCACTTCAAAAATAGTAATTGCTTATCTATTTTTCAGTACCAAGGGGGAAAATCTCTTCGAAATTTCTGGAGTTAGATTAGTTCTCTTAAAATCTCTATTTAAGTCATTGTATTGATACATATTTGGGCATTTCAGAGCTGAAACGGAGGTTGCCTTTATTACCGACTAAGGTTGAAATCGGGTCGGGTTTTTTAAAACCCAACTCGATCCGAGACCTTGAACTTTTGACCTGGACGTCTTGACCCGACCTAACCCTAATTATAATCTGACTCAACCAAAACCCGACCCGACCAGCATTTTGAACCTACTTTAGTCTACTTTTTACCAGGTTGGATTGGGTTTGATCAGGTCGGGTCGGGTTAACTTAAAAATCTCTCAACCCAACCTGACTCGAATTCAATTCTGTTTCTGACTTCTCAACCCGACCCGACCAGACTTTCATAACCTGACCCGCATGATTTTTGAGTAGGGTCATGTGGGTTCTGACCAAAACCCGACCCGAGTTTCACCCCTATCACCGACCATGGAATGTTATCAAGCCCATTCAGGCCCAATGGGCAAAGTCCAGACTTGTTCAATGAAAACGGGCCCGATGTTGATGGATCAAGCCCATTTGCATGCAGCAGTGAATTCTATGCAGAGAGAGAAAATGATTTTACATTGTAAATCCTTATGCAAATGATCATTATTTAATTTAAAGAGAAAAAAAAAAAAACGGAGAGATAAAATGAATTGTTGGCGTAATTTGAACCAACAAGTTCCAATCTTGATGTTCAATTTGTAAATGATTAAAGTGAAAAAAGTTACAAAACGTAAATTGCCTTTTCCCCTCATTCTTTAGGGCCCAAATGACAAAACTATATAGTATCCTGTATCCCATCTGTACGAACCATGGCTCGTGAATGATGCCTGATAACAAGTAGGTATCATTATTGGATGAACAGGCATGGACCTGTGGTCCCATCATTAACTATTCATGGAATCCGATTAATGCAATAGGTCAGTCCACACCAACTTGTTGGACTGTTGAGGTTATCTATACACCACCTACTCTTGGCATCCGACCTTCCGCACTCAAACCCCATTTCACCCGCTCGGAATAGAAAACTTGTATTATACTTAGAAATTTACTATATATTGGAGTGGATTGCAAAGGAGGACCTCACTCTTTATTTATAGTATAAGCATCGGAAATGAGTAGTTAGTATTATGACACTTGGCAAATATCCAATAGCGGTAAGAAACGCTAGAATCTCTAACATCTTTTAAGACACTTCGATGTAGAACTCTGTCCGAGTCATGATATTGTCTACTTTGACCGATTGGAAATCCATCGTGTCGAGCTCATTTTTTTTTTCAACATATGAAAATGCATTATATCCAAGGGAGAAGAAAGCCACCCTATAGTAAAAACTCTGAACGTTTACTCTTTCAATATGAGACTAATGCCCAACCCGAATCCACTAAACTGGCAAGTGGGACTCCTCACAACTTGAAATCCATCAGGCTCCACATCACACTCCTCGACTCTCGAACATTCTAGAGAACTCTACACTCTTCATCTACTAACTGTGCATTTAGTCTACTACATTTTGCTCGTTCTCTCTCTTGAGCCTGGGAAATGGAGTAAAGAAACAATCCCAAATTTCTGGAAACAAGGCCACCAGGCTTCTCTCTTTCCTTCTTCTCTGGGGAGAGTTCTTTCGCATAGGGATGCAACTCAGGTCGGGACGGGTCGGGTAATTTAAAACCCAACCTGACCCTATTCGAATTCTCGACCAGGACTTCTCAACCGACCCGACCCGAATTCTAACTCAAATCAGCTCAAATTCTTACTCGACTCGTATTTTGAACCCATTTTAGCCTAATTTTAGTCAGGTCATGTCGTATTAACTTGTAAAATCCTCAACCCGCCCGACCCGAATTCCATATGGGTTTTTGTCTTTTCAACCCGATTTGACCTGCTGATCAGAAATCCTCAACTCGACCCACATGATTTCTCGAGTCGGGTCATACGGTGACCCAGTTGCAGCCCTACTTTCACACATCGAACAGGTTCCTTGTTCAACATGCATATTGTAACTTGGCCAGTGGAGTTGGTTGAGTGGTATCATGCAACGTGAGTGCATGTAGCTTTGAGTGGTTTTGATTTTTTTTTTTTTCTAATTATTATTAAAACTATCAAATATAAGTTAGAATTTATTTTGTATTGGATTGGATTTCTAAGAAATTGAATAAAAAATTACCATCACCATATAAAATTAATAAGATGTAATACCAATGTCTATCTCATTGTTTGGATGTTGTTTATGTAAGGACACAGGGAATTTATGAATAAAGGCTCCATGGTAGGGGACTAGGGGTTGATGAAATTTATTTATCAATGATGTCATGAATGTTCTATGTCGTTGTCATGACTTGGGTATCTTTGATATTCCACATATGGAAGGCTTAAGTTCAACTAAACAATTTAAGATAGAATACGACATAGGTCCTCCTCTTTTTTTAAATTTAACCTGTTCATTGACATTGATCACTCTTTTAATTATTGTCTTAAATTTCATCTCAATTGATATGGTACACTGATTTATGCTAATCCTAATTTGTAATTATTTTGAAAAAATATAGTAGAGCAAATCATGATTTAATTGCGGGTTTGACTTCGCGACAAATTATATTACGGGACTCACATCAACACAAATGGAATTTTTACATAATAATATAATATATATTATATATATTATTATTATAAATTATTATATTGCAAGTTGTGAGTGGCTTAAATATTTAGAGCTAAGCCTCTCTTAATAGACAAGAGCCTTCTAACTTAGAGGTGGACCAGCCTGTCACGATCTTAGAATTTTTCAAGTGCTTCACCATTTACCTCATGGAAAGGAGAAGACAAAGAGAACAACTCTCTAATTTACTTTTGGATTTTGCCATGGACGTGTATGGCATTATACGGTAATATTTTTCTCCATCTCATTCAATGAAGGCCATCATCTAAATTCAAATCAAATTGTCTAGGACCACCTCATCATGTAGATGCTCAAAATTTATTTAAATTTTGTGATGCTCTTTTAAGGGATTTTTTAATGAGCTGGTCTGCCCGCTTCATGAAATAGAGTCTTGAGTTCGATTAACGTTCAACTCTAACTGACTACTCTATGTAGATTTAATTGGTGTGTGTGGATTGGAAGATATACACGTGTTCGTAGATTTAGTTTTACCTGGAGATATCCATATCATAAAAAAAGGATTGACGAAACAAGAAGAAAATCAATGAAATATGTACCAAAAAAACTGAGGATAAACACTTTTCAATTTAAATTTAATTATATGGTAAATTTAATAAGTTGGTTCTAATCAATAGTTTGGATTTAAATAACGCTCTCGTATTGGATGAGTGTGTAAGCATCTTGGTATAATGCTGTTGTTGATGAGTATATTCCGACCCTCGTTTTATATGCTTTTGGTATAATTTTAGTTTTTGCAGAATATTTTCTAATCCCATCTCTTTGCAATTTGTGTTTAGTGTGTTACGGTGTAGGGTCTGTGGGCTTAGGTGATGGACTTTGGATGTTTTTGGAAGCATCTTGCTATAAGATAGAAAAAGGAAAAAAGCATTTGAAAATTGTTTAAAAAAATTCAGTGTTCTTTTTTTTTTACATAAGGATCAAAGTTAAGCCACTAATTTTAAGAAAAATGTCCAAAATTTAAGCCAAGCATAGTTCTCTTTTAGCAGTAATATAACAAAAAAAGCCTGGAGAATATACACATGCCAAATTCATCTGCCAAATGGGCTAAGGGAGAATAATAACTATCTAAAAAAAATCTTTTTAAAAAATTATTTGTGGCAAATTTGGAAAAAAAGGGTCGTAAGAAGTTTGCAAGGTCAAGCAGATGGCCAGTTTTATTTCCATTATCTTTAAGTGGATCCTTTCTTGTGTAAGAGTTTACAAACTAAACTTTGATAGAGTTGTGGACACCAGAGGGAGGAATATGAGGGCTTATGAGAAACTTTGAAGGAGACATTTTAGTAGCTTAGGCTAAGAAAAAATTATTTGAGACCTAGGTCGTTTGAGTGATCCTCTAATTAAGGCATAATATTATGCTTCTATGACCCCCATGTTTCCCTTCATGCAATGGGTGCACTATTTTTGTTTGGAAAAAAGAGAAAGTTAAGAGAATATAGGAGATTTCCCCTTTTTTTTATTTGGTATTTACTAAACAAACAAAAGTGGGTCTCAATTTTCCTTCCATTCTCCATCCCCACACACAAAAGGAGCAAATTTATTTCCTTTGAGGTTACATTTGGATGGGGGTAATGAGGGATAATCTCCATTACCCTTATTTGATAATTAAAGAGTAGGATAAAAAATTAACTTTTTACCCCTCCTCTCTCACTTTTGAAAATCATTTCCAAACAAAAGGTATTCATAATACTTAGAGTAACTCCTGATCAAAAGTAGTGCAAAATTTACTCCTCATCCAAACACACCCTTAGTTGCATTTGGACATGGAGAAAGTTTTCAGGGAACTCTCCTGTGTTGAGGATTATTTGTCAATCACAATAGAAATGTATGAGGATAATTTTTCAGGAGAAACATATTTTGTCTTATGATTTAGTAAAGTAAATTTCAATTAGGAAAAAGAGGAGAATCCCATTTACACTGTTGCTTTGCCTCCATCCAAAGAGACTCCTTGGGGTGAGAGGGGAAGGGGTTGAAATATGCATGGGCATTCAACACTTTATACAAGCAAATAAATAGATTAAGAGGCAAACTAAAAAAGAGGCTTTATCTCATTGGTAAGCTAGCAATAAAAAAGTGATAAAATTACAAAGAAACAACTCATCTTTTAACTCTAATTATCATTTTATCTCTAACCAGTGATAGCACATATTCCATGAGATAACTTTCAAAATCAAACACCTATGGTGTAGATGGATAGAGAGAGGCTAAATTGTGAGCTACACAATTTGCCTCAGTATGTGAGGGAAAAGCCTCTCAAGCATTGAGCTATTTTAGCATATACATAGTCATATTTCAAGTTTTTCTCTCTTGTTATCCTAACTTTTCCTTGATCTTTCAAAAATTTCAAAAGATTTTTGGAGTCCCTTTCCAACATGATGTGGGTCTTATTGTGTTGGATGAGGAGTTGAAATTTTTTTTTTTTTTCTAAATAATCCCTTGATTTCATGATATAATATAAGTTTCTCCTTTTTGTTTTCTCTCTTTCATTCATTTCTCCTGTATTTTTTCTCTTGTGATACCAAATAAGATATTGAAGAATCTCTAAATAGGAAAATCTCCTTCTTAAAGATTTTTTTTAAAAAAAGTTCTTTTTGTTCAAGTACAACTTAAAGATAATGGTGTTATCCAAGCATCCATGTGCTTGGACCATGTGCTTTGTTTGTGTACATAAGGCAATGCATTACAAACAAATCCTTGCAATGGTGCATATTTGGGCAATGCTTTTACTCATGTGGCTAAGAGCATCCTCTTGTGATGGAGTATATTGGGTGGAAAATTAAGCATTTGTGGCTGTGTTGAGGGCAATTAGTCAATTATTTCGACATCTTGTGTCAGTGTAAATCTTGTATTATACTTCAATAAAACAATTTTTTGTTAGTTGAGATACATACATGTCTAAGCAATCTCATAATAGAATTACCTCTATGAAGCTATTTATAAGCAACTCCTAGGATAAGTCAAAACAACAAATCAATGCATCTTAAGTGGTGGTTGACATTGAATCTTTTAAGTTTATAATGAAAAAAAATTGAATTGTATTTTAGCCTATGCTCTTCATTGCCATTTGCTTTTTCACCTTTGTGTATCATGTTTGAGTTGCGTGCGAGATAGTTTGATCATACTTTGTAGTTAAGTTTGGATGCCATCACAAGTTAGCAAGTAATGAAAACTCGACCGTGCAGTAATAAATCATCATTTGGCATGTCTTGCAGATACTCGGGCTAAGAAATCTCATTATTTTGACATGTAGTGTCATAGTGGGTCTTAATGTTATAAAAAATATATTGATAGATAGATAGATTATCATGAGAGCTATAATACTGTAAAAAACGAAACCCATTAAATGATGTTAATCATTGATTTTTTTTAGTGGTAACAAAGGTAGAATATATTGATAAAGATAATACTTACAAAAGCAAAAACAAGAAAGCAAGATTTAAGAGGCTTAAACCCGCATACAAGGAAAAAAAAAAAAAAAAACACATAAAATGTAAAAAGAAACCGTGTCCCAATCCAGAGATTATAACAAAAAAAATTAATATAATCTTCACACCTACAATGTAAAGGTCCCTCCCCCTACTGAATCTACACTCAGCTTGGCAAAGAAGTCAGCGACTTTATTAGCTGTTAGACTAATTTTTGAAAATCATACTTCATGGCTGGAACATAACTCTCTGATCTCCTGGCCACCAAAATCTGTTTCCAATGAGGTTTTTTTCCATCCCTTTTCTAATTTGATTGTATTCTTTGAATCCCCTTTGAAGATAAGTCTACTATGCCAACTAGGGATCCATAGGTTCAATGCTCTCTTAATAGCTAAGAGTTCAGCTTCATTAGAGTTTCTCATTCCCACTGATTCTGAAAAGACTAGGATCGACCTACCGCTAGAATCGTGAAGTACCTCTTTGCCCCCTGCCTGTCACGATTTTCCTATGGTTGCCACATCTACATTAAATTTATAAGAACCTGATAAGGGGGGATTCCATTTTTTCGGGATTTGTCTTTTTCCAGTGTTATCCCTCATACAACCCTCTGAAATTTTGAGAAAGTAATTCATTTGAGGAGTCTAAAATCCATATCTATTATAAGGCACATATATATCCTCCACTTAATCTTTACTAAAATCTGATTATCCTCTACAACCTTGTTTTCAAAGATCCTACAATTTCTTTCATTTCAAATCGACCATAGAATTGCCCCGGATATGGTACGCCAAGTTTTCTTTTCTTTAGGCCCTACACCCTTCATAGTCCAACTTCCTACAATACCTTTACATGAGTTGTCCATAACCCATGATCCCCCCATCAAATCTGCCATCACGTACGAAGAGGTGATTGTTGGAGCTGCTACGAACGAGTTTCACATTAGAAGTGTAGAGTGAAATTTAGGAGTTTATAAATGACTTGGGTCACTCCCACCTAACAGGCTAGTCTTTTAGACGTGAATCTCAAGTCCTAACAAGTGGTATCAGAGACATGTTTCAGGTTATCTCATGTAAGTTCAAGAGATCCTCAAGGTGAACGGGATGGCTGGCATTGCTCTCTCTACCAGAGGGCCTCATTGAAGTCCATGTACTAATAGTGATCTATATCCTTTTCCTGATGATCACCAAATATACAACGAGTCTCGTCATCCAGGTTAAGGATTCCCTGTGTAGTTCCATTCTTGACAACAATTTGACTTTTAGAGTATGCCATACAAAAGTCTGAACCCTTGATGGAGCCACACCCACCCAGGCTTAGAGTGAGGTGTCCTATTCATCGATTGAGTTGAGGAAAGATAGTCCTATTGTAGCCTTGATCGAATATTGATGACGCTCCTACTAAAATCCTCTGGTCTTCCTCATCTCTAAAGATAAGGAATTCTCCTAATATCGTTTTAAAATTAAAAATAAATCATTAAATAAATATTTTGACTTATCATTATTTGCACCAAATAAAATTTATAAAAAAGTCAAATTATTTTTTTTTATAAATTTCAGTAGATAAAATTTAATATAAAATGGATTCAACATGAGTCCTTTGTGCTCGGTAAAAAAACGCCCAACTACATTGTGAATTCGCCCATATCTTTATAAATCTTTAGATTTTTTTTTTTTAAATTAGAATTATGTGTACTATTATAAAGAATGTAAAACTTATCTTTATTATATAAAATGTATTTTATATCCAACTATTCAAATTAACGGGCCCACAAGATGGGTTAGCGTGTTGGATTTTGACACAACCCGGTTGAACTTACTCAGTTCGCATCGTTCGGAGTTCTTCCTCTCTCTTAGTTCTCCCTAACTCCATGGCCCTGCGACAGTAAGAATTCTACCAAATGCTCCTCGCTCTTTCTCACGCTATTAATCGCCAACCGGAACTCACCCTTTAGTTTTTATTTTCCAACCCAAGAAGAAGATGATGACGAACAAAAAGATCTTCGTCTGATAAGATTTCTCTCTACTTTCTACTCTATCAAGAATTAAGGAAAAAAAGAAGCAAGGAATGGCAGCGGACGAGTCGTGCTGCAAACCCATGTTCTGGGTCTACCTCCTTGTATGCCTAGCGCTGGTTCTCTTTGCTGGGCTCATGTCTGGTCTCACTCTCGGCCTCATGTCTCTCAGCCTCGTCGATCTTGAAGTTCTCGTTAAGGCCGGCCAGCCCCAAGACCGCCTAGACGCTGGTCTTTCTCTCTCTCCCCCTCTCTCTCTCTCCGGATATATTATGTATTGGAGCTTACAAGTATTACTCATATTTAGATTTCACAAGATGTTTTAAATGTGCTTTTATGGGCAGCGCCCTGAGTGCTGACGGGAACAATTAATGATGATGATGATGATGTGCGCGAAGGGAAATTGAATAGACTCATGTTCTCTTCTTTAAGTTCTAGCTCTTCTGTTCAATTCTGGAGGACTCCAAAATACCCATGTTCTGTTTTCTGAAAATTTCTGTTTTTCTCTTTTTTTCTAAATTCTAATTCTTCCTTTCAACAGTACTATTCTACATTCTAATCCTCCATTCAACTGTCTGGAAGATCAAGTAAAGTACCCATGTTTGTTTTTCTTAATTAATCCTTCCTCTCAACTTTCTGCTAGATTTTAATTAAAATACCATTTTCTCTTTTCTAGATCTTATAACCCCTCCTTTCAACCGTCTGGATGATTTTAAGAACAATAGCCATATGTTCATCCAGAATTACTTGTTTGCGACTGTAGAAATTTCTTTATTGTACTGGGTTTGAAGTTTGGGACCCAGAATAGAAATCCAAAACGGATGGAATTGCAGAAATTTCTTCTCATTTATTCTTTGTTCTACTTGGGTTGACGGTTGCATTAGTTATAGGTAGAATGCCCCTTATGTAGGCTAATTCCACTTTCTATGGCAGCTAAAATTCTTCCAGTTGTGAAGAATCAGCATCTGCTACTCTGCACTTTGCTTATTGGCAATTCCTTGGCAATGGAGGTATCACCTTTTCTATCTCACTTCCTTTATTTTTTATTTACTATTTTTTTTTTTTTTGTTTTTAAACATGTTTTATTGGTGCCCTTTCCTAGTTAGTTTTCTGGGTTATATTAATTTTATTTAATTTTTGGCAAATTCCAGGCACTTCCCATTTTTCTCGATGCACTTGTCCCAGCTTGGGGTGCAATTCTGATATCTGTAACACTTATTCTTTCATTTGGGGAGGTACCATTTTGACTGGCGTTTCACAATTCTGACCTGTGTACAATGCATAATTTAAATCGCACTGCACCATACAGAAAATGCAGAAAATATCAATATGATTGGATCACATTTGCATAATTTCTTATCTAATTGCATGCTCTAAGCACCTGTTAATTTATTATCTGACCATGAATTGGGACTGTGAAATCGCTGTACGTGATCAATAGTCTTCAGCATAGTTTCCCTAAACTGAAAAAAAATATTGTGTCTACTTCCTTTTAAAGTAATGAAATTTTACTTCTGATAGAAAGGGTCTATGGAATGTGATGTAGTAGCGGTGATGGAGTTGTTCATTGTGCTGCATGGACTTTGATGTGCTGTCATTTGGTTTCATCTTTAGATTATTCCACAAGCAGTTTGCTCTCGCTATGGGCTAAAAGTTGGAGCTAAAATGGCTGTGGTTGTGCGTGTGCTTCTTTTGGTCTTTTTTCCTATATCTTACCCAATCAGCAAGGTACTTCTTTCCCCTATGTACTTGAGAGAAATCACATATGGATTGTTTTATTCATTTTTTTTTTCCTTGTAAATTTCAGGTGTCATACTCTAATTGAAAAAAAAATTGGTTATTCACAACTCTCAGTGTGTTTTCTCTTGTACCTGAGTTTATTACATTCATCTTTTACATCTGCCGTTTATTTAACTTAGGGTTTGTTTGCAAGTTCTCCAAAGCAGTGTGTGGGAATTGGGACACTTTGTCCTTACATTTTATGCAATATTCAGCTCAGATCTGAAATGCATATGATACTAAATGGTCATGGAAAGTGATGGAAACATACCCAGCATAATGCTTTTCTAGTTTTCCCACTCCAAACATGTTGTAGAGTGGTTGGATCATTCTGTTAGAATATCCAAACCAGCACCAAATTGGGATACATCCATTTTCTATTATGATGATGCTTTTATCCAGTAGAAGAGGATATCGATTGTGCTTAAACATCCTTAGCTGGCCTGTTCAGTCAAAGGATTGTCATAAAATATTGTTTGCCTCAGCTGTTAGTGGTTAATGTATTGTATCTAGCATATGACTTGCTTGTATTAGTTTGGGATTTATACTTTTTGCAGTTGCTGGATTGGTTGCTGGGGAAGGGGCACTTTGCACTTCTACGAAGGGCAGAGTTGAAGACATTGGTTGATATGCATGGAAACGAGGTTAGCCTCTGACTTGTTGTGCTTATTTTTATCAAGCGAAAGATTGCATTTTTGTACTTATTTTTCTTTAAGTGATAGATTGCAACAAAGTGTTCAAACTCGTAACATTTCCTTATTATGAAAGTTTTGGTGTGGGTTCCTTCTATTTGTAAGTTTCATATGGGGCAGCTGCCAGTGCTGCAACGTTGATATCCCATATTTGTTCTTAGGCTGGGAAGGGTGGAGAGTTGACTCATGATGAAACTACTATTATCACTGGAGCTTTGGATTTGACACGAAAGACAGCCAATGACGCTATGACACCCATATCTGAAACATTTGCTCTCGATATAAATTCTAAACTTGACATGTATGCATCTCTGTTTCTTTTGGTATTCAGATTTTTCTTATTGTAAGTTACTTCTTATAACTATAATTCTTGTTTCTCCACAGGCATACCATGGGTTTAGTAATGACCAAGGGACACAGTCGTGTACCTATCTATTCTGGAAGCCCAACAAACATCATTGGCGTGATATTGGTAACCAACATTTTAAAATTCGAACTGTTCTTTAGATTATTGATTGTATTTCCAATATTTAAGTTAGTCATAGAATGATGTAGTAAACACTATCCTCATGCGGTGATAATAAAAAATTAATAATTGTATATCGGTTCAGTTGCCATTTAAAAAAAATGTGTAGTCGGTTTATGGTTCTCAGGCATTCTATTAACTTTGCTCTCTTTTTTTTTCCTTTTTGCCTGAAACTCTTGTAAGAAGTACTCTATAATACCCTGTATAAAAGTATGCTTTCTTTTGGCTTTTGGTGATGTAGGCCGGATGGTTTAGGACTGATCGATTGTTTCTACTCTGAAACAGTCCCCTAACAACCCCTTACATCATCACTAGTACTAAGGCTAAAACACTCCCAAGAGGTGGCTGCAGTAGTCTTCTAGGGTTCCAAACCCAGCTGCCAGCCCGAGCTCTCAAAAACCACAAGGTTTTTGTTGCCCAAAATGCAGTTGAAATAGCTCTAGGGTTTTCACCTCTTGCTGCCAGCATCTTCGTCTTTCTATTTAGAAGTTTGATAGGTCAGCTAACGATGTGGCTCTCTCTAGGTTGTCTTGGAATGTCCAATGTTTCCATGTAATGGTGTATTGTTGCTTATCTTGATCTTCTTCTAGGAATCTTTGCTTTATCTCTAATCTGAGGCCACTGCCTTGTACTCACCTTTTTGCTATAGTTCTAAGTTCTAACTGATTTAAAATAAATAAATAATTGTTCACTTCTGTAGTTTCATCTACCATGATATCCTTGAGAAATCATGGCCTAACAGAACTTCCTAAGTCGTGTTGAGGGAAGTGGGGTTGATTCAAAGATGTTGGTGCAATGTGCTTGTGAGTTTTTACTCATGTTTATTACTTTTGTGAACATCGTTGTGCTAGTACGAAGGACATGAACCATTTTTGTCTTTGTGTAACTCTTCTTTAATGACAAGCGCAGTTTGGGAGTAGAGAGTTTTTCGTAGGTTACAAGAGATTTGATGATATCCTGTCTATTTTTTCTTCCTTAACCCAAAGTGCATGTCTATTTCCAAAAATTCTTCTAAGAAAAATGTATTTCCTAGCGAAATAGATTTCCTTCTTTGTTTGGACAAAATTCTGTAGGAATTTAAATTCTTAGTGCCAAACTTTCCTAGGAAAACAACCCAAAGAATTGCTCATTGAGATCCATGGTGAATTGTTTTTTGGGAAACATTTACGAAGTGGCCATTCATGGATTTGACTCAATCAATCTTAAACTCTTGATCTTATCCAAAACTAGCTCAATTGGCTTGAGCTTGTAGGAATATATAGATTAGAGGTCTTGGGTTCGACCTCTCCTGGAGTAACTTGATGCACGAGACTTGCATGCAGTTTCGTGTATTTGAGGGATCAATCTCACTTCCACGTGGGTGGGGATACCCATGTTATTCAAAAAAAGGTTGACACAACTAGGTTAAGCTTAGATGGGTTGATCCAATCTGCAACAAAGATGAAGGCTTTAAAGGTGCAAGAAAGTATAAGAAAATGTTAGGTAATTATTGTTCGTCTTAGATACAACTAGTTTAAGGATAGATTCAAGTTTAGAGGGTGGGCTTGAGAATGACTAAAGTAGGATTGGAATGATAAAGGACATAACATGCCTATCATTTTGCAACAAGGCCATCCTTGGAGTCAACACCAAGGACTAGGAGTCATCACATTCATTTGGGCGGAGTTACCCCCTACCAAAGACATATTTTGTAGCTCCAAATGAAATTTCATTCCAATTATCTCTATTTTTACTACGTAACCTGTGTATATAACTTGTACTCATAATTAATTGGAAATTTCAAACCAATACCCCATTTGGACTAAATGGATACTAAATGAACTGGAATTCCAGTTTGAATTCAAATCAGAACTAACTAAAAGAAGGCACTAATTTCATCCAGTTTGAATTTAAATTCAAATAAGACTATTTAAGACCACTAATATTTCACCACATTGAATTTTAAATTCAAAGTTATTGCAACACGTTTGGAATTTAATCCAAATTTTATTGGATTACAATTTGAATTCAAATATCAATACTAATTTTCTCCAATCCACCACCTGCTGCGGTCGGTCCCAAGACTGGGATGTGGGGTACATCAGTGTAGACCTCCTTTTATGAGCTTTTGGGCCCTTCAAATCTGCACACCGTGAAACCAACAAACATGTTCCAAAGGAGAATTATGGAGCTAGGTTGCATTCTCAAATATATAATACTTCGGTTACATTATAAGATACTAAACTTTGTAAACTTGGAAATCATGTTTGGATTCATGTGTATAGCCTAGTGGGAAATGCCTTAGATAAGTGCAAAAACACTGACAATCCTAATTCCAACCCATTAAGTTGGAGGATGTTAGAGGAAGTATGGGTTCTCAGTGAAAAATCAACTAATGTATGGGAACTCTCTCTCTCTCTCAATATATCTACATGAAGGTTAGGATTGTATGACTGCTTTGAGTTTTGGTCTTTTGTCCATCATTTTAAATCCCTATATGATGGATTTTACGGTCATAGATATTGTACACATATTCCATTGTATCAGGAAGTAAAGCCATAAACTTAGTGAAAAAGTAACAAGCACTTCCTTTTATGAATTAGGTGGCAGATAGCTTAGCTTGTATCTGGAGGGGCATTGGATTGGCTAAGTTATTGGTGATCATGGCCACCTTTGTTGCTCATTTTGTTTGTTTTTTTTTTGACTATTAGCTTAGTAGAAGTGGAAAAAAATTGGTCCTTGAAAACCCTGGCCATTCAATATATTAACCAGTGTCACAGTCTTGAAGATGTTTCTCACAAATTCTTTTATTGGAGGAAATTTGTAAAAATTAGAATCATTCAACTTCAGGGGTGACATTTCTCTTATTATAAACCAAGGTTATCATGAAATGAAATATTTTCTTCTCCCATTTTGCCAAACAGCCTTAAAATTGCATTTGTCATAAATGAAAAGGACCTTACTACAAAATATCATGGTCCTTGTTTCTAGAAGCCAAATTAGATTTCTATTGGTCAAGTCTTGCTAAAAGAAAATTTAACTTACTATTTCCTTTTCTCCATGTGGAGTAGGAATTATCTTTTCTGAAACCTTGGTGTTCATTTTGGTTTCAGGTAAAAAATTTGATCACGAGCCGCCCTGAAGATGAAATCCCCATAAGAAATGTGACTATTAGGAAAATTCCAAGGTGCATTGTGCATGCTCTCAACCTACTTCCAAATTATCTGAACTAATATGTTGATTTTTAACTCTGATATATCTACCTGTCTTTCTTATGCATACTGATGGTTATTGTTATTTTCATTTTTGAAACAACGGGTGATATTCATTGTTATCAAGAAGTTAAATTTTTGAACCATGATTTCCACTGTTGAAAAAGCCTTCCACATGGAAATGTGGATGAGAGTTGGACCATTCATCATCTCCTTTTTTGAATGGGTTGCACACTAAACAATTACAATGATGGACCAACCTAGCAATTTAGTTTATTGTGTATATACGACAAAATATCGATGGCTCACATTTAATTGGATAAAATTCATTTTGTTACTAAAAACATTCCACTTATTGGAAAATTATCATCTTTAGACCAAGGTACCCTTCGCCTACTTGTAGTCAAAGGTGGTTTGAATTATTATACACATTCAGTTTATGGGGTAACCAAAGTTCAGAATGACAATTAGACTTTCATGTTATCTTTCAAAAAGAAATTAGACTTTCATGTTTCTATTGGAAATGAATCTCGTCCCTTTATATTGTATCAATTTAGCCCCATTGGACCTTTCCTTTTCTCGGGTGTGATTTTACTATTATAGTGGCCTTTTATATTATACACAGACAATGGTTTCCACCTACACAACATCACCTATGTACCTTATAGACAAGGCATTATGTGGAGTTCTCCTAGTTGCTATGACATTACTATTTCAAATAGCAGGATGGAGAAAGTTCAGGATATGCCTTCACAATTGAAGACATTGGAGCAAGGGGTACATGAGAATGTTGATATGGATTCTCTTCCTAGTTATTCATAAGATGCCAAAGCCATAGTCCTAGATGCGAGGCTCATGTTTTGGTGAATCATAGAGGCCATTCAAAGAAGGGAGATGAATCTTAGACGGAGTGATGATAGCTAATGAGATTATCCATGCTAGAAGCAAGGACGACTTGAGTGGTGTGATGTTGAAGTTAGACATAGAGAAAGCATATGATCACGTTAAATGGGATTTTGTGGATTACCTATTTTGGAGAATGGGTTTCGATCCCAAGTGGAGGGGTTGGTTGAGGTCATGTGCTCAAGGTCCATCCTACTCCATTCTGGTGAATGGTTCATTGACCAATCCAATTAGAGCAACTAGGGGTTTAAGGTAGGTGATCCACTATCCTCATTCCTTTTCACTATGGTAGCTGAGGCTCTTAATGGTCTAATGTTGGAAGCCAAGGAGATGGATTTAATTACATGCCTTGAGGTCTCCCTAGGCAATTTATCAATAAACCATCTTCAGTTTGTGGATGATAATCTTTTGTTTTGTGAAGCTTCTAGGGAGGAGCTATTTGGTGTGAAAGCTATTTTGAGGTGTTTTGAGTTAGTATTTGGACTAAGAATGAACTTCGGTAAAAACAATATAATTGGTTTGGGCCTAGAAGCTGAAGCGATGGAGTTGTTGGTAAGGGAGTTGGGGTATGGGGTGGGTAAAACCCCATTCACTTATTTGGGCTTGCTGATTGGTGGCAACCCTAGATCTACATCCTTTTTTTTATTTTTTATGTGCTAACAAAGAAAGTTTCATTAAAAAAAAGAGGAAGGGGGGGGGATTAGACCACAAAGACAAGAAAAACAACAAAAAGAAATCAAAACAAATGTACAAAAACAATAAAGAAGATCATAAGAAAAAGACTCCCGCGAAATTATTGCTGACTCCCAATTTAGCAAAGTAGTCAGCCACTCCATTAGCTCAACAACCAATCTTAGCGAAAGATACGTCCATACCTTCTGCCAAGTCTCTAACCTCTCTCACCACATTGATCAGTTTCCATGGTGGCACTTCAAAACCTTTGCACACTTGAATGCATTTGCCGAATTCCCTTTAATAACCAGTTTACCTTGCCCATGAGCTTCCCAAATGGCCAAAGCTCTCCTAAATAATACTAAGGATTTTTGCCTCATTTGAATCCTTGGTTCCCACCGACTCATTGAACATGGCAGATGTTTCGTCCCTATAGTTCATTAGTACACCGCCTATCCCAGCTGGCCCCGGTTCTCCCTTGGCTACTATATCTACATTAAATTTCATGACGCCCTCTTTTGGTGGCACACATTTCTCCTCTGACCTCACTTTTCTCCTATACCCACTCATGCACCCTTCCCAAGACAATAGAAGATCGTTTAATTTGAGACCCGTAAACTTAGTATCAGCCTACTAGCCAAACCCAGATTCTCCATTTGGCAACCTAGAAGAGCTCATTTTCATCCGGTGATTTACCCTCAAAGATTCTAGCGTTTCTTTCCTTCCACAACGTCCACAAAATCACCGATGGAACCATTTGCCAAGCGATTTTCAATCTAGGGTTTACTCTCGGCAGGGACCACGAACCTACTGTTCCTGAACACGACCTATCAAAAACCCAGAGCATCCAAAAGATTAGCGAATTTTGTTCAAAGTCCCCTTGCAACTAGGCAGTTTAAAAAGAGGTGGTCTACGTCTTCGTCCTCTAACTCGCAAAGTACACAATTGAGATCATCCTCTGTTCTAAGCAGCCCTCGCAACCTTAGTTCTATCCTGGTGAGCACCTTCTCTTTTAACACACACCATGCAAAAATTTGTGCCCTTGGGGGCTCCACCCCTTTCCAAATGAAACTGGTAATGGCTTCATCATTTGATTGCTGTTTTTGTATCAACTCCACCGTTGCTTTAACCGAAAAGCTGCCAGAGGAGTCGCCCGTCCAAATCAGTTAGTCCTCCTTAGCCGGTGAAAGTGGGAATTCCCCCAATTGTGTTAATATTTGGAATCCTATCATAGAAAGGGTTTCCAAGAGACTAAATTCTTGGTGCAAGACTTACCTTTCTATAGTAGGTAGGTTGCTCTAATTAAATCAGTATTGGTGAATCTCCCCACTTATTTTTTATCTTTGTATGAAATTCTATAGCAACGAAGCTAGAAAAACTTCAAAGAGACTTTCTATGAGAAGGTAAGAGGGAGAAAAGGAGAATCCATTTGGTGAAGTGGGAAGATGCCATAGATATAAAGGAGAAAGGTGGCTTGGGGATTTTCAACGTCAGAGACAAGAATCATGCCTTGTGCAAATAGTTATGGAGATTGTCATCAGAAAAGGAAGCTTTGTGGAGGAAGGTGTTGGTTAGCTATATATGGTGAGGAGGATCTTGGAGGTTGGAAAGTAGGTAGTAGGGCGGCTAGGGAGGGTTCCTTGGTGGTGAAAGCTTTAGTTAGGTTAGGGGACAAAGAGGGAAGGATAGGTGAAACTTTTTGAATGGAATTAGGGTGCTGGTGGGTAAAGGCAACATATTATCCTTCTGGAAGGATAACTGGGCAGGAAAGAGGCCCCTTAGGGAGGTATTCCACAATGATGCCTTTGTTAATGGATACTACAACGAGAACAATGGTGTGCCACAATGGTCCATTTCTTTCACAAGGACCCTAAGGGTTTTTGAAGAGGATCACCTTCAAACTTTGGAAAGGCTCCTAGGGGACAATTAGTTGTGGCTAGAGGAGGATAACTAGACTTGGTCTCACGATCCGTTAGGGTTTTTTCGGTAAAATCTATTCTTAGGATGTCATACTCTACATGCCTAGATTCTCTGCCATCTTGAAATTTCGCTTGGAACAATAAGATCCCTCCTAGGATTCAGGTCTTTGTGTGGGTGGCTTTGAAGGGCAAGATCTCAGTTAGATGCAATCTCAGGAGGAGAGGCATACTTCTAGAAGGAGCTTCGGAGTTGTGTACATTATGTGGGGAGGAAGACGAGACAATAGATCATTTGCTATGAAGATGCCGTTCACAAGGGAGGTTTGGCGCCTATTCCTGAACCTATTTGGTGGTTCGTGGACCTTAGGGAGATGTGCGGGGGATGTCGTTTCGAAGTGGTTTGGAGGTCCCTTTATAGGTAGGCATAGGGTGGCATGGAGAGAATCTTTTGGAAGTTTGGAAAGAGAGAATCTTTGAAGGTAAGTTGGGCATCATAGGATGTTTTTTAAAAGGCCAAGTGACATATGGGTAGGTTGGCTCTCACTTTGCAAGGAGTTTGCTGCGTTATCCCCATAGGACTTCTATCTGTCATGGGGTGGGAGGGGAGCATGAGGGGGTTAGAAGGGGTAGGAAGCCCAATGTGAGGTGGTCAAAACCTGCTCAAGGTTTTTGTAAATTCAATGTGGATGGGGCAACGAGAGGTAAACCTGGTCTGGCTGGGATAGGGGGAATGATTCATGATGACAAAGGCATGTTGTTATTAGCTTTCTTTGAACCTTTAGAGATTATGGAATCAAATGAGGCGGAGTTAGAGCCCTTCAGATCTGGTCTAGATTTGGGAATGGTAACCTCATTGTGAAAGGTGATTCTACTAATGCCATCTCATGGGTTAGTAACAGGAGGGACCCCCTGTGGAAATTAGTAAACATTGTTAGGGACATTAAGAGGCCGTGTAGTCATGGAGGAATCACCTTCACACATGTAGCCTGGTCTGCAAACAATGTTGCTGATTTCCTAGCTAAGGTTGGAGTGTAGAAGTGGAGGCTGGCATTGGAGTTCTTCTGATTTTGGTGTATGGGGTTTTGGGTTGTGTACATTTGCTTTTACTTTTGTGTTATTTATCTTTGGAGCAAAGTATATATTCTCCCCTTGCTATGTCTTTTTTGTACCTTTTTCTATCCTTGTATAACCCTCTTATACAAGGCAACTTTCTCTATTGTACTTTCTTATTTTAATGAATGAAAATTACCTGTCACCGTTTCAAAAAAAAAAAAGAAAGATGACAAAACCATAGGAATCATGACAATGGAGGATGTTATGGAGGCGGCGGGGAGCTGATACAGGCAATATAGAAAGGTCCATGCATGGGTATATGGTATACCCTGACACCAACTTGGTTGGATCATTGTAGGTTTGGTTTTAGGCCCCAAGGATCATCAATGAGAAAGACTGCCACAAACTCGTTCTTACTTTTTTTAATCAAACAATCGGTGTAACTCCAATGTAGATCAAGTTGGGTATCCAATTTATTGGTGTGAGAAAAGAGTTGGCATGTTTTGGTGTGATGAGTTTGGAAGGAGTTGGGGGGAGGGGGGAGGGGGCCATGCAGTACTGCATATATAGATTCAATGCATGACATTGCTTGGGAAAATTACACACACAAATGAATTTTTAGTCTGGAACCAATGAGGGTTGTGTATTGTGAGAACGCCCTTGTCAAGCCCAGCTAGACTTGGCAATGGGTCGGGGCAGATCAGATTCTGGTTGAGTCTAATTTGGATTCAAGTCTCCAATTCCCAACTCATTACTTATTCATTAAATGGGTCATCCCCTTAAACCCATACCCTTTTACAGATAGTTGATTTGGGTCTACCTGAATTACTTACCTATTTAAATAAACGGATTGACCCATTTACTCATTTAGGTGTTCGGCTCATTTATAGTTACCACTACTACGATATGCATCTCATATTTTCTTGTCAACAGCCTTCTACACCAGGATCACTGAATTTAGCATATTTTAAACCATACTCAGTGCACCTATACCTATCATGTCAACAGTTCATGCATTAGATTACAAGGATCTCATAATGTTAGAGGATGTTGTCTCAATGGTTTCCTGAAATTGAATACAATGGTTGTCTCTGACAGAATCTTTAATTTATGCTGGCCTTTCCCTTCTTATGAATAGGTCCATTGTTCATGACCCAAATTGTTCCTCTGCTGGGATCCACCATGGGTGACTGTCTACTGGATAATTTTAGTCTTCTTATACCTGGCTCACGAGTATGTTAAAAAGGAGAATTAGCCAATGGTCTGAATTCAACTACAAGAGCTCCAGTAGTCAGATGTCCAGATGAACATTGGATCATTGAAAGATGGGAACCTGTATTGGGAGCGAATCAAATCAGATGGTTCTATTTCTCAATCTTTCTGACTTGCTCCTGCGGAACCAATGTTGAAAAGATTGAAAAAGTCAGGCCATTCTCCCATTGATTCCTATGAACAAAGGAAAAATGGATTTCTCATTCACAAATCCATCTTTGTCTATGCTGCTAACTCTCAGGGCTTGAACAAAGAGTATATTAACCATGCCTTGAATTTTGTTAACCTCTTCCTAAAATATGAAAACGAGTACAACTACCCTATATCTCAAAATAATAAAACTTCCATTGAAGTGTTGCTTGGAAGGTTGTAATTCTAAAGTACTGGAATGTTGAGTCTTATCACTCACGAGAGTTCTGTCTCAACATGAAGTAACTCTTTGCATATGCATTGGTTCTCTATTGCAGAATTTTTTTGTTTAGAAAATTTTGAGCTGCTGTTTACCTATATATTGCATTGTACAGGGTTCCAGATTATCTGCCACTTTATGATATATTGAACGAATTCCAGAAGGGCCATAGCCACATGGCAGTGGTTGTGAAGCGCATGAAGGATGCTGGGGAAAATGTGGGACATGCAAAAGGAAATGTTAGCATGCTTGAGAAGAAGAAACAACTTAATAGGAAACAAGAACAAGTGGACAAGAAAGGTATCCTTGCCAATTAGTATATCGTTGACTACCTAATTTCTTTCAAAATAATTTCAGACACGATCAGTAGTGATTACATGATTCCATTTGCATTAACTGATTTCAGGAATATAAAAGAGGTGGTTCAATTAAGGTTGAGAAACACCAAGTGTATCTCTTTGTGAACCACTATGATGCACTGACCTAATGTTCTATTTGTACCATAAGCATGGAAATTTGGAGAACAAAATGATCTGGTTGAAGAATGAATGATGATCACCTAAGCATGTAGGGTTGGGGCCCATCAATTAGAGTGGTGATGGGTTCGTTAGGTTGAATGGAATGTGGCCCGCCAAAAGTAACCTTGATTGGAAGAATCAAGCCATGTTTTTAAACTCCTTGACATTTGATTGCTTTAAATTATCTTCAATCACAACAAAAATGAAATAGATTAAAAAGGAGGTAGAAACTACAAGGTATAAAAGGCTTATACCCAACTACCCAAAATACAAAGAAACAAAGCAAGAAACCCAACAAAAGTCCCCATAAAATTACAAAGAACCCCTAAGAACACCTTAACAAACCTCTCAAAAACAATTTGTATACTCTTCAACAAAATACAACACAATCATGCTTTGTCCACACCAACTTCAGCTAGAAAGTCTACCACCCTATTTGCTAATTGACGTCCATGTTGGAGGGAAACATCCATTGATGAGCATAATGCCCTGATTTCCTTAGCCACTGATAGCAGTTTCCAAGGAGGCCTTTTGCTCCCTCCTGCTCACTTAAACTTCCCTTGGCCAAAGTTCGCCCACAAAACCAAAGCTCTCCAAATGCCTATTAGTTCTGCCTCATTCGAATCTCTGATATCTACCAAAACCGAGAACAAAGAGGTTAACCCTTCCATGTTACACAACACTCCAACCCATGTGGGTCCCGGTTTACCTTTTGCTACCCCATCAAAATTAAACTTAAACAACCGGGCGAGGGAGGAGATCAAATTACCCTACCACTCTCCTTCCTAAACCTCCCTCCCAAACAACCATCCCATGATCTATATAAGTCTGACATAGAAAAACCTCTGAATTCTTTACTAACAGACAAACACACACTTAGTCTCCGTTTAGCACTTTCAAACAAATCATGCACTCCACTAGACATATTCTAAAATATCCTTAAGTTTCTCTCCTTCCATAAAGATCTTAAAATAGCTGCAGGATAGTGTTCCAAGCCACTTTGTTCCTGACGCCTAACTTCTGGATATACCAACTCTTTACAGGACTAGCGCTCGAATTGCCGAAGACCCAAGAAACCCCCATAAATCAATAAACCTAGACAAATGAGTACTTGCCATTGAACAACTATTAAATAAGTGATCAATGTGCTCTTGATGTTAACAAAGAACACATTATAAATGCCTGAACTTGTGGCGGAGCTATTCCCAACCATATGAAGAACCAATCCGGGATCCCCTTCACCTTGATTTAGTGAATCATGTATTTTGGAATTTCCCAAAATTTGATCACTAATTTTTTGTTTTTTTTTTTAAATTCCTTTATTAATCCAAGCATGGTGATTTTTGGTGGTCCCCTTTTCAAGCATATATCTTTCTAATGGGCCCATCACAATGGACAAAAAGGGTACCTTGAGCCTATGCAAGTGAGCATTTTTTGTGAAGAATTAGGTGTATGTTTTAGAGAACGTCCCTTCATTGTTATTTGGGAAAATAAATGATCACCAGCGAGTCAAATTCATTGTGACTGTGGCTAGAGTATGTCTTGATGTTTGAGGAATTAGCTCTTGAAATGCTTGGGTGGTAAAAAAAGGCCAACTTGAGAAAGCCATTTATCAACTTTTAAGGTTTTCCAAGGAGCCACTTCTATATGTTTGGAACAGATTTCATTTTTGATAGATTTGAAAATCACAGTCTCATTGACATTATTGTTTATCTGTCAATCTCAATGCCAAATACTTTTAAGCCTTAAAGTATTATCCTGATTTTGCAGGAGATGGTTCTCAACCAGTTCTTGGTGAGGTACTGAATGTGGGTATTGATGCATCCTCTGTACATCTTCAAGCTACTTCAGTTCTCAGTCCTATGTCAAATAGTAAAATGGAGCGAAGTCGAGATATGCCTCCACCATTGAAGAAGTGGGAGCGAAATGTACATGACAATGTTGATCTGGATTCTCTTCCAAGTTATTCATCTGATGAGGAGGCCATAGGAATCATAACAATGGAGGATGTTATAGAGGAGCTGCTACAGGTTTGAAATGTTTGCATGGAATGTATATCTAGGGAACTGATTCATTTTTGTAGAGAGTACCACAATTTGTAGGATTGTTCATCAGATTTGTTGTGTCCCATTTCTTGTCAGGGTATACAGCTGCATCAAGCCCTTTCCCTATGAGGCTATTGGTTCAAAGGTCACTCATCAGAGTAATCTGTATTAAATGGATCTGGTTAAATGGCATTCCTCATCCCTGTGTTCCATTTATCATCTGAGTGAACTGATTCAATTAGGTTTTGTTAGCCATGTCATCTCAAGATTGAAAGTGAGAAAATCATGTCATGTTGACTGATTTCAACCGGTGGTGAATATTACTTGAACCAAATATTCAAGTCCATGACCATTCATGGGAAGGATTTGACCTCATAGTATACCATGATAGTAAGTCAGAAAGGGTTTCTGTAGTACAGATTTTCTTGATTGTTCCATTAGTTGTTTCACTTTCTCCAGCATTGAATCTTCTCAGGTATTTTAGAAAGAAAATATTTCGTGTCTCCCATGGAGGGGACTAGTAAATGATCTGTCAATAGGAATTGGCTACTAAGATGTGTTTACATAAATACATGTACAGCAATATAAGTCTATATCTACATTAGAATTTAATTGAGCTGCATGTACATGTGTAGTTGCTCTTCACCAAATTGACTTTTCTGTTTCTGAATGAGTACCCTATTCAATGACCTATATTTCCTCTCCATCTAATCAAGCTATGATGCATCCTGTGCATGAATGATACCATGAATTTTTATCTATGATCTCTGGGTGATCATTTTAGGTGTCTGGACACAAGGCAGAAAATTCATCTGCCTTGCCATGTTTTGGGTCACCAACTAAAGTCAACCATAAGAAATTGTGGAATCAAATAAAAATTGTGCACTGACTTATCCCTTTACCAAGAATGAAATATATATTTCTATCTTTCTATTTATCCCAAGTACCCTAAATCTTTGAAAATGTCTTTGAAGGAAGAAATTCTGGATGAAACTGATGAGTATGTTGACGTCCACAACAAGTAAGTTTTTACATTCTAATTTCTTTCAGTAATCAGTAGCTTTATAGGACTGCTATTGTCTCTGACTTGTTTTTGTTCTTCAGAATCAGAATAAACATGAAACCTCTAAGAAGATCATCATCAAGATCTCCTGGAGCTGTATCGGTTTCTCATGTTCAGGGGCAAAGTCCAGTTGCCACTTATTATCACTCTCCCACAATACGTTCAGCACTTTCTCCATATAATCAAGTTCCAGGTCCAATGCCAATATTACCCAGCTCCCCTGGGAAATCGTTACCAAGTTCTTCTGCACAGCTCACAGGTCTTGGCCACAATTTACCTGCCTCACATCGAGTGAGTGGGATACTCTCTCTCTCTCTCTCTCTCTCTCTATATATATATATATATATATATATATAGAATGTCTGTATGTGTGCATGTCTATCTATTCTTTTGCCTCATTTTAGCTGTAGGGTGGGTTAACTTTAATGGTAATGCTTCCTACACTATAGTGCAGCCAAACATTGAATTTTACAACTATTAGTCTACTGTGAAATTGGACAGCTTATATTACTTTTTGACGCTGTCTTTGTACAACTGTGGCTTAAATTCTGTTTGTACATGACAGTGATCTGGCTAAACCTTTGCGAATACCACGACCCAAAAAATCTCCCAGATGCCAAGACTAGATAACCTCCCCACCCCCAAAAGGATGCTCTGAATACTCTTGAGCTGAGGATAATAAAGAAACCTCTTAAAGTAAATACTGTTCAAAACATTGATCTTCTGCCGGATCCCTCCATAAAGTAATTATGATATGTTTAAACTAGTCTAGCTTTCAGATAGCCTTGGGCATTTCTGGTGATCAATTGGATTTTTTTTCTAGAAGAAGGTTCCCCACTGAAGGGATTCAGTTTTTATTATTTATATCAACCATTAACTATGTTCAATCCACAACAAATTTAAAGAAAATGAGCATTGAAAAAGGGGCAAGAACAAAGCAGTAACCAGTAGTACAAGAACAACCAAACAGGACGGCTGCTTCTTGATGTTCTAGTAAGTATGACCTGCCAAAGATGGAAAATTGGAAGCTGAAACATGATGGTTCTTTAGAAAAATGGGTTTGATTTGACGTGATGTGGTTTGCAACACCATACCCTCCTGTAGCTTCACAGCAAATGTTTTTTTTTCATAATTTTCTGCTACATGAGATTACATTTGCAAGGTTTGGATGACGTTTCAAGCTACAATCAGTTTGGCATTTTCTCATTAAAAGCCTGCATGGAAATAATGTCACATAACGTGGGATGTGGGATACTATAAATGACTATATATTTATCATTATATTGTAATACTTGAGTTTTGTCTGTGATCAGTGATGTAACCAGTAATGTTTTATTGGTGTTATCCCTCAACAAGCTCAATGTTTCTTTTTTCCTAGGTTTAAAACATCTAGAGACTATCAATGCAGTATATTTTCTTTTGTTTTATAATTATTTTAAGGTTTATTGAAATTAGAAAAGGTAACGAAATGCACTAATATGTAACTCAAGTAGGCAGTAATACGTTATGGTTTCATTCCTGTTCATTATGGGGGTCTGTAACTGAGTATTGAGGCCACAAATTGCTCTCCATGACTAAAATTTACTCATCTTGCCTTGGCAGGTACCAAGAAAAGGTCCATAGGGTTGATGCTACATATAAGTACAAGGTTTCTTTTGAGAGAGAGTAAAGAGCTTCTAAAATGGTCCCAAGCTTCATAGCAGTCACTGAATTTTATGATTCCTGGTGCTTGGCCTCTCATTAAGGTTGAAATGTTGTATATTACAATTCTCTGTTGTCATGAATGAAGAATTGTCATGTAATGGTATAAATTTATACCAAACTACTGTCTGTATATCATGAAAATCAAAACTGATCTGTGTTTCATGGCTTGTACGCACTTGCTAATGCCAAAGATATGCTTTGCTTCTCGTATTTGGCTTGACAAGCATACCCGTCTCATTTTTTTACTGGTTTTACTTAAATATACACTTTACTGTGGAGAGAACGCATACGTGCAAATATTCATATGCGAACCCCATTATGAGAATCCCTCGTGTGAGGCCCCCTATGATGAAGTTACACGTTTTTCCTTGATAAAATTCCACTATTTTCCTGTGAGACAGGTTCACCCATGCGATGTCTTGCATGCACGACATTGTGCAGGTGGGCCTGCGGAGCCCATCTGGATGGGGTCAAGGGGTGGGGTTGGATCCATGTAAAAGGTATTGTTTGGATAATATTTTTTTTTATAATAAATCAGATTCATTAGATTTCGAACTATGGATACACGTATCAAGTAAGCCTGAGAAGAGTGGGCTCGTAGATGCGAAAGCAAAAATTTTACTGAGACATTTTCTATCTGGATATTCTAAAGAGACATGCTATTAAATAGATATTAGGGCCCATATAATTGTGTGATGTAAAAAGGATCATAAGAGTAGTTGATCATTCATATTCTTTTATTTTGAACTTTTAAAAATCAACCACTTATACTCAATAAAATTTAAAGGCCAAAATTATATGGCTTGAACTATTAATTCACAATGAAGCAATGTCACACCTGAGGTCATAAAAGGCAATTAAAACTTAAATAAATTTGAATTTGATACTTGAAAGATTTAATGTTTTCTTTTTATTCGATGAATCAGTGTAACATATGCCACATATCCTTTTCAAAATGCATAATGGACATGCAAGGGATAGGGGACCCATATCCAACTTTTCTCAAATATTAGAGAAGAAATATCTCCCCGAGGTTAAGAGTGACCATGCATGTCCACACATCTATTGGATAAGCTTTTAAACAGATAAATACAGACATACGAGTTTGCAGAAGCGAACTACACAAGAAGCATGCAGACCTTGGTGTGCCTAGGATTTTCACCTCCCTACTCCAAAAGGATCTCTCCATGGCTGAAAACAAGACTAAACCCACACTTCACAGCCTTCCAAACTTTTTCTGATCCTCTACATATCCCATCATCCACTACAAGATCAACAGAACTGCATGATGGAGCAAAAGGCTTTGGAGCAGAGGTCACATTGCTGGACAAAAAGAGAAGACAAGAAAAAGATGCACCAAACAACAGCAGCACTGCAGATGATGACGAAGATGCCATTCCGCAGGCGGTTTTCAACAGAATGATGGTTCGGATCCTCTTCTCCGTGGGGATTCCAATGATCATGGGTCTTGCCTTGTTATACATTTTCAGCACACTTAAGGAGCAACATATATGGGATGTTCCTCTCTGGCTACCCTATGTAACCATTTTACTCGGCTTTGGGACATCATCATTAGGGATGGCCTATGGCACTCTGTCAACCAGCTGGGATCCAGACAGTAATGGGTCTTTGCTGGGATGGGAAGAAGCTCAGAAGAATTGGCCTGAGATTTGGAAAGAAGAGGAAAAAGAGAGAATGTGATGAAAGCCACCATGTTTCCAAAACTAGTGCAAGTCTGTTATTTTGTCATTATGACGGTATTGACGTGTGCTCTTAACACTCTTTTATACAAGAAATGTAATTAAGAAGCTTCAAATTATGTCATTCCTAGATTAGAATGCTTTGGGTTTTTTCTAAGAGTAATTGAAAGGGACGACATGATGCCTCTGCATAAGGGGCTTCTTTTTTTTAAAAAAAATCAGTAAATGTGCTTAGAATGGTATATGCAAAAGGAAATCTCTGTTCCGAAGAGTGGATTAGGGCATTAGGCCAATGATTTACCATTACAAAAGTTGACAAGGATCATACTCTTCTCCATGAGACACAGAGAGAGAGATACAGTGGAAGGACTAAAGGATATTAGTGACAGAAATGACACAGTGTTATAAGGATATTAGTGTAAGAAATTGAAATACAAATAAAGAGGTTCAAAAACAGCTCCAGCGCAAAGATTATGTGGAATGGGGCTTCACATACTCTTGCCAAAAAAAAAAAAAAAAGGCTCCAATTAAAATCAATTCTCCAGAACAAAGGAGTTAAATGGATGGATGAATTCAAATCAAGCAGCCAAGTTCAGGAGACTAGAATATGTAGGAGGATCAGTTCTTAATCAGAAAATATTAATGGATATCACATGGGATGAGATAATGCAACCGATAATTATAAACTCGCCTGCAAATTTAATGCAATGAATTTTTTTTAACTCCATTAAGACTTTCGTCAAAAAATCATATAAATCATATTTCAATGAGAAACAACATATTATCACCCTGGTCATGAGCACCAAAATAAAATCATTGATACATTCAACCAGAAAAAGAGATCCTATTAAAAAAAGAGAAAAAATAATATCCATTTTACGTAAGAAATTCTCTATTCCCTGCATCTAACCAAGTACAGTATATTACACACCTAATAGCTTGAGCGTTTTATAACATAATTCAAAATTGAATGCTTTATAGAGTCTCAGTGAAATGCGACTATAATGATACGACGACGACGGGGGGAGACCAGTTGGTTCTTCCTAGGTCACCTAATTGAGCCAGCGAGCAACTCCATCTTCTTCACCAACCACAGCGAGAATCTCAATGTGAACATCCAATACAGCCTGCATACAGAGACAACAGTCACAAGTTTTAAAAAAAAAAAAACCCTAGTTTTGTTTGATGAAAAGACTAAGATGTACATGCATGTAGCGTAACAAGAGATTGTACTTCATGTAATCCGTATATAAAAATCAAGCTCACCAATTTGCTTTACTTTTCAAATAGGACTGGCCATCAGACTAGGACTGACCAGTGGCTGCCTCACTTGGTCATAGGGCAGATTTGGGGGGGCGAGTGAGGAAATGCAAAATACTCTCTTCCACGCCCCAACCCCAATTCCCCACACAACAAAACCAACAGAAGCAACCAAAATAAAACCCGCTAAAGAAGGGTAAAATCGATATTATGTAAACTATTTAAAAACTCTTTATAATGCCCCTTGATGAAATCTGTAACTGATCTTGTAACCCCATAAATTAGAGAACACTCCACAGAGTAAGCCACATCTCCAAATTTACAATTTAATTGAGAGTATCCATAAACTCCCTTAATTTTAAGCACAAAAATCTCTCCCTAAATAATCGACAAACTATCCATTATTTCGAATATCCGTCCATCGTTTTTGGCTTTTCTAAATGCCTGCCCAATGTTTAATTCTCATTTACCACAACAAGCTTTAATAAAACACATAAGAAACCAGATTAGAATACGCCCACTGCAAGATCGCAAGTAGGTCAAACTTCCACATGTGAACTTAATATTTGGCTTCTTGTTCCATCTTCATAATGACAGAAGAATATAAATGACAATGAGGAATAATGGGAAAAAATGATTTAGTTGTTTACTTTATAAAACTCTAATTCTAATAAAGTGATTCTACCCCACCCCAACATCTATATATATAGCTTTACTGTATGAAAGAACGAAAAGGGGTTTTACATGTGAAATAATGCTTCATTTGTTCTGTACAAAACAAAATATCCATTTTTCAAATCCCACTATGTATTCCCTCTCTTCATCTCTCTTTGTCAAACCTCTCTTTTAGCACCTGCAAAGTCCAGATCTGATTTATCTTTTTTTTTTTTAAACCACTCGTGTGATGGTTGCATACCACCACTCTATCCACTGTCGCTGTCCTCACTCTTTTTCGGTCTAAGCCTACCCAAGTACCCAACATCCCATCCTCCATAAGCCACTCCCAAGCTCCTGCCATTAACACCCACCTTCCTCACAACATCAAAGACGTGGAAAAATTTTGCTTTATTTGTCGCTTATTTTTTTATTCATAAAAATTTCTGAGTTGGATTTCCAGATCTTACCCTTTATGCATATTTTAGAGTTCTTCCGAGCTTCCATTTCATTGTTCTGCAAATTAGAACCTCTAGAGGTACCAGTGGCTATGAGCAGAAGGATAATAATATTTGATTCCAAGTTTAGAGGGGGGGGAGGTAAGAACGTAACCAAAGAGAAGAATTAGAGGCAGTGGATCTATGTTGAAGAAAAATGGAGCTTTCTTAACCGATTTGTGCCAATATTTTGGTTTCATCTACTTCGTCCCTCTAATCAGCTACAATCCACTTCCTCATGACATTTTTGTGTCAATTCATCCCTACAAACCCACCAATACACACCTATAACCCACATCATGAACCCATCTTTTGCTCCTTGGATTCCCCACAAATGCCCATCATAAGTTGGATTCATTGTAGGAAAGTCCTCCACCTAGATGGGATATCCCCAAATGCCAAATCTGGCATCTGAATTTTGATTAAGATAGCATGTTGCCTGACGATCCGTTTAATTCTTTAATCTTTTCAATCTCAGTTCCTTTTCCCTACTTTTCCATGTAATGGAAGATCTTAGTAATGTTCTAGTGCCTGCAAGGAAAAAGGACGAGTTCCAATAGTAGGGCGAATATGATTTCTATTGATAGAAGGACAGGCTCAGACCATTGAGGAAGAGCAGCATATAAACAGAAACTTACATTAAAGTCGTTAACATACGAAGCAAATGAAAAGAGTTTTCACCACCGGGGGATAGAAAAATTCATGTATACACTAGCAAGAAGCACACACTTCGAGCGAGTAACATTGATCAAAATTTTATAGAGAATAATTTTCTTTAATTCACAAATTTTTATATAGTTTCTTCTATTTTTAACTACTAAAATAAAAGAATCTCGGTTATAACCTTCAAAATCACCAAATTTAATCATAAAATCCCCTTTTCTATTTTTTAGTCAATTTTTACACGAACTTTCTCTATTTTTATTTAAAAGTATGATAAAGTTGAACCAAATCCTTCCAACTCACCAAATTCCATCTTAGAATCTCTTTTTCTATTTTTAGCTATTTGTTGGACAAATTTTGCCCTTTTTTTTGCCAACATGGAAGTAAATCACAACCATTCATGAGCTAATGGTCAAGATTCATTTGACGGACACATAAATTGTCTATTTAAATATAGACAGAATAGAAGCATATATATTTATATTGATGCTTAACTTTTGATGTTTCATGAATTTACCTCTTGGTATGATTTATGTTCTATTTGTGATGAAGGTGAAAACAATCTTGGTTTACAAATCTAAAATAATATTGTTCTTTTGTCTTTTAATGAATCTGAGTATGCAATTCTGACTCTGCCAACTTATCAGAATGATATTCTTATTATTATTTTTCTTTTAACAAAAATGAATTTAACATTTTGATATTTTCTGCCTTAACCTTGCAAGAAATGACTATTTCTTTCATGGATAGTTGATAGAAGAAACACAACCTGAATCTTGATAAATCTAAATTTCATTACGATGATGAGTCAAGAAGCACAGATAGCCTAGATTGATCATTCAGCTTATATAGTTGACTTACTTGATGGGATTAAGGTTTGATTTATTTAGTAGGTATAAACTAGTTGCTAAATAAAAGGGATATGCTTCCCTATCTTTGTCCCAATTTCCATAGACTCCATTGTACTCTTATTTATAAGCCCACAATGATCCAACATGATATGATTCCCATACCAGGCGAAAGTAAAGGCATTGGGAATCAGTCATCACAGCATATTCTGTCCATTCTCCTAGAACTCCTAGAAGGAATGAACTATCATTAAATATAATACACCATATTTGTGTATTTAAGCACAAAAGTTCAAATAAATATGGTAATTAGTGCATTGGTAGAAAAGCAAAGAAATGAACAGCAAAACTAAATAAAGGAAGGAAAGGTGATTTTCTTTGAAAGATAAGGCAGGAAAGGTGAATAAGCAATCTTCAAAATGCTGGAAAATCCAAATAACATCAAGCAAATTTTTTTAAAAAAGAGTAACATCAAATAAATTTACCAAAGGATTTCTACAGTTGACAAGCCTACATTCCTCCAGAATAGAGCCTTCTAGCATCCAACTCTCCCAAACATCAAAGCTGTGGCTTGCAAATACAAATTCCATTCTCCTATTTATCTGGATTCACAGAAGAAAATTAGTAAGTCCAAATGGCAGGCAAAGCACAAATATGATAATGTAAGGTAAAATGAAACACAAAGTAGGTTCTAAGAAACTGTTTAAAAAAAAAAAAAAAGATAAAAAAAGATGCACCCCAAGGGAGGCAGTAAAAATATTCAAAGAATCTGCATAAGAAGTCAAAGGAGAAAAATAGTCTCATGCACATATACACACTCACAAACACATCTGTAACTGACGACAAGGTAAACCAGTTGAGAATCTGAAATTACCTGCAACAGTTTTCCACTAGCAGCAAAAGATCGCAATCCAATTGTGTCCTAAAGGAATGAATTAAATTATCAAGGCTAGTTAGCAAAAAGACAATAAGTAAACTTTAACTGTTATTATCATTCTCAATTGAAAGTTTGGTAATGATGTTCCTAATATCATACCTTGTTTCTGAAAGCAACAAGAAACTGTGCAGCAGGATCCCTTTTTGTTACATTAGACAAGGTATCCAGGAACCAACCACCACCTGGAATTCTTTGCCTGGACACATGAAATCCCGGTCGATCTCTTGCATGTAATGCTATCATGTAACCATCTCTCAACAACTCACCACATTTTCTACTAGGTACCACATTTAATGTTTCCTGCTTTTCAGGAGTTGATTCCTGAGTTGGTTCTACATGACAGCTTTGACTATTTCTAGAATCTTCTAGTGAAGTAAAGCGAGAGCTGGAAGTTAACACTTGAACTCTGCCACTCGTAGTGGTATAATCATCTTGCTGAGAGGTGATCCTGCTGCTTCTTTCCGATTCAGAAGGATCATCCAACTTCTGTTGGGATTTACGCCGAGCAGGCCTCCTTTTGCCCTTCTTCCTTGATCTGCTCCGCCTTTCCTCAGATTGTGTACAAGTATTTTGCGAAAGAACTGAATCTTGTTTTTTACTATAATCTGAACTAAACTGATTTTCATCCGTTTGCTGTTCAACATCACAGACCTGCAAAGCACTTCTCTCTATTTTCTCAGATTGCTCATCTCCGCACCCTATTTCACTTTTCTCATCATCCTCATCAGAAACAGCATCAGTTGGAAAGATCCCATCAACGAAGAATTTCTGCAACAGGGAAATCACTTTCTCCCTTATTTCCTCCCATACTTCTTCACTATAATCTGCACTTCGGGGGAGTATCAATACATTTGGCATCTCCCTCACCTGAAGAGAAGCAATGACTGACAGATAAGCCCCCAAAATAAAGGAACTAAAAACACAGTCCTTAATGTTAAATTCCATGTGTCTATGTCATAATAGAAATAATAAAAAGTGGCATACGATTAGATATGGTAGGACACAATGTTTATGCATTCAAAACAGTTCATTGGAAGGAAAGTTCATGCAAAAGATATGGGGTGAAAGTTCATGCAAAAGATATGGGGTGACATATTTTTCATTAATATTAGTAGCTGAATCAGTATATAAAACTGAGAAAAAGAGGTAAAAACCAACCGTTATGGATATTACAATTGAAAAATAAAATAAAGAAAAAGGATGCCCAAGACGTCCCTGTCTAATCAACAAAACAAAAAACTCCATATTCACTTGACATGGATAAGCAGCAGCTAAGTACCTCGAGATTTTTACTTGGTTCATCATCGTCATCATCATTTCAACTATTTTCCTTTTCTGGGGTTGGCTTTTAGAGTACCACTTTTTCTATTTTGTCTTACCAAAGATCATATTCTCTACCACTTTACAATTTATCAATAGCAGTTGTGTTTTTGAAGGCTTCTTTGCCATCTCTTGCTGTATTTGTATTTTTCCTTTTTCTATTTTCTTGTCTATTAATAACCATTGTTCAAAGAAAAATGAAAAAAAAAACCTTGATCTTCCCCTCTATGGTGTTAAGAATTAAGGAGAGAGAGAAAGAGAGAAGGAGGGGGGTGGGAGGTTTGGTGAATATGCTTAAAAGTCTAAAATTATATAGAGATTTATGAACAAAAACTTAGGTTTCCTCTCCTTTGTTTGGCCATAGTTTTTTGGGTTCATTGGAGTTTTTCCATACTCTCTTCTTTTTGCAGGCCCAGTGTTTTGGTCTCTTTCTTCTATTTGTGCACTCCTTGCACCCTTCATCAATAAATTTGCTATCAATTAAAAAAAAAACACATGTTATGACAATGTCAACAAGGAATGGAAGAGAGCAATGAACTAGTGAAGGTGTCACGAGATTTCAGCAAGCCTAAAATCCAATGATCTTTCCAACATCATAGGCTCAAAATGCCAATAAAATAAAATTGATGTCTTTCAACAACAACAAGAATAATAGAGGAATCCATGGAGAATTTGGCACAAACATGTTGACATAGGTATGCCATTCATTTTAAAGGCTCTGGACAACATAATTGCTAATGCTCGTACAAAACAAAGCAAGGGGTGCTTAGATGGATCTGAGAACAATGAAGGGAGGACTTTAAGGTCTCAATAAGAAGACTTGGCATGATTCATTTCAGGAATATACCTTTCCAAAGAAAAAAAAAAAAGAAAAAGATGCAAGGTCTAGGGACAAAAGTTCGTTGATCATCATTTCTGGCTTCTTTATTGGAGGACCAAGGTTATAGGCCATCAACTTGGCCATAGTTGGATGGAGCTGCAGCATGTCCCCATCCTTCCTAGCACATGAGACAATTTTGGTTATTTGGAACCATTAATGGTTATATTATCGAACTTGATCGGAGGAACAAGCAGAGAGATTGGTGCTATAGTGCTCAAGATATTCCAGAAAAGAAGATAAAAAACCTCAACTTGGATCTTAACCGGATCAGATTCTACGTATTTTTCTTTTATAGTCTTTTCATGCCAGAGGAACTTGAATTTCCAATGCTCTAAACCACAGATTTTGTCAGTATCCAGCAGAAAAGCACACATCATTAAGTCAGTCAAGAAAGCAATTTTAACTCATGTAAAAGAAGTAAAGTTCCAAAAGCCACATGTTTACAAAAAAATAATTCATACCCTAAGGTTAATGCTCATACCCATGCTTCTATCCATTGTGGCCCTTCAGCACCATCCAATGCACAACCAGCAATGGTTCCATCAATCAACAGCTGTTTTAGAGCACAATCATCTATTAGCTGACTGCTACATGTATTTACAACAAATGACCCTGCAGGTAAGCAAAATCATCCTTGTTTAGATGCTATATTAAGTAGTGATCACAGACAAAAGCATCAACAGGAAATACCGACTCTGGATGAAAAGGATTAGAATCAATAAATCCCTAGGAAATTACCAGGCTTTATATGTTGCAAGCATTCCGCATTGAGAATCTGAACAGTTTCATCTGACAGAGCACAATGGAGTGAAATAAGATCACTTGCTGCAAGTAAATCATTTAGTGTATCCATTCTTCGAGCAGCAGGAGGGAATGTAGAGGAACGCCTCCCTGACTTTCCTTTCTCCTATGTAAAAATGGTGCCAAGCACAATCAGTGAGTTCTAAGAAAGAATCACAAGAATCAAATACAGGAAGGTTTGCAGTGCGCCCAATGCAACACAGATGTAGATGTCAATTAGCATAGGAGTCATGTTAATGCAAGGAATGTGGCCAGCAAGGAATTTGACATATGGATGAAGACATACTAGTGAGTTGTAATGTTTTGGCAGTGTAAAACTGGGAAACCACTTGGCTAAAAGAAAACAGTAATTCTTTTTCTTGAGCATTAAAAACAGCTGCTTCTTACTAGAGGGTTTTCTTTCATTAAGAAACCAAAAATTATTACAACCTCTATTTATTTTATTTTTCTTCTTCTCTTTCGTTGAAAACATTGTTTGCTATTACAGCTTCATGGTTGTAATATGATATTCAATTTTTATTTTTTAGTATTTTATTTTTAAATATGACAATGTACTATAATTATGATGTTATATAACATCGCGTTCAAAACAATTTAATAAGGTTTTATACTGTCATTGAACATGATTAAAGCAACGGTTTAAGTTACTGTTCAGTTTTATGACATTAGATAGAACTCACTTCTTACATTCCAAAGGCATGAAAGTGTGCCATCAGCAAAATCTTACAATGTCACCATAACTGTAATTGGCTTGCTGTTTTTAGTATTCAATCTTGCTAAGGCATTGTCTGGTTGAGGGACATTAGTCATTTCCTCTGCTAATTTTTCGTTTCTATCAATTTCATTGGCAAATGAGAGGAAGTGGCGAATATATCCCAACTCAAATTCCAATTTAAGCGGAAAGAGTTGCCCAAATACCTGACTGACATCGAAATAGAGAACTCTCATCTTGAAAGCAAGGCTGCAGGTGGCGAGGGATCGGGCAGAAGCCGATCTGCCGACAATCCCGAGGACGAGACCCCGGCAGCGGCGCATCCCGCGGGAGAGCGGCTGGATGGACCCGAGCCAACCGGAGGCGGATGCGACGTGGTGGGAAAGGAGGTGGGTGCGACGCAGGAGGCTGAGGAAGAGCGCCATGACAGTGTCGGCGACCTCATCGGCCCGACCGACGTCTACGTGGACGAGGCGAAGGCCGAGGTCAGAGGCGATGGCGGAGTCAGCCGAGCGGTCGGAGGAGCCGAGGCAGAGGATGAGTTGCCAGGGGCGGAGGCGGCGCTGTGCGGCGCGGGGGAGGAAGCAGAGTGAGTGGAGGAGAATGGCGGCGGAGGACTCGATTCGGCCGTCGGAGATCTGCGCAAGGGATACGTGTTCGACGACGGCGACGCCGGAGAGGGAGTCTTGTTCTAGCGTCGGTTCATCGAGGCAGTTGAGTGAGACGACGAGTGGGATAGTCCGATTTGACTCGGGCGACTTTATCTCCTTCTTGTGACTCGCTCCGTACTCCCCCGGACTCATTTTCGCATTCGCGTTTCACTTGTCCAAAGAGCTCGTTTGGGTGTTTCTTAACTTTCCAAATTCCATTTTCCTGATTTTCATTTTTTCCATTATTTTCTGTAATTAGTTTGGCTATTTCTTCTTCCGTGAGTAGGGAACTGGGAAAGGGAATCTAAGAAAGATGCGTCTGGCCATTTAGTGAACGAACTTTTGGCTCAAGAGCCACGTGTTCATTTGGTTTGCATTGGAAGGCGGAAAAGAAATGTCCTTGGCTTGGATTCCTCAGTTCTTCATTATTATTTTGAAAAAAGAAAAAAACAGTTCTAGAACTTGGGATTTGTGTCCTGGGAATTTGGATTGATGATCCAATGGGCTCTTCTTCCATTGGAGATCCGAGATTGATCGATTGAGCAATGAAGAGTGAAACAAAACGTATCGAAAGGAAGGTCCTCATGTCTCTCTGCCTTTTCCTCCTCCGTTGGGAGTAGATTTCCGCTGAGAACAATTCCTGCATCGATAATTTTCTTAATCTTCACATTCTTTTTCATCATATTAATTATTTTTATTATAATTTTTTCACATCATTAATATTGCTCAAAGTACACGTTCAAAATTATAATCTTAATTTTTATAAAAATAATCATTATGAAAATACATTTTAAATTCATCTACCGTGATACATTAGACCGCACCTATTTGGATCTTCGCATACTCAAATGGAAATGACTCAGGCTGCATCACTCAAGTGACGATATTTCTTTAAGATGACATATTTAAGTTAATTTATCATGTTCATATGATAATATATATTTTTAAAATCAACTCACCATATAAATAAATAAATAATTAATTATTGTATTTCATTAAACTATTATATATAATATGGTAATTTTTACTATTAAGGTCAAATAGCTAGAAATTGATTTATAACACAAAATTTAAACCACTTGTACTCCATCAAGCATTTCAATTTGAATATATCATTTTTAATGAATTAAAAAAAATAGAAAAGAAGAAAATTGACTAATTGTGTCCACACTAAACACAGTTAACATATGTATGGCTAAATGGCTGAACCAATGGATTTTTCGCAGGCTTATTCAATTAGAGCCCTAAGCCTACTCGTTTGGCTAACTAGGCTAATAAAATAATGAGCCATAACCTATAATAAGGCTACATAAGCTTGAGCACATTTAACAAGTCTAAGTCAATGGGTTAGGTCCATTTAAAATTGGGTAACAGAAGTTGAGCATTGTCAATGACAAAGCGAAAGAAAGCAGTATAAGGCACAACAAATTACAAAAACAAACCTTGAAACAACTGCTACAACGTTGGCAAAAAAAACACACAACATGATCCCAGCCAAAGGATGGAAATTGATTTTATATCGATTTGGATACTTGAGCTGAGAATCACAGTCATCACTGCAGCAGCCGAAGCAATCTTAAGTTACATCAACCTCACTATTGAATGAAACAACACAGAGACAAGTGATAAGCTGAAAGAATGACATGAAAAAGCATGACAAATTTTGAGACTGATCACTGATGATAGGCTTCGATTATCATAAACTGTACAACTCATTCATACCAACAAGAGATGTTAATGGCGAAACCAATTATTGAACCGCCAATTCCTGAAACAAAATCAGGATTTCTTATTGGAGTTAGAAGAAGCGTCTCTTGAAGGTTCTTGTTGTTGCCTGGTATGTACTCATGAGAACGCCAACGCCGATACCAATCCCCAAGCACATCCCCAACCCAATACCAACTCCAACTCTCACACCGGCATTAAACCAGGAAAGTTGTCCGTCGTCATCCATGTACCTACTCTCTGAATAGAAATCATGCCCCATTTTCTCTTCTGAATCATATCCATCCATCTCTCCCTCTGTAACCTGTGGAAGGGCAAAAAAAAGAGACAAGAACGAAGATGACAGATTAGTCATCTGGTGATGCATTGACACTTGTGGGAACAAATAATGAATGGCAAGAACAATAGGCAAAATATATATTTGAGTGGAGATAAAAGTAAAATAGGTACAAAACATTCAAATTCTCTCTCTTTCTCTTTAACCGGCAATTATGTTTCTTTCCAATAACAAAAAAATCCAAAAAGAGAATCTTAATAACTCGAGGATCAATTATTTTCCACACTGAAAACACGAGGGTTGGCTTTGGGGCAAGAACTTGCCTGAGATGTGGGAGGTCTTAGGTTCAAATCACTTTCAATACAAAAGAGCTGTTCCCTATAGTGTTACTTATATTTGTGGATAGAGAGGTTTGCATATACTCTAAGGATTAATCAGACTCTAAGAGGCTTAAATACCTTGTTCTTAAAAAAAAAAAAAATTGAAATGTCGCTGGCAAATATCTCAGAGATTCAAGACAACATGGATGGATAGTTTAGTTGCCTTCAGCTTTTGAGATTAGACTAAAAATTTTGGATTTGAATTTTCTCAGACTTATCCTATTGCACGAGATTTAGATGATTTCGTGTATCCATTGAGATTAATCTCATCTTAGTCTCACCTCCAATAGAAACTAGAGATACCTAATAATAATAATAATAATAAAAGAAAATCTTATAGATATTCTGTTATGTGTTGAAAATATATACACTTCAGTAAGTACGAGAGCTCGCTCTTCATATTGATCCATTTTACTTTCCACTTCTTAGTAACGGATTTTCTTATTGCTTTTAAAAAATTCGATGTGCATCAGCATGGAGAGGAATAAATGGACATGCTGAAGAGTGAAGACCAAAGGTAATGTTAAGAGACACTCAGAATGTCCATCAGATTGAAATGGTATTACTTACGATATTTGCATCATAAAAACTGGTTTGAATCGTGAGGAAACAGATAAAATCAAACGACAAAATATATCTAATTTAGACCACGGGACTAAGGAAAAATGGGAGAATTTCTGGCCTGAATCATTCAAGCATTCATTGCTTCAATAAATAATAAATAGTATGAAATGGTATACATCGTCATCACTATCATCATTGAAGTGTTATCTCATCTATCTGATGTTGGGTTTGAGTTCTCCTTCTCAATTTGACTCTGTTTAAATCCAAGCTCTATTTATGGAATGGAAATTCTTTCTCACAGGCAATTGGTTCGATATTTAAATTTTCTATAGGAAATTTACATGCTACAAATCCTAATAAGTGTTCTTGTTCATTGAGGTGAGTTTCAGCGTGGTCTGAAATTGGTTGGATTTGACTAGAGTTTTTTCCCTATTAATTGAAGCACAGTGCTGAATCTGCTGAGCAACATTTAATAATTGAAAAAACTGCTCTCTAAGATCTGACCGAAAGAATTATCCGATAATTCTCATGTAAGCAGGGCAATTCAAAGGCTGCTGAGAATGGAGAATGGAAACAACAGAAAAGCAAAATAAAAGGAAGAAACGGTGCAATGGACGCAATGGTCATGTGCTTACGTCAACCGGCCGGTGGCGAAGAAAACCATTGACGTGGCTCCGCTCTCGCCCAGTCTCCTCATCCTCTGGAATCGAATCCAGTATCACATGCCGTGTGGGCTTCCGCCTGGGGCTCAGCTGAATTGTCTTGGTCAGAATTAAAGGAAAGCCAGAGGAGCATCCAGCGACATACAACTCAATGGACGGTGACGATATTCCTCGCTTGGGCTGGAAGAAAGCAGAAGAAGACCCACCTGCGTAGCAGTCCATGCTCCAACCGCTCTTTGAGCCTTTATCCGGCCCAGTCCGGCCGTTGATCCAGACTGGTTGGTCCAACCGCTCAAGAGACCCACACAAAATCAAAGTCTTCTCCATCAAACACCTCAAAGTCCAGAGCTCCGATTACTTGGACGCTGTCCGTGCTGACGTAGGTGACCTCGGATGAGTCCTTATCGATGCGGTCGCGTCGTAGGGAGAGGGAGACGATGTCGTCGGAGGGGATACGAGAGCCATTGATTTCGAGGAATGATCCGATCTGACGGCGGAGATGAGAGAGCGTGAGGAGATTCGGAACGGTGTCAGTTACGCAAGCAGAGATGCGGACGTAGAAGAGGCGGATCTCAAAGGAGGATGAGGGCGGGGATTTCGTGCCGTTGATGAGGCGGTAGATTGCGGGGTTGGAATTGACCGCCGACCGTTGATTTTGGTTCCTCGTGAGGGTCGGGGAAATCCATCTATTCGGAGGTTACGGGTAGATGGACTGTGTATCTGAATGTATCAGGAGGTGGTGAATCGCCTTCGCAGGGGCTTTCTCCTTGGGTTGGTAGGGTTTTGGATATACATCGGAGGTGAAATGGAGGAGAAAGAGAAAGAGAGAGAGAAAGACGGGTTTGGTGTTTGGGGAGGGGGGGGGGGGGGCGTGGTGTGGTGTTGAAAGGAAGGGGAAAAGAGGAAGGCGGGTCAGGATCAAGATCCGAGACAGAGGGAGCGGACATAGACGTCTACAACAACCCGTCGTTGAGAGAGCTCCGTCCCGTTTTCTGCCGCGTAATGATGATAGAAGATGAGACACTTGCCGAATTAAGATTGACGATATTCTGTGTACGTATGGGCTTGGGTGGCTTATTAGGTTGAGGAATATCTTATTATTTTTTATTGATGGATATTCTGAACTGCCGACGTCAGCTTCAACCCGACAACCTACGGTGGTGACTCTTCTACCGTACACTTGGCTCCGTTTTGTCTCTAGCCGAGGTTTGGACGCTAGTTCCACCGTCCATCTACTCATTTGATCGACCCATTTTGAGTGATCATGATCTGATTTTGTACAAAATTGGGGTTACAGGAGATTAATCTCACTTGGGCTCTTCTGATAAATTTAAATAGTTCATTATACTTATTTTCTTTTTAAAATTATTTTTAATTTTAATTGACATTTACTTGATATATTTAGGCGGGTCATATAGACACCCGCCTTATTTGTAGAAATTTGTCGATAAACTGGCTCTTTTGAAAATCCGAGCCAAATACGGAAATGTGACAGTTGGCAGGGAGGCGATTTTTGACCTATTTCTACAAACAACAAATCAAACATCTATTCTGAATTTTATGAATTTCGAAATTGATTTTAAGTGAAAATGATATAGTTTTGGACTTAAAAAATTGTACCAAAAAAATTAAGAGGGAAGACCATTTTTCCTTAATTCTCTGGATATAATTTTTTAAACCCAAAACTATACATTTTTCACTTAAAATCAGTCCTAGAAGTCATAAAATTAAGAGTAGATGAATTTTGATACCATGTTTGTAAAAAATGGTCGAGAAACAAGCTCGTTTGAAAATCTCACTCTATAACTCACATAGTGATCCTTCAAACGAATAGAAAATTATAAGTTCATTCGAAGGATCTTATTATCCGAACGAACCTAAAATGAACTGATAGATCGTTTGCATGATAAAAGCCAGAAGAGTAAAATGTTATTTTCACCCGATTTTTTGAAATCGAATGTATAGAGGCAGAAAAATCGAGTGTCTATATGGCCCACCTATATCTTTTGATAATTAAACATATTTTTTTAATAGTTTGATTTTATTTAAATCTTTTAATGTTAAGGTGATTAATGTGTTGATTTTAAGAATATGATGATCTTCATGATAATCTATTTATCTATCAAAAAGATTAGGTTTTATTTTTAGGTGGTATTACCATTTTACCCTTCCAGTTTTTTTGTTAGAAGAAATAGTTCATTTTGCATTCGTTCGAATGCTTCCATTTTACATGAATTGTCTGAACGAATAAGCTGTAGAGAGGGATTTTCAAAAGAGGTCGTTTCTCGATAAATTTTTACAAACAATATATCAAAATTCATCTACTCTGAATTTTATGAACTCCGTGACTAATTTTAAATGAAAAAGGGTATAGTTTTGGACTTTAAAAATCGTACCCAAAGAATTAAGGAAAAATGGTTTTCCCTCTTAATTCATTGGATGCGATTTTTGAAGTCCAAAACTATGCCCTTTTCACTTAAGATCAATATCGGAGTTCATAAAGTTCAGAGTAGATGAATTTTGATACCTTATTTGTAAAAATTAGTCGAGAAATGACCTCTTTTGAAAATTCCTCTCTACAAGCTCATTTGTACGAAAAAAACAGAAGGGCAAAATGGTAATTTCAATCGGGTGTGTAGAGAAAGAAAAGTCGAGTGTATATATGACTCGCCAAAATTTATTATAAGGTGAGACTGACCTTTCTGCTACAACCCATTTATCAAATTTCCATTTGAATGTAAATAAAAAATTCTCTATATATTTACTAGTAATTGCTTATGTGACAAATATTTTGATTAAATATTTTTTGGGATTTTTAGTGAGAAATATCCAAAAAACCTCCGAATTAGGGTCAATAAAATTTTATTGAGTCAAAGTGCTTCGTACACCTAGACAAACTTTTTTTGAATCAAATTGCTTCCATTTCACATAGGACTACAGAGATGATAGTTGTGACTGCCTTTTCAGAAGTACAACTATGCACGGAGGACCATCGTGACTTCCACGCTGGTATTATAATAGCGACTGAAGATTTGCCAACGTCGACGCTAATTTTACCAGCGAATATATGCATCACTCGTTATTTTTTTCCTTTTATGTATTATTTACGGTCTAAAGAAGACATGAAAGCTATTCCAATGACATGAAAGCTATTCCAAACTATTGGTAAAAATACTTATTTCTTATGCAAGTGACTTGGGTTTGAATCATGTTGATAATTATTTTTTTCATTTAGCCTCTTTTCATTTAAAAAAATGAATAATAATTAAGAAGTGTTCATTCTGACCATTTCAATGAATAGACTTGCACAAAGATTATTTTTTTTTCAAATATCTCCGGAACCTTTAAGATTATCCATATTTTAGTAAGTTTGCTTGGATCTACCCCACCTGAGTAGATCCGAATCAAGATGCAATAAAAGGGTCCTGGAAATAGAGGCTGAAAAAAAATTAAAAACTATAAATGGACTCTGTCTATCCAGTACATTATTTCCAGACCTACGGTATATTGGACTCTTCAAAGGTGAATAAGACTCATCAAGGAGAAGATATTATTCTCTCCCATCCTCTGTTTGGCTTCACCGGCTTAATAATGATGTGGAATTTGGGTCACAAGCATCTCGGTCCCTTTTGTGTGGAATTCTTAGTACAAATGAAAAACTGTGTGCGCTTGGTTGTGATACATTTTAACCTGAACAGAAGGTACTCCATCAGTTTATTTTATTTTAATGTGCAAAGTTGAAAAAATTAAAAAAAAAAATTCAAAATAAGGAGACCATTAAAGATTTAAATTGATGTGGTGAGAAAGGAAATGATAAATTGTGTTGCGATGAATATAATATTCTAGGGAGTAGAGTGAAAACTAGTATTTTAAAAATAATTATTACATAAATGAGATAAATGAATGCAACCGTGATTTCCATAGTCATCACTTTTAAATTGAGATTCTCTTTTTCTGAAGTGAATTTTTGATCATCACTCTAATTTCTTTGAATTCTATCCATTCAACCTTTATAAATAGTAATACAGCTACATCCAGATACAAACTGAAATATTAGAAAAAATGCTCAATAGAGAAATTACAATCTCTCCAAGCAATTGCTAAAATTTCAATTCATGCCCACGAAATTTGAATGATCAATGGTAGCACAGCAACCAATATTGCATTTAAAAATGAAAACCTGCTCGCAGAATTTGGCTGTGGGGTATTGGAGTTGGGAGAACCTGCACAAAAAACAGAACTTAAATTATTTGGGATACTAATATCAAACAGTATTTGGAAAAGTGTTTCTAACCCTTATTAATGTTTTGATGGGTCATCTAATCTAGAATTAGGATAGCCTATGTTACTTGGAAAAAAAAACAAACAAAGCCATTAAAAAGAAAGGATTCATTTTAGAAGAGTGGTGGTGATCAAACTCTGTACTTTGTGATGCAAATTAAAATTAAAATATCAATTGATATTTAAAATAGAGAAGTGATTGGTGCATCAACATTTTTACCCTTATACGTCAAATTTATATAAAAGATTCATCTTGTTTGAACTTTCTTTAATTTATCTTTTTTTTCCTCTTTTTATTTGTTCGGTAAAATAGACATTTCACATAAATTTTGTGCACCAATCACTTCCCTTTAAAATATTGACCTAATATATTGTGTTTAATTCCTGTCCATTCATCGGGTGGGACGTTTAATAATCTTTTCTAATCAGAACAAATTTTATCTGAAAATTAATTTTTAAAGGCATGAAAAGAAACAACTCCAAAATCAAGAGAGTAAGATTCCCTGATGAGCAGTCAGGAGTGGTCACTAGTTTTATTTTTGCTCTCTACCGTAAGACCTTCTTGCTGACATTGCCACTTGACTTTTGGATTTTGTAGGTTTATAAGCAAACGAGCATTCTTTCTTTTCAAGTCAATTTTTAAGGATAATTTTACTCGTGTTTAACATAGTATCAAAACAAAGGTACCACATGGATGGATCGTATAATAACTCTAGTGTTGCATGGAAGGAGAGAGCAAAGTTTTCCAGTCCTGATGCTGAGGAAGAGTGTTAGCAAAAACCTCATATTATCAGTGTACTATTTCGATCTTGAGGTTTATAAACACATGGACATGCTCTCTCCAACTTTTCGTAGGTGCTAGGATTTAAAGTCAAGATCAAAATTTATGAAAATTGTCCTTGAGAACATGAATTTTTTCAAGATAACCAAAAACCAAACTGGAGATTTCCTAAACAACAGGGAGATGAAAAGAAAAATGAAGAAAGAAGGGATATGGGATAGAAGTATTTACTTGCAGCAGGTACAAGCGGCAGCATTGACTTTGAGTCCACACCTAGAAGGCAGCATAAGAGCCTGTGTTATGTTGATGCCACTCTGCCCGCTTGCACCAGTCGTGCCGCTAAGCAAGTTACAGAGGCATTTCGGGTTGGAGTTGATCACCGATTTCAGAGGATCGCAGCAGTCGCTTGCTGGGTTCCTCGTCGAATTCAGGTAGTTCAAGCAGGGAGCAAGTTGGCTAATGCACGACGTGTCTTGAGCTTCAATCTCAGACACCAAGATGACCATGGCCATCAACAAGCAACACAACCGAGCACACCTCTTCTCCATCTTCAATCCTCTCTCTCTCTCTGTACAAAATCAGTTTGTACTTCCAAGCTACTGCTGCTGTTGCACTTGTACGAGGTGATAGCAGTATTTATAGATCTCTTTCGATGCTTTCTTGGAATGCTTATTTACATTGGTCTTCCCATGTTCTTTGTTGTTGTTGAGAATAGGTGATAAGGTTGGTAATCAAACCGATGGATTGCGTGTTAGACTCTCATTAATGTTCCCTTTTATGATTTTGTGACAAGTTGAATTTTATTGGCCGTTTCAGACTTTTAGTTGATTTGGTGGATCAACTTAACTGTGTAATGTGTAATTGTGTATATGCAGTCCAGGTATGTTATGTGGTCTGTGATGCTCCATTGTCATTATTGTCATTGTCCTCACGTAATAGTTTGTTACATCATTTAGATTGCCTCGTTTCAATTGGGACAAGGTAGAATTGTTCCATCAGATAAATTGAGTATGGATTTGAAATGCAATCTAGTCAAGAAAGTTAATCAATCGTATTCTTAAATACCAAACTCGAATTGCGTTAAATAATTTAGTTAATTTTTTTATAAAAAAAATTTGTTTTAGTCTATGGTTTGAACATGGCAGGGCAAAAGGTCGGGATCGGTTAGAAATGGTCCATGTGAAAGCTGGGCATGGAAAAAGAGTCTGATCAGAGTAGACTGCCACCGTCCAATATGCAAATGACTGGACCAAATGAGGCAGTTGAATGTACTGGCAGTTGATATGAGTTGTAACTCGTGTTCTCTCTCATTTCAAAAAGTGGGAGGTTGTTGGTTAAGTTTCTATAGTCTAACTTTGATGTGTGTCCTAAGGGTAATGAATTCACCTTTGGAGGTTTTAAGTTGGGTATTCCGTGGTTTTCCATACGTAAATTAAAAAAAAATGTTATTAGCGTTCGAACATTTTATTCCTTAGTGAGAAACTCAAAACGGATGACCGCCAAACCTCTTCCAAACCCGGGCTGAGCTTGAGGTAACAGAAAAAATAATTCTAATACCTGGAGTGAAATGGGCAATCAGGTCCCACCATATTATATTTAAAATGGCAAAATATCAAAAAAATAATAATAATAATTAAAAGTGACTATTAGTCATTTAATCTGAATGCTTTTTAATAGACCATCATCTCACTGTTTGATTTCATTAATCAAAATCTGATGGTTAAGAATAATTTTTTAATTATAACTTTTTATTTTTGAAATCTTCTAATACCCACCAATCTTTTTTATTGGGAATTCAATTTCTCGTAACTTGAGTTCCATGGGAATCATGTATTCAGCCATTTGGTTACATTACCAGGTCAGGAAACTGAAATTCTACTTATATTTGGGCCTATAATCCACCCAAAACCCAATATGCAAATGACTGGACCAAATGAGGCAGTTGAATGTACTGGCAGTTGATATGGTTGTAACTCATGTGTTCTCTCTCATTTCAAAAAGTGAGAGGTTGTTTGTTCAAGTTTTCCTAATCTAACTTTGATGTGTCCTAAGGGTAATGAATTCACCTTTGGAGGTTTGAAGTTGGGTATTCCGTGGTTTTCCATACGTAAATTAAAAAAAAATGTTATTAGCGTTCGAACATTTTATTCCTTAGTGAGAAACTCAAAACGGATGACCGCCAAACCTCTTCCAAACCCGGGCTGAGCTTGAGGTAACAGAAAAAATAATTCTAATACCTGGAGTGAAATGGGCAATCAGGTCCCACCATATTATATTTAAAATGGCAAAATATCAAAAAAAAATAATAATAATTAAAAGTGACTATTAGTCATTTAATCTGAATGCTTTTTAATAGACCATCATCTCACTGTTTGATTTCATTAATCAAAATCTGATGGTTAAGAATAATTTTTTAATTATAACTTTTTATTTTTGAAATCTTCTAATACCCACCAATCTTTTTTATTGGGAATTCAATTTCTCGTAACTTGAGTTCCATGGGAATCATGTATTCAGCCATTTGGTTACATTACCAGGTCAGGAAACTGAAATTCTACTTATATTTGGGCCTATAATCCACCCAAAACCCAATATGCAAATGACTGGACCAAATGAGGCAGTTGAATGTACTGGCAGTTGATATGGTTGTAACTCATGTGTTCTCTCTCATTTCAAAAAGTGAGAGGTTGTTTGTTCAAGTTTTCCTAATCTAACTTTGATGTGTCCTAAGGGTAATGAATTCACCTTTGGAGGTTTGAAGTTGGGTATTCCGTGGTTTTCCATACGTAAATTAAAAAAAAATGTTATTAGCGTTCGAACATTTTATTCCTTAGTGAGAAACTCAAAACGGATGACCGCCAAACCTCTTCCAAACCCGGGCTGAGCTTGAGGTAACAGAAAAAATAATTCTAATACCTGGAGTGAAATGGGCCATCAGGTCCCACCATATTATATTTAAAATGGCAAAATATCAAAAAAAATAATAATAATTAAAAGTGACTATTAGTCATTTAATCTGAATGCTTTTTAATAGACCATCATCTCACTGTTTGATTTCATTAATCAAAATCTGATGGTTAAGAATAATTTTTTAATTATAACTTTTTATTTTTGAAATCTTCTAATACCCACCAATCTTTTTTATTGGGAATTCAATTTCTCGTAACTTGAGTTCCATGGGAATCATGTATTCAGCCATTTGGTTACATTACCAGGTCAGGAAACTGAAATTCTACTTATATTTGGGCCTATAATCCACCCAAAACCCTAGCTTTGCAAACCACAGCCATAATCATTAATTAACATTAAAAATTGATTTCATAATGATGATTTTAAATAATATTATAACATGTAAAATTCATCTTTAAAAAAAATAAGTTGTTCATTAATTTTTAAATAAAAAATATATTTATGTATCTTTTAAATTTTATGATATTATAAAGTCTATCATACCGATATATCAAATAAAAGGTATTTGATTAGATTAAAAAATATATAAATTTTATCATATCCATTGTTTCATCTATTCAATAGTCAGATTATCTCAGAAAATCTTTAAAACACTTATATACACATTTTCATGTTTAGAAATTTATGAATAATTTATATTTTTAAAAAGTAAAATCTATATTCTAAATAATACTATTTAAAATTATTTTTACTATTAAAACCACAGCATGAAATCATTCTGCTTGATATCACGAAAAGAACAGGTGCATAGCATGCAAGCAAATTTTGCCCTTCTGAGGCCGCAGCCGCAGGTAATCAGGACCGACCACTAAGTGGGCCCTCCATCAGACGGTCCTTGGTGCGATCCAATAATGAATTTCATATGGATGAGCCATGCGCATGAATGCCACTCGAGCAGAACCGAAGCAAAATATCATACTTCATTAAATAGGTCTGCGAAAACTGATCCAATTTCAGTTTTAGCCATTTTGGTAGGGGAAATTATTATGGCCAGGTACTTTTTCCGAAGTCTGGAAATTTTCATTTTCTTCTCTATATTTTTACTTTCACCCTCATTAATCACTTTTTACTTAATTTCAGAATTGATATTATTTATTAATTCTTAATTCTTTTTAGTCATTTTCCACTTCTCACAACGACCATTTCTTCTCTCTCCCAATTTCTCGACGCTTGTCCTATTTTTTATTCTGACATTTGACTAAATTTTTTTCTCAAATTAGGTTGTCCCAATATAGACTCAAATCCATCTTCTCAAATTATTTTTTCTTTTTTAATATCTAATTTTATTTTATCAGATTTGTTATCATTGGAGGATGGAGAGAGTGAGAGACTAATTGTTTCTAGGGTGAAAAAGGTTTGTGAAAATTAGAGGATTTTAATTAAATATTCAAACTCTAAGAGGTGGAAATCGACTTATACATGATATAAACAAATGACAAAGCCTCCTTTAGAAACGATAATTTATATATCCTAATCAACTGGAAATTGACACATTTGTTGTTATAGAAAATGGAACGTATTCTACACATAAAATTGTAGGTCTCATTTCTGTTGGCAAGAAAGATACACTTACATTAGACTTTAAAAGTACAATCCACCAAGTTCAAAAATACTCTGAAAGCTTAACATCTCATCAGTCGACTGGCCTCGTGCTAAAGAAACAACCACCTGTCTTTCCATCTGCCTGTCCAGTTGATTTGCCAGCTCCCAGTGACTGCCATCAAGAATGAATTAGAAGCGTGCATTAAGGAAAAATGAAAGCAAAAGGGGGAAAGGGAGGAAATTGGATGTTCTAAAAATCTTAATTAGAGAAATATTCCATCATAACTCGGGTCACAGTATGATCAAAGCCCCATAGACCCACTTGAGGCCACCAACGGCTCACATTGGGCAAGTTGTGGACAGTTTTCCACCCACTTTCTTTACTGAAGTACTACTCCCTGTAAAAAGCTTTTAAGTATCCACCTGTCGTGGAAGGAGACACTGTTGGGACTTTGTGGCTCGAATCCACACAAGATTATAGCACACTGGCAAATGTTGTAAGGGACCGACTGAATAGGAGTCTAAAGAAAGTAGGACTCTTAAATGGCAAGTCATGAATAGAAGTTTCTATCTATGTGGAGTTCGGCAGTTTATGGTAATCTCTAATTGATACACGGCAGTTTTTCCACCTTATATAGGGTGGATATTCTTGATAGAGGAGTGCTTTTGGCCGAGTGCCTTCCGACGGCATGATAAGGCCTCTTGTAGCAGAGGTATAGTGAGGAAGATAGAGAGAGAGAGAGGGGAGATACTCTGAGAGATCTTGGGTTCCAAATATTATATCTATCTATTCTTTCTCTATAATAAAATCTACACTCTCCCGTGAACATAGGCTAAGGTTGGGCCGAACCACGTATATCCATGTGTTCCTTGTTTGGTGTGTACTTGAATCTATGATTTGTGATCTGTGATTTGTGTTAGTGGGTTGGGTCTAATCCCTAACAGACACATGGGGACTAGTATACAACGATGTTGGAACTACACCAACCTTTGGATTTTTTTTTTAATAAAATTCAGCTGTTTATCACAAGGGCTTTGAAATCCATGGATATGACTTCCCAATCCAGCCGAATTTTAGTACTAGACCAGTTCATGCACAAGTCTTCCCATTACAGATGACCCGAGTGGCCCAAAGGCCAGATTGCATTTAAGTAACAGCAACCTAGTAATAATGGATAGATTCTCATCACAATTGTTTGGAACACTCCACTTTTCATTTGAGGCAGTGCAGAAATAAAAAACTGCAGCAGGTGGGGCACTTTTCTGCTCTTCATATGTGAGCAGCGGGCACTGGATAACCAACCAATCAGCTAAAATATTGATTGATTTTGGTTTCATTGCATCTCAGTACATATCAAGGAGAAACACTGCATAAACTTGCATTAATAGATGATATCATCTTGAAATGCAGCAGAAATCTCACAAGTCACATTTCATTACAACTAGGTGCGGGCAACATTCACACATCATAGAGACCAGTTGCTGAACAGAAGGAAAAAAATATCTGTGGTAATTGTTAGCTACTGAAAGTTCTTATAGTATAGCATGCTTTGAGGGCATATATTCCTTACTGTGGATACATTCTTGTATCTTTGTCAATCATAGACAACAATCAGTTACGAAAGTTCACAGGGCCTCCATTGTCTTATTTTTGAGCTTAATCGATCAGGGACAGCTGTCGACCACATATTCAAGTCTGGAACTGGTCCTGTCAATGCGAGAAAATTCTCACCTTCTCCATCTGTCATTCTTTTCCAGCTTAGCTGCCAACAAACATGAAGCCGCGCACTGTTAATATGCAAACAATTGATTCAATCTACACATAATTTACACTGACCATTAGTACCATCCATATCTGTAAATATTTGTTTGATCCTTCAAGGTCCTGCACCAGCAATGTCATGCACAATTTGCAACACTAAAGGGCTTTAACAAATGATAAGAACTCCTTATTAGCAAATATACGAGGTTTGGATTAAGACAAGGTGCAAGTTCTTTTCCTTTTTTTTGATGATAAGGTACAGTTCATTTAGTACATCATGTGGGCATTTAAGGGAAATGTGGAAAACGGTAAATTGAAGGCAGTAAATCCAACAACTGGGCAATTTGGAAATCAATGGAGGAATTATTGCTTCATTCTTTATCTGGATCGGAAATGGATGGTGGTGGTGACGATGATGATGTCCATCTGTAGTGGGTTCTGTCATATGCATAATATGGATAATCTAAGACATACCCTATCTTTATAGATCATGGAATGCTTAACTAGAACATGCTGTATGTTCTCTCCGTCCAAGCACTGTACATGGGCATAGGCTTGTCCCAACTTGCTATAAATGAATAGGCTTAGAACCTAAATAGTTGGACCAATTGGCCAAGTTCAGGCTCATTTTTTTAAGCATGTTTTGATAACTGGGCAGACTTGGACTTTTAAGAAAATCCGTGAAGCATGTCAAGCTTTTAAACCCGTTTAAAAATTCTATAATCTATATCGTCTACATTTCATTTATATATATATATATATATATATATTGATTTTTTTTATAAATCTTAATGATTCCTTCATTCTATATTCCTATAAAAGGGGTCCAACAGGTATGCCTGGGCCTTTCACTAATTCAAAATGGGTTAGGCTTGGGCTTCTGATATTACTAAGGGCTTGGGCTCAGATGAGAAAAGCCTGGCCATGAACAGCCCCACTATTTAGTGCCCACACTACACATGCTATTGATGTAGTAATCTAATGACATTCTATGATAGCAAGTCACAACAAGCACGAATACCATTTGGGTATGGTTTTTACACATAATACTAAAGCATTAGACATGGATGAAATCATGAAAATGGAGCTGTCAGCTTGAGTATTCAGGACCTCAACATTCTAGGGATTTAATCATTTTACTTAGCTCAAATTGCATGACGGTGGAAATGCAAAGATCCCTTCCTCAAGGAGACAACCTTTTACTCCCTTAGTGCAAGCATCAAGACATGTCCAACATAAATTTTCCTTTCTCAGAAATCGGAGTCTCATCCTCTCATTATCATGCATAAATAAAAAGCATAGAAGCAGGAACTAACTTACATTTCCAGGAAATGCCTTGCATAATGCCTTGATTGTAGCATTCTGTACCCAGGTGCCATCATTTGTATTGACCATTCTATCACCAGTTTTGGATCGTACTGTATGGGCACCACCACAATTCACCATGATACGACCATGAGCCATCAACTTTTTATTAAGTTCCAACCATGTCTCAACCTGTGACATCCAATAAAAAAATACATCAAGAAAATGGAGCTCCCAGCATGAAGGAAAATTAATGATCTAATAAATAGGTATACAAAATAAAGTCAACTGCAGCATTAAGATAAAAACAGCTACACTATTAAAGAAGAAAACACAGGGTTTAAACAAAATGTTGCCCAAAAAGGAACAGCATAAGGTGAAAACTAAAACAGTAGAAAAGAATCACAATATCATTTATTTCAAGACCCATGCACATGCTTACAAAAATTTTGTGGTCCACAAAATCAAGTGACAAAACTTAACTGCCCACAAAATCTGAAATTTTTATTCAATATTTGAGAAGATGGGTATAACAGGTCTCTGGCTATCCTACGGAAAACAAGTCTGTCATCCTTTGTAACAAGGAGACAATGAACACTTTCACAACTTTTCTGAAATAATCATCATAACATTTTCCACTGTGAAGCTTCAAGAAGGGTCTTCTGGTGAGGTCCCTACAGACTTTGTCCACTTGTAAAGGCAAGAGATGGAGAAATACAAGCATTCCCCAAAATTTGTAAGTGCCAAAAGGGAAAAATCCTCAAATAACAGACAAAATGAAGAATTCTTATAAATGTTTGTCTCCAAACAATCCCTTTTGACGGTAATGAAAGAGTACAAAAGACTCCAAAAGAACTACAAAATTTCGAAAGTGCAATGGGAATGATCTCCTAAACTACACTATGATTTTTGAAGATGTGTGTGGAATTCAAGTTTCCAAGACACACTGAAAAGAAAAGGAGGGAAAAATCTAAGTTTTTGAAGATCTTTTCCCCAAGAATTTTAAGCCTCAGTTCTTTCCCAAAAAAAAAAAAGAGGAAAAAATTTCAAGTCCCAAAGTTCTCCTGGAGAAGTCCTTAAATACTCCAAAAATTCTCCAAAATTCCTCAGCTAGATAATAATGATGACAATGATGACAGCAAGTGAAAAATGTTGGGGAGGGATGAAGACGTGATCAACCACAGGTGTAATTAAACAGTGCCAACCCCACCTTCTCCCAACAAAAAAAAGACATTTTTCTTTAATTATTTTTTCTTCATTTTCCTTTTATTCTTGATTTCTTTTGGCTCATATTCAGTTGATGGGGCCAATCGGAACCTTCTAAAAAGTGATCTAAGGATGGTCTTCCCAATCCAATTTAAATTTGTCAATAGGCATGTTCATGGAACTAAGGCCAACACTGATCATATAACTGTGATGAGGGAGAAAAGGATAAAAGATTCAACAACAAAGTAAATTGGTGCAGGCAGCTCAAGCACTCCTTCATAATGGAGAAATCCATAATAACTTTTGTGCATGACTTGCACCTTTTTGATATGATTAGTTAGCAAAGCCACTGTTTCAGTGGAAATAAACAATAAAAATAAAATAAAACTAGGCTTCATGAGACCTTGTCACAAGCATATAACCTCTTTAAAATATGAAAATGCACACCTCTTGCAGTTGCCCCAAGACCTTTCCATCAGAAAACAAGTCCACAACTATACCTGGATGATTAATAAAAAGCACAAAATCCAAATCAATTGCCATCGAAAGATACTTCCATGGACAAGACATATATTCCATAAAACATACTAATGACATATAAAAAAGTATACGTAGTGACCAATTGTCCAAATTCTGAAGTGAAATAAGAAAATAATTATTCAAAAAAAAAAATCTCTAGACATTCTAAAAACCATACCAGCAAATCCCCCTGGAACAATAACCGATGGAGAAAGGGCATCACCAACATGCACATGAAGAACACCACCAGATTGATTACACTTCTCTAGCTGGGATAGCCCAAGATATTCCCTGGCTTTATCAATCAACTGCAGAGTAGCATGAACAATTTGTCTGACAATAAGGTTCCAATAAAGGAGGAAGTGAAATTTTGTTTAGGACCTTTATGCAAATTATACAATCACCAACAGGGTTTTTGCTCCATCCTCATCAAAATATCTAAATGGCCCATTATAGTCACCATTATATGAATACCATTATATGGTCATTCAAGAAGCCTTTTAATTTTAAAAACCTGCAGTAAATTTATTAGGCTTCTAAAGATAAAATACTTGCTGTCAAAGAACAATGAATCCTATCTTTTGGTGTAGCATTGGACACTTGATAATACATACCAACATCAGACATATGTCTTCATGCAATTATTAAACTAGAAACTGGCATAAAATCTTTATCTTTGCAAGTAGTAAAAAATAGTAAACATAAAGACATTTTATACTACATGAAAAACAAGAAACCATAGCATAATTGGGTTAAGAAACAGGAAAAGAATATTCTTACTCTGCTAACATATATTTATGGAAAAAGAATCTTCTTATAAAGGATAAGTTGCAGTAGTATCCTTACTATCTCATCAATCTCCCAGCCTTCAAGTTTTAGTGAAGGCCATAACTCAAGCATCAAACAAGCTGCAGTTCCACCACCCTAAACAAGCATGTATTTAACAACCTTAGAGTAACTCAAATTTATTTCATTAGCCAAGTAGGTTCATTAAAATTAGAAGTCAAACATAAGGTCTCATACAGATGCAAATGAGTAAATTACCAAACCCAAGAGTGCAATGGGGCCTTCGGGAACAATAGCTGGAAGGGTTGCAAAATCATCCTGCAGGATCCATTGAGTTAAGAAGGTTAAGAGTGTAGCAATTTTAGGGTACTAAAATGAAATGCAATAGTTATCCCAAGTCATATGGTGTAGTAATATAACAGCCATATCTAAGACAGGAGGAGCACACAGTTCTTTGCCCAAGCATATGTATTTGCTGAGGTTTTCACTGTGTATTGATGATGTGCATGATCCAATAATCCACATTATTGTAAGATGGGCCCAACCATAGATGATCCATGCAGCATAAATTTTCAAGATGGAAAAATCCTAAATGTTCATTTGGTGCCATCAAATGGAAAATTAAGAATGTACTTATCAAGTGAAGGGCCAAGTTTAAATCATAGGGTATCATTCAAAAAAAAAAAAAAGTTTAAATCATAGGGTCTTCCAGTTTAGGAGGTATTGCACGTGTGTGCATCCATGGTCAGTTAAAAAAAGCAAGTGGCCCACTTACACCAAACTGCAAAAATAATAGAAACCTGTAGAAAAGAAAAAGGAAAAAGAAAGAAAGAGCACACTCAACCTGAGCCTCATTCTGTTTGAACGGAAATGAATTCTAGAGATGCACTAAAAGAAAATAATTTATATGAAGAGAACAAACAAATACCATCAAACTTGGAATAGTAAATGGTTAACTTACATGATAAACAAAAAGCACAAAAATAACAGACAGCACTAGATAGGGTACATGTTGATCCGCTTGATTGACGTTGAAGACCTCCCGTGCGCATGATTGTATATTGAAGACCTCACATTGGGAAGATGCGTGCGTGGGTAGATTTTTGTCTTTTCATCTGCTTGAACTCGAGGTCGAGTTCTTTTTCAGATGGGGAGTTTGATGCGGAGCATTCATTGCAGATTCCATAATTAGTAGTTGCTTTCTATAATTAGTAGTTGTTGTACTTAATTTTCTTTGAGGTTGGTTTTAGTTAGTTTCTATTTTGTTTATTGCTATATTTAGTTAGTTTTATTTTAAGCAAGGGTTGCCTTTTTCTTTACTTGCTATTTTTTGTTTTAGTTAGTTTTAATTTAAGCAAGGGTAGTGTTGTAATTTTGCTTTATTTTATTTTAAGTAAGTGATTCTTTATATAAGGCTTTGTAGCCCTTTGGGCAAAGATAGTTTTTACAATGAAATAAAATCAAGATTGAGAATTTCTCTGCAAATCCTCTGCCGTGATTATCTTGGAGCGAATCCGAGAGTTTGACGTGAAGCTGTCTCCCTTCTAGGTACTTGATCCTCTTCCTCTTCCTCTTCTCTCTTCTCTTTTCTTTCCTTTTAATCTTTTCCTTTACTGGCCGTGACTTCCAAAGTTCCCCAATCCCTTTAACTGCTGCCCAGATTTCTGCCATTACTTTTATCCAGCCTTTGTACCCACCATACTACCTTCGTCCCCTCTTTCTGCAGCCCATACAATCCCTAAACTCCTGTCCCAAGGACTTTTGACCCTCCTATACCCATCCACAACCAAACTGCCATCTCTGCTGCAATTACCATTTCAATTTCCTGTCCCCTTTACTGCCATATACCCTTCTTAGTCCCTCTCCTACCTTAAACAGTCCCTTTATTGTTGTTCTGGATCCGTCTTAGGACTTTCCTGACCCCCAGATATCCCACACGGTCTTAATCATTGCTGTCCTATTGTACTGAACCTTTCTTACACCTGTCCTCTTGATTTTGAAACCTTCTACTTCGAGCTATGACATGGTTTGGATTGTGATTTTATTACTTACATTGAATCCTCTGAATTTTATTGATTATTTGTAGTAGAATTTATTATTCTAATTGCTATTATTAATTTTAATTTTAATTTCAGCCTCATTTAGTTTCTTATTACAGCATAAATCGCATTTAGGCATTTAGGGTCACCTTTTGTCTTGTCCTGCGTCAGTACATTTTGTCAGCTTTCTATAACCAAAACATTTATTTAGATTCAGTGGCAACTGCATCCATTGGTTTGGGGAAACATTGAAAATTCTGTACATTCTATAATATTAATGGCCCTTGTATCATCATTGAATTTTGCAGACCTTATAAATAGATGTGGCAACTCACTCGGTTTTGGCTGCATCATTCCTGTGTCCTACAATGCATCATTTCTGTAGATTATATGTTGTGATTGATATTATGCAAATTCTATTTCTGAACACCGACGAAAATAAGAAGAAATCGAGATGATTAAAAGAAGCTTCTCATACCCAATATGCACCAGTCCACTTTTCTCCTTTGTTATAATGCTATGAACATTATCTGCAAAAGCAGAAGAAAAAAAGTTCAAATTGACATCAGAGATAAAAAAAACACTTCACATTCTCATTTACACAATTACATAGAAGAACTCATTCTAGAACTTCCATATATCCATAGTACAAAGTTCTGATGCAAGGACAAAAAGAGAACAACATATTTGTTCCAGAATACTAATATTTTCAAAATCAAAATCATGTTTTTTGTTTGCAGAACAATGACAGAGACAACCTCAACAAAGCAAATCCATATGGAAGTGACATGAATAAGATATAATGTCCTTATGTTCAACTTGATCATTATTTTTCTTCTTCTATAACCAAGGATTTTGACTGAATGTTTACACCAACTGAATTTTGGCCCTAATTTGAAGATAAATAAAAGCAACACCACCTTTTCTTGGTCAGGTTTCGACAGAAGCTTTCAATGCAAGGATGGAAAACTCAGAACTTGGATCCAACTCACCCAACTTAAATTTGACATGGTGGGTCAATACAGCAGCTCAGGTGAGTCATTTTTCTTATTTAAGTTATTATAGAACTAATACACACACACACACACATCATGATTATCGTCAAAGCCATTGTCCTATCTATTTGGGGTCAACATTTCGAGCTCTACATTTTTAGAACTCATATTTGGATTTCTTTCATTTACATGGGCAAACTTGCCATTCTAACACCCATAACAGTCCTCTTTTATCCTAGCTGCGAAAAAGCAGATGATGGATCTATAAAATATCTATAAGAATATAATTATGCATCCAGTTGCCATTATACATGGACACTCTTCATCAAAATTCAGTATTGAAAATTGAAAGTATGCAAATTATAGTTTTTTGAGTTTTGACAAATCTTCAACAGCTTGGTCATCTCTAAAAAAATGTTGCTAATGTTACATGTGTAGGAAGATTTGAATTGTGAACCATTGTATATTTAACATGTTATATATATATATATGTCAACAATTGGTTTATTTCATTTTCAATTTTACCTTTAATCAATGATTTAAACATATCTATAGGTGATATTTGAAAAAAAAAAATCCATTGATTCAAACATGAAATGTAAGATATCCCTTAAAAACATAAATCATATTATGTCAAACATTGTCTTTTATATTTTTAAATAATTTCAAAGATGGGAAATTGTAATAAAACAACATAAGGAAGAGTGGTTGATGAAAGGCGATAAGTGATTCCAACACTAGAGCATCATATGTTCAAACAATCAAATCCATGAGGAGACAATTACATAAATTGACTCCACTATAGACTTGTAAACGAGTCACTGACTAATCCAGAAACGTGAAACTCCTCCAGGCTGCATCACTTTTTAAATAAAGAGCAAATTGTCCTGTTTTTTTCACTGGTGGCCCTTAAAAGCTGGTCTACTTAACTCACCATGTTTTCTAACTAAGTTTCGATGCGGTCCAATCTTCTTTGTGATTCCTTAACAGCGGAAAAATGTTATCTTCTCAATTTTACTGACACTGCATGTAGCTTGAAATTTCACTATATTCCATTAATTTATTAGAATTATCAATACCTCATCTCATTTATCTCGAGTGAGCTTTTTGAGTCCACCTTTCTACTCAATCCCATAAAAAACTATGCTCTTTGTCGCTCCTCAATCTCGCAAGTCATTCATTTTAATTCATTCAGGACAGCCACTTTGAAGCCTATACACTAAGGTGCATTTCTTTAATTATAGCTTTTACTTAAACAACTTTTTTTCTTACTCTTTATTTAATCATCTTGGAGTTGCATTATGCCATAACAGGCTGAAAGCCTGACCCTGAGAAAGGCTGTGTTTGGTTAATTAAATTCACTATTATAAAACTGGATAGAAATAAAACTCAGAATCACCAGAGTGTACCCTGTCCCTTGGCATTCATAACGAGAAAGTAATCCTCAAATTGCAGTCATTGTCTTTAAAAATCAATACGACAGCAGCATAATTTCAATTTGGTGCAGAACTCTCTACAAAGTACTCTTAAAGGAACCTACAATCGAATCATTTCCTCTTAAATCCAAATAATTATTGCAGCTCAGTTCAATATTTAATCGAATGCAGCTCAGTATATAAAAAGAGAGAAGTGAATATGAAAGTAATAGTAAAAGATAGGTTTCCAGATTCTCCACAGCCACTCTTTGAACTGTCACTGAATTGTGTTCTGTTCTTTTTCATCATAGAGATTGACCAACACATGAAGCAATTCAAACATCAAAGTAGAGAAATCATATGAAAGATTTTACAATTGTTAGGCGGCCGCTTGAGATTAATAGAAAAGAACGTACTTTCAAGAAAAAGAAAATAACTTTAACCATTTTCTATTAAGTATTTTCATTTGCAAGCATCCAAACAGAGCCATGAAAGCATTTTCCAAGATCGCACTTTCCATCCCATTCATCCAAGCAAGCCAAGGAACCAAACACCGACAAAAGATGGATTTTCTATTTTACAGCAACACCCAGTGAGAAAATAAGGAGCGATAGAGAACCATAAGGGATTTAGAATGAAAAGGGTCCTCACGAGTGGAATCGAGAAGAAGGACGCGTGATTTTGGGGTGTCAATGATGACTATGTCGTTGTGCATGCTACGTAGAGACGCGATGACTGAGTATTGATCCTGTCCTTCTTCTTCTGGTTTTTGTTGCTGCTCTTCTTCTCCTTTGATGGTCGAATCACGTATAGCTCTTAGAATAAATGGAAATGGTGAGGTGAGCTTTCCCTTTGCTTTGTGGGATTGAATGAAGAAGAAAGGAATGCTCGGAAATGAAGAAGGAGAAGGTAGGAAACCATGTCTAGAGAAGGAGAAGGAGAGAGATGGAAACGAAGGGCGGAGATGAGGCCACGAAAGCGCCAATGGTGATGATGCCATGGCGCCTGTACTGTGAACTCTCCGATTCTCATCTTTAGCGGGAACGATGCGAAAATCATAAGAGGGTTGCTAATGGGTCGGACTCGGGTCGGGTATAAAACACTGATACATCCGATGGCCGTTTCGACTCACCGGCTCCATCTAAACCGATTTTTTTTTTTTTTTTTAAGATGAAGGTATTTAAGCGCTATATAAATTTTTTTGGCACCTGACTAATCTTTGGAATATGTATAAATCTCCCAATCTATTTACGTTAAGTACAGAACTAAGGGAAGTGGTCATTTTTGTGTAAATTGAAAAATTACTAAAATAGTATTCAGATTAGTTATTTTTTACAGGAAAAATGCTAAAACCCATGCTTGGAATCAGGGGTGTTCATTCATTCATCCACTCTGTATTTGGCTCAAACCCAATATAAATAAATAGGTTTGAGCAAACATTTGTATCCAATCGGCTGACTACGGGCTTTTTGAAAAGCCCATTTTCTTTAAACAAATGGGGTTGGGCTTTTACTTAAGCCCATCAAGGCCCATTGAGGTTTTAGGCCGGTTAATTTTCTTATAAAGTATATATACATATATTTATGAAATAATATAAATAATCTAAACTCCACTTTCCACCCTACTTCATTTAATTCGTAGTTCAAAACTTGAACTTGTCTCAAGATCTTATTGAGTCGAGTAACTCGACTAAGCTTTTAGACTTGATTCAAAAAATAATAATTAGAACTCGTTGATTCATTCAACTCAAAATCCCATTGAATCAAGTCAACTCTAATTGACTCATCCAATTTTTTTTCAAAATTTTGAACTACGTTTTAACATGAGAGGCCTAAATGGTCTAAACAATTGAGTTTTTCTTTAGAAATATAAAAAATGAGTTATAAAATAATTGGTTTTAAATGGGCAGCCTTGGGCTTTATATATTTTAGTCAGATGTGCTCGAGCCTTTGGCTTTTAAAAGCACAATGGGCTTCAAATGGGCTGAGGCTTTTTTGCCCTTTTTCTTTTTGGCAAAGCCCGGCCCGAACCGAATCTATGAACATGAGAACTTAACCAAATCTTAAAAAGTTAAAGTAATTGTGATTTGTCACACGAACTTGAAGATATAAAAGAATACACACTGTGACATCTCTCTTCTTTATATATCAAATTAGGATAAAAGTCAGTTAAGTATTTTTATTTTATATAATTAATTATAAATCAGTAGTAAGAGAACACATGTATACAAAGAATATAGTTGTCCTTAATTATGATATAAAACTATATCATAATTTATTATAATAGATTTAAATAAATAATAAATTTAAAAATATTAAAATTGATTGTTGTAGATTGGTTTAAGAGTAAATCGGTCCTCAAAACACTGAATAGTAGTAATTATTTACATGTTTGATTCATAAATGTTAATATTAATTTTTTATCAGGTTATTGAAACATAAAAGGTGAAGATTGAATAATTTGATATTATAAAATTTTATTCTATTTTTACAATTTGATCTAAAATGGTGATTTTTGAGATTTGATTAATTTGTAGTTGACGATGATCACACTGAACTTAGTCTTAATGTAAGTGAGTAAAAACATAGAGCAAATGTGAGAGAGTAAAAATTGGTAAAAAATTTCAAACTTATTCTTGAGCGGCAAGTCAACCTTCATTAATTAATAAAAGTTACAATTACAATATTGTCTCGGCTCGACATTTAAACACCTCTATTTTCTATCAACAGACCACATTTTGAATTTTCGAAATTACGTTTCTGCCTTCCGCCTAAAATCGTTCAGACGTTTTCGTGCGATTGACTCTCCCCCGGCTGACATAGAGGAGAGAGAAGAGAAAATCGTGCCATTGACTATCGCCTCTTTTCCCGGAAAGGTCATCCTTCCGTTTTCAAGACGACTTTTTTTTTGCGTGAAGAAACAAATTTCTCATCTTCTTTTCTCTCTGAGAAGAGACAAGGAAAAGAGAAATCCATGGAATTCTCTTCCCTTTTCATCCACTGGTTTCTCTCTTTTCTGCTTCCAAGAAATGTATCAGCAATTTCCCTGCCACACTCTTTTTCATGACCCTCATCTCTCTCTGATTTTTTTCTGAGTCTTAATCTCTCCATATTGAGTTTTAATTTCTAAAATTTATTCTTTCTCCATTCCCATTACAAGCCACAATAATTTTTATTCTTCTTCTCCTTTTCTGGTTCCATAATCAATTGTACGATTCTATATTTCTAATATTGATCGATTGAAGCGAAAATGGACTGTTTTTTCAATCGCACGATTTCACGAACAGAAACGTAATTTTCACTGAAAATTCAAAACGTAATGTCTCCTGATAGAAAATGAAGATATCTAAATGCCGCACCTATTGTCTCCTATAAATTGTGAAAAGATGTGCATATCAGAATTTATCAAATAGACATTGTTCATGCAAGTGCCGATTGTTAAATTTCACATGATAGAGATTAAAAGTAGAATTCCCATCAGATAGATAATAGTTAATAAGATTGGTTCCTTACTGCCTACCTAAGCAAGATGTGATTCTCTTTAATGCCAAATGATAAAAATACCTTGATGCTGCAGAATCTAGATAGAGAATATTCTCTGATAAAATTGAAAATAATAAAAATACCAGGCCGGTTCCCTATCGGGTAGTCACGTGAGGAACAGGACAGGTGAAAGTGAAAAAGGCCAATGGCTCAGTTGGTGAGTGATCCTGCCCATTTGGTCTCTGATCTATTTTTATTTTAAGCTAAGGCATAAGAGAGAGGGCATAATTTGTGAAACTGTTGACTTGCTCGATCTTCCACACATGCCACGTGGAAGCATGTGAGTGCTTTCTAAGTTTATGTCTGGGGTAAGGGTCAGACTAATTTCAGCATCAAGTGGACTGGACTCGTGTTTATAAACCCAGTTGCCAATGCAACTATTTTATTTCTCTCTCCAGTGATAAATCATTCAATGCTGGCTTACCGTAGAGCCCTTAGATTTTTAGTAAAATTTATACGAATTAAAATAATTATGACTTTTTAATGAAAATATATGATAAAATTGAAAATTCATTTCAAGTTTGACATGTTGATCAGTAAAAATTATCATGTGTCATTAAGAGAAAAAAAGCCGAGACTAATTTTTTTTTCAGAAGTATGATCTCATGCGACCTAAGTATATGTTGCAAGAACACCATAAAAGATGGTATCTTCTTCTTCTTTTCTAGAAGATGAGAACTTCGACATTTCCTAGGTCCACCTTCTTTTAAAAAAGGAGATGTAAAGAAAAGAACTTATATTTCTTCCAATTAAAACATAATTTTAAAGTGGGAGAACTTTTGTCCACCTTTTTTCTTCTCTAAGTAAAAATGATAATTCTCTTATAGAAATATCATCTATTTTTTAATAAAAAAGAAATATTTATTGTTTATAGACTCTATTTTCTCTTGAAAAATGAGCTGAAACAAGAGAAATTAGACTTCACTCAAAAAAATCTTTTCATCCAAACATAGCCCCCTAATATCATCTGCACTTAGAAAATAGGCTTATGTAAGATCTTTTCATTTTCTCTTAAGACATATGAAATGATATTCAATCAAAGTAAGAGAGAATATTTTTGAAAGAAATTGAGAAATTTTTTAATCACTATGCAACTCTTTTTACTAAAACTAAACACACTTTAAAATTCTGTTCAATGTCTTATTAATCAAGTTTAAATTCTATATAAATAGAATATATAGTTTAAAATCATTAAAAAATCCTTTCTGCTATCATTAAATCCACTTTAAGATTATTGTAGTACACGTGATTTCATTTAAATCATGATCGTAAAGTGAGAAACAATTGCAAATGTATTTCCACTCAAGAGTATGAGTCCTGTACAATCTGAATAGAGAACCATTTGTGATGAACTAAGTAGAAATGAAAAAGATGGTCCATCATCTCTACTATCCTTTGAACTTTTTTTCATCTAGATAACTATTGATCATCTTGATAAATGAATGAGAAAAATAGGACCCCAGTGACTGTGGTGAATCACTTGAACCCAATGAAGCCTCAGCCCTGGATTTGGGTGGACCGTTGGAAAGAAGCTGCTGATTTTGAAATTGCCGGAAACTAGATTTCTGACTTTCTGTTGTGGCTGTCCTTTTTGCTCTCTCATCTTTTATTGCTTTTGATCCTTCGGACGAATCGCCGCCCATTTTATTATATTAAAAAAAGACCAATCAACAGTAAGCAAGTGGTCTTGAAAAGACAGAGTCTTCGTTGAAGACGATTGCAGCGAATAGCCACAGGCGTGTTGAATAACCACAGGCGTGTTCCTGCTTCCTTCATACGACGAGTGCCTCTGCTTCCTTCATACGACAAGTACCTTTAACCTTTTCAGACCTTGTTTAAGCACCCAAAGAAGAGCAGCATTTGCATTTCTCTCTCTCTCTCTCTCTTTCTCACTCTATTCTTCTTTGGAATCATAGTTTTTCGCTCCTTTCTGCATCAAACACCACAGAATCAGAAGAAATGAAGGTTCGATTTCTATCTTCTATTCTAATCTTGATCAGATTCTCTTTTTCTTTTTCAAATTTATGAAATTAAATTAACACTTTTCACTTTTTGAGACAGGAGGTTATTAGTTAAACTATACTTTAAGAATTAGGAGAGTCTTTGAACGCCTCAAATTTACACCGCTGCCACTTGAATTAGTGGATTCTATTTTTTTTATCACTTTTAGAAACTTGGGTTTTGTTATTTTATTTTTTTTATCTTTTATGGTCTATATTGGGTTCCTTTTTTCTGCTCCACTGTGGATATGTCTAATCAGGGTTTTTCATGGTTTCCTACAACTGGTCTTCTGTATAGTTTTTGAAGCACCTTTTGACCAAATCAACTGTATATACGATCTCGTATGATGGGTTTGTCTTCTTTAAATAATTACAGAGGTTTTGGTTCCAAGGTATCTGAAGCATAGTTTCTTGGTGGATGATGCTTTCTTCACCTTTTCAGGCGTTGGCAAGCACTACACTTTTTGGGTCTTTTCCATTCTTGGTTTTGTGGTCTTTCATCTCCGATTCTCGAATCTTCATGGGTTATCCTCCCCTTCTTTCTTTTTTGATGGTTTAATGAAGCTTGTACGGGGTTTGCTGTTGTTTTGCTTCACTGAGGAGCTTTAGCATGAGTTTGAGCAAGGCAGGGAGAGCAAAACTTCTCGCCTTTATTGTCAAAAAGAGAAGAAAAAAAAATCTTGCCTTTTTGTTTTCTTTTTTGAATTTGCAGCGGAATAGGGAGCACAAAAGATCAATTTTTTTGGGTAGAATTCAATTAATTCATAAAAAGTGTAATCTTGGAGTCTACCCAAAAGCACCGTATTCCTCCTCTAAAATGCTATTTTTGAGAGCATCTGACTCTGTTTTGTAGTTCTCACTGAGTTCTGTTATTGCAGAAAGTGGTGTTGAAATTGGATTTACACGATGATAAAGGCAAACAAAAGGCCATGAAAGCTGTCTCCAGTCTTGCAGGTAGACTGAATTCCAAAACCTCAGTTCTTTGATTGAATTCTTCGAAAGCAAAACCACATGATGGCCTTTTAAGATTAATAGCTGTTGGTTACTCTCCCTGTCCTAATTTTGTAGGTATCGATTCAATCACCATGGAAATGAAGGAGAAGAAACTAACAGTGATCGGTGATGTTGATCCAGTCAACGTCGTAAGCAAATTGAGGAAATTCTGGCACACAGACATCGTGTCGGTTGGTCCGGCAAAAGAACCAGAGAAGAAGAAGGAAGAACCCAAGAAAGAGGGATCCAAGAAGGAAGATGGAAAGGACAAAGATCCAAACAAGCAGATTGCTGAGCTTGTGGAGGCATACAAGGCCTATAATCCATACATGACAACACATTACCGCGTCCAGAGTGCTGAAGAGAATCCAAACGCTTGTGTTATATGCTAAATAATAGGACCGAACAGGAGAAGAGAGTAACCAAGAACTGATCATCATCAATTTGTATTCTTTCACAAGCTGCATCAAGCTGAAAAATGAATATCCTTTGTACAGTAGATGATGATCACTGTTGGTGTTGTTCTTGTTTAAGAGCGAAGAGACACTATGTCTTGCTTATACGAGTATTTTTGAAGGCTATCTGATGATGATAAATCAGTATTGTATCCATTAGAGAAAGGTTGTTTGGGTCATTAGATTTTTCATGGAAGATCAAGGATTTTGTCGAGCAAATAATAGGAATAAGAGAATTATGTTGTTGCAGGAAATGAACAATTTTCTGTCCTAATTCATAACTTGCATGCCGTGCAGTTTAATGATCTTGGGTGCTGATATGATGGGTCTCAATTGTCCAGATGCGAACGAGAATTCCACATCATGTAAGGGGAAAAAATTAAGGATTTATATGGGACTGGGTGACTCCACCTATTAAGCTATTCTTTTGGACTAGACGCACAATCCTAACAATGGTATTAGAGTCTGGTTCTCAAGCCACAACATGTGGACTCAGGGATCTTCGAGCCGAACTAAATAGTTGGCGATGTTCTATCTGCAAGACAGCCTCGTTCGAAGGCGGAGGGTTCTTAGGGTGCAAACGAGAGTCTCACATCAATTATGAGAGAGGAAATTAAAATCTCATATAAAGTTGAGTTACTCCACCTATTAAACTAGTCTTTTAATTTAAAAGTCTTAACACCAATTTGGATGGAAGATGCCAAAAGCTCTCCTAGGCAACGAAAGCTAGGAGAATGTATGTTTATCTCGACCTCCTCTTTCTTGAAGAGATCTGAAATGATATATTTTATTATTTTCTTTATGTAATATTTGGTGGACTGATGGTTAACAACTCATCTTAGGAAACTAGAGAGTTTAATTTTCACTTTATTTTAAAGAGTCAATTTCCTAGATTTATCCTATGTATATAAGTAAGGAGGCTTGCACATATTCAAAGATTAGTGAGATGTTTTAAGAGGCTTAAATACCTTATAAAAAACTTCTACTCAAAATTTATGTTCTAAGAGGCCTGAACACTTAATAAAAAAAATTTCTACTCAAAATTTCAAAGGATCTACAATTGATAAGATAGTTCTGGTCCAAAATTTTTATTTTGTTTCCGTAGAATAACGCACTAAGAATTTTGTGTTTTTTTGTAAATTAAGGAGAGACTTTAATTTTATTTATAGAGAAAGAAATTACAAATAAAAAAGGTAAATAAAAAGGGAAAGTTTAAAATAGAAAATACAATATTAATAACTATTAATTATATCGTTTCGGCCGTCCATAAGAAACATATTGTCCACTTAGTGACGATTGGGTGGAGAGCAGATGACCGGTCTTGAAAAGGAAAGCCGAGAACGGTTTGTCCGTACATGACCTTGACCAATTCCTGAAGGTTCCATGGTCAAACCATGGGCCTTTTCATTACTGCTGGCTGCATGAGACTGCCTGCAAAATGAAATTTATTTTTATCATTAAATGTTAAAATTATATTTATTTGAATCATCTTTTTGTTGTAGATCATAGAAATTAATCACTCTACCTTATGAAGTTCCTGATAATCTGCATGCTGTATTTGGTGTTTATCATCATAATTATAGTTATTATCATCTAAAAGCCTCTTCAACTTCACAAATTCTGTTAGAAGTAGTTTAGATGGGTGTAGTTCAACTGGTTAACCTCTCGCTTCAAAAAGTGGGAGGTACCAAATTCAAACCCTTATGGTTTAACTTGGTACACAAATTCAAACCCCTATGGTTTAACTTGGTGTACCCTAAGAACAGCAGATATCATCTGTAGAAAGATTTTTTATAGTTTCTCACGCATAAATTTAAACAAAAAAATCTGTTAGAAGTAGAAAATTTTGGCTGACTCACTCAGACCCACCAATCCTGTTAGAAGTAGAAAATTTTGGCTGACCCAGTCAGACTCAGTCGGCCTCGGTTTTTCAAATTCTATTTCAGTCTTTATGAGCTTTTGGACTATTGTTTTAGTTGAAACATTAAATTACAAATCTTGCCTTCTTGTACTGTTGACCACATCGCTTGACAGTTGTATGCAATAGTTAAAAGGATGTTTAAGACTAATTCAATGCTATTAGGGCTTGCAATTAAAGGAATCTCATTAAGAATGTCATGTAATTTAGTTTGCGATAATCATCTAATAATATTTTAATCAAACATAGAAAGTACTACCTGAGTGTGAAAATAAAATTGTTCGGTGTCTCTCACTAAAATATAGATCATATCATTTATTTATAATTAAGTCTAATACATCTAGATAAAGGAAATTCAAATAATAAGATAAGTGAAAATTTAAAATAGTGATAAAGATAAAATTAAATTAAATTCAAAGTCTAGATCTGGATAGATTCTATCACAGCAGTCCGTAGTGAGTAATATGACTCACCGCATCTAAAGTCACTTCCAAAATAGAGGTAATTAAAGATGAGCTTAGGACTAGGGACAGCTATTTACAATGTAGTACCCTAGTGGGAGACTTAGTCATGAGCAATTATTTGTTGGATTAGGACAAATGACAATTAACAGATTACCACAACTTGGAGAATTTATATTAAGATGTAACTTGGGATTGATTTATTGCCACGTTGGTGAATTTTGGACATTTATACCATATGGATGTCATCTCAAATGTCACCATGACAAAACAAAGACATTCAATGACCTCATACTATATAAATTTATATTTGTGATAGGTATTTGTTGTCATCCCTATTTGGTTGATAGTTATCTTGGATTAGAGTCTTGCTTGGAGCTGATGTTTGATTTGTTTGCATCCAAACCATGTTAATTCACTGACGACACTTTCGATGTTACGTGTGGATTTTTTAAATGAAGAGACATCTTGCGAGATATATATATTATATTGGTTTTATATATTAATATGGGTATTCCAATCTATTATTAGAGGTCAAAATCAATCCTACAAGCAAGTGTAAACCTCTCAATTAACACGCACCAATGAAAGTGGTTCGTTGGAATTGAACGTGAATCAAACTCAAGATCTCAGTTCATGAAATAGACATCTTGATCACCAGGCCAACTCCTTAGATTTATAGGTTTTAATTTTTACTTTAAGATTGTTCTTCTAGATAATTTAAATCTTTAGTATTTTTTCACTTAAAAAATAAATGAACTATTTATATCTTCAATACTTAAAAGTAAAATTTGAGCACGTCATTCTTCCTCGTGATATTTTTGGTCTTTATTTGAAATAAATATTTATTTAAACTAATACTTTTTTAAGCAAAACTATGAATTCTTTTTATTAGCTAAATCCAACATCTGATACATGTATCCAAACTCTAAAGTCTAAAGACAATGGATGTAACTCTGTTGAAAATAAATATCAACTCCAATGACCAAAAGTGATATTAGAAAAAAAAAAAAATAGTGGGTGCATACGATTTTATTTTATGCAGATTATAGAGCATATCACTTGCAAATTATTTAATGGGTTTACTTTTCTTTTTTTTTAAAACAAAGGTATTTAGGCGTTCCACTTAAATTTTTCAAGTGCTCTACTTGACTAATCCTTAGGGCATGTTTAAACAATTAAACCTCCTAATTTGCACACGCTGGTACAGAACTAAAGGGATATTTACTTGATTCTACATGAATAGGTTGGTTTGACAGACCTTAACTTTAATATGATGTCTATAAAATTTTGTCTTATTTGAATAAAATAAGTGATATTTTTTAAAGTCATCAATTTTTCACATTTATCTAATAATGAAAATTCATTGAAATAGATCAATATAAATTAAAAGATAAATTCATGTCAAATTAGATACGAGTGTAATTGAGGGGGATACATGGTTTTAAGAGGGGAATACATCCATTTGATCTACAGATCCTACAATTCAAAATTTGCACTAAATTTTAAACAAACTTGTTTAGGGGTGATCATTATTATATATTATTTAATATTTAAATGACTAACTTAGAAAAACACTCTTCGTTAACGTTGGTTTGTAAAGTGGTTGAACTGTGGGCTGAGGACAAGTATTAGAATATTGATGTTAGCTTAGGATTTAGATAATTAAGATAAGATTAAGTTTAGATTTAGTTTTTTAGTTAAGCAACTTGCTGGGTTTGAATTTTAAATTAAAGGAAATCTCCTCTGCAATCGAATTTCTGACACCATCTTTCTGGATAGGTCCCCTTGCCCTTAGTTGAAGCCATCACTTCTCGTCAACAACGGCAATCGTTACGGCAAGGCAGAGAGCTTGCCGGTCAAATAGACGTGGGACCTCAATCCGGTGGCCGGAATCCTGAACTAAACCATGAGATAAACTCTTTTTTATAACTTAGATATTCCCACTTCACATTAGAGACGAGAATCCCACGAATATGTGGGTAAACCTTCAAATCCATATTAAGTCGATGAGGATTAATCTCATGAGCAGTGGCTCAGAGAACTTGAGTATCAGAGCGTGAATCAAATTCAAAACCCCTTTTATAAAGAAAAGCATCTTGACCGTCAGGCCAACCCCTTTCATAATGAGAACATCTTGATCATCCAACCAACCGCCTACATGAGATGAACTTTGACTTCGATCAAATCTCCTCCCCCTTTAATGGAATCTCCTTGCATTCACCATCCTCAAGCTAGATTTCCAAAACCCACAAAGTGAGCACCCAAGCCAACTAAGGTGGAAACTCACTGACAATAAGATTCACGAGTTGAGTTTAGAGAAGTGAATCAACCGTACCTCTATGTGAGAGATTAATGTCTAAATCTACCTGCAAAACTATACATGCACTACTGGAACTCCTTTCTTGTGAGGGAAAAGGTTCTTGAATTCAGGTGTAAAAATTATCTTTGACTTGATAGACCCAGTTCCAAAATTTTCAAGTTGGGCTCGGTTGGGCCCAATCTAAAGTTGCACCTCTAAGGTTAGTTTGGGTCTAGAACTCTATAGAGTCAAGCCTGCCACAAGAGCCCAAATTTGTATTGACTTGGCTGAAATCATCAATTGAAAGTAACTTATTCAGTAAATAAGTTTGGATTAGACATCGTGGCCCACTTTTAATTTGGGCTTTCCACTATTTAAACCCAAATCTATCTGAAACCCTATGTTAAGACTCGATTCCACTTTATAAATTCGTTTGGGAACAGTCAAGCATTCAGCCAAACTCACTAGTCACTACATACTCTCAGTTTTAAATCTAACTGCAATGATTTGTAAATTAATAAAACAAATATTATCAAATTTTCGTCATCAAAATATTAATTTAATAACCATATACAGCAACAACAATACATATAGTCAATATATCATATAATATAGTATCTAACTATTTATTTCTATTGCTATAGTCATCTAAATTATAAAACACCCAATATAAATGAGCTAAAAGCCAATAGGGTCAGTGGGCTTTCATTATAAAGCTCAAATCTGCGCACTCCGCCATACCATCGATGTATTTAAGCCCATTCACTGAAGCTAAACTTGAGATGACAAGGTTGATCTAAACAGTGAATAATTTTAATTAAATTATTTTTTATTGCATGAATTGGTAAAAATCAATTCCGAACATACTTCTTCAGTCTAATTTTATTTGAAGTTAAAAGAAGGTTAAATGTTTTAGGAAACACACGTAAATAAGATAATTGTTAATTTATTCCTGAAGTATATCAGAATATATTATTTAATGATTTGATAAGTTATTTAGTTGATTTTGAAATTAATTTTTAAAATTTTAATTTTTTATAGTTTATTATGTATAAGTAAAAACTAAAAATACTGCAACGTGTCCATTAATGTCAGCGAAACTAACTTTTGATGATTTAATACAAAAGGGTGTCGTTGACCTTCAGTTCTCCTTAGTTGCAGAGAGAGAGAGAGAGAGAGAGAGAGAGAGATGAACGGCAGCAGCGGCGCGGTGAGGCTGTTCGATGCTCATTGCCATCTGCAAGACCACCGAATCTTGCATGTAGCTCCTAAACTCATACGAACTGCCATCGATTCCGGAGTCCTTCATTTTGCCGTCAATGGAGTCTCTGAGGTTGTAAAACCAAAAATAAAAATTCCTCAAAATCCATTACTTCTCTTTCTCTCTCTCTGCTAATATTCTGTGTGTAATTTTTATGATGATTGCAGGGAGATTGGAAAGTGGTGAAAGAGATGGGTGAGCAGTTTCCCTCCGTAATCCCCTGTTTTGGACTTCATCCTTGGTCTGTTTCTCTCTCCTTTTCTATCTTTTTTTTTTCACACCATTGGTTCCATTCTGTCGGGCCCATGGTGGCGTTCCTAATGTATCTCTAGCGTTTGGAAGCTACCCAAATTGCAAGTTGCAACTGCTTTGAATGTTTTGCCAGATTGCATGATCATGTTTTGCAGTTGTTTGAATACTGTTTTTTTCTGCCCTAAGCATCCATATTGGTTTGTGGATGGTAATTGTTGCATTCGAAGGCATAAAAATAGAAGCTTACTTTACTTTCTCCTGCAACAGTATTCGAACAGATTCCAATTTGGGTATGTCCACACACACTCTTATCTTCTGTTTGAACTTTAAATACCTAGAAGGGAAGTACTTTCTTACAACGTAATTATTTTCTCAACTACGAAAAGAAATGAGTTTAACCATTTTTTGTTAACAAATGTCTCTGCTTGTGCCCATGATATGTTGGCGAGTGCCCACTTATGCAACCACAGAAGTTCTTTTAGTCACACCTCTTAGCTTGAAAAAAGATTAATCTCCAGAGAACTACTTTCCTTTATATGAATATTGGGTTTCTTTTCTAATTATGTTATGTGTTTCCTTTCTTTATAGGTTTGTTGGGGATAGATCTCCCAACTGGTTGAAATCAATGAGGGAATTCTTTGACACCACACCTTCAGCAGCAGTAGGTGAAGTAAGCTTCTCTTGTTACTTCCAATATTGGCCAGTAGGTTTTTTTTTGGTGGGGTGTGTGTGGGAGGGTGGGTTGTGTTGGTGTGCGGTTTTGATTGTATGTCTAGATTGTAAACTAAACTAGATGATGGAATTGCAACAGCATACTGCTTATTTGGTATATAGAATGTAATTACCTGAGTGGGAGATGTATGTTGGAAACAGAGTGAGAACATTTTGCAAAATCTTGAATAGCTTTTATCTAGAAGCATGAAAAAAACAAAAAATTCAAGATTTCAGAGTGGAAAATCTTAGTGTTTAATAGAGGAATATGTTTCCTAATAACTATAAGTTGCAGTTTTCCAGGTTTGTACAGTATTACTATCAGTTGTGAAGGCTGGTTTCTGCTCTTATAGTGCTTGTTTAATACATCTTTAGCACTTGCTCTAATTAGCGTGGACCAACATTATCAAAAGACCTAATAGAATTGGTATGCCAGGGATAGAATGGTGGAAATATAGAAAAAGAAATTCAAGATTAGTGGTAGGAGATAAAAGAAGGATAACATATTTTGGAGACATGACTACTAGGGTGGGAGATGTATCACTAGAAGTTCTCTTCTGAAGATTGTTCACAAATTTAACCTAAAAAATAGTCTGATTTAAGATCTCTCAAACAAAAAAGAGGGTTTGGTTTCTAATTGTTTGAGTGGAGGAAGGTGGGTGTGGTGTCTAACTTTTAGGCAGAAGTTTATGGATTATGAGATGTAACAATTGAAATTTTCAGAGAGGGAGAGAGAGTTGGAATATCATATAGGCAATGTCAACTATTCAATACCATCAGTGACATGGGAGATCGAGGATGATAAGGGTTATAGAGCCCTTGGCAATCTTTTCAAGCAAACTGGCATTTTCTTCAGCTCAGATCAAATATTTTTTCACCTCCATTTCAGAAACAAAATATCCTACTAGCAGGGTGTGGTGGCTGCTGCAAAACCTAGGGCGCAAGCCCAGGCGGAGCGGCTGTCGGTGCAGATCTTGGTGGTAGTAGCAAATATTCAAATGAGAACTTTGAAGGCTGAAAATGGAAAATGTTCCATGTGAACGACACTTGCACATGGGTTAGTCGATCCTAAGAGATGGGGGAAGCCCATCAGGAAGGCATCCTCGCACTAACTTCGAAAGAGAATCGGGTTAAAATTCCTGAACCGGGGCACGGCAACGTTAGGGAGTCCGGAGACGTTGGCGGGGGCTTCGGGAAGAGTTATCTTTTTTGTTTAACCGGCTACCCACCCTGGAAACGGCTTCAGCCGGAGGTAGGGATCTAGCGGCTAGAAGAGCACCACACGTCGCATGGTGTCCGGTGCCGCCTATGCCTGGTCGTATTCATAAGCGCATCAGGTCTCCAAGGTGGATGTTGATGTTTTAAAACCTTGGAGATGTACACTCGTAAACATGCGCTTCCTTTTTGGGCTAATTAGAGTCCATTGATCAACTTTCCTTACATTGCTCATTGTTGTTTCCTATTTGGTCAGTTTTTCTACTCCCACACACACATTCACCTGAATGGAAGGGTATTTCAGAAACTATATGTCAGTTCTGCTGGCTATAGTTTGGCAATATGGAAAAAAAAAACAGGAGATATTTTAGTGCCAGTGATTCTCCTACTCCTCCATAGTTGACTCTTTATTTATCATCATCATCATGGAAGCCATTTATCCCATCAAGCTGGGGTTGGCATTTTGATTTGGCATATTTATTTTTTTCAATGGTCTAATTGACTATTTGACAACCACAGGACTTGAACGTAATTGACTCTTTATTCTCATCAATGATTTAGTGGAGTCTTGTTTTAAAGGGCTTCCTGTGTGTTTCAACACAAGTGGGTGAAGACTTGCAGAAAGACTGGTCTGCGGTGGTGTTTGATTAGACCTACTGCAGGAGAGGTGTGGATCATATGTGATTGCTTCTTGTACTCATTGAGTAGCTTAGTTACGGGGTCTGCAGTAATGTTTAACTAGGCCTGCTTCAGGAGAGGTGTATGTCACATATGATTGCTACTTGTATTCATTGAGTAGCTTAGTTACGGGTCTGTAGTGGTGTTTGTCTACGCCTGCTTAGGAGAGGTATGGGTCACATGTGATAATACTTAAAACTCAATGAGTAGCTTAGTCACAGGGTCTGCAGTGGTGTTGATTCGGACTGCTACAGGAGAGGCATGGGTCACATGTGATTGCTACTTGTACAAATTGAGTAGCTTAGCTACATGATTGTAGTTATTTGGATGCATCTATTCTAGATATTTCTGCAGTTGTCCATTGGTTTTTTGGACACCCTTTGATTTAAAACCTTCTTCTCAATAAATTAGTAAATCTCTCCTGAAAATTAATTAAAAAACATTATATGTTGGAGGGTTCTGTTGTGCTAGAACTAATTTTTGTGCTGAGTTTTTGCATCTAACATCTGTAAGCACATGTCTATTGTCCAGGTTGGATTGGATAAAGGGTCACGAGGGAAGGAAATTGACTTCTTGGATCAGGTTTTATGCTATTAAATATTTCTAATTTCCCTTGTCATTGTTCTTACGTGTTGTCACTTAATACATACCCCCCATATGCCATCTAATTTCCTCATTAATTGGGGTCAATTATGAAAGATGAGGTGCACATATGACATTCCATTTCACTATTGGTACCTCATTTGTTGCTTATGGGTGTACAAGGTCACTCCAGAAGGACCTCCACCCCCTATAGTTTGTTACCACAGTTATCTTGTGGTACTCATTTCTAACATTTCAAGGTACGATTTCCATATTTCTTTTTATAATAATTTCTTTTTGCAATTAAGGCTGAATTTATGTTCTGGTAGGGACAGGCAAGAAAGCTGTTTTTGGGAGAATGAAAACCTCAAAAGCCTTTTAAATCTGAGTGTTGACCTTGATACTCACATATCTAGGCATTGAAGGCAGTAATGCTGACTGGGAAAGGGAAACCATTCACCTTGAGAGAGAGACCATGCCAGTCAAAAAATGACTTTGGGAATGGATCCAATTAACGTTTTGAAGTGCTACATCCTTGCTACCTGCAGTTTCGGCCACCCAAACACTTCCTAAAACTCTCAGTTGTCTTAGTGAAACACTTATTCGGTTTTTGCATCTTAATGTTGTTTCCAATTTTCAGGTCAAGGTTTTCCAACAGCAACTTGAACTTGCCAAAGAGATACATAGACCAGTTTCTGTTCATTGTGTTCAGGCCTTTGGCGATCTTCTTGAAACAATGCAGTATGTTTCAATGTATTTGTCTAGCATTTTTGCATGAGAATGATATTATGAACCATGGATTAGGAAAAGCTTGTCATTCTCCAGTCGACCTGGTTTTGTAATGTTACAATGACTTATTTTTTAATCATTGCAAATGAATATTGGTTAGTTGTTTCCATGTTCTTACTAGCCTGTTTCTTGATTTGCTTAAAATAAAACTATCAATACCTATCAAATAAGAAGTTTGAAAGGAAGAGATTGTAGATGGGAATGTATATGATTTTGTAAATCACTGCATAAATTTTACATGCAGTTTACACAGGTTGATGTTCTCAAATTATTCTCCAATTTATTTAATTGTATAGGTCTATAACACTACATTTCGTATCATATTTTCATGACCAGATCATCTGGACCATTCCCAGCTGGTGTGATTCTCCATTCCTATCTAGGATCTGCCGAACTTGTTCCCGAATTGGCAAAGCTTGGGGCCTATTTTTCATTCTCTGGACACACAATGTCCTTGAAATCACAGAAGGCTAAGAAAATGCTGAAGTCGGTTAGTTTGGTTTACTCAAGTTCTAGTTTAAATCCATCTGTTGCATAGAATGTTCAGTGTCGACGTTTCCAAACATTAGTTGATGTTACTGATCTACAGATTCATTCTTTAGGTGCCTACTGATAGAATTTTGTTGGAGTCAGATTCACCTGATGCACTGCCTAAATCATCTTTAAATACTCTCTGGTGGGTTGAAGGAGATACTTCTGTTCCCCAAGAGCTGCAGAGTCAAGGACATAATTTGATTCATAATACTGGCCTTCCCTCTGACCATGCAGATACGTCAACTCTGCCAAAGGAAACACTTAACCATCCAGCTAATATCCACAGCGTGAGTTCAATGCTTTTCCATTATTGCATTCATTGTGTGTGGTTGGTGTGTTAGCCACTCTTGTAACATTGTACAGTGAGAATTTATTTGGTGAAGCATGTTCAATTTTGTTTTTACTTGACTTTGTTATTTAAAATGAGATTCATTATATTTTTCATGTATTGGAAATTAAAGCCTATGATGATAATCTCCTCTTCTCTTCTCTTTCTGTCTCTCTCTCAGAGGTGACTAGTGAATTTTATTGAAAGAAGAAAAAGATCATGTGAAGTAGGGAATCCACTAAGTGGACACCCAAAAAATGTGGTGAAAGCTGAAATGCAGTTACACAACTATCTGGAATTATGGTATGATGGTATGGCTCAGATATAGTGGCATAAAGCAAGGCATCTTCTCTCATTAAGATCTTCCAAAAATTACCTTCCTTTAATCTCTATATAAGATCTGTGCTGATGACCTGCTCATCTCTTTGATTGGAGGCTCTACCATATTATCTTTGTTACAGTTGATGCTCAAAAGGATGTTTTCTTCTGCAATGTTGTGCTGTTTTGTCCTTCTTTACAACCCATGCAATGAGAGTGGTATCATTTTCCAGAATAGCTGGCTCATTTTGCTACAAGGGTCACCCCCGACCATACTTGCTGAACCAGAATGAGCCCTAGGCTTACCATGGAAACAGAGGAAGGGCCAAAAATGAAGTCCAATTTAGTAACATAAAGGAAGAAATGCAAATGGAACTTAACAGTTCTCTTAATTGAAGAATCTGCTACTCGTTCTAATGCGAATGAATTAGGACTGGAAAAAATTTATAGAAGTTGCAAATTACTTGAAGTAATAGACATTTAATGTGATTATTGAAGGAAATTTTCGCAGCACAGTCAGCTGATGTCTTCGTCATCTTTCCATTGGTGGATTTCAGACTTAATTCTAGAAATTCAGGGACATTAGTCATGTTAGAGGCCTGACACTTCAGAAAGTATATCAATCTGCTAAAACTGAAGCTGATACTCTTGCTTGTTTGGCAGCAAATCCATCTTTTTTGTAATTGTTTCTTCTTTTTTCTTAATCTCCTCTATTTTCTATCTGAACAGAGGTTTCTTATGTAGTTTCTCTTCCCCTTGGATCCTTTTGTACTTTCAGAAAGGGAGAAAAAAAAAACAACATTCTCTTCATTGGACCAATAGAGGCATCAGGCATTCTGGATAGGAAACCTCCTAGATTTAAGATGACCCTATGCAAATTCACATCATCATCATCATAGCCATATATTTGTCATCATGGCCATTTTCCTATCTATCTGAGGTTGATTTTTTGAGTTCTATAGTTTCATTATACCCTATCTGATGTAGGATACAGGAGACTCATCTATCTTAGGATTTACTATTTTCGCATTATTTTAATTCAGAATTATTGTGTCACAAGGAAACTAGGTCGGTAGCTTTCCTAGTTGGTTTAAGAGTCCAAATACGATTAGAAGAGTGCTAGAGTTGGAAACCACTTTGTGGCCTTCCAAACTTAGAGTCCTAGTTTATTTTTAGTTGTTTGTTTCCTATATAATACTATGAATGAAAGAGAGGGAGACCTCTTGGAAATTATGAATTAAAATCAGAACTATTGTAAGGTATTTACCTTTTCTCTATTTTCACTTTCTGCCATTGTTGCAGACGACTATGCTCTTGGCCGAGTTCCAACTACTATCTCATCGTTGATTCTGGGCTTAATCCCAGAAGAGATTCCACTGTTGCACTGCTGTTACTGCTTGGGCTTCATCCCAAGTTACCGTCATCGCCTCGCCTCCCTCCTTCACCTCCTCCTTCGTTAAACCCATGTACAGATCACCTCTTCCATCTCCTTCCCCTTTCGCTGCCACTCTTCTTCTTCCCTTCCTTCGTTTTTCTTCCTTTTCCTTGCTTCTTTTCCCTTCCTTTCATCTCTCCCATTCTCTGAGTTTCCGCCGCTGCTACTGCCTCTTCCGCTGCCCCCCCTTTTTGTTTTTCCCTTTCCTTTTCTTTTCCCATTCGTATTTCACCTTAATAGCAGCCCTAATCCCTTATAACCCACGTGCCAACCACTTGCCCCTTTAAGTTGCTTTCACACGTGTGACCCAAACTTACGCATGTGAGGTCTAATAAGTGTCGGGACTGACTTGTTTCGATTTCTTCTCCGCTTCCGCTACATTACTATCAAAACTCTTCTCCCAATTCCAAAATTTTATCATGTCCTTTCTTACCCTAAATCCATGTCTTTAAGCACCTTTCCCATTGCCAAGTACCTTGTACTCATTAAAACAGATAGATTCACGTATTGTACATAATTTCTTATGCTGTATGGATCTTAATGAAGGAAAAACACTACTCCCCATGATTGACAACTGGTAGAAATACTGGTCCTGAGTTTCTCTCTGTAAATTAAGTTTGTATAAATGTACTTCTCTACAAAAACAATCCTTCCCTGCACTCCATGAGGAACCACAATCAATGAGTAGTAAAATTATAGCAATTTGGTCCACTTACATTCAACCACACTTCAGATTAGGCTAAGGCTTTAGTGATGATGACAATGACTCTAGAGAATATTTGAAAGAAATGACACAGGCCCTGAAATCAGAAAGGAATAAACAGAAGCCCATAAACTCTAGAAATCACCAGATCAAAGAGTTAAGATCCCGTTACTCAGACAACACTGGCCCTGCTACCCTGTACTAAATTCACAGAAACTTCTGCAGTGAGTAATCCAAGAAATTGGCTGTTGCACATGGCTCGTCAAGGAAGACCTTGATCTCCCCATAACCAATTTCAAAGGAAGGTATCTCCCTTGGAAATTCTTCTAATTTGCTCTTTCTAAATCCTTGCACGTGTACATGTTTGACTGATACTAAGACCACCAACTCCACCATCATTGAATGTCAATTTGAATGCTATTGTGCCGCACTTGGAGTTCCATTCAAACTTGATTGCACTGCAGCAGTTCTCCATAAGGTCAGCTACTCTGGTGGGTTGCAAGGCTGAGATGTGGGGCTCACGTTAGTTTTTGATCTCCTATTTATGAACCTTTAGCCCTTTACAAATTTGCATCAGAAGGCTTCTTGAATGCTCCCAAGGCACTACTTCCCTTTCTTTATCATTTAGATGTGGTTATGCGTTAGAAGGATCTACCCAACAACTAATGAGGGGTTAGTTTATGTGGGAGGACTAGGGTTGGAGATGCAGCCTGCCCTCTGAACATGATATGGAGTACATACTCTTTGAGAGTATCTGGCACAAACTTGTATACAAAATACTTGGATGAATGATACTGCATTTTGTTAATGTTGGTCCCATAAAGGCAGAAAATAACAAATATATATATATATATATATATATATATATATATATATATATATATATATATATATATATATATATATGTAATCCTAAATATCAAATATATACGTAATCCTCAATGTCTAACTCCTTGCTCCTTATGCTTAGGTTTCCTTGGCATCTTGACTGTACCTTATGCCGTAACTACTTTGTATATAACATGAATGAGTTCCTAAGGGATGGCTTATTACACAGCCCATACAGAAGGTTCACCATTACTATATCTATTACTGAACTTTCTCAATGACAATTCGCTAAGAGAATTCTTCTGTTATCTGAAGGTATTCCATTTCATGTGGAATATACATAAATCATTTGTTTTTTTTTTCAAAAGTAATGTATGAACTGCATGTTATGAATCTGATTCCTGTATCTGTTCCTGGATTTGAAGAGATTGACTGATCCTTCCACCTTATGTCTTTTTGTATGTGATTTATGTGCATGTGTCACAAAGTTTAGGATAGTTTGTATCCAAGAGAACCATACTGCTGTCTTCTTTTTTTTTTTTTAAAAAAAAAGGTAAAATAAAAGATAACTATACCGTAGTGAATGGGTAACTCATTTTCTGTGAGCTCGTACTGCCTTCTGTTTGCATCTTATCTGATTACAACAACATTTGTACTTTCTTCATTTTTTCTCCCTCTTTTGGGGGTGGAAACTTTCTTCACAAATTGCTTTGGGAATAACACTTTCATTATGTTATGGGCTTCTGATAGTTAATGATGGAAACAAAATTATTCGAAACTACATCCCATTTTGGATTTCCTTTCAGTTACTGCCTGAAACTCCTCGTGTCCAACTCTTCTCGATCTTCTGTAATTTATCAACATCATGCTTAAGAGTATAAAAATGATATCTACTTTTCAGGTACTAAGGTATGTTGCGTCTCTTCTTGAGATGCCAGAAGAAGAACTTGCAGAATTAAGCTACAAGAATGCAATGCAGGTGTTCTCTTATCCAGGTTCAAAAGTTTATGGAGAAAATTAAACCAACATACATGTGCGAACTAACTGTAAAGTTCACAAACAGCAAATGCTTTTAAATATCTTAAATAACTTAAGTACTTAAATGTGCTTTCCGTTGTATATTATTCTTGTACGTCTGTCCCTCTATCAAGACACCAATGTCCTTCCAAAGTGATACAAATGGAACTCTAGTGAAGGCATTTTTAAATGATTGGGCAACAGGGCTGCAGCCTGCCAAGGTTTCCCGGTTTGTGCTAGTGGCGCCCATGCTTAATTGATCCAATTCTGGTAGTGGGCTCCATCACGAGCAGTCGATAAAATAAAGACCTCATTGAGGATGACGATGATCCTACCATAGATATCCATGACAAAAGGTCTCTGTCAGATGGGTGACTCCCCCAACTCTTGAGTGGCCTGCAACCAAACTGGCTATAGTTGCACGTAATTTTCCTATTATCATAAAGATTTGGGGACAGATGGATACAATCTCTCTCTTGTATGGGTTTTTCTATGCATGGAGTATGGTATTTCCATTAAAATCTTCTTTTCCAACAAACCATCAAGTCGGACAACTTGTTTCCATCATTTGCCACTGCAAAACCCAAGAACTTAGGATTCCTAGCTAGCGCCCAGCAACCCAAAGTCCACAAGCCTCTCCAGTTTTCCCTCATTTTCTTCCTACAGGTTTCCCCTACTTTCCCCTCTTCTCTCTCTCTCTCTCTCTCTCTCTCTCCATCAGAAAAAAAATTAGGAAATTTTCTTACACAGTAATGAAATTTTCATTTAATATGCTATCATCCTCATAATAATTTTTTTATGATGAGTGAATCCACCATCCATTTTTGAAGAAAATATTACATTGTATGCATTATATCACAAATGAACCATAAAAATAGATTTACTATTGTTGTTGTTATTCTTACTACTGTTATTATAAAAAAAAATTCAGATACATATGCATGTATGGAACATTCATTTTTCTCAATAGTTAGAAATGGACATGGTTGACCTCAAACCAGAATAGCAATAAGAAAAGCGAGCTTGACATGAAATATGTCAACAACCAATCAGAAAACATGCATATATTAGTCTAAGAAGCTGACTGTTATTATAATTGTTGTTGTCCTTATTACTACTATTTTTAATTTTTTTTACTATTATTGTTAATATTAGTATTACCATTACTTCTCTACCCACTCTGGTTTGACCAACTTTTGACATTCTTGATATAACAAATGGAGATGTTCATGCACGGCCAAAAAAAAATTGTCCAAATCAATCTGAGTTGACTAAACTCGATAGGAATTCGAGTTAAGTGAGTTAACGAGTCTTGTCAAGTTAATTTTAAATACTTTTTAAGTTATTTTACTTAAAGAAAAATTATGTCTAAATTTATAAGAAATTGCAAAAAGTTTAACAACATGGAGGGTTGGCTTAATCGCAATATAAGAAATTGAAAAAGTGAACTTGACGTAAATCGAACGTCAAGTTGATTTTAAATACTCATCAAATTATTTTACTTAAAAAAAATTATGTTTAAATTTATAAAAAATTGTTGCAAAAAGTTTAAAACATGGAGTGGTTGGCTTAACACTAAGATAAAAAATCGATAAAATGAACCTCATGATTCGAACACGGAACTTTTGGATTAAAACCAAACATGCTATCATTGCACCACAAATCCATTTATTAATAAAAATGTGGAAATTTAAAAATTGAACTCGACTTGGGAGCCTTATCTATTTGAGGGCTCTAAGCAGCGGCTTAATTCACCTAAGGCCAGCAAGATCTTAATCAGGTTGACAGGGGCACTGAGTGCAACCATGTTTTGAACTGCATATCTGCACTGACCAAATCCTCAAATGGTACAAGTATTCCACGAACGTTTTGGTAAATTTCTTTTTTAAATTGTGAATTCATTGCTAAGCCTTGAAATGAACATCTGATCGTGTCTTTGGATAAGGCAAGTTGCCTGTTTTTATACATAAGAGAATAATAAATAAAATATAAGAAAGGAACTCTTTATAGTTTGTACCGTCTGCCGATTTAGCAAATTCTATTATTTTTTTTTTAATTTTAAATATCCATCAATTATGATCAGTTAATCTAAAGGAGTTGGAGTGATTGTCAGAAACCCGTCTCAGATTTTCATTTCACCCTAAAGGGTCACTCCTCGTAGAGTTACTCGGTGTATGTAGATAGAGAAGCTTGCATATGTCCTAAATATTAATCATATCTTCTAAGAAAGCCTAAACACCTTCATTATAAAATAAAATCAGAAGAGTATAATTTTATATATGGATAGTATCTCTCGTACTAAAAAGGACTCTTAACAAAGTTAAACACAATTCCAATCCAGAACGCCCAAGTCGTTTGTTAGTCTGTTGAAAAAACTGATAAAAATTTGTGAAGCTTACAAAAACACACGTTTTTGACATTTCCTAGATGATGCCTAATAAAATAACAAGACTAATGAGAGGAAGAAAGCACACGAGGCATGGGAATGGGTTGGTAGCAGGAATTATTTTTTGGTGTTGGCGGAACGTAGGCTTTCAAACTTATTCGTCAATTCTGCCTCACTAATCATACTCTTCAAAGTATGATTGTAAAATAAGAAAAAATTAAGTTTTTTGGTCCCACCCCCAGCATTAGATGATTTTCCTTTTCAATAACTTTTTACTTGAATCAGGTGAAGCTTGTTATAGGGCCAACATTATATATATATATATATATATTAGAAATATTAGTGATAATTTTAAATTTTAGCCAAAAAATTTTAATCTAAATAAAAACTTAAAAAATTTCTCTGTCAAAATTTCTAACTGTGATCCAACCTCGTATAAGATGAAGGTCTGAGTTACGATAGGTCTGGTGAGGATCGAGTTCTGGCGGGCAGTCCTATTAACCTGGTTCGGGTTGTTCTCAACCTGAGTTCACTCACCCAATTAGCTGGCTCGGCCCAAATAGAAATTTGAAATTCATTTTTCATTAAACTCAGTTTGGTCGATGGGTTTGGAGTCAAGTTAGGGACTTAGGGTTGGTCCTTCCGAAGTCTGGTTAGGTTGCCCAAAATCAGACCCAAATCTCTTGAACTGCACAACCATGGGGTTGAACTCAGGTTTAAAGCTGTGATCAGTTTAATTTTAGGCAAGTCAATCTGAGTAGAATGAACATGATTGGATCTAGAGTCAAAGAAAGAAATGAACTTCATCAAGTTTAAAATAAAGTTGATATTTTAAAATTTTAACAATTGCATTCCCCAAACTTACAAAGAGATCACACAATGATAATCCATAGCTAGATCTTACAAAAACTGACCCCATGATGGGCGGACCTAACATGAACCATTTAAGAAATGGTTAACGTAAATCCAAACATGTTTATAAATGGATAGATCCTATTCAACCAAAGTCCCTTTTATAAATAGGTAGACTTGAATGAGCCAAGTATTGCTACATCTATAAGTAACACATCCAGTCATCTAATTATATGAGTTCTACATTCATTTAAAAGATAGTCTTAGAATGTATTTCAATAAAAAAAAGTCTTCTCAGTTCGGCAAATCAATAAATTAAACCTTAACTTGAATTAACCAAAATTGAAAATAGATCAAAATCAACTTAACCAATTTAACAAGACTCGAATCTAAATAAACCCGATCGAATAAGATCCAATTGAATCTGACCCAATCCAACCCATGGGTGTAAAACCCATGTCTCTTCACAACCATAAAACAACAATTTTATTTTACCTTTTATTTTGAGTGGCGAGAGACTTTTCTAACGAGATTCAATAATGAGACATATTATAAGATAAATTGTGGGTCTCACAAGTTTATGTTCATTTGATAGATAATTGCATATATATAAAATAAATGAAGTATCACTATAAATTGATAATTCAAGACATATAATCTTCGTCTTTGAATTTTACTAAGCATAGACTATTGATTTTTTAAAAATTTAAAATTAAAAGATAAGATCATCAGATTAATGTAAAACTTTTTATAAAAACTATTCATATGATTCTCTTTATATCATACTCATAAATCTTAAAATCCATTTAATAGCATATCTCATTAATATATCTCGATTAAAAAGTCTCATTAAAATTTATATTTTCATTTTGTGAAAAATAATGGAAGGGCAATGGTACTTTGGTTCCTTGGACAGTAAAAAGTGTTGTTCACTGTAGTCTTTCCTAATCCATGGTTACACGTTAGCATCTCCATGAGTCTATTCAGCACTTTAAAAGATTAAAGCAAAAGCAAAAGGCAGAAAGAGAGAGTGAGAGACAGACAGCAAAATTCATTCCATTATTGCAAAAAGATGAGATACAGACATGAAAAGAGAGCATTCGATTTTAGAAGTGGCGCCTTACCAACCCTCTCTCTCTCTCTCTCTCTCTCTCTCTCTCTCTCTCTCTCTCTCTACTAATCCTACTCCAAAAATGCATCAGCCTTTTCATCTTACCTACTTTGATTATCATCACATTATTATTGTTGGAAATAGAAATTACCACAATAGTTAAGTAGTATTGACAAAAAAATAAGTTGTTTTTCACTTCAATTCTTATTTTTCAAACTTTGCATTTTTAATGAAAATGTGTAATGATTATTGTGCAAGAAATAGATTTTTCTTTTTAAAATTTTAGTTTAAAAATAAATCACTTTCCTTTTCCATGAAGGGAGATAAAATTGTTTGCTCTCTTAAAATATATATCATAAGAAAATAGGTTAAGATTCATTTTTATAGAATTTTTAAAATAAAAGTTACTTTTATTTTCAGCATATATGCATCTTGAAAAATTGATTGAAATTTAAAAAAGGAGAATTAAAACTTGTCTTCATGTTACCTAATATAGCATAGTTAAAGTGAAAGTCACTTTAACTTAGGAATCAGAGGTCTTAGATTTTTAGATTTGAGTTCGTTAATTACCTGATATCTGTGACTTGTGAGAATTGTGTACGTTTGGAGTTTTATCCAATGTCTTCATACTCAAAAAGATGTAACAAAATTATCTACAATACCAACAGTACTTTTTATAGAACTTTATTCTCAAATAAAACACATCTATACAGTTTATGCAATGTTAGACAAAAGCCCAAGCAAGAATCAATTTCTTTACAGCCACCAAAAACATATCTCACCCTTTCAATGACCAAATCACTCATCAAAGAGTTTCCTCTTCACATGCCCTTCTGCCTCCTCTTTTCTATTGTGGAGCAGAGGGCAGAACCGTCATTGTGTATTAATTTCAAATTCATCAAATGATAAAATGTCTGTTTTGTCTCTGAAATGTTTGTTCTAAGTAAGGTCTCCTCCATTGTTCTTATTCTTTCTACTGAGAATCTCAAGTTTACAAATCCACCTTGCGATTATCCTTCAATTTTCGTGCGATCGAAGAGAGCGATGAGATATTTTCTCTCATTGTCTGCAAGATCTCAGCCATTGAAGGCCTGAGGCTGGGCTGTTCATCAAGGCAATGGGTCGAAATGGAAGCCATTGTTATTGCTTCCTCTGCATCAAATTTTCCTGCTAGTCTAGAATCCACCATTCCTGTTATCTTGGTCACATTTCTCAGTGATGGCCTAGCTATAGTCGTCAATAGCTGCTGCTTCTCCGGGCAGAATGCTTCAATCCCAGTGATCAGCTCAAGAATTAGTACTCCAAAGCTATAAACATCGCACTTTTTCGATACAATTCCGGTCCGCAGGTAATGCGGATCGACGTAACCAGGAGATCCCATTACCATAGTCATCGACTGCGGTAAAATCAATGACGAAAAGCCCATTCTTGCCGACCCAAAATCGCAGAGCATGCAATTGAAGTTGTCATCAAGGAGGATGTTTGAAGATTTGATGTCGTTGTGGACAATGTGAAGGGTGCAACTATCATGGAGATATTCAATTGCTTGAGCAAGTTGGAATAAGATCAACATCCGACGGGGCCATGGAAGTTTGTGAGCCTTCTCCCTTTGTCCATGGAGGAAATCATGCAAGTTTCCATTGCTTACGTACTCCAACACCAGGGCACCTTCTTCTGTAGAAAATTATAAATTCAATCACTACCAATTATAATTTTGGAAAGAAGAAGTTTTTTTTTTTCTTTACGGAAGTTGTATGCTCCGAATTCTGAATAGGCAATTAACGGTTTCACGACCAATTGGTGGTATTCCATTGGAACCTTCAATTAAGAGAACAAAATGGCAGTCTCTCTATATTTATGATGATGATGAAATTCCAATTTTGTTGAATAAGAATTTACCCTCATCATTCAAATAAAAAAATCTTAAAAAGAAAGAAATTCAAGAACTGTATTGTTGAAGAGATTTGGAAATAAAAAACAAACAAAAGAATTTCAATTTCAATTTATGTAAACTTGGAAAGAGAGACAAAAAAAACTATGCTAATGAAAAAAAATGTTATTTATCATGTCATGGAGAGAATTGGAAAGAAACAATTGAACTGAATTTTCAAAAGATGAATTCAAGAATCTCTGAACTGTCGAAACTTTGTAGGAAAAAAAAATGCAGAAACAGAGTATATGCACATTTATATTTTTGTAGAAAATTATCACTAGAAGAAACAAATCTAAAACCAAACAAGAAAGATGAAGGGATTTGACAGAGCATCCTAATCCATTCTGGTCCATTTTCTGGAGTTCTTATTGTATATTCGACGATTATTGGAGTTTTTATCTCCATAATCGATGTCGTAAATTGTAATCCAATAAGCTTTCCAAAAGAAAGCATTAAACAAAGAATGGATTGGGATCTAATGCCATTATTTCCATGGGAACAGGAGACCCACCTCGTTCATCACAATAACCAAGAAGCTTGACTATGTTTTCATGGCGGATCTGCATCAGAATTTGCAGTTCCTGCTTAAAGACCCGGCTCAGGCGTTCACTGCTCCTATGGATTTTTAGAGCCCCAAAAGTAGAATTTCTGAAGCAAACAAGATAAACAGTACTGAATCCACCCTCTCCAATCACTGAACTGAAATTGGTAGTGAGCCTCTCTATCTCTTCCCAACTGAAACTCTTCACCAAATCCTTCTTCGGATCAAAAGAACAAGACCGAGGATCGGAAACCGGCGAATCAGACACATGGGTCTTGGCCAATCCGCATTCCTTGCTCTCTTTCTGCCTGATTTTCCTTCTCATCTTGAATCTGAGGAACATCAAGTAGGCCATGAGATGAACACAAGTGAGGAAAAGAGTTATAACACAATGGAATACAGAAAATCTTCGAATTAGGCTGATGTTGCAGGTGTTTTTAAAGGAGGTGGGGAGATGGATATGATGTAGGAAACTAGAGAGAAGGTGGGTTGGGATTAAAGTAGGAATAGGAAGAAGGTATGAGAGTTTCACCCACAGACAAGAGGACCGGCAGATCTACGGCTGTGAACACTGTAATCCTGTGAATTCTACAAAAGGAGGATATGGGCTAAAGGATTCAAACACGAGGAAGGTATGGAAGCTTATCATCTAAACAATGCATCTTCTTATGTTGACTGTTTGCATTTTACCAAATTTTCTTTTGGTTTTGCAGAGAGAGAGAGAGAGAGAGAGAGAGGAGAGGTACTTTCTCACGAAGAGTTTCAAATATAGTAGGCCCTCTAGTGCAGGGAGTAGGAACAGATATTCTAAAAATAAATCAGCTTAAATAAAATAATACCTGGACTTTTAGAAATTAAAGTGACTCTTATAATTCTTATTTAATAGAAAGTAATCAATTTCTTATGGTTTTACGTGCTAAATACAACTCAGATATCTTTATTATGCCTTTCTAATTTTCGATGAAGTAAGAAATCCATGTGAAAATTTACTGGGCATATATAGAAGCGTCCTGATAGGCAGCGCGCTTGGGTATATGCTTCAATAATATATTTAAATGTTATTATTTTTAGAATTAAGTTCAATATAAATTGATGTTTATTTAATGTAATTTAGATAAAAGAATAGGAGAATTGAAGTTGTACTTCTACCATTTAAAGTTATCTTCTTTAATTTACGTCCTAGAAACTGCAAAAATTCAGCTTAAAACTCCTACTTCTGATACTCAAAGCTTTTGAAGTGAATACAATTTAAAGTTATTTACATAAGGAAAATGCTCAAAATTTTATGATGATAAAGTCTACTCAATGAAAATGGAGAATAAGTGTTGTTCATCGAATTTGAACTCCAACACTCCATTCCATTCCCATCCTATAATATAAAAATAACACTGCCTTCTGTTCCAAATGCATAAAACTACAGAACAAAAGGGGAATGACCAATTATCACCCAGAAAACAACCTACTTTGTCTCTTTCTTTACGTAAGAAATCAGTCTCTTTGTCTCATTGCACAAGTTTTAAACTGCTCTTACTTAATTAATGGATCAAGAGTTAGAAGATGTGATGACCAAAGGCCAAAAACCAAATTAATCCGGCAACCCCTGCTTTCAATTAGAGACTTTAGAGTTCAATTAAGTGGAATTTTGGTTGATGTAGGAGGTCTTGAATTTGAGTTATTCTCAATATAAAAGGGTTACTCTCTATAATATTATTTACTATATGTAGATAGAGAAGTTTATAGATGCTTCAAATATTAGTCAAATGCTCTAAGAAACGAGAAGGCCTTGATCTTAAAAAAATAAATAATTTTTTATTAACATTTGGTTTTAAGATTTGCTTTCCATCCTCAAGACTCAAAGTTCCTCCAATGAAATTGAATTCGGATGTAAAATTTAATATATTATTGGATCAAGAAATTATCGGTTTTCTAGTAAATTAGTATGTACTTTTAGTCACAACCACCTCTAAATGAATAAAAAGCTATCAAATTTTACTTTGTAATTTAAAAGTTCATATAATTTTTTGTAAATCGGTTTACAAAGATTCATTCCTCTCTTTTATTGGGTCTTTTATGCAATCTTAATGATGATATGATAAGCCACAAATATTAATGCAAATTCCATTTCATAAATTCTACTAAATTTGGAGACTATAACCCTCGGATTAAGGGCATGGAAATACTTGCTTAATTAGCAAAAAGAGCCACAACAAGAACTTTTTTAAGTAGGTAAAGGGCAAAAAGGAGAACTCTTTCAATTAGGGAGAGAAGCAGAGCATCTACATTCATTGATGGCCCCCATCAAGTCAACCACAACTCACCTAAATAAGTAAAATGACCTTTACTGCTTTTTTTAATTTTTAAAAGTATTTTAGATACAACGTGTAAAGAAAATACAAATATAAAAAAATATAAAGAAAAATACAAAATACAAAATAACATGTAGGACAAAAAAATGATAATATAATATATTGACCTGCACATTGATGCATAAAAAATCTTGGTGCTACTCAATATTATGTATTTGTATCCAAAGATTATGCTCACTGATTAATTGATTTTTTCTTTCCAATATTGAAAAGCCTAATAGGGCATAATTGAGTCACAAGGCTCCTATGACTCAATTTACTTTTAATAATATTATTGAGTATCAATATTATGATTATAAAATGAGTTCCACATAAAAAAAATTAATCTATTTGATTAAATCAAATAAAGTTAGACATTTTACTCCATATCAAATATTTATTTTACTTAATTTAAATCCAATGACTTTATAAGTTTCACCTTATCAACCATTTATTTGATTTCCTAGGCTCAAATGGCATATAAGCCAACTACCTTGGGGTGTTATTTTTATTAAAAGTCTAAATAAGGATTTGAAAAACTAACTTGACCGGCCGTGATTCATTTTTACCCCTTTGATTTGATAAATTGGCCAAGTCAATAAATAGACTTAACTTAAGCTTAGAGTGGATGTGTATAAGTGTCTAAATTGGTAAAGATATCAGTGTTTTTCATCATTAAAGACAGAGATATATTTTTTACCATTTAAGTGATGATAAGTGGATAAGAAGACAAGTCTGTTGTCTTTTGTTATAAAAAAAATATTTGAGTTCTTATCAAATTTTGTCAATTTAAAATCACATAGATTTGATGAGCACTCGACTAATCCTTTAAGACATATGTAACATTATAGAAAGTGGTCATTTTGTATTGAGAGTAAATTGAACTCAAGACATCACATATCCAAGATAGATTCTTAACCCCCAAACCAACCCTTATATATTCACGTAGATTGGTGTTTACACCATAACCTTTAATTAAAATTTTAAAAACTAAAATTGAATTCTTAAACTCAATATGATTGGACCTCAATTAATCTCTATAATGCTTCGTATTTATGTAACTTTTATTTGTCTTACTCAAAATGTCAATTTTGTTTGTTGTTAATTATAGTATTATGATGATTGTAATATTGTTTTAAAATTATTAATTTTTGTCAGTTTAGTTTCAAATATAAGAATGCACCTTATGATTATAACCTATATTTGAATAAGAGTCGGATGATTAATTGATGGATGCCAAATCAAATCAAGACAGGCGACGGCCCCTTTTTAAGCGCGGCAGTCAGATGGGGCCTTTTCTTATCACCCACCTACTTACATAAATTACAAGGGCGGTGATTTGATTTAAATATGCGCATCCTATAAAAATCTAAAGAATCTTGACCACCGTCTCTGGGGATCCTCGCCGCCAAACGTTTCTGTGAACTTGTGCACTGTATCTTTGTATTTAGAATTTGCGAACGACGACTTTATTTGATAATTTCAACTCTTTTTTAAATACGAAAATATTTGATACAATTGTAAATATCGAGTGAATACATGAATTAAATTTGAAATTTGTTTTTTTAACCAAAGTGTCTTCCAATTGAATTACATGTCTAAGGTAAAATCTATATTCTATGAATATAAAACTCATTTTTAAAAAAAATTGAGTAACATGAGACTGGACAAATTTAGCTTAATAGATGGTATATCTCTATCTAAATAGAGAAAGAAAACAAATTCTTTTTTTTTTTTTCCAATCAATGACTTTAAAAGTATAAAAAATTGATTTTTTTTTTTTAAATTGAAGAGTTCAAAAAATTAAATGGCATCTTAGTTTTTAGACATATTAGTTAATCATTTAAGAAAAAGAGGGTCATCATTTTTGTACAATGGTCTATCATACCAAGTATATGTAGCATGACACTAACAAATGTGACGGTGATAATATATTGGGAAGGTGTTTATCTGAGTATGAAACATTGAAATCTATCAAAAATCATCTTAATTAGATTAATTAAATTATATTTTTTTAAATTAAAAAATTAAAACATTTAAAAATATTTTAAAGGGTTAGAAATCGAATTTAGGACCGAAATTTTAATTTGTGATAGATACTTAAATATAATTTCAATCTTTACTGTTATATGTTCAATTTACACAATAAAAATTTGTACCAGATACAAAATAATCAAGCTCATGTTTTTTTATTAAAGCCTCGACTAAACCTGGCCCTTGAACACCCTCAATTCTATGGCTATTTCGGGTTCAAGTTTTTCTAATGCTAAAATGATGCACAATGTTTGCAAGTAACTTTATATATTCGTGGGAAGAATGGAAATAACTCACAATAAATAAAAAAAATCTTTTTTATGATGGCAAACTATGGATTTTTTTTGACAGTAATGCAAGTGGATGAAGGAAAAGAAAGAAGAAGAGAGAGATGGAGAGGAAACATCGGTGAGTGGTGCAGGATGTTGAGAAATGAGATTGATGGTGATGGTGGTTGGATTGATGTTTCCTTCCTAACATGGATCCCATATTTTCTATCATTAACCAGCTTTTGTGTATTTGATTAATTTATAAGTTGGTCTAATCAAAGAGACATCGCACCCACAGAATCAAATTAAATACGTTTTGTCTTAATTCAAATCACTAGCTACATGGACCACTCTCAACTCTGAACCAGTCTTATGGGCATAATACGGTCTGCACAAGTACAGATCAAGTCCAATTATAATAATTGAAGTTAGGAATGCACAAGGAAAGATAATGAGAGACCATCTACTGCATTTAATATATTTAAAAAAAAAAAAACATGAATCCACAAAGATTATTCAAATATGTAAATATTGAGGCATTGAAGCTTAGGCCATCGGAATTTGTCAGTAAAATATGGTTCAATTTCAAACAAGAGGAATATGTTTGCTTAGTGTAAAGTGTACAACATTGAACAACAAACAGCAATGTATTAATCAATTAATTGGAATAATAATGTCTCTAGGTTCATAGTTAGGAAACAAGACACTGGCTGGTGAGTTTGCAGGAGAATGGAAAATAAGAAGAGCAAGTGAACAAGTTCTGGGTCATTAGTTTAAACTTGTTTATAATAAGTCTGAATTTTTTAAGATCTTTATTAATTGGAGAGATAGGATGGTGATCGATTTTGACTTGGGACGGAATGAATGATTTAGAGTTTTGATTTCAACATTTAGAGAAACTAGATTCATGTAAATTGCAAAAAATGCAAAGTAGATATATGACTGCTTTAATTGTTTCAAATAAGATGTATCAATGGATCAAGTTGGGTCAGAGTAGTTTTAGATAATATTCTTTACATTCCATTTTAATTGTCTCATTTAAAATATTTATATTTTTTTAAAAACTCTCTATATAAGACTGCACTGCATGTGATTCCCATCCATTTTCAAAATACTTTAAGCTACTCCAATATAAATGAGACAACTATTTTGGGACAATTCTAAAATTCATATAAGATAATTAAATTAGGGACAGAGGGAATAATAAAATATTTTCTTAACTTGACTTGAATTTTTATGAAATCCTTTTTAAAAAAAAAAAAAGAAAAGGAGAGAAAAATTCTATTTTTAATAGAAAATAAAAGATAAATATCTTCTCTTTGCCGTAAGAATATGGAAATTTGAGGAAATATGCTAAGATTTTTAAATTTGGATGATGTATATGGGTCAAAATCAAAAGCTTTTAAAAATAAAGTATTTAAATAGTATTGTCTAATTTATATTGGGTCGAGTTTAGGGTTGTGAATCCTTCTTTACCAATCTGACTCAAATTTATTTTAAATTAGATTGAGTTGGATTAATTCAATCTTTTTTCTAAAATATGAATAAATTAAATCTAATTTTCTTTAGTCGAAATCAGCAGTCAAATCAGAAATACCACTCGCAATCTTTGCCCTTCGTGCGTACATGCTTGCACGAGAGCAGGGAGAGGGAGAGAGATTCCTCTATTATTTGGTTATTTCTTATTTAAATATAGTTGCTCATAAATATTAATTATATCGTTTGTAACAATGATTGCATGTATGGTGATGTGGAGACTTGAGAGTTATTGAAACAACTCTTCCCCCTTTTAATATTAAAAATAAAAACTCTTAAAAATCAATAACTATGCAATAGAAATAATTTTATATGTTACCAAATCTCAAGAAATATTATAATTTAAGTCAAATTTAAAACCTTGAATTGTCCTCAAGGTTTTAATCATCAATCGACAATTATTTTCAAAAGTTTTCATTAATTTTAATCATCTAAGTTATTTTTATCATTTTTAAAAATAAAATCGTCTCTAAAATAATCTCAAATTTTGGATTTTTATGAAATAATCTTTAGTGCTTGTGGAATTCAATAAAGATGTTTTAATCTCATTCACATACAAGATTTTATCAATGTATGGTGTTTGTGTAATTTTTCAATATTTTTATGAAAATTCAAAATTGATAAAAGTCAGATTTTCTAAGTTACTTCACATTTTGAAGTTTTTCTAGAAAACAAATATTGTTATAATTAAATGAAGTACCCTTAATGTGACTGATATAGTTTTTAGAGTGTTTTTGTAATTTCTCTAATATTTGGACATTTTTATGAAATTTATAAATTTTTATAATAAAAAAATTATGAATTATAATAGAAGATGCATATCAGTAGTTTATACATGAGAATATGAATACTTTATTAGTTATTTTCTTATGTTGATTTCCTACTTTATAAATTTTTAGACATTTTTCAAGGTTTAAGACATGCTTTATTTGTATCAAAATTTAAATTTTCAAGAGTCTAAAACTCCGTATAAATGACTCTTATTTTTTAAAAAAGTATGTTCACCCTACATTTTTCATTTTTCTCCTATTTTTTGGTATTTTCTCAAAACAAAAAATTGAAAAAAAAAAGGAGGAGAGGCCCATATCATCAATACGTATGGCTCGACCGCTGTTTTAATTCACTTATGATCCATCCAAATCCAAATGAACACATCATGTGGTCCATTTAAGTCAAAATAGATAAGAAAATGTCTATTCAAATAGACCTACTAAATCGTTAATAAAATTCAAAGTTGTCCATCTAAATCTAAATTAACTCACTTAATGATTAAATGCTTCAACGAAATCAAAATGAGATCACCAAATTTCCATCTCACATCGAACGGACAAAAATGTATATGATTAGACTAGAGGTCTTGAATTCGACCTTCTCTTAAGACTACCTTATATACAAGGCTTATAAGTGGTTTCGTTTATCCGTGAGATTAGTCTCACCTCTACTAAAGCAGATCGTAACATATTACTTTTTTTTTTTTTAATAAGAGGTTAGTATTCATTCAAATAAAGGGGGCAAGTGCCCCAGAGAAAACAATTAAAGACCCAAAGTCTGGGTCAGGCAGCTATAGGACAAAACTTGTCCATACAAGAAATATCACAAAAAAAATATAGGCAACCAAAGCCCACAACACGGACCCAGCCAAGCAAAACAACTAAGAGCAGAGCCTAGAAAGACGACCCCAGACTTGGTAATTCAACCTCGGATGAGAGGGACAAAGCTGGCGAGAACACCAGTAGTGCAAAACCTACCACTCCGAGTGGAAAAGACAGGGAGAAAATGGCTAAGGTTTTCATCAGACGAGCAGCAGGATGGCATTGCAGGCGGCTAATCAAATGGCAATATGCATCATAGTGGATACAAAGACGCCAATCAGCAGGGGGCTTTCTTAAGGACTTGATAACTTCAAGGCTATTAGTTGCAGATAATCTTTCTAAGAGGGAGACTTCTATTGATAATACCAAGAAGGGAATGTTGGATGCAGATGAGCATAGCAACAAAATCAGTGACTTTGAAGGGGGTGCTCTCGACTTCCAGTAACCCTTCTCTAAGCATCTAGATAGATAGCAACAATCCCATCAGTTTAGATGATAAGAAGCAAACAGCTAAAAATATCCACAGAGATATTTTCATTGGTTGAAACAGCAGCAGTAGTGGATTGCTGGTTAGGAGCAAAGTGACAAATACCGTTTTCGGGATATTAACGGCAATTGGTAATAATAGGATATTTTTAAATTCTCGGATTTTTACCGGGAATTTAACGGGAAAATCTCGCAGAAATTATAATATTTAAAAAATTAAAAAAAAAAGAATAAATAAAAAATTTAATGAAATAAAAATGGTATAGGGAATTTACCAGGAATTTATTGGGAATTTACCGGGATATTATCGCGTTATTAACGTTTATTGCATTTTTAACGAGATTTTATCGGGAATTTACTGGCAATTTATCGTTGTGGCGATAAAAATGCGTTTTTAACGCGGTAATGCTATTTTGCCGATAAAAACGTAGTAAATTTGAAAATACCGCCGATATTTGTGACAAGGGTTAGGAGCAGGGAGGTCCCACAAAGCAAAGAAAACGCCCAGAGTATGAAGCAGATCCACATTAGACATAAGAAAAAACATCCTAAAGCGAATGTCCCTACAAATGAAGGAATAGACTCTAACGGCATTGCTTGATCTGTGTTCGAACGCCCTCAAATTTTTTTCCTTCCAACCGTGCCAAATCAGGGCCGGAACAGATAGCCTAGCAGCCAAACGAGGAAGGTGATTTGGAGAATCAACTAATTGAGTAGCTTGTTCAAGAATATTAATGTTGTTAACATTACTCTAAGCACTAAAGTATAAGGCATATTGCGGAAAAGTCTTTTATAAAAATTACTTTGATTAAATCAATCACTTTTTTTAAAAAAAATCTTTAAACTTTACACCTTTAAAACTCTATTACAGGATGATGGTGAAAACAACAAACCCAAACCACAACAGAAACCTCTTCATGAAAATAAAGATCTCATTATTTGGCCGACAATAATAATAAGAAATTACAAAAGAAGAACAGAGGAATGGGCTCCTTAACAAAATCACCACCATGGGAATTTGTGGAGCTACACTTGAGACACTACTGGGCCTCACACATAGGTCATGGTCCCATGAACTAGGGCCCAATTCAATATCAGGCTTAACAAATGATCAAGCGTCTCATCCAAAACCTTGTAAATTTAAATCCGAACCAATACACACCTAATCTAAATGGTCTATCCAAAGAAATTATTGAGAAGTCTACTCAAATCCAATTGGCGAAGCTTTCTAAAGAAGCTGAAATGGACCAACTGATTGATCAGTCTAAAACGGTCAACTAAAATCCAAATGGTCACAACAAGTGGTCCACCTTGAATCCAAATGCACTTATCAATGTTGAACCCAAATTGTAAATAGGTCAACCAAAAAGTTCCAGCCAAGGTCTCAGATCGAGATAGACCCAAAAAACGGCCCAGTTAAGTGGTCCAAACAAATGTGAATGGCCACACCACGGGATCCATCTAAAGCCCAATTGCTCAATAAGTGGTGCATGAAACTATCCAGACAAATCTAAATGGAGCTGCTAGATGTTCCATCTATATTGAAATAGGCCCACCAAAAGGTCTGTCTAATTCCAACTGAATAACAAAGTGACCTACCAAAATCTTGATGAACCCATTAAACGGCCCACCTAGATTCCTAACGAGCCTGCTAATGCTCAACCAAAGCTGATATGGACACGTGAATGACACGTCATATGGATATTGTGTTCCACCCAGTAGGACTGACTCAATGGTCCACAAAACCTTTTTTAAAAAAATTGGATAGATTGATTATCCCTACCAATTTAAGTCCATCTATCAGTGTCTACCTAGACTAAATGAATTGCTAATTCATAAATGGACTATTCAAATGGTCCATCAAATTCATCATTATCATCATCACAGCCACAATATTATATAGATCCTATTATAAATTATACATTCTGTCGCTATTATCTATTTTGTCTTTCTTTATACCTTCTTTTCAAGTTTTCATTGATCTACTCCTCCTCCTTAAACCTACAACTTATAACATTTTAAGTACTATGTACTAGAGCTTCCTCTCAATCTTCTACTTATATATTCAAATCACCTTAGAACGAGTTTCTCTCAATTTATCATCTATTGAGACTATTTTTAAATTGTCCCTGACGTGGTTGTTTCTATCTTCCATTGCAAAATCATTCATCAAACTAATTCACATCTACATCATCCTAACTTTGTCCAATTGTTTTTTTTTCATTGCTCAACAATCTACTTCGTAGATTATTTTATATTTTATAAATATTTCATAGAATTGTCTTGTAAAATAAAGGGGAACTCTTCTACCACACAAAACTCTACTAGCATGTCCATATTTTGTCTACTCTACTTGGAGAAATTTTATCATAAATTTAAGTATCTAAACTGTTTTACAACGGCTAATCTAATTATTGCTCAAATTCAAGGTGTGCTTGCTATGCTGCTTGGTATTTCCCAATGAATTTCTACCCAGTTTAGAATAGACGTTAATTGATTCACATAAAAAAAAATGGACCATTTATATAGTCCACTTAATTCCAAATGGGCCAACGAGATGCTCCACCAGAACCCATAATTGCCTCAATAAATCGTCAAATGAACCCACTAATGTCATGCCCACTAAATGTTGATTGCCTGGTAAGCCATTAATGATTAATGGCATGCCCATTTTATGTGACAAAACTACTATGCTGTCCTCCTACTCCTAATGGACCAATAATATGGTAATGTTATTGACACCGTGAAAAAAAATTGTAGTGCACCTTTTTCCTTTTTTAAAAAATTTTAACTCACTTTTTTTTTTAATTTTGGTGTGAAAAATCATAGAAAACTCAGCGTAAAATCTCCACAGATCATATCCACTGCCCTTAGAGTACACCAAATTAAGTCATGAGAATTCAACCTTACTTCGTACCTTTCTTTCTCTCTCTTATCTCTATTACCCATCTACTCTCTAAGAAAAGTAAAGAGATTATCTTAGAAAAGTCTAAAATCTCTTATTTGAATCTCATCTCCAATAGACAGTAGGGTTCACAAGATTGCAAAGTTCCTTTAGTAAAAAATGTTGTTCTCCACTTTTAGCAAGAGAATATTATTGGGAAGACGGTGACAAGTGCAACTCAGTCAATTGGATTGCACTTAATTATATTTTTTTATTAAGTATTTTTGGAGTTTATTGTAAAAAGGTAACCCATGGGATTGGAAGCTCAATTAATAAACTGTTACTACCAAATCGAAACACAAAATTCAAATTTTAAGTACTTGATCTTAGTGATAATATCACTAGGCATTGTTGTTCTTTTTCTTTAAGAGCATTTACACTAATATTTTTTTTCTTAAGAATTTATGATATTAAAAAAAAAAATACCAATACTCAATTTATATGATCTTATTAAATTTTAAAGTTAATACAATCACTCAAAGCATAAATTCAAAGTACATCTCTTACTCTAGATTTCCTAATTTTAGATTCTCATAGTACAATCACATCAAACAAGCCAGCCACCCCACGTGCTAAATACCGAACATACGCATGAAGCCTAGTACACTAACGTAGGCACAAATACTACATTTCTCAACCGGGGACCAGTTTAATTTTTGGATATTAGTGGTAGCTCGATTAAAAGTTCAGGATATTTTTAATGGATTGTGTCAGACCATGGATTCTATCTAGTAATTATAAAAGTTACATAGATTAGATATATTATCATGAGACTGTTATACTATAAAAACAGGTATATTGGATACTATTAATTTTATAAAAATTTGAATCTAAATTTTTAAAAATAAAGATTTAATTTTAACAGATTAAATTTAACATAAAATGAATTCTACCTGAAGCTCTTTTCATGGGCCAAAAATGCTCGAATCCATAATGCAATGTCACACCTACATGAATTCTATCTAATGAATCATTGAAAAGATATCTTGTTGAATATAGAGTTAAGTAAGATGAATTGTGGATGACGACTTAGATCAACAATAGTGAACCCATTATGGTCTTAATTTAGAAATTAGATTGAGATTAGCAGTTAAATTATATTTAGCGAGCTTCTAGTTTTGTTTTTTTTTTCCAGCACTTTTTCCTGTAGTCAAGTAGGAGGCTAAAATAAGGTTTATTTTTTATATAATTGCTAAAATTAAACCTGTAACACTTATAGTAGATTGGCATAAGACTATTTTCTTGAGCATTAAGTTGGATTTTAGGGTCATTTTGAAACATTTATATATAGAAATACATAGACTAACAAATTAATGAAGAAGATTATTGAGCACTTTTGATTATCTTTAGTTCTCTTTCTCTTGCTGTGCTGCATTAAAAGCTTAGTAAAAATAACTATGGAGTTAAAATTTTGTTAACAAGTTGATGTGATTATTTTTGTTGAAATTATCATCTAATCTACTTTATTTTTAGAGAACTTTTCAATTTTCTTATTAAGTGATTCTTCAATTTTTTAACAAACATTAAAATCCTTTTCAAATTATAAAAAGTAAGGGTCTCACCTAGCCAAATTCATATGATAGGGATTCTTTCATTAAAAAATAAAATAAATTCATATGATGGCGATATGAGTGGTTTCAAATTTAACATGTTGATTTCTAGTTTTAAATAAGTGGGGAAAAGTTCAGATAATCAACAGTTTTATAATTAATTGAAGAAATATCTGTAACGTCTTATCATACAATACTACAACACCAAAGTCTTCTCAAAAGGGTAATATATATCCCGCTTTTTGACTTTGGTACTCAATGGTTCGGTGTCCAATCTCCACCTCTCGTGATACCGCTAACGGTTGCCATGAAATGTTAGTCTTCCATGCACGTCTGTCTAGGGCTGATTTCAATCACTGACTCAGTTTCAGGCTTGACAGCGGCCTGTTGTCTGTCTAGCCACCTTAGTGCCTCATCTTTGAATAAGACATGTTCAACAAATTCGTTCAACTTCTGATTTAAGTATTTGTCATAATGGGTTTTCTCCATTGCCGTATAGGAATGTGATATGAACTCATTTAACTGCAAACTGTATGAGTTCATTGTCTTCATGGAGTAGCCATTATTGGTAAACAACACTGGGTTGAGGGAGGGATTAGGGAACGGGTTTGGCTAGCTTTGGAAGAAGGGACGACTAGGAATGTTTGATGGTGGCATAGGCATGGGAGTGGGTTAGGTGCGATTGATGCTGGGACTAGATCTGGGATAGGCAAAAGCTTGAAGGAAGTAGATAAAGCCAACAGCGAGTGAGCAGCGCCAGTTAAATGGAAAATAGGGTAGCGATACAAGCAGTTGTGTTCGCCCGTCGAAATTGCTGGTGGTGCTGAAGCAGAGGGTAGAGGCAAAGAACAAGGCAGGCGGAGGACCATGGGTGATGGAACAGGCGCAGCAGTGGAATGGTGCAGAAGAAGAGGACGAGTTGGAGAGAGGAGGAGGGAGAGGGAGAGGGAGAGGGAGAGAAAAGGAACCATGAATGGACATAGAATAGAAGGGTAAAATAAGAAAAGTCCTTTTATCTTTCTAAATACCGTGTATGTATCATTATCCATCTTTATCACTATAACTAAAGTAATAAAATAGTTATTCACTTTATCCTATTTAAAATGATATTCTCTCTGTCTTAAATTAGTTGTCCTATATGAATTTAAAATTATTCTAAAATAATTATCTTATTTATATTGGAGTAGTATAAAATATGTTGAAAATGGATGAGATCACATGGAGTGCTAGTCTTATATAGAGAATTCCTTAATTTAAAAAATACAAATATTCAAATGAAATAATTAAAATGGTACAGAGGGAGTATTAATCAATAGTATATGTCGTCCAACAAATATAAAATAAATAATAAAAAACTCATGATTCAATTATGTTGCAACTACAATTATAAATTTCAGAGGGGAAAAAAATGTTTATTTTAATTCAACAATTTTGATTAAAATTTGAGTACATCAACAATATTTCAGAAAAGTTGACTAAATTTTTTGAAAAAAATTAAACTTTGATTCGAATTTAGAATAAAAATGTGGATTGGTATTTTTGGATTTTGATTGAAATTCGTAAACTAGATACTTAAGACAGATTTTTCGTTTTTTTGACGTTGTAAACTGAAACGGATGGTTATGGATACTAGGAATCTAATTCGGCCTTTGCTTTAAATTATCAAATAGTCGAATTAGACGAATTAGTACACGTGACAGATTGGCAAAGCGGACGGAAAGAATCTCAAATGAACAGCTCAGATCTCATCTAGAGCAGCAGCTGGACGGTCTAGATCTTGTCAACGAGTTGCGGATAACTTGGAAAATTGGAAAATAAAGCGACATTCACGGTCCAGGTTCTTTAGAACAATTAAAGTGTTCGCCTTAAGTGGAAGAGAACGTGGAAGGACACGTCTTAGTTATGAATATAAAAACCCTAAACAAATCCTAAAATCTTCATTCACCGAAAGTGACCTTTTTAATTTCATGTATCATATCCTATATTATTCTATTGAAGACTCTTATCGAACCTTTCATTTTGACATCCAGCTACTCTTACATGTAACTTCAGTCTCACATAATTTTTTAAAATGTAAATTGCTAAACGTATCGGTTGATATATATCGATTTTTTTAAACTGAGTAATATCGGCCGATATGATAAGTATCGACCGTACATACCCAATATCGGCCGATATGGTCGATATTCGGTCCGAAATATCGGCACAATATCGGCCGATATTCATAAATATTGATATTTAATTATTATTATTTAAAAAAAAAAAAACACCGATACGGTTTTTACACAGTTTTTCACGGTTTTGACGGTTTTTCACGGTTTCGAGTTTCACGGGTTTTTGCGGTTTTTTGCCGTTTTTTCACGGTTTTCAACGGTTCAGGGTTTCACGGTTTTGCACCGTTTTTCACGGTTTTTTCACAGTTCCGATATCGGAGGAGAGAGAAAATGCCGATATCGGGATGAGAGATAAAAATATCGGCCGATATTACGGCCGATATATCGGTTAAACCGATATTTTGACCCCTGGTAAATTGTACAATATGTATAGAAAATATATAAACTTTAATTTCCTTCTTCATCGTTCTATCTTTTATTTTTAAAAATTAATAATTTATATTTCCAGCAATGGGTTATATTTGGGCACATATTTTCCTCCATAAATTTGGAGAGTCAATTCCTTAATTTTGTCTAACTGCGCCTCCACCAAATTCATCGGATTTAATGCCTACATCATATTACAACTAAGATCACCATACCAACTACTAAATCCACCAATTCAAAATAATCGAATTATGAAGTTTTTCATTAATATACAATAAATTATTGTTATTTTTGTTTTCTAAAATAGCTAGTTTTATTGATTAGAAATAAAAAGTAATACAAAACAGTAGCTTAATTGGTTGTCTCCCACCTCGAAAAGCGGGAGATTGAGGATTCAAGTCCCATGGTCTAACATTAATGTGCCGTAAGAGTAGTGGAAACAAATATTTTATTTATTACTTATATGATGATTGATAATAAGTGAATAAAATAATAAAAATATTTGAATTATTTCTCGATTTGTGTGTGTCATCTTTGCGCAGGGTCATGCTAAGTATGAGGTTGTACAAGCCCTTATGACCGAACTTTGGTGTGCTTTAAAGGTAGTGGGCTCACTTGTGGATGTTTTAATAGGAATCTGTCTGAGTTTCACATATGTAAATCTAAAAAAAAAAATTAATTATAAAAAATTATCCAACACCTTTATCAATTCTCTCAAGAGTAATGTTGAATTGAGGGAAAGATATATTTTTTGGAATGATTAATTTTTTTCTTTTTTGGGAATGATCCAAATTTTAGTTTTGAAAGATACGTGCTGGAGAAAATATGATGTCACGACGTATGATAATATACGCACGGGCGTCAGTGCATTAAATCCAGCTGTTCAAGGCATGGGCCCCACTGAAGATAGTCCAAAGTCTCGAATCAGATTTTCTCGGAAGAACATTGACACTTCAAACCATTAGTCAATAGTAGGATTTGGCGTGTGTCCAGACTCCTTATCTACGTTGTAATAAGTGACCCTTTAAAGTGTGTGTTAGAGGGTTTTTCGACCAGACCACTAAAAATAATTTAATAAAAATAAGATATTTGAATAAACATTTTATAAATATATAATATAGATATTCCACACAGGTAGCTCAGTTGTAATATTCTGTTACACGTGGTATAGTATGAATTGGAGTTTCTATCGCGTAACCCAATGACTATCTTGTAGAGCGTGTGACACGACACTCAAATAAGAGGTTTAATAAGATTGTACTCAGAACTCATAATTAATATATATATATCATCTTTATGGTGATTGCTTTATGAATGTGAATCTATTTTTAGACCGTTATAATCACTAATTAATAAAGATGATTTGTGCAGCATCATTGTCTCTTATCGTGCAACTCATTCAAGAAAGAGTCATTTCTGCACGTGTTACTTCCATGATATGACAAAAAGTATAAAATAGAAAAATCACATGTTTTACATTAATTTTAAAAAAAATCTACATTGTTTTTCAAATAAAAAATAAAATTTATTTCTTTTGTAAAATGTTTGAGAAAAAGCTTCATTTCTCTATATTCAGCATATGATAAATGAATTTGAATATAAAATTTTAAAATGAGATTGTGGCAAGGTTATTACGAGTCCAATCCAAATATAAAATACAAACTAAAAATAGTTACAATAAAAAAAATCAATTGTTTAAGAGATTCTATTATCTAATCTAAATTATAAAATAAATAATTGATGTTAAAATATTAGATGCATAGCTATATTAGATTCATAATTGTGCCACACTTCCATTTGATGGTGTTATATTCAAATTTGTATAACATGTGTTCAAGATTTGGTATATAATGTTAGTAGATGTATCACATAGTATGTTTGTATCACATTTAAAATGATAAAATGATTTTTTTCTCTTTAATTTTTCATGGTGACCTTTTTTTTTTAAAAAAAAAGAAGAAATATTCAAACATAATTCAAAGGTTTCCATTGAATTATTTTTATATAAGTCTTTTTGATCTTTAACAATTTTCTTTTATTAAAGTTGTCTCATAACTAAGACCAATCTCAATGTCTGTAATGCCCGAGCTTGTGATTGAAAAATTTCAAGAACAAGGAGTACTGAGACAAGAAAATTAAAATATTACAAGTAATCAAGTTTATCTTTATCCATATTTAAAAATTGAAGACAATTTTCTTTGTGGAAGTTGACAATTTATTATGTGTTAACCATTACATAATTGAATGGGATTGACGTGGAATTTCATGGAGAAATGTTTTTCAAAAGAAAATCATCATTATAATTATTTCACTATTGATCTGTAAAAGAAGATGTAAAGATTAATTTATAATGAACAATTAAGACTTTAAGATTCAAAATCATAATACTAATACCACGAGAGGAGAAGAAACTTTTTACTCATCCACTCTTCATAGTTCATACCATCTTCTCTATACGTGGAAGTAGTCTCTTTAGAGTTTTTAAAATATTAAATGAAATATTTTTTTTTTTGAATTTTACGTGAGAAAAACCGCTGAGCTTAAACAAATTTAGTAGATTAAATATTTAAATAAAAATATAATTATTTTATACAATTGTTTTTACTTATATTTGCATGCATGAGGCCTCATCTTGTACATACATATGTACTACATTCACATAAAAGATAATTATCAGTTAAAAATATTTTGCAAAAATAATATTGATTGATTTTGCAAAGACTTAAATGCCAAGATGCATTGTCGTTTAAGGAGGAGAATGTTGTATGATATTGAAAAGAAATAGATGGTCAAAAAGTTGGTCATTGAAAAAAGATTAAAAATTAGGGCATTGGATCTCTTAAATTTTAAAGACAAAATTATAATTATTAGATAAATAATTTTATTTATGATACTCAGCTTAATAGGAAAAATGTATCAAATGAATACCAATTGAAGTTGAATTTAAAATTTTAAATATATAGACACACTATTTTATATTGCACTTTACATCTTGAAAAGCTGAAATTTACCTTTTTCTACGCACAAGCTATCAGAGAATATATATATATATATATATATTTTTATAACAAATGTGTCCCTCAATTATTTATCCAACATGACTAATTCCCTAGGAATTGGTCCCTAGGTGTAGGGAGCAAACCCAGGCAACGAAGACCACTGGGCTACTCGCCTTAGGATGATGGAGAAATTTGTTAAAATTCAATACATTTTAATTTTTATAGGAGATATTAGATCTAGATTATATGAATTGAATATTAATAATCAAATAAAAATTTACATATCCTGAGTTATTACTTTTCTAATCGATGCCAATGTGAAAGATGTCATAAAATGAGCATGTAAGAAAGTAACATGTAAGTTGATAGCCATATGTTATGTGATGAGTTTATTGAAGTAGAGTATTGCGTTTGGATGGTAATAAGTACACCATTAAAATGAGTCACTGCACATTAAGTGAAATATTTTTTTTTTCAAAAATTTTATTTTACCGTCAACTTCGTTAAGAGAATGTCTCAGAAAATGTGGAGGAAGTAACGAAGTTGAGGGTAAAATAAAATTTTTTAAAAAATGTTCATTTGGTATAAAATGACTAATTTTGATGATGTATGGATCACTCTCCAATTTGAAATTTTTTTATTGATGATTTATCAAATACGGGCCAATTTAACATGAAATAGATTTAAAATGAGCTAATAATTTACAACTTTTGATGCATAAGTAAGGTTTATAATAATATTAACTTCACATGTAAAATCAAAATTGAGAAAAAAAAATCTAAATTTGAGTTTAAATACAAGCTGTCTCCATGGAGATAGGTAATTAACACAGTTAAGGCCCACCGTTTGAAGGATGATAATTGAGCGTTACAACTTTACAACTTAGAAGCGGTTCGTGCGAAGGTGGCGCAAGGTTTATCACTGCACTCTGGCAGAGGACCGTATACTAACTTCCCTCGCAAACGGCTTCGAGTTCCACTCCGTCCAGATCGCTTCAAATTTCAAAAATTAGGAAGAAAAGCAAACTCACGGACCCAAACATCACCTTAGGAAAATAAAAGAGAAACCAGGGAAAAAAATCCCCCCTTTCTCTCTTTTCTTCATCATTTTTTTTTCGTATCTAATCTAAATCTATATCTAGGAAACGAAAAGGAGAAACCACTTTCCACAATCCCAAATTCCGACTTTTTATTTCTTCCAACTTTTTTTTTCTTTAACCCTGTGCTTTCCTCTTCCTTCATTCAATCATCACAAGTCCTTCACAAGCCAAGAAGGAAAGACAAGGAAAGTGGAAGTGAAATCGCTAAAATCGCCACTGTTTTCTCCTCAATTACGATACATAACCTGAGATTGGTTTTTCACTTTCTCCTGCACGAGCGGTGGAGATGAGCGTGGAAGGAATCGACGATGACGATTTCGCCGCTCCCCTCCGTCCGTTGTACTAAATCCCCATCAGCAATCTCGACCACCCGATCTCCTGCGCGCAATCGCAGCCGTAGATGGAGACAGAGTCGGATCACCACCGCCCTGTTGCTCGTCCTCTCCCTCTCCGTCGCCACCTCCGCCTGGCTCTCCCTTGTATTCTCCAACACTTCTGCCTGTTGCTGGCACCATCTCCATCTCCACTCCGACGGTAGCCCTCATCACTCTTTCCCCAGCTCTGATACCCATAATTCCTCCCTCGTCACGCCCTCTTCCCCTTTCTCTCCCTTGCCTGCTGCTGGCCCCGAGGAGGACCTCTCTATCCACCACATTGTCTTTGGCATCGCCGGCTCTGCACAGCTCTTCAAGCACAGGAAGAACTTTCTCAAGCTGTGGTGGCGGCCAGGCACGATGCGTGGGCACATCTGGTTGGAGGACCTTGTCGACCAGGCAGCGGACGAAGATGCTGCCTCACTGCCGCCCATCTTGATGTCTGAGGACATATCACGGTTTCGGTACACGAACCCGACTGGGCATCCATCAGGTCTCCGGATCTCTAGAATCATCACGGAGTGCTTCCGTCTCGGCCTGCCTGACGTGCGGTGGTTTGTGCTTGGTGACGACGATACCATCTTCAATGTGGAGAATCTTGTGCGGGTCCTTGGGAAGTATGATTACGGGGAGATGGTCTACATTGGCAGCCCATCAGAGAGCCACTCTGCCAACATGTATTTCAGCCACTCGATGGCATTTGGTGGTGGGGGAATTGCTATCAGCTACCCACTGGCTGAGGCACTGTCTAAGATCATGGATGAGTGTATTGAGCGCTATCCGAAGCTCTATGGTAGTGATGACCGTCTCCATGCCTGCATCTCTGAGCTTGGTGTCCCCCTCACTCGCGAAATGGGCTTCCACCAGGTAATTTGATTCCCATGCAACTTCTTTTCCTTCTTCCTCTTCAAAGCTTCTTGATGCCATTGAATTCTCAGGTAGCACTGGAAGTTTGTGGAATTTACAAACTTGTGTGAAAAAATCCCATGTCTAGTGAGACCAGAATTCTTTAAGATTAAAAAATCGCCAAGAATTCCAATCCAATGGATTTTCTACATTCACAGATTCCTATGTTATGTAATCCGAAGCTTGAATTGAGTAACATATATTGTACAGTTCTTATATCTGTTATAATAATTCCAGGCTTACCAAACTTGAAAGAGGGAATCAAACAAATTCCAGAATTTGCAGAATCTGCTAACTCTGGAATTTGGTGAAGTACAAACTCTGCTGGGATTTTCAAACAAGATGGTAGTTGTTGTATTCAGCAATGCCATCAATGGAGAAGGTAGAATTGTAGACAATTGTAGATTGAAGGTGGTTTCTTGCAGTGGGATATTCGTGGCAGTGCTCATGGCCTTTTATCTGCACATCCAATTGCGCCCTTTGTTTCAATTCACCATGTTGAGGCAGTCGATCCCTTTTACCCTGGTTTGAGTTTGCTTGAGAGCTTGAGACTCTTCACTCGTGCAATGGAGGCCGACCCCAGGAGCTTCTTGCAACGGTCATTTTGCTATGATCGTAAGCGGCGGTTGACATTCTCTGTTTCATTGGGTTATGTCATTCAGGTGTTTCCTAACATTATTCTGCCGCGAGAATTGGAACGGTCTGAGCAGACTTATTCAGCATGGAATATGGTAAATAACAGGAATGAGTTTGATTTTGACACCCGTGATGTTTACCGATCTGTTTGTAAGAAGCCGATTCTGTTCTTCCTAAAAGATATCATTAAGGTTGGGAATGTGACCGCGGGTTCGTATATGCGAGCAGCTCACAAAAATGATCTGAAAAGGAAAGTCTTCTGCTTTCCCCGATCAATTCCACTGCAGGAAGTGAAAGCTATCAGGGTGTTGGGGCAACCTCTCAGCGACAATTGGCATTTGGTGAGTTATCTTCTTTTGCTTGGGATTCTTGAAATGGGAAGATTGAGAACTTGGTTTTCACTTTCATTTCAAGATTTTTGTAATTTATACCAATGTAGACGACGAGAATTACAAAATCCTGAAAAGGAGGCTGTGAAGTCTGAATGGGTTCTTGCCCAAATTTTTTGATCCAGCCACTAGCATCCCCTTTTAAAAAAAAATTGATAACTGAGAAAACGTGGGAAACTTAAAATTGTGATTTTGGTGTCAGCAAATGGGCCCTTTAAAATCTTCAAATTTTCTGAATCAGGTGCCAAGACGGCTTTGCTGCAGAGTAAACCAAACAAGCGACAAGCTTCTGGAAATAACAGTGGGGCAATGTCAGAGGAGGATTCTTGGGGCGTTTGTGGATTCTGTGTGAATACTAATAGAAAAGTGACGTGGTTTACTCTTGTAACTTGTGATACCGAGGGTCTTCTTTTCTCACGTACATTAATTTTCATCTTATGATCAAACCCTCGGCTACTCATCAACAGACACTCGGCATTTTGAATGACCATGAGGAAAGAAACAGATTGCTGAGAAAGCTTCTATGTACCAATTGGATTTGAGACGTTGAGTGTGCATACTTCAAGCTCGGGAAATTATATTCTTTGCCTTCTCTTTTTTCTCAGAAGGTATTTATCCACCATAAACTGAGATCTGATATGTTCAAATTGCTGATGTAGAGAAAATAGTGGTAGCCTTTGATGCTGAAGTAAGCTTATACAATTTTCTTGGGTATCTGATTCTTTTAGCCATTATATTAGATCCTTTTTCAGTTTATTCACTAAGTTGTGATCACTTTGATATCCTATGAATGAAGTTCATGATACACTTGATCAACAATAGTTTTGAGGTAAATTTTAAGCATTGGATTTGGAGAACTGGAAGAGATTGAAATTTGAGTTATATCATGAGATATATTTAGCAACAAAATTGATTCTATTGATGGTGTACTGTATACTTGGATGGTTTGCTTCATTTGATTTCTCAAGTTTCTTGTTTGAAACTTGAATGATGTTCTTTACCTCACTCATGCTCCTATTTTAAACAGTGATAACTCCTTTTTGGTGTTATGTTTGTACGAGCTTTATCCATTACCACATGGATAGCTTAGTTGGCCTGAGCTTCGAGGATTAGAATAGAGGTCTTGTATTCAACTTCTCCCGGGCTAACATGATAGATGAGGCTTGTTGGTGGTTTTATGTATCCGTGGGGTTAACCTCACCTCTAGTGTAGGGTGGGGATACCCATGTTATCCCAAAAAAACCCCTTTATCCAGTACCTGAAAAAGAGAACTTAAGCAGTATTTTTGTCACTATATGGTTGTAAACATACAAAAATAAAAAAGTGATGATACTTCAGTTGTAGCAATAGCATTTGAACTTCAAACTATGAGCTTTACTTGAATGATTTACTATCTAATTAGAGGTTTATATGACTGGATTGAACTGGTCCATCTGATTTACCCAACAGCTGAATATCTGTTGTCTCAATTTTACAAATTGGACAATAGCATGTGGCAAATTTTCTTTGTTTCTTTTCCCCTTTCTTTCCAAACTAGAAATGCATAGATTTTGTTTTCAAGTCACTTCTTATGATTTATACTTCATCAATAGTCACTATAGTTGGCTTCTAGTAATATTACTTTCAAGTCATTAAGTTGAGCTCGTTTTGTACCAAAGTCGGGGGATGATTATTGATGTTTATCGTTAAGAAAATGGCCAGACATTTATTCAGTAGGGAATATCTTATGTTACGGTGACAACAAAGTCTCCAATGTATGAACATTTAAGTACCAATCAATGTCACAATCTTGATTACTGAGTTAATTTTTTATCGAAATGACATTGAATATTTAAGTCTCCCATGTGGATCTTCTTATCAACTATCTAGAAAGCAAAAAGTACAATCTTATGGTCAAAATATCTTTCAAGTTAACTCGCTGTCAATGCAATTAATGTTTAATATGACTGTTGTGTGTAACTGGGAAAATTTCTGTAGTTATAAGTCACATCCATGCTTCTGCAATCCTTCATTCTAGGCAAATTAAGGGAGAAGAATCTGAACAGAATAATTTTGTTTCTAACAAGTGGTACTTGATACCTCTTGTGTGCTTGTTTTGGACATTGATGAAAAAAATAGCTACACAACCATCTAGGGCAAGCTAATGAGTCTTGTATGAGCGCCATAGTAGTCAAAGGTGTGCCTTATTTTTTTTTGGGTGGTTGGGGTGGGGGGGGGGGGGGGGGGGGTGTGTTGGGTTTGTGGGGTGGTTGTTGGAGGGTCTAGACCCATATTGCGCCTTACCTAGTGCTTTTTGTGCCTACTGTCATTAGTGGCAATCCCACATCGGATATGTTGTGAGAAGGTCTTGGGTTTATAAGCGGGGGTGTGGAACCTTGGGAGCGGTCAATCCTTTTGAGTGTGGAACCAACCTGTGACAATTTTGTATTAGAGTAAACCGAGGCACTATCGTGTGGGATTGAGACTACTGTTGCGTGGAATCTACACAAAAGAGGTGTGTGTCCCCCTAGCGAGAGCGCCAGAGATTGGGCCAGAAGAGCCTGTCACGAGGGCAATCTCACATCGGATATGCCCCGGGAAGGTCTTGGGTTTATGAGCGGGCCCCAATAGAAGGTGTTGATCCTTCTAATACCTGGTGCTAGCTCCATGGCTAGCGTACCTCTCAAAAAATGACTTGAAGGTGATCTAGGTGCTTACTCCTGGGCTGCTGTTTCTCTTTGGTTGGTGATGAATCAGACTCCGAACAGAAGGTGCTGACTCCTTTTAGTACTTGGTCTTGTTTCCAATATAACGTAGGTGCTGACTCCTAGGGAACTTATCCCCTTCTCCATTCTTTTTCATCGCCTTCTTCTACTTTTGCCCCTTCTCCAACCACTCTTTAAAATTGATTCTATGTCTTAAATCAATTCATTTTAGGCTAGCAGATAATCCTTGACTTTTTTCCCGTAGTTTCTTAACCCCTCAAAGCCCTATCCCTCAACTTAAACCCCCTCTAAACTCCTTAACTGCTTATTGGTTGTCATCATTTGTGGCCTACACCTCACACTTTATAGGCCATTTTGCATCATTTAGGTCATAGAAAAGTTTAGGGAAAGAATGTTTCTTCATTGAGCTTAAAGTTTCCTAGGAACTCAAGAGGTTGAACACCCTCCTCCCCTCTCTCTCTCTCTCCGACTCCCACCCCCATCTATCACTTTGTTTGTTTGTCTATCTGTCTCGTATGTATCTATGTATACTTCTATGTGCATATCTTAGCCTCCTAAGATAACTATAAGAGGGAGAATAGTTAAGATGACCAAACTTCTCCAATGCTCTTTCCTATGATACTTTAAGGTGTCCATTAAATCAATATTGACCATTAATTTATTAAATGGTTGATCCACTTTTATCCAGTGTGATGGGTCATGGGTCATTGCAAAAATCTTAAATTGAGTACTGAGACCCAAACAAATCATCTCAATCTAGTTATTGGTCATTTTTTGAGCTCTCCATGTTTTCATGAATTCAAATTATTTTTTATTCACTTAACTTTTGCATCCTATATGCGGCCCAACTTTGATCCATATGATGGTACCTTTTAATAGATATTTTCATTTGTGACCACGATGCCCAAAAAATCATGTTGATCCAATCATAGAAGTTATGTATTTTAGGCTCCATAAATATTAATTAATTCAATTTTTCTTAAGTCTTAGCAATTAGCATCCTACATGAGGCCCACTTTCACTCCATTTGATGGCCCAATGAAAGATCTCAATAAAAATCTGGAACCCCATAAAAATCACTCAATCCAATCTTAGAAACCATGTTTTTTACCTCTCACAATTTTCTCAGTTTTAATCGATTTTTTGAATATGTAATATTCTTAGACACCTTGCCTTTTCTATTAGTAATTATGGGGTAACCAGTATTTACTCTTTGATTGAGACCCATTTTGTTCTATTGTTAATTTATATATATGCAAATAAATATAAACTATAATTTAAATATCATGTTAACTTGAATGAAGCCATGCTTTAGTATCATGTTTTTTTTAGTTTAAAATTTTTTCGGCATAGAAATTATAGTGTATAATTTAGTTTTAATAAATCATTCAATTCAATAAAATAGATGTAATCTCTGTTGATGCTATTTTCATGGATCCATGTACAAAGCATGTGTCTACACTAATATATGTATCTCTATCTCTTGTATTGTTTCTGTAAATTAAGGTGCATTTGCAAGCATTTCTCTTCAGTAAGTTACAAAACAGCACCAAACATGGCATCTTTTTAGAAAAGGTTGCTTCTTATGAACTTGGTGCTTCACATCTATCCTCTATTTATTTATTTTAATGGATGACCATATGAATCTTTTGGGAAGCTAGGAAAAAGAGAAAACCGCTTCCATTGATATAATCATAGAAGTGAATAAGCAACAATGTTTGGAATTAGCGCTCCAAAATTTATAGCATTTGGAAGAAATATTTTGCTTAAAAATTGTTAAACAATGTGGTTGAGAGCTGACGGAAATGAGGCCTCTTCCCCATTGCAGCACTAACGTGAAGAAATTGTGCAAGTTATTAGCAATATTGCAATTCAAACACCAATTTATAATACTTAATATAGTTAGGAGTTGATTTACAAGCCTTTTGGAGATATTCAATGAATGGAGAATGTCAAAGTGCCAAAGTTAGGTGGGTTAGTTTACTTTTTTCTTTCCCCTTGCTCTTGGTGAAAGCTTAGGAAATAGAATTTAGTAAAGAGCAGGCTTTTCTGTTGGCAACTTTGATATGGATGTGTGTGAGAACTTGTGACCATATGGTGCTACTTCAGCACTGTTCAATTGTTTTTGAAACTTACTATGATGGATTACCTGAGGTGTTCCCTAGCATTACACTTGACAACCAACATTGATCTAATGGTAGAGGTGTGGATTTATGCCCCAAATAGTCCTCTTGGAAATATTTATTAACTACACTTTGGGTAATACTTGCATTGTTCACCATCATCTCTTGTATTGGATGTCATGGAATTTACAGAAAGATTATGTTAGAGACGGAGACTGTATTCCAATTCAGGGGTCATTTTGATTGGATAAATTCTATTGAAATCATTTGAATTTCCTAGGTTGTGTTTTTGTGGAAACTGTGAAGTTGTTTAGTTTTCATTTCCTTACAAAAGATAGTACTTTGACTAGTCTTCTTGTTTAAGCTGTTTTAACTATACGAAATGACCTTATAGGGTTTGCCATTTAGCTATGTAATTGTTTTGGATAGTTGAAATACTCCTTAAGCTCTTGGTCATTCTAATTAACAGGTGTTGTAATATTTTTGGAATTTTTAAGACAGAATTAAGAGGTGTGTTGGTAATTTTAGTGCTGGATTTTTGGAATTTTTATCATCCAGTGCCATTTTCAATGAGAATAATTAAGAACTTAAGATGAGGAGCAGAAATAATATGAGCAATACAAATAAGACTGAATAATGTGAGTAGCAGGCACGATGACAAAAATAATATGAGCAAGAAAGAGATGTAGCTAAGGAAAAACATTTTTTTTTGTCAAGAATGCAAAAAAAAAAAAAGGAAATAAAAATTGAATAGGATCAATTAATAATGATCATCGTCATCATCATCGCCACTAATCCGGACTTATGTCGGTCGGCTTTCTAAGTTCTTCTCTTCCATTTTATCCTATAAAAACCACACTGTTTGTTGTCCTACATTCTATCATATCCTTTTTACCCCTTTTAACCAAGTTTTTAAATGTCTCTCATTCTTGTTCCTTTTACTTGTACCCTTTCAATTTTGTTAACAAGTGTCATTTCTAGTCTCCAAAGTTTTTATGAATTAATAAACTTTATTTTGTTTCTTAGCAAACAGTGGTTTGTTTGTGTGTTTGTGAATTTGAGCTTCACAACCATCGTGGAGGAAGAATCTCTGCAAAAGTGCAGATTCTCGTTGGAAAACCCTGAGCAAGAGGAATCTGGGTTTTTGGGTTTCTCCTCCCACCAAGTCGTTTGTGAAGATCTGTATGCTGCAAACAGTTGCAGGCTTTGTTGAAGAGGGTTGCAGACCTCTGGCTGAGAAATCAGTCCCCAGAGAGTGGACGGTGGTCCTTGTTGGAAAGGATCTGTCATCGACCCAAGGTGCCAAGTGGCCAGTTTGGGTGATTCTCTATCAATTCCAGAACAGAGAGAGGGAGGGCTGAAAGTCATCTAAGTTGCTGGCTGGTTTTATTTTAAAGCAGCGACAGTTTTGCGTCAGTCCCTAGAAGAAGGTGATTTCAGTTTGTTCGTCCCTAAGGTATCAGTGATTGGAAGTTGTGGGGCTGGTTTGACACCAGTGCTATCATTAAGCGACGGGTCGGATAAATCTTTTATGGTTATTGTTTTGCAACTGGATATTCAAATTATTATTAAGCTTCCGCATAGCGATCGAGTTTTTGGTATATTCCTACCTTGCCTACGTCACGAAGGTGTTCCCAGTTGATGTGGCACTTCATCAAGGATCTATTTTTACCTCTTAGTAATTTTAGTTATGGAAAGTTTGGCATTAGAAGTCCAAGGTGGGATCCATGGTCTGTGTTGTTTGTAGATGGCACCAATTAGGTGATCTGAGGGGTCAATTAAAAAATACATTGCAATTATCGTGGCAGGTCATTGGATTTAGTTTGTAATTATCAGAAAAAGGCAGTACATGGAGTGCAATTTTAGTGGATTTGGGAATTGGGAGGACAAACCAGTTAAAATTGATAATAAGCTGGTAGAACATTAGAAAGAGAGCCTAACTGGATGAGAGGAGGAGTGAAATTTGTTTTGGATGGTTTGTACATGTTTGTAGATGGCCAAGAAACCGCTTATATGAAGAACTGAATGATGGATGCAGGTGGCCATTAAAGCTGCCTTCTTTTTTTGTGTGGATCCTATATCATTGTATAGGCAAGATTTTTCAGTGGAATACTTGGGGAGGTGGGGTACATATGGAAGGAAGATTTCAAGTCCATAGTTGTACGGACATAGAAGAGAGAAACACATTGGAAAATGTATATTTTTTTGTCAAGACATCCTCGTTTGAAGATGAACAAAGCTTCTCTTGAAAATCTGATAAAAGTAATTTCAAATCTGGAAACATTTGTGGGTGATATTGATTATTGATCCCTTTGTGTAAGTAGTGATGGTGGTCTAATCATATGTAAAAGCCCAAAGAATAGTTCACTCTGTGCTCGGTTGCGTGATCATATTATAATTTGACATAAAATCTGATCACATGTAAGTGAAGGATGTAGACATCTGAAGAGTGGATGGCTAAAAGGATTGATACTTGAAAGAAAATGCCTTGGATAATATGAAAGGACATCAAGGACACCCTCTACTTAACCCAAAGGGGTTGGAGTGATGGCCAGGAACCTGCCTCAGGAAGCGGGAGTCCTGAGTTCGATTCCTCTCTACCTCCAAAGGGCCACTCCCTATAGAGTTATCCGATGTGTGTGGGTAGAGAGGCTTGCACATGCCCCAAGGATTAGTCGGGTGCTATAAGAGGCCTGGACACCTTGGTCATAAAAAAAAGGACCACCCTCTACTTTCCGTAAGCCTACTTAAATTTGGAATTGGGAACAAAGCTTCTGTTTGGACGATTTAAGTGTGCCTCATGCATGATCCATCTTAAGGAGGGTTACTTTGATAGAAGATTACTATAGTTATCATGGAGAAGTTGTGGTTCATAGTGGTCTTTAGGTGAAATCTCATGAATATTGAGTGTGTAATATGGAAGGTTAATGCCACTTTCTTTCTGATGGAAAATGATGGCACCTAATAATGTTCAAAGCAATAGGTGATAAAGGAGCAGAAGGTTTGGACTTTAAAAGTGATGAACTAAGGCAGATTGCAAATCAATGTCCTTCCTGAGAACTTGTCATCAAGCTTTTCAAATACATGGATAGTCTTTGCTAGTGAAAAGGATTTCCAAGTGTTTGCTACTTGTTGGAAAGGCAGATGGTCAGTCATCTCTTCCATTATGCCTTGGCATCTTTGTTGTTGAGGCATTTTTTTTTGTCTGGTGTGATATTTGGATGTGAGGCACATAGACGGTGATCTTCAATTGCACTGAATTGATTTGGTCAATTGTGCATTACAGGGCCTTTGCTTAGAATGGACATCCGAATGGCAATATGGCAATATGTTTAATGCTGTGGGCAGTTTACTCTGTTATTTTCTTTTAAATATTTTTATTAATTTTATTTGGTATTGCCTCTGCCTTAATTTAGTCTGACTTCTGAGGTTCTCCCAAAATGATGACTGGGATATTTGCATTTTGTGATTGGGCCTTTTTGAAAAGGGGGAGTGCAATTTGTGCCATTTGGAATGGGGTTCAATTTTATTGGCTTGGAAACGTCAGTACAAGGCAAAGGGCGAGGGCAATTGATTGGACCATCATGAACTGCAGGTTGGAACATAGGTTGTGCAGGGTCAGGCATTAGTTATTGAAGCTGAACCGCTCTCCCATCTCTTCGTCAATACCCTAGTAGGATGTGGGAATGAAAAATTCTTATTAATTGTGTGGGACATTTATTGTTTGAAGTCATAACCTTTCGTCTTTTATGATTTTGGCTGAGAGAATGTTCAAACTGTATCATGGATGACAATGTGATCAAATTAAATCCAGTTGCACACCATCATAAATACCAGGTTCACTTCTCCTTATTAGTCTAGTGATGGATATGAATAAATAGATGGACTGAGATAATATAGCTCCCTGCTTACCATTCTCGCCCTTATTCTTCAACATGGATGATTGCAAGTAATCATTCATTGAACAGTAGCTGTTGGCAATATACTGTGTGGAATACTCCTTAATTCCCACTTCCCAGTATCAACAGGGGTTTGGTTTTTAAAGCCTTTTATGCCTGTTTGAGGTTGGCTACTTGAATGAATGTTGAGATATGCAAGGTTAAAGCTCAGGTTGGCAAAGGATTTGTGTTATTTTTTTGGGAAATAGTGAGGATTAGGGTTTTTACCGGTCTGGTAGCTAAAGAGGATCCCAGTAATAATGCCATAAGATGGTCTAGTTTGGATGACCTTCTCTGATGGAGCTGGTGCTATTGAGTTCCAAGGCTATGCTGATCCAGTGATGTCCGGAGTAAAGGGTTGTCAGTGGATTAGTGCTTAGTGATTACCTCATTTCTAATTCCTTTTTTACATGATTTCTGTTTTTGGCCTGGTGTTATGTTCTTATTCTTCCATCACCAGTATCATCATGAAAGGCGATGAATCCACCCTGTTGGGTTAACATGATCAGTAAAGTCAATATATGGTCTCTAATAGTTGACCGTAAGTATATTGGTGCATTGGGAGGGAAAACATAATGACTAAAACCTAGTTCCATCCATTTGAAGAGAAAAGGGTAAAAAATGTTTTATGGTATAGCCATCAATCATTTGGGAACTGCTGAAATTTCTCCTTGCCCTTGGAATTAAGCCACAGTTTCTAACTCTTTTTTATGTGAAAATGACTGAGAATCACAAATGTTAGGCACTTAGGCCTAGTTTTGATCTCTGTCAATGAATAGATCTGATTACCTGTAACTGAGTGTTTCTCAGCAGATCATTCTTAGGAACGAATTACCATGAATAAGTAGATCATGCTCTGGATCAAAGACGTGTAGTATGTCTAGTAAAGATGAAATGACCTTATAAGGGTGAAACTTGGATTAGTCGGGCTGAGTTTATCATACCTAGTTGAATTTGATCAAACCCTACTCGACTTAAAAGCGTGAGTCTTGTAATCCAATCCTAACGTTACCCGACCCGATTCTAGCCTTAGATCTTACCTTTTCTTTTATAAGTATTTAGATTAGTTCACTTTTTATAGAAATAATATTTCTATGCATTTAATGTTTAGAAAAATGACAAACTGAAAATAAACAAAGTTCTTCAATTCTAAAAGAAATAATAACTCTACACATTTAATATTCGGGAAGAAAAAACAAAAAAATACAAAGAAATAAAGTTTTATTGGTAAACAACGTGATTGTTGATTAAATATGAACGACATGTTTATCAATTATATTATATATATGGATATTAAGTTGGGTTGAGTACGTCTTTTAAAAAGTCAAATCCAGTCATACTCTAATTTAATTCGGGTTTTGAACTCTTTAACCCAACCCTGCCATAAGATAAAAAATATTCAACTCAGCCCACCTATCTTTTGGGTCGGGCCAAAACCCAACCAAAGTTTCCCCCTTAGAACCTTCCACCTTGCATTCTGCGTTTGTGTTTATATTCTGTCTGTTCAACATAGTTTTAATACAGAAGAATGGGAAATTATTGGATTGTCCATTGTATTAATGATCAACAACATTAGCGTGCGTTTATTTAGGGTAAGCATGAGCTTCTTTCGGCTGTGATTTGCGTTTGTGAGTCCACTTGTTATTCCAGGCCCAGTTAGAGATGGGTTCCGTCCATGGACGTACTCTTTGCACATGATTTAGATTCTCATATGTTTGGGGTTGGCTTTTCGAGTTTACTTTCACATTTGACCTTATCATAAAGTATACCATTAGTTACTTTACTATATGACATGTCTTTATCCTCAAATTCATGGCTCCTTTGATGTCATAGTGATCTTTTTGAAGCTTCACAGTAAACTAGATATGGCATTTCAAGAAACATCATAATGTTATATCGTATCAAATTGAGGTTGGATTGACTGTTTCATTCAACTGAAGCTCTCAATTTTGGCAGTGAGATCTCCAATGTAGGCCCATTTCATCAAGCTCAACTTATTGGATAGACATAAGATTAATGATTAGGGTAATGCTTGTTTTTGGGTTTGGATTTGAAACTAGGGATGAATGTTAACGTGTGAGCTAGAGGTTTCTGCTAAATTAACTACAAAATTGATAGCCCGACCTAGATTGGACCTCTACCCAAGATGCTATTTTCTCATATTCAAGTTAGTTGGGCCCAAGTTGAGTGCATCGAGCACTGCCCTATTTCTGATATGTGAATACTACAGAGAAGTTTTCATTATCGTGTCATTTTCATTATGTTAACCAAAATTTTTAATTGCGTTTTGAACTGGACCCACCGATAGAGTTTACCTAATCTTGATTACTTAAGCTCATTTCACACTAACAGGTTTTAAATTTGGACCATGGTTTTGAATTCTTCCTTAATTTTTTGTAATGGGATGAAGATGTCTAAATGTCTAAATCTATCTAATTAATAAAATTTATAAAGAGGAAAATAAAATCGACGTCATTCATCTTGTAACCACTTGTTCAAGCATTTTAATTTAATGGTACCCACATGTCCAATCATTTTTATTTAATAGTACCCACTTGTCCAAGCATTTTTAAAAAAAGAAAGAAATGGTAGCTACTTGTTCAAGCTTTGTGCCTGTTTTGATGTGTACATTCCTCCCTCCATTTTAATGGGTAATTACTCCTATTTTAGGTAGATGGATCGATATCTCATCTTATCCTCCAAGTAAATGAGGGACTGGTACCTAGTACCTAGCACATTAACCAAATCTAGAATTAATTTTATAGCATTAAAATAGAAGGGGACCTACTTTTTGTAGTACATGGTACATGCAATAAGTAAAAAACTTGTGACTTTAGTTGCAGGAATTGATTAGTGGATTGGTCGTTCCTTTGATATTGAGCATCGGATGATGTAATTATAGAATTTTAATAATTTTATATTTAATGTTGTTTGAGTTAAAAAGTAAAAGGATAAAGTAGAAAAATCTCCTATAATTATTTCATCTGGAGGAGAAAGTTGTGGTTCAAAAATTTCCTCAATTGTAATTTGCAATGGTTAGAATTAGTTACTTATATAAATACTCAAATGGGTATAGTTCAACTGGTTGACTTTCATTTCAGGAAGTGGAAGATTATGGATTCGAGCCTCCACGGCTTAATCTTGGTGTGTCTTCAAGGTTAATGCGCTCACCCATGAAGGGTTTTCACTAGGTATCCCACGGTTTACTACACGTATATTAAAAAAAAATTACTTATATAAATGATAATAAGAATACTCTTTTTATTCTTTTGGACAATCGATGATTTTAAAAGGTCAAGAAATCGATCTTTGATTGAAGGGAATTAGAGGACCGAAGACACTTAGCACGAAGTGGACTTGGCCAAGACCAAATACGCGAAATTGAGTTTCAATTTTTGAAAAATGAATATAACTCGGGCTGAATTTAGAAGCTTTTCATTCATCACTAAAATCATATTAGGGAAAATGCTTATAGGAGGTATTGACCATTGAGTGATATGAAGATAAGAATACAAATATTAAACTGATGGAAAGACACTCGAACTTAGTCAAATGAATTATTGCTGCACCCTCCATTTCTGCAGTTTATACAATGGACTGGTGTGGGTGTCGTCCCCACTCCCCATATCTCTAAATTCTGAAAGAAAAATGAATGACCAAACTCTAATGGGCACCATGGAAATATTTTTACAGGAAACACATCGATCTAACTTCATTAAAAGTTCTTGAACTGAACCCAAACCTTGCAAAAACTAAAGAATGCTTTTGCTGCTAATTTTTAAGCAGACCATCATCGGTTAAAAAGTGAAATATAATCCTTTTTTTTTTAATATGGGTTTCTTCACTTCATATTGAAGGCGAGACTAATTCTACAACTATGTATAAAATTTTCAATTCATAGACACTGAATTAGTCGATGAAGAGTAACTCCATGGATAGTAGCATAGAGGGGTTGGATAACTCTACAAGAAGTGGCTTCTTAGAGTGGAGTGGAATCAAATTCAAGACTCCTATTTCTTAAAACGGATTCCTAGCCATCACTCCAATTCCTTTAGATAGTCGATAAAAGATGATGAACTTATTATAAAACAAGCCTCCCATCAAATTGCCAGGACACTTGGTGTTTGCATTGAGGTGATTATAGCCACTTTTTGATAGTTTTGTGATACAAGCTGTCCAAAACTTTAACACAAACATTTCTTATTATCTCATTTACTTGTGGGTTATATATGGCCTAGTGAGCCGACAGTTTTAAATATGGATTTGGCTTCAAATGGTAATTACCTATTTCACACTAAGTAAGAGTGTTGTAGATAGAATTATTGTAAATCGGCTACTGCTAGAATCAGGAGCTCCTCTCCATGTATGTAACGAGGTCTTGTACTCTTGTAAGTAATAAAATTGTTCTCCTATTGAATGGAATTTGATTTGTTTCTCTCATCTTTCTGCGTTGGATTTTTCTTTTCTACTGCATTGAATGGACACAAGGATTTGGATTGCTCTAAGTCACTTTCAATCCAAACAAGTTCTCTTTTCGGAATGAGGGACTCTTTTCTTGGCCATGACATTCATCAACTCTGGTCCCCACTTACTTTTCACTTTTTTCAGTGTCCACTCCTCTTCGAGTATCATTAATTTTCAGTACAAATTTATTTACCTATACACACTAAGTAATTTTACAGGAAGTGACAGTTTAAAGTGGAGTGGGAATTTAACTCATAAGTTCCCGCTTCATGAGGCGGATTCGTATCCATCACTCTTTAACTCCTTTAGATTCACTTTCTTTTCACTTCCCATGATACAATTTAAAAAAAGGGGATCTGTTAAGGGCTCATTGTTGTGGGTTCTAGTCTTAAGAAAATTTGTCAAATTCGAATATGAAAAGTTAGTCTCAGATTAATGGGATAAATAATTTAAATGATGAAGAATGAACAAATTAAAAATGAAAATGGACTAAAGTTTCAACCAAATGACCTACATTTTAGGAAAAAAAAATTTAGTTCATTAAAAATCTAATATATCAGTTTCATAGTTTATTCTAAGATTTTAAACTCAACTAATGATAGAATTGCAACTTTTACAAGCACTTCAGTTTCACATTTTTACTTTTGAACCTAACCTATATTTTAACCATCTTCTAACCCTTTCAAATTATCCAACTCATTTTTAAATTCAAGTCAACCAATTCACTCTGAGTTAATTGAGTCATAACAATATAATTAAGTAGTTTTTTTTATAAAAATAAGTCTCTTATTCTAAAATATATTCACTATAAGTAACTGGGTTTAAAAAATCACATAAAAAATAAGTAAAACTTTTTAAAATTTCAATTTGATCGAATTTATATTTTAAATAGATTGATCAAGTGTCAATTGAACTTAACCCAATTTGCATCCCCGCTTATGGACCCCTACATACGTGTTAGCATCCTCTTAGTCCTTTAATCAGTCCACAAGTAATAAGTAACATTCATTTCTCGTCCTTTTCTACAATACTCTGGACCATTGATTTAGGTGGTCAAGCTCTTGTACCGTTGGATAAATTGATGGCCCCACTTTAGTGGGCCATGATACAGTGCTCTTTCAAGGGTCCCACAATTCATGCTTCTAGTGGTAGGAAACCTTTCCAAGAGTAACTCAAGACGTCCGCCTCATAACATGAGGTCTTAAAATTCGATTTACGCTCAATCTCTTTAGGCCACTCTCCATGAGATTACTCTCCATCAATTTAACTATTATATAGATTGGAAGGTTTATACATGCTCGTGACATTAGTGTTATCTTTATTCTAGAGTGGAAACACCGATGTTAAAAAAGAAAAAGATGGACACTTCTATTGTGTATATAGAAATGCAGATAAAAAATGGATAAGCCCAATTTTTATTTTTTGTTTTAAAAAATGATTTTCTTCCACAAATCAACCCTGTTTTCGTCAAAGGTGCTCCTAAACTGTGGGGGCCCGTTCAGCTAATTAGGAAAATCCCATAACGTAGGGTTGGTCAAACGTCATGAGCAAGGTGATAATTATTATCAATTTCAGAAATAAGGATAGACTTGTTTAATCATTCGGAATCATTTTTGTAGGCCTTAAGAGGTTCTTTGATCATAGCCACATTTCTTTATAAAACCTAATCTGTATAAGAGAACATATGAAAGATACATGCACCTAATCATTAAGTGAGTGGCAGTCATTCGATAGGGATCAATATTTATTAAAATCAAAATGATACATTGAGGAAGTACATACCTTAATATACATTAAAAATAATTCAAGTTAATGAAGATTTGATCATAAAAGAAATCAAATACTGTATGTTCATCATCAGTTGAAAAGATACTAAAAAGAAAGTACCAAAATTAAAAGAAATTTTAATTTTGTCTTTAGTTTTCCGTTCTCTCTTTTCCTCTTTCCCATATATTTTTTTTAAATGTTTGTTTTCTAGTTTTTTTTTTTAATTTAGAAACAATTAAAAAAATATTTTTTGAATTTACATGTGGGAAAACCGTGGGATACCCAGCGTAAAACTCCTACGGGTGAGCCCACTACCTCTAGGGCACACCTAAGGTTAGATCATGGGGCCTCGAACCCGCAACCTCCCTGCTTCATGAGGCGGGGGACAACCACTTGAACTATGCCGATGTGAAAATATTGACCGAGATTTGAAAAAGAAAAGAGGAGAGAGAAAAAATTGGTCGAGATGTAGATATCGCCGATATCTACATATCGGCCGATATCTCAGCCATACTAAGGTTTTTACCCCTCTATTGCATATGTAGCGAAAAAAGTTTTGATAGATTTTTTAGTAGAACTAAAACTTGGATGGACTAGGCTAAGTTTTAATAAATTCAACTTAATCTATATAAAAAATTATTAAACCTGACCTTATTGGCCGAAGTTGTTAGCTTGAATTATTGAACTCAATTTGATCCGAGTTGCTGGCCCAATTACCTAACCAGTTTTTAACCTAATCTGGGAAAAATATCATTAGAATATTTTTTATATTTTCTAAAACTTGGGTTAAATTTCTGGGTTCAATCCAACTCAAATTCTATGTGATTTTTTTAAAACCTGTCTAGACTTTAAATTTATAAATATATAATTCAACCCACTGATTTTTCGAATCAAGTCATGCGGGATAGTTCAATTACCCGACCCAAGTTTCACCCCTTCTTCTTGGCCTTCTTCCTTTAAAGGCTGTTTTTTAAATATTAAGCCAAGATTCTTTTATTAATAAAATATATAGAGAATAGTTAGGATATTGAACGTGAAAACTTAAGCTTATATTACAAAATTATAATAATTTAATTCATTAATTTTTAAAATTATATCGTCTTTTTCCATCCCAACTCCCAAGTATGAAAATATTTTTATGACAACTACGTAGTCTCCCCGAAAATCTTTAGATTGTGAAAAGGAGTGGTAGATAATTTGCTAGTACGATGAACAATCACTTGATGATTGATAATAAGTTCTGATTGGACTGTTCAGTTGCCGGACGGTTGTCCAGACTTCAGATTGGATGATCCAAGTTGGATGATTACTGGTGTCTGAAGCGATATGAAGATCCCAAGCATTATCCGTTGAGAATCTTATCTTATTTTACATGTATAGAAATAATTAACTTCTAATATCTATAATTGAGAATGTTTTAATATTCGGATTGAATAATAAAATGTTGCCATGCTTATTTTTTGTACTTGGGTTTCATGTATGATCCGATTTGAGAAATTAATGGGTTTAAATTTTGATTATGTTTTTGTATATTTTGAGTCAGGTCAGGTTGGGAAAAAAAAAACCCGTTTGAAATTCATGTCGGATCGGATTGAGAAATTTAAAAGCAATTTGACCCAATCCAAGTGCACCAAGTTACAGAACAATACTCTGGTTGAGTCGGATTAGAAGTTCGGGTTGAGTCAGGTCGAAATCAATAATTTTTTAAAGAGTTGGATTGGATTTATTGAAACTCGATAGACCCAACCTGAGTTTCAACCCTATGTTTGACCAATTTAGGCTTCGTGTAATATAATTTTATTTTATTTTTGAATTTATTTGCAGAAATTTGTAGGACACCCAGTGTAGAACTTCCCACGGATGATAACTACTGCGCTTAAGGTACATCAGGTTATGTCATGTCAGCTCGAACTTGACATCTCTCACTTTTTGATATAGGAGTTTAACGAGTTGAATTACACCCATATAGACAACTAGTGAGTTCAATTTTGATTTTATCATACTAATTTGATACATGACACTTATAAAATAGGTCATATATTCAAAATACTAATTTGGTCTACTGAAGATGAAAAAAAAAATTAGAATAATATTTTTTTTTAAATATTTGCCCTTCATTATGTGGAGCTAACTTGTAGTGCTGTGCTGTAAACAGGGGTCAAAATATCGGCCGATACTGTGCGTATCGGCCGATATAATTCGGTTTTTCAACGACCGAATTATATCGGCCGATACGTATAGTATCGGCCGTACAAAAAAAAATTCGGCCGATATGTCCGAATTTTTGACCGAATTATCGGTCATCATATCGGCCGAATTTTAAAAATTCGGTTTTTTGTTTTTTTTTAAAAAAAAAAAACTTTTTTTTCATAATAAATATCGGCCGAGATGACCGATATATCGGTCCAAATCTCGGCCGAATCTGGGCCGAATTTGGGCCGAATCGGCCGTTTTTTCCCCCTGAAAACAGTAAATCTCGGGCCTGGGCCCAACTCAAGTTCGGCGATATTTTGCCGATATATCGGACGATATCTCATGTCCGATATATCGGGCGAGATCTCGGACGAGATCTCACCTGTCAACCAATTTCTCCCCATCACATCTCTGTGTACAGCGGACTGCAGGATTCGGCTGGTCCGGCATGCCTGAATATTTTATTATTTTTTTTAAATCCAAAAAATCGAACCGGTCCAATTTTTTACTATAAATACTATTCACCTACATCTCAAATTTCACACCTTATTTTAAAAGATAAAATCAGATTTTACTATTTATCTTTCAAAAAAAATTGCACTCTTCATTACTTGATTTAAGTAAGTTCTAAACGACCCGGATTTGTTTGAAACCGAACGATCCAGACCGTTCAAAGGTTTCTTCATTTACAGATCTACTGATCTTGTAAGTTTTGTAATTTATTTCGATTTATCTGTAATTTATTTTAATTTTTTTAGCCAAAAATAACATAAAAGAAGTTAAAAAATGCTTGAAGTTAAATAAGATATGTAGTAATAAAAGCTTTATATAGGTATTATAATTTTTTTTCCATCTTAATGTATCTGTAGTTAGTTTTTGTGTACTTTGTTAGTTACTATTTTTTTTCATTTATTTATTCATTTTTGTTAACTATTTCAACATAAAATAGCATAAATGAAAAAAAAAAGTTAGAAAATGATAATACCTATAAAATAATAGATGAACATTTTTCATTTGCTCTTAGTTACTGTTACTAACATGTTAAAATTTACAGCAACATTTTTTACATTCACTTACTCCTTATTTTAATTATTTCATTATTATCTATGGACTATCATATATAAATGTTAGTAAATGGTAAAACCTATAAAATAATACATGAAATTTTTTTATTTGTTGTTATTTAATGTATACTAACTTCTTTTACAGGGATGAAATTTTTTCCTTTTATTTTATTTCTTTTTGTAATTATTTCATTATTATCTATGGACTATGACATATAAATGTTAGAAAATGGTAAAACCTATAAAATAATACATGAAATTTTTTTATTTGCTGTTATTTAATGTATACTAACTTATTTTACAGGGATGAAATTTTTTCTTTTATTTTCTTTATTTTTGTAATTATTTCATTATTATCTATGGTCTATGATATATAAATGTTAGAAAATGGTGAAACCTATAAAATAATACATGAAATTTTTTTATTTGCTGTTATATAATGTATACTAACTTCTTTTACAAGGATGAAATTTTTTCCTTTTATTTTATTTCTTTTTGTAATTATTTCATTATTATCTATGGACTATGATATATAAATGTTAGAAAATGGTAAAACCTATAAAATAATACATGAACTTTTTTTATTTGCTGTTATTTAATGTATAATAAGTTCTTTTAAAGGGATGCAATTTTTTCCTTTTCTTTTATTTCTTTTTGTAATTTTCACCATTTTATTACTATTTATATAATTTCCCACTATCGTAACTTCAAAAATATATTAGAAGATGTAAATGTCCGATATTTTATGAAAAAATTACATATTCAATAAGCTCATAATTTTCTGCATTTGCTGTAATTTTTTTGGATTTTTTTTTAAAAAAAAAAAAAAAAAAAAAAACGGGGAGGAGAGAGAAAAAGTTCGGCCGATATATCGGCCGAACCGATATATCGGCCGATATGAAAAATCGGCCGGGATAACGGCCCGGCCGATTTTTTTACCCCTGGCTGTAAATGCTAGGACACTGCCACGTGCACCCGCAGACAGGCCTCTCACTGTATGAAAGCAAGTGCAGATGCGGAGCAGTTGGAGGGTACGTGGGATCCGCGATAAACGCACGGCACGTTCCAACCCCCTCCCACGTGCGGGCCCCAGGCCACAGCTGTTGCAATGTGTTCTTGTCTCTTGAAAGACGTTTTCCTTCTATTTTTTTATTGCATAAACTGTCATTCGATATTATGATATGCAGGGCCTATTATTTGAGATGATAATGTTTCATCAAAGGGATTATTGTTTAAATATATTGGACCAATAAAAATTACACTGATTGAATTAATTAAATTATCTTTCCAAATGAAAAGATAATTTAATTTTACTAATATCTTTTCAACGTATCTATTACTAGTTGAAACAATTAACTGAACCTCATTTCTAGATATATAGAAAATGAATATATCAGTAAATAAGAGTAAAATAGTTGGATTTATTTGACTGTATTTCTGAAAAGAGCTTAAAATTATATTTTTATTGATTAAATCAATATAATTTTTAGGAAGCCCCACATATTTAAAAAAAGACTAGGGATGCGTTTGGATGGGGGTAACTTATCTCCTATTTTGTAACTAAGATAGAAAAATAAAAAATCAACTTTTTACTTTTAACCCTCAACTTTTGAAAGAGAGAGATTTTTATATTATCTGAGGAAACCTTGACCATGGTAACACCTTAAAAATTTACCTCCCATCCAAGGAGCCCCACTGAAGGGACTATCATCACTTTATTTGGTCGGCCTTTACCTAGGTGTACTATGTAACATTATCGCTTTAAATTAAAATTATATAATTTTAATGAAATGATTATTACATTTTTATGGTGTTTTCATTTTTTTTCATTTTCAAAGAGAATTTTAGAAAAGGATCACGTGCGTTTCTCAGCCTTTTGCACTTGGCACCGTTACTCAAGGGATCTGACTGCTCAGTGCTCACTGGAGAAAAAGAGAGAGCATTAGATGTAAATGGATTATATATTTTCTAAGAATGGTGAGTGGATATCATATAATTTTGTGTGATCATTTTAATTTTATGATTTTAAATTAAAATTTTTTAATGTTATAAATTATTCCAAAAATTATATATTTGGATGGAGGTATTTTCTAAGAATCCTTCTATCTATGTAGTTGTATATCTATTTTATGATTTTTTTCAACGCGTAAATTCAAATTATGATGATTAATATATTTTTTTAGAAAAATCATTATTTTTTTCTTAAAATTTTAGAAAATGTCTAATTTTTTTTATAAAGTAGAAAACCATAAATCCATAATGATGAAACACGTACTATGAATTCATATTCTCAAGTATCCCACGGTGACTTGTATTTTCTATTATAATTGATAATTTTTTATAGTAAAAAATTATGAGTTTCAAAAAACTGTTGAAATATTATAAAAAATACATAAACAACATAAAATCTATATCAATCATGTTAAAGGCTCTTCGTTTAATTGTAGAAATATTTTGTATATTATTTCATTCATTTTTTCCACAACAAACTCAAAAATGGGAAGTATCTTTATAAACCAGACTTTTATCAGATTTGCAAAAAATCTTAGAAAATCACATGGAGACCCTACAAATGATGTGAGTGATATTAACATATCTCCATTGAATTTCGTAACCTGAAAATTAAGAGAAACTCTTATTTTGAAATTATCTTAGACAAATTTTGAAAAACTGATGAAAAATACTCAAAATGTTCAAAATTGATAAAAATAACTACAAATTTGAATAACTTACTTCAAAACCTTTTTTAAAATTGCACTCTATGCAAGATTCAACTTGAAAATCAATCAAAATTGTTTTATTTTTTGAATTCGAAAAAAAAAAGCATTGACCGATATTATTGCAGTATTGAACGGCATTGGCCAACATGTATCTGTCGATAATGTGGTCGATATACCTTTTTCAAACTGAAAGATATGTATCGCCAGCCTTAAAAGCGATACATATTCCCAGATAACTTAACCCTTGAAATATACTTGTATAGTTAAATGATCTTTAGAGAATGTAAAAGATGACAATTAAAAAAAGGGACAAAATTTATTTAGAGACATGGAATAGAGTGAAATTCTTATTTTATTCATATAGGTGTACCGCTCATCAAGTACCGGTTTACCGATATATATTGCAGTGTGTTATTGGTATACCGATACTTGATGAGCCGTACATCGGTAGAGGTAAAATGAGAATTTCACTTTATCCCGTGTCTACTAACAAATTTTACCCGTGTTAGAATGGGCGTGCTTTCAAAAATTACGAGTAAACAAAATGACAAATTACTAACTATAATTTTTTCTATATATCTTAAAACATTGGTCACGAAAATCATAAATAAGTGAAATACTTGAGAATTGAGATATATGGTGACTTAAACATGGTATCCGAACATATCAACTATCAGAACTCGATAATCTATTCTATAGAATAATACTCCCTCTGTCCCAATTTAGTTGTCTTATATGGATTTTAGAATTGTCCCAAAATAGTTGTCCCATTTAGCATAAAATGTGTTGAAAATGGATGAGATAACATGGAGTGCTAGTCTTATATAAAGAGTTCCTTAAAAAATATAATATTTCAAATGATACAACTAAAATGGGATGGAGGGAGTATAATTTTATTTGATAACCAAATATTGGGGTTGGTTGTCAAGAAGTTCCCCTTATGAAGGGAGGTCTTGAGTTTGATTTACGCTTAAACTCCATTGGACCACTTCTGTAATGACCCTGACCCGTACCCGTTCAATATTATCCACTCTGGGCCCACGTTGGCCCACACGGCTTTGCATTGTGGATCCCACTTAAGGAGACACCCCAAAATGCGTTGTGTTGGGTGAAGGGGACGTTCTCTCTTATATTCCCTCTTAAATCCATGCTCCTGGGCGATGGGAGATTTTTTCCCATATCTTCCCGTAGAAGCACTTGCCTGTCGTCGGTCGGATCAACAACGCCCAGTATCTCAAATTTTTAGCCCTTTTGGGCCTCTGGGCCAGGGGCCATCAGAACTTCTCATGGAGTTCCTCTTCATCGACTTATCTAATGTTTATAGATTGTGAGGTTTATACATACTTATGTGATTAGTCTCGCCTCCGATATGAGGTGAGGCTACCCATATTAAAAAAAAATAGACATGTAAGACTCTGTAGATTATCTAGTTGCGAAAATCATAAAAACATTTGTTTCTCACCGTCAAACTAATGACTGCGAACAATGTTTTTCTCTTTAAAATAATTTTGATTAGAAAGTAATCTATAAACATACCGTGTATTCAAAATATTCAGTTTATTATTTTATGACTATATTGAATCATAAGCCACCGGAGTTTAGGCTACTCACTGACGTGAAGCGAAGGTGGAGACGGGTTTCTAATATGATAGCATTTGATTTCTATTAATCAATATAAGTTTCATTAAAAGAAATTTATCATCATTATTATTTAATAAAATTTTATCTATTTAATCGATTTTTCAAACTCTACTTGATTAAAAGAAACTACAACGTTCAACTGTTAAACACATCAATATTTTCTCACTTTTTGAATGATCGACTCGTTTAAGAAAATGTAAGGCACCTAAGAGATCTTAAAATGTGATTAATCTTGTTGAAGAGCATAATTCATGAGTTAAGTCTAAGGAGATGACATGTCTCCTCTTCAAGGTGTAGTTCAATTGATTGTGTTCCGCCTTATGAAGTAAGTTGTGATGGGTTCGAACTCCTATCGACTAATGTGGTGTGCCATTATGATAAGAGATATTATCTATGAGAGGGTTTTATACTAGGATATCCCTTGGTAAATAAAAAAAAAAAGATATTTAATTGAAATGATCTATGAATTAATTTAAATCATTTAAATAAATTTTAAAAAATGTAATTATTTATCTCATATTTCATTTTTAAATTTAAAAAAAAAAAGAATAATGTTGAGAATATTGTGATGGAACTCTTAATCCACGTCCATAAGGGCAGATCTAATTTTTTTTCTTATGGACGGTAAATATACAAATTGCAATTTTAAGAAAGATAAAAATACAAATTCTCATAATTCTGTAAAAAAAAAAAAAAAAACTCTTTTAAGAATCTACAAAATACATTGGAGGCCATGGCTCTTGCCAGGCCACGTATCCATCCATTGCTTCAGCTTGAAAATGTCAGACGAAGTAAACCTTACGTCATTGAATGGGAAGAAAATATTTTATGGACAGAAAATTTTCATATTGAACTAAATTTCACCCACCCTTTTTTGGCCAAAATATTAAACTATTAAAATAATTTTAACATGTTTAAAAGATAAAAAATTTCCTTTCAAATTATACATTTCAACCAGATTTTTTATCACCAAATTTGCACATAAAATGGTGAATTTTTTTAAAGCATGCTAGAGTCCTAACTGTTGGATTTTTCTTATCTTTTTAACAAGAGTATCTGCAATCTATACTAGAGGTGAAAATATTTCACAAGCGTGTGCAAATTTCTCAGTTCATACACTGAATAAGCCTATAAAAAATAACCTAATGAAAAGTGAACAAGAGAGATTTTAACGTAGATGAAACTCAAGACCTCATTTATAAACAGGGTTTCTTGACGGTGAGACGAACCCATGAGTTAACTTTTGGATTCTTGTACAGGGCCCACGTACTTGACAGACTGGTTGAACATATGATTGCCATATGCAAACCAGACGATTCACCACCATTTTTTAAAAAGGACGACTTCATCCCAAGCACAGTGGCATCTTCAATCATTTAATTCCAAAATAGTAAATAAATTATTTGAAAAATGAATTTTCTATCTACCTATGTATTATTTTTTAAACTGGAGAGGTTTATATTTTAACTGAAGATATTCCGATTCGAGGCGTGATGAGGTGTTCTTGTGGGTGGGGACTTGAGGAGAGAAGAAGGCAACGCAGTCAGTCACCCCTTTTCCCTTCCTTCTGTTTTAACTATTATTACCCACCAAAGCAAGCGGCTGACAACAAAGCATCTCCTTTGTTTTTTCATCTCTCTCTCTCTCTCTCATGATCTTGATTTGCATTTTTTTCAGTTCTTCCCCATCTCTTCCTCTTACCCTTTAGGCCTTTTTCTATCTGTGACAGATTTGCATCCAATTTCTTCTATATTTTTATTTCCAGCACTCACTCGTAGGAACTAAGAACTTCTCTCTCTCCTTCTTTCCAGTTGTCTATCTTTTTCACCCCTTCTTACATCTGATTGCCCTTCACAGTTTCCAACCTTTCCATTTCCTCCAATTCCTTCAATTCCTCTCTCTCTCTCTCTCTCTCTCTCTCTCATACGAGTGAGGGAGAGAAAACAAGGAACGCAAAGATTTAACAGTCACTACTCAGTAGCAAAAACAATTGTCTATTGGAGAGAGACCCACAAAAGGATGCAGCAAGTTGGGTCTGAATACGGGTTCTCACCAGAAATGGCCGCAGCATATGCCGGAACAGCAAGCCGTGCCCACATGCTCGACCAATTACAGCAGCAGCAGCAAATAGGAGATGCTGCAGCTGCTACGCTGATAGTGGAAGCAGCTTCACCAATCAGTAGCCGCCCACCAGCGGGGGCCAATTTTGATGAATTCGTGCCGGGTCCAAGCGGATTCCCCAGTGAAGACGCTCTCGCAGGCGAAGACGTGGAGAGGGGAACGGCCTCCGGGAACCGGTGGCCACGGCAGGAGACGCTGGTTTTGTTGAAGATTCGGTCGGAGATGGACGCGGCCTTCAGAGAAGCCACTCCCAGAGGCCCGCTTTGGGAAGACATTGCAAGGTAAATTTTACGACTGAAATCTATAAATTTGTTTATAGATCTAAAGATTTCCTGATGAAAGAAAAATGGAATCCCAAACAGCTGAACTCAGTCCTTGGGTATTTCTAGATCTTGATGAAACCCCAATCATCTGAATTCACCTCCTCCTGCAACTATTATTTAATATAAAAATTCAAATATTATTTACATTTTCAAATATAGTTTAAAATTCTATAGTTTTATTTATATATAAAAATGAATACCTTGCGTGTCTATACACATCACCAAATTACATATAATTTAAGAAAATTATAAAGATATCAATTTCGACTTACATTCTCAACAATTTTTCTAGACAAAATAATAATTTGAGCCAAAATTAGAATTTCATATCATATTAGAATCCCTTCTTTTGTAGATCTTCTTAGAGCAAAATGCAGTTGTATTTTAATTCACAATAATTAATACATTAGAAAAATTGTAGACAGGAAACATAATAAATAATTAATAATTATAAAATATTTAACAATTATTTTAAAAAAGTGAAGTGACCACAACAATTACAGGTGTCACTGCACCTCAGATCTTTATTCTTTTCTTGAACTTGCTTCCTATATAGTTTTTGATGTGCAATTTTATTATCGAGATATCGGCGTCTCGGTCGATCTCTCTGTCCTAATTTTTTTTTAAAAAAATCTTAGTGTGTATCGACCGAGATATCTCGGTGCTAAAAAATCCGAGACTCAGTTTCAACTCATTGGCTTATAATCAGCCAATTGGGCCTCTCAAGTAAGACCCAGTTTTGCTCATCATTTGTTCTCTAATGTCTAATATAAGATGAAAATTGTGCACAATTTATAAATTTGAGTCGAACTATTTATATATTTGCTTCTAATGAAAAGGTTAAAAATTATTAATATATTTTATTTGAGATAATTATAATTTCATTTCCACCTTACGCTAATGTATCATTTTGACACGATTGTTACACTCAGTCACATGTATCATTCCTTTAACTGAATTAAAGATAAGACAATAAGGAAGATGATGAATAATGATTGATCATGATGCCCCAATTACCAGTCATTTGTTTCTAGTAATTCTGGCCCATCACATGATGACTGATGGTCCACTAAATCAGTTGTCACAATTGTCTTATATGTCGCAAATGGGCCAAAAAAAATAAAAAAATTCAGGTTTTAAATGGAAAAAAAAAATAGCATGTGTTTCATCCCATTTACACATATTTCAGCTGAAATTTTGTTTCAATCCCTTTTTTTTTTTAACTGGGAATTTTGATAAATAACAAAAATGCATTTAAATATTTTGAAATTTTCAGCTAATTTAATTTTCTCAGATCTGTATTTACTTGACTCTTGTTTCATGTTGCCAGTGATATCAAGATTTTTATAATAACAAGTGGCTTGTTACAAGGCCCATTGGCCGTCTAAATACATAAGACTATTTATAGGCTATTCATTATTCTTTTTGCTTTTTAACAGAGGTGAAATTTTATTAAAATAAATAGAAAAATGAATATAAGAAAAAGAAAAAGAACAATAGTGCTTGACACTCCTCCTTCCATCGCCTGCCCACCTTAACACCTCCTGCACCGTCGGCTAGCCAAGTATACGGCATATCCAAAAGACATCTCTTTCCAACCTACTAACAATGCCACAAATATCGGTGATATTTTTAAATTTATCATAATTTTATCAACAAAATATGATTACTGTGTTAATAACGTGTATTTATTGGCACTTATGTAAATTCCCGATGGCTTTTTGGGGCCCATGTGGATAGGTCATGTGATGGGATAGGGGGTCCATTTGAAAGGTTTTTCCCATGAGATATGACTTTTAAGGGTTCAAAAATCAATAATAAAAATGAGAGTAGTCTTGCATAGATTTCAATCTAAAAATGAGTTCAATTCATATTGATAAGAATATGATTCATGGGGTAGGGTAGAGTGTGAGGGGGGTAAAGGGTTTAAATGGAGCCCAAGTGGGCTCCACTTGAGAGTAAAAAAAAAAGCTTTCGCTATTTAAAAGATCCTCTAAGCACAATTCTCATGAGACTTTCGTTAGAATCACCGATGAGTGCCACCTGAGCCTAAATGAATGGGCAGGTTGAAAGCTCTTGACTTATATATGATGCATATAAAATTTCATCTTAGTTGGATAAGAGAAACTATGTTTTTTAGGTCCTCAAAATTTCTCAGTTATTTAATAGTAATCATTCATCAGGTTAGATCAAATGCCTTTAAAAGTTAGATATGTGTTAAATTGAGTACAGGTCCAATTTACAGAAATAGATGCGTGTGAGAGATAATTGAATCCATTAGAAATACTATCAGCCCTACCAAAATTCTCATCGAAGTCTCATGAGAGAGTATCCTAGAGAGAGAGTCAGTCGAAAGCAAATTGGTTTGCTTGGCATAACTAAGTTTTGGCCATGGATGATTTGAAAAAAAAAAAAAAAAAAATCTACTTCGAAAGTTAAAGCTGAAAACTTGCTAAATAGTTATTAATTTTATTTATTTAGAATTAATTTTTTAATTCAACTATTCTATTCTACTTCTATAAAAATTATACCCTTTATTACTCCATAATCCATCGTATCTTTCCTTTCCATTTCAATGCATGCTTTTGATAAATCTTTATCTAATCATTCATTTTAATTTTAACTTCTCCATTTTCTATTCTGATTTTGGTTTAACACATAAGTTTCGCAGATGCTACGACAACACTTACTTTATTTTTATAATAGTAGACGGGAACACTTCTCTTAGACTTATTAAAGTTTTCGCTACTGTCGTCCAAGCAACTTAGGCGACAAATGAGCCTCGTTCTTCCTTGAAACACAATCTGATTTTTATTATTAAATATGGCGAGGGCGATGGACCACATTAAGTGGCTGGTGTAACCCACAAACAAGAGTTGAGAATGTACATTCTGATGGAATCTTCGTAGGAAAATAATCTGTTGATAATTTATTTTTTAATCTAAAAATTATCCTGCAATCTACATGGAGAAAATATGTCCATAAATAGGTCAAGTAGAGGAGGGTCAACCTCAGTAACAATGGGTTAGAATTGGCAAGGAATAGGATTGCATCAAATAGAAATGATGGGCTAACCCATTTAAACTTCATTGGATACTCAAGTCAGGTCAATTCATTTCGTCAACAAGTTACCTCAAGTATGACTTTGATTGCTCTATTTAAGATTATTTGGATCCATGGTATTAAGCGTGAATTCATGGGGAGTGGTCTGTTAGAGTCGAGCTTGAATTAAACTCTAGATCTCGTTTCATGAAGCGGACATCTTAACCATCAAAGTAAGTATTTGGAGTTAATAAAGTGTTCATATTCGGTTGACCTTTTAATAAGTTAGTTGAGTTGGATTTATCCATTTAAATTTTCTTAAGTACATAGATTAGGTCAATTATTTAATAAATAAAGGCTAAATTGATCCATTTAAGATTTTTGGTTGTTGGATCGATTTATTAATAAATGGGTAAAGATTGATTAGGTCAACCCATTCAATAATTGGGTTAGACATTATACGAGTTAGGTCATGTCATCTAATTAACAAATGACCATATGCATATACTAGGGTCAGTTAGCCCATTTAGTAAATAATCCATGTTATGTCATGGGTTGACTCAACCCATTCAAACTTGGCCGTGGTGGGTGAAACCGTCGATAAGTTGAGTCAAGTATAAGTCGGGTTGGTTCACTCATATAATAAATGAGTTGTATTGAGTCTAATCGAGTCAAATCAATTCATTTTTTAATATTAATGATGAAAGAATGTAAAAATATAAACTAATTAAGAAATGATCTCATGCTGCAATTTTTATAGTAAGGATGATAGTAGTTGAAATATGTGGCTCTAATTGTAAAAAAATTGAACTGGTCATTAATCTTTATCCACATGCCTTAAATGTATGTATCTGATCAAATTTTTGTCAAACCATTTGAGGCTCCATTAGATGACTAAATCATAAAAGCTTCATTAAAAGTTTTTGGGGATTCATTATTTTCTTATCAATTGATCAATTACATGGCAAGTTCTAATTGTTAGATGTAATATGTGAGAAAGTCACAACTCCGGTTGTGAGTATAGATTGATGAATGATTTACACTGTACTCAAGTCTATTATAAATCTTTAGATTTCTCTCTACACTTGTAATGCGAGACTCGTTCGTCGTTCTAACATACTACTCATAAGTGGACTTCATATATCCTAGTAATTATCATCTTCAGCTATAAAGATGGTATGCAAAATCAATTCTCTAAGTAATTTAGAACTTTGATAGTCAATTAGTTTATTAATAAAGATTTAATACTCATTTTTAAAATGGCCCAAAATGTAAATTTCAAAATGTAGAAAATATTAAATAAGATTACGATTACTTTGTCCAATTTCTTCAAGTTGTAAAGTAGGTTCTCTCTGCCACCCTCTCTCTCATGCCCCATTTCTGGCTCTCTTTATTTTCTGAGTTAAAAATTAGTTGGCTCAAATCCATTGCATTAAATTTCTGACAAAGTTGGATTAATTTCTATTTGTCTAGCTACATTTGTAGTTATTACTTAAAAGAATCATTTGCATTCAATTCAACCAATCTGGATTAATCACTATTCTATTAACCTAGAAAAGTCTGAAACTAGAAAATGAAAGAGCATTCATTATCTATGTATTTCTTTCAGGTCTTTTCTCTCTACTATAAATGACTAAGAGACAGACGTTTTCATTGTCAAGACTAGGATTTGAAAGCCTTTATTTTCATTCCTTACTTCTAATTTGAATTTGATTTGCAGGAAGCTAGCAGAGCTTGGATACAAGAGAAGTGCCAAGAAATGTAGGGAGAAGTTTGAGAATGTGCAGAAGTACTATAAGAGAACCAAAGAAGGACGGGTAGGGAGGCAAGAAGGCAAGAACTACCGCTTTTTCAGCCAACTAGAAGCTCTTTACAATACCCACAATACCAATTTTACCTCTACCTCCACCTCTGCTACACCTGCAATTCCAATTTCTATTGGTATCAGCACCAGAAATCCAATGGTTGGATCATCTTCTCCGGAGAGAATTCAAACTCCCACCACCATTTCAACTCCACCCAACCAGAGGCATGATTTAACTACTTCAATGCCCGTTGCAGGCATTTCTGGCTCTACTGCTCCTGCTTTGGGGAATTGTCTTTCTTCAAATACCTCTTCCTCATCTGGGTCTGAGGAGGAAGAGACTGAAGAAGGTTTAAACATGGGTACGCGGAAACGGAAGAGGATGGAATTCGATGTCTGTGGCAGGAATAAGAAGATGATGGACTTCTTCGAGAGGGTCATGGAAGAAGTGATCGAGAAGCAAGAGGCGATGTTGCAGAGGTTTTTGGAGACAATGGAGAAGAGGGAGGCAAGATAGGATGATGATGGAGGAGGCATGGAGGCGGCATGAGGTGGCAAGGTTGAGTCGTGAGCAGGAGATAATTGCCCAAGAGAGGGCACTTGCTGCATCGAGAGATGCGACTATGATTGCCTTCCTTCAGAAAATGACAGGACAGAGTATTCAGATTGCAGTTCCAATCACAATGCCAGCTGTTTCTTTTCCACAGAAGCCTTCACCACCACCACCACCTCCTCCCCAACCGCAATACCACCACCACCACCACTACCGTCACCATCACCACCACCAACAAGAACAGCAAAAGCAACCGCGTAGTAAGGAACAAGAAGAACAGAGCAATGATGTTATCCAACATCAAATGCCAAGTTCTGAAATTGTAGTGGTTCAACAAGAGAACCAAGAGGCGGTAGGTGGAAACTTTGATTCAACATCGTCTAGGTGGCCCAAACCAGAAGTTCTTGCTCTAATCAAGTTGAGAAGCGGGCTTGAATCGAGATACCAAGAAGCAGGGCCCAAGGGCCCTCTTTGGGAAGATATATCGGCCCAAATGCGGCGAGTGGGCTACAACAGGAGTGCCAAGAGATGCAAGGAGAAATGGGAGAACATTAACAAGTATTTCAAGAAAATGAAGGAGAGCAACAAGAAGAGACGCCAGGATGCCAAGACTTGCCCTTATTACCAACAACTGGACGAACTGTACAGCAAGAAACTCCTTCCTACCACTGCCGATATTGCCAACATAAACAAGCAAGAAGAAATTCATTTCAAGAATAGTAATGAAGTTGTCGAGATCTTACCACCACAGCAGACTCAAACTACAATTGATATCAAGAACAACAGCAACAGTAGCAATAAAAATGGTGGCAATATTGCAATAGGAGGAACATTGCAAACTCAAAGCAGTAACAGGGGTTTGGTAGCAAGCTTCTTTGAAGAAGTAACTGTGAAAGAGGTAAGCATTGGTCATGTCTTTCTATCTCTATTTTCTTGTTTCACCATTACTATACTTTTAAAAATAAAATACTACTACTAAAAAACATGCACATCACAACGAGTGTGGGCCTGGATACCTCATCGTAACAATTAACAAGTGATATGAGAGTCATGTCCAATACTACCGCATGTGGGCTCAGGGGATCCCTACTCGAACGGGATGGCCGAGGACATTTTATCCTCCGGATAGCCTCATTCGAGGGGGGATTGTTGGGCAACTGAACGAGTCCCACATCGGCTGTGAAGAGAGAGAGATCTAGAACTCATATAAGATTTGGGTCACTCCACCTAACATGTTAGTCTTTTGGACTCGATACTTAAGTTCTAACAATTTATAGCGAATAGTTTTTTCTTTAGTTTACAACTTTTTTATAAAATTTTCTATTTGAGATACTAATATAAAAAATCTAGACCATTTCCTTCAAAAACTTCAAATTTAATCATAAAATGCTTTTTTATTCTAGTCAAATTTTGTACAAATTTCCTCTATTTTTAGATAATAATATAAAAAAGTTTGACCAAATCCTCTTAATTTTTTTCCCTATTTTTAGGATAATTTTTTCTTATTATTTTACTTGTCAACATGAAAATAAACTACAACAGTTTAATGTATGAACAATCAAGATTTATTGATAATCACTTTAAATTGTCTCTTTATATATAAATAAAATAAAAAGAACAAAAAAGTGCCTAAATCACTAATTTTTTAATTGCCTTTTTTTAAACAAAATGATTCTTGTTGCTGAATTGAAGCCGGCGGACATCGAAAAAGAGCTTGTGAGTGGTCAGAATAATCAAGGCAATCATCATCATCAACAATCACAACAAGCCGTGATGTTCGATTATGATAAGTTCGAAGACAGTGATACTCTTGATCAAGATGACTATGACTGATGATGGCGACGATGATGAAGACGAAGACAAAGATGAACACAGCAAAGAAGATAAGGAAATTGAATATAAGATTCAATATGAGAAGCTAAATTTGGGTCAGCCCAATAGCCAAGGCAATACGGGCACCTCCTTAACCATGGGCCAATAGATTTTCTTTTCAAATCCTACCAGAGCCCAACAAAAACAAACCAAGGAAACTATTTCTACATCAGATCAAAGCCCAAACTCTCTTCTTTGTACCTCTTTCACCATCCTTTTGTTTAGTCAGTCCATTGTTTCAGACTTGTGAATTTTTCTTCCTTTTTGTCCTCTACTTTTCAATATTTTCACTATTTTATTGAATTATTTTGAATAAAGATATGTTTCTGGTGGATCCGAAGGTGAATAAGATAAGCCCCAGCAGCAGATTGACACATGGAAATGAAGGAAATTTGAAGCAAAAGCAAAATATCTTGAAACTTGAAGCAGCGGCTGCTACAACTGGAGCAATATTCAAAACCTTTCTTCTGTAAAACTATTTTATTTCAGTTATATATAAATATTTATTTTATTCGGTTGTTGCTTTATTCTATCATTTTATTTTATTCTTCTGCCTGATCTCTGTTAGAGACTTAGAAGTAATTAAAAATTTACTCAGTGAAAATATTCAAAGTATTTGTCTTTGAAAAGGTCCATAACTGACATGCAATTTATTAAAAAAATATTTAATTAAATTAATTAAGTCATAATTTTGCAGGTCATAAAAATTTATAAATTAATGAGTGAGGAGGATGGTTATGGAGTTGATATCTAAGCTACTTGAGGTGGTGGAGGTGGAACTTGTTCAATGCAAGGAGGTGGAGGTGGAGGTGGAGGTGGTGGTGTAAGCTAAAAAAAATTGATGAATAAAGGATAAATTTGATATCGTTTGTTATATAAAAAAAAAAATTATTCATATCATTAGCCTCTCTTTGTAGACTTTATTCAATTCCTAAAAGCAGTGGACATCCTGCTACTTTATCTTCAATTAGGTTATTTCGTACGAAGTAATTTAACTCAGAGTCCCTGTAGTTCAGGAACTAGAGATCATATAAATAATTAAAATTAATCTAACAATCACATAAAATTATCATTTTGGAATTAGTTTAAGTTTTTAAGATTAAACAAAAAGTCTTAAATTCAATATACGAGATTTGCATGCGATTTTACGTATACATGGAGGTAGGGTGTAGATAATACCCACATTTTATAAAAAAAAATGTCATCTAATTGACCAATTTTAAGTTTGATCTATGGTCAAATAGGTCAATTTAAGAATATTGATTCGTGCACCATGAATTTTTATTATGGTGCATTACCCTTAAAAGGAAAATACTATTTTGCTGTCTCTTTTTTAAAGAGGAAAGAGAGAAGAAGAAAAGCAATTGTAAAATAATTTTTTCATTTTAAAGGTAGTACATCATAGTGAAAACTTATGATGCACCGACCATTACCCCAATTTAACATTTAAATATTTATTAATAAAATAAAAACATCAAATTATTTTATATTATTAATTTAAGATAGCGATCCTCCCATAGGTATTTTATGTAAGTAGACACGAAATTTAGGGTATTACCCATTTTACCTTTCTACTGTAGTATAAATTGACTCACTACGATCACTGACTTGCTTAGTCAAATCAGATCATTGAAATTTATCTAAGTGAGACTATTTTTTTCATACAAAACAGCAAATCGAATCATCGATCGGATCACTAAAATCGATTTACTGACCGAATTACTAAATTATTTTAAATAATTTTCTATAACATAAAAGAATAAAATTGACAATATCCTAAAACTCCCACAAAATACATATAGAATTTCTACCCTTAATTTATATTAAATAGGTAAAGTAATTTAATATTTTATCTTGACCGTCACAACCGTCACATCTTGTATGATTCCTTCCGTAGGCTTATATGCTTCAGCTAGCTGGCTCAAGAAGTCCGGTGTCTAAAATATTAAATTTTCACCGACAGATCATCATTTATCCGACAGACAGAGTTATTAAACCCTGTACGTGAATGCATCAAATGATTAGCAGGTGAGGTCAGAAGCTGTTGATGAGTTTATAATAATAGTAAAAATAATAATAAATGATGGCCTCTACATCATTTGAAATTTAAAATTGATTTAGTAGATTAGTTTTATTGTTTTTTTTCAAAATTTAGAAATAAAAAATTAAAGTCTTTAAATTAAAAAATTTAAAAAATATGGTTCAATAATTCAGTCGAAGCAAATTTTTATAATTTCATATTTATTTATATTTAAACCTACATAAAAAATCTGGCATATTAGACTAGTAAGAACTAAGAACTTCTCTTAGAGAGTTAGGGTAGAAGTGTTTAAGGATTAAAACAATTTAAGAATATAAAATTTTAGAAAGGCTGAAAAAGAGAAGGCAAATGAAGGTAACTTTTTATTATTTTCATCTTCATACTTAATTGTTTTTTCAATCCATTCATTACATTAGACCAAAACTCTAAATAATGATAATAAATTTAAAATTAAATATAATTTAGCCGTCTCCAAACCTTATAATTGATATAAGCAAAATTCTGCAAAATTTCTAGATAATGTTATAGACGAGGAGAACCCACTCTTTTAAGTATCAGAATTTTGGCTGTTGATACATGATAATATTGGCCAATAAAGGCCTATTTTACTTTTTTTTAAAAAAAAATTCAATTTTGGCTTATTTTCGCATTATTTTCATCTATTATTCTAATTTTAAAATGTTTAAAAGCAAGTTATTGAGTTTTAAGGTTCATTCTGAATTATTTTCATTAATTTTTTAGATTTTCAACTCTAAAATAATCTTAAATTTTGATTTTTTGTGAAAATAATTTGATGAAATAATATCTACTGTTTGTGGAATTTAATGGAGATGTGTTAATATCATTCACATAGTTTGTAGTGTGTGTGTGATTTTTTAAGAGTTTTTTGAAAAAATTGATAAAGGCGGAGATTTCTAAGATAATTTTCTATTTTTTAGTTCTTGTTGAAAAAAATGAATGACATGATATTCAAATGTTTCTATAATTAAATGAAGCACCCTTAATATATTGGTAGAGTTTTTAGGGTATTTATCTATTTTATTAATATTCCAATATTTGTACGAAACTCAGATATTTAAAAAAATAATAATTATGATTTGTAAGGATCACATATAACTTTTTAGGGGAATTAGAAAACAATATTAAAAATCACCTACAAATGAGTTTGCATGAATTTTAGGTATAAAACTTTGATTGTGAGACCCATAGCAGATCAAATGGATCCATTTACTCCTCACATTCACCTATTCCACATGAATTGCACACATATCTAGTTTGATACCAATTTAAATTTTAAATCTTACTAGTCTAAACCGATGAATTTCTACTGTTACATTAATATGAAATTTTGATAATTTTAAAAAACATGGCTTCTTTTATCCAATTAAGATACAATTTTATGAACATCATATACAAGTCAAGATGTTTCAAATCCATCCATTCATGTGGATCGAAATGGACTCAACAAAGAATTTGCACCAAACTTAATGCAGATAACACCAACATGGAGACCAATATTGCTTTCATTTAGGCTTTTGTCAGCCCGCTTCACCCTACACTCACCATTAGGAAAGTTTCTCCAGCATCTCTTATCCTCACCATTAATGGACACAAGTGTGATTTTTGAGATGGTAAAGCTATCCCATACTTGGTTAATACTGTAACAATGTTTTTGGTCATCTTAAAGCATCAATCAATCTACAAGAATGAATATTTTTATCAATAGTGTTAATTAAGTCAATAAATAAATATTTTTATTTATCATGATCAATTCAATGGTGTAGATGTATCAAATAAACATACTAGATCTAAGTTTAAAAAAGAAAATAACAATTTTAATGACTTGGATTCATCCTAAAATGGCCCACATGGGATCCTTGTGCCCAAGCGCAAAAAAAAAGTCCGGCCATGTTTTAGTTTTTCCTTTCCTATATATGCCATTTGAATTAAAGAAGGGTACTTCAATATTTTATATTAGATGTAGAATGGATACAACATAAGATATGGTGTTTTGAGAAACAAATCCTCTAATGTTGTGGCCACCGATCACAATATGACACTTGGATAAATTCAAAAGTAAATTTGTCATTAAAAAGTATTTTATCAACTACTTTAGGCTTGAAATGACCAAATCACCTTCGAATTTGTATATATAGCATCCAGTGATTGATGCACTAAAAATTGTGTGATGCCAGGACATTGGAGGATTGAGACTCGGTGTTTTCCTTTTTTGAATTCACATGTAGGAAACTGTGGGAAACTCAATATAAAATCTCCACGAGATACCCACTGCTCTTAGAGTACACTAGGTTAAAAAAGAAAAAATATTCAGGTGTTCATGAGAGGCCAAAGCCATTAAAAAAGGGAGCCAGATTGGAAAGGAAACAAGCAGCAGCAGGGATTATAGATCGGAAGCAGAACCATAAGCTCTAACAAAGGCCCAGGAAACAGCACCACAAAAGGAGGGTACTTAGTTTGGCCCAATCTCAGTCCACTAGGTCCACTTAGTACGGAGCTAAGTTCAATAAATTCAGCCCATTTTATTCTATTCCCGCTGATTCTTGAAACCAAACAAGCCCTTATCTTAAAATTGATTTCATAATCAATAGTGAGGCCAGTTTGCACAAGATGAAGAAGAGCCCATTGTTTAGACTCCTGGGACAAAGGGAAACGCTTCCAGAACTGTGAGTTGCTCAGTTGGGCCTTCAGCCATATTCCTGGACATTTCTCTCCTCCCAGCCCAGGGTGTCTTTGTTTTAGAGAACAAAAATGATGTTACAGAACTGAGGAGTCCCCCCTAGGATGATTAACCGACTATTGTGTTCCAGACACAGTTGGATTCCGTTAAGAAGTGCCATGACTTCGGCATAGAGCTCCGCCCAGGCAGCGAGAAATGCCTGCAATACCTCCTTTTGTTTTACCACACACAGCTCCATCGAAATTAAGTTTGGGACTTAAGATCTTGATAGGATTATCCATTTGCATCACTTGCTGAGCTATGGCCCATTCATTTATAGCTCGTTCTGCAGCAAATGGCTTTTGAACATAATGTCTTTGAAATCTAAATGACAATGAAAATCATTGCCACAGTAAATGGTAAAATTGCAAAATGCACCCTCTTCTATTTTTTAATTTTAGGTTATGTTAAGATAAGTTAATATAGATGTTAAGATATATTTAATTACTTTATATAGATTATTTACTTAATTAGCATTTACTAAAGATGTATATACCAAGTTTAGAGATTTCCCTTTTTTTTTTTTTTTGATTTACCTACTTTGTTTGTATTTCTTATTCTCTATAAATAAATTACACGATCTCTCCTTATTGAGAAAAGAGAACATGTTATTATTTTACATGGCATCAGGCTAAACTCGATCCATTTTTTCATGTTCATTTTCGTCTTGTGCAGGAGAAAGAAATACCCCCGACTATTTTCTGGTCTCTCTATTGGTCGCAAGCCATACCAACATAGGAAGGACATTGATGCTCTCTTTTTCCTCTCCTACTTTTGCGTTTCTTTTAAAAAAACACAAAAAGGAATTCCCTCCCTCATCGCAGGCACCCCACACCTCTGCAGCAGTTCGGTCTTCGCCTATCATTCAATATACCTCTTCTCAGATCTCGCTCCAGTTCTCAGCCATCTTCTCATGCACCTGTCTGGATCTTTCTCAATTTGTTATCATATACATTAAAAGTAAACTATATGAATTAAAATTACTTCGTGAACTAGAGCTGGACTAATTTTAGCTCAAAGTCAATTTCTAGTCATTTGATTTTACTGGTCAAACTCATCAGACATTTGAAACCCCTCATGTAGTCTTGTGGTTATTCACCCATTCTCATTTTTACTCTAACCCGGCATTTATGGAGAAAGTTAATTTAGGAAAAAAAATTAGAAAACAACTATTATATAAAGAAAAGATCAATTTTCTAGGTAGATGAAATGATTTCAGTATTTCACCAGCGAAATAGAAGCTTTCACCACCCTTTTTAAACAAACATAAATTTTCTACTCATGGGAATCAGAGGAACCATCTCAATCAATGCCAAGGGCGTGCTTATGCAATTAAAAAGACTAATTTCCCCTTCTTAAGACAATGATGAATGGATGATTTAGTCATGTTCTCTTAGAATCCACATGTAGCCTTAGCAACACCACTCCGCATCACCTTCCAAAGTCCTACTCCTTTTCAAGTACACAAAGAACCTAAGGTGCTGGTCTTGAGATTCCATGAGATTTGACTTGCTTACAGCAGAAGCTGTGGAGATGTAATTCGGGACTTGACAAAATGATACAATTAAGATTTATTTGGCACTGAAGAGGGATGAAAATAAGCAAGGCTGAGCATAAAAAGCTCTTCCACAGTGAGTTTACAGAAGTCGCAGCCTTAACAAACATATGCTTAGATCACATCCCTTGGAATTAATATTAATTGAAAAAAGTCATTAGACCACAATTCAAAATCCAAATGTTAGGGAATATCATTCCAGTGAGAGAGATACTTCTGAGCTTCAAGGATGGTACAAGTCTGCAGCAGCTAATCAACACCTTCATAATTTCAGCACATAAATAAGGCCCTCAAAGTCATCTCCACAATGGAACAAGAAGAATCATTCACGGCTAGCACAAGTTTATTCATCAATAGTACATATAAACCTTTGTAGAATATACACCCAAAGACATGGAGAGGAGTGGACCCTAAAAAGTGGCCACCGACAAAAAACTGCAATCAAACAAGTGATGCAAATGAGACTTTGGAACAAGTCATCATCAACAGACCAAATCCAGATAGTAAACATGACAAATCATACATTTCTAAATCTCCAGAATACACAAGAGTTTGATTCACAACTCCAAATAACACAAGCCATCTACAGTAACTATGCTTACAATCTGAAGGTCAAACGTACCATCGATAGTTTTGACATGCATGATTCTGGGTTGACAAATCAGAAATCCAACTGTAATCAGCTTATGTTATTGTCAACAAGATATTAGCTGTCAAGGACCACCATTTTGTCCCAAGTTCATAGATAGCTTTCAAAGATTGAGCATCACCAAAATGTGCTATCAAATTATCCCTTCCAGCTCTACCGAGAAGACAACTTGCACACCTTAGATATGCATTACACCAAGCTCTTTGAAAATATAAATTCATCTGAAACTTTGACCCCTGTCGATTTCGGTCTGCTCTCTCCGCTGCAACCGATCCATTCCAAGGGAACCTGGAGCCATTGAAACATCCGATCTGCTATATTCAAGTTCCATTTCTTTTTTCTTCAATTCTAGCAACACACGCTCATTTTCAAGCTTCATCTTTTCGTTCTCAAGCCTATATTTGTCTAGTTCCTTCTCTTTCTTCCAGCTGAACCTCTGCCATTTGAACCGCTGACTCTCTAGTTCCAATGCTTGAGCTTGGATGCTCAACCTCCGCTCTTCCAGCTGCAAGGTGCGGTTTCTTATCCACTGCCTCTGCATGGTTTCATTCATCTCAACCACAGGATTTTCAGAGCATGAACGTTTGCTGCATTCATGACTGCTAGGTTGGACCCACACGTTTACGTCTTCCATATTGTGATTCATTCTCATTCTCTTTGCAACACGGCCAGTGCCAAACAATCCATCGTCATTCTGGAGATTAATATTCTCATCTCCATCATCGTCATCATCATCAGAGTCGTCCTCTTCATGGTCATTGCCACCAGTGTCATCCCTCACAGGCTTGCCTGGTTCCCGGCCATCTCTTCCATTCAAAACCGACTGCAAGCATTGCTGAATGGATGGATCATCCAACAGATGCAAACGATTCCCATTATGGTAGGAGCACATTTCTTCATAAAATAGATGCTTTGAGCTCAAGATCTTCCTCACATCCTCCTTCATCTTCTCCGAGAGATGGGTCATCGAATCCAAAAGGATTGGGTTCTCAACAACTTTGCATGAGGTGCCTCTGCCAAGTACATCTGTGAGCCGCTTGTAGCGTTTGTTCAGGTCATTAAATTTGTCCTCACATTGTTGTGGTGAAACATAGCAACCTCTTGTAGCCATAACCTTGGACACAGCCTTCCACTTTCCCTTCTTCTGCAAAAGTACAAGCTTCCTCCTCCCCGAGTCTGGTCCAGCATCTTCACCAATGTAAGAAACTATAGTAATCAGAAGCCTTACCATACCATCAGTCCATTTCATTCGCTGCCATGGGGAGTTCTTCTTTCCCTTCCCACCATCATCCTCATTAAAACTGGGTTCATCCTCATCACTGGTACAATTCTTTGCCCTATCTCCACTCCCACTATTTCTGTGACTACCGCCACTTCCCATCCCCAACTGAGGCTCATTGTCATGTCCAAGATGCTGCCCAACAGAGAGAGGGAAGACATCTTGGAGGTGCTGTTGGTGAAGTGTATGCGGGTGGTGTTGTTGATTCTGGTGAGAATGCAAAGGTCCTTGCATGTCTAAGACCCCATAAGGGCCAGAGAGCAAATTTCCACCAGACATATTTCCATCCATTCCAATCATGAAACAAATGGAAACAAAATGAAGCTCTAAACTAAGTTCACCAAATCATAAGACTGATTTCAGAGTTCAGACACAGTTCAAGATGCCATTGCACAGTCTCTGCAAAAATCAAGTAAAAGCTTTTCAAGATAAAGCCTACACTACTTGAACACTACAAATAATCATCTTCTTTTGGCACATAAATCTGTGACCTGTTAAGTTGGTTTTTTTTAATAAACAGTATACATCACTGCCCACAACCTTTAAGTTGTATAGTAAGCACTTTCAAATTGTGCTATAAGTCCTGTCAGTGACCTAATTAATTAATATTTGCATTTCAGATATTCCCTCAAGTCACTTTGGAGGAAACAACGTATCTTTAACATATTTTCATTTCAAAGTGTTCCAGGTATGGTTTGATAAATGTCAACTAATGGTAGGGTTTAGCTCATTCTACCCAAAAATTTCAACACCATGATACTTCAGCAGATCAGCCTGCACTCAATTTGTGCAGGAAAGTATATATTCCACCACTAGTCATAAGAACATCCAAAGATCCACATTTCATAAGACATATAACCACCACTAATTTAGGAAAGAAAATCTAAAAGCTTCAAAATCAGAAATTTAAGACCGTGCAAAGTGGTTAGTATAACAAGGTCTTTCCCTACTAGGAGGAACAGAACAGAAAAACTTCAAAACCAAGAATCTCAGGGCAGAGAAACACCACTTTTTAGTTTACCTCATGTTTCAAATGGAGAAAAGTGGAGGTGAAAAATCCTTTTAGTGGCAAAAGTTATCTAACCACAAAAAAAAAAAAAGCTCTCCCTACTGTAAATGATTTCACCATCCACTTCCCCTACATCCAAAGGGGCCCTAACACTGATAGATGAAAGGAAACTACACTCTAGGCAGAAAAGATGTTTGTAACTAAAATGCTTAAAAAGTCCAATTTCCTTTCCATGTATGCAAACAGAGCTTCATAAAAAGAATAATTTACAAATCAGAACTGAATAATTCTAAAAATGTAGCAAATTAACAATCTATCAAATTTCCAAATTCCAGAACTTAAATTTCCAAAAAGATCCCGATGAAAAGCTTTTCTGTATGTATCATTCAGAATAAAAACGACAGCAAAGAAACCTAGCAGCAAATTGCTATCATAGACCCTGGAATTTCTATATGCAAAGAATTGATCAAAGCAGGAATTCCAAGATGTGAAATTTCAAAAGCACAAATAGAATTTCTATCATATGATCCAAGCCCCAAAATTTTCACATGTGATCTCTCCATCAAGTTCACAACCCTTTCTCCATTTGGGTGGATGATAAATACTTTCTTGGAACATAACCATTTTTAGCTAAAAAAATACAACTGGGTTTAACCATATATGTCTATAAATTCATTATTACAAAGGAAAGCTCTTTGCTCCTATGAACCCAAACAGAACTTTAGGTCTGTTTGGATGTATAGAATGCAAAGCAGTTTCTTGGAAGATGATTATTTTTCAGCTAAAAACAGATACGGGTTTAACAATTTTTGGTTAAAAGTTTATTATGTTCCAGCCGCCAAAAATATAAATGGGCTTAACCAAGTTTGGCGAAAAAATTATTGGTTTCCAGGAAAGGCCTTTGCTTTCTATGCATCCACCCATGATTTTGGGAAGGGAAGACAAGTGGGAGAGAGGTAAAGGTGCGATATCCCTGTTCGATGAAATGGCTCTGAGAACGAGACGAGAACACAAACATAACCCTAGACATTTCGCATGCGATCTCTCCATCAAGAGTCCAAGCCCCATGCTCCGTTTGGATGCATGGAAAGGAAAGTACTTAAAAAAAATAACCATTTTTTTAGCTAATAACGGAAATGGGTTCACCTTTTTTTGGGATAAAAGCCTGAAATATTATCGTTTTCTAGGAAAGATCGTTGCCATAGATACATCCAAACAAAAACCTTCAAATTTGAGGAGGAAAAGAAGAAGCAGATCGCGATGCGCCGTACCTGTTTGACGAAATGTCTCAGCCGGCGAAGTCAGTGCAGCATCGATTCCAGGGGCACAGAAAGAAAGAGTGAAGTGAAATATGAGGGAAGGGGGGATGGATGCGGAGAGGACGGAAGAGAAAGCCCTAGGATTACCTGCTTTCGCCCAGGATTTTGTGTATAATTACGAGAATGGGACGGAGATTTCTGTTTCGGTTGCCAATGGCGATCGTCGTCATTCTCCGTACTCTCTTGATTATTTCATCATGTTATTGTTTATTTATTTTTATTAGCATTTCTTGGAATGAAAGATCGTGTCCGTTAATTTTTAGAGGCTTAAGATCGAGCATTAGGGTCATTCTAGTGGAGTTGAAATTCCATACACAATCAATCTATTGCCCATCAGAATGTGGGACCCAATTTCCGATACGTTTGACAAGAAAATATTGGATATTCTAATTATAGTTGTTTAATAAACTTTTATTTTAATATTTTAGTAATGAGAAACAGTAGTAGTAGACTTATTTCCTTAATATAATTTTATTATTTAATGTTATTCATATATATCGTCAATTTAGGATCCAACAGTTAAAAAATAAAAGATATTTACACATCAATATAAAAAATAAATATGATTTTTTAGAAGATTCTTTTTCTCACCTCTCTTTTCAATCCACATGAACCGTCTCAACTTTTCCCCTCCTCACTCTCTATATCAAAGGCCAATCTAACTTTCTTAATATGTCCACTCTTACAGTCTTAACTCGTTTCCCAATTTCTCTTCCCTTCTCAATCAAATGCCAATGTTCAAATGAACCCTTTTGTTTTTACTTGATGATAGAAGCAAGGGTGGGATGCAATCAAATTCAATTGCTCAAAAGGTATTCTATTTAAATTATTATAAGCGAAAAATTAGAAGAGCATAACCATTGTTGTATGCTGTTAATTAAAGAGATAATCCACAAGATTTATTTTGTTAGGACTAGGTATCCATCTCAAAAGACTAGTATATTAGGTGGCGTGAGCTAAGTCTTTTTTAAATTCCTAAATATTCTTCTACATTTTTAATGTGGGATTCGTTCGCAGTCCCCCATTAATTCCCCTCGAACGATATTGGCTATCACGTTCGTCTAGGAGATCTCATCGGCGTACATGAGATAGTATGAAATCCATCTTTAATATCATTTGTTAAAACTGTGTACCTATCCCAAAACACTAGTTTATTAGGTGGTGTGACGTAAGTCATTTATAAATCTCTCTCTACACTTTTAATGTGGAATTCGTTCGCAGTCAACCCCAATGTATTTCTAATAATATCGAAAATATTATTGAATCATCCATGTCATCGAAAGTATCAATATGTTTAAATAGATGTGCTTTTTAAAAAAAAAAATTGATAACTATTGTACTTTGATTTCTATTCATACCACTGAAAGAAACTCACAAGCTGCTCACTCTAGAAGCTTCTACTGGAAGAGCATCAGCTTCGATATATATCAGAGCAAAAGAGAGGAATGGAATTATGGTGAGGGGTAGAAAGGGGAAGAGGTCATGGCTTCTTCTGGAAGGAGGAAGGTTTGTCCACATGCTTGCATCCAATTTAAGTGTCCCTTTGACAATTTCTTCATATCCTTTGATAGTTTGATCGATGGTAGATATGAATGATTATTCTAATATAATGGAATTGTCACTAATATAGAATCACTACTCATTATTTACTTGTAATGAGTTATTTATGAACTAGGTAAGTAATTTCTTTATAGAGTTCATATTTATATTCAAATACATCATTTGTGCTCATTGTTATACTTTATGTTAGGTTTATCCTAGTTTGAACTCATTCATGCATGCACGAACTGTACAATTAAGCACAATAATATGGAATTATAAATCTTTATAGTCTCTAAAATTACAACATAATTTTTTAAAACCCATCGTCTAGTTCCATAATATAGACAAATATTCTTTAACTTACAATGTGAATTTACATATGAACATCTTTTAAAAGGATAATATTTTAACATCAAATATTCTTATGAGTTGTCTGAACATACACGTCAGACAATTAGTGAATTTATTGAGCATTTTATTAAAGGTGATTAGAAATAGTTTACAACCGTTCTAGATCATTTAGTTCTAGCTAACCACACCTAAACCATTAAATTATGGATTCACATGTATTTTTCACAAAATTGACTGTGGGACTTAGTCCCAAGTGCACCAAAAATTTAGGGTGTGCTTAGAGTGATGAATTTTGCATGTTCTATCCCTTGTTTCTCTTTCTCGCAGATTCTCTCTTTTCACATGGTGGTGCCAACAAGTCTGCTCGAGGAAAACCTTTCTCAGCATACATATTTTGGAGAATGACTATTTTTCCTAAGGCTTTTGAGGAAATTGTTTGAAGTAGATGATCTTATAGAAGGGCTCTGCTTTTTGAGTAAGCTCAGGGAAAAGACCATCCCTCTGACTAATGATAAAAGGAGTCTGGAAAGAGGACACGTGTGGTATACAAAATATTTACATGTATCTTCTTGAAAGAAATAGATATGAATATTCTCTTATATCATCCAATCAAAAGAAAATCATATATTTACAAATCCAATCACTCATTTCTCTACATGATCTAGAGCTACAAATCATTATAAATTCTCACTCGCTTCTTTTACTAAGGGGATGATGAGATTTAATTTCAAAAAGAGAGAAAGTTCTTTAGCATTTTTTGTATTCCTCAGGAATTTCATTTGCTTAATCAATCTGATCTCCTTTAATTTTGATGAATCAAATTAAGCTGAGATCTCTTTTGCTTGGATATTCATAACTTACGCATTTGTTATAGTGTTGATTATTATAAGACTTGAACATTAGCCATTTGTCGTTCACCAAAAAGGGAGACAAGCATTGGAGTGGGAACCTAGAACATTTTAGAACCCATTTGTATTTTCTGAATGGTTCAAGTAACCCACTTTCCATACAACAATCTCAATCCTCCAAGCAGGGGTTAAAAAATCGTTATCGGCCGATATTTTTCTCTCACCAACCGATATCGGCTGATATTTTGATATCGACCGATATTGTGACATATATCGGCCGATATTCACAATTTCAAAACCGATACATATCGGCCGATACATATTGTATCGGCCGATATTTGTACCCCTGCCTCCAAGCATGGTGTCCACTCACATATTCATGGACCACATTCTCTCGGAGAGCTCCCACTTTCATGTGACACTAAGATAATAAAAAAGAGAGTAAATTTTAATAGAATTAATTTTATGCTGTCATTCTAATAGTAAGAATGACAACAAATGATCAAATTGAGAGAAGAAAAATGTGAAATCTATCTTTTAAAATTTTAAATCCATTAATTATTTTTTAATTGCAAGTGAAACTATTGAATTCACCTCAAAGGACTAATCTTTGTAGAGTCACCGAGTATGTGGATAGTGAGACTTCCACATATCCTAATGATTAGTTAAGTAATTTAAGAAGCCTGCACATTTGTAAATATTAGACTCCTTTCATTTGATTCATTTTAAGAGTAGATTTAACAGTTTCATAAAAAATATAAAATACATATATTATTATATTTTAAAATTAATAAATAATATAAAATTCAAAGAGACGGATTTTACAAATCTCAAATGCTTTGTATCAGTGATCAATTGTGTGTAGATTCATCTCCAATGGCGCCTCGAATCTTCCTTCTGTCTCCTCTTCCTCTCTCAGGACCATCTGGGACATGATCATTGGCATCCAGCTTCCTCAATCCAACACTGAAGACTTGATTCTCTGTACTGCTTACGAGAAGGGTGTTTTTTCCATCTCTTCTGCGATCTCTTGCATCTCCCATATTCCTCCAGCCCCTGACTGGACCAAGTTAACATGGTTTCCTGGCTGCATCAATCGCCACTCCACGTTTGCTTGGCTTTATTTCAACCTTGGCCTAAAAACTTCAGACTTTCTGCTGAGAATTGGGATTCGCTGCCAATCTCTTTGTTTACTTTGCTCTTCCTGCTGTGAATCTAGAGCCCACCTCCTCTCTTGTGAATTTGTGATTCTCATCTGGCAGGCCATCTGTTCCAAATTCAACTTCCCTGCTCTTAATTGCAGCATCCTTGACCAAATTCGTCATCTCATTTCCTCTAGACCAAACTCTCTCCAAATGTTGGCTGCTAGCCTTATTGTTTCTGCTTTGATTTGGCACTGTTGGTCTGAGAGAAATCGTCGAATCTTTCAGCGATCTTACTCCTATCTGAAAATCTTCCATGGCATCACTTCAGATATTAGGGACCGCATTCTCTCTCTCTTCCAACCTTGACCTGTACAGTTTGGGAAACCTTTTCTCAGCCCACTGGAATTTACCCCCTCCTTTGCAGCCCCCTTCTCACCCTACCCGTCTTCCAGTCCATCATCCCACCTTTTCTTATAGGCTTCTCCTTCTCCACTGCGCTGATTTTAACTTGCTTGGTGCATGCTACTCTAGCTGTAACCTCTCCGGCTTCTTTGCTATGCGCCTTTCCCCTACTGACTTGCACTGCCAGGCCCACTTCCTTTTGCAGAAATTACTGAGTACATGTAGCTTGAACAATCTCCCTCTTGATCAGGTACTCATTTAAGAAGGTGAACTCCTTAACCAAATCACTAAACCTTCCTCCTGTAGGTGGCAGTCCAAAGTGTTTACTGTCGCTTCTCACTCTGCGCTTAAGATCCTTCATGTCAAGGATATCAGTATCGCTACAAAGGAGGACAACCTCTGGATTTCTCTTAGGACCTGGTTAAATGACAACCCACTTGTCCAATTTATGCATTTTGGGGCTGGGGTTTTTGCATTTTCAAATGGTTTGTAATTCTTCCTCTGATCAGTTTTGTTTGTTCTGACAGAGGACATGTTTATGTATTCTTTGCCTGGCCAGGTTGTGGGTTGGCGAAATTTTTTGCTCGAGTCCTCTCGGGTCTGAGATGACTCACTATACTTTTTGTATTTCTTGGGAATTTTTCCCTTCTTCACTAAATTTATCCAATTATTCAAAAAAAAAAAAATTACGTGTAAGAGTGACAATTTTTTACTCAATTTGTAAAACTATCCAACCTCACCCAAAAAATCAGGTTTAGGTCATCTCTTTCTTAAAAAGGTTAAATTGATCTGACCCAAAATAAATTTGAGTCGAGTTCAAGTTCGGGTAGAGAGATTTTCAGCTTAAAACTAACTTGAATTTAATTAAATTAATATTTAAATAACTTATTTACTTTTTATCTATATACTCACATAGTTAAAAAATCTTAACATAGTGTCTGAATTTTCCATTTCTTAATATGCTTTTTTATTTTGTATTAAAAATAGATTTTTATTTTATTTTTATTATTTTTATATAAATTTGAATTAGATTAGATTGAATAAAATTGAATCAGAAGTTAAAAAAATTAAATTGAATCCGACGAGACGAGAGAGAGTATATTTATCATTAGTAGATAACTTCCACTTACCGTCGTTTTTCTTAATTTTACGGAAGTCGGTCTATTTCTTGTCGAGGGGGCAAACCTATAAATTTAGGGTCGACTGAATCAGTGAATCCCGGATCGTTCATCTGCGCAGACCCAACTCCCTCTCTCCCTCTACCTCTACCTCTCTCTCCTCTGCTGCTCACAAGGTACGCGTCTCTCTCTCAAATCGGTCTCATCCCTTTCTCTCGTCTTCTCTATCTCAGATCTTTCTCCCCAGATCTCCCCAGATCTCGCGCCTCTCTCTATCTCATATTTGCAACTTTCTCCTTGGATTTGTTACCCATACTGATTAATTTATTTTATGTTGTTTATAATATAAATTTCTTCTTGGTATCTTCTTATTACGACGCCGAGCGATGTAAACATTCTGTCAAATCATTTATTTAACATCCAAACCAAATACTAGTATCATCTCCAATGGGGCATCTTGTGGGATGCGAAGCAACAAATTGGTGTTGGTTTAAGACAACCAAAAATTATATCCAGTGTCTTCGAATAAAGGATGACAATGTTAGGGATTAGGAAGAGAAGGAGAATAAATATGGTTTGTTTACAAGAGGCTAAGTGAAAGGGTGTGACAAGGCTAGGGATTTAGATTAGGAGTTTGAACTTTTTCGTTTTCTGTAGAGACAGTGGAACCTTAGATGTTCCACTGGACAAGGTTTTGGTCAATCTTCACTACGGTAGAAGATACCCCTTCCTGCAGTGCTGTGGTGTTTATGGATAAAACATTAAAGGGCTTTTGAAGGTTCATTCTCCCAAGCTAAACAGGTTGCAGAAAAAGCCAAAGCCAAGTCTATACCTTGGTCTATGCTTCTTTCCCACAAGTTGGTCTATGGTAAGGATTAGGTGCTGGTTCTTCTGATGGTTTGTAGTTGCTTCCATCAAGTCGATTAAAGCTAAATTTGATGGAAATAACTTGAAGAAGCCATTCTTGTTGTTGGTGAGGGCTAGCAATTTCTAATTCAGTTGGATCTATCCTTTCATCTTTTCTCCCCATTCATATATTTAAGTGAAAATGGAAATGATGTTGGGGTCCAAGCCTCACTTCAAGGGTATAACTGGTGTTGCTATTGAAGCTGATTCCTCAAGTACTATCAGGTGGTAGCGCTTATCATCATCTTGCTTTGAAAGTTCTCTTGCAAGAGACTAAGTGGAAGTGGAAGAGTAACAAGGGTAAGGATTTAGGAGATGGTTTTAAAATATTTAGTATGGCAACGAGTAACTCTAGAAATGGCTGGCTATTTTGGTCGATAGAGATCTAAAAGAAAAAATGTAGAAGTTAAGAGACTGATAGGATTATATCGATAAAAATTATATTAGATAAATAGACCTTAGATATCATAAGCACAAATACTCCATAATTTGGACTGGGAGAGATTTAGAAAAAATGATTGGAGTTCAATGAACAAATAGATGCAATATATAACTAATGGAGAGGAAAATGGGACATGTAGGGTATAAAATGATGGATGTAGAACCACACATGGAGAACATGGTTTTGGAGAAAGGAATGAGATGGGAGATCAAACCTGGACTTTATGGTGGCCTTTGATCTGGCAATATCTGATGGGTGTTTTCAAAAGAAAGAATATCTTGTAAGGGTGGGCATTGCAGGTCTTAAATAGATTACTTCTTATTAAGATGTAGAGAAATGACCTTTTTGTAAGGATAGATGAATTCCAATCACATCACCGGCCCATCCTTACCGAAGGAAGAAATGGAATCAAACAATCTACCATATTTCCTTCCTATTGATTCCCCATGCCCCAATCAACCTGCACTTTCTTCTAACAAGTGGCTGAGAGTGAGCAAGCTGCCTTGGCTTCTTGGCAGGGGGTTCTTGTCTCCCTCCTCTTCAATCTGGCACCTGAACCCAGGGCTACGATCAGATTCGACTAGATCTGATCTGTTCAGATTCTATAGATCCACTCAATTTGGGTCTAAGGGGAGCCTTACAACTTAACATAGCCTATTGGTTTTGTATGCTTATGCTAAAAGCAAATAGGAAATGAGAGATTCTTCAAAGGTAAGGTGTTGGGACTTGAAAGGAAACAAGGAAAAAAATCAGTTGCAGGATAAAATGGCAAGTTGTATTCAATGAGTAGCTAAAGACAAGCTAGGGGAATTTAAAGAAAAGAAAAAACACTTCGTACAAGACAATTATAAAGAAACATGGTGTTGGACATAGAAATATGTATGACACTTGGTGAGAAAAAATATTTTAAAAAATGGGAAGAATGAGACTAGAAGACTTGAAAGTTGGAATATAACAGAAACAACCAGTAACAGAGCCATAAATAAGCCAAATATGAAGCATCGCGATTTGATGAACACCTAATTAAGAACAAAGGAGGGGAAAATCAAATATGTGAATGACATTTACACATAATGCCCTCATGATTGTATTGTTGTCCTTCAATGATAAAATCCACCAAAATGTTAATTTGATCTTGCTAAACCCCACCATAGGTCTTCTAGATTAAAAAATGAATCACCAAAAAGGTTGAAATAAGGCTATGGGACCACCTAGGTTTGCCAAACGGATTAGGGTTGATTATTTTTGTTAATTTGGGGCAAACCTAGGTCTCAAATAGGTTCAAACAATAGGTTAGGGTTAGATCAATGAGTCTAAGATAAGGAATCTAAAGGTTAGGGTGCAAAATAATGAAAATTTGGCCTCTCAGTATGGATTTAGTTGTTGCATGCTTTGCATACCATGATGTTCTTTTTAGAAAGAAAATAATAAAAAGAAGAAATGAAGATTGGAGGGAAGACTCTTTCTTTCAAAAATTGAATTGCTCTATATGTAGAACTTGTTCCATTACGGAAAAACCATAGGCAGACGAGACATAGTTTTACAAAATAGGGAAAAAGCTACAATAACAATGGTTTTAAGGTTGCTTGGGCACGTCGATCATCTAATTTAATTGCAGATGAGTTGGCTTGTTAGGGGTTATTTTCAGGTAATGAAGTTGTAAATTCGTTCTTATAATCCTTTTCCTTTTGCGGCCTTCTCTTGGCTCGCTGCCTTTTTATTCTTGTTCTCATTATAATGAAGTTATCTTTCAAAAAAAACAATGGTATGGTAGTCCTAAGTACTGAATACAGTATGAAAGTGTAGTGGTCTTAGGTACTATAATATGTTCTACACTTTCAACAACATTTATCCACTATAGTTTCCTTTTTGGACCCTCTCTAGGTGCAAACACCAATAATGTTGAAGCTAAAGCTTTACTTAGGGGTTGGTTTTGATTGCCCATTGGATCTCATGTCATAATGGAAGGAAACTCTAAATGTGCAATTATTTGGTGTTCTTCCCATAGCCAACCTTGGCGCTTATCATATTACATTCTTGAAATTTGTGATATCATCAAGACTTATGGTTTGACAGTTAGAAAGATTTGTAAGTCACTTGATGAGGAAGCTAACCACTTAGCTTATACTGAAGATGCTTTATAGTCTTTTGTTGTTTCTCCACCTTGTCTTCCGTTAAGACTTGCTACCATTACTCTCTGTTTTTTTTTTTGTTAAGGTCTATTATGTAGAGGCACCCAAGTTGGGATCATTGAGGATTTCTACGTTTTGTTGTAAACATAATTTGTCACTTCTTTTCTGCAAATCAATAGTCCAAACCACACTTAGAGAGGTAGGGTCATTCGCATCGATAGGAACTTCTATGCCAAAAACGATGGTTGGAGAACTAATTTAGATTTATGTCAGGTGACTTAACAACGAAAACCATTTTTATAGTCAGACAACTCATGGAGAAGTTGAAGGAAAGCAGTAATATCTACATATTTTTTGAATATCATGAGTATCCTTACTGCTTAGTGGAGGTGAGGTTAATCCCATAGATAAACAAAACTGCCTGCAAGCCCTCATGTATTGGGACCTATAGTCTATCTCTAGAAGCTCAAGCCAACTGAGCTATACCCATTTGGGCTCCAATACACATCTACATATAATTTCTATCGACTTAGAAAAGGCTCATGATAGGGTGCTAGGGCAATTAATGGCAAACATTGAAAAAGAAATGTATGTCTAATGAAGTATGCTAAGGTTATGCAAGATTTGTAAAGTGGAGTGAAAACTAGTTTGAGAATGTTGTATGGTGAAATGGTAGAGTTTCTACCTGGAGCTGGACACTACCAAGTATCAACTTGTATATGTTTTAGTTATAGACTACTTAACATTAAAAATGCAGGAGGAAGTGCTCTGAATATTGTTTGCAAATAACATAGTACTAATTAATGAGAGAAAAAAACAATACAATAATAAATTGGGATTGTGGATGAAAACTTTAAAGACAAATTATTCGAAACTTAGCTCAGTAAAGATGATATGTATGGATTCTAAGGAGGAAGAATTGATTAGATGGGAGATGGAGTTTAGATACTTTAAAAAAAATTACTTACTTAGGTGTAGTCGTCAAATCAAACAAAGGATATGAAGGATGGAAGTGGGTGTGCTAAGTATAGGCAACCTAGCAGTCAGACAGAAAGTACCATATCGATTAAAGGGGCAAATCTATTAAATGGTAATTAGATTGTAATGCTTTATGGAGTTGACTGTTGGCAATAAAGAAAATGCAAGTAGTTAAAGGTGATGGTAACTAAGAAATATATGTAAAGATGGATATGTGATAACATTAAATAATAGAATTAGGAATTACCACATCAAGGACGATGAAATAAGGGAAAAGTTGTTTTAAGGTAGTTTTGGGCATGTGGAAATAACCTTGTATGGAAAATGGAAGGGTACAAGTAGAAAGAACAAGAAGGAGAAGGAGGTCATGCAAATTTGGATCGAAGAGGTAAAAAAGGATATGATTTTTTATGTGGCAGAATGGAAGAGTGAACTAAAAAGCCAGTTGCATATAGTTGGGAAGGTGGTGATTATGATGATTGCTACTGTGGTCATTGTATTGGATATATTTGCATTGGCACCATAAAGAGGGAGAAATGGAAGTAAAGCTCTTTGTCCCACAATGCATCTCTCTCTCTCTCTCTCTCTCTCTCTCTCTCTCTCTCTCTCTCTCTCTCTCTCTCTCTCTCTCTCTCTCTCTCTCTCTCTCTCTCTGAGGTTGTTGCTTTGAGGATTCTTGACATTTATGTTTTTTTCTCTCTTTTTTTTTTTTTTTTTTAAATTTCAATGCAGTCTGCTATGGCAAAAGAAGTATCTGAGAGCTTTGAAATGGCCTCTGAAAGGACGCTGTAAGTCAACACTCTTTTTCTTCTCGCCTTCACAATTTGGATTTGGTTTGTTTTGTTTGGAGATCAAGTGTTCTGTAATTCTGTGTTTTAGCTTTATTTCAACCCCCTCCTCCTCTGCCCAAGCCTATGTGCTATTTTTTTGAAGCTAATTTATGCGTGTGCGTTTATGATACACAGTGAATGGAAGAAGCCTAGCTTTGTTCTTTTTTAAGTAAAGGTCCTAGCTTTCACCTTCTCAATAGACCAGTGACGGGATTGGGCTTGTTATTGTAGGGGGGCCTGTGTCAGCCTCACGAGTTGAGCTTCATTATGCCTGATGGAGTTCACACCTCTCTTGATAATGCATGCATAGATACCATTCAAAAAATAAAATAAAAATAATGCATGCATAGATGTAATGAAATGCCATTTGATTTGTCGGGTGGTCTTTGGGACTTGTGGATCTGTCTTCAAGATCCAAATCCTCTCCAAACATATACTGGTATACACTAACTATCAGTTGCAATCCAATCGTTGGCCTATTGTTTCATGGATTGGATGGGAGTCAGGAGGGACCATGGTTAGAGTTAATGCCATCCTTCTGTCTGAGTTAGACAATGGTGGGACTTGTTGTTGGACAGAATCTGATGGGAGAGTTATTTGTGTGCGTTTGGATTCATGGTAGGTGGAGTCCAGATGTTACACGTGTTACTGTATTCCTTCTAAAATTAATTCATGTTATTAGTTACCTCTTTCAGTCACTCCCAAAATAAAAAAGAAAAAAAAACCTTAGAAAAAAAAAAAAAATCCTTAGTAGTTAACTGTTTTTATATCAATGGACTCTATGATGTACTAATAAGTGGAACTCCTGTAGGTACCCATATGTGACAGGTACTTCTGTGATAGGCATGAAATACAAAGATGGAGTTATCATGGCTGCTGATATGGGAGGTTAGTTTCATCAGAATCTAGATCTGGCACTGCAAACATGGAGTCGTTACTCTTTTATTTTAAATGGTGATACGGGTTGAACTCACGAACTTTCAATTAGAGCTTACCTACTGTGCTACAGGCTGCTGTTAACTTGGAACGGTTACTGTTTGTTTCTTAATTTAACTGATAGTCACAAATACATGATAATTAAATTTCTATGAGAAACCCCACTGTTTGACTATTTACTAGATAAAGACAGACATTACTTCTTTGTTTACTATTATGATTATATCAGGTCAGGAGTGCATGTAGTGTTTCCATCTTTTATTTTCTGGCCCTTACAAAAGAAATCTCTCGTTGCTTTCTCTCTGAAATGGTTGATGCTGTCTCCTTTTCCATTTCTTTTTAAAAAAAATTGTTAGTGCCGATTCTTTTACATATAGAAACAGAGTTTTGTTATTTTTTAGATGGTTGTGATTTTGTTATAGAATAAGAAGGTGCAATTTGTAAGATATGCACCATACGTAAGATGATGGCATAGAAGATCGTCTGGTTAAATCTTACATTAAGTCTCACTAACAAGATGACATGCATTTTCTTTTTCTTTTTTTGAATGGTGACATGCATTTTCTTATTATAATAAAGTTTCTATTCAAACAAGGATATTCAAAAGTTTCTTCTGCCAAATGAATATTACTACTCTATTTATGTTCTGTCATGCACTCATCTGGCAAGAACTACAGCCCACTTCTAAAACTCTTTATTGGCACTTATTGCTACTTGTTTTTCCCCCCTTCTGAAGTATGATTATGGAACATCAGTTGTGTACATGATCTAGAAAACTCAAAATTGATGTTGGTGCTTTGTCTCTAAAGGAAGAGCACTAAAGAATGGGATAAATTACCTTGTATTGTTTATGAAGTTTCAGTAGATTAATTGTTGGAAAAAAGACTTTTTTTTTTTTTTTGTGGAATGTTGTGAAAATGGAGGACATTAGTTCACTACTTGCTCTTTTGTGGACCTAGATGAGGGATGGACTAGATGCAGTTCCGTTGCTGCAGTTTGGATTCGGGTTTCAATTTTTTTTTTAATTGTTAAAATTTGCTGCAAGGTTTAGTTTTGGTTCCCAGTTTACTTTAATTGACGCATATGGCAATGTGGGCTTTCATCTTTTTTTTTTATATGTTAAAATTTGCTGCCCGATTTACTTTTGGTTCACTTTCCTTGAATGAAACCCTTCGTCACCTCGTGTATATGGAGCTTTGATCTATTAGTTTAGGCATATGTTCATGGCATTAACAAACATGATTACCTGGATCATTTAGAAGATCTGACTCACAGTCAGATTCAGATGCATTGTGTAGGAAAATGGAAGTGGTTGTCTTTTTCATCTATTGGTTGATGAAATTGATGGTTGGAGTTTGAAGAAGGTAAGAGGCTATAAAAAAACCAATATTTGAACTCCCAACCTGTTTTTAATTTGTTTATTTTTTATTAATTATTGTTTTTGGGTAGCAGTGGAGGGGACCTGAGAATGGTGGGATATACACACATGCACACATGCAAGCACGCATTTTTATGGGTCAGATCCATTCGTATCTGTTCTTATTCGAAACATTTACCCAGCAATGCATCTGTTATCACCGAAATATGATTTCTCCATTTATTCCCATAAACTCTTATCACCTTAATTTAACCTGTTGATTTCTGCCTCCCTATGGTCTCTTCTATTCAGTCATCTTTATCTCATTTTCTTTAGTGTTCACTGTTCACCATCACCTTTTGAGAGAGCCCCCTTCGGTTCTTGGTCAGAATGACCATGTCTCCCCTAGTAGTAGGAAAATCAGTTGGATAATGATTTGCTTTCATCATGCTTGTATTTTGTTTAGATCTGCAAGTTTGACTAAACATTTTCATTTTTCATACCATTTGTTCCATTCTGACAATTTTTGGTAGTATATGAATTTTCTTGTTATAATAATAATCTTTGGATGTATTGGCAGGTTCCTACGGATCTACTTTGAGATATAAGAGTGTTGAGCGATTGAAAGCCATTGGGAAACATTCACTTTTGGGTGCCAGTGGCGAATTAAGCGACTTCCAGGAGATATTACGTTATCTCGATGAACTTATGTAAGTTCACTTTTTTTTTAAAAAAAAAATTTCAATGAACCTGCATTAGGAAGTTACATAAGATGAGATGTTCACCCACGCATTAGGTTGCATGGTGTTACCATGTGCACCTAGGTGCAGGGCCCACGAAATGGGGTGGTGATGGCTCTGTGGGAATTGTCTTTCCTTCATTATGTTGTCTACTAAAAAATTACCATGATTGGATTGATCAAGTCATATTTTTAAAGTAATCAAAATTTTATCATTTTTAATATTTTTTAATATCAAAACTTTATGGCCTTTAAAAACATGGCTTGATCGATCAAATCATGGTGTTTTTTTGGTGGACAACATATTGAAAGAAAGGTCATTCAACAGGCTCGTCACCATCCCATTTGTAGGCCCTACACCTAGGTGTGCACGGTAACACCGTGTGACCCCGTGCGCGGGTGAACAATTCATATAAGTAAAATTGTAGCTGTTAACCAGTTTGCAAATGTTCCTGCACATGCTGCTTTAAGTTGGTCGATTATCTTTCATTTATGTTATTTTGAAATTGTTACATGAATCTAATCACTGGTGACCTTTGAGGTTGCATGGCAACCAACTAAACTCTTATCCTTGCTTTCTTTTAAATCCTCGAACTCCTCTCAGGCACTAATGAATTGTGTTATGAGCTCTTATCAAGGTCCTCTTATTTTTTATTTATTTTTCAAGTTATCATGTTCTGTACCTGACAGCTCCTGCCATTCCCTTTTTTCGTGTTCCATTATTTTCCTTTTATAGTATTAAATTAAATATATGATGGTTTACCTTTTACCTTTTTCAGCTTATATGACAATATGTGGGATGACGGGAACTCATTAGGACCTAAAGAGGTCCACAACTATTTAACTCGAGTGATGTATAACAGGCGCAACAAATTTAATCCTCTTTGGAACTCACTTGTTCTTGGTGGAGTAAAAAATGGGCAGAAATATCTTGGCATGGTAATCTTATTCTCTTAGTAGATATTTTTACTTGCAACAAATACCATTAGTCCAGACATTGCTGTTTCCCCAAAAAAGGACATTTGAGAGGTTCTGAATTCTGATGATTATGAATTCTATGCAGGTGAGTATGATTGGTGTACATTTTGAAGACAACCATGTAGCCACTGGGTTTGGAAATCACCTTGCACGGCCAATCCTTAGAGATGAATGGCATGAGAATATGAGCTTTGAGGATGCTGTTAAGCTTCTGGAGAAATGCATGCGTGTTCTTCTGTACCGTGATCGGTCAGCCATCAACAAGCTACAGGTTTGACCCATTTCTGATTGTATATTCCTATCGCTCAATTCATTTGATACCTCTTTTGCATAACTTAAAAATAGACCCCTTATATATGGCTTCAAAATGTAAGCTCTTTGATTGTGTCATGCCATTTGATACATCCAAATATATTTGAACAGTCTTTACTAAATAGAAGAAGCCAGTGGTCTTTTTATAGAAGTATCACAATCTACTGATCGCACTAGAGAACTTCTCTTGCCACCCTCCAAGCCATGAGGGTTCATATCATATCATCATATAAACCGGTTGGGAATTATTTCATTTAGTTTCTACGATTTTGATGTCTATGATTCTAATGTTAAAAAGTTCCAATATTTCAGATTGCTAACATCACAGAACAAGGGGTCACTGTTTCTCAACCCTATTCTTTGAAGACTTTCTGGGGCTTCTCTGCTTTTGAGAATCCATCCAAGGGTGCTGAAGGATCGTGGTAGGCCTTTGACATTCTTTCGTGGTTTGAAATTTCTGGCCCTAACCAGTCATTGATGCATGATGGTTGGAAACCTATCCAAGAATTAGTACTTCTTCTGCATGACATTTTAAACCTTTTATAACATCATGACATTTTTATGGAAGAGAGATTATTATGATCAGTTATGACATGTCGCATGGTTACTATCTTTTCTAAGAGGACCATCAAATTGGAATCTTTCTTCTACTTCTTCATTTCGTTTGCTGGGCTAATATTTTCAGTAGAATAGGGACCCCCCTCATATTGAAATTTTGGGTTCTTGAAAGATGATATCATCTGCTGACATTTATTCGTAGTATCATTTTTATATTATTAATATAGCTGATATACCAAAGAAATATTAGTTTTTTTTTTAATCGGCATCTCCTGAAGTGACAGATATCAGTTATATTTAAGATGTCACCGATGAATGATGGCTAATGAGTGGTTGGGCCATATTTCACTTACAAGAGGCCACTCTCGGGAGTCAGTTTTCACATAGTGATCCTATGTGGTTAACATTTTGAGCGAGTGGTTAGAATAATATTGAAATATTGGAATAAACTGATATTTTTGCCATTGAAACTCCAAAAAAATTTGGTCAATATATTGGCTGTATCAGCTGATACGTCTGGCATATTAGGTCATGTAAGTTGTATCAGTTAAGCTGATGTGAACAGATATTGGCTCATATTTGATACTGAGCTCAGGGATTTAATTATCGTATCAGCGATATGATGTGTCTTGCGCAAGTGTCATTGATATGTAGCCTCGTCAACGTTTCAAACTCTACATGATGACGTATCACTGATGGACATTGACCTTATATTGTCTGATGGGGAGTCCACGTTCGTTAGTCGATATGATGCACTGTCCTGCGCATCTTGCCATTGAGACCAAGCGCAGGTATATTTGCATCTCCGGTAGGAGGTATACGTACTGGTGTCGCCTGATTGTCATTGAACTTGTATGAGGACATCAAAGGCTGAATTCAATCCAATGAAGACAAAATGAAAGATTGATGATGAAGGGTTAATTTCTCTAGCATGCAAGATCTTTGATCCGAGAGATATTGAAGCCAGTATATAAGTTATGCATAAATTTGAAGTAGGTTTTGATCAACTGGGAGATCACTAAGTTGAATTAAATCATGCGCTTTGATTGAGTCTTAGAAAATTAATGGTAGTCAAGATCTGCATTTAAAACATCGAAAGCCACCTTTGCATATCTTACGTGTTGTGTGGCCTGTCGACATTTTATCACATTACCACATTTTCTTGTTTTCCTGCAATGGGTTCCTTCAAGCGGGTTATTGCACCGTCAATAATCATACTCAATTTGCATTTTATCTTAAATTGGTTGTGCTATCATCCAATCTTTACTCAGATTCTCATGCAGATCACCGATTTTTGGTGCCATTGATTTACAATACATTTCAAAAGAAATCGGTGATCTTTGGTGCCATTGATTTACAATACATTTCAAAAGAAATGATTAGAATAAAAACATAAAACCCAAATTAAACATCATCTTTCACAAAATTGGAAAAAGCATTTTGAAATATGTAATTCACAAACACCTTCAATACACTTAAATTGAATGAAAAAAACCATAACAATAATTTATTTCCAAAACCCCTAATTTTTCATTTACCTTGGACAAAAAATTCAGATTAAATTAAAAAAATTAAGAAAAATGCATGAGATCAAACATTTAAACGTTATATTAGTGTCTTAAATAATCCATCCATCCATTCTTGTTTTCCAATTCACCAAAATATATTTATAAAATATGTAAAAAAAAAAATATTTTTAAAAATATAACTCACAAAATCACACCTCTGTTACACTTAAAATTGATTGTTCCTAATTGGAAGTGGAGATCAAAGAAACAAGGAAAGAATCGATGAAACAAATCAAGATACAGTAAATTCAACTGGCAAAAGTCTTTTTCTAATATCAATAATAAGAAATCACATTTATTAGGAGATACTTTTTTTCAAATCCAAATTATTAACAAACTCCCTCTGTCTCAAATTAATTGTCCCATATGGATTTTGAAATTGTCCCAAAATAGTTCTCTCATTTATATTAGAGTAGTATAAAATATATTGAAAATGGATGAGATCACATAGAGTGCTAACTTTATATAGAGAGTTCTTTAAAAAATACAAATATTTCAAATGAGACAACTAAAATGGACGGATGAAGCATCACTTAAAATCTGTACTTTAATAGTTCAATATCGTGATCTTTTTAGGAGTAGAATGAGAGATTATTTGAGGACACAAGCCATATTCAATTTCAAATTAACGCATAAAAAACTTCCATTTGGGAGATCAGTTCAAGCTTCTTATACTTATTGCTCTGTCGCAACTCATGATTTAACGAGTCTTTTTTGCTAACATATAAAAAAGAAAAGAAAAGAAGCTGATTTTAACTTCGTCAACTCATCCAATACCCTACCTTGTGTTGATCACAAACCCACTCGACCAATACATTAGGTGCCATCTTTCAGTCGCTGTAGAGAGGATCCAAACTCGAAATTTTCTTCGCAAACTGCAGAAAGTGAGTCATATCATACAGGGCTCCAATCTGGAGGTAAAGAGTGGCCTAATGAAGAAGATTAGTTGAAAGCTTGGTATGAAAAGAAACAGAAGATAAAAAAAAGGGTTGATTCATACCATGGAAATTGTTATTCTTTTTTGCATTCCATGGTTGGTAATAGTTGACACTTAAGAGCATGGTCCCAAAAACTTATGTTGCCAGGAGATGAATGGCGGGAACAAAAAAGAATGTTACAAATAAAGAGTATCATTTCCGCAACTCAATTATAATATGGATACACTAGACCTGCTAAAAGCCTCAAATTACAACTCCAAGGGAATCTTAAGCTCTGATGAGAATTATACTGTTCTTTGGCTCATGAGAGTCTCCCCAGTCTTGACTTACTAGAGGCTGCCGATCCATGATCTAATTCCTGCTTGCTCTTGCTTCTCTTCATTTTGGCCTTGAACCTTGACTTGGTCAACAGAGTCTGAACTGTATTTATGAAATTTCCGACTGCCATAATGACCAGTAGCATCCCACAAACTAGTACCTGCCCACAAAATGTAGATTCTCTTTGCATTCAAAGATGGCTTGGAGATAATAAAACAAGTTTGATATCACAGAATCTCACAGCTTGTAGTCATTCTCTTACCTGCCACTCAGAAACAACGCCAACCAGTGCAGTTTCCAGCAGCAGAAGTCCAACGTATGCTTCAAAGCCCTGAATTTATCAGAGAACAAACTGATGTTAACCACTAAGGATATGCTCACAATTTCAAATACATGGATATTTTCATAAATGGACATATTGGTGCTTCCTAATATATGTTGGAAAATTTAGGTAGCCTTGGGATAATTTATAGTCTCTATATAAAAGGGTTGCCATGAGAACTTAAAAAGCATTCTCAACTACTTCAAGAAACTGGGGAGATCATTTGCAACTCCAAATCAGTAGAAGCCAAACCAGACCCTATGATGTCCTGTTTGTTTTCCACTTCCACCAACTTCACTTAAAGGAGAAACAGGTTTGGTAAGAAATAGAAGTGGAATATTTACCTCAGATAGCTAATGGGGTCAAGTATTGCACCTACTCTCACCTGCACCCTTTAAGTTGTGACACGTGCAACAGCAAAACCACTCAGGTGGGACACACTGTGAAGTCCAGATGAGAACTCTACCCAGTTGACTCATCAAGTGGACCACATGTTTCTCTTAAATGTCGACCATGGCCAATTTCATTAACCTATCACTATTTCCACAAACTGGTAAACAATTTGATGAACAAACCAGTCTGATTTGGGGCGATGATCTTCATAGCAGGTTTCACCTAAACAGTTTTTATCTTTATACTTGTGCATAATAGCAAGATGTTTGAAAGACTTGCAAAAGTCTAGTTCGTCAAAGCTCTATTCAGCTATTTGAGTGGTTTGAGACAAAAAATCAGAATGTGATCAACTTCCACATAAATCTAAATTTACAAGTAGCAAAAACCTTACCCAGTCAAGATACAGTCAAGCACCTATGTGGGCCCAAGCCTCGACATATACATCCCCAAAGTCAGAGATGCATCTGCATGGGCTCCTGACAAACCATCATGTCTCCAGGTCCACTTTCCATTAGTTGAGGTCTTATAGGGGGAAGGCTCAGGCCTTCTTTATTTCAAATGATTTTCAAAGATTTGATACTGTTAGGAAGATGAGGTTTGATTACAGTATTACTGATCCTGATGGGCCTAAATCAATTTCGTACACCTACAATCATGAATAAATGTTCCAAGAGGTCAAATTATGAAGTCCAAACAGTCACCTGCAAAATGAAAAGGAGAGGACATAACAGCCACAATTGACCTTCAACACCAGCAGTTTCGCCCCACACAACATCCATTCGCTTTGCCTACAAAAAAGACTTACATGCATAACCAACACATATATTGTTGCAATCAGAAAGGTTGTGGGTTCAACCATTCGAGTCACATTGGCATTTCAAAATAAAAATAAACAAAAGAGTACAAGTTCTGTGCATAAATAGCTATCATGGTGAGGATTAAAGTTTTAATGTCTTCCAAATTACATCCATATTTCTTGGGCCTCTTCCTGACCCAGCTAATGTTGGTCTGGATCATCCAGATGCCAGCATTGTTTTTTCATGATGTGAGCCATCCCGTCTACTAGATTGTTGGGCTTTCCTGTTTTTTTCGGTCTATTAGATTGTAGGGGTTTCCTGTTTTTTTCCCTGTACTTGCACTTGTAGGGATTTTCAGTTTTAGTTTTTTTTTCATGTACTTGCACCTATGGTGCTTTCTTTTTATTAATATGATAACCATTTCAAAAAAGAAAAAATCTTGGTAAACAGAAGTCAACAAACTAGAGGCTACTGGATCCAACAGAAGAAAGCAGAAGCCTGCTTCAACAAAGTAGAGGCCACTGGATCGACTAGCATAATCCTGGTTAGACCACAACAGTTATTACTGTTATTTCAATGGCATGGAAATGTTAATATATCCATTCCCATTTTCAAACTGAAACTTCCCCACTTATCCACTCCTCCCCAGGAGCTCTCGTTGTTACATTCGTATTGCCTTCCCCCTCATGAAGGTTACTCCAGATCTTACCTGACAAATCCAAGAAGTATATTAGTACTTCTTAATCAGAATCATAAATCTATTCAGAATGGGTTTCATCTTCCACATTTCCATTCTCATCCTCAAGGAAGCACAGTATCAAACAGCCTCCCATTGTTTACAAGCAAACCAGGACACTGCAATCAGTTGAATTCTTTTTCTTCTTTTTTTACCCTTCTGTAAACAAGACTTTATCAGCCTGATGAGACAAGGTTTCTGTTCATTTTTACAGCTAAAAAAAAGGTTTCTATTCATATTTACGTGAATCTTTCTCTTTGAACATCATGTAAAAGGTTAATAACAGGGACTTGATTTGGGCACCAGTACTTTTACTAAAATTGGGCACCGACTCCATTTTACCCTTTTTATTATGATAAATTGATAATATTCCTATTTTTCCCTTTTATTTTTCAAATTGGTTGTGATAATGAAGGCAAAATGGGAATGGTGCCAATTTTAGTAAAAGTACTGGTGCCCAAATCAATTCCCTTAATAATATCTGTTTGTAGAGATACATGTATTTTAGTGGAAGCTAGGACTTACCCTCTTTTCCATTAATGAATATGGATGAAAATACAGACAATGGTAATTGTTCTCAACAACAGTTAGGCCATATACAGCTTCTTATTCTTGTTCTCAATTACAATTATTAACACCATCCATTTCCTCAAAATTTTGATGGAACAAGTAATTAAGCAACAGTACCTTTCCTAATGCAATGCGAGTATACAGTCTTTGGCGTTGATATCTGTTCTGAAGCAACATTGCAAAACCTTGCATCATAGCCCAGGCCAAAAATAGCTGTACCCCTTTCTGTGTAAACTATAAATGGTTGGAATCAGAAGGATAATATGATCATCAGAAAAATAATGGGCAAGTAATAACCTGCTTGTGGGCACAATTAGGTTCTCCTTTAATCTCCCATGTGAGACTGATAAGTGCCATCAGCATGGCACAGTAGTGATGGTATATCCACCTGCAGCATCTCAAAATAGGATAGTTCTATTATATGTACAACAACGATGAGAAACACCCATCTCAGAATTAAATAATGTTGAAATGAGTTTTGTTGAGAAGGAAAATGATAGAACACAAAGAGAAAGCTGATAAAGTTCAATGAGATGAGGTATTCTTTTAAAAAACTGCCCTACACTCTCTTGTACTTCATACTATTTAATGATATTGCACAGTTTATTTTCAAACACATCAAATTGAATTGGAAGAAAGATTATGAAACTATTACCATGATCGAATATCACTTCCATTCACTCTCAAAATGTTCTCTCGCAAAGCTAAACTTGTGTAGAGAAACAAGAGCCAGGCCTGAAAAAATAGTGATTTCATGTTTAACATCATGATGTTATCTTTTTACATGACTATCAACTTGATTGAGTACTTAATTGCAAGCAACCCCTAAATTGCAAACAGCAGAAAGTTGGTACCTGATACAACTGAACTGGTAGCACGGGAAAGCATCCATTCCAGATCCAAGATCTTAGAAGCAGCAGTGTTGACGGGAAGAGAAGAAACAGAAAGGCAGTTCTGTCCTGCTCAGAAGAAATTGACTAGCTAATCATACTCTAAACATTTAAATTAACTTGGTTGCTACGTGCAACAAACCAACAAGTGCATAATGCTACCATTCCAATGATAGTATCCACTTTGACAATCTGAGATGCAAATGCAGAAGATATGAATGCCAAAGAACCTCACTGTTAGTGTCAAAGAACAACAGGAAGTCATGCATGTAGCAATTCTATACATACACGCATGAATGACTACACACTTGGCAAATTATTTCAGCCACCTGCCTTCCTTGGAACACCTTACATCAATTGTAACCAACATACCCTGTAGCTGTTGTACTCCTCTTTTACTTTCAACTGAACATCTTTTCTCATTGCCCGTACATTAATAGGACCCAAAAACATCTTCAGGAAGGTGCCTGATTTCAACACATTTCATAGAATAAATAGACAGGACAAAAACAGAATAACTGATGAGAAGTAAGCATGTAACAACTGATTTATGAAACAAATACCAGGCTGCATACATATATTGCACGTTGCATACAGTATGATGCAAAGTGTCTGAATACAATTAGCTGGGTAGGCAGAATATTATTTCCCACCTTTCCGAGCACGAAATCAGCTTCTGTTTCTGATGGAGAGAAATTATTGCATCAAGCATGCATTAAGAAGGCATACCTTTTTGCTGATATGTCCATTTGGAGATCATAGGAACATATAAGTGACATATGCCTTGCCAATTACTGCAGACTTGTGAAATTACAATATTTCTAGCCTCAAGTTTTAGTTGAGATATCAGTAACAAGAAGAATCAATATATTTTAATTCAATCATAACTAAAGGAATACATGCGTGTGTAATTGATGAATGGATGAAGAAAGGACCTCTATACTCGTGTATATCTAGAAAGTTGAGAACGTATTTCTCAAATTCCACCTACTCTATGTTGGGAACAAATGATCGGTTAGGTTTCAAAAAGTTTCAGATTTGCTCATAATGATCAAATTACATCTGGTGCTTCCACTTTTCCAGTTATTTATTCTAGACACATTTTTAAATATTGGATCTTCCTTTATTTAAATTGTGCATCCTTTCACTTTGAGGGATTTATATGAATGAATTAAGATGAAGAATAACAGTAATTCTCTAGCATGTTGAGGAAGAAATTTTCAGCTTTCTAGGCATGGATCAATAAATTGATAGTTCAGTGGTACAATTTTCACTTATATTTCCTGCAGTTGTTTCCACTTTCTACAACATCAATTTGGCATCATAGCCTAAGGCAGATCAACAATCAGGATCAAGAAATGTTATTTGAGAGGACAACGAAAAGTATATTGTGTTTTAGATTACAAACAAATTGATAGAGATTTGATTGGAAGCATTCCCCTTGCTCAAAGTTGTTATTTCTTTTTCAAAATAAAAAGACAAGTAATGAACATGCAATTGCAGGATTGCAACACAGAGGCTTCACTACATAAAATTGAGAACTGGCAGAATGTTATTGCCAATGAGAGATGTCTGCAGTAAGTATAAAACAAATCTCAATCAGCAAACTCATTCACTTAATTCATATTAAAATCAATTCCAAATTTGGTCTTAAAAATAAAAAAAAAAAATCAATTCCAATTTGCAGTCAAGAACAAATTAACGAACAACACCTGAGCACCAGTTTCATATCCAAGAGTTCCACAGAGGAATCAGTGTTCCATTGATTGGAATTACTTTTCACAACCCAGGATTGCACAAAATACAAGTTTCACCAAATAACAGTCGAGGACCTTCCTTTATGTTTCTTTACAAATTCTCTCCTTTTGTAAGAAACTGAAGCAATATGTTCAGAATGCATTCCAAGGGGAAAAGAGATCCTGAGCAACGCTTAGTTGTGAGAACTTGTCTCTCAATCACTAAAATTGGCCTATATAAACTGCCCAAGCAATTTACTAATAGAAATTTCCATTGTAGAGACTTGTTTCCATGAAAAGAAACTCCGTCCTCTCATTCGTTTTATTCCTGAGAATCCACATGCCGCCAAACAGACCAAACCAACAAGACCTAAATACTATCAATTACCAAGGAAATAAAAAGCAAACTTTGATATTGGCAAATGAAAGTCCAATTCAGTCTTTAAATCCATCAAAACGTATCTGGAGACGAGAACAAAGAAAAGCCTGCTCTTTATATAAAAAAAATATACCAATAAATAAAGAATAAAAGGAAAAGAATACCGTGAGATTTGCTGGGAAGAAGCGAAGCGACATCACCATCCGTGAGAATGCATCTTATCTTGTAAAATTCTTCGTCCAGCTACAAATACAACAAGAAGAAGAGATGAGGAAGAGGAAGAATCAGACAATAAGGTTTTTAGAAGGATGTGGAACGTTTCTGATCTGATGAGGAATGAGCATCCTGACCTTTTGGGCGAGGGTGGGATCGACGGAGGCATTTGAGACAGCGGAGTCAATGGAGGACCGAAGCTTCTGGAGACTGGAGTCGATTGAGAGGGCGCGCTGGCGAAGCGACTGCTCCTCGTTGCAGGTCTTGGAAATGAGTGAAGAAGCCGAGTCTTGGAGCTGCTTCGCTTGCTCCAGAAGCCCAGCCGTCTCCTCTACCAGGCTCTGGCAGCTATCTCCGCCTGTGACCCCCATCTACACCTCGGATCCACTGGGATCCGATCGGGATTTCCCGTTGTCTTTGCCTTTTTCTTCTGCTACTATCTCTTTCTTCTTCTTCTATAGATGCCTTTCTTTTAGCTCTTCCGCTTTCAATTTCCTTTTCAATCTTCCTCCCTTTTTTTAATTACTATTATCCGTTATTGTGGAAGGGAAGGGATGCGGGGTTCCGATTTCCTTAAATGGAATGATGTTCATCTGCGTTCTACAAGTTTCGGTCGCAATTAATTTTTTTCCATTTCCTCAGGAGACTGATTCAGCTGATATTTTTTTAAAAATTGGCAAAATCACTTGAATCTTCAATAATTCAATAAAAAAAAAATCTAGTTACAAAATCATTAATATTTTTAATATTTATATTTCAGTCAATACTAAATTTGAAAACTTTTGGATGAAATTTGTAACTCAGGTAGTTACAACTCATATGTGGTAACTGGCAAATGATTCGAGACTTGTGAATGGATTCGGTTGGGTGAGATGGAGTCAGATTTAATTCAAATTTGGATTACTATTTCTTAAATTCAAAAATTATTTATTAAATGAGTTATCAAAATAAATTTAACTTCAATTTGGATCACTAACTATTCATCCATTACTTATTTAGTAAATGTGTTAATTGAATTGGCTCTAATTAAAATTTGGATCAACAATCTTCAGCTTGTTATTTATTTATTAAATGAGTCACTCCTTAAATCCGCACCTCATTAAAACAATCATTTAGTCTCTACTCAAACACATTAAGCCATTTAGTTAAAGAGATTGACCCAATAAATTCAAATTCATTTATCCATTTAATTATTTTCAAAATACACAAAAATGCCAAATATAATAAAAATACCTACAATCATGGTTAGAGTCAGATTTTGCCAAGTTTAAATGCTACTGTTGTATGCAATTTTGTTTTCCATTTTAGATACAAACATAACATAATTATAGTCTTAAAATGGAGTCATATTTATTATGCCAAGACTTGGTTTTGGTCTCAATTGTTTGCTGGACTATTCTTTTGACATTCTAATTTTATTAGATAGTGACGTCTTATCTTTTAGATGTTTCAATCCCTGTACATTTTAAAAGAAACATTTCTAGTGTTTTTTTGAGATAAGCCTATTCCAATGTGAATTAATGATTTTTTAATCCAATTGGGGCGATACATTGTTTCACAAAACCCTGTTACATTGATATGCTAATTTTTAAATCCCCGTACATACATTAGTATAAAATGTACGTACATAGAGTATAATAAAATTATAGAAATAATTTAAAAAGAGAAATGCGGAAAGCTCAGTATGTGCATATTTTATTTAAAAGAATAGTCTTTTATATAGAGTATTAGACCTTTAAAGGTCGAAATCTCAATCCGAATAAAGCACGTTTTAAATAATTTTAAAAATATTAAATAATTTTAGAAATTGAAAAATCAATATACGAAAATACATGATTTAAAATTCAAGTTCTCTAATGTCGCACATATATCTTTTATTAAAATTTATTATTTAAAAATAAATAAATTTTATGAACGAATTCCCATCTCCTCACTTGCTTATAATTTATAAATATATGATCGCCTACTCAAACCATGAAAGCATAACTTATGCTTACTTGTGCGCTATATGTATTCATATTTCATTCCTCAATTTGCAAAACTTAATATGCCCAAGTATATTTTTTACGTTGGGTTTCTACAGTTTTGCATACATAAATTTTTAAAAATATCTTTTAAATTCAACTTATTTGTGGTGAATTCAAATTCTTTAAGTATTTTTAATTCAAATTTCGTTTGTATCACTTTCTTTTGCTTGATTTTTCATTGTTGAATCATATACTTAAAAATTTAAATTACTGATCCCAATTTTATTTTTTTATCATCTAAATTTTTTTTTTTTCATATTATGATCTTATGCTGATGAACTAATCCACCATTTAAGATAAAACAAATCCAAATGTTAATAAAAAAATTTAAAAATTTGGTGGATGACAGATTCATCCATCTTAGAAAAACTATTGTCAAGAATAATGATTTCACTCAGTCTTTGTTAAAGCGAAAGAGTCGACTCTTTTAGGGCCCTCCATGACATAAAAGTATAAAAGCTCTCCTGAAAATTTAAAAAAAAAAATGCTTGTTAAAAATAAAATTAGAAAATGGTGCAATTATGAAGTTCCAATTGACAATCATTGATTAATTATCTTTATTCAAAAGAAATCATCCACTGATTATGATCAGTGCACCATGTCTACATGTTTTAACTTTTCACAATCTGGTTAATTGTAGTTTAACCTTTTTACAAGGAATATAATTAGAGCCGGCTTTGGACATACGTCGTCTAGAGTCACTAGATAGAAAAGGCCCTATGAGATCTTACTCGATCTACGGCACCTGAGATTTTAAAGGATCTCAGGTCGGCACTTACCATGATATATAAATACCATTAGTAGTATGGATGGTTGGCACTTGCCACTGTTCTTATCTAATTGAATCGATCATTTTGTTTTGTTTTTCTTTGTTTTTGTGGAAACGGCAGTCGGGCAGAGTATCTTGGTAAGGTGGGCATCCGCAAGCTCACTTGCCACATTCATGTAGCCATCAAGTGACGGTAGGTCAAGTGTCACTGTAGCAGAAAATGACATGGATCTATGACATGTGACCTCATTTCATGGGTTTCAAGGGATGCAAGTACGTGCCGACCATATTTATTGACTGTACAATGTTAATATCGGCTCATGTATCAGTTTTGATATATTCGATATGAATGATATTGGTATTTTTTTCCTTTAAAAAAATATTCTAGATCGCTCATGGGCCGATGGATATCTCGGCCAATATAAGGGCTGATATTTTTATTTTTTCTTTTCAAATTTTTTTTTTTGAATTTTCAGTTTTTTTTTTTAAACTAAGAAAAAAGACCGATATCAATTATGATAATTAAAAAAAAAAGAAAGATAAAGATATCGATTTCCTAACATTTGTCTTATACATTAAGTTTAATATAATATAAAACGATATTAGATCAAGGTTTTAGATTTGATTTCTTTCTATCATTTCTTAATTTGTCTTACTAGTAATACACGTAATTTATGGGCAGTTTTGTGTATTTGTGGAGATTTAATTTCATCTTAGGATAATTCAAAAAATATTAAACGGTATTGTATGGTTTAGAGCCAACTTATAAAAATGTATCCAGTTCTATCACTACATCACTTAGTTTTGAATCTATAAAATTTAAAACGTTGATTAAATTATACTTAAAATTTTAATCAAATGACGTTGGTCGGTAAATCTAATTGAATTCTTAAGATAATATAAGACATGAGATTAATTATAAGTAGACTCAACCCACTCATGACTGAAGCAGAAAGATCATCAACCGGAGTATTGTAGATCTATGTATCTACTCTTGAAGGTACTCCACACGTGCACGAAGCGTGGGACAATCATAAGCTGGGGTCCCAATGAGAAAGTGAGAGGCTGCTAAAGTTTAATTAATTTACTAAAGCTGGATCCAAATTGGTGTAGTTTAATTGATAATTTTCTTTCTTAGAAAGTGGAAAGTGTCAGTTTTGAGCCCTGGCCTCACCTGGTATGTCATAAAGGCAATGTATATCACTTGTGTGAACCGGTGACTTCTATAGTTCTATTCTATAAAAGCCAAATGAAGATTTTTTAAAGGTAATTAAATGGATTTTTAAGGTTATTATTTGCATCTCACGTCGCCGTTTTGCAAATTCATTTGTTAACCTCTAAATTCTTTTTAAATCTAAAAAAAAAAAAAGAAGCAACCATTGGTAAGAAATTATTCATATCATCAATTGATCCTTTTTTTTTTAAATTTATCTTATTAAAAAAATAATTATACAATTAAAAACAGAGTAAAATTTAAATTCAATTTTTCCACTCAATCTTAATGATTAAAATGATAAAGTAATGCTAGAACTTATGCAAGTGGCTGAAAGTCAGTTTGACATTGAAATTTAGTCCAGCGACAAATCATCAAGTTTATTTTTATTGCGGTGATTGGTTGCTTTTAGTCGATACATTATCTTCTCAAAGAAAATAAATAAATAATGGATTTACTTTTATAAAAACCAAACCTCAATGGTCTGAATCAAGAGATTTAAGTGTCACACCAACGGCCAAATGTCTAGAAAATTTTAAGAAAACCAACCAAAAGAAACCAACCACCTACATACCGACAAACAACCAACCTACCATTCATTTTCACATGCCAAAGATAGCAGAGAAAATTGGCAACGTCATACAAGGGCATTGAAACCTCTAGCCACTGTTATTTATTTAAAAAAAATTACCAGCGTGTCACTCCGACTATTCCTTTAGAACAGGTGCACACCTCCCTACACATAGATACATTGGATTCTTTAATAGGGAATAAAGCCCATAGAGTACTCCAGATGTGCTGGATAAGAATTGACTTCAAGACCTAACTTCTTCAGGCTCGCGTCTTGATCGTCAGACTAATACTCTTAGAGGTATTTTAAAAAAACCTTATTATCATGGTATCTAGGTCAGATATATTAAATTTAAATAAAATTATAAGTTGTTTATGTGTAAAATATAAGCTTTATTAGAGATATCTAACTATCTCACTAATATAAATAAACAAATGGTAAAAGTGAAATTTCACTTTAATAGGCTCTACTTCAATCAAGTTTTTAATTTGAATTAGACAAGATTAGTGAAAGCAGGGGTGTAAATATCGGCCGACATATATTGTATGGCCGATATGATACGTATGGCGATATATATTGTCGATATGGTCCAAAATTGGTTGATTTTGTAAAAGAAAAAAAGAGAAATATATCGGTCAATACCAAATTTTAAACTCGTGAGTGGAAGTATCTAACAACTAAGATACAATGCTTAATTTAATGATGAAAATATATCAAATGGATATTATAAAAGTTAGATCTGAAATTTAAAAATATTCAATCATTTAAATTGATCAACAAAGGGTGTTTATCAAAAAGCATCTGGTACATTTTCACCACAAAATTAAGAAGAATATAAAATTACCGAAATTTGGTAAGCTTGCTGAGTCTCCACATCCACTTCTATTTTTTAAGTAATAATCGTACTTGTACAGTGGTACGCGCGACTAAAGATTTAAGACACTCAAGCAAAGTAAATAATAAAAAATACACAGAAGGTGAATTGATGATTAAAAAATTGAAGTTGTAGACGCCACTGGAATCTAGTTCGATTCAAGGCATAATGGCATATGCCAGGAACTGCAGCAATAAAACGATAGATGGGAAGCCACAGAGATACGATATTTTATTATATTAGCGTGGGCCACACGCACAAGATGTAATATTATAAGAAAAGAATGAGAAAAAGATGGGACTGTATCCTAGCTGTTTGGCTTATACCGCCCAGGATCTTACCTTCCCAAATCTAAATTGATAATGGTCGTGGACTCGGTAGTATATTCCATTTATAATTGAGTTAGGCTAGCGAAATTTTACTAGCGAATGAGATATGTTATTGAATAGATTATGAATTCTATAAGCTTAAATTTATTTGATAGATGGTTACATAGATATAAATATAAAATATTTCACTATTAATTAATGATCTAAGTCGTATAATTTTAGTTTTAAATTTTGATTAGAACATATTATTGATTTTAAAAAAATTAAAATCAAGAGATGGGATAAATAGATAGAGGTGAAATTTCATAAAAGAACTATTTATATAGTCATGTTTATATCAAATCCAACGATGTGAGTTTTAAAATCTATTTAATGACATGTCCGGTTAACGTGTCTCGCTAGAAAAAGTCGGAGTAAAGTTTTTTTAATTAATTTATGATTTTTTTAGCATTTATGACATGTTTAGGGGCAATTATTCTCATTAAAATGATTTTTAATTTTTTTTATATATAGTAAAATTTATAGATTTTTTTCTTCTTTTATTAATTTTTATAGTTTAGTGCAACAAAAAAGTTTTCTACAATCATTCTAATGAAATGTTTCTCTTATTAGGTAGGTGAGACATTTGTTGTAACTTGATCATATTTAAATTTTAGATGATAATGAGAGTGATGATGGCCAACAACATAATAATCATACCACTAATAATAATAAAAGTTAAATACATTATATAGCAAATTCAACCTATATTTTACCTAAGATAGTATTATCATGTGACAATGAGTGCAATTGGGTTAGGCTTTAGTCCTAACCCTCCTCCATGTAACTAGAAATTTGTAACCTAGGACAGCTTAGGTTGCTTCATGGTACGGAGGTATTGAGGCTATGGATATGAGTTGGTTGTGTCATAAGTCAAGTAATGAATCATAAATATTGTATTTAATTAGGTTGGACCAGGGCCATAATTCACAAGTTGCTTAGATAGAACATAGGTCATGGATTGGGTAGGTTGAAATTGAATCATGGATTGATGTACAGGTCATTTGGTTTATTGGTTGGGTCATGGGTCATGGGTCACAGTTGGGTTGAGTTGGGCTATGGTTAGTTCATAAATTGGTAGTAGGTCGATACCTTTCACTAATTTATTATAATAAAAATAAAAACAAATTATACCTAATTTGAATAAAAACAATTGTGTCCACCTCTATTCCATAAAAGAGGAAAATATGTCATTTTTAGATGGTTATGCCATTTTTAGAGAAGCTGATGGTTGCACCATTTCACCAACTATCACTGTCTTCGTATAAAACTATATAATATGAATTCAATGCACAATAGTACAATACATATCAGTTGCACCACCTCCATTACACGTGTGAATTTATAGACTTTATTTAACTAAAAAAAAAAAAAGGAAAATAAAAGAAAAGATATTAAAAGAAATCTACTGGGCCTGAGATCGAGACTGCTTGCCGAATTGGTTCTGTCATGTTTTCAACATTCCTTCTTATTTAAATAATTAAAAATGGAAGAAAGATATTTAAATAGCTGTTATACTCACGTTCAAATATGGTTAAAATCTCAGCCGTTCCTTCCTCAGAAAACTGATCCAATAAAATCAGCTCAGATTCGTTTCCATCCCAAGCCCAATCAAATCTCTGCCTTCTTCTCTTTCCCTGCAAAATTTCATTCGAGAATCCAGGCCCAATATTCGACTGACAGCAGATAGTCGGTTTTGGTAGTTGATTTTATCTCTTAACCCAGGCACATTGCTATTTAAAATAGCATCAAGTCGGCCCCACACCCAGCGTTCACCCACATATTGTTGCTAAACTGGGTTAAAAAATCACGTGGAAGGATAGCTTCCATTTGGGCCTGGAACGGTCCATGCATGCCAAGTTATTGTTGTTTTGAACATTCCTTTGCCAAGTTGGCAGCAGTGGGATCCACATTGAAAGCAGCTGATTTTGTGGACCTATTGCAATGGCAACAATTGGACTCGGCTTTTTTTGGCTTTCGAGGCCCAAAAGAAATCCAAGTGGGTCTAGGTCCAAACTAGTTTAACTGGGCTTTAATTTGGTACAAGTGAGTCAATTAGGATGTGTTTTAGGTCCTCACTTTCCTCTATCAATCCGAGCATAAATTTAGAGATCAAACTCGTCATTTTAATCTAATTGTATCCGTTCGTCTTCGCAGAATGAGTTGGCTTGTGATATCATATAATGGGCTGGGTTGCGACATCCCAAACTGGCTGAGTTTCAGTATCGCAGTATTGTCATTGCAAAATAGGTTGGATTGTAATATTATAGAACAGATTGCAATATCCTTGAGCAGGTCAGATAAGGACAGGGGTATAAATCTCAGTCGATATTGTGCGTATCGGCCAGAGAAAAAAGAAATCGGCTGATACAACCAAGATCCCAGCCGATTTTTTTTTTTAAATATCGGTTGAGGGGCCAGTTGATATCTCAGCCGATATTTTAATTTTTTTTTAAAAAAAGCTTTTATTATTTTTTAAAATGATTTTTTCAAAAAAAAAATACCGAGATTTCCAAAAAAAAGAATTTTGAAGGGAGAAAAAATTCACGTTTTTCTAGGTTTTTCCACTTAAAAATTCTCTTTTTTTTCTCCTCAAGTACCGCCATACTTCCTGTCCACTTTATGCTGGCAACACTAATATCATGAGTCATAAATTTTGACTAAAATGATTTTTTTTAGTTTTGAAGGAAATTTAAAAAATTGGTTGATGTTACTATTATATTGATTACATGGCTAATGCTTATTGTATTGGCGGATATTTAAACCCTTAGATTTAAGTTTTGTGTGGCAAATAGATAGTTTGCTCATAGAAAAATGAAACAAAAATCAATTGCACATGTGGACTCATTGGATAAGGCTTCAATGATGATGATATATCAGCCCATAGGAGGGCCAATGTCACTCAACAGGGGATAGCTTAACTACTAACTTCTTGTCTTAGAAAGTGAGAGGTTGCGAGTTCGAGTCTCTCTGACATTAATTGGTGGTTATTCTGTGTGGGTGTGGAACATCATCTGAAGTGAGAGTTTTAGGAGAACTAACTTAATCCCAAGAGTTTCAAGGAGATTTCTCCCCTTCATTCAAGAAAAAAAGAGTAAGGCACCCAAAATTGGGGTTTTAGGAGAACTAACCTAACTTCAGGAGTTTCAAAGAGATTTTCCCCCTTCGTTCAAAAAAGAAAGAAAGTGAGACACCCGAAGTGAGAATTTTACGAGAACTAACCTAACCATATGAATTTCAAAGAGATTTTTCCCCTTGTTTCAAAAAAAGGAAGAAAAAAAAGAGGGAGGCCAATATGCTTGGCAATGTATATTAACTGTTATCTTGAAATAGGTGTGTGTTGGAATCCATTTTTCCTTTTCAATTGAATGTGTTGAACTTCTTCATACTCTATGCTTCTACCATTACCATTAAGTAGGTGTGGTAATTCATCTGCATGATGGGCTTATGACATCTAAGTCCGATTCATGTATCTGTAAGGAAAATAAAGAATTTGAAATTCCAGGCCTAGTTACACACAAATTCAGGCAATTAATAGCTTATGATTAAAAAATATTGGGTTGGGCTAGATTAGTTATTGGGCTTTAATTCAGGGTGGCCCAAACCATAGTCCATCAAGGCTGGACGTCTGTGGAAAGTAGAAAGATCCTCATGGCTTTGAGTAACAGGCAGAATCTGCTGGCCCTTTTATAGTTTTATGCTTCTAGAATAATTAATTTATTCAGTGCATTTGTTCTATTCAATCTCTAAGCATAAGACATTTCTCTTTTGCCTCTAAGAACATATTCTACTCATTTAAATTGTAGAGTACGAGTTCTTTAACATTCATATTTTCTTTGTTTTTTTAAAAGAAAATTATAATAAACTTAGAAATGGCTGAGGCCCGATGGTCAAGAGGTAGGTCCTGTTATGGCGAAGTTTGGCCCAAGACCCACCTCTATCAAGCCCGAACTCATTTACTTACGCAAAACACGTGCTTGCCCAAAAGGTTTTAATTATATAAAGAATGAGCTTACCTGTTAGAAGCCCATGTGCCCATTGGATACATCTTGGTGGACTAATCCATTTAAAACTAGTTTATAGATATTTTATATCCCATTTCTACTTCTCACAAACCATTTTATTAGCAAAAAAATCTACCATATGAGGAATTAACTTGCACAAATCTACTGTCGTCGATATTTGTGATTTTTTTTAACATAGGTATCTTTAGGGCATGTGTAAACCTACGGGCATGGGTAAACCAACCTCCCAATCCACACACTGATTTAGTCGATGAGAAATAACTTCATTGAGAGTGGTCTGGATGGGTTGAACGTAAATCCAACTCAATACCACGTTTCATGAGGCGAGCGTATTGATAGTCAGACCCATCCTTCTAGGTTAACTAGGCTATGCATCTCCACTATTCATTTAATAAGATTTAATATTTTAAAAGAGAGATAATTATATGCGGGACATCTAATCATAAAAGATCAAAACTTTTGCATCTATTGTTCATTTTCAAAGTTTTATATTTTAAATTTTCAAATTAAATCAAATGAGTGATGGAGATATGAGATCTAACTTTTTTAATAGTAAGATCTCCTGCACATGAACATTTTTTAATAAATAGTGAAAAAACAACATCCAATCTTATTAAAGCCAAATCTCTTATAAATAATATTTTATTAAATATATTACTTCTTTTAATATTAATTATTTGTCTCGTTTAGGTCACTATGTTCCATGAAAGTAAAATTTTCTCTGATTATATTTATTTAATGAAGTTAGCTCCAAAGTTTTTTTCAAGAGCCATTTCTTTCTCACCTCTTAAGCAAAATATATCTTTAAATTAAGAAGACGCGATCCTCGCTGAAGATTGTTCAACAACCAATGTCCACTGATATAAAGCAAATTCTTGGATCTAATTCTCTTGTCACTGTCTAGGCCACCGCATGCACAAAGACACTCTCACTCTTGAGAACATCTACTATCACAACTAGGGCTACAACTTGAGTTGGGTTTTGGCCCGACCAGCATGATTCGACCCGAGAAATCATGCGAGTCAGGTCAAGAATTTTTGACCAGCGGGTCAGGTCGGGTTGAGAAGATAAAAATCCGCATGAAATTCGAGTCGGGCCGGATTGAAGATTTTTCAAGTTAACCCGACCCGACCCAGCTAAAATTAGGCTAAAATGGGTTCAGAATGCGGGTCGGGTTAGAATTCGGATCGGATCGGGTTATAGAGTTCGGGTTGAGAATTCGGGTCGAGTCGAATCAGGTTCTATATATATCCACTCAGACCGGGTTGGGTTTTAAGAAACCCGACCCGCCTGACCCTACTTGCAGCCCTAGACATATGTCCCCTCAGATACAAATGTTCGACCATATAAAATTTTAGAGTTTTTTTTTTTAAAAATACTTCAAAATTTGTGATTTTAGGGTGATCGTATACGTCTAATCAACTTTTTTTTTAAACGAAAATGCCTCTCATACAATTAATAAATAAATAGTTGAGATTTGACACAACCAAAATATAAGTTGCATGGCTGGCTAACTGGTCCTTTGGCTACAAGATACCCACCAGCTATAAAGTGCATCTTGTAGGCAGTCTCGCACCGAAAGTGAGGCCATATGACAATAGCCTTTAACAAAATGGTAATGCTCAATGTTAAGTTGTTTGTCTCATGAAGTAAGATCTAAGTTCGATTCGCATTTAATTCTTTTAGATAATTTCTGATGGAGTTATTTTACATCGACTTAACAATGTATATAGATTGAGAGATTTATATATGTTCGTGGGATTAGTCTCGCCTCTAATATGGGGTTGGGACACATGTAATAAAAAAAATATCACAACCAGGGGTTTAAAAATCGGCTAGGCCGATATATCGGCCGATAATTTTATCTCTCTTACCGATATCGTCATTTTCTCTCTCCTCCGATATCGGAACCGTGAAAAAACTGCAAAAAACCGCAGAAAAGCGCAAAAAATAGTGCGAACCCGTGAAAACCGTAAACCCTGAACCGCGGAAAATCGCGAAAAACCGTGCAAAACCGCCAAAAACTACGAAAACCGTGAGAACCCGTGAAAACCGTAAACCCTGAACTGCGAAAAACCGCCAAAAAACGTGTAAAAACCGTCAAGAACCGTATCGGTGTTAAAAAAAAAAAATACCGATATTTATGAATATCGGCCGATATTGTGACCGATATTTCAGACCGAATATCGGCCATATCGGCCGATATTCGGTATGTACGGCCGATACTTATCGTATCGGCCAATATTACTCGGTTTTAAAAAACAGATATATATCGGCCGATATTTGTACCTTAGATCACAACCATACAATTCTAGTTGTGTTTAATATTTATAGCTTTCGTACTTCTTTTTGAGAAAATACAATCTATAATTAACCCTATAGGAATAGACACCACTTGGGCTCTTTTTTTTTTGGAGATAACATTGGTATCTCCACTCTACATTAGAAGTCAAACTAGTCATACATGTATGTGTGAATCTCTCAATCCACACACGTCGATTAAACTACGAGGAGTGACCTATCGAGATTGAGTGTAAATCAAATTCAAGACTGTGAACATCTTCCCCCATCTTATTTTAAAATAGTTACTATTTGCCCTACCGTGATACTGAGGTGGTCCACCCTGTAATGTGAACTCAAATAAGAATGTAGGATGAAGGGTATAATTAAGTATAAATATTTCCGAGGACGAGAAATGAGAAAATTTCTGCAACACTTGTTTTCATGCGTATGGGCATACTGGAATCAAAAGAGGGAGCTGAGAAAGGTGTATTCAAGAATCAGCAATCAGCCAACAACATTTTGGTACTTGATTCGCCCTCACACTACTTTCAAATTTCTATGGTGGTTGCAGTGAGTTAATAGAAGGAAGGTTTTCAAACAGAAATTGGATGGTCCAAACTCTAAAAACGCTAACCTACAATCACATTTATGAGATGGATGCAGTCGTCTGGCTATGAAGATATTGCTTGGTTGGAAGAGGGTCCATTTGTTTCATCTTCATGGAGAAATACAGGTCTGGTGTGGTGATGTTGTCCTTCATTCATACCCATGAAGGAAAATGATGAAATAGATGGTAGAAAAATTTATTTCAATTTTAATAATTGGGCTTTAGTCCAGCATCATAGAATTAAAAATTTGTGATGTTGATGGCTTTTGATTTTTAGTTTGTCAAAAATGTCTAATTCTGATTTCAAAATGCCAAAGATTATAATGAATTATCTGTAAAAACTAATACACAGTCGGGCGTTTAGTGCGCCCAAGAACAACGGCTTCATGTGGAACCACTTCATGAATCATTATAAATCTAAGGTATTAAAATTGATACTTTTCTCTTTTAAATTTAGGTTAAACATTTTTATATCCATTTGATGCTTCTAATCAGGGTCGAGATATCGGTTTTGAAAACTGACATATATATATATATATAATTTTTTTTTAAAAAAAGAAAAAAAAATAAGAGAGAAAAATATCAACTGATAACGAATTAAGAGATATGATGATTTAATTGACTATTTTTAATAGTTTGGTGAACTCATGATGATCTATTCAACAATACAAATCTTTTTATCTTACGGTGAGCCTTATTGATGCAGCCTGAATTTCAAATCGAGCTTTAATATCAAACTGATGCAGTCCAATTTGAGATTGGACGCACAATAAGCTCTGATACTAATTGATGCAGCCCGAATTTCAAATAAAGCTCTAACACTAATCTGATGTAGTCCAATTGATGTTGTATTGTGAATTTGAATTGGACGTGAAATAAGTGATGGTCGAACCACTCGAACTTTCATTTGACGTGGTGATATACCAAATGTGCTGTAAGCAGTCCTTGATACCTATTGTTGTAGTCTGAGATAACAATTCAATTGCACTATCTAACGAACCACACATGCAGTTTGGAGTCATACCCGACATCTGCTGGATGTGCTCCCATCGAAGAGGAATGTTGTACACACATCTCGAGAAACAAGTGGTCCCAGAGTACCAGTATGCATGATTGAAAACAAATATACAAGTTGCACTTCAAAAAATAAAATTAACTTAAAACACACAAGCAAACTTTGTTTGACTCAATCAATAATGAAATATGATAGGCTCGATTTAGTAACCACTTACAAATACATGAGATAACTATGCTTCCACTCCTTATTATCCCATCCCGATTTAGACTCGAGTACTCCAAATCGAACTCAAATCGTCCCAATTCAGACTTGAATTGTCCCGACTCAGACTCAAATCATGCCTTATTCATGATTCGTGCTCATTTCATTGTTCTCCACAGAGAGTAAGACACCAGTTAGGAGGTATGTCAATTCTCAACAGCATCACCTAAATTCATATTTAAAAGAAATGTGATATTCATGAAAGGTCTACTGGCTTTTTCATGGAACTGAAGGGACATGTGGATCATGCTCTCAATAAAATCGATCAACTATGGGGGGTCTAATCATAGATTTTATGAACACGAATCATTTATTAGTTTTTACTTAATTGTCTTTTTTTTTTTTTTATAATATTAAAATTGATAATTACTACACTAAGATAACTTACTTTCCTCGAGCACATAATCATTTTACATGATGATAATGGTAGTGCGGAGCTAATGATGCAATTTTTCTCTCTCAAATTCAGGTGACTCCTCACCATCGCAATCTTATAATACGACAGAGCCCCTTTAACTAATTTTTTTATTTTCTTTAATGTATTTCCTCTTAATTCATTATCTACTAAATCGTTATATTAAAATATCAGACTCCTTATTCAAGCTTTTAATCTTTAAAAATGTCAAACACACAACTATACACTGAAGATGCTTAGTGTAACATTTGATAAAATGCTCGCGTCCAGTTTGCTATCACTGTACTTTCTAAGGTAGATGGGTCGAAGGGTACATAAGCATTCTTATTTGTCATTAGAAGTGAGACTATTTCTCATTGATATACAAAACTACTTGTAACTTAGGTATAATAAAGATAAAAGTCATGAAGAATTCTAAGATCTTTAATCTTAAATTGAGTGCATGATTTTTTTTACGACGAAAGACTTCAAGATTTTCACTTCTCTACTAGAGTATTGAATATTATGAGGGCCATTTAATCTAAATATTTTTCGACAACCATCTAACATCAGCTGAAATCTGTGCCATAATATTCCTGTTGTGGAAATTCAAGATTTTCTGAAAATTGAAAAAAATCAGGATATTCGCATCTCACCTCCCTTTCAAAAATTTCATTCAGCCAATGTCCAAATCTTTTTCCTAGATCAAGATTCAAAGTTCTTTCATTTTTATATTTGAATGGAATTCATAATTACACCCTAATTTAACCTACAACCATGATAAAATTACCCAAGGTCAAGTTGACCTACCTACATAAGAAAAAAGAAAAAGTAAAAAAGAAAGGACATATCTCATTGAATGGATCAACAAAACAAAAAAACAAAGGAACTGTTTGAAAGAGAACAGGAATCATAGACTACTGAATATGAAAATAGACCTTACATTGATCAATCTCTATCTAATAAAACAAAACCCTAATCCCTTAGAGGACTTTATCCCATCCAAATGGCCCACTGCCAGCTATTAAAGGCATCAGATGAATGGAAAAGAGGCTGCAGTTTATGACTTTTGCTTTCCAATGGCCATTATGAAACAAAACCAGAAATGAAGAAAATCATATCCATCTTGATCCACCAATGTGGGGCCCAAAATCCCATCAGTGCATGGCCCACCAGCACATTGCATCTCACACATAAACCCTCAGTTTTTTACAGGGTTTCAAAGAATAGGACACCACCCCTTACAAAAGAGGCATAAAATGACCTTGACAGCAAAATAAAAAAAATCATGATAGATTTTCATGGGGAAACAAATCGCCTAGTCTTTTTGGGTGGCCCTAACCAGTCCAGTAAGTCTTGACAGCAACAAGGATTTTCTCAGGATTAAATGGGCCACTCTCATGGTCCATTATCCGAGTTGTCCACCTCATTCTCTCTGCTATGCTCTGAACCTTCACTAGAACCTCCACTATATCTCTGAATATCACAGTTCCTTCTGGCCTCAGAATTCTATCCATCTCCAATAAAATGTATGTAATGTCGCACCTGCAGAGGCCAAACACATCAGTACTGTCTAAAGATTTGAAAGAATCCATTGGGCCTACAGCCATGGACTGTTAGAAGCCTAGCTCAGCCAAGGCGTATAGGTCTGATTCTTCAGGCTTAAAATCCACGCATTGCTACGAATTAAGTTGGCTTGATAAAGAATGAGGATTTCTTAGCCCCTCAGTTAAGGAACCTTGCATGTAAATTGTTTGAAACGAATAACTAGCAATAACATGATTTCTGAAATTATATGGTGGGCCTGATCTAGTTTTGACCCGGCCCACCAAACCATTCTACTGTAATTACCATCGTATCATTGGTTCACTTGCCTGTCTTGGTAGATGCTGAAGACGTTGCTCGCATGGATGAGATCATACGTTCTAGGGTATGTCGAGAAGGCTTCGCACCAATTGTGGTATGTCCCAATGAATCCGCGCTCAAAGATTATGCCGAGAGTGTCATGGTTTGAATTTGCAGGAACCACGTTCATGACCCATACTGGCAAGTCCACTAATGCTGCTGCAAAGCCACCAAGGTTGGCATTCATGTCCATTATGTTCCGATATCGTCCTTGAGAGAGTGGAGGAATGGTTCTCTTGTAATATTCTAGCCGCTCCTTCCACAAGCCGTTGTCTTCTTGAAATTTTTCAGCTGTGATGGCAGGAATGGAACCACTCTTGATTCTAGGAGGGATGGCGAATGCTCGAGCTGGCCAGTTCTCCAACTCCCCACCAGCAACTTCACTTGAGCTGCTTACATCTGGTAGTGGGGTAATGCAGGCTTCCATATCCTTAGACCTACAGGGAATCAGAGCTAAATCAGCACACTTTCAGATTAACCGAAGAAAATATGCATTTAATTTGGTTATGATTCATGTTCCAATGGTTACAAACCTAGTAATTAAATTTCATTGAATATTTTAAATTCAAACGGTTGAAAACTGAAATCTAATCTGGATTTGTGATGAATTGATGGGACAATCTTCTTCTACTTACGAACTGACATTTTTATACTTGTAACTCAACCAAGTAGACAGGGCAGATTTTTCAAGTCTTTTTTAAACCTTGGAGAGGATAGAGTGGTTGGTATTTTGAGATTACTACTTCAGTTCCAGATTACACACCAAAGCCAAAACGAAACAGCAAGTGTGGATACTAAGTAGATGTGAATGAAGTGGCAAATTATGTAGAGAATTTTATACAAATTATGTATAGAAAATTTTCCATTCAATGTTGTTAAAAAATTGATAGTAGTAGTGGGCAATGAGATTTACCAGGCTGAATCTGGATTATCATCTTTGCAGATATGGGGTGTCTTATAAACCTTTCTGCTGTTCACACACTTCATGTGGTTCATTGGTTTCTGCCAAACTGAAAGATCGCCTTTTTCATTTACTTTCGTCCAGCATAGGCGCTTTGCGACATCCTCAATTGAATCTTGTTCTTGTTTCAGGTCTTCTTGGGTTCTCTCCCAACCCTTATAATATGTCTTCCAATTTATTGGGGGACCAGAGAGGATCCAATATCCTCCTGGCCTAAGAATTCTGTCTACTTCAATTAGATACAACCCATCTGCATGAAAAAAAAGGTAAAAAGAAAACCAGATTGAGTAATGAAATGGTAGGTTTGTAGTAAATTCCAAACACAACCAAACAGCGTACCGCTATAATAATAATGATGATGATGATAATTCGAGAAAATACTAATGTATTCAAGCCAAGAAATTTGCAATTCCAATACTGTTTTGTAACAAGCTGAGAGCAACCAAAATCAATGAGCACAATTTTTTTAATGAAAACTAAGATGGATGCAATTCTGCATGGATATTTTTCATTTTTCTCTTGATGCCTATTGAAATACATTCGAGGAGTTCTCGATGTGTTTAAAGTCCCCATAAAAAATCCTCAATTCCCATCGACAGTGGATGGCTATCTGTTCCACTGATTTCATGTTGGAACTAACTAGAGGTTGGATACTGCTTTTCTCCAACTTTTCCACCCAAATCAACAATGCATCTGAAAATAATGGAAAGACAGTATGCCACCTAATGTGAGTTACCAGTTTCTGGCTGCCTGCATTGCATAACTAAATGGATGACCATCCAATTTGACAAAATACACTAAATCATTATTAAATTGCTTGAAATATGGGGTACATTCACATTTGGAGAACACCATGCTAGTAGTACAATGTGTGGATCTAAGTCACAAAATCAGACTTAGTTTCTGTTGAAGGAATGGGAAAAAATCACTAGCATCAACATAACCTCAATTAAAATTGCAAGAAGAGTGATTCTTAGATTGAGTTCTGTATTAAATGAGAAATGCGAACACACTCCATATCGATTATATTAGATGGAATTCGCAACTAACACCTTACCATATGCAAACCAAGGGATCAAGCAGCGAGAACAATGAGCCATATCAAAAGCTCTTGCCGGATAGGGCAGTCTTTGTGATCCCATAATGCCAATCATGGACGGGACACCCCGCTCCAATGCAAACTGAACTTGAGCTTCATGTGTATCCCTAGGTGCAAAGGACATTGCTAAGATGTCTCTCTTCAGCAGATAAGCACCCCAACTTGCAACCTACACAACCAGCCAAAACATTTGACTTACAGCATATTCATATATAACATGATCTGGGGATTTTTTGCACAACATATTACATAATCTAGGAAGCCTCTGTTACTCAAGGATGCATTTGGATCACACAAGTTACAAGATGGTTTGAACATTTAGACAAATCAGATGTTTTTTGTCCTGTTAGAACCAGAGATAATTGAGCGCGGTGCTGTTTTTCTATGCTTTCCACCCAAAATCTATATGAATGATGATTTTCAATACTAATTTGGATGAATAAAAAGTTGAACAACAGCAATGCGCTTAATGTGGTTTCCAATATAACTGCCCCAATTATGAAATGCACAATGAATCATATATCATTAATTCATCAAAATATGCAATCTAATTGAAATGCAAGGTATGATAAAAGACATCCTAGAGAATAATTGTAATGGAAAACACCAGAGAGAGTGTCAATGTTCTTACACCACAGCCTGTATCAACTGCTGTTCTGATCTTTCCTGAAGTCAATGGAATGAGCTCATTGATGTCATCAATATAAGCATCTGCTCCCCGGGGAAACATGGTACCTCCACCCGGGAACCTGAATCGGTCACCTTCTACTTGTACCCAATTTTGAACAGCCTTCTCAATGCTGAGCTCTTTATGGGGGATGTTGTCATACCATGCATAATCCCTACAGATGGGCCACTTGAAAGGGTTTTTGTATTTCGGTGGTGCTGGTATCAGGCACATGAGAAGCTCATCCTTTGTAGGACAATGCCTTTCTCTGTACTTGAGCATATTCCTTTCAAACTGCCTCCCCCTCGGCGGGTATTGACAAGGGGTGTATTCGCTGTATTGCATGTCGCAAGGTGGGAAGTTATCAGCCGAGGTAGCAGAATCATTGATGGCCACTAGATGATGTGCTTCAAAATCGAGCGGGCCTGCTGATGAACTCGATTGTAGAGTAGAGGGGGAATTGGTCGTCTGAGAGCTGACATCGCAACCAACTTTATTGACAACTTCAGAACGGTCAGGCAGAGAAGGGCTAGAATTTTGCCAAGCCCCCATTATATAGAAGAGAATGCAGAGACCACTGACACCCAAGATCCAGGGGAGACGCTTCCCTTTTTGATCTAACTGATGATGTTTCGGAGATCCATTGTAATCCTTCGCCATAAAAGCTGCAAGATTTGCATTGATTAGCTTTGGAAACTTAAAAAATCTGCGAATTTGGGTTTCCCCAAAACTCAGGGAACTCATTCAACCAGAGGAAACAGATAGTAATCCCTTCCACCAGAACTTTTTTGCATCAATTGCATTTTAATCAAAAACCAAATTCTAAATGCACCTTAAACCGTGGGAGATAATTAGATATGAATTTACATGAAGCCAAGAAGATGGTAGAATGAAATTAAAAAGAGAGAGAAAGATACGGATCCTGAAATATAGAGGAGCCCTCCTATGTTTACTTATGCACAAGAGACAACTAGTGGCTCTGGAGGATAAGTATGGAATAGAGATGCACGGTAAGGGAGATTCCTAAATCTATTTAAAACAAAGCAAAGAATAACTGATTTTCTGATTAAGTACTCCCAAAGTAAGTACTAAAGAAAAACAGGGAGGAAAACAAATAGAAGAAAGATGATAGAAAGAAGGGTAATGAATATTGAAACTCTGCAACAGTATGAAAATCTCATGCAGAGAAAGGAGAGGACTGAATACTAGTGCATAAACGTAACCCAGAATGAATAATAAACCAGAAACGGAAAACTACTGTCGGAGTTATACAGTGAACAAAAGTAGATAATGAAGGTTTTCAAATTCAAAGCAACCTTGTCATCACATATTATTCAAACAGAGAAAAACAGATGAAGAGGGACAAAAAAACAGGGACAAAAAAACAGAGATCCATGGGAGATTCCATTTGATGGGTTCTTATAATGAAGAAAGGTAGAAAAGCATTACGAAGAAACATAATATGTTGCAACGAAAAGGGAAAAAACTCAAGAACATTCATAAATCATAAATAACAATTGCAGACTCGATTGATTGGTTCTATTGGAAAACAAAAAGTGTTAAAAAAGCAATTTTGAGAAGAAGAAAACAGAAGAAGGATTAAAGGAAAAGAGAAATACTCGAATACATTACTTATTCATTAACAACAACCACATCACACCAATGAAACAAACAACAAGATGGAGACGACTCTAAACTCTATCGCTAGATTAAGAAAAACGAAAATAGTTCAGAAAAAAAAAAAACCCACAAAGCTCTGAAAGTCAGAACTAACAACAGCAGACGATCCACCTTCCAAAATCTCTCAAACTCACCAAAACTCCTTAAAGTTGTCTCGACTTTTCAAAGAAAACGTCTAAAAAGAAACTCCTTGCAGTTTCACCAAAAACAAACGTCCCCAGATGTAATTGCGCCACACCCGACTGTATAAAAGACCACAGAAAACTGATACAGGAACATAGAAGCGTACCTATATTTTACTTCCACCTCTCCTCTTCCTCTCTGTCTCTATGTATATACAAAATATGTATATTGTACTATACGTGGGCTTCGTGCTCCTTTCCCTGTTTTGTTTATGTTTCAGATGCAGATAAGAAGCTTTGAAACTGAGAAAAAGAACCCATGAATGTAAGAAGAAAAGCGAGCAGAAGGGTGACTTTTCTTTTTTCCTTCTTTTTCTTCTTCTTTGTTTTGATTTGATTTTGCAGGATTTGGTCTACCACAAAGAGAGGGGATGGGACGGTGGAGATGAAAAGAGGGAAAGAGGAGAGGAGTGAGACGAGATTGACTGACCGCCAGCCTTTAAAAGCTCAGTTATAGCGGGCTTGTGCTTCGATTTCAATCTTCGTACGTTGAAAAAGCAAACTTGTATATCTATTTCCATTGATTCCGGATGTTACTCTAGTCCTAGTCCTACTCTTCTAACTGTTTTTTTTTTTTTTATAATGCAATATATAATATATATTTTGTGTAAATCATACAAAATAAGACCTTTTAATGATAAAATTTTAACTTTTAGCTCTATAAATTTTGGCCCATAACAAAATTTGTCGAAGTCGAACCCATGTTTGTCAACATGCATGCAGACGTATTTTGCTGTGTGTTGAATCTTACGGTTGGAAGAATGACTCACGAGTAATAACACAAAAGGGTCTTCATACAGATCAACGGCTTTGATTGCTTTGGGGGGAACCACATCAATCAAAAACCAAATAGAAAAGGTAAATGGAGGGCTAGGCTTGAATTCCAACCTTAACTCAAATTCTATTTATAATTTTCTACAGTAACTGTATAGACTCAGAGCACTTAAAAAGAAAGCCTATTAAAGCTCTGGTTTTACATGATCAGAGAGATGCATAAAGATCTTTATCCTAAATAAAATAATCTAAAGAGAACTTTTCATCTAAATTATTATTATAGTTTTGTAAGATAGACCAACAGGGTAGCTTATATTGAAAATCTTGTAAGGGTAGCTCAATTGACAAATATTTTTCTTAGAAAAGAGAGGTCTCACGTTCCAAACTCGGTAGTTACCGGATATATATTTTTTGCGAGAGATTATGTACATGAAGTTTACCTTAGGCTCTTATACTCGGAAAGAGAGAAAGGTCTTAGAGTTTTTCATTAAAAAAAAAGATAAACCATGAAAAATCAATTAGTATATAATAATTAAAGGCCCCAGTTATATACACACTCGATTTTTCTTTCTCTACACATTCGATTTTTATTTTCAAGTGGCAAATTATCATTTTTGGGTGGCAAAATGGGCCGTCTGTTCGTTCGGACAAAAAAAAAATGGAAAGACAAAATGGTAATTTCACTCGATTATTTTGAAATCGAATGAGTAGAGAAAGAAAAATCGGATGTCTATATGGTCGTCAGACATCTGTACCCGGCAACAACGCACCGATACATTACGGCCGATACGCAACATATCATCTATATTGTTACCTGTTTGCCACTAGTAAACTTCAAATTTAGGAGTTAGGGCCCAATGCTCATTCAACTCAACATCTTTGGATCCGACAGGCCCAATCTACGAACAAGGTCCAGGTTTTTTTGATATTTGGAATTTTTGTAGGATATTTTGGGTCAGATTTGGAAGATCGTATTAATTACGGGGCAACTTGTTTGAAGTTTCAGACTTTCAAATCATGTTGTCATCTGATTCCAAATATAAAAATTGGATCTTTGTCTTAAACTAATCGAACTTAATTAATCTTGTCCGCAATCAACGGAACAAATCTGGTCTAAGAACATGCACTTCATGTTTTTCCCTAGGTTAAGAATTTAAGTGTCTCTGACCATCGAGGAACCTTCCAAACCATTACATTTTGTGAAGATTTAAATTAATGGTGGTCAACCATTAGAAGATTGCTAAAACTTCAATTAGTTTTAATTACAAGTTTTAAATAGAGATTACAAATGTGTATTAAGCAAGGATGCAAATCTTGGGTCTTACCGACAGAGATATCTCGGACGATACAGTTAGTATCGGCCATACTTTGATGATATTGGCCGATATTATTAAACATTATCTATTTTTTAAAATTTCATTTCAGTCGTGGGCCCAGGCCAACATCGGCTGAGATCATACGGAGGTGACCGATAACGGCCATATCGACTGAGATCTCAGTTTTCTGAGATTTTTATCTCTGGTAGCAAGCTGAGATGAATGAAGACATAGATTTATTAATTTTATTGTTTTTGTAACATAGATAAATGGATATTGAATTTATCCATTTAGATCATACGGTTTGACAGGACCTCGTGTGAGAATTAGGACGAACGACCATGACTTGAGTAATAAAAGAATAAAGAGAATTGACGTAGGCATCGATAAATTTATTAACTAAAATTGAGAATGCTTTTTATTTTTTCATGATAAATTAAAATTAAAAGTGAAAAAGTAAAATCAAAATATTATCAATTTATTACAATCAAAATGAAGGATAAAATAAAGATGTGTAAAAATATAAATGTCTAAATCAATTTCAATAAATGCATTATTGAAAATGAAGATTTGAGATTTTGTTTGTCGGTACTGACTCCAAATCCAATATTTACTACACACATAGAGCAAAAGAATGTTAAGAGACACTTGTCAAAGTTAAAAGATCCTACCCTACCCTTCTCATTATATTAAATCCATTTATTCACAAGAGTAGTTAGCACGTACCTTCTAATTTAATATATAGACCCATTGTATATCTATCAAATATCTATAATTTCAATTCACATTTATAAATTGTATCATAAATATTTATTGACTATATCATAAGATCTTCTCGGCCTCAAATAAAGAAATTAGATTGCTCTTGCCAAATTCTCATAAAATGGGTCAAACTAATCAAATTTGGAAGGTCCACGTTACTGGCCTCGTTATGCCTAACATGCTCAAATGGGGCCAATTTTACCATCTCTCTGATCTACATCTTTCTCTATTATTCAATGAAGTTGGTACTTGGTATGACCAATGACACACTGCATGTCTTGCATGGAGTGAAATTAGAAAACCTCTGCGGTTAAAACCAACAGGAGGATTTAGATTTGTATAAATAAAGGGTTTTTAGAGCATTCTTCGACTCACAAAAGTATGGTCTAACATATGGAGATGGGTGCATTTGAATGATATTTAGATAGCAACGCTTCTTATGAATAAACATAGAGTCCATTTAATTTAAAAAGTCATTGATTTTAAAGTTAATTTTGAATAGATTTTTAATCCAATGGTAAAATCGAATCAAAATGAGTTTGAAGTGTTTGTTATTATATATAATGCTATGATCACGTATGAGTCGTAGAAACCAGAAACTTAGTATAATACAATCACGTTACCCATGTTGCATGTATACAGCTCTCATCATGCAATGAATGGCAATAAAGCTCGACGAATGAGAAGAAAACACCAGCATTAATATTTCAAATGGAGGAAAAAATAAAAAAACATAGTGGTCTGCCACAAACAGGACATGGTTCAATTGTCTTGTGTATGTTTGGTAGAAAATTTGGTTGGGAAGCGTTGGCGTTGGAAAGTTAATACTAACATGATAGAATGATTTAAATAATAAGCAACTTACAAAGTAATAATGGCCAATTCTACAAAATTTCAAGTGCTTCATCCGAGGACTTATTTGGAGACTAATCTAAACAATTCAAAACATTGTTTCATTGTTGGATTTAACATTATAGTCAATACTTTTTATTTTAATTAAAAATTAAGAATTAGAATAATTTGATGAGACCCCTATTGAACAATATGATAGTCTCTATAATTAATTAACTTTCTAACCATCCATACTCATTATTATTGAGTGAGTAAACACTTTTTTAACATTGCACGTGCAAGAAAATAGACATAATTGCTGGGGTATTTACAAGACCTATTTATCAGCATACTTCAATAGTTAGATATTTTATTACATGTTCAATACATGCTTATTAGAATCGGATATTTCAAAAGATTAGCTAGGTGGAGTGACTCAATTCGTATATAGGTATTAAATTTTTATCTTCTCTTTTACCATCTGTGAGACTGGTTCCCCCACTCACCCACCCACCCACTGCATCCCCTGTTCTTGAACTTTGGGGAGCACTTCCATTGATGGGTTATTTTCCTTTGAGTGATTTTCGTGTGAAAAAGTCCACAGGCAAATAAAAGACAAAACGGGAATTTATCAAAGTCAATGCACCTTGAGAAATGACTTACGGTGCAAAAATCAATTCCCCCTCTTTTAGACAAACATTTTTTCATAGATCATCATGCAAAAATTCTTTGACTAATTTTCCCAGAAAAATGATTTTAAGAATCTAGATTTTAAATTTTTTGATGAAAATAAATATGAAAAATGGATGAGAGAGGGAGAGGGAGAGGGAGAGGGAGAGGGTCTTCTGAACCTCTCTGTGGAATTCCACTTCCACAGGATTCGGACTCGTGAAGGTTAAAAGTGAAAAGAATCTACCTCCTTATCTACTTTTCTGCTTGGCACCTCATGTGCTATAGAATTTTCTTCAACTTTCAATCATATTCTGTACTTGGTTCTAGAAATGAAAGTATAGCACATGCTTCTAGATAAACTCAACCTAACAGCAATAGAAAAATCCCGCAAAACAATCTGGAGAACATACTATTTCATATCCCACCAACAGCAATGGAACGGTTCGATTCCCCCAAAGAATGACTCGTATGAAACCAAAATGACAAGTATGGAATGGTTTGGCCGTCAGGTCTTCTTTTCAGGTGATTCCACAAATACCAATCTTTACAAAATAGAGCTATCTGTCAACGACCAGGCATATTCTCTTTAGTCTTTCTATTTTATTTCCTTGAAATCATGACCATTTTTAGTTTTTAGTTTTTAGTGTTGGGTACGAATGAGTCTCACATTCGTGAGAGGGAGAAAAATACAGAGGCTTACATGGGAGAGAGAAAAATATAGGGGTTTACATGGAGCTCGATATCTCCACCTATCAAGTTAGTCTTTTGGGTTGAAAGTTCAGTCCTATTAGTGGTTTCAGAGCCACAGGGCTCAAGCCACCGATGGATCCCCTAGTTGGGATGGCCGGCAACGTTTACCTGCAAGAGAACTTTGTTCGAGAGAGGAATTGTTGGGTACGAACGAGTCCCACATCCTCCGGTCCTAATGAGAGAACCATGGCATCATTGAAATGGTAATATATCCTACTTTACTCTTCTCTTATCCTAACTCTCTTTTTGGACTCCCTGATCATTTGATCATCTATTTAATTATTTTGGCAGTAGCTGTCAAGCTTTCGATGATTGCAACAACGAGTGGCATTATACCGCATCTTTTCAAGTTATCCTATTTTTATGTCGTAAAACCGTCAACGAATGTTAGAATTTTGGCCGTTAACTGAATAAAAACGTGGCCATATGATGGTAGGAAATGTCACCCAATTAAACAAATATGGTCTACATGATCGAGTATTTCTTACAGCTCATGTAATCTGTCTCTTCCTAATGTCTGTTTTGCAGAGCAGCAGGCAGTCACAGTAGACAGCAGTGGCAAACAAACATCAAGGTGATACCCATGAGAAGGAGTTCCACATATCATTTTCAAAGGCATATCCACTAAATATTCCTGTCCTATCATAGTTTCCTATAAGAACACAAGGTTCTACATGTTTCTTGCATGGGTTAGCTTCCACAGAGCATATACCCTCATAGGAAGGAAGAAATGGAAGAGAAAACAGGGAAAGAAGAAGAAGAAAAAGAAAAAGGTCAAACGCCAAACACCAACGGATCTGTCTCATTCTTCAAGCTTCTGAGCTATGCGGACATGTTGGATTGGGTCCTCATGGGTATGGGAACCTTGGGTGCCATTGTCCATGGTATGGCACAACCCATTGGGTATCTCTTGCTGGGAAAAGCACTTGATGCATTTGGGAGCAACATAAATGATCCCCATGCTATGGTTAAGGCCCTTTATAAGGTAATGTATGGTGGGAGGTGTTGGGACTGGACTTCCAGCTCAAAAGACTAGCCTGATAGGTGGAGTGGCCTAGTCCCGTATAAGTCTTTAAATTTTCCCCCTCACAACCGATGTGGGACTCTCGTTTGCACCCAAACAATCCTTCTCTCGAAAGAGGCTCTCCGGCGGATAGAACGTCGCCAACCAGATCTTTCAACTAGGGGATCCCTGAGCCCAAATGTTGTGGCTTGAGAACCTAGCTTTGATACCAATGTTGGGACTGGGTTGGCGCCACTGTTGGGACTGGGCTTCCAGCCCGAAAGACTAACCTGATAGGTGGAGTGACCCAGTGCATATAAGTCCTTAGATTTTTCCCCTCGATATGGGACTCTCATTTGCACCCCAACAGGAGGGAGAGAGGGAGAGGGGGGAACAAACAAGAGAAGAGTGGAAAATGGAGGAAATTAGGTTCCAGAATTGTAGTGCAATTTCCGCTGTACTGATATTGGTTGGTGTGTTTTCTTTTCATTTTAGGTTGTTCCCTTTGTCTGGTACATGGCGCTTGCCACATTTCCTGCTGGTATATTGGGTAGGTTCTCATTTCATTAAGTTTTTTACTTCCCACTGGGTTGTTATCTATCTATCTATCTTTGAGTTTAGTTATTGGATCAAAGTGATTTTTTATAGGAACAAAGCTAAATCTTTCCAACTAATCAATCCACAAGGGCTCATGTGAGCCCCACATGAAGGTACCTCAAATATGGCACGATAGGGAATCGTTGTAGTGAAAATTCCTCCTCTAGATGAAATTGAAGTTTTGAAGAACTTAAAAGGCAACTTCTATTATCCAATCAAAATGAAACTTTACGGACATTATATACCAATCAAAACTTTTCAAACCCACACATCTATTTGACCTTAGGTCTAGCTCATTTTACTTGACAAACTTGCTTCACTGAGAAAAATGTGTGGGTTTGAAAATGACGTATTGCCAGAAATACTAGACATTTTTGGTAAATTTTTTTGAGTTTTTCAAACTATTCCTAGGAGTAGTTGACATCAATTCTAATTGAATGAGCAATTTGGCTGAGTTTCTTCAGATTTTTAAACCTTACTAAGTATAATGACTAGAACCTTTATCATTAGTTTTTAATACTTTTTTCTTGCATGATTTGTTTGTATAATAGAGGTGGCTTGCTGGATGTATGCTAGCGAAAGACAAGTATCACGGTTAAGATTGGCATTTCTCAAAGCAGTTCTTACTCAGGAGATTGGAGCCTTCGATACGGATTTAAGCAGTGGGAAAATAATTACAGGAATAACAGGTCACATGAATCTGATACAGAACGCTATTGGTGAAAAGGTATAATAACTCAACATTTTTTGTTTCCTTTTGGCACTTTTTGTTCATGGATGCAATCTACACTACTGTTTTGAAACTTGAAATGACTAGTCAGTTTGAGTCGACTCAACTCAACAGGATTTCAGGTCGAGTGATTTGGCAAGTTTCCTGAGTTTCTTCTATTTTTTCAAAAACTCAACTGAGTTTCTTGACAGGAATTTTGACTCAAGTTTGAGTTTTGAGCATTCAAATACTGATCTGCACTATTAAAATGCTGGTCCTCTTCTCTATCATCCAGAGGTCCAAAAAGAAGTGAGAAATTAGGAACCTGAACCCAACATAATGGCTTTTAAATTCGACATCTCAGTCCATTCGATTTTGGCCGAGCTCTAGCAAGTTTGAAATGCTGGAACTATGAATGAAAAATCCACAGCTTGATTTTAACGATGTTCTCTCAATGACAGATGGGTCATTTCCTGTCAAGTTTCTTTGCATTCTTCGTTGGAATCATTGTCGCCTTCGCCTGTAACTGGGAAGTGGGACTTCTTGCATTGTTTGTGTTCCCTCTGATATGTGCAATTGGAGCTACTTACACCAAGAAGATGAACTCTCTCTTTGGATTGAAGATGGTTTATTTGACAGAGGCTACTTCGATGGTAGAGCAGGTAACAACTTTGAGACAAATTTCTTCCCATTTCCATCTCAGGACTCAGAAGAAAGAATATAACTTATTACTTAGCTAAGAGGTACACATCCAAGATCTGATCCTCTGATAAGGTGGACTGCATTGTCAATGTGCCAGCTACAAGGAAGTGACCAGCATAACAATCCTAACCAGTGAATTTATTCAATGAATAAATCTGGCCTTGTGACTGATCATTGGATCTTCTCTTTATTACTGAATCATTTCCTCAGATTCAATGGTTAGGATTCTCTTGCTGTCTTCTTTTGAAACAGGTCACATGTATGATGGGTCCATCTAATTAGCAGCTCAGATCTCTCAAATGTGAATGGTGCAGTTTCAGTTGACATGCCAAATTCTACACTTTCAACTCCCATTTCCATCTGTGCCTCATCCAGGCCAATCATTTTGGCTAGACCACAAGTCACCAGGCAGGCCCTGCATATATGTTGAATGCAAGCTTTAACCTTGTATTTCCCAATCATCCATTTCTTTAGCACACTGAGGTCAACTTACTTGACTAGTCCAGTCAAACTTTTGAACTGGATTAAACATGATGGGGCCAACCTATGGAGCCAATTGAATCTTGCAGCCACATCTGACCAGTGCACAGAAGATTAGCTAGGCTGTGAAAAAAAAATCTCAGATCAAATAATCTGGTATGGAAATGCAGACAATATCTCAGATCAGAACTGTCTTCTCGTTCGTTGGTGAGAGTAGAGCACTCAAGTCCTTCTCTAACTTCATGGAGAAACAATATAAACTGAGCAAGAAAGAGGCACTGGTAAAGGGTGTGGGACTGGGAATGTTTCAAACTGTAACATTCTGTTCTTGGGCTTTGATCATTTGGATTGGAGCAGTTGTAGTAGCCGCCAAGAAATCGACTGGAGGTGATACTATTGCAGCTATTATGAGCATTCTCTTTGGTGCAATGTAATCTCTCACTCTTATACTGATAGAATTTAGATTAGCTTTATCATGATGATAGAATGTAGATTAGCTTTACCTTATTATCTTGATTTTAATTATAATTAAAAGAAATGGACTCTCCTTTGGTGAGAGACTGAGCAGTATTATTTTTCTTCACATGGTATAAGAGCCAAAAACATGATCCTCTACTACATTCGATTTGAGAAAGAAGACCCATTCCGCTCCTTCTCAGTCTCCCTCTGTTGGTTGCAACAACACCAGCAGATGGAGGACATTGATGCTCTAAATTCCTCTTTTCCCATAAACCCCAATATTTTTTTCCCATCTACTTCCGTTGATTTATTGCTTGACTGAAAACCCTTTCTCAAAAAAAAAAAAAAAAAAAATCCTCTCTCTCAGATCTCGTGGCTTCTTCACAAGGAAGACACCACATTATTTTAGATGGTAGTCAGTGCGCTACCTATTCAACAAGTCTTCGCAGCCAGTCAGTGCGCTGCCTATTCAACAAGTCTTCGCATCCAGTCATGAGCTGCCATCTCCTCTTTGTAGCCAGTCAGTGTGCTGCCAGATCATACTATTAATAGTCAATCAATGTATTGCTCATTCACATCTTCTCTGGCCAGTCAGTATGCCACTTTTCATCTGTCATTCCTGCCATTTCCAAAATTTGCACATGCTACAGCTTGCAGGGGCGTAATAGAATTTAGACTAGCTTTATCTTGATGATAGAATTTAGGTTTCCTTTATCTTGATGATAGAATCTAGATTATCTTTACCTTGTTATCTTGATTTTTATTATAAATTAAAGAAATGGACTCTCCTTTCGTGAGAGACCGAGCCATATTATTTTTCTTCACATATACGAACATTGATGCCATTGTATACAAGATATTTTTGCTGATAGAAGTGTTTCTGTAAAAACTGCAGATCATTTACATATGCTGCACCGGATCTGCAAATCTTCAATGAGGCTAAGTCTGCAGGAAATGAAGTTTTCCAAGTGATTGGGAGAAAGCCAAGCATAAGTTATGAAGCAAAAGGAGCGACATTGGAGATTATTGGACACATTGACATTTGCAACGTGCACTTCTCTTATCCATCCCGTGCAGACAAGATTATTCTTCAAGGGTTTTCTCTGTCCATCCCACCTGGCAAAGTCGTGGCTTTGGTAGGCAGCAGTGGGTGTGGGAAAAGCACTGTAATTTCCTTAATAGAAAGGTTCTATGATCCATCCAAAGGTTTGCTGCAATTTTCTGTCCTCGTGTAGAGCTGGTTAAAATTGAAACAGATATGCATGAATCTCATTTTTAGACCTCTAACACCCACGAATTGGATCTTTACCTACTTTTGCCCCATTCTAAATTAACTGTTGGATTAAACTCTTTTCCTATGACCATTTTTGAGGTGGGCATTAATATTCTCACTTCAAACATTAAAGTGCACCTTTTATGGGATAACATGTATGCATGGTACAACTATAGATGTATTTACAGTATATACTTAACAAGATTAGCAACCTTTCAGGTGATATTTTCATTGACAACTACAACATCAAGGATATTGATCTGAAATTTCTAAGAAAGAGCATAGGAGCAGTTTCGCAAGAGCCCTCACTCTTTGCAGGAACCATCAAGGATAATTTGAAGATCGGTAGAATGGATGCAAGTGATAAACTGATTGAGAAAGCAGCTGCAACAGCTAATGCACATAACTTCATATCCCAACTTCCAAATCAGTACTCAACAGAGGTCAGTCTACATGGAAATTTCCAAAAACTAATTGTAAAACTAAGCCAAAATTTGGAATATCAGATGTCCAGTCCCCCACCATCATGACACTGAAAATGATCTTCCATGGAACATGTGCAGAATAAGGTCATTGCATGTGAATCCCATCGACAACCAATTCTTACATGAAGATAGTTGATGGTTTAGTTGGGTCGTACCGCTACTCCTTTCCAATTTTTGATTAAGATTGTGAAGCATCGTGTTGGGCATTGAAAGCAACTTTGATACCCTTTATATGCTGAAGTGTAACAAATTGAGCTATGATAGAGTCATCATAAATAGGCAGGAGGCCCATTTATGATCAAAAGTCCACAGCATAAGTAGGAAGGAGGGCCGCCTCAGGAATGCACAATGATTTTTGAATTTGAAACATGGTAAAGGAACTCAATACTAACCTCTAAAATTTATAAATTGGAGAAGAAACCCATTTAGGTTGGATTGAGATAAGTCTTTTTGATGAACAACAATTTTTAAGTCAGATGTTGTATGTATTGTATATTATGTACACAACAGGAAAAAGATGATAAATTGTGTATTAATTATTTTGTTCAGGATATATCATTACTAAAATCACTTCTCATCTATGCATATATAGAATGCTTCACTATGAAATAATTAATAATTTCACTCTTAGTTGTCTTCGTTGTGTTTCTTTTGACATTGGAGATGCCCTTTCAGCTTTCATAGGATTAATTTTCTGACAAAAAAGAAGATTAGCATTTTGATGCAGTTCATGTCTAATGGAATGGGTTTCAGGTAGGTGAAAGGGGAGTACAGCTATCTGGAGGACAGAAACAGAGAATAGCAATAGCAAGAGCGATACTCAAAGATCCTCCAATTCTCTTGCTTGATGAGGCAACAAGCGCACTTGATTCTGAGTCAGAAAAGCTGGTTCAGGATGCACTTGAGAGAGCAATGCAAGGGAGGACTGTTATCTTGATTGCCCACAGAATGTCGACTGTTATTAATGCAGATATAATTGCTGTGGTAGAGAATGGAAAAGTTGCAGAAACAGGAAGACATAGTGAATTACTTGAAACTAGCAAATTCTACCATAGCTTGTTTAGCATGCAAACACTTACAACTGGAACTGAGTCAAGGTCTGTTTCTGCTACTAATGCCACTGTATGAATGCACTGAACACTGTCTATTGGAATTCACAAATTTCCATTGCTATTTGAAAATATTAAATAGTTATTAGAATTCTTATCATTGAGCACAATGGATTTGGACTATCCATTCAGTACAATGTACTCTTTGTGGACAATCTTACAAAAACCACGCCTATCATAATATTATGCTATCTGGTCAAGAAACAAAAACTGGATTGCCAGTAATTATCCATGCAATTGAGACCCTGAAAATTGGACTTCAGGGGAATGATAAATGCAGATTAGCAAAAAAATTGAAAATATGTATTGGGGGAGGAAGGGAAAAGACCGCTAGATATTATCTTTTAACTTGTATAAAATGTTGGAATGCAGAGATATGGGTCCAACTGAAGAAGCTCGCGATCGGAGCCACGAGATATTGCCCCAATCTGCTGAGTTTTCCAAGGATTCAATCTCAAAGGAGATGAGTTTTGAGCTACATGTTCCTTCCATGCAAGAGAAACAAAATATCAGAAGAGAAACAGTTCCTTTCTTCAGAATTTGGTTTGGGTTGAATAAATATGATATTGGAAAGACCTCTTTGGGCTCTTTTGCAGCAGCTCTGTCTGGTTTCTCAAAGCCTGTTTTTGGGTTTTCCATTATGACAATCGGAGTAGCATATTATAAGCATGATGCAAAGAGCCGAGTTGGATGGTATTCATTAGTCTTTTGTGTGATAGGTCTGCTGGCATTAGGAACACATACCATACAGCACTTTTTATATGGTGTGGTTGGAGAAAAGGCCATGAGAAACCTCAGAGAAGCTTTGTATTCAGGTACCATCTTCTCCTCCTTCTGCATCCCCAAGGATATAATTCTTGATACTAACATAAATGTGAGACTTATTCTTGTCATATAAGCTACTGCAGTAATTCCTTACAAAAACAAATGATGATTCAAGTTTTTACCTTCATATCATATAAATTTGGGTGCTTCGGAAATCCCTCAAAAAATTGGCATCTACCATTTACTCTGATGGAAACAGAAATAAAATGTTCTTTAACTATTAGAAGCATATGTTTCACATCAGCATAAAGTCAATTCACTTGGATTACAGGAGATTGTTCAAATCAAAATCTGCCTTTAACTGTTGAGAAACCAACGCATCACACTTCACAGAATCCTAAAGAAAATTCCATATCCAATTGTCATTTGGACTGCATGCAAGAGCATCCTAAAATAAATGCTTCTAAATTATTCTAAAGATGGAACATGCTGATGTCAAATCTTATAAATCAATTTTCAACTCATCCACTTGTGCACTAACATGTTTATTTGGTAAAATCTTGCAGCTGTACTTCAAAATGAGATTGCCTGGTTTGAGAAACCTGAAAATGGTTCAGGCTTCCTCACTTCTCAGATCATCAATGATACTTCCATGGTGAAAACCATAATCGCAGACCGTATGTCTATCATTGTCCAATGCATATCTTCCATTATAATAGCAACCACAGTCAGCATGATTGTTAATTGGAGAATGGGTCTAGTTGCATGGGCTGTCATGCCCTGCCACTTCATTGGAGGTCTCGTACAAGCCAAGTCAGCAATGGGATTTTCAGGTGACACTGCTATTGCTTATCAAGAACTTGTTGCTCTTGCTTCTGAATCTGCTACCAACATCAGAACTGTCGCCTCTTTTGCTCATGAAGAACACATACTTGAGAAAGCAAGGCTCGCTTTGTATGGACTAGTAATAAGAAGTAGGATACAAAGTCTCAAGTTTGGAATGATTCAAGGATTATCTCTTTGCTTGTGGAACATTGCCCATGCCGTTGCCCTGTGGTACACTGCCGTTTTAGTAGATAGAAGACAAGCAACATTTGAAAATGGAATCAGATCATATCAGATATTCTCCCTAACTGTCCCTTCTATCACAGAGCTTTGGACACTCATCCCCACAGTCATCTCAGCCATCAAGATACTAACACCGGCATTTGAAACACTTGATCGAAAAACAGAAATTGATCCCAATACGCCAGACAATCAAAACCAAGAAAGGATCAAAGGTAGGATCTGTTTTGAAAAGGTGAGTTTCAATTACCCATCGAGACCAGAAGTGACTGTACTGAACAACTTCAGTCTATCAATTGAAGCTGGATTGAAAGTGGCATTAGTGGGGCCCAGCGGGGCGGGAAAATCATCCATTTTGGCTCTTTTATTGAGGTTCTATAACCCAAGCCATGGAAGGATAACGATAGATGAGAAAGATATAAAAGAATACAATCTGAGATGGTTGAGAACACAGATAGGGCTAGTGCAACAAGAGCCACTCCTCTTCAGTTCTTCAATCAGAGACAATATCTGGTACGGAAATGAGAGTGCTTCAGAAACTGAAATTGTCCAAGCTGCAATGGAGGCGAACATTCATGAGTTCATCTGCAATTTGCCAGATGGCTACGACACAGTTGCGGGGCAGAAGGGCTGCCAACTTTCAGGTGGACAGAAGCAGAGAATAGCCATTGCAAGAACTCTATTGAAGAGACCAGCAATTTTACTTCTGGATGAAGCGACAAGTGCACTTGATACAGAGTCCGAAAGGGTGGTGATGAGTGCTTTAGAATCAATAAAACTGAAGGATTTCAGATGCACCCAGATAACAGTTGCACATAGACTTTCAACAGTAGTGAATTCAGACACTATTGTAGTAATGGACAAAGGTGAAGTGGTCGAAATGGGCAGCCATTTGAACCTTTTAGCAGAAAAGAATGGTGTATATGCAAGATTGGTCCATATACAAAGCTTAGAAGTTCATTAAATTCTACATTATAGTTGTACTTTTTCAGCTATGCCGAAATCGATCAAGCAATAACTTATGTGATCTGTCCATTTGTAACATGGAGTTGCATAATCCAAAACATGAATGTTTGCATTTTTCACTACTATTTTCTGATAGTCATTATTCACCCGATTGTTCCAAACTGGACAGCAGAATGTCCCTAATAAAGTGACCCATGCCTACTGGCTACCGATTCCCTCTTTTTTCCAGACCCTTCGTTCGATTGTACTTTTTCAGCTATGCTGAAATCGATCAAGCAATAACCTCTCCATTTGTAACAATGAGTTGCATAATCCAAAACATGAATGTTTGCATTTTTCACTACCATTTTCTGATAGTCATTATTCACCCGATTGTTCCAAACTGGACAGCAGAATGTCCCTAATAAAGTGACCCATGCCTACTGGCTACCGATTCCCTCTTTTTTCCAGACCCTTCGTTCGATTGTACTTTTTCAGCTATGCTGAAATCGATCAAGCAATAACCTCTCCATTTGTAACAATGAGTTGCATAATCCAAAACATGAATGTTTGCATTTTTCACTACCATTTTCTGATAGTCATTATTCACCCGATTGTTCCAAACTGGACAGAAGAATGTCCCTAACAAAGTGACCCATTGTATATCTCGGTGATATCTTGATCAAGTATGGGCAATACGAGATCAAATCTGCAAGGACAATCCAAAAACAATACATTTTCACCAATATTTGGATCCCTGATATAGATTATTTTCAGTATATAAATTCCAGCTTGCCTTTGGAGATTTCCTTACGTGCTTTATAGCTGTTCTAGAAAAACAATTTTTTCATGGATCATCATGGAAAAATTCTTTGACTATTTTTTTCCAGAAGAAATTATTTTAAGAATTTCGATTTTAAATTTTTTGATGCAAATAAACATAAAAAACGGATGAGAGAGGGAGAGGATGCTCTAAACCTCTGTGTGGAATTCCACTATTTAACAGCCAAAGTGGCAAACAATCTACTTCCTCATCCACTTTTCTGCCTCGCGCCCCATGTGCTATAATTTTTTCTTCTACTTTCTATTATATTCTGTACTTGGTTCCAGGAATGAAAGTATAGCACATACTTATATATGAACTCAACCTAACAAAAATAACTCTGTATGATAAAACTTAGCTAAACTGTCCAAGGTGATGAAGTGAATAATTTTAATAATTTTATTTTGACCTTCTATTTAATAGATTTAAATTGAAACAAGAAATGAGCTGAATGTAGCTTAAGCACAACTTCCCATTGTTTAATTATTAAGTGGAGGCAGTCATCTTCATCATCATAATCCAAGATCCTTAATTCTACATGCAAATATCACAAGTATAGTTATATGGTGCAAGGCAATGGCCGTGACTTTTCATAACCATGCCAGCAGAGGGGATTGAAGTGTTTATGGAGTAAGTTTAAAATTTTGGGTGATGCTAAATTTTTGCATTTGGCTAATCTAAATTTTGAATTCTGTTTGGTGGGATTGTTGAAAGCCAAGGAGACCGATTTTCTCCTTCAAACTGTGAATAAAAAACCTGCAAAGCATGCTCGAGAACATACTATTTCATATCCCACCAACAACAATGGAAGGATTCGATTCGCCCAAAGAATGACTCTCGTACGCAATGACTCTCGTACGCAATCATAATGAGGAGTATGGAATGATCTTCTTTCTAGTTGATTCTGCAAAACCCAATAACAGACTGTCTTTAAACATCATTGTTCTTCCACTGATGAAAACTAATAAAATAAAGCTGTCTGTGAATTGAAGAAAACCATGGTAACATTCTTACTTAATTGAGAATGTTAACATGGTTTTTTTCATAGTATTAAAGTTAAATATATAGCGTACATCAATAAATCTTTCACAATATTTGAGGATCCTAATTTTCTAATTGAGATAGTTTGATAATCTCCCATAATCTGTCATAATCCATTCACAATCTAATCACAGTCAACCATAATCTAAATAATATATTTTAACACATCTTAACAATCCCCTCAAACTCAAGTGGATTTCACTTGAGTTTGACCTTATTTGACGAACCATTGATAGGATGATGCTATCTAATGGAGTGGAAGAAGACCTAGGAGTCCAAATGTGTCGGTGAAGTCAAGAACAGAACCAACGTGCTACATGTATAAAGCAAATTGTGGATGAATAGAAGTAGAGATTGTCGTGTCTAGCACATGAGATACAGAAATCCCAATGATCTCAACCACTTGAATCATAGTCAAAGACAGAAGTAAACAAGTATGAAACAAATGACATTCTATTTCAGAAACAGAAATTTTCACATCATATCGAGAATGACTTCTACTTCAAGAATATTAACATGGTTTTCTTCCATCAACTACTGATCATATTCTCTTTAATCTTTCTATTTTATTTCCTTGAAATCAAAATCATTTTGGTTTTTAGATCCATGACATCATTCAAATGGTATTATCTATTATATCCTACTTTTCTCTTATCCTCTCTTTTGCACTCCCTTATCGTTTATTCATCTATTAATTTTTTTGGCAGTAGATGACAAGCTTGTGACGATTATTGCAACAACGAGTGGCATCTTTGTTTTAAAACCGACAATTGAGGTCAAAATTTTGGCCGCTCACTGAATAAACATATGATGGTAGGAAATGTCACCCAATTAAACAACTATGGTTGACATGATCAAGTATTTCAAAAGAACAATATACGTCTCATGCAATCTGTCTCTTCCCAATGTCTGTTTTGCAGAGCAGCAGACAGCAGTAGCAAACAAACATCAAGGTGATACCAATGAGAAGAAATTCCACATTTCTTTTTCGAAGGCATATCTACCAAATATTCCTGCCGTCAATAGTTTCCCGTAAGAACACAAGGTTCTTCTACGTGTTTCTTGCATGGGATTAGAGCATAAATCCTCATAGGAAGGAAGGAATGGAAGAGAAAACAGAGAAAGAAAAAGGTCAAATGCCAAACACCAACGGATCCGTTTCATTCTTCAAGCTTCTTAGCTATGCAGACGTGTTGGATTGGGTCCTCATGGGTATGGGAACCTTGGGTGCCATTGTCCATGGTATGGCAACACCCATTGGGTATCTCTTGCTGGGAAAAGCACTTGATGCATTTGGGAACAACATAAATGATATCCATGCTATGGTTAATGCCCTTTATAAGGTAATGTATGCTGGGAGGTGTTGGGACTGGGCTTCCAGCCCAAAAGACTGAACCTAATAGGTGGTGTGACCCAGTCCCTAAGTCTTTAGATTTTCCCCCTCATAGCTGATGTGGGACTCTCATTTGCACCCCAACAATCCCCACCTCAAACGAGGCTCTCCGGCAGATAGAATGTCGCCAATCATCCCGTTCAGCTAGGGGATCCCTTGAGCCCATATGTTGTGGCTTGGGGACATAGATTTGATACCAATGTGGGGAGACAAACAATAGAAGAAAATATCATGCAGAATTGTAGTGCAATTTCTGCTGTACTGATATTGGTTGGTGTGTTTTCTTTTCATTTTAGGTTCTTCCCTTTGTTTGGTACATGGCGATTGCCACACTTCCTGCTGGTATATTGGGTAGGTTCTCTATTTCATCAAGTTTTTTCTCCTCACTGGGTTGTTAGATCAAAGTAATTTTTTATAGGAAAAAAACTAAGACCTTTCCAACTAACCAATCCACAAGGGCTCATGTGAACCCCACATGAAGGTACCTCAAATAAAGCACCATTTGGTATCATTGTACTGTGTGCACACGCGAGATGAAGTTGAAACTTTGTGGGCCTTAAAAAACAAAACTTCTCTTATTCAATAAAAAGGAGATTTTATAGACAACATATACAAATCAAAATCTTTCAAACCCACCCATCTACTTGAGTGGAGATGTACCTTATTTTACTTGACAAACTTGCTTCACTTGGACAAATGCGTGAGCTGAAGGAAGCTTGTCAAGTAAAATGATGTATGGCCAGGAATATTAGACATTTTTTGGTAGATTTTTTCCAGTTTTTCAAACTATTCAACGAGTAAGTTTTTTTTTGAAATGGTTCATAAATTAATATATAAAGGGCACCAGAGGTGCAAATACAAAAATAGATAGAGATTTGAAAGCTTCAAGCACGAGTAACAGAAATCTTTTTGAAATTCTTCAGATTTTTAAACCTAAGTAATGACTAAGCTTTTGTCATTAGTTTTTAATACCTTTTGCTCGCCTGAATTGTTTGTATAATAGAGGTTGCGTGCTGGATGTATGCTAGCGAAAGACAAGTATCACGGTTAAGATTGGCATTTCTGAAAGCAGTTCTTTGTCAGGAGATTGGAGCCTTCGATACGGATTTAAGCAGTGGGAAAATAATTGCAGGAATAACAGGTCACATGAATCTGATCCAGAACGCTATTGGTGAAAAGGTATAATAACTCTACATTTTTTTCTTCCTTTCTTCTTAAGGAACCTTTTGTTCATGCAATCTACACTATCGTTTTGAACTTGAAATGACTCCGGCGAGTCATTTTGAGTCAACTCAACTCAACAAGATTTCAAGTCAAGTGTTTTGGCAATGTTTTCTGAGTTTTTTTTTCTAATTTTTCAAAAACTCAGCTGAGATTCTTGACTCTGAAATTGCGACTCAAGTTCGAGTTTTGAGTATTCAAATACTGATCTACACCATTGGAATAGGTGGCCCTCTTCTCTATCATCCAGAGGTCCAAAAACAAGTGGGAAATTATGAACCTGAACCCAACACAAGGGCTTTTAAATTCGACAACTTTGAAATGCCTTGCATTGGTGGCCTGACGCTTCATTAAATTTTGTTTTGGCTTGAAAAAAAAAATCAAACAAGTCAACAACAACAACAACAAATATGATACAAGAGCCACAAAAACATAATTTAACAAATATAGATATTAAGCAGTTTATTATTGGTAGAGAAAGAAAAATCCACAGCTTGATTTTAACGATGTTCTCTCGATGACAGATGGCTCATTTCCTGTCAAGTTTCTTTACATTCTTCGTTGGAATCATTGTCGCCTTTGCCTGTAACTGGGAAGTGGGACTTCTTTCATTGTTTGTGTTCCCTCTGATATGTGCAATTGGAGCTACTTACACCAAGAAGATGAACTCTCTCTTTGGATTAAAGATGGTTTATTTGACAGAGGCTACTTCGATGGTAGAGCAGGTAACAACTTTGAGACAAATTTCTTCCCATTTCCATCTCAGGACTCAGAAGACAGAATATAACTTAATACTCAGCTAAGAGGTACACATCCAAGATCTGATCCTCTGAAAAGGTGGACTGCATTGTCACAAGGAAGTGACCAGCCTAACAATCCTAACCTGTGAATTTAATTAATGAATAAATCTCGCCTCGTGACAGATCATTAGATCTTCTCGTTATTAATCATATCCTCAGATTCAATGGTTAGGATTATCTAGCTGTCTTCTTTTGAAACATGTCACATGTATGATGGGTCCATCTAATTAGCAGATCAGATCTCTCAAACGTGAATGGTCCCATTTCCTTCTGTGCCTCATCCAGGACAATCATTTTGGCTAGACCCAAAAGTTGGCATATAAGTTGAATGCAAGCCTTTAACCTTATATTTCCCAATCATCCATTTCTTTAGAATACTGTTGTCAACTTTCTGGCTAGTCCAGTCAAAACTTTGGAACTGGATTAAACATGATGGGGCCAACCTATGGAGCCAATTGAATCTTGCAGCCACATCTGACCAGTGCACAGAAGATTATCTAGGCGGTGAAAAAAAAAATCTCAGATCAAATAATCTGGTATGGAAATGCAGACTATATCTCAAGTCAGAACTGTCTTCTCCTTTGTTGGTGAGAGTAGAGCACTGAAGTCCTTCTCTAACTGCATGGAGAAACAATATAAACTGAGCAAGACAGAGGCATTGGTAAAGGGTGTGGGATTGGGAATATTTCAAACTGTAACATGCTGTTCTTGGGCTTTGATCATTTGGATTGGCGCAGTTGTAGTAGCCGCCAAGAAATCAACTGGAGGTGATACTATTGCAACTGTTATGAGCGTTCTCTTTGGTGCAATGTAATCTCTCACTCTTATACGAACATTGTTGCCATTGTATACAAGATATTTTCACCGACTGAAGTGTTTCTGTAAAAACTGCAGATCATTGACATATGCTGCACCGGATCTGCAAATCTTCAGTCAGGCTAAGTCTGCAGGAAATGAAGTTTTCCAAGTGATCGGGAGAAAGCCAAGCATAAGTTATGAAGCAAAAGGAACGACATTGGAGATTATTGGACACATTGACATTTGCGACGTGCACTTCTCTTATCCATCCCGTGCAGACAAGATGATTCTTCAAGGGTTTTCTCTGTCAATCCCACCTGGCATAGTCGTGGCTTTGGTAGGCAGCAGTGGGTGTGGGAAGAGCACTGTAATTTCCTTAATAGAAAGGTTCTATGATCCATCCAAAGGTTTGCTGCAATTTTCTGTCCTCATGTAGAGCTGGTGTAAATTGAAACTGATACATGCATGAATCTCATTTTTAGACCTCTAACACCCATGAATTGGATCTTTACCTACTTTTAACCCATTCCAATTTAACTATTGGATTAAACTCTTCTCCTATGACGACATTTTTGAGGTGGGCGTTAATATTCACACTTCAAACATTAGTGTGCACCATTTTATGAAAGTTTTTATGGGATAGCATGTTTGTATGGTACAACTATAGATGTATTTACAGTTAATACTTAACAAGTTAGCAACCTTTCAGGTGATATTTTCATTGACAACTACAACATCAAGGATATTGATCTGAAATTTCTAAGAAGAAACATAGGAGCAGTTTCGCAAGAGCCCTCACTCTTTGCAGGAACCATCAAGGATAATTTGAAGATTGGTAGAATGGATGCAAGTGATGAACTGATTGAGAAAGCAGCAGCCACAGCTAATGCGCATAACTTCATATCCCAACTTCCAAATCAGTACTCAACAGAGGTCAGTCTACATGGAAATTTCCGAAAACTAATGTAAACCTAAGCCAAAATTTGGAATATTAGATGTCCAGTCCCCCACTATCATGATACTGAAAATGATATTCCATGGAACATGTGCAGAATAAGGTCATTTCATGTGAATCCCATTGACAACCAATTTTAGATTAAGATTGTGAGGCATCATTTTGGGTATTGAAAGTAACATTGATACCTTTTATATGCTGAAGCGTAACAAACTGAGCACTGTCTGTAGTGATAAGCTATGATAGAGTTATCTAAAATTTATGAATTGGAGAAGAAACCATTTAGGTTGGATTGAGATAAGTCTTTTTGATGAACAACAATTTTTTAGTCAGATGTTGTATGTATTGCAAATTATGTACAGAAAAGGAAAAAGATGATAAATTGTGTATCAATTATTTTGCTCAGGATATATCTGTAGCACCCCCACCCAAAGGTCCCACATTGGTTGGGAGCTTGGGTGGTGGGGGCTTTATTTGAGAGGGGGCAACCCTCCCCATTGTGAGGCCTTTTGGGCCTGGACATGTGGGCCAGGGCCCAAAGCAAAACCATGCGGGTCGGGTAGGGCCCAAAGCGGACAATATCACGATGGAGTAGGGTCAGGTCGTTATAAGTGGTATCAAAGCAAGGCTCAATACTCGGACTGTGAGGGCTCTCTACTTGTGTGACTTTCTTGCCTGTGTGTGGACCCCTATTAGTATGACGAGACAGAGCCGAGGACGGCTCTGATCTTAAGGGAGGTGGATTGTAGCATCCCCACCAAAAGGTCCCACATCGGTTGGGAGCTTGGGTGGTGGGGGCTTTATTTGAGAGGGGGCAATCCTCCCCATTGTCAGGCCTTTTGGGCCTGGCCATGTGAGCCAGGGCCCAAAGCAAAACCGTGCTGGTCGGGTAGGGTCCAAAGCGGACAATATCACGATGGGGTAGGGTCGGGTCATCACAATATCATCAATAAAATCACTTCTAACATCTATCATATATAGAATGCTTCACAATGAAGGAATTAATAATTTCACTCTTAGTTGACTTGGTTGTGTTTCTTTTGACATTGGAGATGCCCTTTCAGCTTTCATAGGATTAATTTTCTGACAAAAAAAGAAAAGAAGATTAGCATTTTCATGCAGTTCATGTCTAATGGAATGGGTTTCAGGTAGGTGAAAGGGGAGTACAGCTATCGGGAGGACAGAAACAGAGAATAGCAATAGCAAGAGCAATACTCAAAGATCCTCCAATTCTCTTGCTTGATGAGGCAACAAGTGCACTTGATTCAGAGTCAGAAAAGCTGGTTCAGGATGCACTTGAGAGAGCAATGCAAGGAAGGACTGTTATCTTGATTGCCCACAGAATGTCGACTGTTATTAATGCAGATTTAATTGCTGTGGTAGAGAATGGAATAGTTGCAGAAACAGGAAGACATAGTGAATTACTTGAAACTAGCAAATTCTACCATAGCTTGTTTAGCATGCAGACACTTACAACTGGAACTGAGTCAAGGTCTGTTTCTGCTACTAATGCCACCGTTTTGAATGCACTGAACACTGTCTATTGGAATTCACAAATTTCCATTGCTATTTGAAAATATTATAGCCTTGATTTCAAAAAAAAATAAGTTACTAGCATTCTTATCATTGAGCACAATGAATTTGGACTATCCATTCAGTACAATGTACTCTTTGTGGACAACCTTAGAAAAACCACGCCTATCAAAATATTATGATATCTGGTCAAGAAACAGAAACTGGATTGCCAGTAATTGTCCATCTAATTGAGACCCTGAAAATTGGACTTTGGGAATAAAAAATGCAGAAATAAATATGATCCGTCCGTTCAGAATAGGGGAAATAAAAGCTGATTAGCAAAAAAATTGAAAATATGCATTGGGAGAGGAAGGGAAAAGACCGCTAGATATTTTCTTTTAACTTGTATAAAATGTTGGAATGCAGAGATATGGGTCCAACTGAAGAAGCTCGCGATCGGAGCCACGAGATATCACCCCAATCTCCTGACTTTTCCAAGGATTCAATCTCAAAGGAGATGAGTTTTGAGCTACATGTTCCTTCCATGCAAGAGAAACAAAATATCAGAAGAGAAACAGTTCCTTTCTTCAGAATTTGGTTTGGGTTGAATAAATATGATATTGGAAAGACCTCTTTGGGCTCTTTTGCCGCAGCTCTTTCTGGAGTCTCAAAGCCTGTTTTTGGGTTTTTCATCATGACAATCGGAATCGCATATTATGAGCAAGATGCAAAGAGCCAAGTTGGATGGTATTCAATAGTCTTTTGTGTGATAGGTCTGCTGGCATTAGGAACACATACCATACAGCATTTTTTATATGGTGTGGTTGGAGAGAAGGCCATGAGAAACCTCAGAGAAGCTTTGTATTCAGGTACCATCTTCTCCTCCTTCCTGTGTCCCCAAGGCTATAATTCTTGATATTAACATAAATGTGAAAGTTATTCTTGTCATATAAGCTACTGTAGTAATTCCTTACAAAAACAAATGATGATTCAAGGTTTTTTTTTTTAAATACGTGGAAACCCGCGACCCCACTTCGTGGTGATTATAGGTAAAACCCCGGATCCATGACACCACCCACAAGCACCATGGATCAGGTTAGGCACCCCAAGAGTTTGATGGCAAGACATCCTACACAAGATGAGAATACCCAACCACTAGAACAAATAAAGCGATGAGTAACAAATATTTATCTTCATATCATATAAATTTTGGTGCTTAGGAAATCCCTCAAAAAATTGGCATCTACCATTTACTCTGAAGGAAACAGAAATAAAATGTTCTTTAACTATTAGAAGCATGTGTTTTACATCAACATAAAGTCAATTCACTTGGATTACAGGAGATTGCACAAATCAAAATCTGTCTTTAACTGTTGAGAAACCAATGCACCCCACTCCACAGAATCCTATCGTTTCCATGATTTCAAAAGACAGCTTAAGAATTCACTGTGACTGTAAGAAGTATGTTTTCCCATGCTGATCAAGAAGCTCTCATCATCATTGGGTTGAAGCATGTTCCTATTAACCAAAAAAAATCCAGCCCAAGCTTGTAATTATTGTAATTGAGCACTTTGATGAACTCAGTGGCTATTGGTTATGCTTATACATTTGTGGCAAAATGCAGTAACATTAGATTTGATACCAAATTTTCTGCTATTCATACCAAATCCTTACCAGTTATAATAACCAATCTATAGAGAGTCTTGGGAATTTGGGGGAAAATATAAATATCTGGCCAAATACACAACGAAACAGATGGTATCCATTTTGTACCCCAAAAGAGAAACTCCATTCCAATTGTCATTTGAGCTGCATGCAAGAGCGTCCTAAAATAAGGGAATGCTCCTAAAATATTCTAAAGATGGAACTTCTGACGTCAAATCTTATAAAGCATTTTTCAAATCATCCACTTGTGCAGTGACATGTTTATTTGGTAAAATCTTGCAGCTGTACTTCAAAATGAGATTGCCTGGTTTGAGAAACCTAAAAATGGTGCAGGCTTCCTCACTTCTCAGATCATAACTGATACTTCCATGGTCAAAACCATAATTGCAGACCGTATGTCTGTCATTGTCCAATGCATATCTTCCATTACAATAGCAACCACAGTCAGCATGATTTTAAATTGGAGAATGGGTCTAGTTGCATGGGCTGTCATGCCCTGCCACTTCATTGGAGGTCTGGTGCAAGCCAAGTCAGCAAAGGGATTTTCAGATGACCCTTCTATTGCTTATCAAGAACTTGTTGCTCTTGCTTCTGAATCTGCTACCAACATCAGAACTGTGGCCTCTTTCGCTCATGAAGAACACATAGTTGAGAAAGCAAGGCTCGCTTTGTATAGACCGGTAATAAGAAGTAGGATACAAAGTCTGAAGTTTGGAATGATTCAAGGATCATCTCTTTGCTTGTGGAACATTGCCCATGCCGTTGCCCTGTGGTACACCACCGTTTTAGTAGAAAGGAGACAAGCAACATTTGAAAATGGAGTCAGATCATATCAGATGTTCACCCTAACTGTGCCTTCTATCACAGAGCTTTGGACACTCATCCCCGCAGTCATCTCAGCCATCAAGATACTAACACCTGCATTTGAAACACTTGATCGAAAAACAGAAATTGATCCCGATACACCAGACAATCAAAACCAAGAGAGGATCAAAGGTAGGATCTGTTTTGAAAAGGTGAGTTTCAGTTACCCGTCGAGACCAGAAGTGACTGTACTGAACAACTTCAGTCTATCAATTGAAGCTGGATTGAAAGTGGCACTAGTGGGGCCCAGCGGGGCGGGAAAGTCATCCATTTTGGCTCTTCTATTGAGGTTCTATAACACAAACCATGGAAGGATAAAGATAGATGGGAAAGATATAAGAGAATACAATCTGAGATGGTTGAGAACACAGATAGGGCTAGTGCAACAAGAGCCACTCCTCTTCAGTTCTTCAATCAGAGACAATATAGGGTACGGAAATGAGAGTGCTTCAGAAACTGAAATTGTCCAAGCTGCAGTAGAGGCGAACATTCATGAGTTCATCTGCAATTTGCCTGATGGCTACAACACAGTTGCGGGGGAGAAGGGCTGCCAACTTTCAGGTGGACAGAAGCAGAGAATAGCCATTGCTAGAACTATATTGAAGAGACCGGCAATTTTGCTTCTGGATGAAGCTACAAGTGCACTTGATACAGAGTCCGAAAGGGTGGTTATGAGTGCTTTAGAATCGATAAAACTGACAGAGTTCAGATGCACCCAGATAACAGTTGCACATAGGCTTTCAACAGTAGTGAATTCACACACTATTGTAGTAATGGACAAAGGCGAGGTGGTTGAAATGGGCAGCCATTTGAACCTTATAGCAGAAGAGGATGGTGTTTATGCAAGATTGGTCCATATACAGAGCTTAGAAGTTCATTAAATTCTAAGTTTTAGTTGTTGTACTTATACAACTATGCCGAAATCGACGAAGCAATAACTTGTGTGATCTGTCCATTTGTAACAAGTAGTTGCATAATCTAAAGCATGAATGTCATTTGAATTGATGGATTAATAGGTGTGAAAACTTAAAAAATATAAGAATTAGTATCCAAATTTATTAGGGCTAACCGTTGCATGAGTGAAGGATTATCTACAGAAAGTTGCTCTCTTCTTCTGAGTAGTATGTAGTGTGTAGATCATTCAAGGGCCCTATCAACATTATAGTCCCATCACAAAAAATACAATTGAAAAATACAAAAATTCCATCCCTAGTACACAATTATATGTATAGTTTGCTCCTATGTTTTGATCATTTCTTCTTTTCTATACCATTTTGATTTCTTACTGTGAATTTATTTATTTTACTTTGTCACATGATACCTGTATGTAATATCCTTTGAACACCCATCAAATCTAATATCCTAAACATTATGCAGTTACAGGATCGCATTTTTAATGATGTTTCTTTCATTTTAACAACAATGCTAAAAGGTGAGAGAAGTATAATGAAAACAGACTGATTAAATGATTATATTTACAAATTTGTGATTTTAAATTTTATCAATAGATGTGAGACATAATCGTATTATAGTTAAATTCTCTACAATTTATAATTTCTCAAACATAAAATAAAAAGTATTTGCAATTGTATTCTAAAATCTAAATCAAAGGAGTAGAACACTCTAATGGTTATTGTCAGTAGTACTACCAACCAACACGATAAAAGAATGCCATGTCTTGAAAATATTTGCCAAAGATTTAGAACCAGAACTGAATGGAGGCTTTAGGGGGGACTGCAGAACCAACCACCCCGCACTAACCCACACTGAAGGGGCAAAAAAAAGCACATACACTTCGATATTAATAATTTTATATGTAGTTAAGAATTTTTTTTTCATATTGGCACTTAAAAAAATGTTAAAATTGTAATAGTTCACTTGGAAAAAGAATTTTTTATTGTAGTATTCTACCTGTGCAAGCAAATGTGAAAAGTCATACTAACATTTAAAAATAAATGAGATGTTCGTCTATACACTAGGTCGTAAAGTATTACTGTGCACATTTAGACAGGGGTCTCATTGAATGGAATATTGATTGGTATGTTGGAATATTCTTTCCTTCAATATATAGTCTACCGAAAGTCACATTAATTGAATGAATCAAAAAATTTATCATTTTAAATTATTTTTGGCCGCCCATACAAACACTCCCAAAATCTACCAGCAGACACCGCATTTCGAATTCGTAGTGGAAATTACATTTCTACCCTTCCGCGTGGAATCGACAGAACGAACATGCAGTTCATTTTTGCTTCGATCGATCGATCTTAGGCGTATAGAATTGTACGATTGAACAAACAGTTCATTTTAGCTTCGTCCGATTGATCCTAACAGCGCATTCAATCGATCGGATGATCCCATGGGATCGTGCGATCGATCTTACACTAGTATTCAATCGATCGATTGAATATAATAGATTGTGCGATCGATCTTCAAACGAGAGGTCGACTGTCAAAATGTCGACCTTTTAGTTAAAATCGATCGCACGATCCTCTGAGATCGTGCGATTTTGATCTTACACTGGTATTCAATCGATCGATTGAATATAATAGATTGTGCGATCGATTTTCAAACGAGAGAATGTCGACCTCTCAGTTAAAATCGATCGCACGATCTCATGGGATCATCCGATCTATTGAATGCGCTGTTAGGATCAATCGGACGAAACTAAAATGAACTGTCTATTCAATCGCACGATTCTATACGTCTAAGATCGATCGATCGAAGCGAAAATGAACTGTCTGTTCGTTCAATCGATTTCACGTGGAAGGGCAAAAATATAATTTTCACTATCAAATCGAAATACAGTATCTGCTAACAGAAAATGAGAGTGTCTGTATGGCCAATCCTTTTTTTTAATCTCTAAACTTTAAGCTCCAACTAAAGCCGAAAGACCCATAAATATTAATAGCCTTCTCCAAAGTCAAAGAGGAAAAAAAGGCATAAAAAAAAGAAGAACAAGTGGAGAGTAGTAAGTGCAGTTATCACCAACGGAAGTGACGATAACGAAATAATATTCTATTCAATATTTTAAGCAAGTGGCAGGCACGCAGAAAATTTGGCAGATTCCACTTGCGTTGTGCCGCCTTTACTCCTCATGCCATTCGTGCTTCACATTTCACAAACGCCTCTTCTTCTTCTACTAATGATTTTGTCCATCTATGGCACATAGATTTCCATGTGAACGTGAAATAATCAAGATCAAAATGCATTAAATATAAAAATACTATGATAAATTATTATTATTATTATTATTATTTAAATACAATTACAATAGGTCCTTCTCATCGAAGATAGATTAATATAAGATTTAAAGGTTTTCTAATGAAAATTGAAAGAACCTAGAAAATGAAGAGCCTAATGAAAATATGATAGCATATACAGTGATAAGATAGAATAAAATGAAAATGTTTAATTTAAATAAGTATAATTAACTGTGGATGAATGAAGAGAAGTTTGTTAATGGTGATAATTAAACTCAAAACAATTAGAAAAGTGTACTACTAACAATTTTATAAAAAAGAAATGGCAGCCTCTTTCTCCAATGTGCGAACGTCAGACTAAAGTTATTTATTTTTAATGAAGAAATCTGCATATTTATCATAGGCCCCACGTAACAGAGTGGATAGATTTTTTTTTTTCAATTCAATAATCATAATTTTGTAAGATGTATCATAAAAAATTACTAATTTTATAACAATCAAATTTTCAAAGTTTAAAATTATAAGACTAATATAATTAGATGAGGTTCAAATTTTATTAGAGCTAATGCTCTTATAATTCTCTAAATATTTTTTTCAAAATTTAGTTAGAAGAGCAACATCTCTCTAAAGAGAGAAATTTAATACTCAATATCTTCTTGGACACATTTTTTTTATATTCAACCAACTCATAACTATGATTCATTGTTGAAGTACCATGAGCGCAATGTAGTTTAATTTTTTATATTTTTAATAATTTATTTTAAATATAATAATTCTTACAATTTAAAAAAAAAAATTGAAAGCACTTGAACGAAGAGTTGAATTTACTTAAACCCAAATCACTTTAGAAATTATTTAATTATTGACTAATTTTTAAAATATTTTGTGTGACTAAATAAAAATGATTTTGACCATCAAAAAGTATAATCAATAATTTATAGATGTAGATATATGATAACAATCAGCTTATTAATTTTGTAAACCATATTATTCAATGCTTTAAGATAGATGAATGCACAATAAGTCTAACCCTTAAAAATTATAAAATATGGAATTTTTTTATTGAAAGCACAGTAGTGACTCAGAGTGTTGGATGCTCATAGCATTTATTTTAGATATTGAAACATCTTTGTGTTGTTTAATCTTTTAATTAGTGGGGCGTTTCTACTTAAGGAAGGCATCACTTGTGGCTTAAGATGTTAATAACTGTACAATTTTTTATTGGGGGAGTAGTGACAGGTTGGGATGTCCACCAATCACACAGCACAAGTCACTGTTACCGTGACCTCACATGGGATTGATAGATTCATTCCGAGATTCCTTTCACATTAGAAAGCTAGAAAGTATACGTGGTTTCTGAGTTTCAGAAATTAATTGAGTCACAGGTATTTTTTTAACTGAAATTGAATATCGTATTAAGATAAATTGCACTACTTACTTTTTTTTTTATCATCTTAAACTGATTATTTAATTTCTTACAGTAAATGAGAGAAAAAATAATAAAAATGTCAATTTATCAAAGATACAATGTTCAAGTTTAATAAAAATATTAAAAGTTTTGATAAAGCAACTTATTTAAATAGGGACACTTTCAATTTCCATTTTGAAATTCAAGTTATTTATTAAAAGAAAGATAAATTCTTATATCAAGGGTACATTATATTTTATATTTTAGACTCTAATAAAATTTGACAATTTTTTTTTTTTTTTTGAATTTACATGTGGAAAACCGCGGGATACCCACATGGGTGTAGCTATTTGATTTAAAACTATAGATTAAATAGTAAAAATTAATATTTAATTGTTTAGTTCTTTATCTTAGATTAAATGTCTGTTACTAACTATCAAATATGATTTTTTGCAAGATGTTTCTTTGTGCTTATGCATTCGCCTGGTGGGCCACTGTAAATTAATTTGCCATATTTCTCCTAAAAAAGATATACAGAGTGCCATTCCCTTGTGCAACCCTTGCACTAAGTATGTTGTGCACATCGTTCAATAATGGCAAGAGGGATACATCTATTGGAAAGTTGTGTACTTCAAAATAAGTAAAAATTCACTTTTGTTTTACCAATCAAGGTATTATTTTTAAAACTAATAAAACAAATAAATTTTAAAAGGGTTAAAATGTAACGACCCGACCCGAATACAGGGCTTAGGGCTTGACTCAGTGTGATATTGTCCGCTCTGGGCCTCGCACACCAGCGAGCCCGCACGGTTTTGCATTTGGGCCCAAGCCCACCTAGCCTGACCCAAAAGGCCTCACACTTGAATCAACATGGGGTGGCCACTTATGACCCCTCCCCTCTCAACCTTCCCAACCGATGTGGGACTTTTCACCTTTCCCACATCAGGTTGGGGTGGGTATCACAATCACTCCCCCTAAAGCTTTGAGCCGTCCCCGGCTCGACCCGGTCCAGCTCAACAACTGCAGGGAAGGAGGAAAGCCCACACAGTCCGATCATGAGATGTGTTAGTGTCATTATTGTCTATTTTTATGGGGTAGGCATATGGTACATGTTTGAATCCACATGATCGGATCATGTGTGACCTCTGGGCCTAACTGTTGATCCGGCTCAGTGAGAATGCTTGTGGTTTAGTTTATCTTTAAAAAAAAAAAAAATCAGTCGCGTTCCGGGCCCACCCTTCGGGTCGGGGCGTGACATAAAAAGTATGATTTTATTGATATAATCAATGTGACATTTTAAAGATTTCATATAGAATCATACCTTTGTAATGAACCTAACAATATAGGCCAAAATGGAGCCCATTTATGGTATTAGATTCACTTCAGTTGATTAATCAAACTATAATTTCAAAAAGCCAAAAAAAGTATACATAGTAAAATTTAAAAGTGATCAAAATTTAAAAAGCATGACTCAGTGGGTCCCTATGTAGATAAGTTGTTAATCACTTGCATAAGTAGCTCAATTGACTTGAGCTTTTAAGATTAGACTAGAGGTCTTACGTTTGACACCTTCTAAAGTAGCTTGATACTTGAGGCTTGTAGGTGTTTTCATTCATAAATAGGATTAGTTTCACCTCACCGAGGCTTGCCAGAGTGATATTTTATAGCTTAAAACTTATAATTATAAATATTAATTTTTTAAAATAAATTTTAACAAATGATAGGTGAACTTTATATATAGAGAGAGAGACACTCCTTGGCGAAGACTACATACACCATGATTGTCTTTCCCACTTCTTCCCCATTCTCACTAACTCTCTGTGAATCATCTATTTCATCTATTTAAATAAATAAAGATTTTCAAATAAGACTTATTTCTTCTGATTGGTATATCTATAATTCCTATTTTAATCTAATAGGATTAGTGGACTCCATAGAATGATAGATATTTTAAAAATTGAAAATGACGTGAGTATTGGTTTAGGAGGTTGCATGAAATGTTTAGTGGACAAACATTTTTGGTGGATATGTAGAAAATGTTAAGGAGAAAGGAGCTATAAAATTAATTATGAGTCATTGATTTTTCATGGTCCCTCTCATGAGCCTATGATAATTAGATAATGGATTTTTTCTTAAATTTTACTTTTTTAGCCTCTATAGAAAAATGTGAGTTGCTTGTGATTTTGTGTCATCCATAGAAATGAGGAGATGCCGCTACCGTTTATGTAAACTTTCAAAGGGTCTAAGTTATAAGTAAGTTTCAACTTATATAGTTAATATCATAATTAAAAAAAAAAAACTCGGTTGAGTTTGCATGTGTTGATTCAACTCAATAGAATTTCAAATCAAGTGAATCAATAAGTTTTATTGAGTTTTCTACATTAAATCTAAAACTCACAAAAACTCACTCAAATTACTTGACTCCATAAAATTTTGAGTCAAATCTAAATTTTGATATTTTAACTTTAAATTTAAAACAAATTGGTTGGCACACGGATTTCCCTCCATGCCTAAGGCAGTTACAAAGTAGTTCCAAGTTTTAAAAGTCAAAACTACACACGTAACGGCTTCAAGTTTGTTAGTCATGTATCCAACAGATGGCACAATTCTTGAATATAAATATTCACTTAATAATAATTAAAACAAATAAATTATAAATTGTCAAAGAATGCAGTTCGAAAATTTCTACAATATCCTTAAATTTAAAAGAATCTTTATTCATTGACATTCACAGTAAAATCTAAAAAATTCAAAAATCAAGTACTATGATGATCAGAATATAATGAGATTTAATCCTTAAAATGATAACAAGGATTCTATTATAACAAATGTCCAAGAAATAAATTTAGATAATAACTTTTTAAAATTGAAATTTATAAGATTCCATACTTGTTCATCTCATCATCCATATAAGAGGAGAGGAGGGGCCATTCTCACATATAATTTTACCATATTTAGTTTGGTAATTAAATCCAAGGAATAACAATTTAATCTATTTTACCGCTTATATTGTGGGGCATAGCAGCCTGCATTTGGAAAGTAATAAAATTTTACTACTTCTTTCATTTCCGGCATTTAATTACAATTTTGTCCCTCACTTATATTAGATACTCCAGCCCTTAATCGCGATTACATCTGAGAGATCTGAATAGAGAGATAGAGAGAGGATGCATAGGAAAAATCAAAAAATAAATGCCTCCCATATACGTTATGACGAGGAGATGCTTAAGTATTTATGGAGGTCCCAAAACACTTGTCTCATGGTGATGGATGGATGAGATCAGTGGACCTAATGGATGTTGATAGGTCGAATTCAATTGGACTTCAAATCTTACTTGATGTGTAATTTTGTACTAAAATCATACTCTCAATTTTACTATTTTTTTGAGGTGCAAGATATTCAGGTCTCTTAGAATACTCGACTAAGTACTTAGGACATGTTCAAACTTTCTTATTCACACACAACTGGTAAAATTAAAGGGAGTGACCATTATATGTTGAGAGTGAGACTTAAACTCAGAATCTCCCATAATTTAGTGGAGTTCCTAACCGTCAAGCCAACCCTCACAGGTTACATAATTTGATATTTTTGAGTTTGATGAATGTTAAATAGAGACAAAGCTTATAAATTTTTTTGTCAGATTTAATTATAACTTTAAAACTGATTTTTTATAATAATATTAATCGCATAATGTGGTGCCACACATATATAAACAAGTTTGGGAGCAACGGATATACAAATGGTTGCCACTTAAAATTTAATATAATATGTATTTAATACATCTCTTTACTTTATCTATATATAAAAAGATAATTTAAGGTGAGCATCAAATGAGTCTTGAGTCTTAACTATTAATTTATTAAATGGTTATAAGTTTCTTTTATATTAACAAAAAAATGGAAAAATTATTAAATCTTTACTAAGGCAAAATCTTAGGATAAGATTTAGTGACTTAGAAGGATTTTGTCCAAATTTATTATATTATGATCAAAAATATTGTTCTAAAATAGACAAAATTCATAAAAAAACAACTACAAAATAGACAGAGTTTGAAAGATATGACAGAGCTTTTTGACATTAATATTTAAAAATAACAAAATTCGTTTAAGAACTTGAGAATTAAAGAAAGAATTATATAATATAATTTTTTTATCAATATCACTCATAGAAAGCGTGTTATTTATATGAGTTACAAGGTTAGGGTCAGCTATGTTAGCTCATTACATTATTTAGGTCCATTTAATATTATTCCTCAAACCCAAAATGATTTTTTCCTAAATTTAGAGTTTGGATTGGATCCAACACATCAGCCCTAAATTGAGCCCTTCGGTTGCAATGAGGGGCGAGCGATGGAAATTGGATCTAGACCCTACCAACGGGTGCATTTGGACCCAACCCAAGTGTTCCACACGTTTCAAGTTTTACAAATTAGGGTTTCACGATGATAAGATTTGTGTTTTAAAAATTAGGGTTTCACGAAAAAATGATGGCAAGATTCGTGTGGCCCTTCCTATAAATAGACCTTACGAGGCGTGTGCCTTCCACACTCCTCACCTCCTTCTCTCTTCTTCAAGGCGTGTGCCTTCCACACTCCTCACCTCTTTCTCTCTTCTTCAAGGCGTGTGCCTTCCACACTCCCTCTGCTCTTTTCCGTCTCTTTCCCTCGTCCTCTTCTATTTTCCATTTTTTTCTACCATGTCACTTCATCTAAGCTCTCAAACTCATCCGTGCCGCTCTCCTCCTCCTCCTCCTCCTCCTCCTCCTATTGCATCTTCCAAATTAAACCAAGAAAATCCTTGCATCCAACTCACCATCCAAACAACCATACCCCCATCAGATCTCCATGACCATGGCCAAACACAGCCCAATTCCTTCGACTACTCCGCTCGGGCCCAATGGCTTCGTGCCGCTGTGCTCGGCGCTAATGATGGCCTGGTCTCTGTCGCATCGCTAATGATAGGAGTTGGGGCGGTGAACAAGAGCACCAAAGCCATGTTGGTGACCGGCCTGGCCGGTCTAGTCGCCGGCGCATGCAGCATGGCGATGGGGGAGCTTGTCTCCGTCTACACCCAATACGATATCGAGGTAGCCCAGATGGAGAGACACAAGAGGGAGACTGGGAGGGAAGCCAGCAACGAAGAGATGACTCGCCTTCCGAGCCCCTTCAGAGCAGCTGGGGCATCCTTCATGGCGTTTGCTCTCGGGGCCATTTTTCCCCTATTGGCTGGTGGATTCATCCACACCTGGTGGATCCGGGTCGCCGTGGTTTGTTTCGTGACAAGCTTGGGATTGGCCGGGTTCGGCGCCGCCGGTGCCGTGCTCGGCGATGCCCATGTGGGGAAATCTATGATTAGGGTTTTAGTTGGTGGATGGATGGCCATGGCTTTCACCTATGGTGTTCTCAAGGCCTTTGGGGTCGCTTTTGGAATGAAAGATCTCTCTTAGCCGTTGGTTTAGAGATATTCTGTTTGAGAAATACCTAGTTAGAAGCTTAATATATGGAGCCTTTTCAAACTTGTCTATCCTTAATCAATGATGCTGGCCACATATGGCATCCAATGTGCCCATATGTCCAATTTCTCTGTTAATCAAATCCTCCACTTGCAATTGGATATGGACCCAAATATCTTTTTTTTTTTTTTAAAGTGATTTTGTAAGGGTTTGTTCATGTATTTGCTTCCAAGTTGCTATGCAATTAGAAGGACTGAACCATTTTTCACTATGTAAATTTGATGTGTTCTTTGTTATATATGCTATTCATAGATTCCGTCTTCCCAAATTCAATTCTATTTATTATATTTAACATTAATTTTTAAGTTTTACTTTTTACTTTTTTTTCAGATCATATAAAATTATACTATGTGGTAAACTTGATTGAACATGTGAAATGCCTAAGCAAGGGATTAGAGTGAGATTTATTAGGGTAAATGAAACTCCCACTACATCAATTACAGCATGACAAACTCCTAAAATTATAAATCCCTTACAAGTTGCAAATCAGCTTTTCCATTTGGAAAGATAATCATGACGCATCCACAGCCAATTAAGAGCTTTTAATTTAAATTTTAAAAACTTGAATATGCTTTGGTTTTAATTTAGAAGTTTATCTATATATATATATAAGATAATTATGGCGTAATTGTCAGATTTCAGAGCTTTCGAGTCATGGTTTGCATGTGTCAGATGGAAGTGTTAAATAGACAGCTCATGAAAATTAAATTGTTAATATCAATAATAGCCATGGGCATGAGAAAAATAGCCTTAACACTTGGCACAAATGACAATAATGAGGATGTAAAGTTTGATAATTGTAGGTTTTGTACTGAAATTTAATTTTTTAACAAATCTTATGGCCATCTAGTAAAAAATCAAGTTGAGCCATTTACTTTTAGGACTTTATAATGAACAGAAACTTTTTAGTTGAAACTAAGATTTAAAATCTTTTTAAATTTAGAGACTATCTTGTGATTTAATTATATTCGTAACATCTCATAAAAACCCCATATATATTTAATTAGTTTTTATTGATAAAATAGATATCGATGTTGGATGTGATGACTTCTCTTAATTGTAGAGAATTTTAAATGACATTCAAGTTAAATGAATTTGCATTGAATTTAAAAGTGCATTAGTTTGAATAAGGATAAAAGTTTTAAAGATTTTTTTTTATAGCATAGATAGTAGAGGTGGGACTAATCCCATGAATACGTAAAACCACCGCAATCTTTAAGTATCTTTTGTTATAAAAAAAAGAAAAAACGTGAATATTCTCATCACTCACTTTAGTTTGAAAGAAAATGACTTTAAATATTCTTAAAATTTAATTAATGATATAATATATTTTAATTAAAAGTAAAAGAAGCCAAGAATATTAAATTAAGCCTTTCATTACTACTTGTCCAGCAATTGAAAGTCGGCAACTTAGGAAAGGGCGAGTGGTGTAAACTGTAAAGGTCCCCTTCACACAGTGGAATGGCATGTGGGTGGCAATATCCATCTATCATTAGTATTATCACCCTTTTATTCCACACGCACTGAGAATATAATAATAATATGGCATAAATTCCAGTTGCTTTTTCTTTTCTTTTCTCCAAATGTACCACAAGTTAACAAGTGCTTACTGGAATCATGGTTTAATATTTGTAAAGTATGGATTCAACTGTGTAATTTAATTGAGTATCAAAGGGTGAGTTTCCTTTAAATTTGTAGTAAATAAAAGAAATTTTAATTTTCAAAATACCTTTTTTCCATCTAAATGAAAAACGTAAATTCAACCCAAAAAGTCAAACAATTTGAGAACATTTTTTCTGTAATTTTTTATGTATTTAAACATCGATTCAAGTTGATGATAGGAGGTGCAAGTCAAGCAGAAGAAGTAAAATTCAGGGTTTAGCTCTATTCCATTCAGAAAGTGGTTGGAGGGATGGTCAAGAATCTGCCTCCTCTGAGAGTGAGAGTCTTCAATTTGATTCTCATTTTACCCCAAAGGGTCATTCTCCGTAAATTTACCTGGTGTATATAAGTAGGGAGAGTTGTACATGTCCCGATGATTAATCGGGTGCTCTAAGAGGCATGAACACCTTGATCAATGAAAAAAAACTCTATTGCATTCGTATTCTTTTTTATTATAATTTTGTTATTTCTTTTTTTCTTTTTTGTAGTAGCCAGAATCTTTTAACTTGCAAGTTCACCTAAATCTAAAGTTCATCGTTCAACTCTAGTTGCACTTCCTATAAACATTGTGAATGGCTTTCCATTTCTCTGCCCCATCGTCCTCTTCCCCTTCTCCATCTTCTTATGACCCTCTTCCCAACTCTCCCTCATGTCCCAATCCTTCTCATTTCCCACCAAACCCTTTCTCAACGTGTTTGAGCCCAAATTAAACTAGCCCAGCCCAGAATTAATATTTAGAATTTTGTCAAACAAATCAATCACATTAACAATATGATGAGGCTGTCGAAGCATCAAATAAAATAGAAGAAAGCTTTGTATTCGATCGTGGTAAGTGAAGGATGAAACTAGCAAGTCTACACTATGAATTGGTAGGTTCGATAGATGTGAATCCTGCAAATGGACCTGGGCCCACTTAAGAGCTTAATGGACCCCACTTGGAGAGTTGCACATTGCAAAACCCTAAAGGAATGAATACAATTCGTGGGAAGCATGTAGAGGCACCACTTGGCAAAATTCTAGCTAAGTTTGCTAGAATCTGATTGGCAAAAATATATCAGTAACTTTGCATATCAATTCGGAGTATTCAGGTTTAGCCAATTCTGAATTACGTAATCCAAGTTATGACAGTTTTTATCAACATATGTCAAAAGAGTCCGAATCAAACTTCTCTACTACTTTCCCTCCTCCTTTTTCAAAATTCGAACCATGCCTTCCCGTAAGTGTAGGTATGGTTGTGAGGATGAATGAAAATTTATAATGGGCTCTTGGTGGATGGGAATCAACCAACAATGGACTCTTCTTGGATGAGATTCATAACCATTAAGAACTAGAAAAGACTAGGTTGAATGCAACCTCCTCTCACCTCATTAGAAGTTACACAGGCAAGAAGAGTCCACGAGCAACCTTGCTTCTGAAAGGCCATTTTCATGGGATGGTTTAGAATCAAGAAATAGGAAGTAAGCCACAAGATTAATCCAAAAACAACCTCACCCTATCTTGGTTCCAATGGATTAGATTGATGAGTTTTTTTTTTTTTTTTTTTCATTATTTCATTTTTATCTTGTAGTCCTCTATATAAAAAAGGTCATTCCAAGGCTAGAAACACTAAAATTTGATGAAAGAACGCTTAATAAATTATTGAATGTGAAGTAGAATTGAGAAGAGTCTCAAAGCCAAAGTTTCATTCCCAAGTAATTTGCTACATGAATGCTTTTCTAGTTCACCTAAATTGAATTGAAATTAGTTTTCTTTTTTATAATCCATTATTCAAATCTCATTGTTTCCTTAATAAAATTGGATTTCTAGTTCTTTCAATTTGATTTATTCTAAAATTGGAAACTTGTTTTCATTGACTTATTTCCATCAAAGATCGTCAGTAACAACACCTTGATTAGGCTTCACTTCGAACGATGTGGACTAAAGGAGGGTTTTACACTACCTTAGTCTGCATCACTATAATAGAAAAATTATCTGAAAAAATATCTAGAAACAAGTAACACGGATCACACTAGATTTATGTGGAAAATCAAAAATTTCCAATGTAAAGGAAAAAACTACGGGATAAATCCAAATCAATCCACTAGATCCAATCAAAAAATAAAATATTATTCTCATATTTATGTTCAAATTTTGAGTTATTACAATTTAAAATAATATTGTTCCAAGCATACTCGAAACCGAACCTGTCACAGGTTCATAGGAGTGGCCGGAAATCGAAGACGAGCAGGTGACTAGCCGACTCTCTTCACGCGTGGCAAACGGGTGATCTCGAACTCTCTCGGAATACCAATTTTCTTTATTCGGCCGAAGGCCAGTTCGTTGCCGGCTCTCCCTCTTTGCTCTCGGTTCTCTCCCTCTCTTGGTTTGTATCTCTCTCCTTCGGCTTCTCTGCTCTCTCATCTCTCTCAGTTTTTCATCTTTTCTCTCTCATCCTCTCTAGCCTTTTTCTTCTCTCGTCTCTCTGGCTGGTTTCCTCATATTTGAAGGGAAACCAACGATCATGAGAAGAGGTCTCTTCTCCTGGATTTTGGATCTCAATATTTTTTCATTCTTTCTTTAAACGGTCCAAAAAAGTCGTCCCTGTTTCGGTGCTCGCAGCATCCCTTCTTTCCAATCCCAAATTCTGCTTGTCGTTTTTGCAGTCGCTCCTTCCTTTTCGCTCGTCACCATCCACAGGCTCTTAATTTCCTTTTTGTTTCTTATTTCTCGGGTGGGCTAGACCCACAACAATCTCTCCCTCCAGCACCATGAGGGAGATATATAACATGCACCTCCTCACTTGAGGTGCATCCATGCCAACCCGATGCAGAGATCAAACTTTTGTGTGTGGAAATTACTTTTGTCAAGAAATTGAATGGACTCTTCCCTGTTTGAATTTTACTCTTTAAGTATTCATCGGGATACCTGCTTGACGGTAAATGCTCTCTAGTGGACCTGATAAGTTGAGGTTTTGCGGTCACACGTGGAAAGGGCTGCTCAACACTCTCAGAGTCTCTCAAATCATCAGTACCAACTGCTTCTGGAGTGTTACTTGTGTTGTGACGAAGAATGAACTATTATGAGGTCGGGAGCTCATTGATTCTACGGAAAGGATTGAATGGAATTTCCTCAATGAAGATTCTACAAAGAAGAATAAAGATTTCCTTATCAATTTGTCTCAAGTTTTTCCTCCCATCAAGGATAGTGGAGTTGGTGTGAGCCCTATTGCTTAAAAACAACGATGCTCGACTTGCCAAATGGCTTCGAAAACTTGGATCTAATGAAGAAGCCCCTCAGGAATCAGTTATGATTGCCAAATATGATATTGCTAACTTAGGATGGGAAATTAACTTAAATCTATGGTGAGCATCAGTTATGCGGAAAGCTATTAGTACTTTCATTGACAAATTCAGGTAAGGTATCCCTTTCTGAGTTGGGCGAGGAAAAATGGTTCACTTTTTTAATGATGTTTGGTGCAACACCTCTTCGTCCAACATTCTTTTGAGTAACCACTGAGGATTTTGCTTCTTTCATCTTCTTGCTAGCACACATTTCACCCTTTTTGAAAGTGACTTTATAGTTTGGTGTTCTGACCCCCTAGATTATTTTTATTGAAGTCCTTTAAGTGAAGCAATCATTGTTAGTGACTCTAACCCTATTATCAACTCTACCATTCGATCTTTCTAAAGCTTTTTGCAAGCAGTAAACTTCTTTTGAACTGTTGGATTGGACAAATTACTCACCCAAGACAACATTTGTAAGAGAGATTGAATCAAAGTCATGCTTGTCCCTTGTATTTTAGGACACCCTAAGATGTGGATCAATTGGTTCAGCTCTGCCCTTCTCTAGGTCTATCTAAAATTCTACCATTAGCCTTTATTACTTTTAGTGATCGATGCGACAATTTGTTGCTCCTCTTTTATTCCTACACGTTCTTAAGAGGGTCTTTCAAGTTTGCGTTTTTTTCCCAGCTAGCACTGTTTGCCCACACTTGAAGCATCCGGTGGCATAATAAGAAAGCAATGCTGTGGGAAAAATTATATTTGGTTTGGCCCATGCTATCTGACAAGTGCACTGAAATCCACCCTCATGTTGGGTTGTAGAAACCTGTAATTTGCATTAAAATTTTATTTTTATTTTAAATGAATGAAGTATTATCTTGCAAGCAAAGAAAACCATCCATCTTTTTCTCATAAAGTTTCCTCTAAACAGTTTCCTTGGAAAAAAAATCTCATTTTTGTGTTCCAGGTAAAAACTTCTTATTCTATGAAAAAGAGAAGAATTTCATTTTTTATACTGATAAAAAAACTTCTATTCTATGAAAAAGAGAAGAATTTCATTTTTTGTACTCCTATTTTTTATTAAACAAAAAATAACAAACAACCCCTTAAAGACAGTTTCAAGATTTTTTTCATTTGAACTGTTCTTGATTGACATAGTGGACCGAAAAGAGAAACAGACTTTACTCCAAATGCAGGCAGACATAGCTTTCACATTTTTTACAGTCAGACCATTCAAGACCATGAAATTCAGGATGAAGACTCTGAAAAATCAAGATTACCCAAGCTGCGATTAAATGGGGCAATGGATAAAATGAGTGCCGCATCGACATATAGACAACCGCACCATCTAGACTATAAGAATTCCAATAGATTATCTAAACCTCGTATTGAGGATGTTTCAGATGAAATTGAATTCAATGGAAGTAAAATAAGCAAAAAAGGTATATTTTGATCATTTGGTAGGCCGCCAATGTCGCACGATGTGGATTGTCTACCATGGTTATCATAGATTTATTGGTGTGCATATAAACAATAAGCATGCCACCTGCTTTCCCAGATCCTAATTGGCCTGTCGATGCTTTAAAAAAGAAGCAAACAATATCAATATATGCAAGACTCAAGTACCCAGAGATATCATTTGAAATACCAGATACCGTACGTGGCAGACAGATTATCATTGACAAACACACAAGTGAACAGCCAATGAGACAAATCGCCATTACCATCATCACCATTCATCTAAAATAACTTAGAATGAGAATAGAAGGGCATTGGACTCTGCAATCCAAACTACATGTACGTACACATGCCTAGTATTCAAATATGTAGGGTGAAAGAGAAAAAAAAAGGAAAAAATTTCAAACAAGACAACAAAACCAGACCATCCCTCAACCACGACACAAGACCATCCAATATAAGCACAAGCACCAAACCGCAAACCTAGAAGCACTTCCTGTGAACAATGGATGGACCAGACTCATCATACTCTCCTTTTGATATCCACATCTGCAAGACAAACAAAAACCAGGTCAATCAAGTCTCCATTACCATTGAAGGAAAGAAAAAGGAAAAATGATGGTAGGGGGCAACTACGCTTTCATGGAAGTTGGCCTCTAGAAAATGTGTATCAGATCCAATTACAAAGGTCAACCTCAAATAGATGGTTAAGTGGTGGCTATGAAGAACACAACGACAAAAACGATGAAGATCAAATCATTGCTAAGCAGAATAAAAATAGCTACAAGAGTTTCAGGTTGCTCAGACTTCTCAAGCATGAATTCAAACTGTGACCAGAGTAGATGGTATTATCATGAAATGTCAACTATTTGACTGGACTACCTAGTGTGAGAACCATGGAAATTTCTTTTTAAACGTTGACCTAGATAAGGTTAAAGAGCAGCATGTAATTTAAGTGTTTTCTAAACTATGATTTAGAAAAAAGAGAAGATACTTTAGATTCGAGAAACACACTGCACAATTAAGTGCATATTTTCTTTCTTTTTTTCTTCTCCTCCTCTCCTTTTTTTGGGAGGTGCAGGTAAGCTGTCAAAAAAGGTAACACGCACACGGTGACAAAACTAAAGATGAAGCACATGCATGACAAATATAAGAACCATAATGACTAATCCCACTGGGTAAAGAGAGGGAAGATACAGGCGTTACAACTGAGATTTTTACCTGCTGGAAGGTGCTCAGTGAGGCCAAGATAGACCCTCCAATCCAAACACTGTACTTCCTCTCTGGTGGTGCCACCACCTTGATCTTCATACTGCTTGGGGCAAGAGCAGTTATCTCCTTGCTCATACGATCAGCAATGCCTGGGAACATAGTGGAGCCTCCACTGAGCACAATGTTTCCATACAAATCCTTCCTGATATCAACATCACACTTCATGATTGAGTTGTATGTGGTCTCATGGATTCCAGCAGCTTCCATCCCAATGAGAGATGGCTGGAAGAGCACCTCTGGACAGCGGAACCTCTCTGCTCCAATGGTGATCACCTGACCATCAGGCAACTCATAGCTCTTCTCGATTGATGAGCTACTCTTAGCTGTCTCCAGCTCTTGCTCAAAGTCCAGGGCCACATAAGCAAGCTTCTCCTTCATATCACGAACAATTTCCCGCTCGGCAGTCGTCGTGAATGAGTAGCCTCTTTCTGTTAGGATCTTCATCAGGGCATCCGTCAAATCCCGTCCAGCTAGGTCAAGCCGAAGGATAGCATGGGGAAGCGCATAACCTTCATAGATAGGAACTGTGTGGCTGACACCATCACCAGAATCAAGAACAATTCCTGATATACAATGAAATAAAATTAGATGAGCGGCCATGACTACATGAAGAAAAAACGGAAATTTATCAAATGCCTCGTCATGCATATTTACTTTGTGCACCTTCAAACAATAACAAAGCATTATACTTTTGCAGAGGGTATTACAAAATGACGGATCAAAACAACTTGCAATCACAATTCACACAGGTAGCTCAGTTGGTCTAAGCTTATAAGATTAGACTTAGAGCACTTGGGAGAGGATATTCATGTTATCTCCAGAAAAAATTAAAAAAAAAGTAACTTGTAATCAGTAGGACTTCACACAACAAATTTGCAGTTTCCTTTCATGAAGAGTAAAGATGCTAGTCCCAAAGCTTCAAAGTTTCAACCGTTTGCATCAACAGTATATATATATATATATATATATATATATATATATATAAGGCAAAAGTATGAGGGCAAATTGCCAATGTACACAAAAGATAAGTACATTGACTAGTTTATAGACAAATTGCCAATGTATGTCCTCACATGCAACCATGTATTCAAGTATAATGTATAATATCTATCATGACTAGTCACTAGAGTTTTGATGTCTGTGAAGAGAATTTATGCATGTATTCAACCAAGACATACAACAGTTCCTTCAATTAAAAGCAGCTAAAATTAGGATACATGTATAAGCCAAAAAGATTCTTCAACAGACCTGTCGTGCGGCCACTGGCATAAAGGGAGAGGACAGCCTGAATGGCAACATACATGGCTGGGACATTGAAAGTTTCAAACATGATCTGTGTCATCTTCTCCCTGTTGGCCTTCGGGTTGAGAGGAGCCTCAGTAAGTAGAACAGGATGTTCTTCAGGAGCAACACGAAGTTCATTGTAGAACGTGTGATGCCAAATCTTCTCCATGTCATCCCAGTTGCTCACAATTCCATGCTCAATAGGGTATTTCAAAGTAAGAATACCTCTCTTGGACTGAGCCTCATCTCCAACATATGCATCTTTTTGTCCCATCCCAACCATGACACCAGTGTGTCGAGGACGACCAACAATACTTGGGAAAACCGCCCTTGGTGCATCATCTCCAGCAAATCCAGCCTATTGATAGAAAAAAGTACCTAGAAATTTATTGGGATGCACTGACAGAACACAATGAATATTTCCATGAAACAGAAAACAACACACCTTAACCATTCCAGTTCCATTATCGCAAACAAGGGGCTGAATGTCCTCGGTATCAGCCATCTTTTATATGGAACCTGTACCAGCAAAGTTGGGAGAGCAGAGAGCAGAGTTATGTCGAATATATAATGAAGTAAACTAGAAAAGCTTCTGGCATAATGTAGAAAGTACTAAATACGTTCAATAACCCTTATATGAAAGCAAATCAGCCACAGGAAAAACTTCAATTTTCGAAGGTCATACTATAAGTTGCACTGACAATGTCCAGAAGTTACAAGACAAAAAGTTACCTTCTAAATAGATTTCACACTATAATGAAGAAACAGAATACTACAGATAACACATGACACTTTAGATATAATTTTACAGGGCATTAATCTTTGAGATAATAAACATTTCGAATTCATACAAAGCAAAGGTTCTTGGGTTGGTTCTCCATTTTGTCAATGCCAAGCCAACTTCTACACAAAGGAGAAATTGGAATATCAACATGCTAGAGGTGTAAAGGAAACACTGCATCTCTATGATACCCAGACACCAGATGGATGTGGAAAGGGAATGGCACGGATGCAGCAAGGAGACAGATTTTACACAAAAGTTTCTGCCACTTGCATTTTGATTTACACTTCACATTTCTTTCATATTTGCCATGCACATCACATTTTTCTCTACAGATAGCTGAGATGGCGTGCTTTTATTGGACATCTAGGGATATCCCCACCATAGTAGTCAAAGCATAAGGAGCAATCAAGGCACTTAGGGATCCTAGAGGCTATGGAGTAAGGCACATGTCTAGGCACGAGCTTAATTTACCAGGGACACCCATTTAAATACTCTAAAATATGTGTAGATTCATGGATTTGCACATTATATAACCATGTAGATTGTACATGCACAAGTATATTACCGGATAACTAGAATTCTTTATTAATTATTAGTCACAATCGCTTCATCTTAACTATAATCTTTACTAGCTATAATGAAAAAAAATAAAACTTAAAAAAAATAGGCTTAATATAGAAAAAAGTTTAAAAAAGAATTAGATGAAGGCCTACGTGCAAAATGTGCCATGCAAGGCATAAAATGGGTCTGAAGCCTAGGCAAGGGCTTAAGTGCAATGAAGGTACACTTTTGACTACTATGATCCCCACATTGAATACTTGAAGCACACAGCAGATTAGCCTAGATAGGATTAACATTATAACGTGCTCTTTCAGATCTATAGAGAAAATCAAAGGAAAATTCAATCAAGACAATTGATCAAATCGAGAAACAGCCAACTCAACAGATACATGAAAATAAATCTAGATCTCAACCAGTAACACAATAACCTATAGATCTTCAAAATGGGGGAAATTTCATAGATCCTCTACCAGAACCAATATTCACTCAAAGAACCAACTGATCATCACAAGACTGTGATTTTTCCGTAATATCGGTGCTAGGAAGAAACCGAGGACCCTAGATCTGAGCCAAAAGCAGCTCCTTAGAGACCAAAACCGATCTAGAACTGATCTACCTAATACATGTACCAAAAACGATAAATCGCATAAAAAATCAGGACGAGGAGCAAAGGAAAGGCCGAAAATCGCGAAAACAAAATAATTAATGAAGATAATATTATCCAAGAAGCAGAAACATATAAAATATAAAAGATTTACGACTTAGATATAGAAAAAATTATACCTTTTGGCAGATTTGTCCAGAAACAGAAGGCTTTTTTTCCCCTCTACTTGACCTTGAAGGAGACGAGAGACAGCGTGAGAGTCCTGGATGGGCTGGGGAGGTGGTTGGGCTTGGCTTACATAAGAACCAAACCCATCGCTAATGAAATGCAGATGAAATGCAAATTCAAATGAAAAGGTCAGGAATTTCGAATCTCCGTTGCGGCCCCACTCGCGGTCGTAGATTGAAAACTCCCACGCCGCGGGCGTTTTGAGGCCTCAAACTCAGGCCCATCAATGCAGAGGAGGAGTGTCGCTGAATGGTGTTCTTGCAGTGATATTTTTTGTAAAAGGTTAAATTTATTATAATTTAAACGTCATAATTTATAGAGGCCTAAAAATTACTAATAAAAATAGAGTCGATTTTGAATAGGTTTTTAGTTTAAAGTGAGACCTAACTCAAAATAATTTTGAATTATAATTCACAGGAGTAGATAAATAAGAGACAAAAATGTGATTTTAAAGTCGTAGTGAACTCCACACAAGATCTAAGTAAGAAACAAGTGAAGCTATTTATTGATAACAAGTCTTTAGATATAGAAATGACTAGATAAGTTCTATATTTTCATTATTTACTTTGAATTCTTTTTATTTTAAAATTTTACTCAATGTGGTCTTTAATATTATTCATGCTTTTCATACAAATGGCATTGGCATTAGATTTTTGTATTTCACAATTTTTTTAACTGGAAGTGATTCGTACACCGTCACTTTTACTTAAGGTGCATCAAAATTAAGTGAAATATCTATTTTTTCCAAATTAAGTAGGAAAAAAAAAGAAAAATTAAAAAAATTTGAACAAAATAAATATTTCACTTAAGAATATAAAAGAATGCAAGGAGTACTATGATCACCTTTGGCCACAACTGCTTTTTGAGAGTTGTTGCCATCCAAGTTGGATCTACATTATCTTCCTTATTTTTTATTTCGAGATTGTCTCAAGGGATTCTTCTCATGTTTTGAGGAGGTTTAGCTTGAGGTCTTAGATTGTGAAAACTCTTGCATTTCGGTGTTGGAGTTGGTTCCTTAAAGGCCACTTTCTTCTTTCCTTTTCATGCTCTTCCCCTGGGCACTTGCACACTTGCCCTTCAGCCTTGGTCACCTCTTTACACTTTTGTTGCAGCCCTAAAGGTTCTGCAACTCTTCTTCTTCTTCTTGAAGAGTCCACTATGGAATTATTTGTTTAATGGAAGTGAGTGTTTGGGCATTGAAACATCATTTAATAAATTCTCAAAGTATCATTTGATTATGCCCAAACATACATAAGATTCATCCATTTACTAATTGCCACAAAATCATGAATCAAACTGATGTTTTACAAAGATCATAATCATTGTAATCATAAGGCGAAAATAAACATCATTAACAAAACCAAAAGCACTCTACATCCACTCTTGTTTGCACGGTGATAGCAGCAACACAAGGCAATACGCATATCAAAGACTTTTGCCTTTTTTTTTTCCACAAGCTATCTTCTTAGCTTGTGCCTTTGCCTCCTTTTTTTATCCCGCTTTAACTTGACAACCCTTTGTTTCATCTCCAAAATGTGAAAGTCATATTGCATCTATATGCCATCTTGCAAAGGGCTTTCCATTGCTCATACGCCACATCTATTCCTCAATCTTCTTATCTACTATAATTTGAATATACATGTCAACTACATCTAGTTAGTAGCAATCCCATGAAATTTTCAATGGAATACCTTGGTCATACCCAAATTGTCTAGAAAATCTTTGAGGATTGTATTGTGATAATAATTCCTTTTTTAAGTTTATTTCCATACCCCATGAATAAGCTAGAATACATGATGAAAAAAAAAAAAACCCTCCAATCTAAGTCTTAACCCCCTCCTAATTGAAAATTGTTCATCTTGTTTAAGCTCTTATGAGAAGGGAGCCCAACTGGGGGGACCTTTTATCACATAGCATCATATTATCAATGGTGGCCCGACTTTCAAATGGGCAGTGGATTGTACCAAGGGTGCAAAAAATGCCTCGGTCGAATTATCGGCTGATATGATTCTCTTTCCTCTTTTTTTTTTGTAAATATCGGTATTTTTTTAATAAAAAATAGAAAAAAAAGTAAAAGAAACTGTTTTTAAAAAAAAAAATTGAAAATGTAAATATCGGCCGATATTTTGACCCGGGCCCATCACCGTTTAGATTTTTTTTTTTTTAAATACCGATATTAATCATATCGGCCGATATCGGACCAATATGATTCGGCGATATATCGGCCGATATGAAGGATGTACGGCCGATACAATATGTATCGGCCGATATTATACACCTGTTAAAAACCGAATGATATCGGTCGATAGCTATACCCCTGGATTGTACCATTCTCTATCTTGCACCATGATAGCACTCTCAAACCTCAAAAATTGATCAACTACCAGTCCATGGCTCAATAACTTTTTTACGATTAAGTGGCTTCTAAATGGCTCGCCATAATTATAAATTGAAAATTGGTTGTCCATTCAAGAACTTAAGCATAAAATCATGTTATAACGTAGTTGTGTCTGAAAAATATGACAATTTCAATATCAGGGAGCTTAATGATCATGCTCAATGCAAAAACGGTTGTGAATGTTTCTCAAACAAAAAGTTAGATTATTGCTAAATGATAAATATTTAATTAAATGTGATGATTATAAGACATCTATTAATATAAATTCAGTAGCACATCTAACGGTCGGTCTAAAGTTGAAAAGATAAAATGATAAAGCAAAGCTGATGTTCCAGCTTTTTGAGAAATTTGCAACCTCCTATTACACTCGATGAAGCCAATAAACTCCATCACATAGGACTTGTCAAAATATTTAATATAATTCTTACTACCCTAGACTTAACTCCAACACCTTAATGTTTAGTTTTTTTTTTTTTCAATTATATATATTAGTTATAACAATGGTTTAGATGTGGATGCCAATGAAAAGGGGAAAAAAAGTGGACATGGGCCAAGGCCTCACAATTGAGGAATTGGCATGGGCCTATTGAAATTTAGAAGAGGTGGGTGGGAACTGGGAAATGGCGGTCTTCATTCAATCACTGGCCCACGCCATGGGCCTAAACACCTCCGCTGCCCCTTCTGAAGGATCTCATATTAGTTGGATGACACACAGTGCTCATATAAAATAACATAGTACTAATTGAACCTTTTGGAGTTCCGTTCTTTCCAGTCATGTGAAGTGGGCCTTCCCAGCATTCCACTCAACGGCCAGAAAACTTTCCAAAATCCAGGCCATTTGCAATGTCATCTTTCTCTGTCCAGAAAATAATATAAAAATTATTTTGTTTATGATCGAAGAAATTTAAGACATTCACCTCTTTTTTAGTACAAGAGCATTCGATAAAACTTCGAATGTATACAACCTATCGTAATTCATGAACGTCGGATAACTATAGAACTCGAACATCAGATCTCTAATTCCTAAGCTAAAATTCCTGCCAATTGAACTACCCATGTGAAATAACAATGTAATTTTCAATGAGCCAAAATATTTATCAATAGAGTTAGCACATACGGAGTAATAATACAATTTTCATTAAGCACAGAAAGTGGAGGAGGAAAAGTGACCAGGTCACAAGTGAAATAATTTACATCTTTGTGGGTGCAATTTTTGCCCATTAGAGGGTTGTTAACAAGGGGTTTAATTTGATCTGATTTCAGTTTAAACTTAACTTATAATTAAATAACTTAACCTCAAATTAGACATTTCTCTTTTAGAAAAACTTTAACTTTAGCTGGGTTTACACTTACTGTATTGGCACAGTTAAATTATAATATCAGTTATAAACTACGGGTATAAAATATAAATGAAAATCTAATATATACAACTTTAAAAAAAAATAAAAAAAAATTGTATGAGTTTCAACATTAAAAAAAAAATCTAAAAACTATAGTCAATTAAGAATGAAATTCTCCAAAAAGAAGGTAGTTCAAACTAGGAGCAAATAACACCTTTAGTATGGGATTTACAGAGCGAAAAATATCACATACTTAATGAATAACAAAAACTTAGAATTTAAATGCATAAATTAAATTCATAGGAGTTCACAAAATATAAACCTCAAAGGTAGAAAGTTATTAATTAAAACCAAGCACAGCTTATAATAACTCTCTAGGGCGTTATTTATACATCTACAAGAGTAAAGAAAAAAGGAATTCAACTCCTACAAGCTACAATAAAATTAAACACTCCAGAAAAAATCAACACCATAGGAAATTTCCTATGGTGAAAATCTGAAAGACTAGAATTGAATTGTTTTAACCCAATTCAAAGACTAAGAACCAAATTCATCTAACGTGGACACGTTAAAGAATAGAACCCTAAGAATTATTTAACTCGAAGCAAAATACACTCATAAAAGAGAAACTAACACTAGCACAAAGCAACTGAGAACGTCAACTTGAATGCGCTATCTATGTATACAACCAAGACCTTTATTTATAAAAAAAAAATTACAAAATAAATTACAATCAATGCTATCTTTAGATGCATGACATGTGACACCTACTTAACTAGATTACATCTCAACCATTGGTACAAAAGAAAAAAATAATAATATGTTGTCTCTCTTCATTGCTTTCCTCATTGACTATCTTACCTACATTGATTTTTTTACGGCTTCAGGTAGGAGAAAACAAGGAAATTGATGTAGAACCCTTATTCCTCAGACTTGGGGCTCTAGTTTTGGATGGCGTTAGTTTTGGATTACACTGCAATCTAATTCGGCCGATATGCAAATATCGGCTGATATAATTCTCTCTTCTTCTTCTTTTTTTTAAGATATCTGTATTATTTTATTTTTTCTAAATTAAAAAAACAGAAAAAGAAACTGTTTTTTTTTTAATTGAAAATGTAAATATCGGCCGATATTTTGACCCGGACCCATCACTGTTTTGATTTTTTTTATTTTAAATATCGATATTAATCATATCGGTCGATATCGGACCGATATGATTCGACAATATATCAGCCCTATCGACCGATATGAAGGTTGTACGGCTGTTAAAACTGAATGACAATGTATCAGCCGATATTTGTACCCCTGCTGCAATTTATGCACTAGTTTTAGAAAACTGAAGACTTATGCTTTAGTAATCCAATGTACGCACTTAGTTTTGATGACGTTGCAATTTATGTACTAATTTTTGGACTAAATGTAATATTTCATGAGTATATACACATTTAAAAAGGAGGTTTGTACATGTTCTAAAGATTGATCAAGTGCTCTAGGAGGCATGGACACCTTGGTCTTAAAAAAAAAAAAAAAGTTTCAATCTATGCTACCACATAATGGTGTTTTCATAATAAAAAAAAATTGATTAGAAATACGAGACATTCTATTCAAATTAATATTTTGAAGACAATCTGATTAATACTCAATGCAAAGAACCAACTCAAAAAATGGTTTAAAATTATTTAAAAAAATTATATCAGACCGATACTACCTATAATAATACACCTGCATCGAGAGTAAAATATGGATGATACGTGATGGCAACTCAGAAACCTATACATATTAACCCATATTTATACCTGAATTCAAGATGACACTTCATTTATTTTAATAAAATAAAATAATTAATGGAAAAACAAAGATAATCCGACATAAGATAAAATTTTATAATATATATTGAATAACATCAATTAAACCAAGTAACTTCCGTCCCAGCAACCAGTCACTCCAGTCCAACCCACGTTGGAAACTTGGAATCCCAGTTAATCTGGAAAACAAGCAAGCAATTCCGGTTTTTGAAATGCAGTATTGTGTGGTCCCCACTCCCCAGAAGAATCCGTGTTAGAACCTTTGATCCATGCTCGCTGCTCTCTCTCTTGTCTTGTCTTCCCAACCAATTAAAGCATTCCCAATGGCGTCAGACTCGGTACTTTAAAAATTCATAATTCTACTCAACTCATAATATTGTTGAATGGAGTAACTCATTTGACTTTTAAACTTAATTCGAAAAACTAGTAAAAATTCTTGACTGGTTAAATTCAAAATTTTATTAAGTAAAATTAACTTTAACAGATTACATAATTTATTTATTTTTGAGTTTTTAAAGTTTATACTAGTTAACATTTCAATGCCCATGAATTGATAGGAAGAAAATTGTTTCGAAATAAGAATTAATAATAATATATATTATGAGTGTGTCTGTAATTATATATATTATGTTTCGTAAGGTTATTTATTTGAAATATTCTTGAGGCTGAAGTTGTTATTTCTCTTTTACTTTTATGTGACTTTGTTAAATTTATTTCTAAATTTTGAAGTTTTAAATTATATTTGACAACTACTATGAAAAATTATGAATTCTTTTATTTTTATTGGGATAACATGGATATCTCTACCCAACATAAAAGTGAGATTAATCCCACACATATATGAAATTATATACAAGTCTCATGTAATATGTCAGTTTCGAAAGAGTTGAATAAAAGATCTCTAGTGTAATTCTAAAAAATCATCGACAACCCTCATTCACCAGATAATTCTCATTGGAATCGAATTCAAGATCTCTAATTTAATTTTAGAAGTTTAGATAAATTTAATTAAGTGTATGAGTAAATTACACAATGGTAGTTAAGCTACTCAAGTTGTGTAATAATTTATTTGTCATTCATGAAAGTTTTATTATGATAAAAATCAAAGAATCCATTTCCTCACTCCAAACAAAAGTTTTCTCATTTTTGCAATTTACAGTAAGAGGGGCTTCCATCTCCTGCCTGATGAACATGAAAGAGGGTGACCAAATCATCGAGCTAAGCTTTATTGGTCAGTATTATCATGACATATAGATAAGAAATCTTTCTTTTTCCCATGTACAACAACAAAAAGCTGAATGACCAGACCTTCTTTACCAACGAAGAAAACATTTGTTTATATGAAAAGCATTTATATATACAACTACACGAAAGCTTTAACAATGAAATATGAAACAAAAGTAGAACCTCCCAAGTTTCGAGGTTCTTCCTCTACAGTCTTCTCTAATGGCAATGAGTTCTATTTTCATGTATTTGACTGATACGGCCTCTTGCTTTTTTCTTTGCATGGATGATTCATGTGTGAGCAACAAGTAAGCCCTTACTGACATTTTATAGCTTTAATGGCAAAAGAAGGCTTCATTTTCACAGAGACTGGAACAATTTCAGTCTCACAAAAGGAAGGAACCAACCTATTTCCATTATTAATATATTGTTCCTGCCAAGATTAGCTGTCACACCTTTCATGTGTAATACAATACCCTAAACTTGGATAGTTATTTTTCTGGGAAAGGTCATAATACCCTACAAAGGATAATATTTCTTAAAAGAAAAAAAATTGTTGTTTAATCAAAGGAGATTATCCTGGCTAATAGCATTGTATTTTAGACATTATCATAAATTATTTGGATAATAACTCCATCATCTATCATATTTCTTGGTGATTCATTCTCGCCATGTTTTAAGATGTCAAACTCTCTTCTTTATATCTACAATTTATATCATAATTGAAAAACTTAAATTATTTTAGTTAATATATTTACTGTAAATTTTAATTATTAAAAGATTTTTTTATTTTTTAAGTAGAATAAATAAATACGAGTAATCATGTGACCAACGGCCTCGTTAGATATAAAAATAGGCTTTGAAAACTTCAAATGTTCGACAAGCAGCCGTATGGTCATTTCCAGTCTTTGGTATACGACGATGAAAAGCGTGGTTTAATAAAAATTTATTGGTGATATCTTAAATCAAGTATCTAGGAAGTAGGAATATATATAAAAAAAAACTTTATTTTTTTAAATGACATTTACCTAAATTTAATGGACACAATAATAATAGTATGGTATTTTAAGCACTAGTTATAAATTTATAATAATTCCTTCGCATATAGTAGACATTATTTGTATCACTTATTTCTAATTTAAAACATGGATATCAACTTAATATTCTAGTGACTAATTTGTACAGGCTCCAGCATAAGCCATCTATTGACTTATTGTACAAAATCTACTTATAAAAATTTATATATTAATCAATTAAAACTTTCAATATCAACATGAAATACATAACATATCACGTTAACAACCTATTTGAAAAAAAAAAAAGAAAAAAGAAAAAGTAAATACAAAATAGCTAATTTAATAAATTAAAGAAAATAAAAGAACAATTGCTGAATAGGAGCAATATTAACAATCTTGAGTAATGTAATAATCTAGTTTTTCATTTTTTTTCATTCACAATCTGCATATATTATTTATACGCATTATTTTATGAACAACATTGATTAAAGAAAATTATTTTTTATTTCTGTCCATTTTAATAGAAAAAATTATTTTTTTGGTGTTGACATCATAAGAGTTATTTTTCAAAATCCTCTTTTTTATTTATCAGTATTTTTACATTTTTTTTTTAAATTTTTTATATGTTGATGTGATAAGATAGATATCCATTTAGAATTTTTCTATTTGAAACCTTTTTCTTGAATATTGTTGTAATATTAATTATAATATTTTTTTAATTTATGTGTAGAAAACTGTAGGGTATCCAACATAAAATCTTAACGAATGAGTCTCCTATCCTTAAAGTAGATCAAATTTGATCGCGTGAGTTCGAATATACAACTTCTCACAGGTAGTCAACTGGTTGAGGTAACCACGTGTGTCATTAATTACAATGTTGACATATGGTCAAAGCCGATCAAAGTTTTATATGGGGGAGCTTTGATTGGTGATATCTAAGTGAATTGGTGACTGAGGGAGTGTGGATGGCTTCAGTTATGTTAGGGACTTAGGGTCTTCTCTATTTCTGGTTTCTACCCTAACCCCCTTGCCTCTATATATGGGAGTGGCTTGGCCAAGGGGAAGAGTGTAGCAGAGAAGAAGTCTCAAGATGGGCTTTTCTCTGTGGCTTCTGCTCCACATTGTTCTTGTAGCTGCAGTCCCTGCCTTCTGTGAAGGAAACCCTCCCCCTCCTCTCCACCACAAGCCTCCACCACCACCTCCTCATCACCACCACCATCACCACCACCACCATCACCACCACCACCATCCTACACCTCCACCCCCACATCATGCCTATCCACCATTGAAAAATCCACCTCCCAGACCATTATTCAAGCACCACCCCCCTCCACCTCCCCAAGCCAACCACAAGCACACTCCACCGCCACCTCCCAAATCCGCCTATAATCACCCACCACCACCACCTAAAGCTCCTTTCACCCATCCCCCTCCACCAAAAGCCCCCTATGTTCACCCCTCACCACCCAAAACCGTTTATTCACATCCTCCACCACCTAAAACTACCTACAAAATCTCCACCGCCAACAAAAGCCCCATATGCTCATCCCCCTCCTCCCACAACTTATGCTCATCCCCCACCATCCAAACACACCCATAAACATCCCCCGCCTCCCAAAACTTACGCTCATCCTCCGCCTCCCAAAACTCCTCACGCCCATCCGCCTCACCACTTTCCGCCACCCCCACCAGCCCATCTTCATCCCCATCCACCTTATGTGTACTCTTCACCTCCACCACCTCACCACCCTTAGCTTTTATGTAATGCCGTCGTTGTTGTCCGTAGCAGTGATGTTGGAAGCTTTAACCGTGACATGGTTCATCTTCTTGTTTGTTTTTTTAGTTTGCATTTTACTGCTTTGCTATGTATCTCTGTCTTTTACAAGTGCTGCTCTGTCTACTGGTTCTACTGTACTTGTGCAACAATAAGGGTTTCAAAATAAACTATTACTGATTTTAAGTGAACCATCCCTTGGCATTTGCATCTAAGATTGATTTTACTTTTTCGTTCATGGATCTTTTCGCCTAAAAAGGGCTATCTGTAACTAGAACTTAAATCACATATTTACATGTTTATGAAGTTGATTGGAGAAATGGAGTTCATGAAGGTGTTTAGGGACAGGAAATGGGTTGGATTGGGTTGGATTGAGTTGTCTTTTAAGCTTTTGACTGATTTTATTTAATCAAAACTGTGGAACGAAGGTACGGCGTAGGACTTTGTCCACACATGAGGGCATTGATTGGATAGAGATCTTTCTGAGGAGAAATTCTCAAAAAAATAATACAAGGGTGTTTGATGAGATAGATGAGGGGGGCAGGGCTGTTTCTTAAAAGTGTGTGCTGTCGCCCATATTTTTAATATAAATAAGAATTGAAAATTTTCGATAAGCAAAATAAAAGGTGAACAAGCTCATGCTGAATATTATAATTGATTAGTTTCTCAAAATTTGTGTTTATACGTGTATTTATAGTAATGGAAACCAATTACTGCCTTCGCCTCTAAATGGAAAATAAAGAAGATAAAGAGTAATTTATTCTTAAAAAACTGAAGTGCGCAAGTCAAAAGCATTTCTTGTTTATTAAATGTAAATTTAGCATAAAGAGAAACAATTGTTGGTGACATCCTGATACATAAGTAAACCCAGTGTGACACCTAAAATATTAAAATTATATATTTTCATTTTATTTTTAATATAGCCCACAATTTCGAATTCTGATTGAATTTGATCAAAATCAGTCTCGAATCTCGATGGGTCCAAACAGCCCAGGACAGCTTGTATCAGCTGGTGTCAAATTGTCAATCAACACTTTTATTTCATGAAAGTTTTTTTCAATTTTTATGAGACTTTCAAGTTTCGATCAGTTCCGTGTCCTTCACTGGAAACCATATGAATAGTTGATTTGAATATTGAAAGATCTTCACTTGAGAAACTATGTTTGTCTTTAAGTTTTTATAATTTAAATTATTATATAATAGTGGAAATTCATTGGTTAGATGAATGGAATTTAAAAGTTGAATTGGTGCTAAACTAGATACATGTGTTATTCAATTGAGGTTAAATGGGGGTGGGGGATGAAATAGACCCATGGATCTAAAATGGGCTCCACAAACACCAATGTTCACATGAAGTTCTGACTAAAATCGTTCTTAGGAAAAAATTGTGAATATATTCACTCAAAAACATAAGGGTCCAAACATAAATCTATTAAAATGTGAAATTCAGTTTTAAATTAGGCTTCAAACTCGCTTTGTCCAAATATGTTACAAATGAGCTCCAACGGGTGGGCTAAGGCTTTTCATTCCAAGTGAGTGGGCTTGTCTTTAAAGCCCAAAGTCTACCCATGTGCTTCCACTATGAAGATACAAAATGAGCTTAGGCTTGAGCAAAGAAACGTCCATTCAAGAAAACTAATTGAAACATCCATTGAAGTGATCTTTACTAATGAGAATCCTAGTCCAACTAGTAAGAGCTCCTTGTCGTAGTCTAAAACATATGGGTTCAAGTTCCATGAACATTAGATAAGCACATAGGTACAAATATTGTCGAGACCGAGATTTCGGCCGAGGTCTCAGATGAGATTTTTCTCTCTCCTCATTTCTTTTTTTTTTTTAGAATCTTAGAGTTTTTTTTTGAAAAAATTCTTTATAAAAATTGAAAAAAGTCTTTTTAAAAAAAAATGAAAATATAAATATCGGTCAATATTCATTCTATATAAGCAAATATCGGCTCAGGCCCACAACTAATATTTATTTATTTTTATTTTTAAAAAAAAGAGATCAGTCGAGATTTCGACTATATCATCTGATATCCTCTAGATTTGGCCGATACCTATTGTATAAGTCGAGATATCTCAGTCTTCAAGAAACTGAGATTTAAAACCATGGATAGAGAGTTAAATTATAATAAAAGGTTGGTAGCCATTTAGACACCCTACTTTTCTGTTAGGAGACACATTTTTTTCAAAATTTATGGTGAAATTACCATTTGCCCTTCTGATATACATTTAGACAATAAAAGATTTTTCAAAATAAAAAAAATAAAATGATAATTTCACCCCAAATTTTAAAAAAGGGCATTTCCTAACAGAAAAATAGGGTATCTAAATCACCACTCTAAAAATTTGTCACTGTGTCTATATGTGAAAGTCACATCTTCTACAACAAGATCTGTAGACAGCGAAAATCAGTGTCATGCTTTGAGGGGCATTTAAGAAAGGCTTAATTATGAAATACCCACAAACCATCATAATCTAAAGAAATGATTAGGTTTAAGACACTTGACCTTAATAAGATCAACCTAGTATCTCCACCTATTAATTTTAAAAAGTCAGATATCTTAAATTTTCAAATTTTACTAATACATGGTGAAACTGTAGAATCTGACTTTATCATATGATCTCTGACACCTGACTATTTCTATATAACCTTTCTTGTGTGTAATATGTGGTGCAGACATGTGCTTCGGATGTGGCTCCATAAAAATAAGACCAGGTATATTACACCTATTTTATTAAATTAAAATACATACAATCTCGTAATTGATAAAAATATAGTGACTTCGTCGCTGGTTAAAGGGGTTATTATAAACTGAGATAAATGTTTAGATCAGAGTTTAAAAAACTCCAAATTTATATTCAACTCCAAATATTATTTGAAACAGTGATTCGAACGAGTCAAATGAATAATTATTTTAATTTATCACATTCCTTCAACAAGTATCAAGGAAGAAAATTGCACATACGACGAGAGGGACGTAATGATTATGGCAGAAGGGGGGCCTATTTTGTTATTGAAAATATAGGAAATCTTGGGTCATGCCTCATGGGTGTCTAAGGAGTCGTGTTGAATGTTTACTCTAATTTTTATTAATTAGTTCATAAAATAACTGTGATGGCGGTAGATTATATTAATATTAATACATGCTTACTGTCTTTAGTGATTATTGCAGACTCCAAATAAACTGAAACAAATGAGATGATGATATTATATTTTCTTCTCTTAATATAAATTGAGAATACAGTGTGTAAAATTTTTATTTTATTTTCATCGGTGTACCGCTGATCAAATATCGATATACTGATATACAGAACGTATATATGTAGCGACGTATTAACGGTATACCGATACTTAATAAGCATTGCACCGATAAAGTATAATGTAAATTTCACTATATTCTGTATCTCATAACATATTTTGTCTGTGCTAAGATGATTGATGCAGGTTAATTTGACTGTCAACATAAAAATAAATGGACACTTCGATCTGAAAAAGTTCAATGGTTACCACTTCCAGTGAAGAATGAGTGATGGCACCAAACAAATCTGTTATAGTTTTGTCTGATGAAAATTACAGGTACCGAATAAGTAAAGCATGATGAGACACAATGGAATCAAAGTGAACTTTGGGATATTCCAATACTATCTATGATTTGAATTGCAACTATGTCATAAAATATATTTATTCATTTGTATTTATAATTGAATTCAACATTAACATTTTGTTTCTTGTATTGTTTGTAGTGTGTCCTGAATAGGACATGATTTGACATCAACATTTTTTAAAGAGTAAGGAATTTTTCTTCTTTTCAATATTTAACAATATATTATTAAAGATATTCATTTAATGATATTGTGATAAAAGACAATATTATACAGAAGAAATGTATACAGTAAGTAATTCAACTTTTAAAAGACCCACTATTGAATGGCTGGCTTTACTGTTATCCAATTAAAATATATTATCCATTGCCCACCCAAAATTGGCTTGGATCCGATTTGTTAACATCGTTGCCTTTTCCACTGATTAATAATAAATTACTGATGTATAAAGATGAAGTTTGTGTCATTCTTAAAGGCTTGAATCAAGTGCAGAGTTACTCGAAGAAAACAACTCCACATAAAATGGTATATTAGAATTTTTTTCATACAGGAGTGAGGATCTTTTAGAGTAAAAATCGTACAATTAATAAATAATTTGTCAAATAAATATAAATGTCAGTTTTAAATTGTTGAGATAAATGACTGAAATAATATTAGATTATCTTAAAGACTGATTCAAATCCAATGATATGATTTGATTCAATTTTTAAAAGTCTAGATCCATTTGCGGTCAAATCTATAGCTAATAAGAAAGAAAGAAAAAAAAAAGGAACGACTGATCACTTCAGATTTAATAAATCTTAATGACGTTTCTTCAAATTCTTCTCTGTCTCTCTCTTAAGCAACAGATGAAAAGAGAGCCACAGTTTCTGTTTGAGTTCGACGTTTACTTGTCACCGGCTAGTGGGTCCATCAGGTGGGCCCCACCCAGCCGGCCACAACAAGAACGACAGGACTCAGCTAGAAACGTTCATAATTTTATATTCAAATATTGTCTACTCAAAATTACGTTAATTAAGTCAGTTAAATAATATTTTAAATTATTTTTAATTTCTAAACCTTTAAAATTATGTTTTGATCGATTTAATTAAAGTACTTTTTATTATATTTACTATTCTCAAAATATCCATCACTAAGTGTAAGTTGAATCGTTTATTAGAATTATTTAGATCGAAACTTTATAAAAACTGATTTTCCAAAGTTAAAAATATCAGTTTCATCCTACGTTTAAAACTTTAGACCATATTCCTATTGAGTTTTTTTTTAGCGATCATCTCACGAGTGTTTTGTGTAAACATACACGAGATTTAGGATATTGTCTATTGTAGTATAAATAGGTTCATTGACCAGCTCACCGAATCACTGACTAGATCACTGACCCTTCTACTGCAGTATAAATTGGCTCACTGACCGGCTCTCTGAAATTTATTTAAGTGAGATTATTCTTTTCATACATAACAGCAAATCGTATCACTGATTAAATTTTTTTTAAATGTTTTCATATGACAGTGGAAGGGTAAAATGGTTAATATCCTAAATCTCGTATCTGTAGGAGAATCGCTACTCTTTTTTTTTCTCTAATATTTGTTTGGATGGATAGATGGTACAAATATCAGCCGATACGTATCATATCGACTGGTATGCAACGGTTTTGGAACTAGTGAATATCGGCCGATATGATATGTATTGGCCGATATTCACAATATCGATCGATATATCGGATATATCATATCATCCGATATCAAAATATCAACAGATATTGGTCATTTTTTTTAAAAAAAAAGAGAGAAAAATATCGGCCGATATCATTTTTTTAACCCTTGAATAGAATTGATCAAGTGAGAAGAACACAAACTTGCTCTTTGAAGAGAATATAATGTAATAATCTTTTATTGAGAAGATGATGTTCCATGCAAACTACACCTCTTTTTTCTAAGAATTTAATAAAATATAATTAATGGGATTAAAAGTTTATTTCAAACTGGATATATTATTAATGAATTTGCTCTGCTTCGGGAGATTGAATGTGACTTCTTCTTTCTTCTGCTATTTCCATTTTCTTCATTTCTTGGTGAGGAGGGCAAGACATTGTGAAAATTGAAAAGACCTTCTGCCAAAAGCAATTGGTCCACATTCCAGAAAAGTAAATGGCCAATTGGCTCTTATAACGTGCAAGACTTTCTCTTTTTCCTTTTTTCTTTCCGATTGACCAAACACCCAAAACCGGAGCAAAAGACGCAAATAGGTGCAATTATATATTTAATTGTTTGGGTCCTACCAATCTTCTTACGTGATTTCTCTGGTTTGCTTCTCAATTTGTACAAAGACTGATAATGAAATACATCAATAGAGTTGACCTGTAATGGCAAATTAACCACTTGTTCTCGCCAGTGAAACAAAGCATCTTGTCGGTGGACCCATAAATCAAATTAAAATTAGTAGCATAAATTTATTTATATAATTCAAATAGAGTTAGTTTGATGTTCAAGAAGCTTCTTCATGAAAAGAGGTTTTCAATTCTATTTACGCTCAAATTCCCTCTGATCTAATTCTTGTAGAGTAGGGTTGAAATTCGGGTCAGATCGGATCGGGTTTTAATAAATCTAATCCAACTTATGTCAAAATTCTTAAACCCGACTTGAATTGTTGACCCGAGTTACTCAGCCCAAGTCGACCCAAATTTCTGATCCGAGTTACTCAATTTGAGTGTTGTTTTATAACTTGATGTATTCGGATCGGATCAGATTACTTTTAAATTTCTCAATCCGACCCAACTTGAATTTCATGTAGGTTTATTTTTCCAATCCCGACTCTATTCGAGATATACAAGAACATAACCCAAATCCCATTGATTTCTCGGGTCGGGTTTCACTCCTACCGTAGAGTTACTCTTCATCGACTTATTTAATGCGTGTGAATTGAGAAGTTTACACATCTTCGTGGGACTAATCTCGCTTCCAATATGAGATAGAGATACTCATATTAAATTTTATATTTATAAAATAATTTATATTACATTTAACTTCATCTTATCCAAATAAAATAGAATAAAATAAAATTTAATAAAATGATACTTTCATCAATTCATTTAAATTTTCACGAATTAGATCGTTAAAGATATACAGTGATGATGATCTTTGTATTCCGAGACATGTTTGATTTAAAAAACTAACAATGCCACGTGTCCAGAGAATCGAAGACTTTCACAGAGCCAGGGATGCGCGGTCCATTGGAATAGGTGCGAATAGAATTTCATTGTTCAACATTGGAGAAATGCTCTTGAGGTACATTGAACCTGGACGGTGCACATCCGCCCCCATTCCCGCCTATAAATACCTAAACAAACGGTCTCCTTGGCCATCCAAATCCCGTTGTGTTCCCGTTTCTCTCGAGTTTCCAACTAGACTCCCGAATCATTATTCCGGCCATAGCAGTCGCAGTTCCGAGCCCCGTTCTGAGAGGAGGCGTACGTGGATCGATGAGGGGAACTTCGGAAATAATGGAAGAAGACGAGGGGCAATTGAATGTGAATATGATGATGAAGAGAAACGAAGAGCTGGAGATGGAGCTGAGGAGGAGCGTGGAGAGAGAAGAGAGGACGAGAGAGGAGTTGGAGAGGACCAAGGAGAGGCTGAGAGCGACTGAGGAAGCGGAGGAGATGCTCTGCTCACAGCTGGGGGAGCTGGAGGCGGAGTCCGTCGTGCTAGCTCGTGACTATCACAGTGCAGATCAGGTCCTTGACGGAGCAGCTTTCACACCTGCAGAAGCTACTCCACCAAGCCACGGGTTTCAATGAAGAAAGATAGAAAGGAGACCCACAAGCCCCAGTTTCCTCTTTCTTCTGATTTTTATCTTTTTTTTTTTATTCCTCTTTCTTCTGATTTTTTTTTTTTAATTTTGTATTTTGTGGAAGATGTAAATTTGTAATCAGTCATTAAATTTTTAAAAACCTTTGTCCTCTCCATAGACTGAAGCAGGTTTTAGTTTTCGTTATTTTTAATAAGTGTTGTCAATTTTTTGTCACAGTTATTTTAAAAATCATTTTGGGCTTTTGCCCATCTTCTTCTAAGAATTATTATCTTGAAATTTGATTTACTTAATTACAATAAAAATTCGGACTGTTCATATTTTATTTTCAGTAAAGAGAGATCAGAAATTCCTTTTTTCTAAAACTGTGAAAAAACAAGTGTGTAATTTTCATCATAATATTCACCTTAAAAGATCTTAATCTCATCTATTCGAAGTGACTATATTTAGTAATTAGTGTTAACCTTTTCAGAGTAACTATTATCCTATTGAGTGGTCCTGGCCTCCATTACTGGAACGTAATAATATCGGCCATTGTGGCCGAAAGGGCCTAATTTTAGGAATATCCAAATAATTCTTGAAAATTGGATTATTGAAAATCTGGATTCCTATTTCTTCATCAATACTGCTGACAGACGGAAGTTTTCACATATTTATATTGCTCCTAAATTTTTTAAAAAATTGGCCAATATTTAGTCAATCAATTTTTTTGTTGCCAATCCATTCTCCAAAACAAGTATAATAATTGTAGGCTCCACAAAAAGAAGACAATGATGTAAAACTCCACAATATCAGAATGAATGATGAATGATAGGGGAAAATGTTCAAACTGGAGTCTTTTTTTTTTTTTTTAAATTCATACTCTCTTTTTCATTTTAATTGTTTTATTTTACATTACGTGTAACTATTTAAAAAAATGATTTTTATTTTCAAATAATGAAATTTGAAATTTTTATAGAATTCATATCATTTGATGATGTAAAGAGTTTTTATAATAATTAATCATTTATGCCTTCTATTTCAAAATACATGAAAATCAAAATACATGCCTTTTTAATCAAGGATAACGTGCACCACGCCCTCAAGGTTTTGCACGAGGCCCATATTAACCATTTGTTTTAGTAATAAAGAAACACAAAACTTCTGGCTTAAGTTCAGGTCGTCCACCTGGAAATAACTGGAATTACATATTGAATTAGCTTGTGAAATGGGCCATTGTTGGATCATAAAACGTGTGGCCCTGTTGGGCCTTGGCCCGTGGGTCATGAGTCTGGCCTCAAGTCTTTCATCAGTGGTGGGTTCATCACAAGTGGTATTGGGCGACGGGAAAAGTGATTGGTTGGGCTTTGATTCAATTCGTGCTTGAGCCTTGAGCATGGTAAAAAAATCGGGTGGGCCGCAATTTTTCATATCAGCCGATATATCGGTCACACTTTTTCTCTCTTCTATCCATTTTTTTTTTAAATTCCAAAAAATTTACAGTAAATGCATATAATTATGGGCTTATTGAATATGTAATTTTTTCATAAAATATCAGACATTTACATCTTCTAATATATTTTTGAAGTTACGATATTGGGAAATTATATAATTAGTAATCAAATGGTGAAAATTACAAGGAAAAGCATATAAATGAGGAAAATTTGTAGAAATAATTTCATAATTTATTTTCTTAGTCAATGAGTGTTATTTTAAGTTATGAATTATAGAAATAAAAAATAATAATAAAATGATTGAAAATTACATAATAATGTAGAAAAAATATTAGAAAATGATACTAATGGAGTCCTAATCACTTGAACTGATAACCACACAAATGTCATACATTTTTAATAATAAGAAATTCCATTTAAATCATTAACTGAAGAGTTTAAAAATTAACTAAATGAAGAAACTTTCAAGATCTAAGCTCAAAGATAATTTTTTCTCATGCATTTCAGCTACATTTAAAAATGAACATCAATATGGAGAATGTTCTTCAAACTCATAATCGGGCCCAGCAATTGCAGATGCATAACAAAGGGCCCGTAGATAGGGATTTTCTATATCCCTTGGTGGGCCTGTGAATATCTGCGAAGTATTTTGTCGCAGCTTTTCTAATGTCTTTTTTGGCCTCGTCTCTTGTGGCCTGGTCTAATCTCCACTGCATCAAAGAGGCAGGCCTATCCCATGTTGGATCCGCAAGGCCGACGGTTTCTGGATTGATGTCATAGTGCGGATCAATAGGTGAATTTTGCTTTCCCATGCCAAATATAGTTTTCATTGATTTCCATGTAGCCTGTAATCCAGTATTCTTCTTCTTTGAACCGGATCCACTTGCACCACCATGGCGGTACCCACCGGCATAGATTAATAAAAATAAGTGGATTAGCATGTTTTTCTAATTTTTTTCTCAATAAAATGTATTTATGATTTTCTAAAAATATAATTTTTATATTATTTGCACCACAAGTGACTGCCCATATGCATATTGCGACGACTCTCTCTCAAACCACTCCGTAATAAAAAAAATAATTATAAAAAAGTTAGTACACAGTAAATAACAACAAATAAATAAATTTCATGTATTATTTTAAAGGTTTTACCATTTTCCCGCATGTATAACTCATAATCTACATTTTATGATGAAATAATTAAAAGAAAGATTAAATAAAAGAAAAAAATCTTGCTGGAGATTTTTACATGTTAGTAAACAGTAACTAAGAGAAAATAAAAAAATTTTTTTTTTATTAATTTATAGGTTTTATCATTTTCTAACATCTATAAGTCATAAACCATATTTTATGATGAAATAATTAAAAAAAATGAGAGTAAATAAAAGAAAAATGTTGCTGGAAATTTTGACATGTTAGTAAACAGTAACTAAGAGCAAATAAAAAAATTTAATGTATTATTTTATAGGTTTTAATATTTTCTAACATTTATAACTCATAAACAATATTTTATGATGAAGTAATTAAAATAAAGAGTAAATGAAAGTAAAAAATGTTGTTGTAAATTTTGACATGTTAGTAACAGTAACTAAGAGCAAATAAAAAAATTCATCTATTATTTTATAGGTTTTATCATTTTCTAACCTTTTTTTTTTTTTTTTCATTTATGCTATTTTATGTTGAAATAGTTAACAAAAATGAATAAATAATTGAAAAAAATAGTAACTAACAAAGTACAAAAAAAATAACTACAGATACATTCAGATGGAAAAAAATTATAACACCTTAATAAAACTTTTATTTACTACATATGTTATTTAAGTTCAAGCATTTTTTAACAAATTATAACACTTTTATGTTATTTTTTGCTGAAAAAAATTAAAATAAAATACAGATAAATGGAAACAAATAACAAAACTTACAAGAGTAGTAGATCTATAAATGAAGAAAACTTTGAACGGTCTGGATCATTCAGTTTCAGCAAAATACGTTTTCTTTAGAACTTAATTAGATCAAGTAATGAAGAGTGAAAAAAACTTTTGGAAGAGAAATGGTAAAATCTGGTTCTTTTCTAGAAAATATGTGTGTGAAAATTGAAGTGTAAGTGAATGGTGTTTATAGAAAAAAATTGGACCGGATCGATTCTTTGGATTTCAAAAGAATATTAAAAAATTCAAGCATGTCGGACCACCCGAATCCTGCAGTCCGCCGTACATAGAGAGATTTGACTGAGAGAAATTGGTTGATAGGTGAGATCTCGTCCGAGATCTTGCCCGATATATCAGACATGAGATATCGTACGATATATTAGCAAAATATCGTCGAACTTGAGTTGGGCTCAGGCCCGAACTTTACTGTTTTGTTTTTTTGAAAAAACGGCAGATCCAAACAGAATTCGGCCTAGACTAGGCCGAGATTTCTAAAAAAAAAGGCTTTTTTTTTTAAAAAAAACAAACAACCGAATTTTTAAAATTCAGCTGATATCATGACCGAATTATAGGTCAGAAATTCGATCATATCGGCTGAATTTTTTTTTGTACTGCCGATACTATACGTATCGGCCGATATAGATCGGTGGTTGAAAATCCGATATAGTTCGATCGGCCTAATTTTTGACCCCTGGCCTTGAGTCACACATAGAAGAAGAAAGTGTACAACTGAATTTGGCTGGCTTCGTAAAAGATACCCACTATATAGATGAAGTTAGATTTATTTATTATTCTTTAAAAAATGAAATTTGGGACTTCATAAAAAAAAAATAAAAAAAATGTTAAAGAGATGGCATTTTTTTTTTAAGTTTTATATTATATGTTTAATTGTGCTATTATTCAATTACTCTTGATGAAAAAATCATTTGAAAAATATTTAGAAATCAACCAAATTTACTAAATTTATTTGAAAATTATTAAAGACCCTTTAGGTTCCAATTTGTCTAATCTCAACCTATCAGGGGTCCAAAATTCTGTGGGGACGAGATATCGGCATCTCGGCCGATATCTCAGTTCCACTTAATCTTTCTCTCTCTCTTTTTGGATCAAATCTCAGTCTCGACTGAGATTTATCAGTGGAGATGGTGAGATCTCAGCCGATATGACCGAGATCTCGCCTGTACAGCCGATACATCTCGTATCAGCCGACATTTGAACCCCTGCAACCTATCTATGCATCTCTTGCTATTCAAAAGCCCTTTGCTCTGGAAATGTGAGCCTCCTTTGCTCTCATCTCCAAGTCCCTGCATCATTACCACCGCTTGGACAACAAATCTTCTACCAAGGGTTATTTCTTCCAAATTCCAATTGCATGCGGACCTTCTAATGGTTGGGGCTTTCCCCTTTTCTCCCATCTCAATCCTTTTACAGGGGCTCGTACCTTTCTCTACTATTGTTTCCCCGTTTTGTATCGGGGTTTCACTTGAGCGATTGATGAACCTTACTTCCTTTTTATTTTTTTTATAACATGGATATTCTCATTCCATATTAGACGTGAGACTAATTCTACAGGTACATGTAAACTTTCAAATTCATAGACATTGAATAAATTTACGAGGAATGGTCCGTTAAAATTGAGTGTGAATCTAATTTAAGACTCTACTTCATCATATGGACATCTTGACCGTCAGGCCTAACCCTTTGGGGTTACTCCCTTCTCTTTTCCTTTACCAAGTGTTGTCTTCACTCGTTTTGTAGTTTTGTAGCTCGTTGAGGATTTTTTTATAAAATTGATGAAATTTAAAAGATTTTTTTTGAAAAATGAACTAGGTACTGTGATATCACAGTCCTAGTTATTTCAATTCAGGCTTCTAATTGGGCTCAAGCTTCTCATCAGGCTCTTCATCAAGTTTGGGCTTGGGCTTGGACTTAGTGAGTAATTTTCAAAATTGGTCTTGAGCGTGGCGCAGTACAGGCTCGGCCAGTTGCCATCTCTTGGTTCTCACTACCTGAGTTTCAGCGACGCTGCCTTCATGATTTTCATTTTAAGTTTACAATTTTGCCTCCACTATTGGTTCGAATTTTTATCATTGTTATGGCCATCATCACACACTACGGCACCATCGCTGCCACCATCAACGTCATGCTGCTCCATTTGTTGTCGACATCTGTGGCCCAGTTTAAGCTGTCTGTCTATTGGATGTAATCGTTGTGGCAACGATTAAATATTATGTTTTCGATCGTGGTTCTAACTGTTGAGATCAGATCGATTTCGTGTATTAGACTGCCGGTCTTTGCTTTTGTTCTACAAACATAACACATTGATCCACGTCACCCTCACATATCCAGTTACTATTGATCTACTTCCGCTCCAATTGATGGGATCATAACACCATTAAATTATCTAATTCAATTATTCCAAACCCACCTGAGTTTGAGAAGGGGATGCTAGAATATATTAAAGTTTTTATTAAATTAGAATTCTAATTTATGTTAGTCTCTGATTAAGATTTAATAGTATGTATATATATTTATTATTCTTAATCAAATGATGATCAGTGGCTGAGTGTGAATCCAATACGTAGCGGACGATTAGATCAGTGGCTGAGTGTGAATCATATCATGTATCGGCCGATATTTACACCTATGATTCTAACATTAAAAAAATAAATAAATATTTCTTTTATATTATTATTTTAAATTCCAATAAATGAATAAAAAATATCAACATATCTCTTCATAAAAAATTATAATTATAATTTTTTATATTATATGAATTTAATAAAAATATTAATGCTCATAAAATTGTTAATATGTCAGGTTACCCCTACTTACAGTTATCCTTACTCAAGGGTAATCCATACAAAATTTACCCCTCATCCAAATACATTACTTTGAAAATATTGACAAATTTTAAAATAAACATCAACAAAATACATTCTTAATTACCCCAAAAGTAAGATTACCATGAATCTCAAACTCTTTCGGAGTTTTGAGACTCTTTCAAAATTTGGACAGAATCACTCCTTAAAAATAGGACAGTTTGACAATTATGTTTCATAAGTTTTTTTTTTATATTATATGAATTTAATATAAATAATTAATTCTTATAAAATTGTTATGTTAGATTATCCATGCTTACAGTTACCCCTGCTCAAGGATAATCCCCATAAAATTTATCTCTCATCCAAATGCATCATGTTGAAAATGTTGACACATTTTTAAAATAAATTTTAAACAAAATTAAATTGCTAATTACTTGAACTATATTTTTTTAATTATATAAAATTTTTTTTGAAAGATTTTAATTTTATAATATATAACTGATAAAAGAGATGAAGGCAAGGGGTATTGAGGGGTAAGATATTTTGAATATCCTAACCTCCAAAAACGTATTAAAAAATAGGATGAAAGTGGTAAATTTTTAAATTTTTATTCTTATCCCCTTATTACCAAATGAGAGTAAAAAGGGGTTACCCCCTCTTACCCCCAATCCAGACTTAGCCTAAGTTTGAGATCCACTATGTCCAAGATGCATGATCGATTCAACTATTCCTCATGTGAAGGTGGAGAAAAAAAGGTTTAGTACCAACTACCAACCATTGATGCGGTGGGCCACTATCAGAAGACAGTATAAATATGAGTTTGTCTCATGCTGACTTAATATGGAGCTTGTATTTCCCAAGCTCTTTTATGAAGATTTTTTTTCAAAGAAAATCTTTATTATCCTGTCAAGGGGTGATAATCGGCTAAGATAGAGGCCGATATCCAATACCTCAACCAATATCGTAATTTTAACCCCTTATCCTTAGAGCCAAGAGAAGCTCAATTGTCAACAGTGACAGCCACGGGATCGAAGCTTGACCCCATTTTTGCAATGAAAACGATAGGTTAGGCTGTACCAGAGAGACTTAGTCAGTCGCTGTTCATTTTCTGTACAGTGGAGTGCACATGATTGACATGATTGACATCATTTTTACACAATCACATGAATTCTATTATTTGAAAGCTGCTTTTCAACTAAAAATCTCAACAACTTGATTTTGAATTTTACAATAAATGAATTAAAGTTTGAAGAATCACATAATACAGATGGTATATCTTGCTGGCAATTTCATGGATGAAAACCGTAGAAGTCGGCCCAAGTCTCGCTAATTAAAGGACATTTCGTTAGGCTTTTAAATAGGGTTCATTATTGAGTGGATATGTAAAATATGATATGAACATGATTTGAGTAAAATTTTACTTTCTTAAGATCATCTTAACTTTTTAATTTGAATTTTGAAAGTTTGACAACTGTAATTCATTAATTTTTTATGATAGTATATTTCAAAACTACATTAATTGAATAGAAAAGTTTTTTGAAGTATCTCAATCTCAATAAATCCTTTACATATCTTAATCATCTGAAACTCTCTTTTAATTTTTTTAGATTTACAGTGTAGGAAGTCAGACATAGTCTACCATGGCCTAATCTTAGTGTGTCTTAAGAGTATTGGACTCACCCGTGGGGGTTTTAACTCTCCTCTAGTTTAGCTAGAGTTGTGTTGAAACTTGAGAGAAAACATCTTTTCTATCACATAAAAACAATGCTATAAAAAAGAAAACAAAAGGGAGAAAATCAAACACAGCTAATCAAATTACAACATAGAGACTTACGTGGTTCTCTTTTCGTACGTCTACAGATTCGAACCAGATCTTCTATGTTCAAAGGCAATAAATCGAAGAAGAGACATCTCTAACTCTCATTATAGTTTCGCTCAACTCTCTCTCATGAGAAAAAATATTATATATTATCCTGATTAGAGTTTACAAAATTGACCTCCAATAAAATTTGAGATCCTGACCCGATACGTGGGTTCCACTTAGCTGGGATTTTTTTCCTGCTATGTCCTTTGTGCTTTGTGTTATTTTCTGGGGCCCGAGCTCTTGTATTGTTTTTGTTGTTTTTCACGTCTCATAGGAGACTCCTCTTTGTATTTATTTGGGAGGTTTTCCTCACATTCAAGAAAGAAAATCTGCAAAGGAATCTTCAAAGAAATCAATCAAGTTGAGGAAAAATACAGAGGAAATTAAAGGAGATCAATCAAGTTGAGGAACAATACAAAGGAAAGGCAGCATTCCCCAGACTCCCCTGTGATAGAAGCATTTCTTTTATCTCCCCCTTCCTCACTCTATGTCATATATGGATCGTATGAAAGAATTGAAGCCTTTCAACGCGTTTTTCAGGCATCATTCAGTACAAACTCAAGACATGTATTGAGTCGAATGCCAAATTCCATGTTCTACCCTTCTCATCTATTTCAGTCCACAGCTCATCATCACCTTCCGTTCTCTCTATAAATAATTATCATTCATTCTACTCATTCCCACCTTCCCATATCAAACACCAATCCAATACAGAGAGGATGAAGATCTGGTTTCTGTTTGTTTTCTCCCTTCTTCTTCACCATGTCTTTGCTGATCTCGGAGTCGGCTTCTACTGACTCGACATGCCCGCAAGCAGAGTCCATAATCAGGGCACTGGTGCAAAAACACTTCGGCACCGATCCGTCCATCCCGGCGGCCTTCCTTCGCATGCATTTTCATGACTGTTTTGTTGGAGTAAGATATCCCTACACCCACATGCACGAGCAATATATATATATATATTATCAGATATAGTACTCAACGTGTAAGCTCTTTCTACTTAATTGAAGTGGTCGCAACACTCATCCTATTGTCAAAGCCATTAGCCCATGAAATTCTGATCTGGTTGGGGTTATCTTTCATAGTCACTACCTTTCAATTTAACCCTATCTAACGGGTTTGATTGAATAGTTAAAAATGTATGACCCCTACTTGTGGCTGGAAATTGTTTTATTCTCTTGTAAGTGAAGATACATGATGGATTATCAACATGAATTCAAGTTCGATGCTACATCTCGAAAATGAAACTTTATACTATAGTCAATAATTTATAGCCTAGAGACCATCAGCTCAAAAGATTAGTCTGATTGGTGCAATGACCCAAATTCAATATAAGTCCATAAATCTCTATCTTCACAACCGATGTCGGACTCGTTTGTTGCTCCAATAATGTCTCGTTCGAATGAGTTTTGCTTTGATATCACTTTCTAGGACTGAGTATCCAGCCCAAAAGACTAACGTGATAGATGTAGTGACCTAAGTTTAATATAAGTTACTAAATCTCCCTCTACACAACTGATGTGGGACTTGTTGGCTGCCCCAATGTACATATGTGGCCAAGTTTTTGTAGTTTGTTTTTCCTCTTCCATCTTCACCCATTTTTCAAGATTTTTTACTCATTTTGTAGGGTTGTGATGCATCCATACTGATCGACTCGAAGAAGAACCAACCATCGGAGAAGGCAGCTGGACCAAATCTGACTGTCCGCGGATATGAGATAATCGATGAAATCAAAGCAAGCCTAGAGAAGCAATGCCCTTCAACTGTCTCATGTGCTGATATAATAACCGTGGCGACACGAGATGCGGTGGTTCTAGCCGGAGGGCCCAATTATCCGGTACCCACCGGAAGACGAGATGGGCTAGTCTCAAATCCTCAAGAAGTTAATTTACCAGGGCCTGCATTCTCAGTCGCGCAGGCCTCGCAATCTTTCACGGACAAAGGCCTTACACTTGATGATATGGTTACTCTCTTGGGTGCACACACAGTCGGAGTAGCACACTGCGATTTTTTCCGAGATCGGCTTTTCAATTTTCAAGGGACAGGGGCTCCAGATCCTTCAATGGATTCTAGTCTAGTAGCACAGTTTCGCAGAATCTGTGGATCAAGTTCAAGACCATTGAAGAAAGACCCAACTGCATTTTTGGATCAGAACACATCTTTCATCATCGATAATCAATACTATAACCAGCTTCTTATGAAGAAAGGAATATTGCAGATAGATCAGGAGCTTGCTTTGGATAGCTCCACAGCTGGTATCGTTTCCAGTTTTGGATCGGATGGAGCTGGATTCCTTGAGAAATTTGCCAGTGGGATGGTGAAAATGGGGAGCATCCAAGTTCTAGTTGGGAATGCAGGAGAAATCAGGAGAAACTGCAGGGCATTCAACCGACCCTCAGAAACAAAATCCTGAATTTAGTGAATAAAAAATTTGAAAAGGAAGATTTGCTTGTGAACTGCTGCTTTACAATTGAACCATTTCTTTATTACAGATTGAATTTATATTATTACTATCGGCATCAAATTTTCATAAAAACGATACAATAAAACACACGAAGTTAGAACAATTTAACCAAGTTTCTATTTTTTTTCTCCGTTTAGTTAAAAATTGAGCTGAAATTTGGAATATAATTAGAAATATCTGAAATTTCGGAGCTCTCAGAGCCAAGACTCTACAAAATCAAATTAGTATCCAATCAAAAGAAATCTTTCAGAAGTCAATACTAGCAGTCTGATTTAAATATGAAAATGGGGGTCTAAATTTCATTTCATTCTTTTTTACTATTAAGATTCAAAATAATTCAATTCTTTATATTCATGGAGAACAGTCATCTGGGTGTGGTTGTTCTAGTTGGATAATCTACAGCCATGCATCAAACGTGGTGAGTCCAATGCCTGTCAATTACCACGCGTCCAAAAAAAAGTTAAAATAGAAGATTTGTGACGATTTGACTCCCAACACGATATTATCTGTTTTGGGCCCTACTTGAATCTGTAACACTTTGTTTTGGGCCTGCCCATCAGACCATACCCAAAAGGCCTCGTGTTGGTTTGAGGGCTTGTCCCTTCTTCTAAGCATCCACACCACCCACCTCATGGGGGATGTGGGACTTTTCCCACACCCCCATGTAGGTGGGATGTTAGTGTTGAAGCGTGCTCTAATACCACTTGTGATGATCCGATTCCCAACAAGATATTGTCCATTTTAGGCTACACCTGAATCTGCACGGTTTTACTTTTGGTCCAACCTACGTGTTGGTTCGGGGACTTGCTTCCTCTTATAAGCATCCACACCACTCATCTCATGGGCAATGTGGGACTTTTCCCACACCCCCATGTGGGTGGGGTGTTACAAGATTACAATTTTTTTGACTAATTTGATAACTTCAAAATATTTGTGTTAAGAATTAGATTTAGACATAGGAAAGCAAATATGTAATGAAAATAAAAACAAAAACGCAATGGCTCGCCTTCAACAAGCTAAAGTTCATCGATTCGACAATTAGCTTTATGAAAATTTCGTAAAGTCTTTTGTTGTTGACTAGTCAAGGGTGGGTTCTACATGATAGACGGTCTGGATATAATCAATATAATCCACGTCTACGGTCTATGCTCACTATTAAGCCTATCTCCGTCCATTCATTTAAAGGTTGATCCCTTTCTATTTAGTAAGCTCGTGATGTAACATGACTGATAACATGTTTCATGGGCTCCTTGGTCTATTCAATTAGACTTTCTCTCCTAGATTTCCTTCATCAAGCCATCACTGTAACATCCCGACCCATAAAAAAGGGCTTGGGGCTCGGCCCAGCAAGATACTGTCCGCTTTAGGCCCACACGCGCACACACAGTGCACATGCGTGAGCCCGCACCCTTTTTGGATCGGACCCGGCTCAAGTCCGGGTCCAAAAGTGCATCTTACTGGTTTGAGGGAGGAAGGCTACTTATAAACCCCCTCTCAAACTCCTCAACTTCCGATGTGGGACTTTCCACAACTCCCACCCACTGCTGGACTGTCGGATCCTACTGGTCCACTCTGCTAGCCAGTCCGACAGGGTCCAGTTTCACTTGGATCAGCCTATCTAGGGCATGGCCTCTGTTCATAGGTCAGGATATCACAATCACCTTCAAATCTACCGGATTAAAACGCTTGAGTTATATTTGATAGTTTTGAAGGTAGTCAACATGTCTGAATACCACTCTATCAATAATAAGAAAAAAAGTAGCAATTCAGTTTCAAATGATTTGAACTTGGAAGCAACATAGTATCTATTGAAAGGTGGGAACAAAATGCTATTATTGGTTGCTTCGCCTATTTATCCTATGTTGGACGGCTTGTTGACATCTCTGTCTACAAGGTTCGAACGTAGCTTCATTCATTGGTTGAACCTTGGAGATAACCAATGGCATTGAGATCAATCACCACACCACCTCTATCATACATACGACATTACACGACGCGAGAGTGCATGGTCAACATACATCTATTATTGTTCGTCTACAAATATTCATTTTTTTTTATGCCTAATACCCCATATATATAGTTCGAATGGTATAGAAACAATGATCAATTTTAGCTCGAATGGTTTGTAGGGGTCTCCTGCCTTCTCTGATCCATTCGTTTGTTCAGTTAATTCAATAGCCTTTTTCATTACATTTAGGAAGGAAACTCTATTCTTTAATGGTCGGCTGCTTGCAACAATAACCTAATTTGCACGATATTCAACAATGGAAGCCACTGGTAATTTGGGGGAACGACATCCTCGTAACATAGTTTGTAGTATGGAACAACCAAGTCATTAGTCTGTGGAAACAAAAGGACTCCCTTTGAAAAAAAAAACTCACAACACTTGCTTAGACCTTGGGAACAAAGATGGATTCTGTTCATGCTTCGGACAACTGACTAATTCTATATACTACTATCTAATGCTATATTCTTGTATTAAAAAGGCAAATCAGCTCTGAAAAATAAATCAAGCAAGCAGATATGAAAACTATAGTGCATCTTTTAGTGGTTAGAGACCTCATATTGTAGAGACATGCACTTGACTTGATTCCAACCATGGATGCACAAACGGAAATGCTTATGCTTATCATATTACGTCTAAGATGGTTGCACATGGGCGAAATATTTTGGATGAGTGTTGCATGTAGGATTGATACTCTGGGTGGCTCAGCCCACCGAATAGGGAGCCTGGCAGACCTTGTGTCAGTTCTTTTCAGCAAACCGAAGTTACAAATTGATGTTCATCAACCATAGGTTTTTCTTGCGTTTTGCTTGAGTTTTCAAACGAGATCGTTTCTCGATCGATTTTTACAAATAAGGTATCAACATTTATCTACTCTAAATTTTATAAACTCCATGACTAATTTTAAGTGAAAAGAATATAGTTTTGGACTTTAAAAATAGTTAAATTTTTAAGTATTCGTATGACAGGGGTGAAGGAATAAAGTGGAAAATCCACTAATTTTCGTGTCTCATTAGACAAAAGTCCATGTGAGGATGGCTATGGCTACTCATAGTCCAAGAACTTAGTCAAATTTGAACTCACTCAATCATTTGGATACAGTCAAGTTTGAAGTTTTCTTTAAAAATCAATTATTAAAAAGAGAATGTCTATGTGCTTATAAACTTTACATTTTAAAGGTCCAATGGTGATGTGGGACTTATGCTAGTACTTTCTCTCGACATTAGAGTTGGAGACACTCTGCTTCTCCCCCTCCATGCAGAGTTGGAGACATGAATCCGACCCATCCATGTTCTACCATCGTTCTCCTACTATATTAAACATATGAATAGAACTCATCATTAAAATTCGATTAGTAAAGAGTAGGTACCCCCGTGCTTATAAACCTCAAATTTTAAAGGTTCACTAACGATAGTGGAATTTATGCTAAGATGAGAGACTGGAGGTGAGGGCCTTGTTTTTTTTTTTTTATAAACAAAAAAGAGTTTGAAGACTCTGGGGAGTCAAGGTAACAACAAGTGGAGAATCTGATCTTCATCGAGAAATGGAAGTGTCCAATTAGCAGATTAATTAACAAAGACAATGTGGACAGTGACATGATTATACTCACCACATAAGCATCATTACAAACACCAAAGGAACAGTACGTTCACTACATTAATAAATCAAAAACACATTAATATTAGTCTTGCAATGCCACAGCCGCTTATGGTCTTTATTTATGTAACACGGGCATGCATTTATTAAGGTTTTGGGCTTTCGGCAGCACTGCATGTGAACGGTTCTATTTTTAAAATGATAGACTCGTGAGCCGATGTTGACTGGTACAGTGCATACACTTGATCATTGTGTATTCGCATGATAATTATTGGTCCAAAATCTCATAGTACAAAACTACAAACGTCCTTTTAATGAGCTATATTTTGAGTTGGCTGAGTCTATTCAACATGATAAAGGGTTAATGAGGCTTGGATGAGTCCATTAAACTATTACATTTTGAGTTGAGCAAAGAATAACATTCTTTTTTCAAATTCTAATATAAATAAATAAAATTATTTCATCTAATTGAATTTTGAGACAAATCTTAATTATTGTATTCTAAGTTCTGACCTGGTGAATGATTATGGAATATGAAGTTAGAATGTAAACTGTAAAACACCATTAGCGTTTAAAGAATTAAAGGGGAGTGAGGATGAATAGGTCAGATGATATAATATCATATCATTAAAGAAAAGAGATCGGTAGCCGTGGAGTTTAGATTGGACTAAGGTGTATATGCAAATGGTCCTTGTTTGGTCATAATTGGGTGTGGGATCCATGGAATCAGTCTGTCCATTGGCAAATGCAATTGACCCCATTTATAAAAAAAATCTTCATTGTGAGTAAGTTTATAATACAGTTAGTGTGAGCTTTCAATTATAATTCTTAAATTAAATTTAAGAACAAAATTTAGAAATTAAAATCTAATTACTCTTTATTCACATTTATTTGTTAAGATAAGATATCCAACCCTAAAACACTAGTTCATTAGGTGAAGTGACCCATACCCAATTATGACCCAAGTTCTTTATAAGTTTTTAAATCTCCTCATTCAAAACCAATATAGGACTCAGTTTGCTGCTCCAATAATCTCCTTCGAACGAGACTTTTTAACGGTCGATACTTTTCTCTCTCTACATGTTCATAGATATGTATTTTTTTAAAAATTACTGAATATTAAGAAAACTCTGAACTTCATAGATATGTATTTTTTAATTAAGTAGTTGTTATTTACATGTTCAAATATAGTTTTTAAGTTACAAAATCAAGAATTTCAAATGTTTTAAAAAATAATAGGAAAATACATGAAATAAACTTTCACTATTAGTAGGTCTAGCAAGGAACTTGGACTTTAATAGTACATATAATCGAAAAAGAGCAAAAAATCGTATTTTTCTTAAGTTAAAATTCAAAGAAATGAAATTGGGAAGAAAATATAGAAGAGAGATTGATTAGCAAAGATCGGGATGACTAATGGACTTTATAGGATATGATAGGATTTGTCTAGAGTGTTCATTATATAAAAAATAGTTTTTGACGAATGTGGGTCCAAAAATAATGTAATTTGTTTTTTTAAAAAAAAGAATGCAATTGGATCAGCCATACATACTGTGCAGATCAGGCCCAAAACATGAAAAAATTGAGCACTGCATGCGAAAATCCACTGTGGGAGCACTATGTGTGCGTTGTAACTCATGATGGCCCGCAACATAGTGCCTGCGATTGCAGCACAAGTCGATGAGCCCACTGTACATTAGTAGATGAGCCCACTGTACACTAATATATATTGGCCGATACGTATTGGTATTCAAAAATCCATTATCTAACCGGTTGATATGCTCCTTTTGAACTATTTTTTACCTAAGCTTAGAAAAGGTCCATTTAGCCACTGGAGGACTATGATTTCTTTGGCTTTTGGATGAAGGGTAATTTTACAGGTGCCACCCCTCACCTCGATTCACCCTAAGCTTGGGGTCACCCTAGGCTGCAATGGAGTATTAAAAAAAAGGTGATGAGAGGGATGATTTTTTGAATTTTTACCCTTACATGGTAATTTTTGGATTACCAAATAAGGGTAAGAAATGCATGGGAAGATCTCATGATCTCAGGAGGTGGGCCACACCATTGCAAGAGCAAAGAGCGGCTGGGCCACGTCTGGACAGCATTCAGTTGAAAATTGAAATTGAAAGTCCAATTCTCATCTTCCTCCCATATAAAAGGATCAGTTGGGCGTCTTTCCATTTCCAACGTCTCCAAATTCCACGGCAAATGGGAAATCTGAAGAACATCCTCATTTCCTGCTTAGTCCCTCTCCCTTCCTTAGCTTTCTACCTCGCTTTCCTTCAACACTCTTTTGACAACCAGTCTCTATCCCATGCCCCTCAGTACTACTGGAAGTGGTGCTCCCACCACCCCATCTTCTTGGCAAACCTCCTCTTCTTCTTCAACGTCAACGTCCTCTTCTGGCTTATTGGCCTCATCCTATCTAGCCATTGGGTACCCTTCAAATTAGCCAAAGAAGAAACCCCATCAAAGTCTAAATTTCGTGCTTTCTTCAATTCATTGATATTTTTATGTTCTCTCCATCAAAACATATCGTGTCAGCAAAATTTAAAATGAAATGTTAAAAAAAGAGAGTTCTTTTTTGTAACTTTTTAATTTGCTAATATGCCATGTTTTGATTGGTTATGTAGGAATGTCCTTGTATTGAATTAGGCACTAGATTGAGACTCTAGATTAATGTACCTTTTACTATTTCTTGTTCATTTTTGTTTGAATTCTTCATAATTTTTGGAGCTTAAATTGGTTGTTGTGCAGCTGATTGATTTGTACTGGACTGTGATACCTGTGATGCTTGTTCACTACTATGCAAGCCATCCGGCATCGAGATCTAACATTGTGAGGTCGACGGCTGTGATTTTGCTGACATGGGTCTGGAGCATCAGGCTCACACATAACTATTTCAGGAGGGAGAAGTGGCAGTGGGGTGTGAGAGAGGACTGGAGGTTTGCTGACATGAGGAAGAAGTATGGGAAGAACTGGTGGTGGATTTCATTTTTTGGGGTCTATGTCTCACAGCAGGTACAGGCTTCTTTGCTCTTTTGCTAGAACTTACCTATTTACGACTGTTGGATTGAATTTTATCCCTGTTTTGATGATCTGAATTCAATTTTTCGCACTTGAAGGAACTTTCTACATATTTCTGTTTAATAAGTTGGCAATAAATTTGCTTGAAGACAAAAGGCGCGAACGCCAATGCATTGAGTTTTCTTAGAGACAATTTCTCAAAACCTGGTAGGTGAGTAGGCGTTTGATGGTGGTGAAGAATAAACCATGTGGCTAGTACTGTGGGTGGGAGGGGAACAAATTCCCTCAATCAAAGCACATCAATGGTTCAGGTCAGCCAGTTAAGACAGTCCAAGTCCTTTTACTAACTGGGCTTGAAATTCAACTTCAGGAGTTCAGGCTCAAGCTTTTTTTATTTTTTTAAATGAGGACAGATATATTTCCTGTGAGAATATATTTCCTATGAGAAACGCAATGGCTTTTGTTCAGATTTGAACCAAACATCGAATAGCGACCAGTGAAGTATGCTAAATGCACCCACCAGTCTTCACTAGTCTCCATCCTCAGATACTTGGAAAGTAGAATCAGCAAGAAGTTATTGTGTCAAAGATTAGTATAATCCATAAGTGTCTAGGCCCAACCCATTTACATTTTTGGGTCTAGAACCTAGCCCAAATCTGAGCTCAGACTAAGATTCTAGTTTAAACCCGGCCATAGTGGTTGGCTTTGGTCCTGGTTGAGAATATCTTACAAGTTCACAATTGATCTTGAGTGGTCACCTCTTGGGGGTTCATCTTTGCTGTTGGACTTGGATCTGTAGATTACCAATCAATGCTGGTGGTTGGGTCACTGAACTTGAGTTAGCAGTTTTAGCTTTATCTTGTGTCTGTATTGATGTATATGGTCACATACCATATATGCATGCCGATGTGGACGGTCCAAATTGTGTTCCACGTGGATGAGTGTTTGGGCGATATTCACCAATTGGACAATCTTCCTCATCTGAGTTAGCTCATTGACTTTGCAACTTGGTTCTATTTTCTTTTAAACCATTCATGTTATGCACTAGGTGGACAATAAGGATCATTCCAGTGTTGTTTTGTGGCTATGCTTCAATGGTGTTGCCGACAATCTAGACAGTCTTGGTTTGATGTACACCATACTGCATGTATGAACAAGTTACTGCTGTTCTTTGAGAGAATCATTTCCAGCTTCAGTTTTCAGTCTACTTCTTAGTCTGCTTACTATGGTCAGATAGAATCAATGAATTTAGCTTCACTTCCACTCATTTTGATAAAAACATTTCACAGTATTGTCTTGTCAGTTTTTTTTTTATTCATTTTACTTTATCATTGTCTTGCTGCAGGTCTTTCTAATCGGCATATGCCTCCCAATGTATGCTGTTCAAACAAGCGAAAATCCATGGAATGTATGGGATATTGTTGCAATGCTCGTCTGCATGAGTGGAATTATTGTTGCATATTTTGCAGACACTCAACTCTTTCAATTTGTAGAAAGTAACAACATGTTAAAGAAGAGTGGCATGCCTATAGTGCCAGTTCTTGATCAGGGCTTGTGGCGGTTTCTCTCGTCATCCAAACTACTTAGGGGAGCAATTGTGGTGGTGGGGATTGGTCATCTTTGGATGGAATGTGGGACATAGTTGGACTTCCATTGGTTCACTTGTTAACAGTATGTGCTTGGCATATGTAACTGTTCTCGTGGAGAAAAGGATGTTAAAGCAGGAGAACAGAGCTGAAGCATATAGACTCTATCAGAAGATGACGTCTGTGTGGATACCTTGGTTTAAGTCAACTCCAGGAGGAGAAAGGAAGAAATGCAGTTAAGTTCGTTCGACAATTTGGTGCTTAGATCTGGGGTTTTTGTCCTTTCCTGATTGTGTTCCTTTGAAATGACCATCATTATCCATGTTCTGTTGTTAAGTCAGTTCAGTGATTTCTTCATCTGTGATTTTAATGTTCTTCAGAATTATCATCTTGAGGTATCATAAAATTTTGCATGTACTTATTAAACTGCTCCTTATTTAATCTGTATGATTTGCCAACTGGAGAATTAACTCAAGCTCATGAACCTTTTTGAAGGCTGTTCCGATCAGCACTTTCAGAGTTTCCTCAGTTCAATATTAATGGCCAACATGCCCCCAATGTAATATTGAAAGTCTCCACTAAGTTCCTCTGTAAGAAAACCAGGTGACAGTGGCAATCCATGGTACTCACTGCACCTACAATCAACTTAAGAAGCCCAAACATGTCTCAGACAACGAGCAACAACATTCTTTAGTCTGCACTGTCACTCATTTGTAAGCCTTTCACTTCCTCAGCCAGTTTCTATATAACCTAAAATCTGTCTCTGTATTTAGGACATCCCATTTGCAATCTCGGTTGATCCTCCTCAACTCCTACCATTTCATCTGCCTTATATTTCCTACTGCTGTGCAAGACCGACATGGTTTCAGAAGGTGGATTTAACTTAAGTTCCTTGCTTGATTCTTTCAACTCAGATTCCAACCCAAGTCCTTTGACTTGGATGTCTTCATCGTTAATATCCACCATACCCTTACATGGCTGCACAGGTTTCAGCTTTTGAAACCAACCTCTCACTGAGTTTTCACTCATTTGGTCTTTCTGCAGATTGAATTATGGAAGTGGGAAGAGATGCATGAAACAGATGCCAAAAAATGAAAATTAAAGATACCCTTAAGTTGTTAACTTGAATAATATGAACTAAATGTTCATTTTCAACCCTGATGACATACAGGAAATTCCCTTCTTTGTCTGATGGATAAGATGGAACTGAATCATGGACTAGGCACTGGGATTTCGACTTGAAATCATACGCAAGGGCTAACATAACTGGGGTATGTGAGTTGTGAGGATTCGGTGACTCAACTTAGATTACATGATATTTGGCAATAAGGTGGGGCTTGGTGACCCTATAAAATTGAAAAAGTAGTTGTTGATATGAGATTTAAAAGAAATTAGTCTCATCAAACATGTCCATCAACTAGGTTTTCTCTAAGTAAAATAAACAGCTTAAATGGAGCTTTTTGTAGATTGTCGACTTATTACTTAAATCAAATAGATAAAAATTATAAATGGAGGCTGTCAACCAATCATTAGGTGGCTCATTTTTAGACAGTCGAGCATAGGGGTGCAACTTCGGATCGTTAAGTCGGATTGAGAATATAATCTCAGCTCGCTCATATTAAATTCAAATTACTATTTTGACTCAACCAATATTTCGGCCTCTTCTAACCCACTCATGACCCAAGCCATTTTTAAAATTCTACCCATTTTTTTATTTGAGCCAACTTAATTCAGGTTGGGTTAAATTTGGTCATGGCCAACTCATCTAATTAAGTAGAGAATTGAGTCTATATACATTTTATTGACGTGTTTCAAGCAAAGTGACATCTATATAACTATATTAATAATTTTCTACCATTAAAGCATAATAGTTGTAAGAAGTTAGGTCTCAATAATCATCAAAGAAACAAATAGAAAATGAGATGTGTATGTGTGTCTATAAAATTTGGATAATTCAGAGGAGTCAAGTTATACTAAGCACAATCCTAATACAACTCCACTTAAATGCTGAGTCAAGTTTTTTTCCTGAATTCATATTTTAAATGAGTTAGGTTAATAATGCTGACTCAAATTTAGGTTTTCATAGGCCTTACAACTTGTTTGTATTGGGGATGGTCCAGCCATGATGAGATTACATCCATCTTTACTTGATTGAATCCAGTATGTCAGGTCTCAATCAATGCATCCAAGATCAGTAGATTTTCTCTACACTGGGAAATCTCCACTTTTAAGTTACTAAATGTTTTCTTACATTCATCTTCTATAATCTGAAAGCCTCCAAATACCCAGCCACCACTTCCATTGATGGAATGAATCATTCTCAATGTCATGATACATTCCCATGGTCTGATTCATTCCATTGGTCATATTATTATAAGAAACCAATGTTTCTTGTTTTGAATATTTGGTCTGTTGTGCACTTCCACCATTTTACTTTCTAATTGGAGAATGCTGCATTCTCCTAATGATTCCTTTTTTTTCTACCCCTTCTGTTTATTTAATGAGGTGAAGGAAATGAATATTTGACTATGAAATATAGTAATACACATCATATCTTATCGTCATCAATTCATCATTGCCAATTGTATATCAAATCTTAAATAACTTGAATTGTCAAACAGGTTGGTCAAGAAGCAAGTCCAAAACCGAAAAATGCCAGGTGTAGTACAGAGAATTTGAAGCAAAGGCTTGAGTCACAATTTTCTTAGACATGTTTGGCCATTATTTGGTCATGAAAGGTAGGTCCGTAATCAAGCAGATTTGAGGGAGTTTTCATTGTCATTCCTCTCTGACGCCTTTGAATTTGTTGATAGCCCTTCGCCGTTACCTTCAGATTTACGTGCTTCAAGATCTTTTTCCAGTCCCATTTATTGCTGTACTTGCAGTTTGAGAATCCTTGGCTTGATCTGTAACCTCCTTTCCCTGATGTGTAGTTTCTTTTTCATTGTCAGGCTTCTCGACATGGTTGAGTTCTGCAGTCTTCTTGGAATCATCTGAATCCTCCTTGGGTAGGTCCTGTGAAGCAAGTGGTGCTAACCCACCAATCTCGGAGACTAGATCTGTAACAACAGCAGAGTTCTCATTGGCTGTCGAATCTCCAGCTGGGTTATTTTCATCTGGCTTTGTATGAAAGATCAACCAGCAATGGCTCTTCCTTATTTTCATTTTCAGCCTTCTGCTTCTCACCTTCGGTTGTTATCCTGCACAAAAATGTAGCATTATAATCAAATTATCTAAAATTCCCAACATGCTATTTGCCAATTTCCATGGTAAATGCTTCTCCGAAGATTAATGCATCTTATGCTTATCAATGCATTAAAGCATGATTTTTGCCCCTTTTTTATTTAGCAACTTTTTTCCATGTTTTCCTCTTTGGTAGAAGTGCATATATGCTTTAGAAATGAGGTGATTTGCAAGTACAAATCCTGGTTTTCTCTGAATTTTCATACTCCCTCTCATCAGAAAGTATCTGACTCTTTGAAAATGTGGAGGGCCTTACTTTCCAAACCATATGGAATCCTTGGGTTGGAAATCGGCATATGACACCTTAGTGGAATATGAATTCTGCAGAATTCTTTCATATAAGAATTCTACAGAATTCTAATTCCGCTATGAAATTCTAGGAAAATGAATTTGCGCTAAAGCTTGTAAGTACAAAATACAATGAAAGCAAGTGACGGATGGAAGAAAGCCTGAATTGGGTACTGCATACTTCTACAGGAGGGTTGCCTTCGACACTTTTCGGAACTTGCTCGGGGCTGGACGGTAGCTCAGCGGGCACTGCATCGACATTGGGATCACTGGGTTTAGTCGCACAGCCCCCCATTGTTTCTGAAGGAATTAGGCGAATGACATGGTGAAATCTCTACACGGATGGTATATAAAAGCTTGGAAAGTTATGGAGGGTGGGAAAGGGAAGAGAGGCAGGAGGACCCAAGAAGAGCTGGAAAGGAGGCTGACAGTCTAATTTTAGAGAGAGACTGTTGGGAAGGAATGGAAGATTGTTGGTCAGGAAGAGTCAAAGGAGATTGGCCATTGGATTGTATGTGGACCTTTTCAAAAGTCCGTTTTTATAGCCGTTAGAGAGTGAGTTCGCGGGAAATTTTGAGACTCTCGAGTCAATGCAAGAACAACAAACCTTTGGCATGAAACGGAAAACACCATTGCCATTCTATAAATTTCTCAAAAGACAAAAATAGAGGTGGCAAAACATGTGAAATTTTAATTTTAGTTAATATAGGAATGTCGGATTTTTAAAATCTAATATGTATTAGACCGATACTTTGGTTATTATTATCATTATATTAATTTTTTGAGTTTATTTTGATTATATCAGCTATTATAAGTTATCGTACCATTTATATGCTATTGATGTGTAACATTTTTCATACCATCATATAAGAATGTATACTGATATTATATACTGTACGCTACTTTTTTATGAGGCCACTTAGGGCATACAAGCAACTTAAATTGCATTTTAAAGTTTAAAAGTTTAAACTTGATTTAAAATTTAAATAAGTTCGTGGCAATTTAAAATAAGTGTTGTATGATATGACACTATAATTCAAGAGGGGTTGGTCTGACAGTCAAGAACCTCCTCTGATGAAGGGAAGTCATGAATTTGATTCACGCTCAACAACCCTTCCGAGCCACTCTCCTTAGTTGCTTATCTAGTGGTATGTGTGAGATTGGGAGGACTTGCATATGTCCCTAAGGACTAGTTGAGTTAAAATGTCCCTTATCTAAATATAGGTGAGACCCCTAGACACCTTAGTATTAAAAAAAAAAAAGGACATTCTAATTTAAACCTTATCAAATTATTGGATGGACCTAGATAACCCTAAAAATACTTTATCTCGACCATGAACATCATCACCCTGTCTCGGAGTCAATCCTAGCTGCCATGACCCCTTCTATCCTCACTCAAGGCTAGCATAGGATACACAATCCTCACGTAACTGAGTCATGAGACTCTCATTATTCAAGTTAAATTAAATGTCATTTGCTATTAAGATGAGACTTATTAACCTTACAAAATTAAAGAAGTTGTAGTTAATGTGAGTATTCATAAGAAATAAGTCTCTTAAAACATTGAGAACCATTAGATTTAAACTAGAAAAAAAAAAACAGTTGAAATGGTTCTTTCTGTGAACTGCCAATTCTTTTTGTTTAAAGCAACTAGATACAAAATTTTACATGAAACTTTTATTTTGAAATCTTAATATTGTCAACTTATAATGCATGAGATCATTTTTTTAGATAAATTAATATATTATCAAAAATTAACTGAGTTACGAGATTCTTGTCATTCAATTATATAAAATTAGAGTTGGTCATGTAGTTATCCACATTGACACCTAGACCCTCGATGCTACATAGCCCAACTCACCAAAGCATTACTTAGTCTAGAGGACGTGTGTGCATCCAAGTGTTGATACTTTGATCCATCCGCTGCAATCGCCCAGTTATGTTAGCCCATATCTGGTCAATTATATTTAGTTCAATCTAAGGCTGAGATCCAACACAAAGGAGTCGACCCAACATCTAATTTTGTCTATAAACGAATACTCCTTAATGTGTGCATTTCTACTTGGCACATTTTCCAGTCTAGTTCCTGATATGAATGCCTTGATTCTTCAAATTACATCCATTTGTGTAAATTTCAACGTTGGAGCATATCATCTTCATCGGTCTTATAACACTACTGTGCCATGGTGACTTATTAATTTCTCCACATTCATGGTCCGGCGCTAGAATTTCGAAATGATTCCCGTATCAACTGAATTTGTTACCCAAGATAAAAGTTTATGTGATATCTAGTTATACAGTGAGCAAGATTCCACCGACATCTAAGTTAGGGGTAACGCCAAACTTGTTCCTGAACTCTAGGCCCACCATAGTGTGCTAGCCTAAGATCTGCCTCCCTAGGCCCATGCCTGGATGAGGTAGGAACCGAGTTACAACCCTTTTAGTGACTCCATTGAAGAGGTTCAACTCATTTGTTGTTCCTTGCATGATGTTATCTAATTTATGGTCCATTATGCCGGTTAGATTATACAAAACATGGTTGCAACCTAGTTATGTTTCCAGCAATCCACCCATTCGGGTCAAATGGCCTCTCAAGCCCAGACTGTGGGAAAGAGGTTGCTTAGTGTCATCCATGGTGTAATTGCTCATATTCCAAATGTTGATTGAATCGATCCAGTTATTGACTATGGAATTCAGTGTTTTGATGTCAACCTACCTCTTCTGGTATCTAGGAATTATCAGACCCATAGTTGAATTTATTACTAGTCTAGTTGTACGTATATATCAAGTGGTGTAATTGTTTATTCTATTCAATGAATGGTGAGTTTAATCTATTAAGATTAAGTTGCTTAAAGTTGAATTTAAGGCTAAAGTTTGGTTAACTTGTTGCTTATTAAATGTATTTCAGTTCATACTGGTTAGTTTTAATACGAAAAATAGAAATTTAAAAGAATACTTGGTGGGTATGGGTAGATTTTTTCAACTAAAGTTGCTTCTTCACTTAGTCATTTCCTCTCATCTTTTTATATTATTTTTACCCTCTTATTTTTCTTCTATACATCTATATATTTCTTTTTTTCCCTTTTATTTGCCCTTTTCTTTTCCCCTTTTTTTTTGAGGTTAAATCTTTTGTGTATAGGTTTGGAAGATTAAGATTGGATAAGCGAAAGTGCTCCAATTTGATGTTTTAGATTTATAGTTTTTTATTTCTTACTTTTTGAAGAGAATCAAGAATTGTGTAAATTGTTACTGTTTTTTATCTGGAAAAGAAAATATTGCACAAAATTTGAATTTGGAATAAATTTAACACCAACAAGTAATTTTGTAAAAGGCATTGTGAAACTCATGTACCGACTCTAATATTACAATTTTCTCCTATGATTTATTTCATATAACTTTTTAGATTTCTCCTATGTATCATGACTAAAAGCATTCTCAGATTTTAAACAATTATTTAAATAAAAAATTAATTAAGTGATTATTTTTAATTTTAATTAACACATATGCACATATTGTACTTTTAAATATACAAAAAAACTCTTTTATATACGACATAAAATTGTCTCCCATGAATGTTTTTTAGGTCACTTTAATAAAAAAACACATTCTCTAAATAAAAAATATTCACTATAAAGTGATTTCTTATGTAATTTCAAAAATAGTTCTTAAATTAAGTTATTAATTGATTTAAAAAGATAAAACCTAACATCTTCATCCAATCATCCCCATTTAAAAGCTTCAGAAAAAGTTTCCACTATCTTATATAAGGCCCGGATACAGACACTTGGGTTTCTTTTCTCTAATAGTCTGATTTAAAAAAAATCAGATGAAATTATCATTTTGACCTTCATTTTTAAAGGAAAAAACGATTTTCTGCATCCTTCGAACGAACAGTTCGAATAGATTCCTTCGAACAATGGCAGTGGAGTGGGATTTTAAAACGATGCCCTTTTTTAACTGATTTTTACAAATAATATATCAAAATTCATTTACTTTAAATTTTATGAACTTCGAGACTGATTTTAAGTGAAAACAGTATAATTTTAGAGTTCATAAAATTCAAAATAGATAAATTTTGATATCTTCTTTGTAAAAATAGATTTAGAAATCGCTACTTTGTCAATTGTAATATTTACGTATGTGGTTTGAGTTTAAAAAAATTAAAGATAAAATATTAATTTTACCTAATTTTTTTTTTTGGATATTCAGAGAAAGAAAACAAAACTGGTATTTGTACGACTGGCCTTTGTATAAATCATTTCATATCAATCAATTATTTTTAAAAAAAAATAGAAAAAAAATATTAATTAACTGGGCCCCACAAATTAACTTACAATGCTACTGCATTGGTGGACCTTTTTTAAATTAATTCCTTTCTCCTAAAATATTCCCAAGCCGAATACGAGAATATCCTCTTCCGTGGAATCTAATTTCTAGCTATTATTGAGAGGAAGAGAGAAGGACTGAAGGAGAAAGAGAAAGAGAAGCTTTCCTAGAAACTCAGAGCCTTGCCAGTGAGAGAGAGAGCAAAGTTGCTAATGGGTTCCAAGCGTTCTTCGGTATCTCTCCTTCTATGGTGTCTTTGGATCTCTATCTTTCTCTCTGCAGAAGGAAAGTTATCGTTACTATCTCAGCCTCCGTTGCGCTTCGGCCAAAAGGGGGCATTCAAGATATTGCAGGTGGCGGACATGCATTTCGCCGACGGCGAGTCAACGCCCTGTGAGGACGTGTTGACGGAGCAGGTCGCTGGATGCTCGGACCTGAACACCACTGCCTTCGTTGAACGAATGATCCAAGCCGAAAAGCCAGATTTCATCGTCTTTACCGGTACAAACATAATATGCAGAAATAACACAGAGATAGATTTTATCTTTCAAAAAAAAAAGAAAAAAAAACAGAGAGATAGATTTTTCTTTACTTTATCTTCTCGACACTTATAGTTTTTCCTCTTTAATTCATTCCCTTTTGTGTGTCATCGAAATGACTTTGGTTATTGTTTCTCAATTTCCTTCGTCTTTCGACGGAAATCCCCAAGTTTTTCTTTTGTTTTCTGTATTTACTAGAATGCCACTGCTAAAGTATTTCTTTCCTCTGGCTAAAATGACTGTAAAGAGTTGGATCCCACCTCGACTTTATATTAGAGGATTTTTTTTAATAAATTTGATATGTGATATATTTTTTAGTTCGTCGAATATCTTAAATAAAATGTTATTTTTGGATTTATGTAAATATAAAGTTTATTTAAAAAATTCTTTTATTTTATTCTATGCTAAGGAAATGGATGGTTGAATCTGAAAAAAGTATTTTTTTTTCAATTTAAATTAACAATCTTCAAACTTATTTCTTCACATTTGTAGATTTATCTAAATTTAGAAACATATTCTACAATTAAAATTAAAGACCCTGAAATATTATCAATGTCAAATTACTAAAAATCCCGGCCAACGAATCCAGATTCCAGACTCGTGAGTGACTCTAGCTTGCGCCAGGAGTTGACAGCCCCTCCGTGAATACCTGCCAGCTGGCAAGACACGCACCCGTGACCTTTACTATTTCGGGCCCACCAATTTTGAAAATATGCATGACTCATTTGTCTCAACTCGCTCGAATTGTACCTCTTCCAAATCGATCAATGTAGGGGTGGAATTTGGGCGGCAGATTGAGTTGAGAGTCAAATTTAGTTGTTTATATTTAATTCAGATCTCTACTTTTTGACCTGGTTCATATTTTCTTATCATCCAACTTGTCTGTAATTTAACTCATTTTCAATTCAAATCAACCAATTCGAGTCTAATTAAATTGAGTCACTGGTCACCATATAATAAAGTATATAATTTGGTCCATATATATTGTATTTATATACTTAGAGTGAAGAGACATCTATAAAAGTAAGATTTATCACTAAAATATAATTATTGTAGAGGAAGTTTCAAATCATCAAATAATGACAAAAAAGGAGTGTGTGCGTGCGATGAGGGCATTCACACACACTACAATGTTGAATTAGCACTTCAATCTATGAAGTTTTTTTATCAAGGAAAATGAGGTTTTTAATGAGTATAAAGGGATCTAGAATGGTGAATTAGAAGGCTCATATCATAGCCACATGGGTTAGGGCCCAATTGAAGGTGTGTTAGGCTTGGTTTGGCTCAATTTAGAGGTCAATTTGGTTGGTGTAAGGGAGAGTGACGAATTAAGAAGAGAGGATAAGCTTTCCACATCTTAATCTTATCTTTTTGCAACCAAAATAGCAAAGGAATCTCTATTTTAGCAAGGCTTATTTTGAAATTTTTTTTTTATTTCAAATAATGATGCAAGAAGCATACTTGTCCAAAGGAGGTTGATTTGTCTTTTTTAGCACAGGATTGGAATGACAAGGAGGTGGGCGACCCCTCTATTGTAGGATTTTTTTTATTATTTTATTCACCTAGAAACACTGTAATGACATGGCTTGGTCGACCATTGTATTCAACCCTCATTCAATTGAAGTTCAAGGTACCCTTTCAGGTCTCTCGTGAGTGAAGCTTACTTGCGCTAGGAGTTGACATACCCTTCGTGGAATTGGTACCTGCCAACTAGCAAGATACACACCCGTGACCTTCAGTATTTTGGGCCCACTAGATTTGAAAATCTGCACAGCTCACTCGGCTCAACTTGCTTGAATCGTTCCTCTTCCAAATGTATCTACTTGAGTTTGAGGTAGGGGTTGTAGAGCTCCCTTTCTAGTCTATTTTCCCCAGGATGATTCCAACCTCGAGAGACCTTTCACTGTGGGACGAAATCAAGGTCGTGATTTGGGACCTCAGTAATGATAAAGTTCCTGGTCCGGATGGCTTTACCATAGCTCTTTTCAAGATCTTCTAGGATGTTGTCAAGCAAGATTTGTTGCTTTTGTTGAGGAGTTCCATCAGCGGGGAGACTTTTTAAGGATCTTGGCGCAACTTTCCTTGCCCTCGTTCTCAAGAAAGATGGTGCCACTTTGCTCAAGGATTTTCGGCCAATCAGTCTCATAACCAGGCCTTACAAGATCCTCTCTAAGCTCATTGCCAACAAGTGCTGATTGTTGATGGAAGGATCTAATCTCTACTTTTCAATCAGCTGGTGTTGATGGAGGGCAGATCATGGATGCAGTTGGAATGGCCCACAAGTGCGTTGACTCCCAACATAAGTCTAGAAGAAAAGGTAATAATGTAAGATTGCTTTGCGAAAGCCTATGACATGGTTGATTGGAATTTCCTCCAGTTCGTCCTCTCTAGGATGGGGTTTAGTAGGAAGTGGTGCATTTGGATGGCAGAGTGTGTCTCTACTGCTTATCTTTGTGCTTATTAGTGGGTTCTCCAAAGGTTTCTTCTGTACCTCCCGTGGTCTTCGCCAAGGACACCCTTTATCTCCTGCTTTGTTCATCATTGTTGTTGAGGCTCTCAGTCTTCTTCTCTCTAAAGTGGCAAACTTTTTTTCTTATTCATGGCTTCAGAATATACCACTCCTCTCAAGTTTCACCATCTTCAGTTTGTTAACGACAACTTCATCTTTTGTGACACGAATGAGGAGATAGTCAGGAATTTAAGATCCTTACTTAGGTGGTTTGAGCTTTCCTCTTCTTTGTGCATCAACTGTCACAAGAGCAGGATCTTTGACATCAATCTCGAAAGTAATGAGTTATTTTGCATGGGATGGCTTCTGGGATGCTAATCAACCTCTTCCCCTTCTACTTATTTGGGTCTTTCCCTTTGCATTGGTATTCCAAGTTACTCTCTTTGGGAGCCTGTCATTGACAAATTCAGTAGGCATTTAGCCTCATGGTGGAGAAAGTATCTTTCCTTCGGTGGCTGGATCACTTTATTGAAGTCTATTCTCTTAGCTTTGCATGTTTACTTCCTGTCTACTTTCAAGTGCCCAAGGTCATTGTTTACTTAGAGAGAATCATGTTGGATTTACTTTGTGGAGACCAGGAGGAGAAAATGAAGGAGCATCTAGTCAGTCGGCAGCAATGTGCCTTCCCACTGAAACTGGTGGGCGTGGTGTTCGACCCAAGGATGTAAATGTTGCTCTTCTTACCAAATAACTGTGGCGGATTGTGACCGACAAAGAAGTCCCCTAAAAGCCTTTACTCATAGCTAAGTACAAAATTTGAAATAGTGGTTGGGACATCAATCTTGCTCCTCATAGGGCTTCAGGAATGTTTTTTTTTTTTTTGAAAGGTAACTATTTCATTGAAAAGAAAGAGAAGAAAACACCTAGGTGGAACCCCAAGTAGAGCTTCAAGAATGGGTAGAGCCATCAATGCTTGGGTGGATAAATTCAAGCAAGGTATTCAGTTTAAAATGGGGCAAGGGGATAGAGTCAGGTTTTGGACTGATCTTTGGTATGATTTCCACCCTCTTTGCTACTTGGTTCCTTTCCCTTTACTGTCTCTCTCTCTCTCTCTCTCTCTCTCTCTCTCTCTTGATGGTTACATCTCTTGATGTGGGCATCCAGAGATGTAATCAAAATTTTAATTTTGACCCGGGCGGGTACGTTAGCAATTTAGCAAGTTCGATACCCGAGTTGAGAGATGAAAATTTTATATTTGATCCCGGTGGGTGTGTGTGAGCAGTTTAGTCACTTCAAGCCCAAGGTCCAAGCTGATCTAGTCTTGTGCAAGCCTACACATCAGTCCCATCAGTCCAAGCCCAACATGACCACTTCAAGCACTTCATGTGATAGGTAAATCTCAATTGTTTCTAGATCGGTTGTTCCAAAATTCAAATTCAGCCAATTGAAGACATTGACGTGTGCTGGCAACTTGGAATCAATCTTAGCCCAAGTAGGATTCATTAAGATAGGCAACACGTTGGCTGTCTTCAGTTGTTTAGGATATTTTAATAGTAGTTACTTAGTCCTATTTTATTTAGAACTATATGTTTTATACTAGGATTTGCTATTATTAGAATTTTAATTTTAGTAGATTCGAAAGATGGAGGGTCGGCTCCAACTTAGAGTTTTGCGTTTTTATTTCCTATATAAAGGATTGTAATCAGCAGATTTGAGGGGAGATCATGATTAATAAAGATTTTATTATTTTTAGCAAAACAGTGGTTTTTTTTTTTGTGAACTTGAGTTTCACAACCACGGCAGATTGTGTGGAAGAAGAAACTCTACAATAAGTTGCAGATTGCGCCAGTTTCGTTGAAGAGGAAAAGTCCTCATTGCAGACGATTCCTACCAACAATTTTTGCTGGTTTCTTATCCAGCAATTATGAGTTTATTCTGCAGTTTTAGCAGACAGTCTTGTTGACATGTGTTTTTTTCTTAAATGGTTGATATATTAATATAACAAAGGGCACCATAGGTACAAATACAAAAGTAGAAAGCAGATAAAGAAAGCAACATTAACAATAGAAAGGAAATCAAACAGTGATTCCTCAAGTAAGATCGACGCATTCTTTCCAGGCGCGCAAAATGTCTGACGTAGAAATATTCCGGAACACCTGCAACGAGACCGCCTAAGAATCACACTTAGGCAAAGCGCGATTACCAACCTCTGAAGGAGACTCACTCTTATCTCTGAAAAGAAGATTATTCCTTTCCCACTATAGGCTCCAAATAGTGGCAAAGAAGGATAACTGCCTCAATGAGGTGCATTTCGATGACACAGAAGTGATGTCTCAAGAAAAGGACAACTCAGCAATCGAAGATGACATAACCCAAGAAACACCAAACTGATCAAGCACCAAGCACCAAACCTTTGAAGAGAACGAGCAATGTAGGAAAAGATGATACGACTTTTCGGAAGCTTGTACACACAATGGGCAGGCACTTACCATGATTCGACCACGTCTCCGAAGATTGTCTTGCGTCAAGATTTTCCGGCAGAAATCCAAACAAAGCTGATTGCCCGAGGGAGAGCTTTGGAAGACCAAATTTTTGGATTTACAGTAGCTGTGCCAGAGAAAGACGACGACCAAGTGTAGAAGGACTTAACTGAGAAAAGACCACTCTTGTCGGGCCACCAAACTATGCAATATTCCAAATTGGTGTTGATTCTGGAGGATGCTAATGATTGGAGAAGATCAGTAAAGGCAACAATATCTGTGTCTGATAGGTTATGGCGAAGAGGGATATCCCAAATAACTTGCTTACCCGTCAACGAGTAGAAATGGGAGATTTCTCTAGATGGTGTGTGTAGCAACCTGACCCGATTTTTTTGGAGTTTTAGGGTCTTGGTAGCAGTGGGGTGAGTGTGGGCCCTGTGGTGGGTCCTGGTTTGCCCGATTTTGAGTTCGGAGACTCAAAGGGCAATTTGGTAATTTTGAATTATTGAAATTTCTTTCATAAATAAAAAATTTGAAAATCACACGTTTTCCCCCGACGTTTGTCGTTTGACTTCTTCGAGCTTTTTAAAATATTTTGAAAATTGGATATTTTTATTTTATTAAAAATTGGAGGCTTTAAAAAAAAAAAAAAAAAAAAAAAAAATTCAAAACCCTAAACCTAACCCCATAAAATCCCTCTTCGGCAGCACTGTAGCGATGCGCTACAGTGCCGCCGCCGCTGCTACTCCCTCTCTTCCTTCTCCTTCCCTCTTGTCTCTTCTCTTCTCCTTCTTTTAACCCTAACCCTAAATCCCTCTCCGTCGCCGCCGCCACTCCCTTCCCTCCCCTCTCTCCTTCTTCTCTCTCCCTTCCCTTCCTTTGTCCGCCGTTCAGATTTGCAGGTTCAGCCCGGATTCGCTGACGCTAGTCTGCAGCGACCCCCCTTCCGTCGCTGGATTTGACGCCGCCTGAAGCCGGATCCCTCAATCGTGGCCGATATCAGGTACCCTCCTTCGATCTTCTCTCCTTTCCTTCTCCTCTCTTCCTTCCCCATCTGGTTTTTCGTTTTTCCCCTTTCTCTTCCTTCCCCGATTTTCCTTCTCTTTCTGCATCTCTTTCGGCTGAGTCACTCGGAGCCACCGAGTTGATTCAGCTGGGTCCGATTTTGGACCCCGATGATCGGCCCAGTTCGTCGGATCTGGCTGAATTCGCCGGATCCGGCTCTTTTCCCTTGTTTCTCAGCTGGGAGCTGAGTCAACTCAGTCGGGTCACTGAGTTGACTCGACTGGGTTCAGTCTTGGGCCGTCGACTCAGGCCCAGCTTCTTCGGCCCGGCCCAGCTCAGCTCTACTCAGCCCAGGCCCAACTCGGCCAGTCAGGCCCAGTCTTGACTCGGCCCGTTTCAGGCCCGGCCCAGTTCGGCCCAGTTTTGGGCCCGACTCATCTTAAAGCCCAATTTTCAAATCCAGCCCATTTTATATCTAGTTTTCAGTTTTAGGCTCAATTTCGAACCCGACCTAGTTTTGGATCTTGTTTTCAGTCTTGGGCCATGTTTGGCCCGTTTTGGGCTCGTTTGTGGCCCAGACTTGTTTTAGCCCGTTTTAACCCGTTCATTAATCTTTGTATTTCTTTTTATCAGATCGAGCCCCTTCAACCCATTGGACCCTGTTTCTCGAAGTTGATTTCAAAACGCACACCGGTGAGGGAACTTATCACCGCTTTTAGCATGCATCTATGCATATTACCTCTTTATCAAATGTGCGGATACGAAATGCGGCGAATGGGGGTCCTCGGTATTATGAGCCACTCGGCAAGGAAACTGTTGATACCATTGTGTGGCGGGCCCCCATCCGGGTGTATTTGTATCCGATGCCCGCAAGGGCATATACGAGTTGCTTATCTGATGTCATGATTGATTTGTCGTGCGGTGACATGATTGGGGTTTATTTTTATTGATGATATGTTGAGATGTCAATATGCAAATACGTGATATGTGGTGATATATGCCAGATTATAGTTTGATGTGTCGTGTTGATAGTATGCTATATGATTATGTGATAGTTAGTTTAAACTGCTAGACATTATAACATGTTTGGATGTTAACATGCCAGCCCATGATAAATAGTGATGTATACACCTGATTGTTATGTGATGAACTACGTTAATAGCATGTGTAGGCGTAGAGGTAATTGTGCATACATATAACTAACGTATGTGGGATGCCGGTGGGGCATGGGTACTAGGCCATATCAGGATCTAGAGACTCCCCCTAGCTTGTCGGGTAGTTAGGGTGGGAATGTTATGTGGGACCACGCCGTGGACGCGTGGTTGGGATGCGGACTCCCTTGTGATCGGGATTGAGTAGTTGTACCCGTGCATGGATCAAATGGTCGGTCCGTCTTGTGTTTCTCAGACACACCTATGAGAGAGGTGTTGTCTGATTTAGAGAACAATGTACCTGGGAGTCTCAGATAAAGACTAATTGGGAGGAAGTTATGTTAGCCCTCGAGAGAGACCATCGAGTTGAATGCTGATTCACTCAGGGTAGTCTTGGAAGCCCCTACTGTCACGCTACCTGCGTGCGTGGCGGATGAGGCACCCCCAGTGGCCTAATGGGTTGAGTGGTTCGCCCGCATGGAGACCAGAGGGTGGCATGATGACTTGTGATCCTCGGATGACCGAGTAGGCTGAGGAGGTGCTCGCCTGGTCATTAGTCGAGGGATGATGCGGTGAGGGACAGCTCCCGTTGGTATGGTTTGTGATTCCCTTGATGACCGAGTAGGCTGAGGAGGTGCTCGCCTAGGTCGATGGACGATGCGGTGAGGGACAGCTCCCGCTGGTATGGTTTGTGATTCCCTTGATGACCGAGTAGGCTGAGGAGGTGCTCGCCTAGGTCGAGGGACGATGCGGTGAGGGACAGCTCCCGCTGATATGGTTTGTGATTCCCTTGATGACCGAGTAGGCTGAGGAGGTGCTCGCCTAGGTCGAGGGACGATGCGGTGAGGGACAGCTCCCGCTGGTATGGTTTGTGATTCCCCGAATGAACCGAGTAGACTGAGGATGTGCTCGCCCGCTCATTGATCGAGGGATGGTGCGATGTGATGTGATGAGATATTCCAGGCTAGGATACCTGTATGGTGAGGACAGCCTGTGGTGCGAGGTGGTAGGGTGTTTACCCACAGTTATGGTATTGGGGTTCATCGTTGAGACTTGTGTTGTGGGTGTTGACTCACCAGAAATTTATGGACCCCTAACGAGTGAGTTCGGCTGGCTCACTCGATAGAAGACCTATAGAATTCTGTGGGAGGTGGATACATCAGTCGTGTGGAGACCAGCGTATAGGGTCTAAGGTTATGGGTTTGATTATTGAGACTCTGGTGCTCGGTCGAGGAGACCATGGATGATTTTGGTTGGCAATCCGTTGAGGACTGGTGAGGTGGTTACTCCTGTGTGGTAGTCAGATTAGGACTCTAGTGAGTCCGATTCTTGGGTTGGTCGTGGTATGCGTGCTGGTTGTCATGAGAGCACTATAGGTCTGGTCGAGGAGGAGGGATCCTGACCCGGTTGGAGGTCAGTCTGTGTACCCGAGGGCGGATGAACTACGACGGATGCATTGAGTGGGTTAGAGGATGCACTAGTGGCCCGACTGATGCGGGCCTGTGTGTTAGGGGTAGGACACCCGCTTGCATAGTCATGCATATAAACTTCATAGACATTGATATGTTCATATGATCATATATATACATAGTGTATGCTGGGTGACATTTGACGCGTGTGTTACCCTCACTAGGCATGTAGAGCTCACCCCTTGCCTCGCAGGTATTCCATAGAGAGATGGTCGACGGGACCCTCAATCGGACTTTGGGCATAGAACTGCAGCTTTGTGTTTATCATAGTTCTATCTTGTAATCAGAAATTGCCAATGTATTTGAGATATGTGTACATTTCACTAAGTTGGACGAATGTAATAATGTGATGATGTTATAATTTGTAATTCTGATTGATGCTTACGGTTTTTGACTTATTGGCGGATTGCTATGGATAGTGTGGGTTGCAGGAGCGGCGTCTCCCCTTCAAAAAAGAAAAAAGTATCCGAAATTGTATTGGATCGTTCTTAGAAGTTTGGATCAGCTTTAACGTGCCCGTAGCGGGACGGGTCGTTACAGTTGGTATCAGAGCACGGTTCAAATCTCGGACTGTGCATGGGTCAGCGATGTGTGAGATGGTGACCAGAGATTAGGTTCACCCCCTGTGTGGTAAGGTAGATGGAACCTATTTCCATGGTGGTGTTTGGACTTCCCTAAGTTGTTGTGGTAAGCATGATGGGGTGACCCTTGAGCTTGGTCAGATTTTTCGTTTTGTGGATTGACTCGTGGTGAGAATGAACACCTGTTAGAGTATGGGAAACCGTACCGGGGATAGTAACCCGGTGACCTTAGAGATTCCCCGACCTCTGATAGAGACTTTGGAGAACCCATTGTTGGTGAGCAGATTGTTTATCTCCGACGTCAATGTGTATACTGGAGACCCGAAATATCTTGCTAACGGGAAGTCAGAGTATTTGACCAGAGTATAACTTCAGTGCAGTAATCTTAGTGTGGCAATAACACCCCGTATGGTTTGGTATATCCTACTGATGCGAGTGATGCGATAGTGCCCCTTGGTTTTTGGTCCGAGACTTGACCTGATTCAGATACGTGACTCGCTCGATGACTTTGAGCTTCATCGTGGTTTGAGTTTGGGAGTATATGTGGTAGAGATGCCTTGTTTGTCACGTCTCCGTTGGAGTGATTGGCGGATATTGTACAGGATTACATGTAGCATATTATAGCAAAAGACAGATCTCTTAACCGTTGGAGGTGTTCTTTTTAGAGACAGTGGTTTATCATCAGCCAGGATGTTGAGGGATTTGATCACCGTGTGGCTCGTCAGTCAGTTTGAGTTGAGAGGACATTGGATGCCAGGCGTTGGGATGACACTTACAGGGGTGTTGGACTTAGAGGCTTGATTTGTGGGCCAGAGTCGGTGGGACCCGTTCGTCCATGTATTTCGTCTGGGATGCACCGACTTTGTTGGCCAAGAAGAACGGTGACTTGTTGAGATTTTGTGCTAGTGGTTGACAATTGAGCAGAGTTACATAATGGAGTGAGGTTTTTCCTCCTGGGAATTGACGACTAGTTAAGACAGCTAAAAGGACCCATGTTGCTTCTTGAAGATGTGTTTTCATTCGGGATCCTGTCGGGTGCGAGTTTTGATCCCATAAACGTGGCTGCCTGGCAATGTGGTTTCGACAGGTAGTGCGACAATTTTGTCGAGATGGGGCTGAGGTTGTGTCCGACAATTTATTCAGATTACTCCAGGTAATTGTGCTCACAGTTATATTGGTCAGAGAGAACGTTAACTCTTGGTACGATATCAGTGAGACAATTTTTCTTGAGTGGAGGCAGACGACCATTGTAGTGATGATAGTACTAGAGATAGAGAAAAGGTTGTGGGCGTGCAACCTATTTTGATGTCCAGGGTTGATAATGGTTATGTGCTAATACAGGATGGTTAATTGGTGGCTTTGATTCGAGACGACTTGATGTTGATGAGTATAACTTTTCACTAATAGCCCGGGATGGATGTTGATGGTGTTGCGCTCGGGTTGGAGATATCCATTGTTGAGAGAGATTCTGAGTATCCCCCATCACTGTGGTTTTGAATACTTGTTTGTTCAGAAAGACTTGAGCGTGAACCGGACGTGATGGATGAAGTTGATGGAGTGATTGTTGATCAGGTGCAGAGACTATAGTGGCCAGTCTATACAACGAGATGGTTCAGCCAGTGTTGGGTGACAGAACCCTGGAGAATCAGCGTTCAAGTGCAGAGACAGTCGGACTTGGGGGTTTTGTGATGTGTGGTGGTGGACCAGACATCTAGGCTGTGAGAACTAATGGCGACTTGACTCTCCAGAGCAGGCTGGTGATAGCTCAGCTTGAGTGGTGCCAGGTGGAGATGCTTCAACTCCTCTTCATCATGGATTAGTGGTACGGATGGTAGTGGATGGATTGACAGAACTCACTTATCTCCTTGGAGTAAGGATGCCCGACTTCTTGAAGCTTTCTGGACCGGTTTGGGTTAAGCAGAGAATTAGTCTATGCGAGATGCTGAGTCCACATTGTTAGATCGAGGTTTAAGTTCTAGGCATCAGGTCAGACAGTATTACAGAGAGAGTTGTATGCTCAATCGTGTTTTAGCTCAGCGTACTATTTGTGGACAAACAGTTGGTCAAGGCAAATTTTCCCTTGTTTTGGATGGGAACTTTGGCACAATTCTTTTGAGACTCAGTGCGGACAGAGGAGCTACAGAGCAAATGCGATTGGTCAGGTGGAGGTTGTTGGTTTTGAGGGTGGTGCAGACCATCGTCCAAGTCATTCAACCATTCGTGGTACTTCATGGTAAGGTCGTTTCCTTGGGTCAGGTGTTGTGGCATCATTTCGTTGTGGAAAGAACAATGTAAGAGTAAGTCTCAGCTATCCAGAAGAAGTTTTACTTCGGTTCTTTCTTGTAGATTTCGAGCCTTAGGTGAATTTCGAGGACGAAATTCCTTAAAGGGGGTAGTGTTGTAGCAACCTGACCCGATTTTTTCGGAGTTTTAGGGTCTTGGTAGCAGTGGGGTGAGTGTGGGCCCTGTGGTGGGTCCTGGTTTGCCCGATTTTGAGTTCGGAGACTCAAAGGGCAATTTGGTAATTTTGAATTATTGAAATTTCTTTCATAAATAAAAAATTTGAAAATCACACGTTTTCCCCCGACGTTTGTCGTTTGACTTCTTCGAGCTTTTTAAAATATTTTGAAAATTGGATATTTTTATTTTATTAAAAATTGGAGGCTTTAAAAAAAAAAAAAAAAAAAAAAAAAATTCAAAACCCTAAACCTAACCCCATAAAATCCCTCTTCGGCAGCACTGTAGCGATGCGCTACAGTGCCGCCGCCGCTGCTACTCCCTCTCTTCCTTCTCCTTCCCTCTTGTCTCTTCTCTTCTCCTTCTTTTAACCCTAACCCTAAATCCCTCTCCGTCGCCGCCGCCACTCCCTTCCCTCCCCTCTCTCCTTCTTCTCTCTCCCTTCCCTTCCTTTGTCCGCCGTTCAGATTTGCAGGTTCAGCCCGGATTCGCTGACGCTAGTCTGCAGCGACCCCCCTTCCGTCGCCGGATTTGACGCCGCCTGAAGCCGGATCCCTCAATCGTGGCCGATATCAGGTACCCTCCTTCGATCTTCTCTCATTTCCTTCTCCTCTCTTCCTTCCCCATCTGGTTTTTCGTTTTTCCCCTTTCTCTTCCTTCCCCGATTTTCCTTCTCTTTCTGCATCTCTTTCGGCTGAGTCACTCGGAGCCACCGAGTTGATTCAGCCGGGTCCGATTTTGGACCCCGATGATCGGCCCAGTTCGTCGGATCTGGCTGAATTCGCCGGATCCGGCTCTTTTCCCTTGTTTCTCGGCTGGGAGCTGAGTCAACTCAGTCGGGTCACTGAGTTGACTCGACTGGGTTCAGTCTTGGGCCGTCGACTCAGGCCCAGCTTCTTCGGCCCGGCCCAGCTCAGCTCTACTCAGCCCGGGCCAAACTCGGCCAGTCAGGCCCAGTCTTGACTCGGCCCGTTTCAGGCCCGGCCCAGTTCGGCCCAGTTTTGGGCCCGACTCATCTTAAAGCCCAATTTTCAAATCCAGCCCATTTTATATCTAGTTTTCAGTTTTAGGCTCAATTTCGAACCCGACCTAGTTTTGGATCTTGTTTTCAGTCTTGGGCCATGTTTGGCCCGTTTTGGGCTCGTTTGTGGCCCAGACTTGTTTTAGCCCGTTTTAACCCGTTCATTAATCTTTGTATTTCTTTTTATCAGATCGAGCCCCTTCAACCCATTGGACCCTGTTTCTCGAAGTTGATTTCAAAACGCACACCGGTGAGGGAACTTATCACCGCTTTTAGCATGCATCTATGCATATTACCTCTTTATCAAATGTGCGGATACGAAATGCGGCGAATGGGGGTCCTCGGTATTATGAGCCACTCGGCAAGGAAACTGTTGATACCATTGTGTGGCGGGCCCCCATCCGGGTGTATTTGTATCCGATGCCCGCAAGGGCATATACGAGTTGCTTATCTGATGTCATGATTGATTTGTCGTGCGGTGACATGATTGGGGTTTATTTTTATTGATGATATATTGAGATGTCAATATGCAAATACGTGATATGTGGTGATATATGCCAGATTATAGTTTGATGTGTCGTGTTGATAGTATGCTATATGATTATGTGATAGTTTAAACTGCTAGACATTATAACATGTTTGGATGTTAACATGCCAGCCCATGATAAATAGTGATGTATACACCTGATTGTTATGTGATGAACTACGTTAATAGCATGTGTAGGCGTAGAGGTAATTGTGCATACATATAACTAACGTATGTGGGATGCCGGTGGGGCATGGGTACTAGGCCATATCAGGATCTAGAGACTCCCCCTAGCTTGTCGGGTAGTTAGGGTGGGAATGTTATGTGGGACCACGCCGTGGACGCGTGGTTGGGATGCGGACTCCCTTGTGATCGGGATTGAGTAGTTGTACCCGTGCATGGATCAAATGGTCGGTCCGTCTTGTGTTTCTCAGACACACCTATGAGAGAGGTGTTGTCTGATTTAGAGAACAATGTACCTGGGAGTCTCAGATAAAGACTAATTGGGAGGAAGTTATGTTAGCCCTCGAGAGAGACCATCGAGTTGAATGCTGATTCACTCAGGGTAGTCTTGGAAGCCCCTACTGTCACGCTACCTGCGTGCGTGGCGGATGAGGCATCCCCAGTGGCCTAATGGGTTGAGTGGTTCGCCCGCATGGAGACCAGAGGGTGGCATGATGACTTGTGATCCTCGGATGACCGAGTAGGCTGAGGAGGTGCTCGCCTGGTCATTAGTCGAGGGATGATGCGGTGAGGGACAGCTCCCGTTGGTATGGTTTGTGATTCCCTTGATGACCGAGTAGGCTGAGGAGGTGCTCGCCTAGGTCGATGGACGATGCGGTGAGGGACAGCTCCCGCTGGTATGGTTTGTGATTCCCTTGATGACCGAGTAGGCTGAGGAGGTGCTCGCCTAGGTCGAGGGACGATGCGGTGAGGGACAGCTCCCGCTGGTATGGTTTGTGATTCCCTTGATGACCGAGTAGGCTGAGGAGGTGCTCGCCTAGGTCGAGGGACGATGCGGTGAGGGACAGCTCCCGCTGGTATGGTTTGTGATTCCCCGAATGACCGAGTAGACTGAGGATGTGCTCGCCCGCTCATTGATCGAGGGATGGTGCGATGTGATGTGATGAGATATTCCAGGCTAGGACACCTGTATGGTGAGGACAGCCTGTGGTGCGAGGTGGTAGGGTGTTTACCCGCAGTTATGGTATTGGGGTTCATCGTTGAGACTTGTGTTGTGGGTGTTGACTCACCAGAAATTTATGGACCCCTAACGAGTGAGTTCGGCTGGCTCACTCGATAGAAGACCTATAGAATTCTGTGGGAGGTGGATACATCAGTCGTGTGGAGACCAGCGTATAGGGTCTAAGGTTATGGGTTTGATTATTGAGACTCTGGTGCTCAGTCGAGGAGACCATGGATGATTTTGGTTGGCAATCCGTTGAGGACTGGTGAGGTGGTTACTCCTGTGTGGTAGTCAGATTAGGACTCTAGTGAGTCCGATTCTTGGGTTGGTCGTGGTATGCGTGCTGGTTGTCATGAGAGCACTATAGGTCTGGTCGAGGAGGAGGGATCCTGACCCGGTTGGAGGTCAGTCTGTGTACCCGAGGGCGGATGAACTACGACGGATGCATTGAGTGGGTTAGAGGATGCACTAGTGGCCCGACTGATGCGGGCCTGTGTGTTAGGGGTAGGACACCCGCTTGCATAGTCATGCATATAAACTTCATAGACATTGATATGTTCATATGATCATATATATACATAGTGTATGCTGGGTGACATTTGACGCGTGTGTTACCCTCACTGGGCATGTAGAGCTCACCCCTTGCCTCGCAGGTATTCCATAGAGAGATGGTCGACGGGACCCTCAATCGGACTTTGGGCATAGAACTGCAGCTTTGTGTTTATCATAGTTCTATCTTGTAATCAGAAATTGCCAATGTATTTGAGACATGTGTACATTTCACTAAGTTGGACGAATGTAATAATGTGATGATGTTATAATTTGTAATTCTGATTGATGCTTACGGTTTTTGACTTATTGGCGGATTGCTATGGATAGTGTGGGTTGCAGGAGCGGCGTCTCCCCTTCAAAAAAGAAAAAAGTATCCGAAATTGTATTGGATCGTTCTTAGAAGTTTGGATCAGCTTTAACGTGCCCGTAGCGGGACGGGTCGTTACAGTGTGTTGCAGCCTAACTTCAAGCAGAAACCTGCTAAATCCACTCTCTAAGGACTCTCTCCTAACTACTTTGACTAACTTGAGCATAATCCCACCACATTCATGTAACTCAGCATGTGGGAACCTTGCGTACATTTGGATGAGGAGAAAACAAGAGAATGTAAGGGATTTCCCTCCTTTCCATTGTTTGGCATTTACTAAACAGGGGAAAAATGGGCCCCACTTTTTTCTCACTTTTTCCCTCTCAAGCCAAAATCTGTGTCCCCTAGAGAGGGAGGAGAAGCCACAGTTTCCCTCCTTCCTTGCCTCCTCTTTCATTCTTTTTTCCTCGTACCTTTTCACTTGTGGCTACCAAACAGCATACAAGAGATTTCTTCAACAGGAGAATTCCTTACCAAGGAAATCTGTTGAAACTTTCTCATCCAATCGTTGCCCTCGTGAACATGACAAAATTTTAGAGGAAAATGTTGTTTTTGCACAAGAATCAATATAGTTTTTCACTGACATGGAAAATGAAAAGAAGAACGAAAGATAGCATTGCGTTTTGCAAATAATACCAAACATGCAAATGTGGCCTGAGGGTTTGCCTTTTGTATATTGTGCAGGGGACAACATCTTTGGTTCAGATGCAACAGATGCTGAGAAGTCACTGAATGCTGCCTTCGCTCCTGCAATTGCATCGAAGATACCATGGGCTGCTGTTCTTGGGAACCATGACCAGGAATCAACACTCTCAAGGAAAGGAGTGATGCAACACATTGTTCAGATGAAGCATACAGTTTCTCGCCTCAATCCAACAGTTGACTCTTGCAATGACCTAGAGATCGACGGCTATGGGAACTACAATGTGGAGGTGTTTGGTGTCGAGGGGTCAAGCCTACACAACAAGTCCATTCTCAATCTATACTTTTTGGATAGTGGAGATTACTCGACTGTTCCTATCAATTCCTGGCTATGGTTGGATCAAACCTTCTCAACAACTTTGGTTCCAACGCACTTCAGCTAAGCTGCAGGTATGATTATGGATTTTATTATTTTCTCTTTTATTCTCTTATTCTTAAAAGTGGGAAATTTTCTGTGCAGACTTGCCTTGTGTTGGATTTTATTATCTTAGTTGCATGATGGTTGGAAGCTTTGAGTTGACATCTTGAATCTTTTCATCAATGAAAGGCACAACCTCATATTTTATCCCAATTGCAAGAGTTACAAATTGCAAAACTGATTTATTTCGTGCAATGTTAGATAGTCTCCCGCTAGTAGATATTTTAGTAAGTTGAAATAATTGTTAGTAATACCTAATTGAAACTTCTAATTATTAGATAATATACTTGTGCATGTTTATAATACATGCTTATATAATGTTTTTGGAAGATCAGTTGTCAATATTGTTTGGTATATTGGGTAATTGTATTTTAATATTGATGCAACAAGGAGACAAATCCATGAATCTACACACATTTTGAAGTATCTAAATAAGTATTCCTAAGAAAATTAGGCTTGCACCTAAATATTTGTGTTGCACCTTAGGCTCTAGGACCCCTTGGCACCTTTGTTGTGCCCTGCACTTTGACTACTATGCTCTAAACAAAACCAACACTAAGCGTAATGCTACAAAATTTGGCAAACTAGGCTTGTGGTGTTTGCTTAAGACCATCAAGAGCAAATTGTAATCAACAAACTTTCCTGAGGACGATGAGATCAAATGGGAGCAAGAGAGTGGGGACACCTCAACTATGGACTCAACCTGAACGATACCATGTAAATTTGGAAACTTGGATGATCTATTTCCACAAACAATACCTAAGGGTTATGCATCTTTTATACACACTTGTTGCATATGATCTTATTTGCACAACAACTTCACGTGTATATCTTCACAATCATGCAATGAATCTGGTAGGGTTGACTACTACATCACTTGGCCCATTGAGATAGCTTAGGCATGTGGACTTGTGCACAGTTGTCCCAACCAACAGTTGCCAAAACTGATAACACTCTGATTGGTAAAGAATGCCATCAATATATAAGTGCTAAGGATTATCACTATTATGTGTATGACTGCATCCAAAAAAAAAAAAAATCCCAAGGTTGTTGACAGTTCAAAGATTTCTATGAAGCTGTTATGTTGTTCTTCTTAAGCTTTCAAGCATGTAGAGGTAGTACTTAATCTAGGCATGACTTATTTAAACTTCTTTAAATCTTCATGCATAGAAGAACATTGGACACTACTTCAAGGGCTGCTTTGCCTTCCATTTTCAAGCTTACTTCTCTTCAGTCAATGTTGTTTCAGGGTTCTCTGTCTATGTGTGTGTGTGAGAGGGAGAGATTTCAACAAAAAACGGATTGATCATTAAAATCTTTAGCTGTCTTTCTCTCCTGAGTTTAAATGATTATATGTTAAACCACTGAAACTTGCAGGAGCATTAAAAGTTATTTCAAAACTTTAGGGGAGGGGGGTCATTGCCCCTTTGTCCTGCCTGCCTTCTGCCCCTGGTGGTGGGAAAAGTGTCCAAAATGACTGACCCCAAAACTAGCGCAACAATTCCATTGTTCTCTGATCAATGTAGTCATTCGGACATTTGCTGAAAAATGCCAAATCAGGTTTCTGAGATTACCACTAACAAGATTGTTTCTTGTCATGGCTACACCTACTGGGAGGTTGCTGCTGAACATCACCACATGTTTCCTGTTAAACCTTTTAGATGAGGCTTGTTCCATGCAATTGATGGTTTCACGAGTGGGTGGTGATTCACGGGCAGACTTGTTGTTCCGTGAGATTAGAATGTAATAATAGAAACATATGAAATGTCTCAAATACTGATGTGATTGTGACAAGAAATATTAGTTGATTTAGTTCTATCATTCCCTTATCCTAAGGTTTACCCCAATGATATCTGGCCTTTTAGCATGGGGGCAGCTTGGATGAGAGAAAGTTGTTCCTGAAGTGAACTTGTTTCACCTATTTGGTGTTACATTCATTAGGAGAAGTGCTCCATGTGTGGCCTTTTTCTCCTAAAATAAGTAAATGTGATGATCCTTCAAATTTTGATGATTATATCTATTTCTTCTTAAGAGAAATCACCACTTTTCACTGTCACTAGGGAATATTCTATGTTCATTTGTGTTCCATATTGGTCACTCAGATTGGAGGCCATTAATCAATGATCTAGGACTGATGGATGGATATGATGTTTAGTTATCAGCTTTTTTACTGCTTCGATTGTTTTTTACTACCAAGCCATGGGTCCTATGTTCACAAACTAGACTCAAAGATTTTGAGCAGAGGTACCGTGCAGGATCATATAGCATCTCTAACCATGACTGAATTTTGATCCTTTTATTTTAAACAAAGTACATACATTGCATTTTCTTTTCAGGAAATCTCAAATGGATCGTGCGCCATTCCTGTTTGGTGTTTGCTACTCACTGCATATAGGGAAACATTCCTTAGATTTGCATTTTAATCCTGTGTTTGGTCTTGCAGAAAGCATACACAAGTGGACCAGAAGGTCAGAAAGTACCTGCACCAGGGCTTGTATATTTTCACATACCATTGCCAGAATTCACAAGCTTTGATGCATCAAATTTCACAGGCGTGAAACAGGAAGGTATCAGTTCTGCTTCTGTGAATTCAGGCTTCTTCACAACCATGGTAGAAGCAGGGGATGTGAAGGCTGTTTTCATTGGCCATGATCACGTCAATGACTTCTGTGGTGAGCTAACGGGAATACATCTCTGTTATGCGGGGGGTTTTGGATATCATGCCTATGGGAAGGCTGGGTGGTCAAGGAGGGCAAGGGTGGTTCTGGCTTCTTTGGAGAAGACAGATACAGGGGCTTGGGGAGCAGTGAAATCAATCAAAACATGGAAGCGCCTTGATGATCAACACCTCTCTACCATCGATCTTCAGACCATCTGGCCCAGGAGTTCAGCTGGTAAGATTTTCTTAACTACCATCTGTTTTTATCTGAATCAATTAGGATTGCTTGGTCAACTTTATTAACTGCATCTGTTTTCATGCAAACTGTAGTGACTCACTCTTCATACAGTTCAGTATCTAGGGGGAGTATATGTTCTTGGTGGGTACATTATGCAACTAGCTTTCCTCTCAAATCATCCCCACCTCCACCTCCACCCCCACTCCCACCCCATTTGGCTCTTTAAGCTGTTGGGTGTGCTGCGCAACAGATGACACAACAATTTATGATTTCAAAAATCAAATGAGTCCACTATTTTATGCAAAACATTGAATAGTTTACTCAACTATCCATTTCTCTCTCTCTTGTGTGGCCTCTGTCTGATCGGTGGATGGCCCAACTTTTTATCTGCACCAGATTCTTGATATATCCCGTCATAAATAAACATGGATTGAGCTATTGCGGACCCATTTTTCATTCACTTTTCTTTTCAAGGTTTTGAATTTGTCCTACCCAAATTAATCTCTTTTTCATCCATGTCCTTCTGTTAATATGTTATGAACTAAATACACCTAAAATATGTTAGTCGCTAGAATTGCAAGATTAATACATGTCTCCATTTATGAGGGCTTTATCTTAAGCCCCATGTGCCTGTTTATTACGCATCTTCTACATCTAATCCAAGTGAGCGTACCGCGTTGATGAAATGACCCCAAAAGCAATTGTTCCCATTCATCTGATTGGCTGTCAATGATAATGTGGACCTTCGAAGATTTTTTCTGCCCAAAACCGTTCACCTATTTTCGTATGGTTTGCGAGAAATGTTCCCATCCGATTTTGTGCTAGATTGTCTACATTAGGAAAATCCACTTTTTGATGTCTTAGATCTGGTTCATGTGTGAGTTGGCATGTGACTGCTAGGAACACGTATGGTGAAAACTTGTTTGCATGCACCCAGCAAATCCCTCTTTCGCCTTACCACGTCATTTGTGGGATTGGTAATGCTTGGAAGGATATAAGCAGAAAACAAGGCTGACTGATAAATTAATTGTAAATTGTTGTTTAGTTGGTTTCCTTTTCTTATAGGTTTCACTTGCACTTGGGTTGGATGCTTTTGATTTATAGGGGTTTTTGTTTATTACGGAACTTCTTTTTTGTCCTCAGATTCTATTGCCCCGAGTGCAGCTCCTGGTATGTGTTCTGTTGGTCATGGTTTTCTTCTGTGAAGTAAGAGCTTATTTACCGATTTTTCAGTTGTACATACTATATTACTTTGTTCTGTTTGGGCGTCGCATGTGCATGTGATTGTATTGCGTGTGTTAGAAGAGTGTGCCTATGGAGATTGGTGTGCATAGGTTCTTTGTATGGTGAAGGATCTTGTTTTTTGTCTTACAGAGTATGGTCTTTCAAGTGCAACTTCTGGTATGCTATTTTCTGACTTGATTTTTTATTTTTGGTTTTCTTAGTTTTCTTCCCATTTAATGTACCAACTTCTATTAGATTGATATGTCTTTTTCACAAAGCTAAATGTGGATTTTTAAGGGTATGATAATGGTTGATCATGCATTACCCATTATTATTATTATTATTATTTTGAAGACCAAGGTGCATTACCCATTATATACTGGTCTTGTATATGTTATTTGGATCTTATTGACAAGGAAAGAAATGAATAATAATTGGTTTTATCCTTATCATTATGTTTAGCATGTTTGAAAGGCCAACAAATTATTTGCTAAAAACAGTTTATTTCTTTTCCCGATGTATGAATCATTTTTGGTCAGGCAAACACAAAGTTGTGGGTTCGTCCCATCCTGTGTGTGCAAAAACCAGAATCTAAAGTAAATTTTGTCTGGAGAACATATTTTTGTCAATGATTAAAGTCCACATCTGGGATAGTTCTGTTTCCTGTTTTTTGTATTCTGGATCTACATTATATAGATTCAATGTAAAACATAGGGATGGCAACAGGCCAGGCCCGGGTTGGGCCTACATTGTGCCAAACCGAAGCCTGATTTTGACAATGAAAGCCCAAGCACTATGGAGAGCCCGACGGGAAGACTGAGCTCGAGGAGAAGCCCAAATTGCAATGAACCTGCTTACCTGCTAAGTATCATGACTGGGTATATCATAGTACTTGTTCATTTCTTTATTTTTTAAAATTATTTATTAATTTAATAAAAAATCAACCATACGGATTGAAAATAGACAATGAGCTATAAGTCTACAAAGTTTCAGCACAAAAGTCTATATAGGGCTACTTGATTTTCGTAGTCAAAGTTATCTGACGTCTTTAAAAAATTCAAGGAAAGGGCATTAGCTGACTTTGACCACTAAGATCCCGTGGCTATAAATTGAGTTTTGAGATGAAATTTGATCCACTTGTAGCTCATCAAGTCAACTTTTAATCTCTATGGTTTGTTTTATCATAAAATGTATTAAAAATATACATAAAATATTTGAGTTGGGATTGGACTTTGGGCTTGAGCATTGATATGTCCAAGCCTGAGCCTGATTGGCAATTGGCAATAAATGAATGCTTAAGCGAGGGCTAAAACTCTGGTGTGTTGGGCTAAGCTTTGCACCTGCTTGAGGTCGGGCCCGAATTGCAATTTCAAGGACTTGATCTCGGGCCTTGAGTTAATCCGAACATGTCAAAACTTGTGCCCGACCTGAATTTGTATACGTAGGGCCTGAGCCCAATTTCAAATCCACAATTTATATGTGGGCTTGTTGGCTTAAAAGGAAATTTTTTGTATTATTTTATAAATGAGGCTCAAATTTAGGATCTTGGGCCAAACTTGGGCTTTAATATACTAGGCCCAGGCCCAACCTGAATTTTAATCCGGGCCTAAAAAGAGCCTGACCTAAGTCTGTGTTGACTCGAACCCTTTTTCTAGCCTGGTTAGGCTCGGCCCAAGTTGCACCCCTAGCTCAAGTCCTATTTTGTTGAGCCGGGCTTCTTGAACTTCCTGGCCAATTTGTCATCCCTAGTAAAACATCATGTTTTAAAGCAAGGATTATAAACCAAAAAAATTGAGGTCTCGTAGATTCTAATTTTTTTTTAAAACAATTATGATGCGGGCATCGAACCAGACAAACCCGATGAGAGCCTGACCGAAGACGAGCTGGCCCAATTAGACAAAATTGATGAGTTTGCTCTTCGAACTCATGCTCGGATCGATGGAAGAAAACGAGGGCCTGAACATAACCCATTGGACCCATTCGTACCCGAACATAGACCCAATTGCATCATATTGAGCATGTACCTGTTTAACCTCGTTCAGACCGAAAAACCCAATAAGCCAAGCCTTCTTGTTGTCTCAAGGGTCTCACTTCAATCCCGCCGCGCCACCACGCCTGTGGCCCAAATGAGTCCCACACGAGCAGTCCAAGAATAGCAAGTACCCTGTTGGTATTAGGAACAGTGCAACTCAGAGAAGAATCGAACGAGAAAAAGAAAAGAAAGCAGAAAAAGGAAAGAGAATCTGATTTGAAAGGTAGAAAAAAGGAATGAATGGAAGAACATGGAAGAGAAAAAAAGGGAAAAAAGAAAATCAAGAGAAGAAAGGGACTTGACGCTGCACAGAGATGAATCAAGCAGAGCTGAGGCTTAAGGAAGGAATCCTTCCGTTTCCGTGCAGTGAGAAAGAGAAAGAAAGGAGGCTAGAAAAGACTCTGCGAGAAGGGAACCTTCGAACCTTTGAAGATAAAGGATCGGAGGTCTGACAGAGGAGCAAAGCGACTGTGAATAAAAGAAAGGATCTAAAAAACAATCCGAAAGAAGCATTTGACGATCTTCGAATATCTGATAGAAGTGTAACGACCCGACCCGAACACAGGGCTTAGGGCTTGACTCAGTGTGATATTGTCCGCTTTGGACCTCGCACACAGCTCGAACCCGTAGGGTTTTGCATTTGGGCCCCGGCCCACCTGTCCCGGCCCAAAACGCGTCACATGGAGTCAAAGGGGCTGGCCTTCTCGTAAACCCCCCTCTCTTTTCTTTCTCCACCGATGTGGGACTCTCCCCCATCGGTGGTGTGCTGCCCACAGCCACACCTGGGCAGGGGTATTACAAGAAGCGATCGAATTGTCTGACTGAAACGATTGGACGCCTGAACAATGGACCGAAATTTAGCAGTTTTTATTTTTTCTTTAATTTCTGAATTTCTTACCTTTTTTTTTTTCTTTGAGAATAAAGCCTATAAATTCAGTGCTAGGCCATACTTGTAGACACAAAATTTGAATTGAAGTTATTTCTTTTTTGTTGCGCAAAGTTTGAAGTCTCCCTAAGTCTGAGGTGAGTCTTGCCTAGTTCTTTGAATTTTAATTTGATTTTTGTGTTTGAATTAAATTTAATTTGATTGTATGGGTTTCAATTTCTGCATTGTGAATTTTAATTTCATGTCTTGTATTTATTTCCATTATTGATTAAATTTTAATTCTGTAACCAAATTAGTTCTTAGAAGGTTCAATCTTTGGCAAATCGAATTAGTGCCAGATTTACATTCCTTGCATGCTTATGATCTGTTCATAGCATTCAAAATAACAATTCCACGTTCGTTTTGGCATCCGATTGAACATCTAATTTCATTGGTGAGTTTGATTCCGCAAAACTATCCCAACTGAAATTAGTGTCATCTTTCTTTTCTTGAGAGTGTTCGAGAGAATCGAGAGAAGGTCCCTACGAGGTTTCAACATTGAATCCTTCATCTGGGTTTAAAAATCCCAGATCTAAAATTTATCTTTCAAATGTCAAAACCCCCCAAAAAAATACTGCATCAAATTAGGATTTTGAGTTTCTGAAATAACTAATTAGTCATAGAACTTTTTTTTTTTTGGAGAGAATGTATTTATGAGATGAAAATCTTGGCATGGGAATGAAGTGGTTTGTACGAAGAAAGTGATAGACTTTTGAAAGAATAGATTAGACTGCACATAATAATTACTTTGCTCTTGGTATCGAAATGTTTGAAAATAATTCCAGCTTCGACCATTGGTTGTTCTGTGGCACAATTTTGCACTTATTTAGGTCTTCCTTTGGGGGCAGCCTCTAAGTCTTCTTCCATGTAGGGGCCGGTTATTGAAACATTTAGACAAAAATTGCTTCCTGGAAATAAAATTATTTGTTTTTCAAAGGTTAGGTCACATTCCTTAAAACTTCCTTGCTAACTTACCATTTTATTATCCATATTTATTCCCTGTTTAAGTAGCAAGGATTCTTGAAACAAGACCTCCCTTCAGATGGGGTCGAAGGGAAAAAATGATGCATTTAGTGAACTGGAAGATACTACTAGTAATGATTGGGGTCTAGTTTTGGGGAAAATCATTAAGAAATTCATCTCTCCTAGCCAAGATTTGCTAGAGGTTTTAGTGAAGAGGGAGGCTTTCAGAGAGAGGCAATAAAACTCATGAAGTGGAGAGGGAATGGTTTCCAGGTAGGGTAAATTCCAACCAAGGATAAGTTTGGAATATTATTTCCAATGGGAGCTTGGGGCCACATGGTGGGGATGAATTAGAGAATGGATGAGCTTAGTTTTGGGTGTTGGGGCTAAAAATTAATTCTTAAGAGGATACTTGGGTGGGAGATGGATCATGTTTTGTATCAAATCAAAAAGAGAATTTGTTTGAAGACTATAGAAATACTAAGGTGTGGGCTCAAACCTTTCCGAAGAAATATGATTGATTATTAGATTATGCAATTGCAGTCTCTTTATTTTTTAATCAATGATTGAATTCCATCAACGAGAGAGGCTGACAAAAGGGCATGGATCAAGGAGTATAGAGGGATCCTTTCAAGTAAATTCATCTTGGTTCTTTTTGTTGTTTTTGCTAGATTGTATGCTTTACCTGTTTTACTGATATTAATCTCTTCAGAATGATGTGCATACACTTCACCTGTTGTAAGATGTGGTGTGTTAGCTTGGTGGCCCAGCATGAGTTGTAGTACTTGATCAAAGTGTGCCACATTGCTTCTCCATGTTAGTCTATATTCTCAGGCTGTGGCATCATTCAGTTGCATGTGTAACCCACATTATACCCCATGGCATGCCTTCTTCCCCCTCTCATTAGTATGCATTGCTTGCATGAACAGGGAGGCGTAGAAAGAGAAATTCCACAGGTGTATGAAGATTTGATATGTTGCAAAGTGATGTGCATACTGAAGAATGAGTTGCTGTGGCTAATTAAGCAGCAGTTTTGCTGGAAATTTGATCTGTTTGCCATTTTTTATTTTCAGTAATATGGCAATATTGAACCACCATATGAATAGATGGTTAGGAAACTGTAGAGTGAATCATTGCATAAATGAACATTTGTTTTGTTGAAAATCAATAAAACATCAATTAAGAGAATGATATGTATGGGACAAAATATTTGTTATTAAATTGAGAATCAGATATACAGATACCTCTCTCTCTGTCTCTCTGTGCACCCATTTCAACAACTATTGTACCCAAGATGCACAGTGAACATACATTCCTCATAAAAGAAGTAATTTCTCAGCCATAAAGGTTGCAAGGCTCGAGCCATGTTACCCTTTCAGAAGAGGATGTACTAGTGTCACAACTGCCAATCACTCAAAAAAAGTCTCACCAGCGTGCTGGTAGTAGGCATACTAACAAGGATTCACAGGCTTAAAATCCATCCATCTACTTGGTTTGCAATCTATATTTAAAATATTTCATTACTAATATACTAGTCCTCAAGGTGATCCTTGTAGCCATTTGAACCCCTGAAAGTAGAGTATTATTGTCTTTGGACCCTCCCATGTGACCCACCAACTGAAGAGTTGTCTGCATATTTTTCATGGAGCTCTCATAGAGATCTAGGAATTTAAATCGTCTGCAACTTTCATGGTTGAAGCATTCCCTCAAAAGACTTAAAATTTGTAGAGTTTCATGCAAAGATTCCCATGATAACAGTGACAAAGAACCTCCTCTAAGGGATATGTAATGAATTATAGTGTAGGTATAAAACTACACTATAATTCATCGGCAGCTGCTGCTGCTTTTCTGGTTGCTCACTTTCAAGGGCTGTTGTTCTCTCTTCTACTCTTTGCATGTGTATTTTCTTCGGAAAATGGAACTCCAGGCCCCTTCAGCATGTGACTCCCACTCACTCTCCCCGAGTTATTCACTGCGTGGAGTTCATATTTGCATAAGCTCTAAAGGTCTCCTTTTCATGCGAAAAACATATAGGCTGCCTTTGGATGGGGTTATTGGGGGTAACAGGGGTCACCCCTCATTACCCATTTGGATTTTTTACCCCTCACATCACCAATTTGAATACCCCTCCTTACCCACATGAGATTTTTTTCTTAATTTTATCTTTTTATTTATTTTGGTGAATACTTGGCTTTTAACTTTGTTTTAAGAACACTCTATTATTTCTATTTGATATATTTTATATCACCAAACAACAAATTATAGTTTTTTATGAAGAGATATGTAGATTTTTTTTATTCATTTATTGAAATTTAAAATAATAATATTGATTTTTTTTTTAAAGAAACCTTGTCCCTATTTACCCCTTGCCTTCCTCTATTTTTCAATTATATATTATATAATTAAAAAATTAATAGATTTCAAGTAATTAGCAATTTGTTTTTTATATTATATGGACTTTCAACATGATACATTTGGCTGAGAGGAAAATTTTTACAGGAGTTATCTCGGGTTACTCTTGATTAGGGGTAACTATAAGTAGGGGTAATCTCACATATTAACAATTTTATGAGAATTAATAATTTTATTAAATTCATATAATATAAAAATAAAAATAAAATTTTCTGAAATATATTTGTCAAAATGTTCTATTTTTAAGGGGTGATTTTGTCAAAATTTTGATAGAATCTTGAAACTCTGAAAGAGTTTGATGTTCATTTTAAATTATAATTATAAAAAAATGAATAATATTATTATTTTTGAATTTATTTACCCCTCATCCAAACGCAGCCATAAAGACTGAGTGAAAATATATTGTTGTAGTTTTACCCTTAGAAATGACGCTCTAGCATTAATGCTGACCAATGTTATCCTGACGTGTATCCAATTGTCTTCAGAGAAATCCTGACGTGTATCCAATTGTCTTCAGAGAACGTTGAGTTAAATCATGTTCAACTAGGTTGGACTGTAGTTAAAGTCCGTAAAAGCCATGTCATCAATATAATACTAAAATATATGTTTTTATAATAAAAAATAAGATTATATTTTTATAAAAAAATATTTTTGTTCCCATTGGCACAATTATAAATATTAAAAAAATAATCCTAATTCTTAAACAAGGTCTAAAGTTTTAAAACTCACTTTGTAGTTATTTAACAGTGTCATCATGTTATTAATATAAAAATATAATATTTTGGTAAATACAATTTATTTTACTTGTAAAGATTATATTGACATCTAACTTGATTTCTATTAAGTTTTTGTTTTAATAACAACTTAATAAAAATCAAGTTAGATGCCAAGTTAGTATTTTTTTTCTAATACCTAATATTTTCTATTAAGTTTTTCTTTTCTAATTTAATTTCTATTAAGTTGTAATAAGGTGTTAGAAGATTGAGATTGTTAAAAAAGAGAAAGGATTTTAATAAAAATAAACTTTTAATAATAAATGAGTATTTAAATGATTTAATAGTGACTCGACCAAGATTGAGATGGTTAAAAAGGAGAAACGGTTTTAAACAACCTACCCCACCAAATTGGGTTCATGCCTCTATTCTCCAATTTGGTGGGTAGGTTTCTCTTCCAGTCAACTTTACATAAAAGGTTACTTTTATTTATTTAAATACTATTATTTATTAAATAATATTCATTTAAATACTCATTTATTATTAAAACCATTTCTCCTTTTTAACAATCTCAATTTTATCTCCGGTTACTATTAAATCATTTTAATACCCATTTATTATTAAAAGTTTATTTTTATTAAAATCATTTTTTCTTTTTTAACCATCTCAATCTTCTAACATCTTATTACAACTTAATAGAAATCAAGTTAAAAAAGAAAAACTTAATAGAAAATATTAGGTGTTAAAATATATATATATATATATATATTAACTTGACATCTAACTTGATTTTTAGTAAGTTATTATTTTTTTTAGTCAGTTGTTAGAATTTTTTCAAAAAAATAATAAAAACTTAATAGAAATCAAGTTAGATGTCAATATAATATTTACAAATAAAATAAATAATATTTACTATGAAAAAATATTTTTTAGTATAATATTGATGATATGGGTTTAATCGGGTTTAACTACGGTTCAAACCAGTTGAACATTATTTAACCCAATCTTATCCTGAGACGGTTCGATAGACGATCAAGTTCCAATAATATTGAACAAAAGTACTAAGGTTGAAATCGAGTCGGGTTTTTTAAAACTCTAACTGATCCGAATTAATATTTATGAAACTCGACCCAATCGGATCCGAGCTATTGACATGAAATTCTCGACCCGACCCAATCAAAATTCTAATTCCACTCAACCCAAATTCTAACACGACATGCATCTTGAACCCATTTTATTCCTAATTTTAGCTAGATTGGGTCTGGTCAGGTTAACTTGAAAATTCCTTAGCTCGATCCGACCTCAACAGATCCGAATTCCATGCGAATTTTTCTTTTAAATCTGACTTGACCCGACCCTCTGACCCTACATGATTTCTCGGGTCGGGTCAGAACCCAACCCGAGTTTCACCCCGTTAAAGTAAAAACCCTAACGGGAGAGTTCAGTGTTCCTCTAATTTCATGGTATAATAGAAATCAAGTTAGATGTCAATATAATATTTACCAAAATATTATATTTTTATATTAATAATATGATGACATTGTTAAACAACTACAAATTGAGTTTTCAAACTTTACACATTGTTTAAGAATTAGGATTATTTTTCTTAGTATTTATAATTGTGTTATTGGTAACAAAAATATTTTTTATGAAAAAATATCTTTTAGTATTATATTGATGACACGGGTTTGATCGGGTTTAACTATGGTTCAACCCAGTTGAACATTATTTAACCCAATCTTATCCTGAGAGGGTTCGATAGACGATCAAGTTCAGATAACATTGAACAAAAGTAGTAGGGTTGAAATCGAGTCGGGTTTTTTAAAACTCTAACTGATTTGAATTAATATTTATGAAACTCGATCCAATCGGATCGGAACTATTGACATGAAATTCTCGATCTGACCCAATTAAAATTCTAATTCTACTCAACTCAAATTCTAACCCAACATGCATCTGAACCCATGTTATCATAATTTTAGCCAGGTTGAGTCTGGTCAGATTAACTTGAAAATTTCTCATCTCGATCCGACCTGACCCGACCCAAATTTCATGCGGATTTTTCTTTTAAACCCGACCCGACCCGACCCGACCCTCTGACCTACATGTTTTCTCGGGTTGGGTCAAAACCAACCCGAGTTTCACCCCCTTGAAGTAAAAACCCTAACGGGACAGTTTCAGGGTATAAAAGAGAGCTTAGGGTTTCATTTGTCTGCCTCTGTCACCCTTAAGAGAAGAAAGAGAGAGAGGGAGAGAGAGAAGATGAAGACGATATTGGCATCTCAGACAATGGACATACCAGAGGGAGTGAAGGTGAGAGTTAAGGCGAAAATGGTAGAGGTGGAGGGTCCTCGAGGCAAGCTCACCCGCAACTTCAAGCACCTCAATCTCGATTTCCAGCTCATTGAAGGCGGGAAGAAGCTCAAGGTCGACGCCTGGTTCGGTTCCCGCAAGACCATGGCTGCCATCCGAACTGCCATCAGCCACGTCCAGAATCTAATTACCGGCGTCACCAAGGGCTATCGCTACAAGATGCGATTCGTCTACGCCCACTTCCCCATCAACGCCTCCATCACCAACTCCAGCAAGTCCATCGAGATCCGCAACTTTCTTGGCGAGAAGAAGGTTTGTTTTTTCTTTTTTCTGCTGATAGACCAATCGATTGATCAATCTAGTTTTCTTCTGCCCTGTTGCTTATTCTCTATTGGATCAACTGGAGGCATTTTTCTATTTATGAGGTAATCGATTGTGCACGGTGGTGTGAGTGTTGAAAACAAGATTGAATTGCGTTGCATTGCATTGAAGTATCATCGGCCTTGTTTCTGATGACATGGATTTAGATCTAAACACTCAAAAGTATCATCCACCGAGCTTTGAGAACATTGAATCAGGTCGTAAAACAATAAAATATTAAAGACTCAGTATATGCCAGAATGTCAAAATGTCATATATCCATATAATAATGCATATAGAGTAACGGGTTCAGTGCTTTTTACAGTCACTAAACTATCTGCTGCTCCTTGCATTTCTTTGTGTGCAGTTTTTGTCTCAGAATATTTAAATAAATTGGATTTATGTAATGGATGTATTCATTATTTTGATATAATATTTAAATATATTTTACAATTTACATAGAACATGACTCGACCTATTCATCATATTTTCTGGCCAATATCAAAATTTTAAGTGGGGTGTCAAGTCTGAATTCTGTCTTTTATAATGTTGCATCTAATGCGAACCATGTTTAGGGAATGAACTGTGAGGGAGAAGCTTTCCCTGTCTTGTTTCTCCTTACTGCCCCTCTCATTGATGCGTCTTGTATTCTCAGTATACTTTGTTCACATTAAAAATTCATTTCATTTTATCATAGTATGCATTTCTGAGTTAGGTGATGTGACATAGTTGTAGCTTTAGTGTCAGAATAAAGTAACAATGCAGATCTCTGTGTTTCAGCAAAAAACCTAATAAAATAGGGTGTGGATTTTGCAAGTAATACTTATTTTTGCTAGTGTTAAGGGCAATTTGGTTTCTTAAAGATGATTTGTAAATTGTAATGGATCATGAAAGTATGTCCTCTACTTTCAACATGAGTGGTTGGCATTGAACAGGGTAGAAAACAAAACATGTGGTGAATTTGGCTTGGTATTGAGATGTAGATGATGCTAGAGAAGTGTAGATGTATTATGGTAGCAATTATGTAGATTTGGAACAGTTGTTTACCCATCATAGGTGGCTTCTGTTGTCTAGAAAAGTTCATGTAAGCTAATATATGATTACTGACCTCTGCACCTGGTGTTATTTAAACTTTGAATTAGAATGAAATTATATCATTTTTTTTTGTGTGCTTTTAACAAATTTACCGTATATAACTTATTAAATTATACAACTTTCTGACATTATATTTTCCTGGAGTGGTTTTCTTCTTCCTGCCATCCTATTTCTCCATGTTTGGTTAGACGAGCAAATGCCAGTATGTTACAATAGGTACTGTGGACCTTATAGTTTGTGGCATTTTAGGAAGAAAGATCCATTTTTGTTCACAATGGGATTCCATCAGCATTTCTTGAATGCCAGGTCATAAAATGTGGATAGCTTCTTGTTTCATGGGTAGATTTCATATTTCTCAAGTTCGTTTCATTTTGGCTTAAACGGCCGAATTTTTTTTTTTCTGGCACGAGTCCAAAACTAAACACTTTCGATCCCTATCTTGTTGTATTTCAGTCCATTTTCTTCAGTTTCAGTCTGTTTGGGCTGAAAAATATCTTTGTCTCATCATTACACGTATGTTTATTTTGCTTATTATTATTAATTTTATCACGTCTTAGTTCATTAGGAAATAAATTTATTTATTTTTCCATTGCCATGATTTTGACATAATTTACTATTTTCTGTTTTATTTCTAATTCCATGATTTTAATACAATTTATTATTTTTTATTTCTAATCATTAGATTCAATTTTCATTATTTTGCTTTCTATTTGTTCAATTCCTATATATTTAAAGTTTTCAAAGCAGCTTTTTTCAAAACAGAATGCTGAAACAACTGATACACCGAACCATTCCATTTCAGAAATAAGCTAAAACAGCCTCCGAATTGGATTGGCAACTATGGTATATGCACCTTGCACAGGCAGTGTACTCTAAATATATCTACTTGCGACCCATTTCATAAGTCCCAGGATACTCAATTTTGAATTAGTTCCACTTTTGTAAACTTCTTGAATCTCTCCACATTCATGTTCTGCAGCAATGTTAACTCATTGGTGAATTGCTTACAGAGGAATTATGGCTGTTAGATTACTCGTGTATTCTTTTTCACCCTGTCGTGTGTTTGATATCATTGTACAATTCTACTTCTCCTGCCTACATTTAAAGCTTGTTCTCTATGAAGAAAAAGTACAACAAAACATCAGTTTAATTGAACCAATCCCTCTGTGTGTGTATAAGGTGTAAATAGGAAGTCTGTATATCATCTATACATGCATCTTAAATGTCATGCTGTGTCCATTTTCCTGGTAATGTACAGGGTGGAAATACCTGATATTCTATTTTAGTTTCTTATGGAATTCCTGCTTCCATGTCAGCTGATATTGGATGACTGGAGGTGTTGCTATTGTTGAACCCCTTTTGATTGTTTAGACATTTTACCTGTGCTTTGCCACTTTCATTTTCATTTTTTTCTCATTAATTTCTAGAAAAAACCTGCAAAAAAAAACCTTGCGTGTCTGCCAATGCAATAGGTGCTAGAAATTTGATACTTCATACCCGGAAATTGTGTTCATGCAAGTTTGCCAGCTATGTTTCAGTGAAGGTTGAAAACTGTTGGGCAAATTTTGTGTTGTGGAATGTTGTTTCATTCATTTGCTGCATCTCTCTCTCTCTCTCTCTCTCTGTCTCTCAATGGTCGAATTTCCTTATCATCAGGTTCGGAAAGTTGATATGCTTGAAGGTGTATCCATTCTCCGTTCTGAGAAGGTCAAGGATGAGCTTGTATTGGATGGAAATGACATTGAACTCGTCTCCCGATCGGCTGCCTTGATCAATCAGGTACTCTTTTACCGGTTTTACCTGTCCTGCTGTTTGCTTCTCTTTTCATTTCTTTTAAGGGGTCATTAACTGGTTTTGTGCCTGCAGAAATGTCACGTGAAGAACAAGGATATCAGAAAGTTTCTTGATGGTATATATGTCAGTGAAAAGGGTACCATGTCTGATGATCAGTGAAGAGAGGTGGCAGAGCATTTACTTTTTACCCGGGATTTTATTTTCAGTGCTATTGTTTGAATGGTTTTATTCTCAGTTTGCTAGACATCTTAGAATTCTTGGACATGAGGTTGAAAAGTTTGTGGCTTTTATATTTAGTTCAGGTAATTTTCTCTTTGAGCATCTGTATTTCTAATTTGCATTATTAGTCGTCAGTTGTCGGTTCTAAAATGTCTTTTTGCATTTTACTCGTGTCCGTCTGTGTTGCTTTTGAGTTTTGACAATCCTGGATGCGGTGAGCTGGGTGGTTCAAGGCAGCGCTAGATGGAATCACTTACTGGATGGCTAAAATTTAAAGCTAAAAAATGGGCCTATCCATGTTAGGTGGGTCAAGTTCAATGGGACAAAATTCAACTCTTACCATTCTGTTACCCTTGGGTGATAACCCAATTACTACTGGACCTGACCTCGACATATTATTAGGTGTAACTCAAACATACCCAACCTGCGGACTCAGAGCTACTATCATTGTGCACCAGAAGCAGGCAAATAGGTAGAGGCAGGTCTTACTAAGTACTAGAATCTCCTAAAGGAAAAAAAAAAACATCAAATTGAATTGCAGGTCACAACTCAGGAAAGATCATTTCAGAGAAAGCGTGAATGATTTGCATGGCTTCCATAATTAGTGAGGTTATAAGGTTCTAAATGCATAGATTTTGGCACTTAATTACTTCGGACACTCTTCATAACGTCCATGTTGTTAGGAACATCTAGATTGGAGGGAGAGATTGATCTTAACAAAAAGGTCAGTTTAAGAAAATCAGTAAAAAATGGTGTGTGGGTGGGAGTTTCTAGGGCCATATGGAGGGACAAGAAGCAGGTCGCGTTAGAGATATGAAGTACCTGAGCTCTCCATTAGAGACGTAGTTTCAGAAAATGATGAATTGTTTGCTCGTTTCTTGCTTTGTTTGGCATCCAATATTATGTCATTTGCTAATAGGGTGGTGGGTAATATTAAAGATTTTCAAATTTGTTGAAGGGGCAAATGAGGAATTTTTTAAGAAAAAATTCAAAACATGTGCAATGCTAGAAAGGGATTTATGGAACTTTGAAGGGGCCATGATCCTCCTAGTTCCTTTTTTTTTTGTTTGATTCTCAACTCCCTAGTTTATACAAATTTTTTATTGTATCTGACATCTTCTTAGAAGCACCAAAGCACCAGTGTTTTCAGAACGGGATCGAGGTCGAACTTGAGATTTAACTCAATCTGAATACAATAAAATAGTTGCTCATGTCCCCAATTTAGAGAGATATATAGTTGAAAAATAGAAAAGTAAACAAAAATGAGTTTTTCTTCCGTCTTTGACACCTGATTACAAAACTGGTTATAATTTCATATACGCATATTAAAATTGTACAAATTTGAATTTGTTGGAAATGCTATTAAATAAGTTTTTCAATTAATCCAATTTTATGAAAATCCCATATCGTTTGGTTTATAAGGTATGCTTACAAAATCACACTATTTTCTATCAATCCCCGAATGACATGTCTTATCTAAACATAAGTAAAATAAAAAATTACATCATAATCCTAATTTGGCTCAGAAGAATTTGTTTGGAGGTCTTGTGGTCCTCTTTACAATTCAAGCTCTTGCCCAAAATAGAAATGAGGTGGAAGTAATTCCTGTAACTTTTCCTTGCCATGGACCTCTTCCTAGGACGTCATAAAACTGAAATACATGTTGAAGGTCTTAAACCCATTATATCAACTCATGAGCCAATTGTTTGAATGATTTGGACCCTAAAGACTGCTTGGTTCTATATGGTCCAACCTAGCGGACATATTTTCAAATAATTTTCTGGAAAGCTCAATCATGTCCATAGGACATTATGTTTGTGGATGGGTTCAGCCAGGGCCTTATTGGAGGCCCATGGGCCAGATCTGGACATGAAACCAGAAACTTGGCGTTGCCGAGATTTTCTCTTCCATTTTTTTTTGAAAAAATTCATTTAAAAAAATAAAAAAAGGCTTTTTTTTAGATAAAAAAATAAAAAATATAAATATCGGCCGATATTAGTCCGATATGGGCTAATATCAGCCGAGCCACAACCGATATTCTTATTATTATTTTTAAAAAAGGAAGAAATCGGCCGATTTCTTTTTTCTCTGGCCGTAACTATGAGTATCAGCCGAGATATCTCGGTCGTTGAAAACCCGAGATATCTCGGCCGATACGCACAATATCGATCGAGATTAATACCCCTGCATGAAATATGGGCAACAACTGAAAGGGAAAGCATCAATTTAGTCAGCATTTATTTTTTTAACCCAAATTTTGGTACTGTAATTTCGGTAATATTTTTTTCTGAGCGGTATTGTAATTTCGGTAATATTAGGGCTGCAACTCAGGTTGGACAGGTCGGGTTCTTTAAAACCCAACCCGACCTGAATTCTTAACCCGAACTTCATAACTCGACCCGATCTGAATCCTAACCCAAATCAACCCGAATTCTGACTCGACCCGCATTCTAAACCCATTTTAGCTTAATTTTAACCGGATTGAGTTGGGTTGAGCCGGGTCACGTTAACTTGTAAAATCCTCAACCTGACCCGATCCGAATTTCATGCGGGGTTTTATCTTCTCAACACGACTTGACCCGCTGACCCAAAATTCTTGACCCGACTTGCATGATTTCTCGGGTTAGGTCATGCGAGTCAGACCAAAACCCGACCCAAGTTGCAGCCTTAGGTAATATATAGGGTGGATTGTGAAAATCGAATAAGTACTTCAATCATGGATTCAGAATTTGGTTGGTACGATCTGTAAAGGCCAAATCTAAGTTATAATAGGTATTAGTCCTGTATCACTGATAGAAAACCTTAAAATGAGATTAACTTAATTTTCGCCTAAAACTTGGCTGAATTGATTTATATTGACATGCTTTCAATTTATTCATTAGAAAAAGGGCCTATTTGTGATAAAAATTTTTAGCATAATTGTTTTAAGTATTTATTGTTATAATTTTGAGATTGTAAATTCAAGTTCCATTGGTGTTAGATGTGCAATGGAACCATCCAAAGAATAAATATATCAAATTTGTATGATATTTTTCAAAGGGAAATGATTTTTGCACTTATTTTATCTTTATTTTTTCTTCTTTTTCTCTCTTTTCCTCTTCCCAGCAATATGATAACATTGGAATTTACTTAAAATTTGGTGGACAGTAAAATAAACTCACGATGCAAAAAACACTTTCCTTTTTTAATTCTCTTAATTTTTAAATTTTCATAAAATCAAAGCTTTTTAACAAAAAAAATTATAATCATTATAATGTTACTGAACATAAAATTTATATAACATATTTCTTAAGACGAACAAAACTATTTATCTTGAATTGAAATCCAATTTCGCATTTTCTATAATTTATTTTAAAAAAATAAAAAATAAAACATAAAAAAATAAAAAATTAAGTGGAGATAAAAAAATCAGCCGACCTAAAAAGGGGCGCTTTAGACATGCTTTCCTTCTGCCGAGAAGGTTGTTTTTTTTAATACAAAAACTCTACTAGACATGTTAGTATTTAGATAGTGGGATACACTTTAAAAATAAATTTTATGATTATATTAATGAGTCTGATATAAAAAGGATTATATGAATAGTTCTTATACGAAGTTTCACCTCCATATGATGATTCTATCATTTGATTTTAAAATTTTAAAAATCAATAGCATATATTCGTCAAACTTTAAAAACTGAGATTATATAATTTTGATCATCAATTGATAGAGAAATTTTATATACTCAATATCCATATAATCACTTATAAAATAAATTTAAATTTGTGAGACCCATGATCTATCTATTGATATATTTCGTTAGTATGTCTCGTTAGTTTAACTACTTTTTCTTTTCTCATTTATTTGATCTTTTTAGCGACATCTAAATTAAGGTATTGACATCTACAGTAGATTATAGAAAAAAAAAACTTAATTATTTGTATAACAACTTTAGATGGAATACTTAGTAAAATTTCATATAAAGCTGATGTTTCTGGGGTTTAATCTACAACCACTGTTAAGGTTAAAGAAAGGTCTATATCAATTATATCACATGGGATTAATACTTTAAAAAATAAAAAATAAAGTTTCAATTATCTCATCTTTTTGTGATGGAGTGTTGATTGCAACTAAATTTATTATACTTTTTATTAAAAAAATCAATATTAATTCACTCTTGGACACCACATAAAGTGTAAATTGACCCATCAACAAGCACTTAGAAAGTTGCAAGCTAGGCCACTTTAGGTTTATGTTATTATAAATCATAATCACAGTTCAGTCGTTCTTTTCTAAATCTGTCACATAGGGTGGGTGGGTGGGCCTTAACACTTATCATGTCAAATGATAACAAGGACAAAATATCTATATTGGAGATGCATGGTTTTTTTAAAGAGTTCTAAATTTGAACTCCTGGTAAAGGTTTTTTCGTACTTAATTCATGAAAATTTTTTTTATTTAAAAAAAAATAGAATTAATTTTTTGTTATTTGGATTAACTTTTTACTCTACTAAGAGGCTGAATAACATGGTAGTTTATCTTGTATGGAAAAATCTCTCTCAATGTAAAATTCTAAATTAGATATTGAATTGAATCATAGTATCTAATTAAGGGGGAAAAAAGGAGTTGCAAGACAAAATCGACTTCATTGTAAGTAAGATTGAGGAGCACATTTTTCTTTTTTAAAAAGAAAACGTTGGATGTCAACATCCCTACGTAATGATTTGCAAATACCACTTCCTTTTAGATAGTCTCTTAGTCCAAAATACATTAGAGCAGTGGTAATAATCTCAGCTAATATGATATTCGGTTTTTAAAACCTTGATATCTCGGCCGATACAATATGTATTGGCCGATATTCGTGATTTTTGTAAAAAAAAAAAAATAAAAAAAAGAACTCGACCGATATCCAAATATTAGCTGATATCAGATATCGGCCGATACCGAGATTTCTACCCCTACATTATAGTAAATTTTAATCCAACAGTAATTAATTCTTATAGATTATTAATTTCAAAGACCATCAACAATCATTAAGAGATGCTGAATTCCAAAAAGTGCTTCTTTCATTAAGAATAACTTGGCATGTAAAACTAAATCACACACTGGTAATGGTTATTGCTGCAAATTGATATGCAGCAGCGATAATAAGGTGGCTGCAGTCCGGTAATTCTTGAGAAACATAAATTTATTAATATAAAATATATTTATTTATATACATGGTGCCATTTGAATCAGTAAACTGTGTTATAGAATATTTTTATCTATCATATTTAGATAAGTCAAATCAATAGTTAAATATCAATTAATTTTAATATATTTAAATTAGATGACTAACAATTACTTTCTTCTCAATTTTTTATTTTGATATAAATTTTATATAGTGAGACCTGTTAACCTACCACATCTCACATGTCAAAGCTAAAGTGACAGATTTGCTTTGATGTTTTATATCAAAAGGTGGGCTTTACCTTTGTCGGAAAGATGGGTAGAGAGCATTCTCTTGATTTTTTCCACTACTTTGATGTTCAGTTCAACAGTGAAGATCATTTAGATATATATTAACTTTGAATTAATAAATGGATACAGAGATAGTAATGTGGAGAATACGAATTGATTATTGAAAAATCATTCTTGCATGATAATGGATGCAAACCCTTTGAATTTAACTGTGAGGGTTGGCTTGATGATTAAGAACCTCAATAAGCGGTGAGAGATTTTGAGTTCAACTTCCACTCTCAACATATAAGGGCAGTCTTCCTAATTTGATATTCTAAGAGGCTTGGATACCTTGAACTTGAAAAAAAAAACCTTTAAAGTTTAAAAGAGTCATTGTAGAGTTGGATTAATGACCATTTATGGAATAGGATTCAAGGGTTGAAGATAGTTTTTGTTGTGCTTGTGAGTGATTCTATGAAACATGGCACGTCCACATAGATCTTGACTGTTCATGTTTTGGAACATGGAACAAGCTGAAAGGTCATGCTTATTGTATAGACTTGAAGACTTGAAGGTTGGTTCTTTTGTTGGACCTTTTCTATACTTTCAATTTACTTTCTTTTTTCTTATGAATATTAGTTTAAATGACTTTACTATTTGGCAAAATTAACTCTAAATACATTGGGGGTTGAACTGTGAGGGGCTCAAATTTTCAATTTCTATCCTATGTTTTGAGTGGGTTTTACAGAGGCCGGATTCAATGTCAATTGGGAGACTTGGTTCGACTTGTCATAATAGAGACTGCCCAAGTCTAGCAAGATTCAGGACTGGTCTGTCCATTGTCAGATTTTAGAAATTTCATGAAAGCTTGAAACATTACACCAGAAACATAACTTGCTTTCTTAACAGTAAGAATATGAAGAAAAAATAATCCTCACAAGAAAGTGAAATCCACTCATTTAGAGGGGTCCCAAAATATCCACGGGTGACATGGCCCTTTTCTTCTTTCGCCATAATTTTGAATGTCACTTTCCAACTTTTTTCGAACTGTCTTTTTCTCTAATGAATGACAATTCATGTATGAATTACAGAGGCAAAAGAAATGGCATATTAGTGTCAGTATTCAACCCAACTAGATCCTTTATAAATTCCTGGATCTTTATACTTCTAATATGGGATTCGTTCACAGCCAGTTCCAACAATCCCTCTCTCGAACGAGGCTAGTTATCTCGTCCGCCTAGAGGATCACCTGAGCCTACACGAGGTAGCATGACACTTGGCTTTGATACTACTTATAAGGATTTGGGTATCTATCCCAAAAGACTAGTCTGTTAGGCAGAGTGGTCCAACTCCTTGATAAATTCTTAGATCTCTACACTTCTAATTTGAGACTCGTTCAACCCCAATAGTTTACCTAGAGGAAATCATAGCTGAAGAGAAATGAGTTCTTGAGAACTTTATTTTGTTGCTCACTGATTTACATATCAGAGACACTAAGAATTGCATCATACAGTCTCTGGTGCTGTCAAAGGCTACTTACTCCCTTTATGATTATATTGTGGCAACAACTCAACATCATGAATGTGCAGTGTGATGAAGGAGCTGTGGTCGTTGTCATGGGTCACCCTCTTTAGTGGCAGTTGCTGTGCAGATATTGCTGAGATGCATGCGGTCCATGTAAACTCTTAACCCTCCAGGAATGAAAGCAACAAATTGAAGAGCATGGTGGACTAACTTTCCTTTCCCTTTTCAGTTTTCCATAATCTTTAGCACCATCTTCTCAGGCCCGCCACTATCTGAGTCTACGCAAGATCCTTACAGGCTATTAAGACTCAGTCACCTAATCAAAACACTGTGTGTTCATGGAGATGATGGTTTTGTTGGGAGGAAACATCTTTCTTACCTCACAAAAATAGTAATATCAAAAGAGAAAAACAAAAAAGGAAAAGAAAATCAACACAGAAAATTAAACCACAAGAAAGAGATTTTCGTAGTTCACTTCTGGTACGTCAATGGATTCAACTCCGATCACTATGCTTAAAGGCAAGATAAAAATGAAGGAGAGTCGGCGCTGCCCTCTTTTGACCCCCCGAAAGCTCAGCGCAGAGCTCGACCCGTGACTGAATCGATAGTACATCTCTGATGATTAGGCTCCACATAGCCTAACATGTTTAATGAGAGTTGGACGTTTGGTGGTGGACAGGCAGGGCCCCAAAACGACATGTCCGATTAGGATCTGAACTATGGAAGCTGTAAACATGGACCCAGTAGTTAAATGACAGCACCATGCAGGAGTAACATTGGATGTTGGACCTACATGGCTACTCACCTTTGCACGTTTTTGTAGCGAATGACATGATAAAGTCTGCTATGCCTAAAAATGGGAATACGTCAAAATGGGATCTACTTTGGGGAAAAATTGGTGTGAAGTAAAATAGAAAGCATGTAATCTTTTAGCCAAAAATACATTGATCATACATCAACTATCTAAGAACACAAAAGAAGTGCATCTAAATCTTTGATATCATTGACATTGTGAAAATGAAAAACTCAATAATGCCAAAGAGGAACTATTTAGCACTATGTTTCCACAATGCCTTGGTTTTAGTTGATGTTGGCCTTTCATCTTTTGTGCTCACCACTGACCTTTTCCCTCTATAAAAATGGATTAGAGCCATTACATTCTCCTCATTGCAGCTAAGCTACAAAAGTTAGAGAGAAAATTCATTTTAAGATTTTAGTCATGAAAACCATATTTCATATGATGGGTCTCTATGCTTTTATGGTTTTCAGCAACCAGAAAGCATGTCTGGCCATGGTTTTCATCCAGTTCTTGTATGCAGGAATGGCATTGCTGTCGAAGGCGGCACTCAATGAGGGGATGAGCTACTTGGTGTTTGTTGTCTACAGGCAGGCCATGGCTACACTTGCCCTGGCACCTTTTGCCTGTATTTTAGAACGGTGGGGACACACCTTACACTTCAAAAATTGTACCTCTTCATGTTTTGTTTGTCTACTTCTCTAGTGTCCAAAGCATCAGCCTACCATATCCCAGAAAGTTTTTCTGTTCAAGTGGTTTGTACATTTCTGCTGACTAAAGTGTTGGCATCCAACTGGTTGATGGGCAGCTCCTATCTGTTCATTCTATAGGAATACACTGACAATCCTTATAGCCCGTTGACCATCGCTATTATGTATCTGCTAATAGAACAGTCATTATCTCATAAATTGATTGTAAAAGTGATTGTTCTGTTCTTCTTCTATAGGAGAAAGGCTTCTCCATTGTCATTCATCGTCTTTTGCAAGATCTTCCTTCTTTCTTTATGTGGGTAAGCTTGTGAGCCTACTCAGAATTAGTATTTCAAACTACACCTTATATTTTCCTTCTTTTCTTCACAAAAACATTTAATTTAACAGACTATTCAATACATGTGGTGTTAATCTTTTATTTTTTTTGACTTGTGTTGGAGCAAAACAGATTAACCCTGAGCATGGATCTCTACTACATGGCCCTCCGGCACACATCAGCCACATTTGCATGTGCGAGCGTGAATATAATTCCTGGAATCACTTTTGTGGTAGCCATCTTACTAAGGTAGTTTATGCTATTTGATTGTTTTCAAGAAGAGTGGTCAGTGGTTATAATATGTCAAATAACTTAATTCACAAGAAATTTTGGGCAATCACATCTCCAGTTTCAATTTGTTTCTAGAATAAATTCTAGTGGTCTGTTATTATCAGCTATTTCATTTTGGACAATCCCCCACTCCCCAACAAAAAATAAAAAAGGAGAAGAAGCCGCCTGGATGAAAATGCCTTCTTTGGTCATTGCTTGAACAAGTTACAGAGTTCATCTTATTTTGTCAAGGTTCTTAGTGAAAACTTAATAGAGAATTTTATTAAAAGCAGTTGTCAAGCTATACCATAAATTCTGCTGTTGTCTGTTTCAAAAGAAATAAATAAGTATATGAATAAAGAAGAAATTTGCTGTATTTGATTATTTAAGAAGCTCCCGTAAATAATTGACCCCACAAATCCACTTACATGAAGGCCATTTCTATCATCCTTGGAACAGCATCATCACTAGTTAAACCATAAGTTGTGTTGCTGTCTGTTTCAAAAATAAAATAGGGAACATGAGGAAAACTCATGATTTAAAGTATCCATCTAACCAGATGTGGTGAATATGAATGCAGGATAGAAACCATAAATGTATGGAGAATATATGGTCAATGCAAGATTTTAGGGGTAGTACTATGTGTGACGGGTGCTGTTGTGCTTAGCCTCTATCAAGGTCCTCCATTGAATCTCCCTCATTGGCACACACAAGTGGCACCACCACCAGGAGGAAGTGCTACGAAGGGAAAGATATCGGTTTTAAAAGGGCCCCTTCTCATGTTTGCTTCATTCATCTCTTGGTCTTTCTGGTTTGTCATGCAGGTTAGCTACATCTTCTCCGGTATACTTTTAAAATTCAAAAGGGAGTCTATGGAACAAAAAAGAAAACAAAATTATGAGAAAATCACAGTGCTAACATTCTCTGGCATCTTTAACCCTTTCTGCCATTTTTTACTTTTAAACCTTTTTTATTTTCTTTCACTAGTCCCTTGCTATAGAATGGGCTTATTTAAAATGTGACATGCTGACCCAGACTGTCAGGGCATATTGGCGCCTTGCACATTTCAGTTACACCCCAAGGCTAAATTTGGTTTTCGATATACATCATCAATGAGAAAATTTTGAGATGGAGAAGAACTAGAAACAATCTTGTCATTGATCATGTTCTGTACTATAATCTTTCCAAAATCAAACATATACTTGGGTTGTATATAGAAGAGCAAGGGGTGGCATCATCTGAAGATTGTCCAGGGACACCTGTGGGCAACAAAGTGCCTGGTACTGGCCGATCAGTTCGAGGCATGCTAATCCACTACTCTTCAATCACTACTTAGACTTACCTAGTTCTCTAATTTCTTGGTCATGAAATTACTATAAAATGACATACTAATCTCGGTGTTCATTATTCACTTAGGCAGAGATGTTGAAAGCTTACCCCGCCAAGCTATTGCTCACCACTCTGCAGTGTCTCTTGAGCACCATCCAGTCCGGTGTAGTTGGGGTAGCTTTGGACAGGGACCTTAACTCGTGGAAATTAGGTTGGAACCTGCAGCTCGTATCTGTCGTATATTGTGTAGGTTCTTCCCCTGTTTTCTTTGTCTTAAATTTTTTTTCTCATTGATCTTGAATGAACTTGACAACATGTCAAGGTTAGCACATCTCCACTTGTCTATATCGTCAATCAAATGGCGACCATTGATATTGTTCACTGATGAAGACCTCTAGTATCATCCTGTAATGGAGTTGGAATCACACACCAACTGGACAATCCTCATGTGTTCTGTAACCTTAGAAAGTTAAAAAGGGTCCAGATTGTGTTTTTTCTCCCACAGTCACCAATGGTATTGGAATCAGATGGACAGTTAAGATTCAGCGACTGTCCACTGATGTTTTTTACGGTGGTGATATCTGATAGTGTTTTTTCTCCCACAATCACCAATGGTATTGGAATCAGATGGACAGTTAAGATTCAGCGACTGTCCACTGATGTTTTTACGGTGGTGATCTCTGATGAGCCAAGGTTGATTCATGAGAACAAATTGGATTCTTAGCTGAAAAAGTTTGGTGGTTTGCAGTAATACAAATTCCTCATAGTGGGTCATGTGGTGTGAAAGGGTAATTCATCCACACTACACATCACACTCCATAGTCCAATATACATCTTCTAAATTAGGGATATCACTACCATAACTCATCATCATCATCGTGAAGTAACAATCACTCTGTCTTTGTGAGTTCCTCTTCACCAGTATTTAGGGCCAAAGTTTGTGGTCTTTATTATGCAGCCTAGTCAGTCCACGTCCTGATTGGTCCCATCTCTCTTCTCCTATTATCTTGAAGTAGCAACCTTACTTCTATGAATACGGGCTTCATCACTTCAGTAAAGATTAAACTACTGATATTAATCTAACTGGGTTGAACAGGTGATCCATTTTGATTTATTTACGTTTGTCTTACTTTTCATGATGTGTGTAGGGTGTGTTCATTGGTGGTGTATCCTACTGGCTGCAGATATGGTGCATAGAGAAGAAGGGTCCAGTATATGTGGCTATGTTTTCTCCATTATCAGTCATCATAACAGCTATCTTGGCAGCCCTACTATGGGCGGAGTTGCTCTATTTTGGCAGGTTTGTATGTTATCTAATTAATGGACTTAAACATGTCTATTTCGTTCTCTTGGCTCTTTTGTTGGATTGTCAATGTAAGATTTTGTGCAGTGTTCTAGGTGGGACGCTGATTCTTGTAGGACTCTACTGTGTTATATGGGGTAAGAGCAAAGAAATTGGGGCCTTGAGCCATGAGAATGCAATTATTGTAAGTGGAACTACAAATGACAAGTTGGACGATGTTGAAAGTGGCTGATCCTTGATGGTCACTTGTACAAATCTGAAAGCAAAGTTACATTTAGCACTTCTTGGTTCAGCCTAAGCTCAGCTCAACTGATCTGCTACAATATCTTTTGAAATGTATATGATGATAAAAAGGACTTTATTCCATCTTTCTTGACACAAAATTGTAAGATCAGTTCATGGAATCAATGAAATGGATATACCATTGTTAAGACAAACCTTCACTTCCTCTCTATGTTGGGCAATTCACCCATTCAAATCACAAATCAAATACACTACAAGAAGAATACACAGATTTTACGTGGTTCATCCGAAGGCTATGTCCACATAGCGTCATGCACGATTCTACTATAAAGAATAAGTCATACAAAACCCGTGGATATAGCTGACATATCAACCATATTTTTTCGAAAACACAAGGATTGAAAATTTTCTTGTTGAAATTTGTAAGTGTTTGAGCAGCAATCATAAGCTTAAGAGGGGATTATTTCGAAAGAGGCCTTTTGGATTAATTGGCATTTGAACCTTTGGATTAGAACTTAATCAGTCACCGACGACGAGACATCATCTGGGATGATGAAATCATTTCAAAGAAAATAAAATGAAAATCAGATAAGGCCTGATTGCTGGCTCATTGGGTTTGAATAATGCTAATAAAAAAAAGTACTAATCAAGAAATTTATTGAAAACAAAAAATGCTAAGCCTAAACTTCTCCCAAAAATGTGGAAGGTCAAGAGCTTCTCTCTAAGCTTCCTTCTTTTATGGTTTTTTTCTCCTCACACAAAAGCTAGAAAATGAAAGAGCCCCCTTTCACTGAACTAATCACAAAAATTTATATCATTTCTCCCGAGCACGATTACAAAAAAGTTCATAAAGATTGATGACAGATAAAGTCGGTTTTGCCATCTATTAAGACTATCTTGCTAAAATAAGTGTTGGATCCGAGATTTTAAGCCAGATCATGGATTTCAATAATAGAAATTCTAAGAAAAATGAACTTTAATTCCTCTAGATCACTCTCAAGAATAGAAAGATGGTATTAATTTTAAAAGAATAATTTTGACTAAGTCAAAATTCACTGAAGAAATTAATTGTTCAATCCAAAGTGAAAAGAATGTGAAATTATTATTCTGAATGCAATAATTTAAACAAATAACTAAAATCTACAATTAAATGCAATTTAAATAACTATATGTAAACATATCACTTAAATCCGACACTAATTCAATTCGACTACTAATTAAACCTTCTTAACTCAGTTTAATTGTGGAATTGTACTTTAATTTATGATTTAAATAAATAAAAGACATGAAATTAAATTCACTATAAAAATAGAAACAACTCGTAAAATCAAAACTAAAAACTTAAAATAATTTCACCTCACTTGAGAGAGACTCGAAACAAGCTTAAAGCTTAAGGCTCAAATAAATTCAACTGAAAAAGAAAATAAAAAAAATCCCAAACTAATGACCGAATCCAAATCCTTCTCGGTCGACTCATCTTCCTCTCTGTTTTCGTTTCTGGTTCTACACAAATATCTTACTCTCTCTTCCTTTCTTGGCTTCTCTTTCCTTTCTTTTCTTCTCCTTCTCTTCTTCATATTTTTCTTCTCTTCGCTGGTTTATCTTTTCTTCTCTATTTTCGGTTGTACGTGCAGTCGTTCCTTCCTCAATCCTGGATTCCCTCCTTTCTCAGTCTTTCTCTCGGCTTGGCAGTGCCGACTCTCTCCCTTCTTTCTCCGTCCCTACTTTTTCGCTCGGCCACAGCGACTTCCAATTTTGTTTTTGTACTGATTTCTTTGTCGCTTATAGTGGATTCTTGAGATGTGTTCAATCTATGTAGTTACTGTTCAAAACAACACGGAAACAGTAACCTTCCAGTGCACAGTGCAACGCTAATGGGGAACCTTTCAGCTTGGTTTCGTTCTCAAACGGGCCGGCGTAACCTACTGATTTGGGCGGGTTTTGCCAAGTTGGCATCCTTGGTGGGTCCACTTGGCTAGTTTTTGAGGGAGTAGTATAGATTAAGAGAGCAAACTCGGTCAATTTTATTATATTCACCTTCAATAAAAAAAATTATTTTAGAATGACAATAAAATCTCTATTTAAATAAGTTACTTAACAGTTTTTTTATTGAACTACAATTTCTTAACTAAAATATATAGATATTAACAAAGACGATAGTAAGTAAAATATGAATTCCATTTTAAATATTTTAGTCATAAATTCTTAGAATTTGAAAATTTGATTATCATAAGTTATTAATTTCTTATGATTCATTTTGCAAAGTTATTAAAATGGATGAATAATTTTTTTTAATTATATCATATTATCATTGTCACCTCGGCGAAATTTGAAAGTCAGGATATTACAACCATCCACGCAGTCCTTTTATCATCTCACTCACTATGAAAGTTAGTATTATGGATCCAGCGCCCCAACCGACCTATGTAACTAGGTAATCAAAAGAAAAAAAATAAAATAAAAGAATCCTTTACCGTCTCAACAACAAGAGACGTGAGGGAGTGGGACATGCACGTCGTCTCCAACAGATACGTGTGCATGCCATCCCGGGTATGTGAGACTTACGGTCGAGAGAGAGGCACCATGTCAGAAAAAATCAGAGAGAAGTTGGGAGAAACTGAGCAACATCTCATATTAGATCGATAATATTAAGTCGGAGAAGAACATTGTACTATTTAATTTGATTAGTAGATTTAATTCAAAATTGTTCCGTAGTTTTTTCCTCTATATTAGAGAGTTTTCATTATTATTATTATGGCTATTGAATTTATAGGATAGGGAAATGTGTGATTTTCCCTAACACCTAGGTCATATAATATATGTAATCTTTAAAAAAAAAATAAAAGTCCAACCTATAGCTCCACATTTTAGAAAATATTCTAAATTTTGAAATGAAAGATAAGTTGGAAAGTAGAGACAAATTGCCGTTTCTTGCAATAGGCAATTTTGACATTTTATGAGGGATCTGTAATAATAAAAGAAATGTCTCTATTATTTTATCATTAATTAATTCTTCATGCTCTTTTTAACTCTCCAATCAAAGCATAATGTAGGCATAAGCAAACTTTAAGTGTTTCAAGGTAAGTGAAAATTGCGTATTTATGTTATTACTTATTAGTCATTAAGTCTATATTGTAAATTACAAAATCCAGAAGTGTCTCCCGCGTTTGAAATCAAGGCTTGTCAAAGCACCATGGGTCAAGGATCATATCTTTGTCAGGTAAAAGTAGGACCCACTTTTCTTATCGGCTATTTCTATTATGGGCCCACGATGGATGGCCAATGAGAATATTCAAGTGCTCTTTCTATAATTTCAAACTCTTAGTCTTATCTATGAAGGTTTAAGCTTTTGGAAGTTTGCCAGTAGCCACTAGTGAATTGTGATCCAATCCCTTTCAGGCTTTAGCAGTACAGACATGAAGAAGGGTCTGCTTGGACTTTGTGTTTGAACCCACATGTCATTTCTGTATTCTTCTTTGAGCTTGAAACTTTGTAGCAATTCATCTGTCATATATTTTTATTATTTATTCTCTGATCACGGATAGGCGGCAGGTCAACAGATGTGAAGTTAACCGTACATTCATTCATTCATCACTGATTTACTTCGATTAGTAGTGGTCGCCGCTTGCATGCAGCTCCACCTAAGCGAGTATTCGTGGCAGCATCTGCCATTGACGGGCGAGTGGGAGGAGAAAACCCTACATTCCATTGAAGTGGGAAAGTCTTTCTACAACCTTCCCCACCGTTCTCAATAGCTGGGCAATGTATTTTTCTTGTTCACATCGCCATAATGAATTCTGGCTTTTATTGCATTATCAATATTTTTTTTTCATAACGAAATGATGACATCACACTTTTTTTTTTCCATATAAAGTATATATTAAGCATAAAATTTGTATTTAATTATTTTAAATAAAATATGTATAATGACTGTCTAATTTATAGCAGTGTTGAGTAGAGAAATACAATTCAAAAAATAAATTTTAAATAGATGAAATTTTTACTATAACAATGATAATGATGATACTTTTGCAATTGATCGTACTGATCATATGATGAGAAAGTCCATCAATTCAACCATAAACTCTCCACTTGAATGGAAAATCACGTCAACCATAAATTTAATTTATATATTAGTATAAAATCAGGGTATGAACCCTGGACCAAACCAAAATTATGAGATTTTAGGTGATTGTAATTTTATGGCAACAAAGATTATGGTTTTCTATTTAAGAAGAGAAGAAAGACTGGTATGCATGAAGAAGCTGAAATTAGAAACTTCATATAGGTTTATACACACAATCTCCTTCACAAGACATGGCCAACTGCATCATGTGTAGAGGAGGAATGCCCTGTGGATTGCTAAAAACATTCTTTGGATCTATGATCGTCTTCGCCTGAACCAAGCGATCATAATTCCCTAAGAAATACTTCTCACCCCAAGCTCTACCTATCTCCACTGCGTTCTGCTCTGAGCTACTGTTAAATACTCCAAGATCAAGGTCCAAATAGTTCACATAAGCTGCCCTTGGACTCTTGGAAGCGAAAGGTTCCATAGAATCATAAAACCTTCGAAGCCAATCGATGAGCTTGTCGCTTCTCGGTTCATCCTCTTCTTTCCAATCCACCAGATACTGGATTGTGTAAAGATTCCCAGCTCTGTGTGGAAAAGGAAGAGAGTCACTTGTTATCCGGTTCATAATTCCGCCGTAAGGATCTAGAATAACATACGCCAAGGGCTCTGTCTCAAGCATCTTCATCAGGGATTCTATTCCTTGGAGAGGAATGGGTTCCCTTATGTAATCTGCTTTTGCCTTGAAGTACCGTTTATTGTGCAAAACCCTGTCCCTCAAAGCATCAACTGAACTGCCATTTTGGAGATCGGAGAAGTAAAGTACTGATTCGATCCAGGTCATTTCTTGACAATCTTCTGCAACAATGCCCAATTCAGGGAAGACTCTGTTCAAAGCAGAGACCATATAGGTCTTGGGACCGAGGTAGAAGCCTTTGAAAGTCGCTGATATGCCAATTGATCGACTTCCAGACAAAGCGGCCCCTACGAACACAGATAAGTAGAATTCATCTTCTAGTTGTGGTGACACCAGTTGCCATTTATGGACTAATTTGGCAACCCCAAGGATTGGACCTTCCCTGGAAATAATAAAACTGGTTACTGTTTTTGGGACTTGAAGCAATTTGATTTTCCAAGCATAGACTGCACCCCACACACCTCCACCTCCCCCACGAATTGCCCAGAAAACATCTTCTCCCATTGATCTACGGTCGAGAAATCGTCCGTCACTGTCAATTAGGATAGCATCAAGCACATTGTCAGCGGCAAGGCCATACTTCCTAGACAACAGCCCAAATCCACCACCACCAATGTGGCCTCCACTTCCAACAGTGGGACAAGAACCAGCTGAAAATCCAAGAGAGTCGCTCGACTTGGCGATCTCATGGTACGTCTCACCAAGTGTCGCGCCGGCTTCAACCCAAGCTGTTTGAGATTCCATATCGACAACAACACGGTTCAAATTCATCATGTCTATGATCACAAAGGGGGATTCTTCGGAAACTGCCGATAAGCCTTCATAGCTATGACCCCCACTTCTTATCCTTATTGCCAATGGACCATGATCCCTGCTGCATAAAATCGTGCTCGCAAACTGCTGTTTGGTTCCTGGCAAGACAATGGCCACTGGTTTGCGAAATGTCGGTCGTGTGAATCGGAGGTTTTGGATGTAGACGTCAAGTAAGTTGTAGTAGCCCGAGTTATTGGAATGAGAGTGAAGTGTAAAGTTCTTTACATCATTTGAGGTTAAACAAGAGATGAAGCTTGTGGAATGAGCTTGAGAGGGAGTGATTAAGAATAAGAGGACGAACAGAGTAATGGGGTAAGTTTGAAATCCTTCCATTGTGTGGAATGTTGTTTGGATAGCAAAGCAATTACGAGAGTTTGGGGTTATATGGGTATGTGTAGGAGAATATGTTTGCGTGGTGAGGACAAAAGGATGGAGAGATCGATGTGTGGAATGGCCGGCCTGATGTTTTTATAATCCACGACTGGGAGGGATGGAGGAGGAGATTGAGAAATTTGTTGAATTTGTCTGCAAATTGGAGCTGAGAATCCCATGCGTGTTAAACACTTGCAAAGTTGCATGGAAAGTTTTAATATGACTTTCCATTTTCCAATCCATCAAAGCATAGATTGAAAAGAGACAAGGTTGGGGTTTAACCAGACTTTGTAGAGCTAGCCAACTTAAATCAGGATCCTAACCATTGATTATATGTGGTCGACATGAATAGACGAACGTGATGGGTATGATAGTAGATGGAAAAAAAGGAAGCCTAAGTTAGAACAGAGACAAAAGCAGGCTTAAATGATCCCATTCTTAGTGCTAAATAATTTATTGGCTGAGACAGTGGTCCTCGGGCTTTCGATGATGGATTTTAGATTAGAGAGGATAATTGGAAGCCGGCCGATGACAATGTGTGTCGGATACTTTTTTCATGCTTGGAGAATTCAGTTCATTTACGTTTCTAATTAATGAGGTTAACAAGTCATTCAGAATTGTTCCAAAACGAGACGTGACAAAACCACTTTGGCCATCAGTTCAGTCTAAATCAGATTGAGGTTGACGAGATGGTCTGAAAACATTAAATGAATTAAACCTTTTACATGGCTAAAGTTTCTCACGGTGCTCACTTCTACCAGCCGCCTATAATATAGGTGGCCTTGCAATAGCTTGATATTGGAAATTTTTATCATGTATTTTAGATTGTTCGAGTATCTTTTACCTCGTATTAGAAGTACGACTAATTTCCATGGACATATAAAATACTTAGTAAATCTTATAAATCATATAAGTTTAAAAGAAGTCGAACATTAAATGAAGTTGAACTTTATGAATTCATTCGTTACCATCATGAAAGCCAGTTATGCCGCCGATCTAATTGTGTCAAAATTATTTTCTCTATGGACCAATTGCTTAATAACACCAGTAAGACTCGAACCCACAACTTTTTCGGTTGCAACATATTAATTACCAACTTTGCTGCAGGCTTTTGTAGACCCCATGGACCAATTGCCTTCTTTAAAAGGAAGGATCAATGTGAATTGTTCAGGTGGTTAGATCTTGTGCATTGTTCTGACTTCTTGCCCCTCATTGATAGCACAGCTTCTGTTTCACTTCCATGCGCAACATTTTTTACCTGGTTGAGTTCACTGATTGTAGTGTAAGAATGTTTGAAGTCTAGATTTTTCTGTAAATGCAAACGATAAGATTGCTCTCCCTTTAGCAGTGTCACAGCATCAAATTCATGACCATTTATTATAAACTAAACACACCAATTGGGTCAGTCTTGGTGACAGTTGATACATCATCATTGATCTTCTAAGCAAAGCGAGACAGTCCTATGCGTATCATGAAAGTGATATCGTTACATTGCGTGAACCTCTGAACCTTGATTTGGACTGGATGACCTCGATCAATGCTTAAGGGTATTGTAGTGGTGCTTAGCAATTAGTGATCTCCATTGCGTTTCCAATTTAGATGTCCATCACTTATGATTAGATTCTACAAATCTTACCAAAATGACACGAGCTTCTGTTCTATGAAGTTGTAGTGCATGTACCATCTGATCCATGATATAAATGACTCAAAATGTATATGTGGCTTATGTTTCAAATTCAATCTCTTTTCGCAGTCAATCACTGTACTGTCCATTCAACAAATCTTAGCAGTTAATCAGTGTGTTCAACTCTTCCTTGGTCAGTCAATGTGCTTGTTTTCGACGTTCATCTCTTCTTTACAGCCAGTTAGTGAGTTGCCAACAAGTTTTCATGGTCAATCAGTGTGTCATTTTTCTGTAATTTTCAAGTTTTGCATTCCTTTCCATAGATGTTTCAGCTTGCAGGGGTGTGTTAGAATTTAAATCTAATTAGATATTAAAGATACATTTAGATTATTTTCTTCTAAATATTATATTTGTCAATACTCTCTTGGCCTTTAATAAAAACCAATTTTCAATTGATATCGATTCTCATTTCATTAAACACTAAGAAAGTCGGAAGACCATCTTAGGCTTCATCAGATGTAGAAGCTGACTTTATTAAGGTGAAGTGTCGTTCACTTAAACAATTCTTTAAATTAAAATTTTAAATATTAAGCTAATGTCATCACCAAACCCATCCAAACAGCGCCAGCAACATATGAAGGATTCGCTACAGCAAATGCAGAGTTTTCTACTTTCCTTGTGTTTGAGATGAAGTTTACAAGTATGAGTTATTTTCGTAAATAATAATAAAATAACTTTTTTTGTGTGTGAGATTTAATGGCAATTAGCTTAAACTATAAAAACCTGGTTTTTTAATTCTCTCAGGATATAAGAATTTTTAAAAATTATTATATTTAAAGATTTTGAAATAAGATTTTTCTTTAAATGACATATTATTCTTATAAATATGAAAGATTGTAGAATTGTGAAAAACGTGAAGATAAAGAATTAATTTACTTTCAAAATTTTATTGCGGGCAATTCCCATCTTTGTTTATGGGAAGATTTGGGATCAAGTCTCCTTCAACATAAAAATGGCCACTCTCCTTAATTTTTACTTAGCGTGTGCAGATTGGAAAGTTTATACATGTCCAAAGATTAGTCAAGCAAATTGGAAATTCATTGAATTATATCAATAGACTTTAAAAATAAAATTGGTGTCAAATTAAATATATGTGCAATTCACCGATGGTGGATGAATGGGTGGGATAATAATTTATGCTATATATAGGCTCCACAATCCAATTTTTGGACCAAACTTTTTTTTATTTTTAATGAATGGTTAGTAAATTTTCATTAAAGAGAGACAGCCTAGAATAATACAATAAGCTCATAGGACCAAGCGAAAAGCCCAAAAAGGCAACAAAATGGGTTATAGCCGAAGTGCAACCCAAGAAAAGAAAAAGGAGAAAAGGAAAAGACCAGCAGGGAGACAAAAGGTCAAGGGTCAGGGTGGCTTCCAATTAGTGAATATACCAGAGCCATGACAGCCTGCTGGCTTGATAGTCATCTAGTTCCGAAGACAGGAAATAAGATGAGGGTCCGTCGGAGTGATCGATGGACAATTCATACCCCTCATGATGTTTGGACCAAACTTTATGCACAATCCAAAGCGGTTTTCATGAACTTTGGTGCAAACACATGAACCAAATGGACCCCCTCCTCCCCCATCACCACACCACACACACTCCCACCGCCTGTGATTGCACACTCGTCCGATTTAACGCTAATTGGACTTTTAAAGTCCAATGATCTAATTCAATAAATTTTCACTACTAGATAAATGTGAAATTTTAAGAATCTTAAAAAACACGACTTCTCTTATTCAATCAAAATAAAATTTCATAGACATCAAATATAAGTTAAATCCTTTTAAACTCCCATCTATGTAGGCTCAAGTCAAAGCATCTGGCTGTTTAAACCAAACTTTAGTGCAAATTAGTTTATGATATATCCTGATAGGCCGTAGAAGATGGTGGGCTCCATTCAAAGAGCACAAAAATTATATAGATGGATAGATTATCATGAGATCTATCATACTATAAAAAATAGGACTCATTGAATTATGTTAGCCCTTAATTTTGAAGATTAAAATGAACCGTTAAACTAAATATTTTGACTTATCATGAATAAAAAGAATAGTGAAGATGGATCAAATAAAAATTATAAATGAATGAATCTAAGTTTTAAGAAAAAATAATTTTAACAGACTAAATTTAATATTGATTGGGTCCTGTGCGGGACCCTTGTGCCCGGACATAAAAAATGCCCGATTGTTAAATAATTTTCAGTTTACAATTTGACTTGAACTCGATCGACCAATAATCATTTCTAGGTTTAATGTCATTGGAGTCCTTATTCCAATTAACTAAATAATAATAGTAATAATAAATTGCCAAGCAAATTGAGATTTTAATATTAGGCTTGTAGTTCCTTAATCAATTTACTATTTTGACCCAACTCAAATGAAAAAATTAGGCTTATCGACAGATGTTTTACTTATCTAATAAACTGGTTAAGAATCATTTTTTTGAGATGTCTTAAGAGACTTGGGCCCCTTTAGCCAGCTGGGCCCATTCATGTTCACTACTAATATTTTATTCTTTTAGAAAACCAACCACATGAATCTCAACTCATGTACAATCCACGTGTCCATACTCCATACTAGACTCTTTATGCATGTCATTATGCAAATCAGTCTCCATATGACTCCACATGTGCGGGACTTGCACGTGCAATTCATCGAAAGTGCAAAGGGTGTTTCTTTTCTATTCCGAACCTTATGAGAGTGAACTTGGATCATCCAAACAGTGTTTCCAAATTGCATGCTCACCCTACCACCTTCTTCCTATATAATACATATTTTATTTCCAAAGACCAATCCAAATCCAAAACTGGGAAGTCTATAAGAGCAAACAGGGAGAGCCGCATTCATCTTCTTTTCATTTCCCATTAAAAGAAGAAATATTCCTTCTTCTTATATTAAAGAGAGAGAGATGAAATAAAAAAAATCCAAATCAAGAAAGGAAGCTCTGATTCAAGAGAGCAACAGTGAAGTCATATTTTTAGGTTTCTTAAACATTAATTACTTTTAAATTATTTTTAAATCTAACATTTTGTATTCTACATGAGACTTGCCTTCACTTCACTTGAGGGACTATGAAAAATCTTAATATAAATATGGGATCTCCTAGAAGTCATTCAATCTAATTTAAAAGCTTCGAAGAAACCTTCTATTTATTTTCGAGAGTGAGTTTGTTAAGATAAGATTAAATTTGATTTTCAATGTTAAAAATAGGATTAGATTTGATTTCCACCTTATCTATATTATTTTACTATATTTCAATTTGACGAAGTATTTGACATAGTTCTTCTTCGTGTTTCTCCCCTCTTGGGGTGATTTCTCTTTTTACATGGTGGCATTGAGAAGTTGAGATGGGCCTGAAGGAATGGTTTGGGAGATGTCAGGCAGCCCTGTATATGATGTTGGTCCAGGTTTTCATCACTGGGATGATGCTTCTTTCCAGAGTAGTGCTCAGTAAAGGAGCCTTCGTCTTCTCCTTGCTCACCTATCGTCAGATTGTTGCTACTGTTTTTCTTGCACCTCTTGCTTTTCTATTGGAAAGGTTTGGATTTTTTATCTCTCTCTTCTTCATTTGTCTTTTGGTTTTGTGCTTATTGGGGTTGTGGCTGTTGCTTTGGACAGAGGCATGGAAAAGAAGCTACGTTGGATGAGCTTGATCTGGATTTTCTTAAATGGGTTGCTCGGGTACGTACGTCTCTGTACCTTTAAAGGAAATGTGGGTTTTGCTAGCTTCACTCCTTTACACTATAACACTTGCCGGTGAATGCTTTTAAACCGTGTGGTCCAGTCTATTCACGGATGGTTGAAAGTAGGGATCTTTACCGAAGTGAGCTACTTGATCACCCATGTTTGAACAAGGGCAACCAGTCCAATCACGTTTCATCTATCCGATTAGTCAAATTATTTTTAACTCAGAGAGGTTGGCCCGTCGGTCAAGAAGCTCACCTTACGAAGGGAGATCTTAGTTCAATTTACGTTCAAACTCCTCTAGACTACTCTCGATGGAGTTACTCCTCATCGATTGAGAGAAAAACAGCAGTAGTCTGGAAAGAAGCATCATTCCAGTGATGAAAACCTGGACCAACATCATATACAGGGCTGCCTGACATCGCCCAAACCGTTCCTTCAAACCCATCTCAACTTCTCAACGCCACCATGTAAAAAGAGAATTCACTGACAAGAATAGCAGAAGATAAATCACGTCAAGAGGGGAGAAACAGGAAGAAGAATTCACTCTCGAATATTGAAAACCTGGAGAGAGAGTTCCATAGCAGGGCCTTTATTGTAACCTTTAGGTGGAAAATAAATTGGAGGTTTCTTCTTTTGCTGTTAAAATTGAATCATAAACTGTATTTACTCATACATTAAGATAGAAAGAGAGTTATTACAGGATGTTACAAAACAAGTGGACTGATGTTCTTCATTCCATTCTCGAATGATGATGATGGAATATTTCTTTTGCAGGATAACAATGACATTAGGATTATATTACTATGGAATTAAAGACACTTCCGCAACATTTGCTGCAAACTTCCTCAATTTAGTCCCTATATTCACTTTTGTCTTATCCACTATTGCTGGGTATGTTTAAAAAATCTCTATGACATAGAAATGTTAATATTTAAATAGAAAATTGATTTGTGCATTGGTACTTTTTTTTTTAAATAAACATCCGATAATGTAAAAGAAAAGATTGCTTTCTTATTTTGTCTCTAATTTTGTGTTTGATCGATGAAAAGATGAAAGGAAATAATGGAAAATTATTTTTAACTTTACGTTATTCGGTGCTCCTTTAGAAAAAATATCCGCGTTCAAATCAATTCTCTTTAAATAATACACTTTTACTTTAAATTCATACATATAATGCATGGTCAAATGCCTAGTTTACATGTGCAACTGTCCATAAAAAAGGGTGAGACTCATCTTCTAGGGCCAAAGTCTTCCACCGCCATTCCCAACCCAGCACCTGCACATCCAACCATTGTTTTGAATGTCTGTATCTGCCCTCAATATCAGTTTTTGAAATACAACGGGCTGTTGGTAGACCAACGAAAACAAGAGAGTGATATGAATTATGGACAATCACCAAATAAATCAGAAAATCTAGAAAATCCTTATATATCATTATTAAGTGTGGTATCTTGCATCCAATAAATAGCCGACATCGACAATACCAATATGTACTGATCAATACAACATTTGTGAAGTAATTTGTGCTACTCTAAGCTGAAAATTTCTTGGATTCTTTAGCAAGGAAATGACAGGAAACTTGAATTGAGGCTGAATTTCCAATACAAGAAAGAAAAAAGAGGCCTCTGTTGTAGAAGGTAGAATTTACTTTCCATTTAGTACAATCGATGAGAGATCACTACAGCTATTTGATGTAGGCTTGTGACAAATAAATTGTCGAAAGCCCGATTACTACGTGGAAGCTTGAGATAAGAAGGAAACAACTAGCAGCCACGGCTGAGTTTTCAGAACAGGAGGTTTAACGTTGATTAATCAGTCACAAATTTTAGGAACTTGGGTGCCGAAGTGCAAATCACCTAAGAAGATCGCCCACAACTGGGCCAACTTTATGTTGTTGGGTCTGAGTGGAAGTCCTCAACACCTCCACATGTCAGAAGACCTTGACAAACCAGCAACACACGTTGGTTGCTTTGGCAGGTTGTAGTTTGATGCGTAACTGGGTTCCCAAGTGGTATCAACACCCAAACTTGGGCCTAGAACTTCCCCAACAACTCTGGCTGCCAAACAGGTGGTGCCAACCAGCACCAACACCTATAACTAGGCTGGGTTTCTCAGCCAAAACTCTGCAACATTATGCAGTAAATTAACTCACAGCAAATCAATCCTTCGTTTGCAAGAAGATAATAAACTTTTATTCATCTAAAAAACTCCCCTAACACCTTGGTTTACAATCCTTAAATAAATAAAACTACCAACTGTAATATGGAAGCCGACCCTTCCTCCTGCATAATTATCAAATTCTAATTAAAAACAACTTCCAAAGGTAAAAAACTTTGGTAAATAGCAACTACTACAATTGGCTGCCACCGAATAAATTTCTATTCCTAAAGCAACTAAAATTAACCAATCCTAAAACATCTAAATTTGGTGCTGCTACAGACGTGATTGACCCAGTCTTGCAACTTGCATCCCCACACGTATTTAAAGACTCACAGCTGGCCTGGATTGTTACAGCTTGGCCTGACAAACTGGGCCTGAGTTGTTGCTTGTTGGGCCAGGGCTTGGGCCTGACGTTGGACTTTGCTTGATATGAATTGGGCTTGGACCCACCTTCACTGATGCCCACATCACTATCAGTTTTTTGCCAACCCAAATCCAGAATTACCTAGTTGAGTTGATAGATCACATTATGAACTTGGATTTGGGGCTAGTGTTCTTATTGCATCAGGCTTGGACTTACTGTAATACTAGCAGGATTAGAAGGCTGAACTCGCTAGTCCTATTCGGATTTGGTGCTCTCTGTCTGGTTAGGTCGAATTTTGATTGGTTTTGCCATTTGAGATTTAGAGAATCATTTATTGACTCGGCCCAAATCTAACCCATTAGTAAAATGGTAAAAATATCAACCTAATCATCAGTTAGCTCTATAATCGTCATGCTTTTCCATCTCTTTTACATGTTTAGCTGTGAATGTCCATTTGAGATGGCCTTTGTTGCTTTACCTGTTGATGACATACCACAAATTATGAATTGTTTTTGACCACTGGAGGGGATATGGGCCTACCTATATCGTTGAATATGTCTATTTGTTAAGACTGCATAATCTGCATTCTCATTCAACTGTAAAAATATCATTCCGATGTCAAAATTTCAGAACTAATATTACCTTGTACATTTCAGAATGGAGAAATTGGGATTGAGTAGCATTGGAGGAAGGGTTAAAATTGTCGGCACCATTTTGTGTGTTGCAGGAGCTGCAGTCATTACTCTATACAGAGGAAAACCATTACATCTATGGCCATCTCATATGCCAAGCCACCATACTTCTACGAGCAAGAGTACAAATGTTAATATTGTCCGAGGCTCTATTTTTTTGCTTTTCAGCTGCCTTAGCTCTGCTACTTGGTTTCTAGTACAGGTATTGTTTCTCTCCTTCGAATCATATAGCTAACAGTTGATAATATAAGGAGTATATGATTTCATTTCAGAACTTTGTTCTTTCAACCCTCCCTTCTCTTTTTCTCTCTTGACCTCAGTTTTCCATGTCATTTTATGTAATATCTGATTTCACTTCTAAGTTTCTGTAATGTTTCTTCCCTGGATTTAATGTTTACACCCATTACTCACCTCTAACAGGTTAAATTATTCAAGGCATTTCCATCAGTGTATTGGGCAACTATGCTGACAAACTTGGCAGCTTGCTTGCAGTCAGCCATCATTGGAATATCAATAGACAGAGGAGCAGCAGCCTGGCGTTTGGAATGGAATTTAAATCTACTAACTATAGTCTACTCAGTAAGATTAAAAACGTTGATTATATATGTATGTTTAATCATTTAGTTAATGCAGTAAATGACAAACAGGAATCATTTAGTTAATGCAATGTAGTCATGTGCAGTGGAGTAGCACATATAAATAGATATTTTCTTGTAAAAAACTACCTATTGATAATATCATCTATTATAATTTTTTTTCCCATTTTCTTGAGCAACCTGAAAGACAGAATTCTTGAACTTGTGAATTTTGTTGCTTAACAGGGACTATTAACCTCTGGCGCAAGCTTCTGTTTAATATCGTGGACAGTTGCTCATTGGGGCCCTACCTATCCTCCGATGTTCAATCCTGTGTCTCTGGTTTTTGTGACCATACTAGAGTCTTTGTTTATGGGAGAAGAATTGTTTGTGGGAAGGTGAAAATTTTCTTTCTTCTTTATTTCTTTTTTCTGCAATCTGCATATCTGCATCTGCTGAAAGGAGAGTGTTGTTTACACAATGTTAGATCTATGTTTCATGTTTTAAACGCAGGGTGATTTCACAGTGGAACAATTTCAATTCAATGTTAAGATATCTCAACCACCTTTTCATATATATATATTTGTGGAGAAACCCCATAGAATGCAGAAATGCCCTTAAACTAGCATCGTATTAGGTGACACTTTCCAATGTAGGGGCCATCTGCATTGTGTAGGGAATCTCTCTCTCTACAGAGGAGCAACTTAATCCAGCTTAAAGCTACAAAAATATAGTTAAACACAGAGATGTAGTAATAAAAGAAAAATTGAACGTTTAGATAAAGAACTTCAAGAACAATACAATCCTACTTCAAATTAATTACAGGAAAGGACATTAATATCATCTTTGTCAAAGTCGTTTATCCCAAGTACCTGGTGTTAGCACTGATGATTAGATTCTGCAAATTGTTTGCACATGCATTTCAAGTTTAAACAAAAGAGAAGGGTCATATAAATGATAATTTTAAATGTGGATGAATGAATGACCAATGGCATAATAATTCACCATTCTCTCGATGTAGTTATTTACTGAGAAACTGCAATGCTTGGTCGAAAAACTTCTTCCTTGTCCCAATTGTGCTTGTACATGGTTGTTTTGAATAAAAATGTTGTCGTCTTTCCAAAAAAAGCTGCACAGGGTCCTTTTCTTTTGAGGATTTCTGAGTTCCTAGATCCAGACATTCCTTTAAACTCTTCTTCATGATTCTTTTTAGGAGTTTATTCTGACACCCATTTGAATGGGAATGCAGCCTGATAGGGATGGCTATGATCATAGCAGGGTTATATGCCTTCCTCTGGGGGACGAGAGAGAAGATGTCACCAAGTAATGCAGGAGACGGTGATGTTGCAAATATTCCAGAGTCCATGCGATCAGGCGCAGTCGCGCAGTTAAGACCCCAGTAAGTGTAGGTGATGTTAGATTGATTCTTGATTCTCGGCAATTGTTCCTAATGCGGACATCAATGATAGAGAAGATAAGATTTTGGCCCCCGACAAATCCAACTCAAGCAAGGAGGCCGAAGGGTTCAAGTGCAGGCCCAACACGCCAGAGCCAAAGCTCGTAAAGCCCAAGTCGCCAGAGCCAAAGCTCATGAAGCCCAAGTTGGGAGTGGGTTCTCCGTGGCTGAGTAGTTCGGTAGGATGATAGAGTCCTAAGTTATATTATGTTGTTTTATCTATTTCAAAAACTATAGGCTGGATTTGGACGGGGGATAAGGGAGGTAATGGAGCGTAACTCCTTATTATCCTTGTTTGATAATAGAGAGATGAGGGTAAAAATTTAATTTTTTCTCTCTCCCTTCCTTTTCGAAAACCCTTTGGAGCATGGGGGTTTTCAAGAAAACATCACCCCTCTTTATACTTATGGAGCAAAAGTATTTTAAAATATTTTTTAATTGATGAATATTATTTAATATGTTTCATTTGACACCATTTTAATTTTTGAACCCCATTGATCTAAATAGATGAATTTCTATTGTTAGATAAATATTAAGTTTTAAGAGTCCTAAAAAACATGGTTTCTCTCATCCAATCAAGATGAAATTTTATAGGCATCATTTAAAAGTCAAGACTTTTTAAACACATCCATCCATGTGGACCAAGGTGGCACTTATTGGTCTTTTGCGCCAAACTTAGTGCAAACTTGTTCTAAGGAGGTGTGTGGTTGGTTGGGTGGGTTGGGTTTGAAGTGAACTCTGGAATATGTGATCAAGGCCATATCTAAATGACCATGTACCTGATTATGTAATCAAAATTCCATATCCACCTGATTTGTTTTAGCAAAGCTTAACCTACCTGATTATGCAGTCAAAATTCCACAGCCACAGTTTCATTGAGCTCTGCATCACTTTGCTAAAATTCATATCATTCACTGTCATCTGCTGTATACAGAGATTGAAATTGAGAATATATATTAATTTTCATGACCAACTAGTTTTAAGATTTGGATCGAGCCGAGTCAATTCTTGTGAATTGCATACTTCATTCTCTAGTAGAAATTCTGGTTGGAAGGTGAGTGATAGAACAGAGCAAACCCGAAAAAAGGAAGATCAAACTCATATTAAGTCTCCAGCAAAATTATTACACATGATGCCTGTTCATATGGCAGATTTGTTTATGTGCTTTTGTTCCAGATGTAAGTACAATATATAAATTATAAACGATAATAGGAACTATTTTCCTTGACTAATATGAATTGTGAAGCAGTTGATATCGCACCTTCTCTTAGTTGCTCTTGAATACCTTGTATCACTGGTACATTCATTCAAAGAAGTAGTTCACCAGATCAGTGGAGTAGCATCTGGGACATCTTGGGTTCTGTCTCTGGAGCATCACATACATGTGGCAACCTTTGCATCCGCCCAACACCAGCGGTGCCGATTCTGCGCTAGACCCTTTGTTAAGCCCACTGCTCCCGTCTGATATGACACAAGAATAATTTGGTGTAGACGACGAAATACTAGTACCGGAATTTGATGGAGAAGAGTTCATCTCCCCACCATTTTCAGCATCATTTGGAATTCCACTTCCCATATTCTCTGAGTCAGCGTAAGATGGTTGAGCATCTACAGATTTGGATGATTGTGACCATGAACTCTTCTTCTCCTCCTCCTTACAATCGCTAACCCTCGATTCTCCTTCCATGTATAACAAATTCTAGAACACCATGGCATGCGAGGACGGGTGTGAAAGAGAACCAAGTTGTTTTCTTAGGAAATCCTGGACAAGTTTGAACTTTGAATCGCTTGCTTCTCCAATTCTATGAGTTACAAGAAGGGATTAGGAGAGCATGTTAATAGAGATAAATCAACCTAAACATGTATCTATATCTATGTATTCTAGGCTAGGTTGATTGTATATTTTCAGAATCCTCAGAACCATTACTGCAGTTTGTTCAACTAAGATATCATCTTCAGCTTTTAATTCATTGATTGCGATTACTCCACGTTAAACAAGTAAAAAATTCTAATAAACCCATTAACTAGCCCCAAAGAGAAGGCCAATGCAGGTAGATAACTTGACCCTCACGTCAACTTTGTGACAGAGACAAATGCCAAATGACCAAGACCATGAACATCTCTTCCTTTCCATGGATGGGCATCTCTGTTCCTCTCTTCCACTGCTCTGTATTTTGCCTAATCATGATTTAGTGCGCCATCGCCATCTATTAAAAGCCGATGGTACACAATAACCATCGCATTAAGGTGTCATTACATTCACACCCGCGAATGTGTCATGGCCCAAAAGACTCAAATCATTTCATAATGGTAATTGGTCCACAAGCTATGAAATGGATCAAATTCAAATTCTGCCTTGATGCCAAATCTTTCCAAGTTTAGTAGTTTTTACAGATTTGTTTTGTAATTCTACTCACAACATTAATGACAAGGGTGAAGGCAAAATACATGAAGCCTTATCTGATGTTGTGATGGCATGAATTAGATGAGCAATCACAGCCTTTCCCCCTTTGGAATGCAAGACGTTGATGATATTTGATGGGTTAGTGATATGTGCAGATACATTACGCAAACCTTTTAATGCTCTATGTTGAAAATCTTCGTCTACCATAATATTCTGAAAATGAGTTACCAGCTAGAGGATATCTATGCTGTTAATGATGATGTTGCCTGCAATGGTATCTTTGACCCGTCGTCCTCGTTGATTTCAGTAGGCACCATCTATCCACTGATACTAATAAAAGCTTTGCTCAATGCAGTTCCAGTTTTTATGGGTATGTAGATCAAATGCAGAAAAATAATACAATACTTGACTGGTAATCCAAGTCTTTCAACAAGTAAGTAGTGACAGTTGTGGGTAAGGATTAAGTGATCTTTTGATAAAAAAAAATCAGAAACTGAATTGTTCCAAACAAGATGAACAGGTATGTAAGGTCATTCCTCAATCTAAATTTAATCACAACTCACGAAAATAAGGTTCAATTGTATTAGTTTGTTGTCGTGCATGAAATAATATTAGAATGGTAAGTTGGATTCATGCCCAGAGCCTAATTGGTGGAGGATCCAACTGTCCAAGTGGTGTGATAGGATGTAAGGTTTGTGCATTAAAGATGTATCATAAAAAGTGGCAAGAGTTGTTCAAAAGGACACTGATCTGTCATTAATGTTTTGCTTGCTCAATTGTTGTAACTATCTATTTCATTGTTATTGATCAAATTGAATTTATAATTTTATAATTTTCCAATTTACAAAACGTATAAAAATATCAATAGGAGATTAATATTTAAGTGTTATTTCAAAATGCAAATGGTGTAAATAAGATCACAATTTAAATAATATCCTTCAGTAAGATCTAAGTTACAAATATCGGCCAAAATCTGAAATTTTGGTCAACATTTGTTTGGACTTCGGATTCTCAAGCATCTAAGTAGATATTTTGCAATATATCAGAAATTATCAGAAATACTGATAAATTGGGATGGGATATAATTTCAGTCGAGATTTTAGAATTTTAACCATTTTTTTTAATTTCAATGAAATTTTGTCTAAGATTTTTTTTTTTATATATAACTTTTTCAGGGGCCGAACATCGGCTAAACATCGGCTGATATTTATGGGCCTAAGACAAGCCAAGTCTGAAGTATCAAACTTCGCCGGTAAGTCGAAACTCGAAACTCGTCTATATTTCAAACTCGGTTAAGAAGAAAAGATTATTTGATCAATTTTGTTTTAGGACCCGTGCCTCACCAAAGATGAAACCAACAACTTCAATTAATAAAAGAAAATAAAAACTCAATGTGAACTTGTACATTTATTAGTTTAATTTAGTCTAATCATATCAAGTTGAGTCAAATTGAATATTATCTAAAATCAGCGATCTAAATATCGGTCTAAATTTGATACGGCATCAATTCAAAAAATATGTATCGATAATACATATCATGTAACATGAAAGGGTTGAAGTGATGGCCAAGAACCTGTCTTAGGAAATATGAGTACTGAGTTTGATTCCTAGTGTGTGTGGGTGTGGAGAGGCTTGTATATGTTCCAATGATTAGTTGGATCCTCTAAGAGGCTTGGACCATGGGTGCAAATATCGGCCGACACACCCATATCTTGGCCGATATAGGCCTTTTTTTTTTTAAATAAAAAAGAGGAGAGAGAATAATATTGGCCGATACCGATATATCGGTTGATACCGAATTTTGCACCCCTGCCTTGGACACCTTGGTCTTAAAAAAAATAGTAGTAGTAATAATAATAATAATAATACATATAGTCTTCGTGATGTCTTGGCCCAATAGCAAAAATATGTAGCCAAATCAGTCATCTATAATATATATCATCTGAAATATATGGGGGAGCTTTAAAACAATGTGTATCGACCAATATTTAAATTTAAATTCTTAATATAGGTCGAAGTTCATTAAGCTTTTGAACTATGATTTTGATGAACCATCTTAAATGGGCAAAATTGTGACGGTGGGTAGACTTTTGGGCATTGATCTGAAGGTCAGGCCCGCTAAATAAAATGAGACATCAATTCAAGGTAGGATGAATACTTTTATGACAATTGATTGAAATTTCCAAATCATCAGTTGGGTGATTGAAAAGTCTCCTAATATATATCTCATCAGCATTTATATTCAAGATGCAATGGTTGAAATGAGAGTTATGATTGCCATTATTCATGGCCCACCACATTTTTGAAGATTTAATGTTGGTTTGAAATATAGTTTTTCAATCAGCTAACTCGATTAAGAACCTAGCTGAGCAATCTCAATTGAATTATATCTTGAGTAGCTACGTCGGCTCTGTCATAGGTTGAGCTTCTATAACTTTGGCTCATCTTTTAGGTATATAGACTAAAACTTTGGTGCATCTTATTCATAGAGATTTTTTTATACATCTAAAAGTAAAAAAAAAAAATTATAATGTATTTTTATAAAGTGATCATATACTCATTAGTGTGTGCATTATTATACTAAACACTTGGGTATAAGTCTTATCAAATGAAGTAGTAATGGGTCTTTTGGAAAGGTATTTCTATAAATAGACGGCCAATTTAAGTTATTTTTTAATCTTCAAATTAGGTAGTGATTTTGGCACTATTAGTTTTTGTCACGGTGAACTAACATTAAAGGAAATTCCAATTTTACCTTTAGTTTCCTTCTTTCCTCTCTTTTTCTCTTTTCTAAAATTAAGGACAAAATTGAAATTTTCTTTAATGTTGATAGACCATAGTTGATTGATGTTGTCAATATGATCATCAGTTATATACTTTTGCCATTTGAATATATATATATATTTTTTTTAAAGTTCTTTGATTGCTCATTGCCATAACAGAAACTTGAAAAAATTGAAGCATTTCATGAATCTTATATGCAATCGTTACATAGAAATTTTGTTCATGAAGCATTTCATAAATGAACATGGGTCTTATGGGATTATGGGCCTGGTTTGTACTTAAAATGCAAACATTTTATAAGAAATAAATCTTGAAATGCATGTAGACATCGTCATTAACAGGTCATATAATCTTTCTTTGCATTAAAAACCATATTCCTCGGAAAAAGCATTCTCTAAGAACATAATATGCAAGCCTAAACGTTTAAGTGAAGAGAATTTTCTGGGTCTATGTGAAAAGAAACAGGCTTAGTTCAGGTTTCTTCAAGCGTACTCTTGCAATCTTGTTATCTAGATTCTAGAGTCTAATGGGCCTAGGTTAGTACCAGGCCCAATTCAGATCAGGAAAACAATGTCGGTGGTTTTTTAAAAAATAAAATAAAATTTCGCCAGGGCCCGGCCGACATTTATGTATTAAGATTTTTTTTAAGAAAATACATATTAAATTTTTTTTTCCCATTTTTTAAACTCAAAAATTTAAAAAAAATAAAAATAGAGAGAGAAATTTCGCAGTGGATATATCAGTTAATACCGAATTTTAAACCTATACTACTCGTGTGACTGAAAGCCATGAGAAAACGACTACTTGAGGCAACAACCGGGAAATCAAGGTTGCGGGTCCCAACTGTTCTTATAGCACCATTTGAACCTTTGATCAACACGGTGGGCTCCACTTGAGATTCACATGATTCTATATCCATTGGATCCATTAGTAGAGAGTAAGTTGACATGAAAAAAAATCCTATTCTACTAATATTTTATAAGGTTTTTTTGTTTAAAATATCTCAAAAAGTGTGCAATTGGGAAAACATGCTTAGAGATTATGTAATGAGGTTAGAGTGCCTTGTCAAACTTTTTTTGAACAAAATTGTCCAAGCTGTTTTTTACAATTACAACAACGTCGGAATCAGTGGATTTTAAGGAATTTAATGAGGCGGAATTACTTAGTATTCGGAGAGCTTTAACTCTAGGGTCTGATTTGAAGAGGGTTAGATTAATCATTGAGAGTGATTCCTCCAATGCAATCAAATGGGCCAGCGGGGTGAAGAGTCCTCCTTGGAGGCTTGCCACTTTGGTAAGGGAGATTAAGGTGTTGAAATCGGACTTGGAGGTGTCTTTTTCACTTGTTAAACGCTCAGCGAATAGAGTGGCAGATTTCTTTGCAAAAAATGGTGTTGACGGAGCTATTCAAGGCACTTTTAATTTATCAAGAGGATAATCTTTGTCAGATTTAGATTTTGTAATGTTCTCTTGGGGTTCATTGGTTTTGGGTGGTGGTTATTGTACACTTTGTGGTCTAATTCTCTTAGACATTCTTTTTCGGGTTGTTTTTATCTTTTCTTTTTCTTTTATATCTTTTCTTTCTATTAATGAAATTTTTATTCACCGCTCAAAAAAAAAAAAAGACAGAACACACAAAATGAATATTTTAATATGAAAATGGACGCTTTAAGATGAAACACTATATAGATAGGTTTTTCATGTCAAAGTATCTATTTTCATATTAAAACGATAATAATGCAGCGCTTCATGTTAAAGCGTTAATGATGCAACGCTCATCTTAATATAAAAAAAATACTTTTATATGAAGCTTTAACCTGAAAAAATACTTTAATACAAAAATACATTTTAATATAAAAAAAAACGCTTGTATATAAAATAATATGCTTAAAGTAAAAAGAACACTACGTATTACTGCATTAGTTTTAGGTGTTTTTTAACTCAAAGGACCTTTTGAGGTCTTAAGAGTGTTAGGCGTCTTTTTTAAGTTAGAGCGAAGTAACGAAGTTGGATCAGATGATAAACACAGGTGTAAGATGAGGTTGACACAATGCTTGTGCAAGAACAAGGGTATATGATTGGCCTAATAAATAGTCTCGGAGAAACACTTTGGGGTTGATTGGTTGAAGATCCAAGTACTGTAACAAATCATATTTCTACATTTCTCATGTAAAACTTTGATAGAGCAAAATGGAAATATACAAGTAAAAAATCCAACCTCGCGTGATGATGATGATGATTTCTTGTAAAAAAATTCATTTACTTGTGCAGATTTAAGTTAGAGCCTTGGCATTTAACCTTTTTATGCTTTAGCTCTTAAGCATCACATTCTGTGGTGGCTTCCCTAAACAGGCAATCGCAAAGTTATTACTGAAAATAGTAAAATTGCTCTAATCTCATTGTCTGCGCTAACCACATAATCATTACTGCTCCTACCTGTTGAGTTGTATAATAGAGGCAAGGCAGGCTAGACAGAAGTTGAGGCATAAGATAAAAATTTTAAATGAGGTCTTTTTGGTATTTAACATATTATTAATATTTAATTAAAATTTTAATTATATACAATAAAAAGAATTCTCCTTTTAAAATTCCAATTCTTACAACCCATAAGTTTAAAGTTTATGGAGAACAAAAGTAAAAAGAATAGTAACATATTAAGATAAAAATCTAGACGTCAACTTAAGATGAATGGTTAAATAAATGAAAGATTTGAGGCAGTTTCAGCCATGTTCCATTTTTTAATTCAAACATCAATTTGAATAGTAAATTCAATGTTATTAAATTGTTCAACTCCAGATTACCTAATATTAAATTGCATTTATATATATAGGAGTTGGACTTAGTTTATACATGTTAGATTTTTATACAATAAATAAATAATAAGGGAAGGGAAAAAATAGCAAACATCACCACTACTTTCTTCTGTCTGCTTTAAAGAAAAAAAAAAAAAACCAAAACAACCCTCTTCAGAGGCTGCTTGCCCTCAGCGCCTCTTTTCCTAGATATTTTCTAGATCTCACCCAATCCAGATCTGTTTACAGCGATTTGCTTATCCCTACTTCACCATGGTCGCTGCCAGATCTTAGCCTACAGATTTGGATATCTGTTGCAGCACTTTGTGATCTCAGAAATTTGAAATCTTTCCCTCCGTTACTGATTGCACGCAACAGACCTCATATTTTACGGTCGCATGGGTTTTTTGGGGAGAGAGGAGCGGATGAGTTTTTCTAAGAGTTAGACTTAGGGTTTTGCTGTGGTAAGTGGTAATTTAAAAAATTGCTAAATTTTGGAGGCTCCTCAAGCGGAGGCCTAAGGCAACTGCCTTTTTTACTTACTAGTTAAGCCAGCCCTGGATATAAGTGGGACTGGGGATACAAAATAAAAAGATAGCAGTTACAAAATTTAAAAATACCAGTGTTTAGTAGGACTTAAATGCCAATGACGAGTCGAATTAAGCATAAAGAAATTTGTTGCTCTAATTACATTACTCTATGGTTAGTCACCCCAATTGATTTCAATTATATTCATCCAAGCTTAATAGTGAAAGGAGTCAAGATAAGGATTGAATATAATTTGGAATTAGAATTATAGTCTTAACAAAAAAAAAAAAAAAAACTCTTCCAATTGATGCTGAATAAGCATACTGCTCATTTGAAACACTGATATATTAAAAACCTCTAAGAAGAGTTAACTGTATAGAGCTCAAAGTAGAAGAAAGCTAGAAATTGGTAAAAACAAATAGATTTTGTACCTCTGGAAGCTTCCATGGCTATGCGTTGTTGATGAACAGCATATTGCACATTTGAGTGTTTCAGTAATTTCAGACCACCTTCATGGTTCTTGACCTTTGAGTCGACGAATCACTGTTGATGGATCACTTCAGACTAGAAGTCAGTAGATGCTTGGAGAGCTGGTCTTGACGATCTGGGACTTAGAAGTAGTTGAGAAGTGGTGTTGTTTCTGGGAAACAGGAGAATGAAGGAATGATGGGACGAAGGAAGGACGGGCAGAATGGGTATACAACTTGCAGATGGTGGTCTCGTTTGGGAGGAAACCCAAACTGGGTTTGGTGAAGGCCGTCTGAATAGTGAGGAAGGACGAGAGGGTGGAGGGTCGAGAAGGCTGTAGTGGGTTCGTTCTGGAGATGGTTTGGGGACGTTGGAGAGAAGGCTACGGCTTTGAGTGTTGGTGGAGGCAGAGTGGCAGACAGTAATGGTTCGAAGACCTGTAGAGAAAAAGAGAGGAGGCGAGTGTTTTATGCTGGTTTCATGCAGCTTTCACATGAAAATTTTCAAGCCGGGTCTCACCGGTGGGAATTTCATGCTGGGTTTCATGCATTTCCCATATGTAAATTAAAAAATCACTTCTTTTCTTATATTAAAGTGGTTTTTTTACATTAAAGCAAATTATTTTATATTAAAACGTTTTTTTCATATTAAGATGTAATTTTATATTAAAGCACATTTTTTATATTAAAGTGTTTATTTCATGTTAAAACATTTTTTCATGAAAAAGTATTTTTTTTCATATTAAAATTTAAATTTTCATATTAAAGCGTTAATGATGCAGCATCATTAGCGCTTTAACATAAAGCACTGTATCATTAACGTTTAATATGAAAATAGACACTTTAATATGAAAAAATCTATCTAAATAGTGTTTTCATCTTAACGCACCTATTTTCATATTAAAATATCCATTTAAGCATGTTTTTACAATTGCATACTTTTTGAGGTATTTAAAAAAAAAAAAAAAAGCCCTATTTTATATACATCTTACGTTATAAAATAATAATTCATTACTGAGAAAAAAATAAAGAATAATAAGAATGTAACTTTTCTAAGGTGTAAAATTCAAAATGTGGGGCCATGTTGACCCACATTTTAGCTGTCAAAAGGTGAATTTATGGTCCCAATTATAATGAAGATTGACAATGAAAGATTCAAGGATGGAAGATGACTAGCATCTCAAATGGACCATCCAAATTGATGCAGTGATTAGTCGAAAAAATCAAATAAATCTGATTTGAATGATTCTATTCACAATTCATTCATCCCTCTCCTTTCATCGTACAAAAATAAAATAAAATATTGTTTAAAAATATAATATTTAATTAATCAAATGAGCTTAATATAAAAATAATTCTAATAATAATATCCGTTATAATATTTATTGAACTTCTAATTTGGCATTTGAATCATGTTTTCTAAGGGGGTTCAAATTTTGGTTATCATTTAAACTGACAGGACCACATCATTCAGCTTCACGTAAGGGGGTTTAATTTTTATTTTATAGAGGAGATTGTCGATATTTCAATTTTTTTTTTAATTTATATATTTAGCGTAAAGTCTTCACGGGTGAACCCAGTATCTTTAGGACACACCAAGATTAGGTCATGAGGCTCGAACCCACAATTTCTCACTAAAAAAATAAAAAATCCGATTTTCAATTTGAATCCAAAACTTTTAAGCGGAATTGGGTTTTGGATTATACAATTTATGAATATAAATCTATAATCAAATTCAAATCCAACATATTTAAGACTATTGAATGGATTCAAATTTTATCCAAATCTGATAAGTCCAACCCGTTTATATCCCTATCTGTAAGAAGGTGATGATTTTTTATCAGATTCTTGTCTATCGTTTGCTGTCTGCATGTCAATCTCCCATCCCATGGAAAATGAAATGCCACTCTGTATTGTATAAGTACTTTTTATTACTATACATGTGATACCCTGCCCGAATTGTCTGGAGCTATAAAATATGAATACTTTTTATTATTAGAGATTTGATACCCCGCGGCTGGGGGTGTCAGGAAACCTGCCTGCTCATGTGCTGATGTGGGTACGTGGAGTCCAGGAAGTGAGGGTGGGAATTAAGAGGTTCATATGAGATCAACCCTTCTTTAACTTTTAACTCTTGTAAAGTCAGGTTTCGTATGAGGTCAACCCTTCTTTAACTTTTAACTCTTGTAAGTCAGGTTCAATTCAAATTTGTGAGGGTTTGCACATGTTTGCAAGGTTTAAAATGAACAATTTCTTATTGAATTGAACTTTAAGTCCTCTGTTTCAATCGAATTGTTATAAGACAAAAATATATCTTTTTAATAATTAGATGATGATAAATGACAAAAGACCAAGTTCGCTATCCTTATCAATTTCTAAAGAAGAAATAAATTTCATCGTTCGTAATCTTACAACGTGAACATGTATATATATATATATATATATATATATATATATATATATATATATATATATATATATATATATATATATATATCGTCTAACTATTAATATATATTAACAGACGCGGTTAACTTTCCATAAATATGTGTCCATTATTTGATAGTTTTCTAGTTACAAGAATGTTAATTCATTTTTTTTCTTTGAAGGGGTTTGTATTTTCTCTATATACAAGGTCAATGAAAGAGACTATTGAGCCATTTTATAGAACTCTACATGGTATTTAATACTGAGACCTGTGGGTTATGGGCCCACCCAAGAGTAAAAATCTCGGTATTGGCCAACATCTCAGCTCATAAATTTCTCTCTTTTATTCATTTATTTATTTTTTACAAAAACTACCTACATCGACCGATATTGATGATATATACTGATATTAAAATCCCTGGGTCCACCACACTGAGTTATTGAGCCATTTTACAGAATTCTACAATATATATAAAATTCTTACTGCACTACTAGAGTTGGAGGGAATCAGAGGGATATCTTTCTTTCAATTTTTAGAGATGATGAAGGGAAGAAATGTATTGTAGAAGTTAAGGGTCAAGACCCCATAGTCCTACTTGTACGAATGATGAATTTAAATATCAATACGGAATTTACAACAGTGGCTCAGTTACAAATTTTGTTCAAAATCTAAAATCTTAGCCAAATTGTTTTCCTAAATTCAAGCTGAAACATACATTTTTGGAAATAGCAGCTGATATTCCAAACTCGAGCTGAATTTTTTCTGTGGAAGTAGTGACCATAAAATTTCTCCCGACTGAAATTTATTACTCAAGACAGGGCTGATACATCTGATTGAATTTATACATCAACTACATGATTTTTTTTTTTGTCTTTTTTTCCCAGTAAAATTTTTTGTTTCTAGATTCTCAAATTTCCTGGTTCCCTATATGTTTTAGAAATGATGTAGACATAGATATCAGATTGATGTAGAGTAGAAAATTTCTTGGCTTCTTCAAGAAATGAAGCAAATCAAACCACAAACACCCCCAAAAAGCAGATTTTTCAACAAGCCCATGTCGAGTACAATTCATGGTGAGATAAACAGCATAAGTTGCAATCAAAATCCGTCAATGCACTTTACCCATCCTCCCTAACGTTAGGACCGGGTATCTTGCCTAAAAAACTAGTATGTGGAATGACCTAAGTCTTTTATAAATTCTTAAATCTTCCATTTCAGAATCAATGTGGAACTCATTCGCTGCCCTAACAATCCTCTCTCAAACGAGACTCTTCTGTGGATAATACACGCAAGCCATCCCGTCCGGCTAACATATCCCCTGAGTCCACATACGTTGGCTTGGGGATATGACTCTGCTACTACTTCTTGAGGCTGGATATCCAGCTCAAAAGACTAACCCATTAGATTGTATGATAAGTCTTTTATAACTCCCTAAATCTCCCTCTTCATAACTAATGAGAGACTCTTCACTGCCCTAACACCTAACCACTCTAGAAACTAATATGAGCGACCATCCACCATATGCCACTGATATCCCACTGGCTAGCAACCCTTTTTTTCACCAGAAAATGTTGATGACACTTTAGCATCCGACCCTTCCTAGTAAGGCAAGATGATAGAGTCCAAATAATCCCAGAAGACGTCAACACTTCAAACAATGGTAACTGAACTTTTTTTTTGCCAGCTGTGTTCTCAAAGGCAAGAATAGAAACAAGGATAAGTTGGAGCAGTGCAGGCCCAATTTTGGAAAGGAAAGATGACGTTGATTCATTGGCCCCACACAAAGGCTAAAAGGGGAATGCAATTGGACCCTCTTGGCTGATTGAACTGGATTCTTACTGTTGTTTTCATCTAGAGTAAAAGCTAAAATCACGTGGTAGCAGGTATTGTGAAGACAAATATTAAGTCCATAAATTTTAAATGTATTTGTCACCTGTCACAGAAGTGCTGCTGTGGACAATTGATTGGATTGGTCGTTTCTTCTACATGTAATCTGGTGCATTGGAAGAATGTGGTGGTGATATTTTCTATCACTGACTCGTTTTCAATGTCTGAATTTTCTGGATGCGGCAGTAACACTTAGTACATGATTCCATTTGTTCTTTTACTTGTCATTGATAGAATCAATATAAGAAGGTATTTAGTAAAGGAAGAAGTCCCATCTCTTTTTTCTTTTATGCTTATAAGTTCATATATTTATTGATAGAATATCTTAGATTTGAATTAGATAAAGCATTAGATTAGCTTTATCTCAATTATCTTGTTATTTTGAATTTGATCACATTATCTTATCTTCATGTATTTGAATTTAATTCTATAACAAAATTATACATTATTACAGAAAATGAAGGAAAAAAAAAGTATTGAAGTCGCATGAAAATAAAATGCTATCTACATGTTTTTCTCTGTTTACTTTTTCAAGTTACATATGAACTTTGAGGCTTATTGGGTATTTCACTGAAATTTGGTTTGAATATTTGGTAATTTTTCTTACAATCAAAATGCAAGTTATTGCATTCTTTGGCGCTAGTCACAACAATTCATTAGTTTACCTCAGATTTCTTTTTGTATTTTGGCTTGGATCAGTATGTTGGATTCATGGCTCAAAGCCCGTTTGGGCCTAAGTTGTCAGTTGGGCCTCGTAGGCCCAATCTGTTGTAAGCAATATATATTGTATCTCTTTGTAGTTGTTTCTTTGGGACAGTGTAAATAGAGAAAAAAAAGAGAGACTGAGAGGAAGGGTGCGTAGGATTCATGAAATCCTTTTAACCTGATCAGTAACTTCTTCTTAGTGAAATCTTTGTACACCCTGTGGACGTAGGCAATATTGCCGAACCATGTAAAACCATGTCTTCTTCGTATGTGTGCTTGAATGTTTGATTTGTGATTGAACTTGTGTAGGTAATTTGCACAACAATTGACAAAGATCTCACTACCGAACAACAGGACGTCAATCACACTTCAGCTAAATTCTCGGTTTGAGAAGGAAGAGTCAACAACGCCGGGTTGGTGCAAAGGGATTTTGTGGAAACAAATCTGAGAGCGCAAGAGGACAGATTCTCAGTTTGAGAAGGAAGAGGCAACAACGCCGGGTTGGTGCAAAGGGATTTTGCGGAAACAAATCTGAGAGCGCAAGAGGATAGATCTCGGAAACTAAGATCTGGGTGCAGGCCAAGGGGTTCTCTAGGTGTGCAGATTGGGTTTCCAGTGAGATTGAGCACAGAGGAGCAGGTGGAGGAACGACAGCGTCACAGATTCGCACTGTAGATCGGTAGAGGAGATAGCCGGCAAGTGGAGAGTGTAGATCTGGAGAGACTGCAAGTAGATCGAGTAGATCTGGTTCTCTCGGTTTGAGAGAAAAGGAAGCATTGCAGATCGGGTGCGGACATGAATCCAATCAGCATCGGGACCAAAACCCAGAGGCGTGCGAAGAGAGGAACATATAGGGATGTGCGAACAGCCAGACTTTTGAGTATGTGCCCAAATCCGTGTAGATCTGATTTGAGGAAAACGTAGCAGTGCCGGAGGCAGAAGCAGCACAGCAGAGACAACTGCAAGAGACGGTAGAAGAAGAGAACCAATCAGTGAACAAGGGTTTTTTCGACCAAGATCTGAGCAGAGGAGATGCGGCATCACATGGCAGCAGAGCCAGGCTGTGCAGACAGGCAGCATGCGAAGCGGAGAAAGCACCAGATCTGAAGAGGGGTCTCAGCAGATCTGAGAAGAGCATTGCGGCAAAGGAAGATCGAGAAAAGGAGAAGATTACACAGCAGATTGACATCGAGAAAAAGAAGCAGATCGGCTGGAGAGAAGCGGCGGCCAGCAGAACAACCGAAGCAACGGGCAGTTACGCTGGAAACGGCTAGAGCAGTGGCTTTCTGAGATACGTGCTACAGTGAAGGCACGTTGGCCTGAAAACAAGGAGCCCATTAGCTGCGGTTGGTAAGAAATGGAGACACGACAGTTTTTTTTTTTTTTTAAAAAAAAATTAGTGGTCTTGAGGACCACTTGTTTTGGTACACCCGAGGGACTATGAATTCGAGTAGTCATGCAGGACTACTGTAATGTATTCTGGTAGTCTATAGGACTACAATTTCCGGTGAACTGCAGGACCACGAATTACGATACTCCTTCAGTTAAAAGAAATCAACGGTCAGGATTGAGTTGCAGTTTCTGGAGTCATTCGGACTCAGAATTGAGATCCGTCTTCGCCTGTGCGTTTGTAGCGAAGAGATCTACGCAGTGACCGGTGTTGATTTTGAAAAAGAGAAGAATTAATTGGAGAACGGAAAAAGACCTGTAAACACATGGCTAATTGTGTTTGACTTTGTTCTCTGGACAGAGAGGATTTCTCAGGACAAAGGACTAGACCTGATTATCTGAGATGGTAGACAAGGTGGAGCAACTAGGTTTGCGTTGCGTGATTTGTCTACAGCTCTCTTGATTATCTCTCTTTGGAGGAGTCGGGAGTGGTTAGAGCTGTGACAGGAACCTCGGCTGCTATGTTCGAGGTGGAGCCCGGTTGAGCTGATCAGTCTTTGACTGGTGAATCATCCCAAGGCCAGGTGGAGATGACAAAAACACAGGGCAACAATCTTTATAGTGTCGGGTTTTTTTATCAAAGTGGAGTTTGTTGAATTTATGGCTCAAAGCCCGTTTGGGCCTAGGTTGTCAGTTGGGCCCAGTGGGCGTAATCTGTTGTAAGCAATATATATTGTATCTTTTTGTAGTTGTTTCTTTGGGACAGTGTCAACAGAGAGAAGAAAGAGAGATTGAGAGGAATGGTGGGTAGGATTGGTGAAATCCTTATAACCTGACCGGTAACTTGTTCTTAGTAAAATCTTTGCACACCCCGTGGATGTAGACAATACTGCCGAACCACGTAAAATCGTGTCTTCTTCGTATGTGAGCTTGAATGTTTGATTTGTGATTGAACTTGTGTGGGTAATTAGCACAACACAGTAATCAGTAAGAAATTCCTGAAAAGGGTTTTCTCTAATCACTTGAACCCATCCAAGGCAGTTAGATATCAAATGGGACTCTATCAGACCGAACAAGCACTTGGTTCAAACTGTGCTGAAGAGTGAATTATTCCACTCTTTTCAATAGCTTTGACACATGGTAGTGGATGAGGTCTATTGTTCCTATTGCTCCACGGAATTGAAGCAAAGATTGTCAATGTGCCATATATAAGAAAAGAAAAACAGCCTCTAAGACATTTTTTGTCATCCAATCTGATTGAATGTCTAATATGACCGATTTTCTTTTATTAAACACGTCCAGAACTTTCTGCTTTTACTTGGTGTGACCATTCGACATCATCCATTACCAAATGTCATACTAATGAACAAAAAATTGTAACAGTTCCCAACTTCTCATATGGCAATAGAGTTTTCGTCCATGTTATACCCTGTTTGGACCAATATACTCATTAAAAGTCCTAGTTCACCATCTAATCCAAATGATCCTTACTTTGAAGCACAAGGGGAAATGATGGAAAAGACGACAATATTCACAACTCAAATCTAAGTTATCCACATGGTAGTTAAGTTGGCGTAAAATTTTAAAATTAGATTAGAGATTTTGAGTTCGATTTCTCCAAACTTATCTTGTATAGAGAGTTGCAGATGATCCCATGTATAGTGTGACTAATCTCACCTCAAATATGGAGTGACTTACCCATCTTATAAAAACAAAAAGAAAATCGTAAGTTTTCCATGTTGATAACTTAATCTTTTTGGAGCATTAAGGACTTCGTACTCCATTGATTGAGTCGTTGAGAGCATTAAATACTGCATTATTTGTCTTAAGCAAGAATTCCAAAACCGGACCAAGCTACCCCACCTAAGTCAAAATCCAAATTTGTTTTTCCATTGAAAAGCCCATCAACATCGTATTGCATCAGCCACCGACATTTAAGCCCCAAATCTCCTAGATTGGTTATATAAACAATTTTTCAGTCATTTGTTGGCAGCGATTTGCCTAGGACAATAAAATTTCCTCATTTATTTACATTTTTCTATTAAAAATCAATTTTCATCCATGAAATCTCAAAGAAATAGCACTATTTTTTATGTAAGCCTCATGAGGAAAGAGTTTCCAAATAAAATAAGTACCGATAGAGGAAGAATAAGTCACTAGGAACTGAACTCTTTCTCAATATAAAAATATATGCTGAGGCCATTTGATCGATTTTCAAGGCTCAAAAAGCTCAATGCTTGTAAAATGATACCTTTGTCATTTTGATTTGGAATCTCATACCTGGGTATGACCCATTTTTTATGGTACTGAAGTAGACACACATACAGAGATGAATCAATATCCATCTAATTTGTATGATTAGGTACAGATCAACCCCCCAAAAAAATGTTTGTTGTTTGGGTGTAGCGCAAGTAAAATTGGATATTTTTAAGATCGGCAATATCCATTCTGCGTGGTTGGAAAAGAATGTGCCGATCTTACATGAACTCATAGTGTTTGGTGGCTAGATCATTAGCTTCACTGTAGACATTTTTTCTAGTACCTCTTTATCTTTTAATATATGAACCATTTAAAAAAAAAAAAAGGGAAATGAATATTTTCTAATTGTTTGTTTAGATGTAGCGAAAGTGAAAATGGATATTTTCTCATTGTTGGAGATAGAACTCTAAAGAAGTGCTCCTTCAGTTGCTCAGTCCAATTTTGTTCCAACACCTGAATAAAATTTCTTCAAAATAAAATAGAAACTGAGAGATGTAAATAAGTTTTTTATTCCATAAAATAGCTATCTCGGACATTCAACAACAAACTAAGCACTGCAGAAAGAATCACATAATTCCTACCTTTTGTTCAAACGAATGAATAAAACATAGGCAAAGGGATGCAGAGAAAGCAACCCAATATCCCAATCTAATCTAATGACTTGACTGCCGAAAGACCCACTCATGTTTTCAGTTCTCGCACGTAAATTCTACCCTCCATTGATAAATCCATGTCTAGAGAAACAACACTTAGCTGCAGAAACAAGAACACAGGCTCATGAAGGCATCTTCAATGATTCCATGAATGTCCGACGAATTGAGAACCAAATAACAGTACACAAGCTCCTCCATCTCTTTCCAGTCCCGAATGCCCACCTCCCTGATCATCTCCACCATCGACGCCCGGAAGTCGGCAAATGGGTCAATCGAATACTTGACAGCGCAAATGCTGTCGGCGAAAATGCCATGAACGTCATCCGGCAAGCTGGCCGAGAAGCTGACATTCATTGAAGAATCTCTCCTGTTCTTCTTTCGTCTCCTTCTGCTGTTTTCTTCAATTTCCATTGCTGCTCCAAATGTCAGTATGTGCATGGATCCATCGTATCTGCAAGTCTTGATAAAACTTGTTCTGTTTTTGAGTGAGAGCAGAGATAAGGAGGTGTGCAGTCATGAGGGTTGGTGTGTTACACGGAGGAGAATTAATGGAGGAACATCTGTGGTGGGGCCCATTAAGAGCCTTGATCAGCGCTGTGTATCATGTGGTTGCAATTAAGGAAATTCACAGAACCATTTATAATTTATATACATACATACATGAAAATATGAAATACAAGTAATGAGTTGGTTGAGGTTAGGTTCCACAGCTGGATTAATACTAATTGTATACTTTGCACATTAATAATTAGTTGCATGAGGGGGATTTATAGTAGAGCCCACCTCAGCCAAATTAAATAAATAATAGGGCACCATTTCGATTGGCCAAAAATACTGAATTTTCTCTTCCCTGCAACATTGCTGGTGCTAAAATAGATTAAAATCCTGTGGGATTAGATGTCTATTTAAATTAAATTAGCAGTCTAAGTTCATATGAATCGCTTGTTAAGATGAATTGATCTAGAGTTTGAATTTACATTATGATTTTTTTTTTCATTTGAGTCTATATATATAAATGGTCATAATGAATTGATACATATCACAAGTTCATGAATTTTTTTCCTTTTACAATGATATCAATTTCCAGATCCTAATGATCACCACTCTCAATCAAATCATGTTCTTACTTCTTAGGCCCAAGCTGAACTACGAACGAACAGCCAGTAGCACACTGATTCTATCATGGACTACCATCTCTCAATCCGCCTCTACTCTATCAAATCATCTCATCTGTCCGTTGGATTATCTAATTATCCAATTAAATAATTTCAAATTCAATTGATGAACCTACTTGAATTTAAGAGGAGATGTTAAGTAGATTAAGAATATAAGTTCGTGTGACTCTCGTTGGAATTTTTTGTTATTTATATAAATAACATTTTTGTTTAATAAACATGTTGCACTCGTATCAATTGTTTTTAAGAAACATTGGCAATGCGCTTATTCTGACTTGTATTAAATGTATTTAAAAAAAAAAAAATTGCAATTTTTCTAAGAACAAATGAATCATACGGCATATTTCGACTAGTGCAGACAATACACATATTATTCTATTTCTGTAAAACATAAATTATTTCACCATCTTAATTTTTTTTTCTTCTCTTACTACTCTTTCTTCGATTGTTCATTTTAAATGACTAAAACCTCAATTGTGAATGTTGTTGATCAAAATGTGGTCAGTAGTTACACATGAACTGTTCCCAATTATTTTTAGCACTTCCTGAAACGTTGGGATTTAGAGGGTCATTTCTCAAAAGGGAATGGAAATCCATTAGTTGATCTCTTTGGAGTAAATTTTTACAACTTCAGATCCCCTACCACTGCTGTACAACTCTCACCTGTGCATCAGTTCTTCGAACTCTCCTCTCTAACACTTCAAAAAGCATCAGATGTCATCCAATTGATGATGGTAGAATAGAGTATTCATTAAAAACAAGGCATCCTTACAGGAGAAAAAACTACTGTCAATCGCGCATGATCAGAAAGAGAGTAGTTTTCCGGCCACAACCCTTTCTCAACTTCAGAAGGGAAGAGAACTGCATTCTTCACATCAAAGCCGATCACTAGCTGTTCCATGTCTTTTCTAACATTCCCTCTTCCCTCTTGAGAATCTTCCTCTGGCTGCTCCGAGTGCATAGGGTCCCAAATTCGTCGCTAAAAGTTCATAATCTTTTCATATAAATATCACTAGTAAGAAAGTAAATGAAATTCCACCGAAAAGAAAAGAAGTAAATGAACAATGACTAATGTATTATCTACTCTTAAAAAATACTTTCAATTCATGTCTACTCACCTGAAATTCTTTGTAATCGACAACATCATTTCCATTCATGTCTGCACTGATCCACAAGTCCTCAATTTCCTTGGTGCTCAGTCCGTAAGGATGGCCAGTTAAACCCAACTGTAGCAAGAATGAACATTAATAGGATGCTCTCTCATTACAACCATGTTCGGTCAATTAATCTTAGGGTGGATGGCATGTACCTGACAAAGTGCTTGACAAAAACCAGAATATGCAATATAATCACCACAGCTGTCTGCTTTCATAAAGGCAAATGCATCCTTTTCTGCCAGAGAAGCTTGGTGGAAATGATACTGAAAACCAGGAATAAACCAGCATCAGAAATAGAAGATTCTGATGAAGAACTTATTGTACTTCCAGAAAATGAAGAATGCTTAAAACTTGGTAGACAAAAGACTTGTCAGATTACTGTAATCAGGATAGATAATAATAAAGAAGTGAAAATATTGATTCTCAAATACTCTGTATACTACTAGACTATCTAATTACAATCATTTTAACTCATGCATCACCTAAACACCACAGATAAGCAGCTTGTAATGCTCAAAATAAATAGGAATAATCGAAAATATCTCCTAAAATATAAGTGGTAAATTATTCCCTAAATTCATCACTAAAATAGATAAAACTAGAAAAAGAAAAGGTGCACCTTGAGAATTCCAAATACAGCTTCACACCAGCTTGTCTTTAGTGGTTTTTGACACTTGTTAGGATTAAGAAGCCATATGAAATCTACACCGCAGATATTCCCCCGATGATTGCGGTGGCTAATCCACTGCAAGAGAAAAGTATATACTATAATCATTGATAGTGTGGGAGCATGTTTCAAGCAGTGTGTTTCATCATCAAACTGAAGATAGACCTTATGTGTATCAGTGTCTGCATAATGATGAGCAGTATCATATGATGATATGAACCCCTGAGACCTAAGAAACTTGTATACTTGCCCACGCTTGCTTCCATTCAAGTCACTACAAAAAACAAAAAGCAGAAGAACAAAGATAAGAAGTTCTATTTTTGAAGGAGTGACAGGGGTGAAATAAGCATTGGGTTGAGTACTGACCCACAGAGTATGATGGGCATGGAGTTGAGCTTATGTTCTTTCTGGTAAGATTCCACATGTTGCAAGATCTTGTATATCTGCAACAAGACAGCAATATTTATTAAGCAAAGGAATGGCAGTTCGTGTTATTCAGAAGAGGAAAAAAATGAGAAAAAGTCAAAGTTCCACATAAGCATATAAATACTCTACCTGGTTTAATCGGACGATGGACAAACAAGAATTGTGAGGAAACAATAAATGGGTATTCACAATGAGAATTTGGTGACCAGTGCTGCTGCTTCGGCTTTGCCCGAAAGGAACAACTGATTCAACATGTAAGAGCTGAGCAACACGGTCTCCACAGTCATTGAAGAGAAACTCTCTGTAGTTTACAACCCTAAAATAGTCCTTGTGCACAGCAGTCAATAGACCTGCTCATGATAGGTAAAGTGTATAAAAATAGGGAAGCAGTAAGAATTATTTAAGCACTTTAGATACAATTTTTATAACAGGAAATTACAGGAATGTTAAGATACAATTAATCAAGTATAGGAAAACTATCCATTTTTTAGTTGTTTCCATTTCAAAAAAATACAACTACCCATTCTTATATTAGTTTGGTAAAATTATATATATTACAGCCGTAGTGATAATTTCAGTGCTGAACATACATTTTGAATGATGAATCAAGGGAGTACTTGACTTAGATGTTTTCCCTTTATTCCATAATACACAGTTTCAGTATATACTTCAGAATACCAACTCTAATTCCATAATAAACACAGGCATTCGCACATAGTTTGTACTTTTCTTAGGACTTATGTGATGTTAAGCCAGTACAATCTGCCAACATATAAAGCAGAGCATTTGTTGGATGATGACTTGTGACAGTGCCCAAATTTTCATAGCTCAAAAGGAACAGTTTCTGAACTTGATTCTTCTTACATATAAGATTTAGGCTTATTCAAATGCATGGAGAGGAAAATGCCTTCCTAAAACATAACAATTTTTCAACAGAGCTAAAAAGTTGGAGATTTTTTGTTGAAAATGATTTTCCAGGAAAACATTCCTCTCTCTGCATCCAAACAGAGTCTCAAGCTCCAATCAGCAAGACCCGTTTCTTGACTTGAACAACAAACTACAAAATACATAAACAATCATATATTCTCCTCAGTGAAAAACCATTCCAAGACTAGATGGCACAGAAACAGCAAATTCGTTTTGATGAACAACAATGAGCTGAAATAAGCGTGTTTTATCAGTTTGTATCCTTGATTAAAAAGAAGAGCCAGCAATGGAGAAATAGAGTCTAGTTGGATACAGAGATTCAATGGGTATATCATAGCTATCACACAGATTTCCAAGAAACAAATGAAAGTGCACAAGTCCCATGCTACATCAACACTCTCACCCCCTGAGATCCACATATATACAGCTATCCACCCCAAGGGGCTATCACTGTTGACCTAGGTCAGGTTTTAATTCAAAATAGGCCCTTTTTAAATCATTTCAGCCTTTTGAAACTGCATAAATGCATCACTCCAAGGAAAAAAATGTAGGCAACAGTGAAGGGAGCAAGAACACATTCAAGCCTGCAAGGCAAGATGTAGGAACCTCAAAATGAGTGCCTAAAATGACTAGTATAAAATATATTAATATATCATCTAGCATGACTAGTGATATGGACACCATGTGTTTCGATAAAAGGGACACCACTTTTGATTTATTGTACATGATCAACTCCTCAATGTTGAAAAGCTCAGGGTGGAGTCCCCTTTATCTGAGAACGAAAAAAAAAAAAAACACAGAGTCTAAATAATTACCCAATGACATAAATAAAATTAGAAATTAGCATACAACATAATTAATTCAAAACCACGTCACATCAAAATGAAGCCAGTAATAAACTGCATGATAGTTTTGAATAAAATAGATTAAATTTCTATTGACCACTAAATGAAGTAAACAACCAAATGAAACTATCCCAGGAGCTATATGATAACCAACATTAAGCATCAATGCACCTCTGGACATTCCTCCAACCAAACTGCACTTCAAGGTTGTAGGTGTTTGTCTCATCTGCCCCTCATCCAATTGGGCAGTTTGGCCACCTGATATAAGGCAGGCCTCACAAAAGATCTGAATCCTGTGATTTCAAGTCCACAGATGCGTTACCTCATTCAATACAAACATAGAACCTAAATATCACAATCTGCAACATGAGAGACGATGCAAACTAATGAAAACGTGTCAGCTAGTCACAAGTCACTAACTTGCAAAAACCAATTTTTGAAACTGGAAGCCTATTGGATTCACAGGCAACAATCAAAGAGAACACAACTAGTTAGGTGGAATATCTTAAATCAAATTCTAACAAATAAGAATTAAACAAAACAGTATACCATCTAATATCTTATACTGAGTATTACATGGATTCTCCAATTAAATTAGATAGATAAAGTGAGCCCATAAAAATAAGTTTGAGACTGTTCAATTAAACTCACTCCAACCCATGACCTTATCCAGAATCCAAACTGAGATTACAAGCACTTAAACAAATGAATCAAACTTGCATCAACAACCCAACTTAACATTAATGATAAGATCTGGGTTCTGAACTAAACAGTCCAATCAGAGGAAGTTCCTTCCAGGAAGACATTTGGGGACAGATGAACAAGTGCATGAGCCCAGGTGTATATGTATGCAACCATGCATACATTCATATATATGAACAAGCATGCACGCACAAACATGTTTACACATGTTAAAAGGCAGGCACAGGTGGAAACATGCAAACACACACAGAAAAGTTTTGTATCAACCATTTTGTCAATGGCACACTTATAACTTTCATCTTAAGGCCCTTACTATGACGTCCACTGAAAACAGGATTTGGAATTTTGGATATGAATTACTCCATCTCTGAAGCATATTGTGCCATTCACCTTATGTTCCTTGCCATGGACAGACCACATATCAAACATAACACACCAGTATTCATCACAACAACCAGATATTATTTCTCACTGGTGGATATGATTTATATGGAGATTTGTAGAGAAAGCAGCAAAAGACTTCTCTAATTGACATTCCATCCTGTGAAAAGTAGATTCTTGCATATGCTCAATGTATCGTTGGATACCCATGCCCATGTTGAAACCCGAATATGTGTAGGATACCTTGTCTGTATGCTTGACTAATTATGTTGTCCTAGGTTTGGTAAATTTGAGTTCATAAGATTTTAGTTTACTTTTGATAAGAAATAACGAAAGTAAGATTGACATTAACTAAAGAAAAAAAAGTAAGATTGATATTTGGCATCTCTATGAGTCATCATTCAAAAAGGTAAGCTTTTGGAACCACTAAAAATGGCAACCTGTTGTGTGGGCTTGGCTTGGGTTAATACATCTTGGATTACAAGAATTTCTCAGGCTTTGAGAAATGAAAATTGGAAAATTTTAGTGAGGCAATGATATCTGAACTCCCTAAATAAATTCTTCTCACTCAGTTCAGGTTTCAGAGAATAACAGGAACAGAGTAACAGCCCAAAACAAGGATGCAAACATTCTATTCTTCAAACACTACATTATAATCCAAGAAAGAAATTCATACCATCTCCACGGTTGTTCGTGCGTGCAAGCTGAAAAATCATATAACCAGCATCTCCCAATCTCTTCTCATACAAATTGACAAGTTCATCATTTCCAATCCAGAATTCCTATACCAAACACAGACAAAAGCTTCAAATGTTTGATTACCTAAAAATAATAGACAGCTACATTGTGAATTACAGACAGATGGATTGACCTGAAGGCAGATAATCGAAGATCTATCATACAACAACCTCTCTAGTATGCTCTCGTTCCTGCTGAGCCAGTATGCCCTATAATCACTCTCTCGACAGCTTTGATTCTGTTTTTTTTTCACATATAGAAACCACATTCTCAGTAACACAGGCAAGGAAATTTTGTAGAAAACATCCTGCACAAATTGCACGACAATGTTTCAAGGATCTTACCTATGACCAAAGAAGCTCCTGTACAGATAAGTGTATACGATATGATACGAATTCGATACGGAGATACAATAAATTTTATAAAACTAGGATACGGATGCAGCAGGATATACCGAATTAAAAAAAATATTATTATTATTATTATTATATATCAACAAAATAAATTCAGACATTTACAAAAAAACATCATAATAATTATTTAATTGAAATGTGTTCTATTTTAAATAATTGCTATTTAATTGAGATGTATTATTTTAAATAATAATTATGTTAAAATAGTTAGTGTACTATTTTAAAAAATAACTGTTTAATTGAGATGTGTACTATTTTAAACAATAATTATGTTAAAATAGTTAGTGTACTATTTTAAATAATAATTATTTAATTGAGATGTATTATTTTAAATAATAATTATGTTAAAATAGTTAGTTTAATATTTTAAATAATAACTGTTTCATTATCAGGCCACACACTCAATCCCTTCACACGTGTGGAGGTTAACTTAAAAGGGTTGGATTTCTCGCACATGTTGTTAATGAAATTAGGGCTGAATCTAGGGTGAAAGGATACGAAAGGGATTAAATGCTTTAGAAGGTAGCGGAAAGAACGGGTGCGATGGTGGCGGAAGTAGGAAGGGAAAGAAGGATTCCCAGGAAGGAGAAGAGAGGAAGGAAAGAAAGGGAAAATGTGCATTCTCTTGTGTTAGTCATTTTTAAAATCCTAAAACTCACTCTAACCTACTAACGAAAAACCTGCAACGGAAACCAAGAGAAATCAGGGGGCAGAAACCCAGAGACGACGATGGAGAAAAAGGGAAAAGAAAAAGAAAAATGAAGAAGAAAAGGAAAAGAAATAAATGTAGAGCAAAAGAAGAAGAAAGAGGTAGGATTACGGGCATCTCTTGTATCCATTTTCAATTTCTCTTTTTTTTTTTTTTTCCCTTTTCTCCTTTTTTTTCTTTATTCTTTGGATCGCACTATGTAAGGATTATGGGCAAGTTTTAGTTTTTCTGTGAGTTGACTCGCTAAACCATCCGAGTCAAGTCAACTCGAGCCACGTGTCCGAGTGTGTCCCGCCGTGTTGCGTGCCGTATCCTCGCACACCTACACGTATCCGTCGCGTATCCATATTTAAAAAAATATTTAATTAATTGAGTGTGTATCCAACACGTATCCGAGCACTATCCGACCGTATCCACGTTGGATACATATCTGACACTGATACTTAAAGGGTTTACATGAGCTTCATAGCCTGACCAATTTCAAACCATTTATAGCACTGCACAATTCATGATGCCACCAATTATGATGGGTCACATTGCATTAAATTGTGGTTATTATAGTCATTCACCCATGTAGAATTTAATAATTTTTTTTATAATGACAAACACTCACTACTTACACTTGGTGTTTTGGGATCATATTGCCTGCAACAGGATATTGACTCGATTTGGCTCAATTTGATTTGACTCGATTTGGCCCAGCCCATGGCCAGCCCAAACTTTTCTCTCTTTCAATTCCCCAATGCTTTTCAACCATCACACCACGTGTCATGTAGGAGGGACCTACGAGCCTGTGCCCTTTTATCATTCAAGAAGTAAATTAAAAATGAAAAGACAGCTTCTCTTCACAATTTTGAGAATCAGCGATGTAAGTATACCTCGTTGTCGAGCCTTTTGTAGATGGGAGCGAGAATGTTGAATGTGGTGCAGGAAATGCAAGGATCAGCCATCGATTCCAGGCTCTCACGCTTAGAAATCCATCCCTTAGCCTTGCTCTTCTTCGCCAAATTTGAACCGGCAACCTGACCCCGACCCCCAAAAAAAAGAGTTCAAAAGAAACGGGAAGAAGCAGAAGCACCCAAAATTAAAAACAGACTAGAAAACACAAGGAAAGAATGGTGACGGATGGAGAATATATAGAACGAAAATAAATACCATGTGGGCAAGTTGCAGAAGAATATGTGAAGAAAGAAACGGAAGAAGGAGATCTGATTCTCGGTTTTGGCTTTGTGCTTCAGAGGAAGAAGAAATGGGAAGAAGAAAAAGCTCTATAAATTATAGAAATATGAAATAGCAGAAAATAAGGGGCTTCTGGTTTGCTTGTATATATTATTGTGTAAAGAATCAGTGGAGAGTGGAGAGTGGAGAGGGTTGCGTCTGGAATTTGGATGGCTGATTGTTAACGGATTTAGCGGTTATAAAGAGGCATTTGTATAACAAATTATTTAATATTATGTAATTGAATAAGATGCTTCCTCTTCCTCTTGTGAGACCGCGCCAAATTTCCAATGGGCGGTTGCCTCTGTCTGTCCTCTATTCCGGTGACCCCACCCACAAAGCAGCCATAAATATATTTTTGTATATATATATATATATTTGTGAATGAAAATGGGACTCTTGAAATAGAAGGTTCTATCCTTTTATGGCTAACTTCTCTATTTTGTGAGGATACGATCAAATTGTTGGAAAGTTAAAAAAGAAGATAAAGTGAAGTGATAATATACTAAGATAAGATCTTATAAACATATTGCTACTCTAGATAAGTTTTTTGTTTCCTAAATTAATTATGACTTGTAAAAGTAAAATTATCATATGTCTTATCTTTCTTTTAAAATGTCTCGATCAAATAAATCTCTATTGGCATTTATCAAAATATATTCCCAGATTGTCATCAAGCTCTGTATTTTTGCATTTAGTATGAGAATAACATCTCTCAAACTCGATTATAATCACAAATGAATTCTAATTTGTAGCTGAAACAATAAAGTCATAATTCATAGAATTTAGTAGGGTAATTTATAATAAAAAAACTCTATTAAGATCTTTTCTATCGGGGTTTTCTAACGAGACATGTTATTAAATGAATCTTAAGGCCTATGCAGGGGTTAAAATATCAATATCGGCCAATATATCGGTCGATACGATATATCGGCCGATATTTCGTTATCGGCCGATATTTTTCTCTCTCCTTCTCTTTTTTTTAAATATAGGCCGATATCGGCCGATATTTTGATATCGGCCGATATGGTACGGCCGATATAGGACTCTTCGAAACCTATATATATCGGCCCATACAATATGTGTCGACCGATATTTGGACCCCTAGGCCCATGTAGTTAGGTGTGTGGTAAAGAAGACTATGTAAGTAAGTTACATATGAAGTTTCACCTCCATTTGTTTATATCATCTGTTGATTGAAATTTAAATGCCAGGATTATATATGAATTGGATTATTAATTGACAGTGGAATTAATATATTTTATATCTATGTACTCACTTATCAAATATATTCAATTATATAGAATTTATCGTCCATTTGAAGATATATTTAGTTAGAGAGTCTCAGTTACTGAGTCTCACTAGCCTAACATATTCATAATAGTGTTTTCAAATTTTAAAATTTTCCCCAATTATCTACAACTCCACTGAGAGCCCAATAGCCCACTACTTCATTTGTATGAGTGTTTTTAATTTATGATAACTATGTCTAATACTGAGGTCTAATCTTTTAATAAGAATTATATGGCAGGGTTTAAGCATGAAAAGAACTAAACTTTAACAACACTCAAAAGCCCAAAATAGTCATTAAAAACTTCAAATTCATCCAAGTAGAATCCTTCATTTTCAGAGAAAGGAAGGTCGCAACTCACAACTTGCATTAGTAAAAGGAGGAATAAATGATTTTTAAGAAAATTTTAATTCATTAAAAAGGAATTCAAATGAATATTAAAAAGTTAAACGAATTTCTCTTGTATGATTAACTTGAACAAGTACAGGATTTTAAATTTTCATCATGCCAACTTGTGAACTTCAAACATGGTGCACGTGCCATTTGAGACCATCCCAAATTATAAGTTAAAAATCTAATTAGCACAGATTTTTCATTATAAATCAATCCAAATGGATTCCATTTTAGATAGCCACCCTAAACTAACTTGCGAATAGAATTGAAATCAGGTTGGGTCGGATTTCTTAAAATCCAACCCGAACCCAAAAATCTCAACCCAATCTGACTTGAATTCTAATTCGACTCAACGTGAATTTTGACCCGACCCATTTTTTTAACCCATTTTAACATAATTTTAGTCGAGTCAGGTCAGGTTTGATCGAGTCAGGTCTAGTTGATTTGAAAATCCCTCAACCCGACCCAACTCGACTCGAATTCCGTGTTGGTTTCGGTCTTTTCAATCCGATCCAACCCGCTGATCCGATTTGAATAACCCGACCCGAGTTTCACCCCTGCTTGCAAACATGTCAAACTATGGAAGGTAGATTGATTCTTATGAATTTGTTTGTGTGGAAGACTAACAAACGAGAAACAAATCTTAGCCGAAGTCATCATGACTCAGAAGCATATCCCAACTATCTTAAATTCTTAATCACAGGCACAACTCCTCCACGGATATTCATAGATTTTTTGTTACTAACTAATATCTGCTTATTTGCATCTTAGATTAGGTTATTTTTTTATATTATTATGAAGTATTTTCATTTTACATTGAAGATAAAATAAATTTTTATATAATACGAAATCACTCAAATTTACAAATAAAGTATTCATTTAATAGGCCCACAATTTTATAAATTATTATAACTGAAGTTATGTTGGAGAACCAAGGGAGCCATAGATTTATCCAATTGGTGGTATGATTTTTCTAATAATTTAATAAGAACCATTGAGAAGAATGGATCTTTCTCATATTTCATAATTTCCATAATTACACACACTCATAGCCAATGAGAATGCTTAAGCAAAGAGTCAGTTTTACATGATAAAACATAATCATAGCTATGTTGATATTTAAGAGAAGATTAAACGTTTCATAATTACACTCACTCATGGTTAACTCATAATATCTACAAGAATTTTCCTTTTTTTTCCAACCCTCCAACGACTATCATATGCAGTATGACAACAGTGTACACTTATCCATGGAAATGGATACTCAAAAAGGTTGTGAACTAGCCTATATGAAAAAAAAATAGTCCAATTAATGAGTCCCATTAATAGTTGAAATAAGACTCATTTTTGCCCTTCTATAGTTGTATGATATGGCTCTTTGACCAAGCAAGAAATAATCGGACCATTTTTTAATTATAGATATTATTAGAATTTTTAAGTCAACAGTTGTCATGATGGCCAAAAATCATATCAAAATATAAGAACGCTTGTATTTAATTCACAGTCAACATATAGAAACGTCTGGATATCTTTATCTTTTAAAAAAAAAACCCTAACACTTTCGTATTGAACATGCAAAATGATTCTCTCTAACCATGTGCCTCATTTAATTTGTTTTTAAAAAAACTTCTATACTTATGGGGTCAATGGTCTAGAGTATAAGTGGCACTGTAATAAGATTGTGATTGTATTATGATAAGATTGTGAAATTTGTATCGTTTGTAGACTACTTTAGGACATTTAAATATTTATCTTTTGAGCTTATCTCCTTAGACCAGACATCTTAATACCGGCAAAATCTGTTAGGAGATATGGGATAGAGTAGAATTTCTATTTTACTCCTACCGATGTACCACTCATCAAGTACTGGTGTACTTATAACACGCCGGTCTGCATATATATATTTTGTATATCATCGTTACTTGATGAGCGGTACACCGATAGAGGTAAAATAAGAATTTTACTCTATTCCGTGTCTCCTAACAAATTTTGTCTATCTTAAGATGGTCATCCTTCTCTTTAGTGATAATATAGATGTGTTGGTGTACTTGAATACTAATGTTTTTTATGAAAAATTAAACAAATTTGATTGTGCATTTATCTCTAATCGACAAAGCCCACCACTCAAATCGAGTACCAAAGCATCACGTCTGATTAGACAAAAAAGGAAAGTTGATTGATAAAGAATGTTGTTTGTTGACAAAGTGTTAATAGCAATCGTTCTCTCTGTGATTTGAGGATCTGAACTACTTAAAAATTAATAAATTGCACGTCCCCCTTTGTCTTATCAAATTATACAATAAGACTGCTGGTAATATATATATATATAAAAAAAAAAAAAAATCTTTGAACTTCTGAAGTCATTTAACTTCAATTTAATATGGTAAGTAACTTAATCCGCTATATTGCATGTCATAAAACTTAAAATTCAGTCACTGGAGAGGAAAGTTGAGCCATGTAACTCTCAGATTAAATCTTCCACTTAAAAAAACTATTCTGATGCTTTTTATATGCCTTGGGAGTCATTGATAGTCATTGATTTACTTCCTTGAAAAAAAATATTCTAAATTTCTAATGCCTTTTATATGCGTAGACGCCTTTTCACAACTTATTATAATAATTTTTATAATAAATTTATTCAACATGGCAAGTGGAATACCAGGAAATTTAAGTACCACCTAATGCTACGAAGAATTTATTCTTTTTATAACGACAGTTTGAGCCTGATCAACCTTCCTGCACGTACACTGGATTCTTCAATAGAGAATAATCCTATGAAGAGTGGTTCGAAGAATTTGAACGTGAATCAAATCCAAAACATCCCTTCATGATAGAAGGTTCTTGAACATCAGACCAACCACTCCGGATTTATACCTATAGTATTATTCAATGACAAGGTAAAGCATCCAACTAAAATTTTCTTAACGAGAAAGATATCTGCAATGAGTTTAGGAACTGGAGTTGTATGAATGGTGATGACCCATTTTCCACGATTTCATGCATGCAAATCCATGAAGAGATCTAAGCCATTTGGGTTTCCCTTAAAATGTCCATTAGATGAGAAATTCCTAGTATTATTGTCATAAGATGAATGTTCAAGTGATGATAGGGTGCATTTATTTGGAAATAATTTCTGCCCTGTCTACAGAAGATGATCTTATTGTTGGTGGCTGTTGATCGAAATTAACATTGTCCGGTCCATAGTTTTAGGTCCATGGAAAGAGTCTACCCTCAATTCTTTATTGGTTACCGCCTTTTTTAAGGCCGGGTCGAGACCCGGATATAAGCTCCTTAGTCAATTTCATGGACCACTGTTTTTAGGCTTGTCTAATTGCATTGGGCCCGATAATTTGGTCTGCGTAAATTTCTTGCACTTGAGCTGATTACCAAGCCCAACCAATATACAGGCTTGGGCCAACATTGATATGTTGATAATAGGAGTTTAAATCTCGGCCGATATGGTTTTCTAAGGCCAAGATATCTCAACCGATACGGTAAGTATATGCCAGAGAAAAAAATTCGGCCAATATGGCGGAGATCTCGGCGAATATTGGCCGACTTCTTCTTCTTCTTTTTTAAAAAAAACATTGGTTGTGGGCCTGGGCCGATATCTCGGCCGATATTTACCCATATCGGACGAATATCGGCCAATTTTTTTTTTAAAAAAAAACAGCCTTTTATGCCGATATATATATATATATATATATATATATATATTTTAAAAACAGCCTTTTATTTTTTTTAATAAATTTTTTCAAAAAAAAAACTGTCGAGATATTCAAAAAAAAAGATTTGAAGAGAGAAAGAATTAACTATGACCAATTTAGAACGCTCAATTACACTAGATAAGAAGGTGAGGAAAATATGGGGTGAGAGAGGCTCAAACAACTATTTAATTAGATAAATGAATAATTCAACTCAAACTTTATTTAATTTAAACTCAAAAAATATTAAATAAGTTAAAAAGTATGGGGTGAGAGAGGCTCGAACTCTCGACCTCAGGATCACTCTTAAGCTATGAGACCTACGCGCTAGCCAACTGCGCCACCACCCCTTTGTTTCTTCAGCTTTCTAATTTACATATATATTACATTTGACAGTAAGTCACAGTCCAATGATACTACAAAATCAGAAAATTGACTATTGACATGAAAAATTTAAAGAAATTAGATTTATTAAACACATGTAGTCATCTAATTAAAAAGAGAGTAAAATACATGGTTGAACTAGATTATTAGAGCTTTGTATTAATTGTCAATTTTATTTATTTAATGAAACTAGTTTTTTTTTAATTGATACATTAACAATCTCTACTTTGATTCACAAGGTTAGTGTCGTTAACAGAATAATACATTTTTCTGAAATAAAAATTGAATCACAGGACCTCATAATCATTTTTCTGTAATAGAGTTTTCAGTTATAGTTTCATTAATGACGCTTGAAAATCAATAGCATTAAGTCCTTGACGGCCCAATAAAAAAAATCCCACAACCCAGGCCAGGGAAAAAGGCCAAAAGCCCAGGTCCAAGCGGCAAGGAAGCCAGGGCTAAAAAACAGCTCGCCAACACCAGGGGAAAAGGGAGCAGAAATAAGGGTTAGGGGTTCAAGTTCAATCTTTGTACAAGTTTCAGAGTATGTTTAGGACCATTCTAGATCCCACCCCAACAGCCTCCACCCCCCTCTTTCTTAAATAATATATCTGCATTATTATCTAATACTATCCTACCCTATCCTTGTTTAAAAATGTGAAATTAATAAATGTAAAAAACATGACCCTACACTATCCACTAGTTGGCTCAGTCATAACCTGTCATGAGCCAAACCCCAATAGCCCTGAACTTGACCAATGACCTAATATCACCTAAATTTGAATGAACAAACCTAGATCGAACAAACCCGAATCTTATCCCATAATCGAACCCGAGTAAAAATTGATCTGCTTCCAAGTCCAACACAATCAAATAAGACTTGCGACATGAATTGACTAAACCCAGCCCACAACTCAACTTGGCCCATACCCAACTTAGAAAAAAAATTCTAAACTTATCAATGGGCAAACCCTAATTTTTCTATGCTTATACTGGTAAAGGATATATCTAATCTAAACTTGATGTGACTACAATTTCTTGGGCATTTTAATCCCATGCATTGCACAGGTTGTTTTGGTCGCTTTGTTGAACACTTTGAGGATGAATTTCTAGACAAAACACCCAGTTTGATCCATTTTTTGTACTTTGTATGATGGTTTTGATTACCAATTGCAAGGCCACAAGGTTTCAATGCATTATTTTTTTTGAATTTACGTGTGCGAAATCGCAGGATACCCAGCGTAAAATCCCCACAGGTGAGCCCACTAAACCTATGGCATACCAAAGTTAAGTCATGAGGGTTTAAACCCGCAACCTCCCGCTTCCTAAGGCGGGAGGTAACAATTAGCATCACTGGATGTCTAGACTAATTAATGAATCTTATGTAAGAGGACATTGGAATCCGAAAAAAAAAATGTAAGAGAACATCAACCATGAATAATCATTTTTTTTGGTCCTTTTAATTGTCAAGTGGAGCTCAAAGCATTTGAGAATGTTCCACTGCACCAAGTTACGCTACCAAAACATCTTTTTCAGAATAATCATGGAATAATCTTTCCAGATTGATATTCCTCCCTTCTGCTGAAATCAACAACTGTAAGCAGAATTGGACAATTCACCCTTCTAATGGGTCCTTGTTATCTTTTCAAGGGTTCCATTGGTCCAAATGATTCAAGACAAGAGCATGAGGTTCTTCCCAGTTTCATGAGGAGCAGGACCACCTATCAATTTGCTCTTATCTGGAAAAATAAAAGTATCACAATTGACCATAGTCTAAAATATCCATAGATTCATTCATTCACACAGGGTCTCTTATTATTTAACTACTTCTTCCCAATATTCTTCTCATTTGTATCAATGCATCTAATTTGATGCATCTAATTTCTTTACAGACAAAAGGAGTTACCAAGACACATCACCTGTGCTTCTCATTGTGAGTCTCACATGTGTCTTGTGGCCCATTTGTTAAATATACTTCTCCTAAAATAGTAGTTGATTACTTAAGAAAATGTTAAAAAAAAAAAAAAATCTAATTTTAGAATAGAATCACCTCCCTTAATTTGCTCTATCTTTTTTTTTTTTCCAATGGTGGCAACATAATTGTCTACTACTACTGTGTACAACAGTAGGGGATTTAGATTTGTTTATTTCCCAAGAGGAACTTGAAGTCAGCGGTTGAAATATCGGCCGATATATATCGGTTTTAGAGATGTGAATATTGGCCGATACGTATCGTATCGACCGATATTCACAATATCGGCCTTGATATCGGCCGTATTATATCGGCCGATATCGGCCGATATTTAAAAAAACGAGGAAGAAAGAGAAAAATATCAGCCGATATTGATATATCGGTCGACATATCGTATCGGCCGATATATCGGTCGACATATCGTATCGGCCGATATATCGGCCGATACCGATTTTTAAACCCCTGCTTGAAGTAACTAGTGATCTCATGTGATGATCCGAAAATCTCGGCCAAAATTGTGTTTTAAATTATAAATTCTCAACGTGGATTTGTACATTGAGTAATTCTAATTATTCTACACATTACTTTTATCATTTAATTATTTTACCATTTAAATTAAATTTGATCTGGATGAATTTGAATCCAACTTATATTCAAGCATTAAAAACATTAACATTCATTCAATGATTTAAGTTCAATGTTCAAAAATTCTTGTAGGTGGTCAGCCTCTTAAAAAAATAAGAAAAATAGTTTTCAATATTTTTCGTATTCAAAAGAAACTGATTGGTTATTTGATCAAATGTTCCATTAATTGCACTTTGTTTGAATGGAAAATTTGTTCACATTTTTTTTAAAAGACTGGAAACGTCTGACAGCATTTGGCATTTTTCAATTTATTTTTTATGAAACAATGTGTACGAACAATGTGTCCAAGCTTTTGAGAGCATCCGACTAATCTTGAATGCATGTGCAACTCTTCCTACCCAAACACATCGAATAACTCTATGAGAGTGGTATTTTGGGATAGAGTGAGAATCGAGACTCCAGAAAGTCAAACCATCATTCTAATCCCTTTGAGTTATTTGGCATTTTTCAATTGCCAGCAAAATAGGCAAATGGATAAATATTTAAATGTGAACAAGAATGAAAATATGCCTAAAAACACCATCTTGATGGACAATGATAATAACTATGACCCTTCACACTTGACATTTTCTATATTTGAAAATCATTTTCCTTGTAAAAGAAACCACAAGGTTGCCAAATCTACTCCAACACTAGCATACAAAATATGAAGTGCTTAAAGATTATTTTCATTAATCTTGGATCCCAAATAGGGTTGAAAAGAAATTGGGTTCAGGCGTAGCTTTTCCAGGCTAAGCTAAACAACAAAGAGTTGTGCTCTACTGCCCAATGCTGTTGGATGCAAGGATGGTAGAGAGAGTTGACGAGGTCTATTGGTTTATCGAACCTCTTGCGATCCATAAACCCATCCACGGGTTGACCCAACTGCCGAACTTAATAGTTTCTAGGTTAAAACCCAGACACCTGAATAGACCATTATGATTATGCACTTGGCTTGAACCCTGCCCAAAGAAAACTAGGTTTGGGCTACACTGGTTGGGTCAGATTGACCATCAGCTAACAGGAATTGGCTCAACCTAAGATTGACACAATTATTAAATTGGTCATCACGCATTCAACCCGATTATTGATCAGGTTGGATATGAATCTGAACCCATAATTCCTGGGTCAGGTTTGGGTTGATTCGGTCAATACCTGCACAGTTGATGGTATATATACACACATTTATTGATCATTGATACTAGCTATATATGTTATTGTTTAGATAACAATTATTCCTACTAATTGTTTTTTTTTTTTTTTTTTATGGATGCAGTACATGTACATGCTTAGGAGAATAACTTCTATAAGAAATTTCCACCACTGGCACGTCTCTTTTTTCTCCTCCTAGTTACCAAAAGAATTACAAATCTCCATTTACCAGCCTTGAAGGAACAACTGGCTAAGGTTACAAGTCAAGGGAAATTCACAAAAGGAAATCAGAATTACTAGTTGTATCAATTCAATAAGGTATTATGTAGAATCACTCTGGACCTTTGATACTTTGAACATGAATGAAGTTTAAGTATAAATTTCACATGATCACACATGCATGAACATTTTCATCACTGAAAAGTGTTGCAGTGTGATCATCAATGGTAGAATATGCAGGATCAGGGAAGTAACCCTGCACAGTAGAATTGTAACCATGTCTATAGTAGTTATATGTCGACGAATACGTCGAATCTTCGAGATACTCCGATGCATAAGGATGATACTGAGAATCATAAGGGTATGGCCAGAACTCAGCCTTCCTCCCTGTGCGTCTCACCGCCTTGAGAACTTTCCGTCGATCCACGTATCCGGTGACCGTCACCTTTTGTTTATCCATATCAATGTCCACTGTGTCAACCCCTGATACAATATATGCTGTTTAGAGCTGTTACAGATCACATTCCAACTTACATAATCAATATAACGAAATTCAAGTTACCATCCAACTTGGAAATGGCCTTTCTTATCCTTCTTTCACATCCTTCACAGTCTATGTGGACTGCAAGTTCCACTATCTACTCACAAAAATTGAATGGAGAAGAGAAGCAGAAAAAGGTTAGATTAAGGTGATTTTTTTCAATAAAATGCTTAGTGTTATGGGTGATGGACTACTTACAGACAAGGCATTAGGCACTGTTCTTCGTCCCAAGCGCCAAAACATTGGGCTATGTGGGCTTGGAAAGCTTGACTGGTTGTATCTTATATAGAAGCAGAAGAAGAAGATTGGACAGCACGGAATGGGAAAAGTGTGAATACGATTTGCCTTTTCACCCCTGAATTTGTGTATAGCTCCTTAGCCAGAAAGTAACCCTTTTTTTCTTGCTGCGAAAGAAGATCCAATCAAGGGCCCCTTTTATCTTGAACAGAGTGGCCAACAAGCTTCAATTTAGACATGAAAATACTGCGAAACTGCACCAAGGACTTGGACGTTTTCTTTACTTGTCTATACCTTAGGCTTATACATTATATTATACATAAAGACCAAGAAGTGTCAATGAGAATAAGGAGCACTCAACTCAATATGGGCTCTCTCATATTTGAAAAATGGAACTACTCTTTAGCTTTTACATGGCCCCAATGGCAGTGATTCGTAATTTCTCAGTATGAGAATTGGATGGCTAGCTTCAATGTTGTATAAGGATCCCTCGTCAAATCTTTAGTGATAAGACAATTATAATGTCCTCTATGTGAACCCCGTAGAGAGGCGTATATATATTTTGAAGATTAATTGGGTGAGACGTCTAGATACTTCATAAAAAAACAATTATAATGTCATGATAAAATACAAAAAATATTTTTAAGTATTTTGAATATTATAGTCCACCACAAAGGTCCAAATATCGGCCGATACATATCATATCGGCCGATATATATCGGTTTTTTTAAACCGAGTAATATCGGCCGATACGATAAGTATCGGCCGTACATACCGAATATCGGCCGATATGGCCGATATTCGGTCAGAAATATATGTCACAATATCGGCCGATATTCATAAATATCGGTTTTTAAATTTTTTTTTTTTTAAAACACCGATACGGGTTTTCGCGGTTTTTACACGGTTTTTTGCGGTTTTTCGCGGTTTTCCACGGTTTTTCAGGGTTTACGGTTCTCAAGGGTGTTCACGGTTTTTTACGGTTTTTGCGGTTTTCCGCGGTTCAGGGTTTACGGTTCTCAGGGTGTTCACGGTTTTTTGCGATTTTGTCACGGTTCATCACTGTTCATCACGGTTTTTTGCGGTTTTTTCACGGTTCCGATATCGGAGGAGAGAGAAAATGCCGATATCGATATGAGAGATAAATTTATCAGCCGAAATATCGCTCGTATCGCATATCGGCCGATATTTACATATCGGCCGATATATCAGCCGAGCCGATTTTTTAACCCCTGGTCCACCATCTTACCCCATCATCACTCAAATTGTCAAAATGGGTTAAGTAAGGTGGAATTTGGAGCATGTCAAAATTTAGGTGCCCTACTGGGCTATAGTAACATGAGCCTAGTAGAGTCAGACTTTTATATAACTTAGGCCTAATAATTGAGGTTCCATTTCATTATTTTCCTGATTATGTATTGGTGGTAGAGGAGTTCCCTCCTTTCATGGAAATTGTCTTCTGATTTATATTTTGGCCCCTTCCTCTTTCTTACGCGTTTGTGTAATTTCCTTGGCAAGTTGGGAGGGTGGATTGGCAGTTTTGAAGGGAATAATAAGAAGAAAGCAACATTTGAATTGGTTGGAGTCAAATGCAATTTAGAGTGGTAATCACACGAAACATCAGTGGCGTTGAGTAGAAGCTAGTAATGTTGATGGAGCTTTCAAAAATAAAAAATAAAAAATATTTCTAAATTGATGGCTCTGGGTGGTTTTTTTTTTTTAACTCCACTCGAATTGAAATCATTGACATGGGTCGATTTGGGCCGATTTCAACTCGGAACAGGATGAACTACAATATTTTTACATTATTTTAAGAAATCATCGACTTAAAAGGTGTCGACGGGTAAAATAAGGTTTAACGTGTACTTAGAGGGTCATACAAAAACAGATTTTTGAACCTGAGATTTTAAGCCAAATCACATGTCTCGATATGAGAAACCTGAGAAAAGTCTCTCTCAAATCTCTCGGTCACTTTTAAGAAAAAGAAGACACTAATCTCAACGGGATAAATTGATTGAGCCAATTTCATTGAGGAAATTAGGTGTTATTCGAAAATTAATTTGAACGAAGAATTGAAAGTTCGAATGTGGAATTTTAATGCACTTAATTAATGAAAATAAATGTATTAAAATCTTTAAAACGCATGCAATCTCTAATCCGACTTGAATTCTGATTAAATTTGAAGTACTTTCTAATGAAATAATTTAAATTGCTGAATTTAATTTTAATTAGATAATAGAAAAATGCAACAATTGAAATTTAAATTCAAAATACAATCAAAATAATTCCAAGTAGTCTAATTAAAATTAACTCAACACAATAACAAAATTAATTTCAAAAGAAAATTAAAACTGACTAGACTGAGGAGATTCAAAAGGCTCTAAGCTTTAATAAATTTCAATCAATATTCTAATTACAAATATTTGGCCAAAAATATTTAATTTACAGGGCCTTATTCTGAATTTAAAAGGAAATAAAAATAAATACTAAATTCAGTCTCTGAGTCGGAACCCAGTTGACTCTGATTTCCCCCTTTGGGCTGCATTTGGATGGGGGGTAAATTTTGGAGGGGTTATCCCAGCTACCCCGGTAATGAGGGTTACCCCCCATTACCCCCATCCAAACACTTTGGTCTTTTTCTCTGTTTCTCATCTCGGGCGCACGCTGCCCTTCTCGGTTTTTATTCTCATTCTGTTTTCCCATTCTTTCTTATTTCGTTCTCCTTTCTTTCGGTATCTTCTTTTCTTTTCTTTTATTCTTTCCGCCCACTCTACTCGTTTGCTCTCTGTCAGGCACAGCAGTGCCGTTCATTGAGCTCTTCTCTGGCTGCATTTAGTAAGCCTTCTCTCGCTGACTCTGTTTTTTTGCTTTCACTTTCTTTTCTTTTTTCTATTTTTTCTCTGTCGTCCTCATCTTCTTTTGTGCGCACGATCTCTCTCTGCTAGCCTGGGTTTTCTCTCGATTTTCTTCCTTTTATTTTTATTTCTCCATTTTGATCGGATTTCTCGGGCTGGGAACACTCGATCTTTTCCATTCTCAGGCTTCTTTCTGTTTTTACCATAGCATTGGCAGCTGCGTCCCCTGCATTTCTTCACGGTGAACGGTCGAGCTTGGACTGTGTGGGACCCACACGTGCCTCACCTGTCCATTGAAGTTGAGTTTGTAGTGGGACCCACACAGTGCTGACGTGGATGTTGATGTCAATTCAAGGAGACCACAACCGTGATGACATGGAGTTCAAAGTAGGCCCTCTCTTCCTCGTATCTCTTGGAGATCACGGCCTTCCCGTTCGCTTAGGGGATCACCTCAGCCCATATGAGGTAGTATGAGATCTGTCTCTCATAACACTTGTTACGACCTAGGCTTCCAGCCCAAAAGACTAGCTTGTTAGGTAAAATCAGAGGTATAAATCTTGGCCGATACACATCAAGATTTTTTAAAAAAAAATAGGAGAGAGAGATATAACAGTCTAGACGCCGATATCTCGGTAAACCCAATTTTCTATCCCTGGATAGAATGACCCAAATCCTTTATACATTCTTAAATCTACCTCTACACTTCCAATATAGGACTCATTTGCAGCCCCAACAAATTTCTCAATTTTTACTAATTGAATTTCGATCAAATTTGTTGAACCCAATGCCTGAGTCAAAAAGGCTTAATTGGATTACATTACAAAGACATTTTTTAGTTTCAATAAAAAGACTACTCTTCAAATGGATTTGGATTTACACTTCATATGGTTCAATGTGTTGTATATATACATGGCAATGATAGCCATAGTAAGGTAGAGTCAAGTCTTCGATCCTCACATTATAAATGAATTTGGGTTGGATCAACTCATTTAATAAATATGTCTAAAATTTTAAACTCATACCCTTTTTAAAATGGCTAAGTTCAAATTGATTTCATGGATTGAGTTAGATTTTTCCAAGTTTACATGATTAGCCTAAACCTAATCACAAAAGTGATCCTTTCTCCTTGATTTTCTTTTTTTTTTTTAAATATAATCTAAATTCTCTTATTGTACGATGCTTATATGAGAATATACACATTCATTACTTGATCATTCTCTATTTTCCTCCATCAAGGAGGTGACTTCATTGTGCTTATGTTGATGATCATAATTTTTTGCAACAATTCTAATAAGATTACTTTATCATTTGAAGGTTAAACATGAAAAATTTAATCAAAAATATATTCTTATCGTGATCGATTGACAAATATGTCCATTAGAATGGTTTATTTTTTAGACGTATCAAAACATTGTTCATAAGTTATCAGTGATATCAAACCTTATTAACTTGAGAGAAAATGATGAAAAATCAAAAGTAAAAGAAGGCTTTCTGATCCTTATCAAATACAAAGTTGATTGATTTTTTTTAATAAATGAAGGGTTCCTAACACAGCTAATAAGAACTCGTTTTCTAAAAGTTGTGGATTCAAGTTCCATTGCCGTCAAATGAACAGTCAGCCCGTGGAAAGCAATGTGTGAAATTCAAATATAAATGTCAATTCGAGATTGTTGAGATAAATAACTTGAAGATGATGATGATTCATTTTTCTTCTCTTTTTCTTTTCTTTCAAGGGCTTCTTATATGAAAAGTTAAACTTTTTTCGTGTCTCTGCAAGAATGGACCATTAAAATGAGCAAATGTGATTTAATTAATTCAAGCTACATATACATTTATGATTTTATATAGTCCATCTCTCTCTCTCAGTTGGTTGTTGTCGCTGTTACTAGTGAAAATGAAAGAAAATAAATAATAGTGATCCTCCTCAAAATAGTGCCAAATGACAAGTTTACTTCATTAGTGGCAAAATTTTACATGCTTAGTCATATGAAACAAGAACAAATCAGTCTTCCAACTTGGTTTAAAGTAGCTTCCTTGACAAGAACCTCTGGTACAATTGGTCAAGGCTTAGTCTAGAGGTTGTAGGTTCAAGTGTCATGAGCGCCAAATGGGAATTCAGTCCATAAAAATAATTTATCAAATTTAAATATGAAGGTCTAACTTTAAATTAATGAGATGAATGATTTAGATAATACTATGAACGGTGGCTAATAATTGTTTCAATTGAAGGCCCTCGTATAATGTTAGGGGAAGGGGACTGGCGTTTGCTCTGATAGAAAGAATGTGTAGAAAGCAAAACAGTGCATCAATTTTCTTATTTGAATATGATGATTACCCATTTCATAATGGCATCCAATTTAATTATCCCTAATCAATGCATTTGTTATCCACTGCAACTTCTGCACTGCTAGAAAACCATAGCTTCTCAAAATCCTAAAAGTGAACTCGATAAAACAGAGGATGGTGTATTCATCACATTCCAATGTTTCAATACACTCCCAAAAGACCTTTTTTTTTCCTTTCTCTAGCTTTAGCCAACATCCCACATGGGAATCTAATTGTTCACTCTTCCTTAAGCAAATGATTACTCTAAATTGCCAAGAAAAGTCGAGTTACTGCAACACTCTTCCCATCCCATAAGAACCAAAAAGCAACATTCAATCGTACAGCAAGGAATAACAAGCAACAAAAACCAAACCTTGTTTCTCAGGGTATCCATATGGGTTTGTGTTGAAGACTTGCTCGATGCTATAAATCCAGACCAACCGTCGATTAACTTGAATTTTACAGAAACCTCTCTAGAAGCAAACGGTCAGGTTACCACCAGTCAAGTGTAATGGCAAAGCCTCAAATAGTCCCTGCTAGTAAGAATGTAGAGCCACAGCACGTAGAAATGAAGGTGCCTCTCTATTCTTACGGCTGCGAGAAGAAGGTTAAGAAGGCATTAAGGCATCTCAAAGGTCTTCTTCCTCCCAAATGTCCCTCATTTTGTCTTCAGTTACTTTTGCCTGTGATTTTACAGAAATTACAATTTGTAGTTTTCTACTGATTTTTTAAGCATTTTTTTTAACTGATTATTAGTAAGAATAGTTTTGATCTCAAGTAATTACTCGCTGAATTTGGTTTTATTATTAACTTGGGCATCATCAAATTATAATTCAAAATAGAGCTCACAATTACTTGGAATGTTTTTCATCTTCCAACTTTTGAACTTTTTGAAGCCTGCGACAATCTTCCATTATGTAGGCTTTGAACAAGAACATGTTTGTCTTGGATCTTAGACTTAAAATTAACTATTTGAAGCCACTTGGGATGTGAATAGATACCCAAGAATTAGAAACCCAAAGAAACCAATACCCCTTTGCAAATACCGGGTCCAGTCTTTAATTCACTGAGCAGAAACATAGAAGCCTCCACGAGTTGTGTTTTAGGTGAAGGAAGAAGAGGAAAAGAGGCTTTGAAAACTTAGTCTGTGGAGAAAAAGAAGAGTATGATAGATTGTAGAGTAACGGATGCTATAGTTTTCAATAGAGTAGAAAAGAGTGAAATACAAAAATTAACTTCAGATGAATGAGATTCGAGGCTATGATGATGAAAACTATATTTACATATGACTTAAATATATATTAAAATTTTAGTAATACCATATACTCAGGCTAGATATTGGTCCAACCAACAGGTTGTGTGGTGTGGATTCCATTCACATCTTGCAATTCACTGACATCATTAGACCCATCAAACTAGCAGATTGTGAACAAGATTGAATTGTTTTACGAACATGATTTTACTGAGATTGAAGAAATGAATGATCGGATGGGTTTTCAGGGATATATTCAGTGAAAGTGGATTACAAGCTTCAGAAGGTAACAGTGTGGGGCATATGCGACAGAGATGATGTACTTGCCATCATCAAGAGAAAGCGAAGGGAAGCCCGGTTCTGGGGCTCTTCAGAGAAAGACCAAGAGGTCCAAAATCCTCAGCCTGAATCCATCTCTTCACCCAAGACATTGAGTTGGATGATATGGAAGAAGAAATCCAATTGAACTGTAACATTACTACATCTCCTCCTAGTACTACTATTTGTGTCATTAGTCCATCTGCCCATGTTACATGTATAGAAATGTCTTAAAAGAAAAAACATCCATGTACATAAAAAAATTATGGATTTCTCAATGGTAGTGATGGTGTCCAACAGCTGAAATTATGGATTTCTCAATGGTGTCATTAGTCCATCTGCCCATGTTACATATTTTGAGCTTATTTAAACTTCAAGTGTGATTAATAACTGGGCTCTGGAGGTCAGGATGAGTGACGATAAGAAAAATACATGAAGAGGAAGTAAATGAAGGTAGAGAAGAGGAGAGACTGATATTAAGATAACAACAACATGTAGACCAGGACAGGGGTCTAAAAAACAGTCATGGCCGATATATCGGTTGTGAAATTTCTCTTATTTATTTTTTATTTTTTTAATTAAAACAACCAGTATTGGCCGATACATATTGTATTGGCCAATATATGAAGGTATAAAAAACCGATATATATGATACGTATCGGCCAATATATATTGACTGATATTTAAATCCCTAATGTAGACAAAAATGAGTCTAAGTTTTCTACTTCCTTGTTACAAAGTAAACGTTAGAAATCAAGAAACTAAAACGAAAATAGAGTAATCATAGAGATGGACAATCAATAGAACGAAATCTCAAGATGACTATCAGTAAATACTCAAAAAAGAAGTTTTTATAATTGATTCTTCATCTTTGTACACAAATCTTGGAACCAGTATGGGATTTTCTGTGGATCAAAATCTTATGTGTGCTTTTAAATGTTGAAATTCATGAATGACTTGTTATGTGTTTGTTAGAGTCCACTCTAAAGATAGTAAGTAGAGGCATTGAGTTGGACCAATCTACTATGAGATAGGATAAAGAGTCAGATTTTTTTACGTTCTATTAGCTCTATACCTTTTACCCTATTGGTTAGGTCTGGGAGAAGGCATCATGTCCTGTATTCAAATTTTAGTGATAACAATCTATCAAAAGATGTCTGTAGAGAAGCATAGTAGTGGTCCTATTGTGAGATGAGTCAACAATGAGGGTCTAGTGGAGTTATAACTTATAGTATAGTGTATGAGAAGGTCACAGATAAATGGGTTAATTATTTTCTTAACCTAGCTCAACTCGAGTCGACGTAAATTTCATTTTGCTTAATCTAAATTGATCAGATAGATGGGTTCGGTTTGCACAATGTTGCAGATGGGCAGGGATCGACCATGAATGGCCCGAGCCCGTCCTATGCCAAACTCAGGCCAACATATTTTAAGCTTTCCCAAGCCCAGTTAGCTTTATGTTTGGGCCGAATTGTAGTCACCTCAAGCATACTTGAATCTTTGATCTTCCAACACTGCCTTCACTTTTTCAAAAGGAACTAATGGAATAATATCTCACAACATGTATTCTGGTTTTTTTCGTTTCACTTGTTTTACTTTCCTCGTTTCAGAATCAATACCCCAATGGGGAAAGGGGTACTCATTCGAATTAATAAATTTTAGGCTGGGTAAGGCCCGTTGGGCTAAAATTTGTAAGCCCAGATCTAATCTGACTCTAAAACTGGTTAGAAAACACACCCTGTAGGCATGCTCACGGGCTCTAATGATTTCAATAAAATAATAATATTTTCTTTTCTTTCTTTTTATTATGAAAGCATTATTTTCTTTTGATGGTAAATTCTTTTCTTCCTTTTTTTTTTTTCTGTTGTTGAAATTTGAATGTTGTATTTTCAACCATTTGAAGAACAGTATTTATCTCATATAATATCATTTTATTATAATAATTTGATTATTTATGATTTTAATAAATATTTATCTTAGTTCCAACTCTTTCTTTGTTCTAATTCAGAAACAGAATTCACCAAAGAAGCATTTTATTATAATAAAATTTGATTATTTCATGATTTTAATAAATATTTATCTTAAATTCCAGCTCTTTCTTTATTCCGATTCGAAAAAATAGCTGAGTACATCCACCAAAAAATAGTATACATAAGGAAAAAATCCACCCTTTACCATTTAAAATTTGATTATTTTACTATTTTAGTAATTATTCATCTGAGTTTCAATTCTTTCTTATATTTTGACCCAGGAAAAAACTGAGTTCACATGCTAAAAAATGGTGCATGTAGTTAAAATTTTGAGAGCTTAAAATATATAAATTGAGTATTCCAGTTAAGATGATTTTATGCACCTCATATTTAACCAAAGCTTTTTCTTATCGAAGTAATTTTTATCAGTCTCATAAATTTATAAAAGTATTTTTTAATTAAAAAATGATAATTAAAAGTTCAAGAGTTTAAAAGACATACTTGATTGATCAAATTAAAGTGATCTTTGATAGACTGAATATTTAAAGTTTAAAACAAATATCTTTATAAATAAGACAATTTTTGTGAGCGCCAAATATTTCTCAAGGCCTAAAAATTAGAGGTTAAAAACTTTTCAATCAACATTTTTTAAACTAATACATTTTTAAATGTTGTAAAAAATAATGAAAATAAAAAAATTAAAAATATAATATAATTTGCTTAATGAAAATAATTTCATTAAGCACCTATACAAATATATATTCTAATAAGATAATTTTAAACTTCACACTTTTTCAAAAAAATAAAAAATTGAATTTGAGATAACAAAGTAATAAAATGTTTGTGTCTCATCTTGCAAGAATAACGTTTTGCATGTGTATATCAAGTGTTTGGTGCATGTGAGGATGAAAAAGGTCCTTCACAATTATTTTTTTGAAATTATTATTTTTGAATTAATCTCTATTTATAAAGACTTGTGGTCTTTCATAATTCTATATAAATAGAGATTAATTCAATCCAAAAGTGCCTAATAAAAGGTTAAGCATAAACCCACGGTCCAAAGAGAGTACCAAGTATGTTGTACATACTTCATTTTCCAAAATACTTCTGAAATTAGGGCTATTAGTGGATGAAGAGAAGTGATAAGACTTCGCCAAAATTAAACTAAATTTCAACTGAAAAATTAAATTCTAAATACTTGATATTAGATGTCGAAACTCACAATGCATTCTTGCTTTTTTTTTTTTCCTAATAGCTTGGTGATTTCTATGACTTAAATCAAATGATTAGAATTTGATGTTTAACTGAAATTTGGTCAATATATCGAACTTGAAATGACCTTTCAGTGTCACTTAAATATTTTTATTTAAAAATTTATGAATATTTAAAAAAAAAAAACAAAAATACAACTTATATATGCTTTACTTAGTACTATTTAAACCACTTATCTTCGGGGGAAATGATTTGTGCACCCCCTATTTTTACCCAAAGTGCACTCCTTATAAGTGAAATACCAGTTTTGCCCTCAACTTTTCTTTCCTTCTTCAGTAAAGCACTCCCATTTTTATCCAAAAATGACATTTGACTCATAGGGAGTGCACCTTGGGTAAAAATGAGGGGTGCACAAATCATTTCCCATCTTAGAGAGAACTTCAAATGAGAGAGTTTCTCCTCACTCATCTTAAGGTGATTTCTCCTACTTTTAAGTTTCTCCATCCAAACACAGTCTAGGACACATTTGGACGAGGAGAAAGTAGGGGAATACATGGGGATTCAAAGAATCCTTTTTCCTGTTTGATATTTTCTGACAGGAGAAATATGGGGCCTACTTTTCCCTCTTAAGCCCTGCTCTGTTTCACGTTAGAAAGGTTAAAAAAAAGAGACAGAATCCTTCCATGCTCCTTTCTTCTCTTCTTTTCTCCTCATACCTTCTTCACCCTAAACTTACCAAGTCACATACAAAGAAATCAGTAAAGAAGAGAACCAAACTAAGAAAAATAGGATTTTTTCATTGTTTCATGAATTAATTCAATTCAAAAGTGCCTTATAAAAGGTTATATATAAACTGACCTAAATCGGATATAAGGCATTTTCAGAACTAATTTAGAAGTGTCCCAAGGATCCTAAGGAATAGCATTATTTTAAATTTTCTTCCACCTCTTGTCTAAATACGTTTGAACGTAAATCATAAATTTTGAGATATCCTACTCTACACATAGATATGTAAAATTGTATGTCCATCAACAGTTTCATAACAAGAGTGTTAAAAGAGGAATAATTTTAAAAAGATGCAACTCTATCTTAAGTGGACTTCTATTTTAATCTATTCTAACATCTCTCATCAAACTCAAATAAAATATTATTAGAATTTGAACTTTACTGAATTGAAAATTTCAATGGTCAAATGATGGAAATTGGTGGACAGAAGCAGTACAAAGGATGTGGTGGTAAAGCTGATGATAGGATGAAACAACAGAGAAGCAAAATATGACAAAGATCATGACTCTTTAAGTGTATTGAGGCCGACAAATCCTAAACAATCTGATAGTTTGAACTATATTTAAAGTGTTGAGGCTGTTGTGAACGAGTTTCATTTTAAAAGTACAGAGGGAGGTCTAAGAGTTTATAAAGAACTTAAGTCTAGTTTTTTAGACTGGAAGTCAAAATCCTAACATAAAGTATATGGACAAAAAATCTATTGAGAGCAGCAATAATATAGTGAGATGACTGAAAGAATGATAGAAAAAAATGGAGATAGTCCATCCATACAAATCATGGAGAGAACATAGATGGCATAAAACATATGACGTTCAAAGATCATGATAGTAATACGAGCCCATGATAGTAAATTAATAATAATGAGGAAGTCACTCTTCATCCTGAAAGAAAACAAACCTAGTTATATCATACTAAGAGAGATAATTTTATAAAATGGTGATCAGATGTTCAATCAAAATAGACAAAAAAATAATTTAAGTAAACTCAAACTCTAATAGAAATTAATATAATTTTAAGTTTGACTTCTATCTTAATTCAACTTCTGTTTTAAAACTAAAACTCTATTTATTACACTATAAAACAATATTCAGGTGACACAAATATCATCGACCACCAAAGAAGACGGTGGCAATAATATTAAAGTGTTCAAATAATAGTATTTTATGAGTATTTCAATTGATCTAAACTTTAAAAATTAAACTAAAAATGTTAAATTTGAGTCCTTTTTATTTGATACATGGGACTTATAAATAATTTTATATCTCACGTTAAATAGAGTGTATTTTAACTGGTTGCCTTCCGTCTCAGGAAATGAGAGGTTATGGATTCGAGCCCTCATACATTAACCTTGGTGTGCCCTAGGGATAGTGGGCTCACCTAAAGTTTTACGCCAGATATACCACACTTTCTGCATGTAAATTTAAAATATATATATATATATATAAAAACTGCATACAGCACAAGCAACATCATGCCCAGTCCCAACAAGTGCAACATCAACAGCAACAAGACAGGGGCAGCAGAGACAAGAATATTAATAATAAAGTGTATTGCATGCAATTCTATTCACCTAATCACTGTAACGTCAATATCCATACAACGACAGCACGCGTCGTCCCTTCTATTATGAATTACAATAATACAACACATCTTTCATAGTCCACATACCATCAAACTCACAAAAGCAAAGCAGACAAGCATCTCCTCTCCATTTTCTAATCTCCAACAGGCCACCCAGAAGACCCAGAAGACCAACACCATACAACCATCCTTCTAAATTTTTTTTTATCCACATTTACATGACAGAGCAAGCATTGACATTGTCATCATTGAACATGTTGCTGACCTTGTCATCCCCTCTATGGCTCACATGAATCTGACCATGCCTGTCTCCGTTGTATCCATGCCTCCAGTAGTTGTAGCTCTGTCTGTAATCGTTCTCGTCTTTGAAGTAGTTTGAAGCTGAAGTGAAGTAGAGAGGTATGTCTGGATTTGGCCAGAATTCTGCCTTCTTCCCGCTCCTCCTCACCGCCTTCAGCACCTTGTTGCGATCCACGTACCCTGTCACCGTTACCTTCTCCAATGGGAGGTTCACCTCCACTGAATCAATCCCTGTCGTTGTGCCACGTGTCCATTTTTTTTATCATATCAATATAGGCTAAATCTAAATATAAACCTAAACAAAGCTGCCATCTACCAGTGAAGGCTGATGAAACCGTCAATGAAAGTTACTTTTTCATGCATGAATAAGGTAAAAATTATGAATACCTGTTTAAAAGTTTGACTTCTATAAAGTTCACTTTAAAGTTAAAACCCATGCATGAGAGTAGATTCACTCTCTAATTAATAGTTCTTCTTTAATTATTTCAATATTTAACTTTTGAATATATAAATAAGTGATTCAATAATGATTTTGCAAAAGTTGAGAATATAATATATATATATATATATATATATATATATATATATATATATATATATATATATATATATATATATATATATATATATGATAGATGATATTAACAGTAACAGTGGTCATAAGATAAAAAAGTTTTTTTTATCTTAATTGATTTTCATATAAATGTAAATTTACAGAAAAAAATAATATTTTGTAAATTTCGATCCAACAAATAATCAGATAGACATTAATTATAGTTAAATAAAATTTAAAAATTGAATTAATATACAATATGAGAATTGATTATTACTTGAATCAATTCAAGGGTAAATTAATTACGAATATTGATGCACGTACCTCTGAGCTTGTGTACAGCGTTCCTGACGACCCTCTCACAGCCGGCACAGCACATTCTTACTTTGAGCTCAACCGTCTGAAAATATTACGGTGCATCATAAAAATTAGTTCATAACCATCATTTTCATATTTTTTTTTTTCACTTTTTTAACAATCTCTTCTTCACTTGGGAAAAAATTCCGGATAAAATTTTTTGGGTGAAGAAGCTTTTAGGATTTAGATAGAAGGTTCGGGAAATAAGGATGCCCTTTTTCCCCTCTTTTTAGTATCTTCTTCTTGTTTCTTGTCTACCTTTTACTGTATAGGTTCTTGAAGTTTGAATGAGTCTCTGCAGTTAAAAAGAAGTTACTGCTAAAAGAAAATACATTTAAAGAGAGACCTATGCATTTTGCGAATGTGTTTATCTTGTTAGAGTCTTTAGTGTTTCGTTTCTTTTTCAATTTTTAGTGTTTGTGGTTTATCTTTATATATTTGCATTTCTTTGTCTCTTTATGTATTAAATAAACAATTTACAGAGACCATCACAATTAAAACAAAGAGAGGAAGGGTTATATTTTCTCTAGCATTTTATGGATTGTAGAAGTTTTCACAATATAGACTCTCTAAAAGTCAACATGGTGCCCAGCTATTAACACATCTCTCTCTCTCTCCAATGTATTAAGTTAAAAAAATGGAAAACAAGTAGTCCAATGTTCTCTCAAGTGTTGTAGCTCAAATCGTTGCCTCCCTCATGGGGTTTTTCTCTGGGTATGCTATGGTTTCTCACACATGAATTCAAAAAAAAAAAAAAAAACGAAGGAAAACAATAAAATAAATGACCAAGAGATGAAAGCGAACCTGCAAGGATAGAGGCCTGCCTTTGGGCATGTTGTTGTTTTGATGGCGAAAGGAGTAGAAATCGATGGCAGAAAACAAGTAGTCCAATGTTCTCTCAAGTGTTGTGGCCATTTTTAATGTGGGTGGGTTTACAATTTAAAGAGAAGTAGTGGACGAAGAGATGACGAGTTTAGAAGATATTCCTCAAGGCATCGCTTCCTTTGAGAGTTGGAGTTATAATCTCTGTGAAATATTCCATATTCCAAGTACTCATTTGGGATTGGCAGTTTCCTCGTGCATCTGAATAATTAAGCCCTAAGTTAGGGAATGGTATCTAAAACCCAATCCTGTTCTAATATTTGAAATGTGGGCCAAGCCAAGATGGGCTGATCCACATGGGAATATAAATTATCATAGAAAAGAAGTTTACAAAGAAAAGATGTGTTGATGCAAAGGAGGAAAATATTCCGAAAAATCTCCTTTCTCTTACGCTTCTTTGACAAAACACTGCACATGCACCTAATCTCATTCTACCAAGTAGCAAAGTTATTCCCATGACACGACCAGTGAGGCTTTTATACTAATTTCTATAGTTTTTATTACAAAGCAGAACCTTTGGATTCCTTCTACTTAAAATCTCAGTCACTAGGGTTTTGGATGCTTTTATAAGTACCTGTGGAGTACAACCCATCACTAGACTTTGGCATCTGTACCCGCCAGTCTCCACTTCAACCCTTTGGATGGTCACAAGGGCTGCCCACAGACCAGCCAAGAACATTTGATAATAAACATTAGGCATGTGTATTTTTTATTATTATTTTTGGAGACAGAGGAAAGGCCAAAACTAGATTTTTGGTCATGGATTAAAGCAATAGACAAAGGTCATCATGATATGTGTGTTCTTCTTGAAATTAAGAATGATAGGTTAAGGTGCTTGACCATCTTCTCGGCTAATCTGCTGGATCAGCTTGAATTTCTCTACCCTCTGGATTTTACGTTCTTTTAATTATTTTAAAAATTAAATTATTGTTATTGTTGGATTTTTCTACCCTTTGGATTTCAAGTGAGTTCTTTCATGTATTTTGAAATTTGGAATAATGATCTTGTTCATGGTACATGCAGTGCACTCTGAAAAGTTTGTATTGGCACTCATCGAATCGTCTAATCAAGGTCCCCCACCCTGCAAAGAAATGATATGATACATGACTAAAATCTAAGATAACCAGACGCATCATTAACACAAATATCGAAGTGCTTTAGATTAAGAAACAATTATACAACAAAGAATCCTCTTCTGTGCTCCCCGCTCCTTGATAAATTCGAGCCACTTGTACGAACTTATCCTCCTGCTCATTAACATCCTATTTTAGTAAACTGGGTTTAAAATTCGTTATCGACTGATATCTCTTTATCAACCGATATTTTTCTTTCTTAATTTTTTTCCCTTCTTTTAAAAAAAATATTAATATCGACTCCTGCCGGTGAGAATAAAGGCCACCATTAAACATATCTTAGAGAACATACACTACTAGATATCACTTTCATCACTCGACTTTTCAAATCAATCATATGTTTTGCATTATAATTAAGCCAACAACAAACTCCATCTTCGTTAAATAAATTTTTCAATTTTAAGAGTGTGTGCAAATTTTTCAATCCACACACACCAATTAAATCTACAGAGAGTGACATGTTAGGATTGATTGTGAATTGAACTTAAGACCTCACTTTATGAAACATGCATCTTGACCGTCAAGCTAACTCCTTAAAACTAATTTATCATATTTGGAATTCTTTCTCATTCAGCCAGTTTTTTCTTCCACGTTTATTAGACGGATATTTAAAATAATATCCCTCAATATTTCAATTTCAACCGATATTTGTTATGGAGCACACACGACAGCTACAATATGTAAGTAGCATTAGTGTTCCTTCTTGCAGACACCACCAGACCAAGGAGGGTCCTGCTGGGTCTGATTCTCCCTTTGAGGCCCCAAACCCTGGTTAGATAGTTATGTTGAGAACTTTTAATAAGCTCTAATATTCTAGAACACACACAAGTGAGACTAATGAATTAGAATAATAGTTGATTAGACACTGAAGACAAAAAAAAAAGGCTAATGCTTAACCTTTTCCGAGAATGTTTTCTTGTCTTATTATCTCTTCTGTTTGTGTTCCTCCCTCTCTCCCCCTCTATTGCAGTTAGTCGCCTTTCTCTCATGTAAAAATATTGGTGAAAAGAGAATCGCCATACATAGCCTACAAAATAGGCTCTAGAAACTTGGGTTCCTGCCTTTGAAAAACATGAGGCGTATGAGATGCCTTCCAGTGTTCACATTATCAAATGGGGAATATTAGCCTGCCTTATATGGATTTTATCATTCTAGAGAATAAAAACTTCTTAAAAAAAAAACATAATGAACTCTTCCACTTGGGAGTGCAAAATTATGCTGTTGGAATATTTTGCAGGTTCCATTGAGATCTCAGTCGAAATTTTTCTCTCTCTTCAAATTTTCTTTTTTTAGAAATATTGGTGACCCTATTTTTGAAAAAAAATCATTTAAAAAAAAAAAAAGGCTGCTTTTTTTAAAAAAGAAAAGAAATATATATATATATATATATCGGCCGGGCCCACAACCAATATTCTTTTTTTTAGAAAAAAAAAGGAAGAAATCGGCTGAATTTTTTCATATCGGCCTAGATTTATATCCGTGAGATAAATATATCGAAAATGTCAATGTTTTGAAAACAAGCCCAATTAAAAATTATACTGATTAGATTAATTAAGATATATTTTATGTTCTTCAAGATTTGATCATTCTAGATTATTTTTATTCTACTTTTGAAAAAAGTTTTAATTAAAAGTAAAATCAGTTTTCAATGAGATTAAATTAGATAAAGATGTTGTTAGGAGGGAATATAGTCACATACAGGTGTAAGGGAATTAGAAGAATTTGTGGGATCCAAGTGTGTAAGTATTATTCTACACTCTTATGATCGAGGAATCATTTTACTTCACTAATAAATTATTTTTAAAACATTTAACTAATTGAGTGATGCCTAAGAGATTTTTCTAGATAGTGTTTGTGGGAACTTATCCACTTGATTGATTCATTCCCATGTAGTTTTGCTTTAATTATGTATTTGGATTGGGCTTCGTGGATAAAAATCCAGTGTGAAATACGTCACACCAGTTTTATGTGCAGACCAATCCGGACTTGACACCTCGCAAATGGAAGAAAGGGCAGCTTCCTTAGAGAAAATTTAGAATCCGACACAAGAGATAGAGGCTTTAAGTTCGATCCAAGCTTAATTTATTTTTTATTAAATTTTTTCAATATGTAAATTGAGAGATTTATACATGTTTCAATAATTAGTCGGATATGATATCTAGACAATTTAGTTACAAAATAAAAAATTAAAACATTAAAAAATCCAGAAAATACGAATACTCTCACGTTAGCTCGAGAAATCCAGTTGTGCTTTTTTTTTTTTTTTTCTCGTCTTCTTGCCGTGGGAAGAAGGGAGTAAAGAAAAAATAGAAAAACAGCTTTGTCTATATCCATTTGTTTATACCCTCAATGCCATTTTTCTCTTTCTATTTGTTCTTTTTCTTCTTTTTATTTTCACTTCTTTTATTTTTTATTCTGATTTTCTTATTCTTATTATAGGTGTAGATTGGACTTTTTCGATTTCTTTTGTCTCCATTTCTTGAAGGTTGATACCCTTTAATCTCATCTTTCTGTTATGCTTTTTTTTTTTTCTAACTTTTGTTTTTCATTTTTATTTTTCTGATTTTGTGGATTTTATTACTAGATCTTGAAGGTTTATGTCTTTCAATTCATCTTCCCTTTGTGTTTTGCTTTTGCTTTTTTTTTTTTTCAGTTTTTTTTTCTTTCTTTCATTATCTTGACTTTTGGATTTTTTTTATAACGAGGATAATCTTGAGATATTTATCTAATAGTACTAATCCTTTGAGACCTGCACCGTCTTTGAGATTTTTGAATTCAGTTTCACCCCAGTTCTATCCACCTCCATATAGTGAAAGTATTTTTCCTTTTTTTTTTTTTTACACCTTTCTTCTTAATGCTTTTACAATTATTTCATTTGACCTCTCTTCTAAATCTTCTTCTTCCCACAGCAAGAAGATAAGTGAGAAGGCTTAATCAAAATTTTCAAGTTGAGTGTTCAAGGTTCCTTACTCACACGTATGGAGTGACCAAAGTCCTTTATAAACCTCTAAATCTTCCTCTACACTTCCAATATGGAACTCATTCCCAACATCCCTAACAGTTTTTACCCGAGCTTCTTTGCAAGTCGTTTGTGAGGTGACAAGGTCTGCCGCTATGAGACTTCAAATCTATTCTATGGTACCCCACTGCGAATAAATGGATGTGGCACCACATGTTATGGGTTACTTTGAGTGGAGATTGAATCAGAATCCTAATAATGATCGTTACAGTATTGGATTAACCTTATCTTAGGATTATATATGCTATAATTCTACATTAGTTTATAATAAAACCGAGAGTTCAGGCTTTTCTTGGACCTCTACTTTGGGTTAGTCTGTATCTTTAAATATTAGGCCTGGATCAGCCCAATTTCAAATCAGGCTTCATTTTTATCTATTTTGGGACTTGGCTCGGCCCCTGTAAACCCCAACCCAGATTATATATGTTCTATTTGGTCATGTTGTCCTGGTTCTTGACCAACGGTTCTAATTGTCGCTAAATGCAGCAAATATTTCTATCTAGGCCATCACTTACTTCAAGTGACAGATCTTCGGAAGATAGATGTTAGGAATAAAACGTTGAATGATTTTAATCTGATTGTATACTAAAGTGATCTCTACCTAATTTTACTTGACAATAGATAGGAGGGAAATGGGACCTGAGGGTCACATGAACTTGTTTAAGAATTTAAAAAAAAAAACTCAGGTGAGTCTGTCCGAACTAACTCGACTTGTCGGGATTTGAAGTCGAACAAGTCAGTAAGTTCTGTCAAGTTTTCTCAAGTCAAGGATAAAATTTTGAGTGTGAGTATCAAATTTTTAACTACTGTTCATACCAACCCAGGACTTAATAGAGGAGAAGAAAGGCTCGCTAGTCTGATTTGTTCTATGGTTTTAATCTGATTGTAGATTGAAGTGATCGCCACCTAACAGTTAGGAGGGAAATGGGCCCTGTAGGTCATGTAAATTCAAGTCAACTAGGGATAGTAACGGGCCGGGCTCAAACCCTACCAAGATGAAACCCAATTAACAAGTGCAAAGCCTGAGCCCCAACCCAGGTCTAAACAATGAAAATCAAGCTCGAACCTGATGAATGAACCGATAATCAGTCCGAATATAAGAAAAAGTTTTAACTTTTTTCTTACAAATAATACCAAATCTAAAAGAATCTCTAAATTTATTTTGTACGAAGAACTAAAACTCTGAAGATGCTTCTAACCATACAAGAGCATATGGACATTTATTTATTTCCTTAGAGGCTAGAGTTCAATTTCTTACCTATGTACGAGACCATAAGGTGCAGGGGAAACCAATATGTTAAAGTTGTTTTCATTAAAATAATATTAAAAATAAAAACAGGCTTTATACATATTCTCAACAAGAAAGGAAGAGAGATTTTCAAAATTTAGAAGGCCATCTCCTCTTGGACTCTATTTGGTTCCACCCCTGGTGAGACAGAATAATTGTCGATCATTTTTAAGATATATATTTTCAATTATTCACTTAAATTTAGAAGCCGCATTCCAGTTGAGACAGACATTGAACTTTCTTGGTGTGAGACTCTGAGTATTTGATAAAAATATTGAATGGCGTTAGATGAACAGTCATTTATAAAAATAATTTATCAAATTCAAGGCCAGCCATATAGACACCCAGATTTTCTTTCTCTATGCACCCGTTCTAAAAATTTTAGAGTGAAATTACCCTTTTGCCCTTCCACTTAAAAGTGCCGCATCCACTGAACGAAACCTTGGATATTTTCATTCGGAGGATGCATCGACCGAATGGCTTGATGAGAGGGGAAAAAAATGGGTCAAAGGGCCCCACCATTGACCGAAAACCAAGGTTTTCCTTAGGCGTAGATAGGTGGGTCAGGGGCGACCATGGAGGTGTCGATCCTAGGTGCAGAAGTGCAAGATCCACTTGGATCTAAGAGAAAAACCCACAAAATTGGGTTTCAATCGCCCCAAGCAGCAACGGAAGAAACTGGCCAGAAGAGGGTCCCATACGAGTCAGATCAGAGATCTGATGGTAGAGATGGATAGACCATCAAACAACATAAGGGGTATGGTGGGTCCCACAGGTAGAAACTTTCTCGATCAACTGATCTAAGGCCGAGAAGAAGATCCGGTGACAAAAGGGCAAAAGAGTAATTTCACCTTAAATTTTGAAAATGGGTGTTTGGAGAAAGAAAATCTGGATGTGGCTGGCCAAATTCAAATATAGATACTAACTTGGTGAAGATGATGATGAAATACCATTGTGACATGTGATTGCTATCTATTCAATTTCCAATTTCCAAAATGAAAGCCGTATTGGGTTTGGCTACTTCATCTGCACAATTTTCTTTTGGACTCTCTCATAGTACTCATCAATCAATCATCATTGCTGCAGCCGTGTTTTTCTTTTAGTCTTTTCTACAATACAGAATTAGGACTCTGAATAAGTGGGCAGTTGAAACTTTGGGCCTCCACTAGTTTCCAAGTCAAAACTCAGAGATGGACAGATGGTACATGTTCCAACTTCCTAATCCACAATGGAGAATGGAGTGTAGCACATCAAAATCACCACCACGAATTAAAGAGTGGATTCAATCAGTGTAAACTTATCTTCGTCGGTAGTCAGTACTAAACAATTACATGCTAATTACATGCTTTCTTTAAAACAAGTTTATATATTTTACACTTAAATAAAAGACTAATAAATTAAAACTGAAGATAAAGATATAAAAATATACTCTCTCTGTCTCAAATTAGTTGTTGTATATGGATTTTGAAATTATCTCAAAATAGTTGTCTCATTTATATTGAAGTAATATAAAATGTGTTGAAAATGAATGAGATCACATGGAGTGTTAGTCTATATAGAGAGTTTCTTAAAAAATACAAATATTTCAAATGAGACAATTAAAATGGAACGGAGAGAGTATAATTTTAACGTTAAGTATAACATCTCTTGAAACAAAAATCAATTTTATTAAATGTCTGAGTTCTTCTGCAACCAATTTTTGCCCTAGACCGATTGTACTTAGATCACATAAATAAAGAATAAGAATAGATAGATTCACAAAACCTAATATGATATGGTCGAACCAATAAACTTTATCACTATGATACAACAGTACCATATTAGAATTTTCTCAAAATAACTGGTGATATGATATCACTTTAATAGTAAGAATAACTTCAAATATTAAACTTCAAAAAACATTATTTGGAATATGTAGAGTTCATCTGATGTGGGCATCGAATTGGACAAACCCAACAGCAACCCGATTGTAGGTGAATGGATCCAATTGAACTAGATCAACGAATTTGTTCCTCAAATTCATGATTGCTTGGATCTGTGGAGAGAAGAGGATCCAAATATAACCGTGTTAGAATCCATTTGTATCTAAATATAAGCCCATTTGCATCAATTTAGATCTGAACTCCCACATGCGACTTTTGACTTTTGAGCCTTAGAGCCTAATTATTTCAATCCAGAAGGAAGCCTTCCATCCAAACCGGTTTTGGAAACCGAGTGCAGTACCCGTCTGTCGATAAGCGGGAGTCGATCTAGTTCTGTTGAAAAACAGTAAGAAACTCATGAGGAAACGGCGGAAATCCCGAGTTTTTGCAGATCGAGTGAAGAAAGAAGAAAACCAGTGCCTGAAACGAAGAAATTACAGCAAAGAAAATGGGATTCAGGACCGAGACTCGAGTTCTTTTTTCCTTCTAAAGACAAGCCGAATCGGCCTAGCGAGTCGTGTAGACTCAGCAGACTCATTTAAGACCTTTTTTTTTTTTTCCTTCATTTAAATTCAAAGCTCCATCATCTTCAACTCCCAACTTTTTTAACCTTTAAAGGGCTTTTACACTCAAAAAATATATGTGTTTTTTATGTAAGTGAAAAGATAAATTTTATGTTTATGATAAGGATGTCTAGCAAAATTCGTTAGAAAATATGAGATGTGTAAAATTCTCATTTTACCTCTACCGATATAAGTTTCATCGACTATTTATCTATCGATATGTAAAATATATACATACAGTGTTATTGATACATCGGTATTTGATGATCAATATACTAGTAGAGATAAAATAAAAATTTTACTCTATCTCATATTTCCTAATCGATTTTGCTCCTGTTAGCTTCAACCTTTTAAACACTCCACAATTTCATACACGTCTATCATCTTTTAAGTAATTTGGATATAAATTTTAAGATAAAATCTATATTTCAAAAAGACTCATGAATAAAAGTAAACTATCTTAATTAAATGATAAAATCTATATTTCAAAAAGACTCATAAATAAAATTAACCTGAGTATTAAGCAAATTGTTGTATAAAAATTGAATTGATCGAGTATCAAGACATATTTTAAAAAATTGACAACAATATCGATATTTTAATAGTAGAAACACTTATTTTTTTTCCTTCTATTATCATTATTCATTTATTTCTTTCCAATATAGACCCACCCATAGTAGGAAAAATTCTTTAAAGAAAAAAAAAAAAAAAAACCCTTCCCATTCCACAGTCATCGACAATGTAAAAAGAGAGTGGCCCCGAGCCAGAATTGCTAAATGAGAGGACACGTGGACGTGGAAGGCCCATTTAGGCCTAATAATTGGGCTAAAATAAAGGTACAAAATTTGTCTTTGTCTTTTCTCATTCTACGACCAGTCACGGAGTGGTACCTTCTGTGAATAAGTATAATTTGTATATAAATTTTTAACTTAATGACGAACAGTCCTAAATTTTTAGGAGCAAATTATTTCTTTATTTGAAAATAAATCAGAATTAATTTCAAATCAGACACCCAAAAAATGTAGCAAAAGCAGCTAACAAGCTTGAAATCATTACGTATAGATCTGAACTTTTTTTCTTAAAGATATATACAGATCTGAACTTCTTAACCTATAATTTTTTCATAATAACAAAATAAATGCCATTGCAAGACCAGAACAGGCAATCTAAAGAAGAAATCAAGAGGTGTGGGGAAAAAGGGACAAAAACTTAGAAGGGAAAATTACTAGAATCCATAATGATAATATCTCGCCGATTAAAAAAAAAAAAGAGCTGAAAAAGATACAAAAAGAGTCCTGAATAGAATTAGAGCAATCTACATTCTACAGAAGCAATCAAAAGGACAAGAACATGCTCATATACACCATTCAAACCGTATAACAACCTCAGAAATCGAAAAGAAGAAAAACGAAAATGGAAAATTGAAGAAAAAACCCATCAATCACAATCTCTAAAGGGACTAAGCCCTGGCCTGTTGTAGGCCAGGAGGGGAGGCGAAGGGCAGATTCCTTAGGATGAGAAAGCGCACCCGCCTCGGAAATGGCGCCCCGTGGAAGAGCTGCTCCAACACCCTTGTCAACAACAACGTGTATTCCTCCAAAAGCTCTGCAACGATCGCAACCAAAATCATGGTGGAATGATTGATTGTATGAATCGCAACCTGCTGTACACTGCTTCTCCTGTGTATTCGTCTATGCACCGACTCTCCGTGTATTCGCTATTTCGCTCTCAGTAGCAGTCGAGTTGGACTGAGGAAGAAAGCCCAAACAAGCGCTCTTTAAAATCGAAGAGGATTTGTTTTTGTTTTCTTTGGGGGGCGCGAGAGAAGCGAGTTCCAGTGTGCTCCGTGGGTTTGCACGTGGTTTTCTTAGGATGTGACACGTGTCTTAGCTATCAAAATTACATGCAAGGACAGGGCGGGTAGAGAGAGGAGGGTATTTGTGTCTTTTTCTCTCGACCTTATCTGGATGATACTGAGACGAAATCAATGGGCTATTGTGTTTGGATTTATATGCTGTAATCAGTTCTTTATGGCACTCTACTGGGCCCACTACTAAGTCTTAGATAATGAGATAAACATTGGATGTGTATAAGCTTCTAACAATTAAATATTAATCTTGTTTCATCATTCAAATCCAAACTATTTAATCGCGTAACTTTTACATAGCCTCCTAATTACATGAAATAAAGACATGAAAGAGTATGAATCGATCATTAATCAAGTTTCACTAAAGTAAGAAAAGAGTATTTATTATTAATATTGTTAATTAACAAAAGAAAGAATTGTGTAGATTCATTTATTCTTTAGAATCTCTTAATAAGATAATTACTATTATCATCATCAATATGAAAAGTCCATGTTATTCATCTATGTCAAATTCTTAAAATAGATGTTGTTCATGGGTATTAGACTACGAGTTTATTTTATATTAAATTTAAAGAGTTTAGAGTGCTGGTTAGAATTTTGTATTAGAAAATAGGAGTCTTCAAAAGATCACGCTCTATAAAGTTCCTAAGTATGTATGGATAGGAAGACTTACATATATTTCGAAAATTAGTTGAATGTTCTAAGATATTTAGACACTTTGGTCAAAAAAAAAAATAGTCTATATTAAATAAATAAAAACGGAAATAGAAGGTTGTGGATTTGAACCCTTATGACTTAATCTTAGTGTGCCGTAAAGATAATCAACTCATTTGTAGGAGTTTTACGCTGAATATTCTACAATTTTCCACACATAAAAAAAAAAAAAAGAATGTGACTGTCTGCATTGTTGGCCGTGAATGCATGAAAAGGGTACAAACAATAGGTTCGGTGAGTCAGCTTGTGCAAGTTATGTAACAAAAAGTTGGGTGGAAAAAGAAAATTGCAATTAGTATTTTACAGAAACTGAATTGAGTAGTGTTTTAATATAGTTGGTTTGTTAAACAATTATTATAATTATTTATTTATTTATTTTATTTTTCTCTTTTTCATTCACAATATAGTTTTCGTTATTTAAGATTATAATATCATAATTGTAATATGATTTTTCATTTTTCATATTTTTTAAATTATTTTTAATTATAAGGTTTTACTAAATTAGTATAAAGTTATATTAGCTTCACCATTCACAAAGTACTTTAACTTCAGCCGTTAAACTAAAATAGCTCAATGAACATTTTTTTTTAATCATTAGTTATAGTTATCAAAACCTTATATCTAATTATCTCATCTATTATGTCATTGTCACCAATTATCAAATTTGTTAAATTATTTTAATTATTAATTGTTTATTATTGCTCATATAATTTAAACAATAACAAATACTTACTATGTTCTATTATTTATACAAATAATAATTTTGGTAATGTGACAATTTAATAACACCATAAAAAATATAATTAGTTTAATGAAAAATAAAATTTAAACATGTAGAGAAAGAATATAATATAATTATTGACTATTTAATTTTCAAAGATTATTGTTGTGGCAAATGGGTCCATAGCTCAGTGGTAGAGCATTTGACTGCAGATCAAGAGGTCCACCGGCTCGAACCCGGTTGGGCTCTTTTTGATTGAATCAGTTTTTCCTGCTAAAAAAAATGGTTGTTTTGAATTATATTAAATTTTAGAAAGTAAAAATGATTTAATATTTTTCCAAATTTAAATTATGCAAAAGAAAGTCACTTTTATTCTTTTAATACGTCACAAATGTAGCCCATCTCTACCAATGTTATCAAAATCGAATCGAACTGCGGTCGAACTGCAAAACCGATAAGGCTACGGTTCGATCAGATGGTAAAAACCGTTTTTGGTCAAAACCACGTAAAACCGGTCAGAACCGCGATTTTATGCGGTTTTGAGGATAAAACCATGAACGTTGAACCGCGTCTCACAAATTTTTATTTTTATTTTTTTAATTTTCCTATTTAAAATATAAAAAATGGATATATTTGAAATATAAAGGTTTCTTACCATTTCTATCCATATCTTTTAGCGTTTTGGTATATTACTTAGATTTTGAATATTATTTGTAATATTTATATTAATTTATTTGTAAAAGGTGTATCACTTAATGTTATATGTAATATTTATATTATATTATTCATTGAGAGGCTTTGACCGGCTTTAATAGTCTTTAACTACGGTTGAACCCAAATTGCCTCGAAAACGGTTCGTTAGACGATCCAGTTCTAACAATATTGATCTCTACTATTACAAACTAGTAAATTATGACACAAACATAAGAAAAAAAAAAGTGGAATAGAACTTATACCAGCTAACCTCTTTCTGAGTTTGAGTTATGTTTTGCTCCAAACCTTTAATCTTCTTTCCTATGATTGATGGAAAGGTTATCCGCATGACATAAATGATATATTTTAGTGAATTGATTTACAAAATTGGTGTGAACTTTCGATCATAATTTTTAAATAAACTTAAAAAATAGTTCACATTAGTTCGCTCTAAAAGTAGTTTATGATAGATAATCTCTCATGCACTTATGAAGTCAAGATTTTATTGAATAGAAACCCATAATATAGACTAAAGAAATCTATATAGAATTTAAAAACATAAAAAGAATGAAGACAATAGAAAAACTAAAAAAGTAGAGATTTAGGGAGGCCATATCTCTATTCTAGTGGGATTTAGGGGTTTACTAATCTAGTAACTCATTTTTCGCCAAAATTTAGAATTATTTTATTACTAAATCAATTTAACTAACAATATTAAGACAAAACACATTTAAACCTTTTCATGATTTTAGCTTTAATCTATTTACCACTTTCCATTCTCAAGTTACAAATATACTGATCTTTTCTTTTATTTCTTTACTATTTCGATATACTCTCACCAACTCAAATTCCAATTCCAATTTCAATTTCTTAATAATCTTACTTAAACAGGTTAATCTCGAAGATTATGGTTAGCGCTTTGAGAAAAGCCCAGGTGTGGCCAAGTCTGAGCTCGAAATCTCAGTGATCCAGCTCGTCGGCTGGAGGGGCAAAATGGTAATTTACCGCTTATTATTATTTTTATTATTTTATAAATTATGTTATTATGTGATTATTATTGGTTTATATTATTCTCCTTAGTCAAGGATTCCTATTTCTGATTTTTAAATAATTTTATTTTTGGAAAATAGTATTTAAAACCGCCCGTCAAAACCCCGAAAGGGAGAAATAAATATTTTTAAATGGTTTTTGAAATTAGATAATTTTTTAAACAAGTGTAGTATGTTAGACCATTTTAGTATGGTTTAGTTTATTCTTTCAAACCCCAAAAAAATGAGGATTTCAAATTTTTTTATTTAACACAAATTAAAACACATAAATAGTGTTAAAATGTGATATTTATTTAAATCTATGGTTTTTGTTGAGTTTTAAATCTCCAAATTTTTATGGTGATTAGAGTTTTTAAAACCCAATTTATCTGTCAGGTTGGATTAAAATTTTTGAGCTTTTAAAATCAGGTTTTAAGTTAAAAATCCAGTTTTTATCAAAAGAGGACTTATTTGCAAAACTGAAATTATTGGAGGACTTATCTGCAACCAAACCAACCAAACAGTGGTTTACTGTTTCGGACGTTGCATGCAGTGGCCATCCAGCCACCTTCGATTGATCCATGCTCTCTATAAAATCACCTATATTCAGCTGATCAAACTCCCAAAATTTCTATCTCCCTCTCAGTCTCAACTGCTCTGAATTTTCCCAGCCAATCTCTCCCCTTAGCCTCTGTTTTTCCAAAACTGTAAGCTTAAGAGGAATATTTTCAAAAGTTTGATTTTTTCAACCCAAGAACTCAAGTGAAGGTAACCACTGTGTTTATCTTAAAATTTTAAGTGGTTTAGAATCAAGAAAAACCAAATTTGTCCAAGTTTTAAGTGTGTAAAACCAATTTGAAGTTTAAGAAAAATCATGGGATTTCTTGTACCAGTGTGATTTTGGTGTTAAAATCTAGTGGCTTATTAAGTTTTAAAACTCCAAACCACTCTCTATGGAAAGAGGACTCACTGAGGAGTCCATCTGACCGGTTGGATGTGAAAATCGAATCCAAGAAACTCACTGTTTCTGGATTCGTATTTCATAGAGTGTCTGTCCATTAGTATTTGCTATTCAGACAGAGGAGGAAGACGACTCTCGGACTGTCCGAGAGTCGAGTTTCGGACAGTCCGAGGGTAGCACCCTTCGGACAATCCGAAGATAGCCCTTCGGACGTTCCGAGCTTCGGCTCAAAGTACTGAAGTGGCCAGAGGCTAGCCACTCAGCCGGATGTTCCGTGCTGTATTCGGAAGGACCGAACCCCTCTCGGATGATCTGAGCTTCACTCTGCATGATCCGAGACACACAGACCCACCGAGACCTGATCTTCGGACGGTCCGAAGCCATACCCAAGGTCCGAAGTCAGTGACTAGCTTAGGCAGTGGTTCGGATGATCCGAAGCCACAGTACCTGGTTCCGAGGCTTGTTCCAAGGGACCTAGTTTTTTAATGTAAACTTTCGATTGTTTGATGATGCATGTGATGTTTACGCCCTTAATAATTTAAAATGAATACTAACCCTCTTCTCTTATTACTATAGTGCATCTACTATTATATTCACTTACAGGCCGACTATATTTGTCGGGCACTGAGTAACTTCACTTCCACACCGACGATATATTTGTCGGGCACTGAGTGACCTTGAGGCCTTACTCAACATGTCAAATCTGGTCTTATCCAGAAAGCAACCGAGAAGTGACCTGAGTATCTAGACCTAACTCAATAAGTCAATCTGGTCATGCCCAGAAGACAATATGAGTTTGGACTGAGCACCTTATTATTATATAGTGTGGATTATTGTAACTTAAAATTAGAAATCATGGAGGAGACTCAATTCCATTTATCTTGAAGATTTTTTTGAAAAACAAGTATGGTTTTGCAATACTACTTGTTTGTATACATGTGAATGCTATGTATGTTGACTTATGATTAATTGTGCACTTGTTTGCTTGTTGAACAGAGACCGCTATACCACACATTTACGGTGAAGGAACTTAACTTTGCAGTAGGTGTAATCAGGTTCTTATGAGAGGAGTCTTGAAAAATGAGTGGTTTCAGATTTGATGAACCCACCCATGTGCCCAGACATGATGCACTGTTGTAAGAAGTGCTTATGATAATTGTGAAATGTTTATGATGTTAATCATATGAGATATGTAATACTGCTTCCATGAGCCCTTGACTATTGAACTAATATCGACCATGTGTGTGAGATGGTTTACGTCTACTGGACCATGGGTGTCGACAGTTGCTGACTTGAGGAGTATCAGTATTGGCCATGTGAGGGCCAGAGATGTACTTGTAAGGATGTATTTTGACCGTGTCGGGACTTAATACAATGGTCTCAGCGTAGTATGTAGGCGTTACGTTGGATGACAACAGTAATGGAAAAGATAATGAAAATATATACGATGATGAAATTATACTTAATATTGAGAATTTATTATCAAGCATGATATATTATATTGCAACTGTTGATTATTTACTAACTTGATGTTTCATTACACTGCACTGTTATATTTCCTTCACTGAGCTAGTTAGCTCACCCCACTCACCTTTCAGGAGATGTGCCTAAGGAGGAGAACCCTTTGTTTGAAGCTTAGGGCGGATAAGCTGGGACGTTGCTTTGGGATTCCCACTAAGGGGAATTCCCTTATCTTTGCCTTTTGGTTCTTTGAACCGTTTGCCTATGTAAAATATCGGGTGTGGTACTTAGTTTGCTTAAACGTGATGTATTAAACTACCACGTATCCGTAGTCACTCTGATGATGTTGTAATAATAATTCATTGTTGGAATTATGTGCTTGTGTTTGCAGTTGTGTTTATGTTTGATAGACTTATGGTATATGTTTAAGTCCACATATTGAGATCATGTATGACCTTTGGGCCCAACCGTTGATCTGGCCCAGTTAGAATGTTTGAGTTAGTTTAGTTAAAAAAAAATCAGTAGCGTTCCAGGCCCACCTTTCGAGTCGGGGCGTGACATTATTAGTTAGGCATGTCACTTGAATTGAAAAGTCTCATGTTTGATGGTCATGTTAGATAGTAGATCTCATTCTATAATAAAAAAAATTATATAAATGAATAGAGTATTATTATGATAGTTATCATACTATAAAAAAAATAAAACTAAATTGAAAACAAACCCTTGAGTTATGTTACACCTAAGCTTTTAGAAATAGACTATAGGTCTTGATTTTAATCTCGAACCTTACCTAATACATCAAGATTGTGGGTGATCTCATTGAGTCCGACAAAGTCATCATAGTAGTCATCACAAAAGAAACTCAAGTGAAGCTACTGCAAGTTTCAATTACACTCTGTCGCTCACTATGATCTACTTATTATTTTTCATCAGTATCCTCACTATTTTTTTGAATTTACGTGTGAAAAATTGCAAGATATCAAACGTAAGACCTCCACGGGTGAGTCCACTACCCCTAGGGCATACTAAGATTAGAAAGACACATGATTACAATTTCTGTTTGGAGTGAAGTAAGATTAGACAAATCAGCCCCAATTCTTGTTGGATTGTGATAATTTTCTTATAGATGACTCTAATGATCAAGATCCAACTCAATGAGATGACCTCCAGTTGATTTTGGAAATTTCCCAACCATGACATCATGGACTAATGTCAAACATTGGTTGCTGCTATGATTAATTTCCAAATTCAATAATAAATATTCTCCCACAATAGGAAAGTCAACTCGCAATTAGAGAGAAAGCAATAAGAGGGGCCAACTATTCCATTGTACGATTTTGATTTAAGTGGGCTAATTTCAATTTTAAATGACAAAGTAGACGCAATTGGTAAAAAAAAGATAATTATCCATGACTTGTGTATATGACATTATCCATACATTTGGATATGTTTTTTTTTATTAAATAGAGGAGTAATAGATCTATTAAATCTTAAATAGACCCATTAAGTTATTTTTTTTTGAATTACAAATTTTATTTAAGTTATATTTTATAAAATATATTTCTTTTAAATCTGCAAATTAACAATTCATTATTAATTTTTTTTATATCAATCTCGATTACGTTTTCACATATTATAGAATTGAATTTAAATAACAGAAACTATTGAGTCACTTTTAAATTTGTCATGTGGGAGAGTTTTGGAGGGATCTTCTTTATAGAGCTCGGACGGCTGAAAAACCCTGGGCATAAACTGCTGCTGTTAAACCCGACGGCAAATAAGATACCGATTCTTCTAAACTCCTTGGGCGCCTCTAGTTTTGATTTTTTTATTTTATTTATTATCAGATGCCTCTACTCATCAACCATTACCAATGTTATCAGAACCGGACCGTGTACCGAACCGTCTTCAAGGAGGTCAGGGTTCAATCGGGTTCGACCGCGGTCAAAGCCGGTCAAGTATTAAAATAATATAAATATTATATATAATATTAAGTAAGACATATTTTACCAATAATATTAATATAAATATTAAAAATAACATTCAAACTCTAAGTAATATACCAAAACGGTGAAATATATGGGATAGAAATAGTAATAAACTTTTATATTTCAAATATACACATTTTTTAAGGGGAAAATTTAAAAAAAAAAAAAAATTCAAAATCCTGAACCGCGGTTCACAGTTCACGGTTTTGGTGTCAAAACCGCATAAAACCACGGTTTTGACAGGTTTTATGCGGTTTTGACCGCCAGCCGGTTTTTTACCTGGACCGAACTGTAAACTGGTTCAGCCGTGGTTCGGTCCGGTTCTGATAACACTGACCATTACCCATGAATGGCGGCTTGATCATGGTTTAGAATTTTTATTTTGACTCATCCAAGTTACTGAATCAACTCGGCTCGGTTCAATATAAAATTGAGTAACACAGACTGACATGACAAGTGGGCCTATCAAAGTACAATGTGGACACTAAAATCTAAATCAAAATATATACTCATTACCTTTTGAGAATGAATTTAAATTGTTTGGTTGGACACTTAAATGGTCCATTTAGCTTTAGAATTTTAGATAAATTGTTTAAATGTGTTATTTGGTTTTGGGTAGACCACTTGAACACATCCATTTAGGTTAGATGAAATAGTTTGTGAGTCAATTTAGATTTTAATAACCACTTGTGTGAGTCCATTTGGATTTGGGTGGAGCATTTATGGGTCCATTTCAAATTTGGATTTGAATTGGACGATTCAGTAGGTCCATTTGGATTTGGGCACACCTATTTGCGTGTGGAGACACCATTTTAAAGGGTTCTTTTAGATTTTGTTGGGTCCATTAGAATGAAGAATCTTGTGGGTCCTTTTATTTTCGTTAAGATATTAGACCCATTTAGTAGATCTATTTTGTATTTGATGGGATATTTTAACGCGCTTATCTGGATTTGAGTGGACTAATAGAATAAGTCCATTGAATTTTCTAGATCATTAGGATAACTTTTTACTTGATTATTTAATAAATATTTGAAATTAGATTGGACCATTTAATGATCTCAATTGAATTTTGATGGGCAACTTGATGGCTTTATTTAGGTTTGGATTTTGTTGGATCATTTAATAGTTCATTTAAGTTAAATGATTATGTTGAGATTTTTGGTAACTATAACCATTCAATTTAATTTCTAATGAGCCATTTAATGAATCTATCATTTATCAAAGTTTTAATTAAAATTTTAAATATTGATATTTAAATTAAATGTTTAAATGAATAAATTTATTTCTTAAATTATATTATTGTAAATCATGTAAAAAAAAACATATTACCCGCGTAAAACGAAATTATAAGTCATCCCTGTAAGTCTGGAAGTGTATTACAATGATTCGATTTATTACATCTCTATAATTTTGATCAGATAGTCCTCATCGGAAACCACTCCTGCTTACAATTGAACACGTGAAAGATAAAGGAGACCCATCCTCTTGCCACGTGTACGCACGTCTATGACGACGAGAGAAAAGATGTCGTAACCATGACTAAATGAAAACACTACCTTCCTTGGTCCATTCATCCTTCCCTTCAATCAGTTATAGTTATCAAAATCTTAAATCTAATTATCTCATCTATTTTATCATTGTCACCCATTATCAAATTTGTTAAATTATTTTATTGATTAATTGTTCATTATTGCTCATATAATTAAATAATAACAAATACTTACTATGTTCTTATTATTTCTACAAATAATAATTTTGGTAATGTGACAATTTAATAACACATAAAAATTAAAATTAGTTTAATGAAAAATATAATTTAAACATATAGAGAAAGGATATAACATAATTATTAACTATTTAATTTTCAAAGATTATTATTGTGGCAAATGGGTCCATAGCTTAGTGGTAGAGCATTTGACAACAGATCAAGAGGTCACCGGTTTGGGCCCTTTTTCATTTAATGAGTTCTTCCTTCTAAAAAAATGGTTATTTTGAATTATGTTAAATTGTAGAAAGTAAAAAGAATTTAATACTTTTCCAATTAAGTTAACTTTTATTCTTTTAATACATCACAAATGTAGCCCATCTCTACTATAACAAACTAGTAAATTATGGACACAAACAAAAGAAGAAGAAGAAAGTCGAATAGAACTTATGTGTAGTCATTGGAATAAGTTGCATGAACAAACTTGTTGATATAATATGATGGTAGTCATTGGAATAAACCTATTTATGCATTTACGAAAATGAAAGTGTTTCCTAATTGTCGTATTTGACATAGGAAAATGCCGCCCCGAAGAGGATCACGTCCACGACGACTTTCAGCGTGTGTCGCTGGGATTGGTGAGGGTGCTTATCCTGTAGCACCAGAAGTACGGACCGTTGCTCGTCCTATAGCAACAGAAGTACGGACCGTTGCTCCTCCTATAGCACCAGAAGTACGGACCGTTGCTCCTCCTGTAGCACCAGAACTACAGACCTTTCTGCAGAACCTGGTGCAAACAGTGATACAATCTACTTAGACTGCAAATGCCACATCTCAAAACTTTGAGAACCGAAGTCTCGGAACCTGGCTCGGAAGTACCGAGGCCAAGTTCCGAGCACTGTAATATGAATGAAGTCAGAAACTCTCTCGGAAGGACCGAGAGAGGATTAGTAGTTCTAAAGTCTCGGAACCAGGCTCGGAGGTACCGAGGCCAAGTTCCGAGCACTGAAACATTGTATATTATGATGCTTCGGGTGAAAGACTTGGTTGTACACTCCATCAAGGTGTACATGTTGTAGCTTATGGCTCTAGGCAATTGAAGATTCATGAGTGGAACTATCCCACTCATGATCTTGAGTTAGTTGCAGTGGTATTCGCACTTAAAAGCTGGCGGTATTATCTCTACGGAGAGAATTTTGAGGTCTACTTTGATCACAAGAGCCTCAAGCATTTGTTCGGACAGAAAGAACTCAATATAAGACAGAGGAGGTGAATGAAGTATCTTCAGGAGTATGATTTTGCTCTCCATTATCATCCAGACAAGGCAAACAAAGACGTGGGTGCACTGAGTCATATGAACCATAGAACAATGGTAAGTCTGATCCTACATGAATGAGAAATTATGTCAGCAATCAGAGATTTGAATCTTCAGATCACGAATAGAGGATGTGTGTACAATCTTATAGTACACTCCACTATGATGTCAATAATAGAACAAGTGCAAAGATCAAACCCAGAGATGACTGAAATTAGGGAGAAAAGGAGGGGCGCTACAACAGAAGAGGAAAATGGGAAATTATTCCTCCTTTCCTTTTTTACTATCTCTTTGTGCAAGAGCCTAGTAAGGGTTTTACCATCTCCATCCATTAACTTAGTAGCTGGACTACGGTGAAAGATGTTTGCTCATGTTCTCCACAACCACGTGAACTTCTCAACTGGATTTAATTTAATGTATGGGCTTGGTTATAATGCAAATCCATTGGACTTCAAAATAAACATTTTAGATCAAGTGCCCAACTCCCAAATATTTAGTTGTGATTTTGCCTATTTATAAGCTGATTCGTTGGTCCACTTTGTTCAAGGACCATTTGATTCTAATTGGAGTAGTTCAAGGTCCATCATTCCAATCATTCATTTGGTCTATTTCAGATTTGGTGAACCATTTGTGAGTCCATTTTACTTTGGGTGGACCATTTATATTTGTCTACTTGGTTTGGTTGGACACTTAAATGGTCCATTTAGGTTTAGAATTTTAGATAAATTGTTTAAATGTGTTATTTGGTTTTGGGTAGACCACTTGAACACATCCATTTAGGTTATATGAAATAATTTGTGAGTCTATTTAGATTTTAATGACCACTTGTGTGAGTCCATTTGGATTTGGATAGAGCATTTGATGGGTCCATTTCAATTTGGATTTGAATTGGACCATTCAGTAGGTCCATTTGGATTTGGGCACACCTATTTGGGTGTGGAGAGACCATTTTAAAGGGTTCTTTTAGATTTTGTTGGGTCCATTAGAATGAAGCATCTTGTGAGTTCTTTCATTTTGGTTAAGATATTAGACCCACTTAGTCGGTCATTAGGATAACTTTTTACTTGATTATTTGAATATTTGAATTTAGATTGGACCATTTAATGATCTCATTTGAATTTTGATGGGCAACTTGATGGCTTTATTTAGGTTTGGATTTTATTGGATCATTTAATAGTTTATTTAAGTTAAATGATTATGTTGAGATTTTTGGTAACTATAACCATTCAATTTAATTTCTAATGAGCCATTTAATGAATTTATCATTTATCAAAGTTTTAATTAAAATTTTAAATATTGATATTTAAATTAAATGTTTAAATGAATAAATTTATTTCTTGAATTATATTATTGTAAATCATGTAAAAAAAACATATAACCCTCGTAAAACGAAATTGGACGCCCAGCTACAGTAGCCCTATAAGTCTGGAACTGTACTACAAGTGATTCAATTTATTATGTCTCTATAATTTTGATCAGATAATCCTCATCGGAAACAACTCCATCCGCATCGGAAACGACTCCTGTTTACAGTTGAACACGTGAAAGACAAAGGAGACCCACATCTTGCCACGTGTACGCTCGTATGTGAGGACGAGAGAAAAGATGTCGTGGCGTGGGCCGATGACCATGACTGAATGAAAACGCCACCTTCTTTGGTCTCTTCATCCTTCCTTCTCCAATCTCCACCCAGGTTTTTTCGGTCATTTCTCTTTATTTTTTTATCCGTGTTCTGCTCTGGCGTTTTGCCCTCTTCTACTTCCAATCTTCACCATTTTTTTTTTCTGTTCTGTGATTAATTCTGCTTTGTTTTATTGAAATTTGGAAAAAAAAAAAAAATACAATGATGAGTGTTGGTCAACTGGATCATGGCTCCTTGTCTTTATTTTGCGCTTCCGTTCCGCCGTTGTTGTCGTCGACATCGCCATCATCATCATCTTCTTGTTCTTCTACTCTGTCGCCGTTGGCTCCTCCGTTTACCGTAGACCGTTCTGTTCCAACAGCGTCGCCCCATGGTTTTCAAGATCCATTTGAGGATTGGCTCCATCTCCACCCCCCCACATCCAGTTCCAGCTCTCCCCCCTCTACTTTTCCTGCTGTTGGGTTCATCTCTTCGCAGCCAACCCATATGCCCTCTTTAGGATCTACTTCCCACTTCGTTTTTGGACTCCCCCCAGAGGTGCCAACCAGCAGTATGGTGTTACCTGAACCTTATTATCCCCGACACGTGACACCAATTTCTGATAAGAATCCTTCGATTTCAAATCAGTTTTCTTATGGGGTATCCAATTCAGGGGATTTTCCCTTGGGGGTTTCTTCTGAGAGTGATTATCCCCAATATCTGGCGCCAGTTCATGATAAGAGTGATACAATTTCGAAGAGTTTTTCTTATGGGGCATCAAATTCTGGGGAATATCAGCCATATCAACCGGCAGTTCATGATGATGCTTCAGGTTTGAAGGATCTCGCTTATGGGGCATCCAATTCTGGGGATTCAGTATTCAGAGGTTCTTTTGAAAGTGGTTATCACCAATATCCAGCTCCAGGTCGCGATAGGAATGACTCAATTTTCAAAGAATTCACTAGGGGGGTATCAAACTCTGGGGCTTTTCAACAATATCCGATGGCAATTCATGATGCTAATGCTTTGGTTTCAAAAGATCTCACTTATGGGGTATCAAATTCAGGGGATTTGGCTGCAGGGTGTTCTTATGAGAGTGATTATGTGGAGAATTCAGATGGGTTTGGTCACACAGCAAACCAGACAGGACTGTGGCTGGGAATGGGGAGGTTGGTTACGCCAAATTACAATAACCCATCTCCACTAGGTATGTTTTTGTTGCATTGCTTAGTTTCTCGTTATTGTGGATTACGATTACTGATTGACTTGATATGTTATATTGATTTGGGTGGATTGTTGTACATTTGGTAATTGGCTTGATTTATAACAGAACCTTCAATTGAGAATGTAAAAGTTATTTCATGAAAATTATCATCCTGAAGAGCTCTGTATTGTGTACTTTTAGCTAGCTACGTTCTTTTACAGAAGTATATGAACAACTGATACCTTACATCTATCCGATCTACAAAAGGTACAGAGGTTCACCTAGAAAAATTTCCTCCTAGTCAAATCAACTTGTCTAAAAAACTAATTTATAGTTGACATTTCTCCTAACATGAAAAAGAATTGATCACTGAAAAAGAAACTTATCTTATGAATGACTCAAATCTCTATGGAACTTGCTCTCTCTTTGATGCCCAAAGATATTGAGGAATTTTCAATGCCTTGACTATTGCAACTAATTAATCATTTGAACCCTTTGGAGAGGAGGAAAAAAACATCTTTATCATTTTGAGAACTGCAATGCATACACTTCCCTCACATGCTCCATCCACCTAGAATTTGGAGACTCTCTTGGGAATCTACACCCTTGTTGAACTACCTTGTCCATACAGGTAAGGCTCAAGACAGACCTTTGGTTGCTATCTCAGAGATTCTCACACACTGTCCAATTTGTGATATACATGATAATATCCCTCAAACAGCTTTTAGCACGACTAACAGTTATGAGCTTCATTTGAGAGCACATTGAACACTCTCTTGGGAAATCGACACACTTTCGATCTACCTTCTTGTTGCAAGTGATGCTCAAGACAGACCTTTGGTTGCTATCTTAGAGAAAGACAAACTCAAAACAGCACATTGAGTTTGTTTTGCACAAAGAATTATGGTATTTATATGCTGTAGTTACTAGACTAGGGAGAGTTATAGTAGGGATTCTCTACGGAGCTTGAAAACATTGGGTTCCCTTGTAGGTGGGGAACACCCTAAAACATTGGGTTTCCCTGTAGATGGGAAACACCCTACTTTTACTTACTCTATTTTTCAAATCACCCTGTTTGGTAAATTCAGGGTACTAAATTTGGCATTTGGATGGTACTAGTTGGGAATTGTGAAGAAGTTTAAAATTCATTTGGTCGGACCTATGTATTTTGTTAATCTTTGGCAGACCCATATAATGAAAGGAATTCATTGTAGGCCCTGTTATGTGCCTAATTATATGATCGTTTGTTAGTTGATTATTGTGTAATTATAAATTCTGTTCCATGCATTGTTTATTTTTTTTGACATTTATTTGTCTTATTGAACAGGAGGTCCTGTTTTGCATGGAAAGTGTGTTAACTCCTTATCTAAAAAAGCTGACATTAGTTTGAAAGGCACTGGTTTGGAGTGGCAGAATGCTTCGTCTACGTCAATTTCACAAGAGAGTGCTAGCCCTTCACTTAACATGCTCAGGCCATCTGTTTTTACTTCAAGTTCTATGCTTCAAGAAGCATCTTATTCTCAGATATTTGACCCAGAACCTCTAGCAAAAACCTGGAATCCTTTTAGTTTCCACACAACAAATCCAAGAACTTCATATCCATCTGCCCCGGTACCCTCTGCTAACATATCTAGTTCACCACTGGAGACTACATCAAAGTATGTGAGTTCCATGAATCAGACTACAGATGCATGGATCAACAAGCAGGATTGTGTAAATGGCACAGGCAACGAAGGTAATGCCAGTACAAACAAAACCAGTGTTGAAACAAAGAAAAATCATCACAAATTTTCAGTTGATCCTTCAATAAAAATGGGTTTTCCATTAAGCATGAAATCATCTTTATCATTGAGATCTCCTTCAAAGGGAAAGCCCGAATTAGAGTTCCCCCCTTCGCATTTTTCTAAGGGTTTTACTTTTGCACCTGGTACTTCTGGACCCGATGATTCTCTGGGAAGTTATCCGGGGGTGATGGATCAGTTTGTTCCTGCTATTGATTCGCCCTGTTGGAAAGGAGCTCCATCTTCTCAACGTTCTCCATTTGGGGTTGTGGAAGCCCCCTTTCATCTCTCCCCAATGAAGGAACGGGAAGAATGCACTAAAATAAATCTAAAGAATCCACTTCTTTCTGACAATTTTGATGATGCAGAAGGTGTTTCTTCTTTGGAACTGTCTGAAAACTCAATCTATCTTGAAACTGGGAGTGTGAAGAGAAGTTCAGAGTCATCTTTTTCTATGGAACCCACTTCTGTTGTTACAATCTCATGCATAGAACAGATAGCAGGTGCCAATAAAATTGAATCAGATTGTTTTATGGTAAGCAATGGGAAAGGGGTCCAATCTTCTGTTGGCATGCAAGAAAGCAGGAGTAAAGATAGTTTTGAACTTGGAACATCTGATGCGAAGTGCTGGAGCCATGATGAAGGTGTTACTTGTGTGACAATACCTGTACCTAAATCTAGAATAGCAGATCTCAGAACAGACCCAGATGGGACAGCTCAAAATGTTGTATCTAAAGTCTCCTCTCATCCTTCTGAACATGTTCCTAGTGGTTTTTCTTCTGGAATCAGTTTCCCCAGTCATATTGATGATACCCTTGGACCTTCTGATGTTTCAAGTGATTGCTCCCTTCCAAGGCTAGACACTCTGGTGCTGGTTAAGATGATCCATAATCTTTCTGAATTGCTTTTATCCAGCCATTTCAATGATGGAAATGCATTGAAAGAAGGTGACTATGAGGTTCTTCAGCTTGCAATTGGGAATCTAGATGCATGTGTTTCCAACAAAGTTGGGATAATAAGACCAAAGCTTGCATCATTTCCTGGATGGGCTGGATCAAATTGTCTTAAAAGGCCAACTGTCCCTCATGAGGTACAAATTTGTGTCACATCCTTATTTCTGTTTTTTCTTGCATCATACTAACACTAATATGCCCCTCTCAGTAAATGCTTGTGATTGAATAGAAAGGAAAGAACTCAACATGTTCAGATCGCTTTGATTGTAGATCCACACAACAATGGTGTTGCTTAGACAGTAATCTTATAAAAGCATGTAGAGAAGCTCTATCTCAAAACCCTAGGAGAATTTATTTTTATAAAGTTTTAAAAATAATCTTGTTAAATGTAGAATAGGACTTCAATTAATTATTACGTGTATTTTTTAAAAGGATTCCATACCAAAACAACAACTTATTCTGTTTCATACAAACTGGATGCATATAAGTGACTCTTCAAATGACTTAGACTATTAGATTAATGTTTCTTCAAAAGGAAAAAACATAAATGCCATTTTACTTGTTCAGATAAGACTCTTAAACCATTGACGAGGATATAAATGAAAACATTGAAGGCAAAAAGCCTTCAAACCTACAGTGCCATGAAGTCCAAATGGGTGAGACTTGAGCCCATTGCACATTAGTGAGTGCTTACTTGTGCGAATCCAATGTCATGGGTTTGAGTTCCACCATTTACGTTCCACAAATAAGTCCAAATGAGTGAGCCATAGTGTTAGGCACTAGACTACCACTTGAATAGTTTTGACCTTGAATCATTTAGAATGCTCCAACTGTTGGTTTGATCTTTTCAACAGCTTTTACCGGAAGAGATTCAGGACATCATTCCACTCAGTTCAATTAAAAGGGTTGCTTAAGCTTAAGTTTCCTACATTGAACTGCCTTAATTGAAAAACTAATAAACCCTACATGAATATTTGGACCTTATTAATATGGTCTTGGTTGCACAATGAGGTTAGCTATCTTCTAAGTTGCACGAGTATGGATTGTGTATAGGAAACTGATACTGATACAAGGTGATTCAGGAAAGTTCAAAAGTAGGATTTGTGGATTCAACTTAATGTTTTGAAAAATTTAAATTAATATATGGTTAAATAAAATAATATGTAAAATCAACAATAAAGAAATGTAAAAATTGACAGTATAGGCAATAAAACAAAATAATTGATATACTTAGTGTGGTAATATCTTTTAACTTAAAAAACAAAGTTAATGCTAGAAGAATTGTGAAAAATCTAACTTAACTCTCATGTCCGTCATGCACAAGTCACTCATCTTAGTATCTATGTGAGATGGTTCATCAATTTTCCCACTTCTAAATACTTCTTCCTATGTCGAAGGTATTATCGCATGCAACTTGTTTCTTGTGTAAACTTTCTTACTTTTGTAATGCCATGGCATGGGTGTAGCTCAACTAGTTGCCTCCTGCCTCAGGAAGCGGGAGGTTGTAGGTTTAAGCCCCTATGGCCTAATTGTGGTGTGCCTTAGAGGTAGTAGACTCATCCGTGGGGGTTTTAGTAGGACTGTGTCTGAGTTTCCCATATGTTAATCCAAAAAAAAAAAAATGAGAAGTGCTGTCTTGTAATATATGTCCATGGCTGTCCCAAAAAAGATGTGGTTTATGCACATTTATATGCTGCCTTTCACCAAATAGAATTCATATAATAATATCCAATGGAAAGCCTTACAAAAACACCTTTTGGAGAGTCTCCTAGTTTCTTTGTGAACCAATAAGCCTTGCCCTATTACAGTACTTAGTAATATATTATTTTGGCCCTTCCGCCACCATATTTTACGAGTTTTTCTGTCCATTGTCGTGCATCTTCATCATCATCACAAAGCCATTTTTTCTATCATTGTAGGATTTGCTTCGAGTTCTACCTTTCCAAACCCTAATAGGAATCATGTCATCCGTCATTCTACAATCTATGGTTTTCTTTCTTGCCCATTCCAACTCTTAAATGTTCTCACTTTTCTTCATTCTTTATTTCTTTCTTTGTTTCTTCTTCTTCTTGAATGATAACGGTCGCCCCATACTCCTAGTACTTCTGTCATATTTTCATTCTTCTTACTAGGGATTTTCTGGTCCTTTGCTATCGCATTGTCAGACAATATTCATGATACTCTAAGTTAGATTCTCAAAAGGAATCCATTATCAATTTTCCTGTTCTTAGAGCCAATCATGTCTGGTTTTTGGATCATGGGAAACTTGCTCTTATTGCCAAATTGTCAATAGAAGTTCATGCCTTTTTTCCCCACCCTTTTTTTGTGGTTTGAGATCGTAATAAGACAAATCCACAACCTTTCTAGTTGCAACGCGTACAAATTCAGAACCATTGGCATTTCGAGCTTTTCTTTTTGGCATGGTGACTGGACTCATAACCACAACCTTTGCAGTTGCAGCAGTCGTTTCCTTCCAACTATACTGCAGGCTGTTGTCATTTACCAATCTGTTTTTGGTCTTTAAGATACTCTCTTAAAATATTCATCATCTATTATCTTCGATCCCTTTTGGCCTTTCTGTTTTTTATTTTGGGTGGTAACAGCCAACCTCTTTAGGCAATATTTACTTCACATTCATTTCAACATTGATTTGATAGCTTCCGAAATTTTCTACAATTAAAGAACCTAACTTCCTCAAGTTTCGATATTTGAACTTGAGCAGCACCATGTCCACAGCCACCACCCCCAATAATTTAGGATTTTTTCATTAACTGGATGCATTGGATTTGGAATACTAAGCAACTTGATAATTAAATCTCTCTCGCTCTCTCTCTCTCTAGTGGTTGATCGTTGACAGTTGGCCTTTGCTACTGGTGCACATTCCTTCTCACTTCCACTTGTAGAATTTCAGGCCTGATCTGCTTGAATTTAAAGAGTTAGTATTGGTACATATTGTGCTATGACTCACTTTTAGTCTTGAGTTCATCTTAGGGCCCTTGATGTAAGTGATGCAGTTCAGGACTTTCATAGACTGATCCAACAATTACTATGAAGACGCTTATGTGTAGATCCGGTGCAATAATTTGTCTTGAAGCTTTCTGCAATTAATAGTAACCAAATGTGCGCTTTACTTGGTCCTTGCCTAGGCTCTAGACCCATTTGCACGCCACCTAGCTCTAAGGCAGACACAACTTACTTAGGCCTATTTTTTTAAGAACTTTTTCTATAGTAAGTTTATTTCTATTTTTTTGTAATACTTAATAAAGATTGTATTTAACATGAAGTAATTCTTAGTAATGCTTAATTAGAAACTCGAATTATCAGATACCATACTGTCTGTGTATATAATGCATACATATATAATGTGCTTGGAATGCTGTTTCAGATATATAACGTGCTTGGAAAGCTAAATTGCCAATATATTTTGGTGCTTTAGATGAGTAGTAATTTATTTACTAACATTGATGCAATAAGGACACAAATGCATGAACCAACACATGTATTTCAAGTATCTGAGTAAGTGAGCATAGAAAAATTAGGCTTGCATCTAGACATGCACTTTGCACCTTAAGCTCTACGACCCTTGGTGTCTTAATTGCACCTTGCACCGTGACTATTATGCTGCATATTTTCTCCATGCCTATGCTTTCCTTTTTTTCATTCTTTCTATTTGGTACTTCCATAGATGTGTCATAGCTGTTTTGAAGATGCTTCTGTATTAGCTGGTGATGCAACATTAAGTTTTCCATCAGTTCTATAGGGTTAGATGATGGATTCGGTTCTCTCATAAACTGGTTCTGCATTTATTATGGAAATGAATACGTGTATTCTCATGGAAATTGATCTTAATGCTTTGTGAACATTCTCTTCTTGCTGTTCTTCTCCTTTTCCTTTTATGAATTTCTTCATTCCTTAAGTCTTTAAACTCATTTATAGAGATGGCAGCTTCTTTGCATAGTAAAGATGTTTTAAAAGTTGGGTATTTTTTTCTCTTCTTAAAATTATTTTCATGCCATCTCTTTTGGGAATGGAATACTAGCTTGGCCAGAATGCTGTTACATTCCACTCTAAACAAAACCAGAAAGGCAGAGCAAGAGTGACAGCTATGGGCAGAACATACTGTGCAATATATTCACAGTAGGATGGAAATTAGCAACTGTCCGGATGTGATTGGTAGAGTAAGATATGATATGTTAATATCTGAAGCGGATTGGGGTTACCTCTACATTAGCTAAGTAATAAATATTTTATATGCAAGGATATTACAGGATTATCATCAAGGATTATTATATACTGCAACTCTGATGTTAACCATGGCAGATTTTATTCTGACATATCATATCCTAATAGAAACCACCTTATGGTTCCTTCATTTTGTGCTTTTCCCACTACAGGTGGTTGTCATCTCCATCAATCCCCTAATTTGATTCCAGAATTTTGACTCGCACAAATGAGCATGGAATGAATAACCATTTTGCCAATATTGAAATTGATTGTGATCTGCAATGCATACTACAAGCACACTGAATTTATTTCACTTAAATTCAATGCTGTGATGTTGATTATTTTCTTTGCCAGGGCACCATCACAGGAGGGTCTCCTGTTACTGCTAAGGATGCCGATGTTTTGTGTCAGAGTGACCATCAAGGCATTCATGAAGAGGAAGCCAAGATCCATACCTGTAAATTTAGTAAGAGAGTTGATAAGTTCCATAGTTGTTATTCAAGCAATCATACAGATTCTGAGAAAGAGAATGGTATGAATGAGGTATGATTTCTGCTTCTTTAGCCATCAGTTAATTGTGTTTGCCTTCATGCTCCTCTCATGTCAAAAGCTTCCCTTGTCATTCTGATTCTACAGGCTATTGAGAAGGTTATGAAAGAAAACATTGGACAGCAGGAAGACGAGGACCATCAAGCACTACTATATAAGAACTTGTGGATTGAGGCAGAAGCTGCACTGTGTTCCATGAAATATGAACTCCAACTCACTAGAATGAAAATTGAGTTGGAGAAACACAAGAAGCACCAGGATGCAGGTGAATCTCATTTTATCTTGAATGAATCATATGATCCCAATCTTAGGACAAAAAAAAAAACCATGTGACCCTAAATGATGGATGAGTCGTTTGTTTTCTGTCCTTTAGGATGTCCAGGTGCTGCATGGACCATTTCTTTAATAGAATCTAGTATGGATGTAACGGTTCTGAGAGATCTTTGTCGAATAATTCTTAGCTTTTGATCAATGGCCATTATGAATGCAGCAACTGTTCACATTCAACTAATAAAATGGAACACTGCATGGCTAGGATTGCATCCTGGTTGTTTTGTATAAATGGGCTCTTCATGGGGCTCATCAGATCTACAGTCTGGGCTAAACCAACTTGCCAACCTGACCCAGGAAAACAGGGTTGGGTTGAAATTCTTGCCTCATTAAGAACCAGATTGACATAACTAAAACTTGCTTATTAAATAGGTTGGGATTTTAAAAGTCCAGGTTAATCAATCTCACTAAACCTTTAGTATCTTGTTCTGTTCAATAAGTGGGATGAGGGTTCTAAATAAACAGGTTGGTCACTTGAAACCTAACCTGACCTGTGCTGTCCTCTTGCCACCCCCATCCTGTACATGCAAAACCTCTAGACTGGTATCTTCAGCTCAAGGACCAAGGAACTCCTTACTTTATTCTTGCGATCTCGTCCATAACTTACCTTCTGCATTTTGTGAATTTTCATCAGGTCCGGACACAATTTTGCATGGCTCACCAAACGCAGGGGTGGGGAGATCATCAGACCTAGATGCATTCCTTGGCATGGATGTGGATAGCTCTCTGTCCCCCAAACGAAATGTGAGCTCAGATGAAGATGATATCTCACTAAGAGAAGATGCTACAAATAGCAGTTGTAGGACCCTCCAGGAGGTGAACTTATCGGGCTTGAATGATGAGGCAAATGATATGGAGTCTTCAGTTATAGCCAGATTCAGAGTTCTCCAAAGTCAGATAGGAAATTTAAGCTCTCAGGTGCAGAAATCATCAGATTCAAATGCAGTTAGTGACAATGACCAAGGTGATTGTAAGGTCGCCATGCCTAACGAGGACATCAACCTAAGTGAAGATGCTATTAATAGCAGTTATAGAAACCCCAAGGAGGTGAGCAAGTTGAGCTCTATAAACGAGGCAAAAGATCTAGAACCTTCAGTTCTTGCCAGATTGAGAGTCCTGCAAAGTCGTGTAGAAAAGAATCTACCTCATATCACTGGTACTATCGCAGATAGACATAGCCCAATCCCTAGCCTAAGGTGTTTGGAGACACAGAGTGATGTTGGGATGGAAAACACAACAACAAAGGCTGTTAATTCATGGTCTGCTGATATGAGGTGCTCTCACGCAGATGGGAGTACAGAAGTTGGGAAGAAATACGGTATGGAGCATCTTGATGTGAACTTTACTGATGGTATTGGCTTTCAGACTGATGGTTTAGAACAATTTGAAGTGAGGAGTGTATCCAACATAAGCATCGTAGATGAAACAGCATTCAAGGTGCATGAACCTCCTCAGGCTGCAAATTTGCTGTTGCCAGGCAGTCATGATAGCCCATCTTCTGACTGGGAGCATGTATTGAAGGAGGAGCTCACATGGGAATTCTAGCCATTTACCTGCTTTCACATTGAAGTGGTATCGTTACTAGTTTATAGTTATAAAACGACTTTAATGACAATCACTGCATTTGAACTTTGTGCTTAAAACATTTCAAACATATATGAGTGGGATGTTTCTGTAAGTTGCATTTGGATGTTTATTTTTATGTAGCTTCTGAGCCTTTTTATTTGATAGAATGCTTCTGCGACATCGACGCCTCTGATGTGTTGAATCGCATGCACTTTGGGAGTGCTCCTCCAGGAAGACCATGCCCATTTGGAAAGACCACCTTGTCGGCGGCTTATCATGTTTTGATTGAGGCCATCAGCAGAAAAATGTGTGCTGGATATGCTGGGCCTGCTGCTGCCCTTCATTGGGTAGTTAAATAATTGTTAGTGATTTGCTGCATTTCACCTATTTTATCATTTTCCCTTGAAAGTGGAACATTGTTCTATTGTCTAGTCTGATGATTTTTGTTTGAAACATTTTACCCATGTTACTTTTTCTTTTTTCATTCATCTACTCCTTTTTTTTCAAAACTAATACTAAATGTCACATGATAAAAGTTGGTTTCATGAAGATCTATTAGCCTTGCTTTATTTATTTGTAATCATCTGAAGTAAATAAACATAGTTCAACACATTTGGGTATAGAAAATTTGGTTGAGTTACATTCTAATGGGATAAGTATTCTGCAAGTGTGAAGGCATTAACCGGGGATACATGCCAACAGTGTACCTTGAGGTGTCTCCAATTCTCATCTCAGTCCCAATCATCATTCAATTGTTCTTGGAATGTTCACAAGCAAATTGTCATTGCAGTGACTGATACCAACCATGTTTATAACCCCTTATGAAAGATCCACAGAGATCTAACAAAGAGGCCTTGTTGACTTAAGGCAGAGACTTGACATTGATCCACATATAAATGTAGTATTCGTACGAATTTATATACATTTATTTCAATATACAAAATATCATGGAAACATGACGACAATAAAAAATGATGATAGATTTTAGTTAAAATGATCTAATAATAAATGTCTCTATATTTTAATCTGATTTAAAAGTACTAAATGTTTCCAACACTGAAAATTTTTGTGAAGAATTCTACGTACAGATGTGTCCAACTCATGTACAACACCAATTTCAACTACTTTATGTATGTTGGCCATAACATGGACTAGTTATTGGAGGATATTGACATTCGATTATTGTGACCTGCCTCTGCTGTATGGGATTCACCGACTCGGATGAGTAGTCCACCCCAGATTCAGTAGAAAAAATTGGCTCAGTTGAAGACTGAGTCTAGTTTGATTCACCACTACATTGCACTATCAGCCATGATCGAGGACTGCTGCAGTGCGTGGACAAACATATGTTTCTTTCCTCTTTTATGACCGAAGTGTTCACCTCTTAGAGCACTTGATTAATCTTGGAAAATGTGCAAGCTTTCCTATCTACAGACTCAGTAAAATTACGGAAAGTGGCTCTTTGAGTTGAGATGAGATTTAAACTCAAGATTCCTATTTTCTGAGGGGGGTTCCTCGTCAATACACAAAGATAAACATATGTAATGTTTGCTAATTAAGGTTTCAATGGTCATCACATAATCATCATAAAAAACTTTTGTCCCCTTCATCTATTTGATATTTAGAGGTTTTTTCCTAATATTTTCAACAACTATATCTTCTGTCACCTTACATTTCATAATTTCTCTATTTTATCTTAATATTCATTTTACTTGTAATCTTTTAATTCTTTGTACTGTAGTTATTAATGACCTTTTAAAATGTGTAAAATCACGATATTCTATCATTTTTTATTGGAGTAAAAAACTTTCTTTCACATTCTCATTTCTAATTTTATATTTTAATACTTTCAATGTACATTTTGGTAATAGCATGAATCAACTACTCGTACTTTGATCCACTCATTCTTTTTTATGGATTTACATGTGGGAAATTCAGACACAGTCCTAATAAAACTCCCATGGGTGAGCCTACTACTCGTAGGGCACATCAAGGTTAGGTCATAGGAGCTCGAACCCACAACCTCCCGCTTCCTAAGACAGGAGGTAACCAGTTAAATTACACCCATGTGGGTTTGATCCACTCATTCTGATTCTTGATTTCATGGTCACTCAGTGAGTTACTGGTAAATATCAAAATTACTAGGATGAATTATAATTTAATGACAAAAAATGTCTGGTGTCAACTATGGTTCATGAAGGTAAGATGTTTAGAGAAGTTAAATTAACCATAGCTTGAATCCACCATAAAAAGCAAAAAAGGCGCACTGCACTAAACCATTAATTCACTGTCTCAATAAATTGGTTGCAGTAGATCAAAGGCATCCTCTGCCATATATCTTTGAACAATCACTGTTCTTTTAATTTCAACTATTTAAATGAGACCTAAACATCAACCAATATTTGAGGATACGGGCTCTATTATGTGTAGCTATTTATTACATATCTAAGATTCTTTCATTTTGCTTCGTGTCCAATTTGAAAGCCTTTCGTTCTCTGTCACAGGCCTCATATATACTGGAATGGGGGATCAGAAGTCTTGTTTCTTGAAGAACAACTGGTCCTGGTAGTTCATTGCAGGAATGCACATGTTTCATTCAATACCCAGAAGAACTAGGGACTAATGCAATCAAAGAACAGTCCATCTGGGCCTGCCTCTCAGGCCTTGAACACTGGTTTTGGATCCACCCAACTTATTATCAGGCCTTCTACCTCAGACCTTCCTCCGGCCCGTAGTCTAGCTTATATGGAAATCCCACATTGCAAAGCAAGTACCCAACACACTGATCTCAAAGATAGCCCTTGGATTAAATTATTAGTTAAATTTAAAAGTAAAATCTAACATCTACATGCTCATCCAAGGCTTTGTTTTTCTTCTTCTTCTTTAGTTTTTTTTTTTTTAAATTCACTCAAAACTTTGACAACTTTTTTTTTTTTTGAATTTACGTGTGGGAAACCGCAGGAAATTCAGCGTAAAACTCCCACGGGTGATACTCACTGCCCTTATAATACACCAAGTTAAGCCATCGGGGCTCGAATTTGGCACCTCCTGCTTCTTGAGGTGGGAGGTTAACTAATTGAGCTACACCCATGTGGGCAACTTTGACAACCTTTTAGGCCGTGATGAAGTAGTATGTACAATATTCATGCCTAGTTGAACTGAGAGTTAAAAGAACTAGGCCAAATATTTTAATGGCCTGGTAGACAAGGCCCAAGCAAGAGGTGTTGAATGTGTTGGGCCATGCCCACGATAGTCTGGTCAGTTGGGCCTGAGTTAGGGGTCAAAAATTCGGTCGATACTGTACGTATCGGCCGAATTATATCGATTTTTTGACCACCGATCTATATCGGCCGATACGTATAGTATCGGCCGTACAAAAAAAAGATTCGGCTGATATGACCGAATTTCTGACCTATAATTCGGTCATAACATTGGCCGAATGTTAAAAATTCAATTGTTTGTTTTTTTTATAAAAAAAAACTTTTTTTGTTAGAAATATCGGAAAAAATGGGACTAGAAAGAATAGAAAGAGAAAAAAAAAATATGGAGAAAAGATTGAAGAAAAAAAATTGCTACACCATTCACAGCTTACCTTTCTCTTCTTTTTCTTCTTCGTTGATGGAAAAAATACAGAGAGCGGCGGCGGTTAGGGTTTAGTAGAGAGAGGGAAAGAGAAGAAGGGTATCAAAAGAAGAGCATTAGGGTTTGTAAGTGAACACGTATTTTTTAAAAGTAACTCTCGTGAGCCTACTAAAAAGCTCACGTGTAACTTAATATTTTTTCAAAAAATTACTTTTAAAAGGAAAGTAATAAAATTTTATTTTAAATACAATATTTGCTTAGGCTGAAAGTAAAAATTATAATATTTTTTTATTTATCTTATTATAATAATTTAATATTATATTTACCATCTAATATTTTAGGCACCTTATTCAGACACTCCGTTTTTCTACCAGGGAACACCCCTTTTCAAATTTTATGTGTAAATTACTATTTTACCCTCCTGCTAAAAACCTTCAAACGATAATTCAGTTCGAAGGATTATCCTTCTAATGATACAGTAAAATTGATTTAAAAATTTTAAACAGTAAAATTTTTATTTTTTAAATTTTAAAGTTATTTTTTAAGCACTGTGTGTTTTTAAAATTTCTCAAATTAAATATCCGGACTAATTACGATAGCCTGATAAAAATACTTTAAGAATTTAAGGTCTTTTGGCACTCCCAAATGCTTAAAATACAGTGTTTTACAAATAAGGGTGTCCCTTAGCTGTGTGGAAAATACATTTGGGAGTGTCAAAAGACCTTGAAGTTTTAAAGTATTTTTATCAGGTTATAATAATTAGTCCGGATATTCAATTTGAGAAATTCTGAAAATACACAGTGCTTAAAAAAATAACTGTATATATTGTCAATATCTCCTTTAAAAATTTAAAGTTGTTTTTTAAGCACTATGTATTCGAAGGATAACTTAAAATAACACTCATTGACTAAGAAAATAAATTATAAAATTATTTCTACAAATTTTCCTTATTTATATGCTTTTCTTTGTAATTTTCATCATTTTATTATTAATTATATAATTTCCTACTATTTTAACTTCAAAAATATATTAGAAAATGTAGATGTCCGATATTTTATGAAAAAATTACATATTCAATAAGTTCATAATTATTTACATTAACTTTTAAAAAAAAAAATTAAAAAAAAATAGGGCCGAACCAATATATGTGCCGATATGAAAAGCCAAGCGGATGGCTTTCAGCTCCAGATCAGATCCAACTGAAATGATGTTCCATATAAGGTCAGTTCCTCACGTTTTTTGAGAAAAGCAAATTCAAGATATTACCCTCATTTGATACTCTAGTTTTAAAATAAATTTTCACATATTCGTTATTTATTAATTTATAACTAAACCTTTCTTCTTCTTCTTTTTTAATGCATCTTGTGTCACAGGCCTATTGCCTACTGCCTACATCACCTCTTTACGGCTCTGCGCATTGCATTATTGGCTTTTTGGATCTGGTGCTTACTGCCCCGTCGCTGTTGTGCCTAGAAATGTCAAATAAATCAACGCCACTTACTCCCATCTCACTAACTCCATCATCTCTATCTCTTTGCCGCGTGCCATGCCGCTCGTCACGAGAGCATAGGGATAGATCGAGTTCATTTTTTCATTTTTACATGGAGAAAGAGTCCAGTGTCTCCAACCACGTTTAAGAGGAATCTGAGCATATCTCACGTCGCAAATGATTTTTAAGAATGAACTTTACTCGTGTATTTAAAATATCCTTAAGTGAATTCGCCCAAACACATATTTGGCATTTTGGATTTTCAAAATGACCAAGGAAGGTAATTTCGACCATAAACGTATGGGGGAGTTTAAAGGATATGAGCTTTTAAGAATATACAATGATAAAATGATACAGTAGGCATTTCTGGATGATCCACAATTATTAATTGATTAACAGATGAGGAGCAGCAACTCGCATTCATTCCATTTGATGAAGTGGGGTTGGAGTTGTACCTCGAGTATGATCATCCTGCCATCACAATATCCCTCGAGTAATTGTGCAGGTCCAGCATGGATATGATTGTATTGACCATAGAGGTAATTTGCTATGCTTTATTGCTGTGAAAAAGGGCTTGTAGATTGCTTTTATGGAAGTGGGGATGGCAATAGAGAAAGTTGAAAAGGAATTAGAGCCAAGTTCTTCTGTCAGCTTTTGTACATATAAGGAGTCGTCTCTTTCTATTTTCACCTTACAAAGATGTGCACCAACCATGACAGAAGGATCACGAGAGAAATTGTTGCATTGAGTGCATTGAAAATGTATACATCAACGTGGTCCATGTACAACATACAAGTGGAGTAGATTGCTATGACTCTTTTCATCCTTCCTGTTAAAACTATCCAAAGGAAGAGAAGAGAACAAACAAAGAAACAGAGACCCACTTCTCTCTCTTCCTACCCTACATAAATAAAGTGGGAAGGCCCGTTAACCCTAACCTAAAGATAAATAAGATTAGGGTGACAGATAGGGTCATGAATTTCAGGTCTCTTTCGATGGAATCTTGAGAATGAAATAAAATCTCTGGCAGAAAATGATGATCCATATGCATGCGCAGAGAGACCGTACACTTGGTGCCTGCATGCGCCTAACACCCTAAGTTCAAGCTGTGGGTCCCTTCCTCAATCATGTACAAATTTCGGCCTATACTTGAGACAATAGTTAGAAAAGTTTTCTTCAACGCATCTGTCAAAATATGCATATTTTAAATGGGTAGCCATCATTTCAGAGAAGATTTGTCTAATCAGTTACGAAAACGCGTGGATTTTCAATTTTACCTTTTGTATGAATAGTAAAATCAGACATTTTGCATGACCTGTAAAATTTCAATTAGCCGATTTGCTGTTTATTTGAATTTTGACGAGCCGATTTTACTGTTCATATGAATTTCGGCGAGTCAATTTACTATTCATATGAATTTTAGATAGTCAATTTACTATTCATGAGAAGGGTTTGTGAGCCTATTTTACTCTTCGTATGAAATGTAAAATCGAAAATCCACTAATTTTCGTGTTTAGTTATATAAAAAATCCGTGAGAGGATCGCTACCCATTTCAAATATTTCACCTTCATCCCTTTACATTTTGACCAAAGATTCAGCTGAAATTTTCTAATCTGTCAATTAGCTGAGATTTGATTATCAGTGTTGAGGATGTCGGCTTCACTCTTGTAAAAAAAATTCACTTTTCTGAAATATTGATGATAGTAGATAGCCAGATGAGTTCATTTAAAATTCATTTGGCAAAAATATATATATTAATATAATATTTTTAAATGTACCCTAAAAATTACAGTATTTTTAAAGACGTACATCCTGTTATTTTTAATCCCAGCACAGCCCATGAACCCCACCAACCCAACTTAAGAATATTGTAATGAATAATTAATTTAACTGAAAAATCATAGTTGAAAACTTTAAATGAATGCTTAAAAGAAGTCGTGGAACTTCAATTTAATTTTTTTTTGTGTGCCAGACTGGTCCAATGAGGTTAGTACCTCCAAACTGATCCATATACAGGTTGTAGTTGAGTCTGACTTGGGCCACAACTGGAAATTTCTCCACAGACAATGATGAGATATTATGCTAATGCATTTAGGGTTTAATCTCATTGTACCTTTAATGTATAGAAAACATGTATTTTGGTGGAAAGTAATCAACCATTCAAAGGGTTTAAAATATTCTAAAAGTGTTTAAATCTTTAATCAGGTTTTAGTGGACATGTTAGGTACCGTCCATGCACTGACATTGCAGGCCAAATAATGGTTTAAAGATATTCACATGTGATTCATGTTCATTACCACTTGGAGGATGCAATTTTGATTGATGAAAATATGTCAAAGGATCTCTTGGACTGTCCAACCAGTGGCCCACCCTTCCGTTGAAAACCAAAAGGAAAATATTAGGCAGAAGGCCAATTCTCCACCGTCCAATTTATCATACATGTTGCAGTAGCCCCCACCTTTCTAATGAAAACAAAAAAAAAAAGTAGGAACAAATACACTGCAAATGGATCACTATCCAATAGAAATGGAGTAGTCATAAAAATTCATACCAATGAACCAAGTGAAAACCTTTCAAGTGTGAAAGCCTTTAATCAAGAAACTCTTTCATTGGAAGCTGAGGATGGTAAGTGATAGTGTTTGATATTCACTTAATAAATTCAATTCAAGCTATAAAAAAATCATTTGTAAAATATTAGTGATATTGTTAATAATTTGCCTACTACCAAAGAGATAAGTGGATTTCACACGTGATCCATTGCTTTATTTGTATCCATTCCTTTATTTTTTTCGACTTGTTAGATATTCTCATCCTGTATCAAAGGTCTAACCCTCAAATTTTTAGAGCGCCTAACTGGATCCATGGTGTCTGTGGGTGGTACCATAGATCTAGGGTTTTACCTCTAGTTACCACAACGTGAGTTGGCGGGTTTCCACGTATTAAAAAAAATCTGATGCACCAATCATTTATATGATTAAAGGGAGTTTATGTGAGTTGGGCACATAAATATTATTTTGATAAAAGAAGCATTACATTTGGTGTAGCGATCCTCTCATGGGTGTTTGATATAAACAGTCACGTGATTTAGGGTATTGTCTATTTTATCCTTCCACTGCTGTATAAATCGGCTCACCGGACCACTGACCCTTCTACTACGGTATAAATCGGCTAGCTAAGATGGCGGATATGGTTTCGGTTAGCTGAAATGGAAGATACGGCTAGCCGAAATGGAAAATTCAGATAGCAAATTCGGTTCTGACTAACCAAACTGGCAAATACAATTTCTGTTAGCCGGGACAGTAGATTCAATTTCGACTAACCGAAAATGACAGATTCAACTAGCCGAAATAGCAAATTCGATTTCGACTAGTCGAAGTGGCATTTTTTTTCTTCGGTACGATAGTAGAAGGGTAAAATTGAAAATACTTTAAAATATATATATAGTAAAATAAAATATCTGTAGGAGAATCGCTACTCTTATATTTATTTTTATTTTTTTTAAATCAAGACAAGTTTTGTTAAAGTTACGAACCAAACCTAGAGAGTTCAGTGGGGAAGACGAAAGCAGCAGTCGGCAGTGAGAGCTGAGAAGTAGGACATGAAATGAATGGAGGAAGGGGAAGGGGAAGGGGAAGGGGAGCAGAGAAGACTGCCGAGACTGTGCAAGATGCGTGGTTGAGAGGGAACAAGAATGACAGTGAGAAATAAATGGGGGGAGAGTGGGCGCATGTATCCATGCCTGAGAAAGTTACCCTTCCATCTCTGTGTAATTGCAAAGCCAGAAATGGCGGGCAAAATCTGAGTCTTCTGTGAATTTCTACGTACCTTCTCGTTACGTTTGTCTTCCTTCTCTCGGGCCTCCCATTTCCCAATCGATGCCCTTCCCTTCCCCCATTTCTGCCGTTGCCTTTGCTGCATATCCCAATGATTGGGACCCCATCTCCGTTACTCTCTCTCTTCTGCGCAGAGATAATTTTTAAATTTATAATTCTATTAAAAAATTATTAAATTAATTGAGTTTCACTTTAAAACTTAATTAATTCTAAGTTATCTTTTAATATTTAAACTATAATCTTAAAAATGTCACATTTTATTGATATGATTAAAGTAATTTTTAATAAGTCACATGTTAGGCAAGATCTTTTAAAATTTCATATCTAAGATTGTAAAGTAATACTTTACACATTAGTGTGGCCAAATTCTTATTGTAATCCTTCAAATTGCGTTTAGTTTCATTTTTAAATGTCAAAATTTTTTTTATACATTTTCACTTTATCAAGACTCGATCTCGGTCCAACCTCATGAAACTATTCATCATGGCCATATGAATAATGAGTGTTGGTAAATGTCAAAGTTAAATAATTGCAATCAATATTTATATATTTGACAATTGATAAAAAAGAAAAGTCTAAATAGAATGTGAACGAGAGAATAGAGTAATGTGTTAAGCTAAATTTAAAATGTTCGTGACAAATGTCCAACATTTCAAAATTGCTTACTTGGAATGGCTGTTGGATTGAAGGATGAAAACTCCTATCTACTATGGCTTAATACATGTTTCTTTTTTTTTCAATTATTATGAATTTTGCTAGAAAAGAGAGTCAATTAGACAATTCATTTTTTCATAGAAGGCTTCTCCAATGCTCATGGTTTATAATTTCAAATTTTCTAAGGGAAAAAAAGTCATTTATATGGTTCTGCCGAAACTTAACTAGCAAAAGTACACATTGCATGTCTACAATAAATTTAAAGGTATAACATTGATGTTATATTTTCATATATAAAAAACTCTTAAATAATAGTTCCAAAAAAATAAGATAATTTGTTATAGGGAGACAAGCTTCAACATCATTTATTCATTTCAAGAAATCATTGATAATAGATAGAATATCTACAGGATTTAATTTTTGCTCTTAAATAGATTGAGGTTATATTTCTTTTAAGTTGAATCTCTGTACAATACAAGTGGGTAATTAATTATTATCACTGACAAATATATAATAATGTATTGAAAATGTACAATAAGAAAACAATATATACAGAAAATGCGATATAGTAAGTGATTAAACAAAATATTTTCAGTGTTTGGAACGTGGCCTGTTAAAATCAGAATGTTTAGCAGTGATGCCATTTCTGGGAATTCCATAAAACGTGGTACAAAGAGAGTTGTTGGCTCATGAATATATATTATTAATATGATAAAACATCGAAGTTGGGTTTCTTTTTCGTGGAGAGGCATTCATTTCATGAAAACTCTTCTGTGAATTTTTTTTTTTTTAATTCTATTTTTTCACCTTATTATAAATTGTACCACCAGTTATTCTATTATTCATTATATTTCTCTTTTATCTCTTATCTCTATAATTTCAATGAGAACTTATAGTTTTTCAACTCTACGTTCAAGGGTTATATTGAGTCTTCTACATTCAACCATTTTTTTTTTAAATTTGTCTTCTATTATAGTTATTTTTAGACTATTCTTAATGCAAATATTTCTAATTTTATTTTTAAAATTAGTCCACTCATCTAATGTGATATATGCATTTATGTGAACTTAACTTTGTCTATTTATCTTTACTTTGTTGTCCAACAATCAGCTTCGTAGATCATAAACGATATAATAATGTTTTATAAAATCGTCTTTTTCATTGAAGAGGGACTATCCTATCACAGGAACTTTACTAGCTTATTTTCTTTCTAAACAATATAGAAACCCATACTTAGGTTTTTCTTCCATTTAAAATGTAGTGTGAGGTGTTTTGCTTTTATACAAGGATTATGTTTGATGGAAATGTCTTTCCTCCCACATAGAGACAACAATATCAAAAAGAAAACAAAAGGGAGAAAATAAAAATACGTAATCAAACTAAAACACAAATATTAACGTGGTTCTCTTTCGGTACATTTACGGGTTCAAGTCAAATCTACTATGATTAAAGGGAAGAAAACGAAGAAGAGACAACTCTAACCCTCATTACAGTTTTTTTGCTCTACTCACTCTCACGAAAAGAAAAAAATTATAAATGGTCTTAATTAGGGTTTACAAAATATGGAATGCGAAAATTACAAAATTTCCTTCCAATAAAAAGTGGAGATCGGATCGACACTACATATCTAACAATCAGGTTCCATATAACCTAACAAATTAAATGTATGAAATTTTTTACCATAAAAATGTACGACAATTTTCTATCTAAAAAAAAATATGAGAAATTCGTGGCCTTCAATGAAGGAGGGTACTAGTTAGGTATCTGTTGTTCCCTCTTGCAACTACAGGATTAAAATCAAATAACTATGGAGCTGTTCAGAAACAAAGGAGCAGATGATACTTGTGGAGGATGGGGCTATGGGGGGCATCAATATTCTTCCTGGACATCTTAGGGTCCCTGGTTTTGAAAATCGAAGCTCAAACCAAGACAAGTCTTGCAAGTCAAGAGCAGCATCAAACAGCTTTCCAATGGGCATCAACCAAGACACCCTTGATGTGATTTTTCGAGTTCTCTTCCTGCCTCTAATCTTGGCAATCAATAAAATCATTAATCTTTAAGGTCTTAATAGCCATTTTTTTTTATTTACGTATGAGAAACTCAGATACGGTCTTACTAAAACTTCCACGGTTGAGCCCACAATCCCTATGGCACACCAAGGTTAGACCATGGAGCTGTTGTATTAAAAAACAATTGCATTAGATCTGAGATGGCTGAGGCATTTCATTATTGTTTCTGAAAAATCAAGATGGCCTGAGATAGTAAGGGTTAGGATGATTGGGGGATTATGAGACTCAGCTCCTAAAATCAATTCAAGATTTCATGCACATCAGATCTTAATCAATGATTCAGACCCAATGGCCCTTATAGAGTGAGGCATGAACTAAGTGTGCAAGGGCATTCTTGCAGTCTCATCTCTTCATAATTTGCATCTCTAACAGTGAATTTTCCTTGACTTGAGTTTCTCAAGTCAAATTAAGAATTTTATTAAATTTTGAATAATACCAAAATAAAAATGTAAACATTTTTTTTCAAAAAAAAAAGAAAAAAAGCAAAATAAGTAGAGGACCAATGTCTGAAATAACAATAATTGATAAGTAAGATCTACAACGTGGATTCCCCTTGTAACTATCTTGCAGAAGATTTTCACCTTGTCTTTTGGTCAGCAGTAAAATCCAAGATGATCTCACCTGATCTTTCCTGCTAGGGCGATGGTTTCTTGTATTCTTGGTGGACATTATTGCCCTTATTATAGTCTAAATGGCGATTCACTCTTCTTAAATATGCTTTAGTCTTCAATCTTTATTTCAAATTTCATCTGCATCATCAACTTAACAACAACATAACTATTTACAAATAAAGGCCTTGGTAGATCAAATACTTGTATATAAGTTAAACATAAAATACAAAACAAGTAAAGAGAAATTGTCAGGTACACGTGGATGTATTTGTATTCCTCTGATTGGTGATCATCAATAATAAATACCGTTGTTGGACAAAAGCACTCATTTGCTATGTTTGCATAAATGCATATAAATTCATTTGTATTTGAGAATGCCCCTTAATTAAACTCAGCTCGTTGAGAAGATAAATCATTAGTCTATTTGTTCGAGTCAATCAGCTCGATGGACACCAAGTCAAGAAAATCTCCCAGGTCTCATCCAAGAAATCCCCTGAGCCTCTGATTTTATTGAAATTTTAAGTTTCAAAACTATGGTCTTCTTACAGTCGGATAAAATTAAAATTCAAAGACTGTAAAAGTATTCTATAGTCTTTCTGTTACAGTCTGTAAGCCTGTTAGTTTACTTTCTAGCGGTCTAAAGAGTTCAAGGTTCTTTTTAGTATTTGACAGTGTAAATAACATACAATGAAAGAGAAGAATTAGAAGACTTAGGTCATAAGTAGACGAGATTAGTGATAATGATGATTTGATGAAAATGTAGATCACACCTAAGAAGATGATGAACAAGTCCCACAATAGAAATGTAGAGAGAGATCTATGGATTTATAAAAGATTTGGGTCATTCCACCTAAGAGGCTAGTCTTTTGGGTTGGATACCCACTTCCTAACATGACCGTTCAAAGAAGTCTTGCTGAATCTTATGAGACACTAGATGAACCCTTGAAATGGCTAAGATTAAGCGTGGTGAGCAGTTTATTGGTAGAAGAGAATGGGAAGGTCAATGGTGTGATTATCCTGTCACTCCAAACGTGTTTCTTATCCATTAGCAGATGACTCGTCCCAAGCATAGGTCGTTTTCAGTAGAGACTTCTCCCTTACCGACTTTCAGAAGCTATCGTTTTCATTATTCAATGTTTCTGCATCAAAGTGAAAAGTTACTGAAAAGAGGAAGAAGCATTTAGCAAAGGAAATGCAGTGGACAAACCAAAGTACAATAAGAAAAATAAAGTGCTAATTTCATGCAACAATTTTTTTTTTTTTTTTTATGTTTTTTGAATGGTAAGATTGCTTTAAACCTGTAGTACAATATAGTAAATTCTCTTTGGGTGCCATATGAGTCTCTACGAAAAAAAAAAACCATAAGTTCTTCCCTTTGTTTGGTTGATGAAATTCTAAGAATTACTTTGATGCTGTTAGCCCATCCTTGTCGATTACTTTAACTATTTATATAGAACTATATAAGAAGAGTTACCAAATAGTATTTGTAGTACTGCAATGGTTGAGTTTGCTAGGGTTTCTTCTCAAAGAATCATTGGTTACAGTACATTTTCCCAAATTCCTCAATGACAAGGGATAGAATATTTGCTTCAACAAGTGAGCATAGAACAAGAAGAGAAAATTTAAATTAAATTGTTGTCATAGTAACAAAATATTTGAATTGTTGTCATAACAATCAATTCTAACAAACAAATGACCTAAACTAAGGCACAAACATATAGATCCAATATAAAATATTCTTGATAAATAGAGCAACAATGGTGGTGGTTTAGAAAAGTTGTGATAGACGCGCTACTGTGATGGGCTCACAAGATGAGATAGACACACTAGATGGAGGAGGGGGAAAACTCCAAACAATCCCACATCGCCTAGAAAGAGCGTCTTGATCCTGGATATATGAGGAATGTCTTTCCCATCTAACATATGACGTTTCCTCAGTGATGGATCAAACCCCAAAGGTAAACAAAATCATGTAGATCAGAGTCCAAAACAAATAAAAATATGCTAGGCGAGGAGGGTCATTACAAAATAGTATCAGAACCGATGACAACTCTAGTTTTCAAGTGGGCAGATTGTGATAGACACGATAGTTGTGATGGGGAGCGCAAAATGAGATAGATGTGCTAGATGGAGGAGGGGGCAAACTCCATAGACATGTAGATAGAGGAGGGGAAAACTCCAAACAATTGCACATAGCTTGGAAAGGCTTCCTGATCCTAGATATACGAAAAACGCTCTTCCCATCTATCATATGACATTTTTCTAATGATGGTAGAAGCTTAAAGGGAGACAAAAATGTGCAGGTCAAAGTCCAAAGCTGACAGAAATATGCTAGGCTAGCGGGTCGTTACAAAAGTATCCTGATGAAGGTGGCAAAATGACGGCAATGATGTGGCATCGATGGTCCATTTTATACTGAAAAGATAGTAGAGACTAACATAGATCTTTTTTTAATGAATAGGTTAGTAGAGACTAAAATAGATCTTGAAAAGAAAAGAAAAGAAAAATAGTGAGCAAACATACGAACAGTGGACGGGCAACATAACGAGAGTTTAGGTAAACATGTGGAGGCAGATAGAAATGGACAACATGAAGACATCATGTGCACGACACACGGATGTAGGATGATGAGAACAGGGGGTTGTCATTGGATGGTAGCATAGGTGGGTTCAAGCAACCACAAGTGCTTCTAATTAAGAGCAAGCTACTCTTAATCATTGGATTTTGGCTATACATACCATATTAATACGAAGAGAATGAATTAAAAATTATATATTGCTTATTCACTGTAGAATTTTTTTTATGTAGAATAAAAAAATCACATCAATGTATAGTCTGACTAAAAAAAGAGCCTAAAAAAAATATGAGAAAGGATCTGAAAAAGGATACTAAAGCTAATGAGAGAGGGGGAGAGAGTGTGGCATTGGATCTGAACCATCTAAAAATGATAACCAATCAGGATAATCATGTTACCAAAAGAAGATATAATCATAATCTAATCATATCTTAACATATATCCTAACCATTATGAGTTAAATTGGTTACATCAAGTGTTACTTGTAGTTCTTTTTCTGCTACACCTACAATCTTGGAGGCATTGGCGTGAAATAGTTATGGAAGGCTTTAACTGATGACCATGTGAGTTTGAGATCATGTTATCTATGTGAGTGTATGTGAGAGAGTCATAAATTAAATAGCATCATGAGTATCATTAGATAACAGTGTATTCCTAATTTAGGTATTTAAAGCAATAGCTACACTGCATTTCTTAAAACTTCAACCAGTATGTTATTTATAAAAAAACAATAGATGAATGAAGCAACAAGTACCTAAATTTGATTTATTTATTTGTTTACTTTTGAAGTTTGCGCTAGCAGCTCATTTGGTTCATGCTTTGTTCCTCAAGTTTGATTTTCTTGCTCCTTAGCCCTCATGATATCTGTTGCACATTAATTTTTGTTTTCAACTTATACAGTGGTGGAAGCAACTTAAACAGCTTTTAATTGTTCCTCAGCCATCATAACATATTAGAAGGTGATACAAATGGACATTGAGTACTTTTGCAACTGGTGTTGTGTAATTAGAAGTTAGGGGTGCTGGAGGTCTTAGCCCCAGTTCTTAAAATTAAAAGAAGAATTTCTTCTCTCCTTAGGTGTTGAATCAATAAAATAGTAGCTTTTATAATCTTGAGGCATGTAAAAGTTGTTAGACCTATAATAAATCGAACCAGAATCAGTATAATCACGGTCCATTCATGTCAAAGGAGCACTATCACATGATTAGAGACCTGGACACTTTGGTCATAAAAAAAGGTTCGAGCATGGGTTTGTGCCTAATTTTATCTTATAATCGTTAAGCACATGAGTAGAACTCACCCTTAAAAACTAGTTTATAAGAAAAGAGTGCACATGTGCTTATAAATTCCAAGATCCAAAGGTAGACTGGCAGCAATGTGGGATTTTGCTAACAAAAATTACTAGTTAATGTGGTAAACGGGGAGGAGAGGAGAGGAGAGAGAGGAGAGATTGATCAGCCAAATACTACATTTCTAGTCTGTAGTTGATAGGTTTCTTCCATTCAAAAAATGTTCAAAACAAAAAGACTCTTTAACTTTTCCCTCTAGATACCAACATAAGACATGCTTCCTTTATAATGACACACACAATTATGAATTCCAATTTTTTCAGAAACTATGAACTTGCTACAACTGTGCCACAAATCAATATGGGAATTCCAATTTTTTCAGAAACTCATGAACTCAAACACAAATCATGCTATTTAGTTGAACAAGCTTGAGGAAAGTAGACTCTACAGAGATTGTACACAACTATAAGGAATAATATCTCGATTTGAAAGATTTGAATTTGCTGATTGTAAATCTAGGTAATTTTGGCTTCTTAAGACAATGTTTAGAATTTCCCCATTTCCTTTCGGATTGCACTTGTAATTGTTTGATTCTTTTTAATAGGCATGTTACCACTATTTTCTTATTCTGACCAGACATCAAAATCAATCAAACAGTTCTAATGACAGCTTAAGATATTCCCTTTTTTCCAACGTGTTTGAGAAACTTTGTTTTTATATTTGAAAAAGGTGTAAAATGTCACTCAGGTTAAACCACCAGACTCATAATATAATATCATATTATTGTATTTTATTTTTATTTAATTCTTGGAAGCAGTGAAGTAGGCAATGAAAGTTACATGCTTTAGGGCCTCGATGGCGCGCTATACCATACATCCTATTTTCTTTAAATACAAAGTTGGAAGTAACATCTCACTTGAAGCTATCAATCTCATGAAAGGAACTGGACATAAGTAAATGATATCGGCATATTACACAAAATTATATATTTCCAAGATTCTAAATTGGAATATAAATATCGTTCCTAATAAAATAAAATAAAATGGAACTTTAAAATTTAGGACCAGGTAAATGAAAGAACGTCAGTTGGGTTTTAAAGGTTCAAAAATGTTGCATCAGCCATAGTTGCTAAGGAAACCCGTGGGAGTTTCTTTGGCGGTTAAGAATTTTTTTGAGATGTAAAAGATCTTGGATTCAAATCACTCTCACAAAAAGGTCTCTCCATAGTGTTACCCGATCTCTATGGATCAGGAGGTTTGTACATGCTCTAAGAATTAGTTAGGTGCTCTAAGAGACATAGACACCTTGATCTTAAAAAAAAAGCTATAGTTGCTAAGGAGGTCTATACACCATTTTCCTATTTGTTGCTGGTTTGGCTTCTGTTGGTGTGTGTTTTATCGTTTGACCTGGACTGTGAGCCTGATTTTTGGTATCTTAGTTCTGGCCTGCTCTAACTGGGGTATTTCTTTGGTCTTTTGGTTTGTCGCCTAACCCGAGTGTTTCTTTAAGTTTTAGGGGTTTTTTTTTGTTGAATGATAATAAACTCATACTTTCATTAAAAAAAAAAATCTATAAACCAGTTTACATCTACGAAGTTAATCAAGAACTAGCACTCTTAATTACATATCCATTAATTGGATTATGGAAAAGGGGGAAAAAGGACCAAGAGGAGGAAGGGGGAAAGTAGAAGAGTGAACAAATAGGAAAATGAAGCTACAATATATTTGCTGCCATTTGCACCATCTATGGCCAAATGAACAGTGATTTCACATGCTTTCTGTCACGATAATGAGGATTGTATGACAGATATGTTAAGAATGATAATAAAAATATCAAAAGAAAACAGATTGCAGAGATGATAAAATCTGAGTATTGTCGTTATTTCATTTCGTTATAGACAAGGTTTTAATGCTTGGCAGACAAGATATATCATTGTTTCATTACTTCCTATTATTAGCACACAAGTAAATATATCTTCATTACGTATGTCTTAATTATGTATGGTCAGTTTTTTGAAATTTGTATTTTCATTTTATCCTATTAAAATTCATCAGTTAGACTATAAAATCTTAATATAAATAATTGTTAAATTCCAAGAGCCTATTAAAATTCATCAGTTAAACTATAAAATGTTAATATAAATAATTGTTAAATTCCAAGAGAACGTATGTACAAATGAGGAATGGTTTTATAAATGTATATAGAAAGGTACCCTAGAGGCTCTAAATAGTAACTAGATAGATGTGGCATTAAGTGCACTAGAGCCACATGCATACAAGCATCAAAACTCTTGGCCTTATTGTACCCTGAAACTCTCTTTTAATGCCTGCTGAATAGATATAGGAATGCCAATTTGCAAGGTTCTTTACTTCCTTAGCATTTGGATTCTAGCCTGCAACACCCAACAGTTTTCCAAAAAAAGTATGGGAAAAGCTTGCCAAGCTTGCAGAAGTCTTCATCAGTTTGCAAATTTAACTATATGAAGCTTGCCTATAAATAAGTCTTTACCCCCGGGATTATTAATTGAAAAGAAAATTCTCAATTGGGTATAAGATAAATTAGTTGTATATGTAATATACAAATCATTTGTAGTAGTTCAATTCAAGAACCATCCAGCAAACAGACATCATATAGGGTGGAAAGTAGAAGGAAGAGTTGGGATCTGACCTCTAATGGTCGGAATATGACTGGACCGGCCTGCCGAGCGCCTGACTGCCGAGCACTTGATTTATTGGAAGATGAAATTGCAGCAACCTAACAAAGAAAAGAGAAGAGAAATAGAAGAGTAATGCTTTCGATTTCATCAGTTGTATATTCATGAAGTATTATCCAGAACAGGCTGTTTTTATTAGTATAGAAGATATGGAAATATCCTCAGACAATCCAAATAGTAACAATAATAATAATAATATCAAACTGATTTGTGCTCTTACTCTGGATGAATTTGGGAGTTCAGGCTCTATAAAAGGAAATTTTCATGTAGGGCATATTCTATATCCATATATTTACATTTAAAAAAGAACAGCTGTTGTATTACAGCATCTTCTCTGGTTCTCTAGTCCAAAAAATCCCTCTTAATTGAATAGAAATAAACCACTTTCCATGCTCAAAATAAGAGAATTTTGTAAAGAAAAGGAAAAATAAAATTGGAAATTCTATGCCGTGCCTGTTGGGGATTAGAAATTAAATAATGCAAACACACAATCACACGACACAAGATTTACGTGGTTCGGCTAGAACGCCTACGTCCACGGAGCGAGATCAAATCTACTATGTAGAAAAACAAGTACAGAGGATTACAAGGTCTCTCCCTTTCAGATCTCTCTGTCTCTCACTCTCTCTCTAATCCCTCTCTCTCTCTCTCTGTCTTACACAGGAATACAATAATATATAAGTCACTCTATCGGGCCTAAGCCCAATAGGCCCATAAGTGGGGCTGGCCCACAACAATCTCCCCCTCCAGCCCCAGGAGGAGGAGAACACTCTGACATGGATGTCATCTTCTGTAGAGGCCAGATGCCCCTACGCAGAACTCAAACTTGTTCTTTGAAAGAACTTTGGTGAATGCGTCTGCTGGATTGTGGTCTGTATGGATCTTCTTTACACTGATCTGTTTCTCTTCAATAGCTGCTCTCAACCAATGATATCTCAAATCAATGTGCTTCGTTCTTGAGTGATACATGGCATTCTTACTCAAGTCGATGGCGCTCTGACTGTCACAATACACTGTGTAGTCCTCCTGTTTGATGCCTATTTCTCGAAGAAATCCCTTTTGCCAAACCATCTCTTTCCCAGCTTCCGTAGCAGCAATGTACTCTGCCTCTGCCGTAGAAAGTGCTACACACTTCTGTAACTTGGATTGCCAACTGACGGCTCCTCCAGCAAATGTGAAAAGATAACCAGAAGTGGACTTGCGACCATCAAGGTCACCTGCCATATCTGCATCTGTGTAGCCGGTAATAAAAGGGTCTCCACCAAACATGATGCCCATGCTCGATGTACCTCGTAGGTATCTGAAGATCCATCTCACTGCATCCCAATGATCATGTCCTGGGTCTGACATAAATCTGCTCACCAATCCAACTGCATGTGCTATATCTGGTCTCGTGCAAACCATCGCGTACATGAGACTACCAACTGCTGACTGATATGGAATCTGACTCATCTTGTCTTTCTCTGTCTCTGATGAAGGACAACATTCCTTACTGAGCTTGAAGTGAGCGGCAAGAGGAGTACTAACGGAGTTGCAATCCCTCATGCCGAATCTCTCCAAGACCTTCTCAATGTATTTCTCTTGAGACAGGATAATCTTCTTTTTCTTTCTATCTCTGTGAATCTCCATACCCAAAATCTGTCTAGCAGGGCCAAGATCTTTCATGTCAAACGCTTTTGACAGGTCTGCCTTCAATCGCTTGATCAATTCAGAACTCTTTCCAAATATCAACATGTCGTCCACATATAATAACAGGATGATGAACTGATCACCCTTGAACTCCTGATAATACACACATGAGTCACCTGAACTATGTTTGTATCCTTGTCCTGTCATGAAAGAGTGAAACTTCTTGTACCATTGCCGCGGTGCCTGTTTCAGTCCGTACAAGCTCTTCTTGAGTCGGCAAACAAGATTCTCCTTGCCCTTCAACTCAAACCCCTCGGGTTGTTTCATGTAGATCTCTTCGTCTAGGTCACCGTGAAGAAATGCAGTCTTCACGTCCATCTGTTCAATCTCAAGATCTAGACTCGCGGCTAAGCCCAACATAACTCGTATGGAGCTCATCTTCACCACTGGTGAGAATATCTCGTCGAAGTCCACTCCCTTCTTCTGTCCAAAACCCTTCACCACTAAGCGGGCTTTATACTTCAGAACTTTTTCTCCATCCTTTTTCACGCGAAAGACCCATTTGTTTTGTAGGGCCTTCCTGCCAACTGGTAGATCAACCAACTCATATGTGTTGTTCTTCTTAAGAGACATCATCTCTTCTACCATAGCTTTCCCCCAGTGAATTCTGTTTTTGTCGCCTATAGCCTCTGAGTAACTCTCAGGCTCCCCCTCACTGGTCATCAACACATAATCGGAACTTGGGTATCTCCTGGATGGGTTATGCTCTCTAACAGATCTCCTAGGAGGTATAACATCCTCCGATGTAGAAGTACTGGGGGGGTGCTCCCCCTCGCTCAACTGTCTATCTCTGTCCTGATCATCCTCCACTGTGTCCTCAACTGTATCATGTACCGGCTCATTAACTGTCTCATCTGTAGACGTATCTGCTGGCCCACTGATACTGTCACTGTGACTGCTAGAAGGAACATCTGACCCACTGTCGTCTGACTGACTGATTGGCGGTGCAGGTGAAGGAGAAGGTGTTGCTGCTGACTGAGGTGTGTCCGGAGTGGAGATGGGACCTTGATCTAGGTCACTAGAATATGTGGGTTTATTGTTCTCATTGAAGAACTCATCTTCACGGAATACCACGTCTCGACTCCTGAACATTTTCTGCTGAGCTGGATCCCACAGTCTGTATCCGAACTCTGGACCACCATAACCAATAAATGCACACAATGTCGACTTTACATCCAATTTCTTCCTCGACATATCAGGGATGTGTGCATAGCAAACGCAGCCAAAAACTCTGAGATGCTTGTAGGAAACTTTTCTGCCTGTCCACAAACATTCTGCCACTTCACCATTTAAGGGAGCTGATGGTGAGCGGTTGATGAGGTATACTGCTGTCCTCGCTGCTTCGCTCCAAAATCTCTTGGGTAGATTTGCGTTGTGAACTATGCAACGCATTCGCTCAACAATGGTGCGGTTGTAGCGCTCTGCTACACCGTTATGCTGGGGAGTCCCTGGCACTGTCAACTCATGTCGAATGCCGTTCTTCTTGCAGAATTCTTTAAACTCTCCCGATGTGTACTCTCCACCATTATCGGTCCTCAGACATTTCAGTTTTCTACCCGTCTCTCTCTCCACAGAGGCAACAAACTCACGGAAGAATGAGAAAGTCTGATCTTTGGATCTCATGAAGTAAATCCAGCACTTTCTCGTAGAATCATCGATAAAGGTAACAAAGTACTTGTTCTTGCCCAATGACTCCTCCTCTATCGGTCCACAAACGTCTGAGTATACTAGGTCTAGCTTCCTGGCCTTTATGTTGCCCTTTAGATTGAAGGAAGCTCTTGTCTGCTTGCCCATGATGCAATGCTCGCAACTGTCTAACCGGGTACACTCAGTCCGTGGAATAAGGGCTTTCCTCTGAAGAATCTGCAGCCCTTTCTCACTCAGATGTGCAAGTCTCCGGTGCCATAGAGAGAAAGCAGTCTCTCTCTGTACTGCGTGCATCTGGCCGGTGCAAACTGTGCCGGTCAAAACATACAGGTAATCTCTGATCACCCCTCGTGCCATGGTAAGCGACCCCTTGCTGATCTTACATCGGTCTCCGCCGAATGTACTGATGTATCCCTCTGTGCCGAGTACCCTCGCAGAAATGAGGTTCAATCTGATATCTGGCACATGTCTCACATCCTTCAAACTAATCTCACAGCCATGACTAGTCTTTATAGTAATGTTCCCAACTCCAGTGATAGGGGAACATGCAGAGTTGCCCATCCGAACTGTTCCAAAATCTCCGGATGTATATGTGGAGAAGAAGCTCCTGTGAGGCGTATAATGATAAGTGGCACCAGTGTCAATGACCCACTCAGATGAGGAGGGGGTAATGGACAGACTCTCCCCCTCACTGGTGGTCACTATGACAAGAGTACGCGGCTCCTGAGTTGTGGCAGCCGTGGTGTCTGAAGAAGCTGGCTTTCGTGCCTGATGCTGCACAGTCTGATTATTTTCTCTCTTCCACACCCTGCACTGATTCTTAAAGTGCCCTGCTCTGCCACAGTGAAAACACTTTCTGCTGTCTCTGCCTCTGCTCTGAGATCTGTGACCTCCACCGGGTCTGCTCTTGCTTCTATGGTCCTGGCGACCATGAGTTTTATGTCTTCTGCCCCTATCCTGTGACACATATGCTCCGGAAGAAGAAGTTACGATGCCCTTTTCTTTCCGTCTCATCTCTTCATTCATCAAGGACTCCTTGACTGTCTCTAAGGATAGCTCGCCACCGGGTGCAGAGTTACTCAAAGCAATCACCATAGTCTCAAAAGAATCTGGTAGTGTCGCCATGAGAAGAAGAGCCAAAATCTCATCTGCAAATATGATCTTCGCACTGGCCAACTGGTTCACCATGCCCTGAAAGTTGCTGAGATGTTCTGACATTGACATGTGCTCATTGTATGTCAGTTTCACCAGTCTCTTGATAACAGAGGCTTTGTTCACTGGCGCCTTGCTCTCATACATTGTAGACAATTTAGTCCACAGTTCATCTGCCTTCTTTTCTGCTGTGATATGGTGAAGAATGCTGTCATCGACATACTCCCTGATCAGGCTCACAGCCTTCAAATGCTTGTACTCCCATTCTTTGGGCTTTGCCTTCATATCTTCAGGCATAGATGCATCTCCTAAAAGGGGATAATATAAGTCATGCTTAATCAGGAGATCTTGCATCCGGGTCTTCCATAGGAGATAATTGCCCGGTACCAATTTCATGACTGTTGAACTGGAACTGGATGCCATTCTGTCACTGTCCTCTGTTCTGTTTGTGCGCAAATGCGAAAGCAAATAACCAACAGTGTAAATTTGTATCCCTGCACAAACCTAGGGATCTACTACTAGCATCCAACCAAATACCCCCGAACTCCTCACCACTTGGGTGGTTCAATCATACACATAGCAGAATAATGTGTAAAAAGTAAATGATAGTGATGAAAAATAAGAAGAAAAGAACTCAGCTGATCTCCTTTTTACAAACGCCACTGCTTGGCGCTCACTGTCAACTCTCCAGAAAACTAGATCCACACCGGTCACTGTGTAGATCTCACTGCCACGATCGTACAGGCGAAGACGGATCTCAATTCCGAGTCCTGGTGACTCCGGAAACTGCAAAACAAATCTGGACCGTTGATTTCCCACTGCAGGAGTACTTGAATCTGTAGTCCCTCGGTGCACTGAAGTGGTGGTCCTGCGGGTGCACCTGAACTGGTGGTCCCGCGGGTGTACAGAAAATGGTGGTCCTGCGGACCACGGTTTTTTTTTTTTTCTCTTTTCCTTCCTTCTTTCTCAGGTCTGTGAACAGATCTTGATCGCCGGTCAAAATCCGGCGATCTGGCTTGTTTTTCTTCCGGCCGAGATTTGCAGATCTGCTGCACTATGTCCACCGGCTGCTTTGTTTGCACTCTCAGATCTGTACTCGGCCCTTTCTCCTTCCGTCTGGCGTGATCTGCGATGGGGTCTCTGTTTCTCAGATCTGCAGATTCGCTCGGCCCTGGGATTTGGTCTCCGGCGATCTGAACACGGCTCCTCTGTGCTCGATGCTTGCAGCCGACCGATCTCTATCTCCGATCGCCGCTGCTTGCTGTCTCTCCACCGATGGTCTCTACTGGCCGCCTTCACTTCCGGCTGAAAAACCCTTTCTGGGTTTCGTTTTTTTTTTTTTAATGCCTGTTTCTTCTACCGCCGCTGCGGTGCTCGGCCGTTCTGCTCCGGCGTCGCTCTGGTGTCACTTGGAAACCCCCCCTGGAACAGATCTGCTCGTCTGTGATTCTGCTGCCGCCGATCTCAATCGCCTCTGGGGTCTCGGTTCGCAGCAGAGTTTTTTTTTTTTTTTTTCTTCTTTTCAGATCTAATCTTCGGATCTGGGTTTCTGCTGACCTGTAAAAAAAAACTTCGCCTCCGGCCCAAGCGAACCGATTCTCACCGATCTGAATCAGATCTGGTGCTTTCTCCCTCAAAACCGAGAGAGAGAGCCGTCTTCTCTGCAACACCGATCCGTTTGCAGGCACTGTTCCTTTTTTTTTTTCTTTTGTTTTTGGTGTGTCTTCTCAGATCTGCCTCAGCCTTCTCCGGCGATGACTGATTCTGGTTTCTGCCGTATTCCGAAAATCCTCCTTCTTCTTGTTGCGATGAACTACTCGGCTGCTGCGATTCCACTTGATGAAAAAAACCCTTTTTTCGCCGACACTGCTAACCACCGTCAGCCGACCTGCTATCAGCAGATCGGTGTAATTTTTTTTTTTTTTTCTTTCAGATCTGTGAACAGTCCGTTCACAGTAAAAAAAAAAAAATTAATCGATGAACAATATCGTCTTCAGCCGATGCGGCTGTTTTCCGTCCGATAGTCTCCGACGGTCTGTGTGATTTTTTTTTTTTTTACCGACTCCGATTCGACGGAACCTTGTCTGAATCCGATAACCTTCGGCTCTGATACCACTTTTTGGGGATTAGAAATTAAATAATGCAAACACACAATCACACGACACAAGATTTACGTGGTTCGGCTAGAACGCCTACGTCCACGGAGCGAGATCAAATCTACTATGTAGAAAAACAAGTACAGAGGATTACAAGGTCTCTCCCTTTCAGATCTCTCTGTCTCTCACTCTCTCTCTAATCCCTCTCTCTCTCTCTCTGTCTTACACAGGAATACAATAATATATAAGTCACTCTATCGGGCCTAAGCCCAATAGGCCCATAAGTGGGGCTGGCCCACAACAGTGCCTGCCATCAGGATCATCTTCTTCCTATCTTCCGTTTTGCAATAGAAGCTTCTTATTGGGTATCTGTGAAAATCAACAAGTGGAATCACTTCTCTGGTCATGGAATGAAATTCACACCCAAATTTCTACTTGTTCTCAATCCTTTCTTTCTTTCAAATGTCCAAATCCAACGACAAGGAGTGCTTCCCTTTACCGGGCAATTCTTCTGGCTGAGTGGGAAGTGGGTCTTCATTGAAGAGATTCAATTGGAGAGGAGGCCGCAAGGGAGACGACACGACGCCATGATCACGACCATCCTCCGGTGTGGGGCAGTCCAAATTCACTCCAAATAGCCTTAGACGCTTGCCTTCTGCCTTGGGATTGACCACTGGAACTGAATCGATGACCATCGGCGACGGCATGCTGCCTTCTCCAGCAAATTGTGGTGGGCAGGCAGTGGGACTAAGGTAAAAGACTGAGCCATTAGGGTTTACCACATTGAAACTGTAGGCACCACTGTAACTACGATGATCATAATTCAGGTGAGGCCGGGGCATCGACGACATGGAGAAGGTTGGAGGCAAGAAGAGTCGGTCCCACGGGACTGACCGCTGCAAGTTGATTGGAGGCAAGAAAGATGAACCTGGGCGGGCATCGGATCGGTGCTTCCAGTCGATGTAGAGGTGGTCCTTGCCGGATTCCCCAATGCCTCGCTGGAAGGAAACAATGTCACCTGCATCGAGCTTCTTGTCCTTGACAAATCGGCTCCACCCTTTAGTCATGACATAGCTCTGGCTGCTATTCCAGTATGAATATCTGAATCGCCATGGTTTCCCATTCCGATCTTCAAAATTGAGAATCAGACCTTTCTCATTTGCAGCGGAATCGAGTGGAAAGTACTTCTCTGCATGCTGCTTCGGAATTACAAGGCGGTTGAGCTTACCGACATCACTCGGCGTAACAACCTTATCGAACATGTGCTCTCTCTCACAGTTTCCACTGCCACCTTCGCCGCCGCCTTCCGTCGCAGCATCACTGCCTCCAGACGACTCCATCACCTCATGTCGGTTAAAATTAGCGAACTTCGCAACTGCTTGATCATATGCCTTCACAGCCTCCTCCTCCGTGTCAAACGTTCCAATCCAGACTCGCTGGTTCTTGTCGTGTATCTGTGCCGCCCACCGGCCGTTGGGCTGAGGGACTACACCTTTATACTGAGAAGAGGATGAAGAAGGAGAAGGTGAAGAAGAAGAAGAAGGAGAATAGGGGGGGAATTGAAATGGGTTCTTGCTGGTATCTCCCATCATCATCAACTTTTCCTCCTCCTCCTCTTCTTCCTCAAAATAGCCTTCTCTCCCTTGTTGATACTCCATCACCCAACACTTCTTCTCTCCCTCTCTTCTTTCCTTTCTCTTTCCCCCTTTCTATCCAAGTTAGAATAGAATAGAAAGTATAGTCTTCAGCTGTATGTTTATGCTTCGAGGAGAATTTTTTTCAAGCATCTAAGACCCAATAAGCTGAAAGAAGAAGAAAAGGAGAGATGTCACAAAGAGCGGTCGGTGCCTTCTTCTTTGACTGGAGAAGGAATAGAGGCCATGGGCAAATAGTCGGGCTCTTATTCACCTTTTAGACATGGCTCCTCTTTGTTACACCCTCGAACCTTCCCAAAACTACGGCTATTCTTTCTTCTTTATTTGTTGAAAAAGAAAAGTAGGAAGTTGAATGGGAGAGGGAGAGGGAGAGGGAGAGGGAGAGAGAGAGAGTCTTTGTACGTGGGACCCCATGAATTATCTGGTTGGGCTCATGTGAGCTTGTCCTTTTCATCATTTTTTTCTGTATTTATATTTACTTTGTGATAAGTCTCAAAAGCCAGTTGTTCTAAGTGCATCAGCTTGCATTTGATTTGCTGCTGTGTGAGCAATCCACATTGAATATTGATATTGATGAATCATTAAAAACCTACCTAGGGTTTCCTTCCATCTTCTCTAACATGTCCAATTTTACTATTATTTCTTTCTAGGCAGAGAGGTTTTGACTTTGGCAACCATTTAATTTGTACTGTCCTTCTTGATTGAATTGGAAACCACCCAATTCACCACGTGTACCCTTATCATAGTTCCATCTTAAAATCAAATAACTTTTTTTTTGAATCTACATTGAGAAATCATGAGAAATTCAGCGTAAAATCCTCACTCTTAAGATACACCAAACTAAGTCACGAGATCTCGAACTTGACACCTCTTATTTTCTAAAACGGGAGGTTAACCAGTTGACTTACACCTACGTAAGAAAAAAAAAGAAGTCACAAGTAGATAATCAATCTACTATGCACGTATCCTTTTTGGATCCATGATCAGAGTAGTATCAGATGAGAAGAAACCTAGGCAATCCAAACAGTCCAAAAACAAGCTCCCACCTAACGTGACAATCTCCATGTTTTGCACCATTTGGACTCACATACATGTGACGCCAAGTGTGTGGTCCATTTGAGAAAGTTTGCATAGTATTACTATTAATTAGTCATTAGCTATTTCATGTCTGAATAATTATGTTCAAGTGATCTTGCTTATCTCCAATCACCTCATTCGTCAGCTTCTTAAGCTACTGTGACGTTCGATTATTGGGTTAATCAAAGCAAGGATTAGTTTTATAATTCGTCTTCTTTTTTACTTCCAAATGGGGCAAGTGTTGTTAATATAAAATCCAAGTTAAAACCCATATCCCAAAGCCACAAGCCCCACTTGCTTTCAGTATTAACAACTGCAATAATACCATGGATTAGAAAAATATCAGACCACAAGAATAAAAGTGGCTGGATAGCACTGTCGCAACTCACAAGTACAGAGAGAGCTACAGACCTTCAGTGGTCCCCTGATGGAGGAGGTAAATAAATTCCCATGTATAATAAATTAACTCTACATATGCCAATTTTATTAAAAAAATGGAAATCGAATCTATTTTATCATTTATTTACTATAAAAATTGAAATGGAAGAATAAAATAATATCGTTATTTAATAAATAAAAAATAAAATAAATTTACTAACTCATTTTAGTAAAAAATGTACTGATATCGAATTAAATGAGAGCAGCATGTTATTGTATTTTCTATTTTTTATTTTTTTTCTTCTCTTTTTTATGCTTTGCCATCTTCACATGAGTAGAAAAGTATCACGTGATATATATTTATCATGAGAAAATAATATCCAAATTGTCTGAACATCAGCAGCCATGGCAGTACTGTTCACTCAACAGTACTCTTGCTACAAATGCAAATGTGAGGGCAACTGCCATAGCACCCGATTCGAGGGAGGTGCAGTCCTCTTCTGTGAGGCCCACTATGGTGGGCCCAATATCAGATAAGATGGGATTATCTATAAAACTTAATGATGATTTTAGATGTTAATATTATGTCTAAATAATTCAAAATTCTTAATATAGGGTCCATGAATAATAAAAGGGTCCAACGGGCCGAATCCATTTACACCTATAAATTATAGCCTTTAAACGTTGCATTTGAATGAAAAAGAAAAGAAAAAATAGGCTTTTCAGGTTGAGGCCCACGCAATCCTCTGAATCTCATGAGATGATTCATAAAATAAAGGGAAGAGGGGATGGGTGAAAGGCAAATGCAATAGATTAGATGCCTTTTAAATTTAAAGTTTTTTTTTTTTTTAATGATGAACATGAATTGCAAACAACAACAGGCCACTTTCTAGTTTGTAGCAGACAATTATATGCGAAAAGGAATCATGAAGTATTTAAAAAGTGTCAAACCTAAACAATATTTTAATTTAATCAGTCATTAGGCAGGCATAAGGTAATGTACATGTCACCTAACCATACTTTTCTAACTGAGAACGATGCATGTGAGACTTATCAAAGATTTATTTAATTAGAAGCGGTCAAAGATTGATGGTCAAAATTGTAAATTGATTTTTTAATTAAAACTTAATTTACAAATAAGATTACCTCCCTCGATAGAATCAAAGTTTAAGGGGACAGTTATGTGTGTCATGGGCCCCAGCGTGGGGCCCACAGCATGGCCTCCACATGCTGAAATCAGTATGCTAGCTATTCTCTTCCTCATCTAGAGGAATTATGATGATGCACCTGGGTTTAGCAGTATTGTACGGTGGGCCATCTTATACAACAGCATTTATCAGTATGATACGAGTGTGTGACCACCAGCCGACCTAAACCTTTAAATGTGGGTCCAAAAGTTGATCGGTTTACCAAAAATTCTAAATCCTATCTCTATGAGCGGAAGTCTATGAGATAAATAGATGGGTGAAAGATCTAATTTTAATGTTTAATGATAATTATTATTAAAGCCGCGAACAAGTCTCACATTATAAATATAGAGAAATATCTAAAAATTTATAAAGGATTTTGATCACTCTATCTAGCAGATTAATCTTTTGAACTAGATACTCAGATCTTACTTAAAAAGTGATATCAGAATTAGATCTCAGACTAACTCATATGAAATCAGGAGATTCCATAGAGGAACAGGATGGTTGGCCTCATTCAAGAGGAGAATGTTGGGGGCTTAGGGCTGCAAACGAGTTCTAAGTTGGAAGTATAGAGGAAGACTTAAGAATTTATAAAAGACTTGAATCACTCTATCTAACATGTTAACCTTTTGAGTTGAATATCCCGTTCTTAATAATTATTATGTAAAAACTCTTGAATCTAACAAGTTCTTAATTATTTTCTTGTAGTTTTTTAAAAACTGAGTTGAATTTCCCGATTCAATGTAATTTTAAATTGAGTCACAGTTTTCGAGCACTGCTGTGAATGGGTTTACATTTTGCTATTAGTCATCAGCTCTTTTTCTTTAAAAAAAAAAAAATTGGTGGCCCCAATTTTGGATGTTCATGCCAGGTTGTGTTATGAATGATTTTTTCCTTTAAAAAATAATGCGCGTGTGAGCTGTGGTGAGCCCTGCCAATGAGTGTCTCAGATGTTTGAAACATTTTTTATTCTGTTCACACTTCACACAAATCACATGTACTGCAATTACTTGTGATCATCATGTAAGATTTAAGGGTGCTTCTCAATCTGAATCAAGTGAAAATTCAAAGTAATTCTATAGACGATTTTAAAAGAAAATATTTTCATTTTCATTAAGTTAACAATTTTATCTTGAGGGCTGAGGCCAATAAAGTAATAACAAAAAAGATTGAATTCACTTAAAAAATTCATGTAGCATTTGAGAATCACCTAACTTCACATTCATATTCATCTCCAAGCGATTTATTCAATTAGATTGTCGTCTTTATTTGAATTTGATAAATTATTTTTTATGACCCAATTATGTATTTAACACTTGTAGAATTTGAGCAAAAATTTTTAAGACTGAGTCATTACAGATTATGCTGTCGAAATCACCTACTATAGATGAAAACATAGTGAATTTTCTCGTGGATTTGATTATTTATAAGGTTGATTTGTGTTAAAAACATGGAAAAACTGATTTAGGAAAAGACGAAGTTATTAAGAGACCTATACTAGTGGCTTCATCCACATGCATGTTGGTCTAGTGTCCAATGACTAGACCACGTTTTGCATGGGCCACTGCCTTGATTAAAATGGTCCTAATTTCCTAACAAGTGTACTTCTTTATTGTAGCCTACAACCGCTAACTTTTATTAAAAGCTCAACTAAAGGTGCTTTTGTACCGTAATGGAGAGTCTCGAATCATGAGTACCTCTTTGGTCTTGATTATCATCTAATTTAGATAATTTATTTTTTTTAATTTACGTGTAGAAAACTGTAGGATACCCAATGTAAAATCTTCATGGGTAAGTCTACTACCCCTAGAGCACACCAAGATTAGGCCATAGGGACTCGAACCCACAACCTTCCACCCTGAATAGATTATTGTACCACCAAGACTCGATCCCAGCACATATACATCAAACTAAACCTACAGTCCACAACGGCAGGTAATGTCGGTACGGCAACAAGTGTCAGGTTAGATAAATCCCACTGTCTTGCTATCTATTTGGTAAATGAGAGTTAGATAAATGTGGCACAAAAGAGAAATCTATTTTCTAATATGGTGGAGATGTGAGTGATGCTAATATTACCAATCTCTAAAAAAAAAAAAAAAACCTCTACCAATGGATGAATTACCCAACTAAGATAAGCCTCAAATAATTAAAAATATATGTCAGACCAAACTCAAGTGCCAAATAGTTGGCGACCCAACAATTTCCCTATTGGATATATGGGCAGAAATGTAGCAAAGAGGCAGGATTCAGTTCCAACACAGGAGGAGAGATCTACATCAACTTGTGTTATATTCTTTTTGTTCTTCCAAGTTTGCTGTATATCACGGAGAATTCTTTGCGAAAACGCTCAACTTCATCTTACTTTGTTACTGTTTAATGTTCTATGAAAACAAAAACAAACTGGTACATAGGTAGTTCTTTTTCTCTTAAGAGAATTGACAAGGGTCTTTTTTTCGCAATTAAAGTGCATATGAAAGACAAATTCCTTGTTCTAGTCTCTACCCTCTTTATTATTTTTGATAGAACAAAATCTTTTGTCTATCAATCACTCTAGAAAAATATTAAAATTCATCAATGATGTGCTATATGTTTGGTGAGATCCAAACTGGAGTTACGCATCGCGTGGCGTCGAGTCTAGTACTAGATACGAAAAAGAGTCTGATTTTTCATATTTCATCAATAGTAGAGTTTTTGACATAAACCAATTGATGCCTCGATGATTAAAAGGATAAGATATATTCAATAAACAGCAATCGATATATAATATCTTATATAAAAAATAATCTTGAAAAGAAAATAAGAATTTGTATCATAGTGTCAATGCCAGCATGCATGTTAGTAAACAACCCATAAAAGGACGATCTTGAAAGAGATGGGTGAAAGGTAGCACCAAGAAATTGTTGACAAGGGTGCTTAAAGTGCACATCAATTAGGCCGGTGGGGTGTGCCCTTGAAGATAAAGGCAGCATCTCATGGGGACCTCTCCCTCTCATCAATTATTCTTTATTATTTACTATATTACTATTGTTAGATGATTTTAAATAAATAAATCTACACACGATACATGATACAGGGTGTGGTTGTGTAGTAGTAGGCCTTGGACCACTGTACCACACTCTAGAAATCCAACACCCATAGTCCCTTACAGTTGGTGGCTATCCTCTTCTATAATTCTTCTCTTGCCTTTACCCATCTCTCTCTCTCTCTCCTCACAGTCCTTCTTTCCTTCGTCTTATCCTTCATTTCCTTACCCATCTTCCAAATGCCAGCCATATCCTACCTCACAAACAAAACCCTCCTCCCTTTTCTCCCCTCTTTTATCATACTACAAATGCCAGCATGCATGTTAGTAAGCAACCCATAAAAGGACAACATTGAAAGAGTTGGAGAAATTTGAGTTTTGTAGTCATTGAATGCATGACTTTTAAATCTGAAATTTTTGGAATTTTTCATTATTTAAAAAAAAATAGTGCTTTGATAAAATATAAAAATCAAGGCTTCATCTCATCTAATACTATGTTAGTCTACGTGATAAATCATTTATGAATCTAAACACTTCCCTTCGTGTCTTCCTTCATATTCTCCTCTTTCTTGACAAAAAATTATAGTATTGCAGCCAATAACCCTACTCGTCATATACAATCTGGACCATCCAAACTGTGGTCTGCTATCAGATTGAACATGTAGCTTGAAGATCACAAAGCGGGTAGGGTTTTATGACAAAAATTCTTCTTTTAAGTTATATGACTGAAAGATATATGATTGATTCTGAGGGGACAGATAACATAATTTTATTTATTTTTACGAATTATATACCTTTAGAAGATAAATATCATCGATTATTTGTGGTGTGAAAGAAAAAGTTTAGTCGAAAATTGAATGATATTTTTACAAGAAAGGTCTGATATTTAATGTCTAAGAACTTTGAACAAGATAACGGACTACACTATGTGCAAATGGATTGATTTCTTTCATTTTCCACTTGTGAAAACTTTAAATAAAGGCCTCTAGGCACCAAAACAGCATTTCAGTTTATCCTAGTTTAACCTAATTTGTTTGTTTCTTTTACTTTTGTGATTAAGTTATTTCTTTCTTGAATTTCTTGTGAATTTATGTTCTTTTAAATTCTAAGTTACCCTTGAATTTCATTTAGTATCAAAAAAATTCTTAGAACGATTGTCTTTGGTCTTGAGTTTGAGTTCCTTTTAGAGATAGAAATTCATTTTAATCTTACCAAAGAATTTGGATTTTCTCATATTCGAGCCAATTCTCTACATATCTTCTTGTGTGAATCTTGAACATGATATTTTCTCGAGTATATTTATGAATTTTTTAAATTTTCATTGAGCCAAAATATTACTCCTAAATTTTTAACCGTTGTAATTTAAGTTTCTTCTCAAATTTAAACATTAGACTACATCAAGTAGTTAGCTTTGGTAATTTGCTTTTCTATTATATCTATCATTCATGAGGAGAGAGAAAGAGAGTGAGTAATGAACAGTACAATCATTCATGGAGGGGAGAGAGAGAGAGATTAGTAAAAATGTCAAGAGTTAATAGCAACTCAATCACAAGATAACCCATTTGGGATTAGATAATACTGTTCTTTACTCTTTTAATCCAACATTTGATAACTTGAAAAAGTGAGTGTAGGGAGAGAATAGAAAATCCGAAAAAGTCTAATTTTCCTATTTTATTACTGTTTGCATGCGCAACGTCTATGAGTCATATTTCATTCGATTCATGTTTTTTTAATTAATTGAAAATTTATAATTACTGAACTAGATTTATTGTTGTAATTGAAATTCTTCTTTAATGCATAAAGACAGTAACTTGCAAATATACACATTCACACATATAGAACCACGCTTTGCATATGGATTCATTGTAATAATTTTACCCGTGATTTTATTTTTTCGAAGACTTTTAATGTTAGTTTGGTGAAATTTCCTTTGTAATTTGGTAGATTAGTCAGAAGACTTTCCAATGAGACCATGTTTGCTCAAATTCGAACGCTATAGTTCAAGCACCCGACCGAAATTCAGAACCTGGATTTTTAATGGGAAAATATAGAAGGGAAATGATTCCTATCCTAGTTTGGAAAGGCACCAAGTTGGCCACTCCCAACAAAACCTTCACCAGGCAAGGATTTTCCCAATTCGAAGCAAACACCAATAACCCATGGATGTGGGAAACTCTTGTTTTTATTCTATTAATGTGTGTGAGATTTTAGTGTATCATCATTTCAATTTTTTGGGGCAGTTTATTGATTTTTAAAGAAAATGAATTTCAATAGAAAACAAATTTTAGAAAAATGGCTTGTGTGAATTTTCTTTTATATTTGTCTGCCACTAATCTACATAAGAAAAAAATAGTTGATAAATAGGTTGAGTCGAGTTGGATTAATTCATTTAATAAATAAGACCAGTTTAGATAACGTATGTGGATCAACCCATTTATGATTGTTTGAGACTTTGAGTTGGGTCAACCCATTTATTAATTAAGTCAAGTTTTGTACGAGTTCAGTTTAGAGCTACAACTCAGATTAGCCAATGTAGTTTTGGGTTTGCCCAAGTTTGGGCCCGAACTACAGTTGAAGGGCCTAAGCCTGAGTCCAAATTTGGGTCAACCTAAATTAGTCAAATTCAAGCCCGTCATGAATTTTATTTGTAGGACTCAAGCCCAAAATGTATATATAGGCTTATTTGATCTTGGACTTAATGAGGCTCGAACTTAATTGGGCCTAAAATAGAATTTTTGTATTATTCTACTAAAATATGAATTATATGTGATATAAATTTTATATTTACACACATATATAATTAAAAAAATAGATTTTATAAATTATGGCTCAAATTGGACCGTTGGGTCAAACTTGGGCTTTTATTTACAGGCTTGATCCGACACAAATTCTATTTCAAGTCTAATGTTATAGGCCCAAAAATGAATCCGCCCAAGCCCATGTCAACCCAAACCCCATTTTTGGGTTTTTTTTTAGGCAGGTTCATGTCACGGCTGGCCCAAGTTGCACACTAGTTAGGTTGGTCGAGCTTTTAACAAATGAGTCAAGTTGTGTCAACCCATTATAGGCTTGGTTGTCTATTCAAATTGAACAATATATTTAATAAATGAGTCAAGACGTGTTGGTTCAAACTATTTAATTTTAGTCGGATTGAGTTGATTCATTGTAAAATAGGTTGGTTAACTCAACTCATTTAAACTTCGATAGGTCATGTCAATCCAGTCAATAAATTGGTCAAGTTGAATATGCATATGATCGAAGTGTTTAAATTTTATTTGATAGATCAAATTATTTAAAATTTGTTTAGTCAAACTCTTGAAGACTTACTTCATAAATTTTCCTAATGAAACATTCCCGATGGGGTCATAAAACTTTTGGACTATTCTCCCATGAAAATTTGGCCTTGAGAATTTAGATTCTTATAAAATTATATGCAAGCAGCCATGGGAAAATCTCAGTATCTCACTTTTCTAGAAAAATCAAATTTCTCTAGGAAAACTTGTGCGAACAAATCTCCCTTTGGATAGATGAGTCAATCATTGTGTTTTCCATGCGATTTTCTAGTGAATATAAAGTGAACGGATGCGTAAGTTCTAAGCTTACTAATGTGCAAGACTGAATTCATGTAGTACAAAAAAAGAAAACATAGAACTAAGGCAAGAAAAAATCCAATTCCATTCAATAAGAAGACAAATTAAAATTTTCGAAATTTAACCCACCTTCTATGTAATTTGCAGTACTTTTATACAAAAAAAAATTGAAATGTCAGAATTATTGTAATAAGTTTAGTTTCAGCAAAAAAATTTAAAAAAGGCCCATTTCAAATAAAATTTCAATCCATTTCACTTACATATTTATAAATTTATAATTGGAAGTTATAATTAACCAAAAATAATCAATGTGACCAATATCATCATATCACACTCATGTATATTTTCATACACAGGTATGTTAAAGCTGGCTCTGCATCCTTGCCTGATATAATTATTTTTCTCCTTTAGCTGCATTAATTTGCAAATTATGTCCCTAATTGGTTTGATTATTGTCAAGAGCATCTTGCAAATTAAAATTAGTAGGAGGTACATCAACAATTTCCTGAGAAAGACCTGGTTTGACATATGAAACTTTCTCCAATATAATATAATTTGTTCAAGATTTTAAAACTTCTAGTTTGTCAGTCAAAGCTTCGTCCTTATTTTGATGGGTGGATCCAAGGATCCAAAAATTTTACTGCAAACAATTCATAAATAAAAACTTTATATAGACCATAGATAATCTCTTCTTCTTCCAACCCCTCTCTCTCTCCACCTCTGGACAAGCCCCAAATTCTATTTTTTTTGTTTTAAGCCCAAAAAAATAACCTATTAAGTAAAGTGAATCAAGTCATTTATAAACTCCTAAAATTCTCTCTACACTTTTAATATGGAACTCGTTCACACCAGCCCTAACAACCATTTCAAATAAATTTCTCTAATTTATTAAATAATGTTAAGAATGATACCATCATCAAATAATCATATATGATTGTGGCGCATACTTCTTAAATCTTATATTTTTATTATATTCTTTCAAATTTATTTCTTCAACCACTTTATACTCTATCATATCTTTTATTTTGTAAATTCATCCTCTTTTTTTTTTTTTTTGAAATGGTTCATATAATAATAGATAAAGGCACCAGAGGTGCAAATACAAACAATAAAACCAAAAATACAATCAGAAGGAGTAAGGAAACCTTCCACCACAAGAACAAGAGAGAAGAAAATCAAGATAAATAAGCGCATTCCTTCCATACACGCAAAATGTCAGATATAGAGATATTCTGAAACTCATGAGAAGAAGCAGCCTACGAAACGCACATGGTGAGGCTACGTCTAGCGACCACATCACTGGATTCAGTAGTGCTCCTGAACACTCTATTATTACGTTCCCACCACAGGCTCCAAAGGATAACAAATAAAGAACGTTGCCACAAAGAGGAGTACTTAAGAGAGACAAAATCAATGTCCCAAGCAAAAGACAATTCAGCAACCGAAGAAGGCATGACCCAAGCCACACCGAATTGGTCAACGACATCCTCTTCTCTCCTTGTCCTCATTGCATGGTCTTCTTTATGGAAAAATATTTTTAGACATGTAGCAACGTGTTTAAGCCATTTTGAGTTCCTTTTTCTTTTGCATCAGCCTTAACAATTGCATGTTAAAAAAAAAAGTGGTGCATGCCATTGCTTCCGATGGTGCTGTGGGGCAATGGAGTTCTTGAGCTCATCAAATAATCAATTATATGGCTGAGAATGATACACAGTGAGAGAGGGAGAGAGAGACTGAATATACCAATTCTATATTGTGGGGGTAAGAACTAAGAAGATGCCAATGCTACTTGTATTTATTATATGCATCAAATATTCATGTGTTTACTACTGCCACGCCAACCTCTCTCTCTGGAATCCTTCCATGAACTTTCAGAGAGAAGAGAGAGAGAGAGGAATATCTTGTGTTAAGGCCTCAACAAATCTTAATAATAAACTAAGCAAATGCAATAATTTAATCAGCCCCTTCGGCTTTGCATGAGATTGAGATCTACCTGTATAAGTGTGCAGAGAGAAAATTTATGTTCCCCTGATTCAGAGTCATCTTTCAATGTCTTGGGTGTGTGTTGGCAATTGGCCCTGTCTTTATTATCTTTTTTTCTTTTGGCTGTTTTTCTTTGAATCGATGATTCTATTAAAAAATACTGAGTTTGTCTTAAATATTAAACATAGTTAAGACTATCGATTGATCATGTGTTACATTAACTGATACTCGAGAGAGACAGGGAGATTTTTTTATTTTTCTAAATTGTTATTTTTATCTTATTGTTACTTTTACACCGAAAGCCGTTCGTAGAGTCCCACGTCAGAGAGAGAGAGAGAGTGAATATTGTTCATTTCACTCCATCTTCACTTATTTTAAAAATCAAATATATTTCTTAAAAATAATATTGTTGTCCCAATTCAAATCTTAAACCGCTTTATTTTCTTCTCACAAGCTGATGAGATAAGCTTTACAAGAAAGGTGTCTTGCTTGGAAATGTATTGAGGACATGGAATTGTGGAAAATTGCATCAGTGAGTTATGAGGGCTTTGAAAAATAAAATAAAATGGAGCATATCATATCTTATCATCATGTCCAAATAGACAATGTAAGAAATAGAAGTCAATGGATCTAATTCAAAGGGGAGCCCATGAATCTAGAATTGTTTTTTAAATAGTTGTGGATTTTTTTTTCTTTTTCTTTATCTGGCCTTCATGGTGGGGCCCACTAGAAGAGATGCCTTGTTGGCAGGACCATCACAGTAGGTCCATTTGGAGAAGAAAATAGTGCTGGGCTTGCATCCAATACCACTTGTTGTTTAGACTTGGAAAAAATTATTCGTTTTTAAGTGGGAAGGGCAAACAGTTCCACTGACAATATTTGTCAATGGAAGATGAGCAAAGTCTTCTATATTGTAGAATGTAGAATAAATACTACAAGTGGGAAATGCAGGCCTTGTTGACACTATCTAATTATTCAAAGTTCAAACCCAAGAACCATCCCATTGGGTCAGTTAAATACTTGAACATGTAACTGATTGGGCAATGTGTGGGTCAATACCCATAAAGTATTTAGCTGAAGACCAATTGCATTTAAGAATAGCCCCTCTCTCCCTTTTCAGTGGTTTTATTTGTTTGCATTCACGTGTCTCCCTTTCATCAACATTCCACCTCTTTAGGGGCTCTGTGATCAATCAATGTAAATCTTGAAGTTTAGAATCAGTTTTTCGAATTCTACTTCTCCATTTAACTTTATCATTAAATTACATAATTAGTCACTTCACTATGTAACATATATTTCTTTTTTCTTTTTTTCTATATTTCCAATGGCCTACTCTCCTCTTTGATTCATGATTGTTCTTGTATTTAGATTATTAAATTAATTCAAACGAGTTTCTCTCAATTTGTCATCAATTGAAATTATTTACAACACCAAAATGTGTGTAATTCTGTAACATAAAGAGATGTCGTGACAGTCCAATTCCTTTCGGATGAACCCCACAATTGCAATTTGCAAGTGGAATGTGATTATCGGATCCACTACCATTACATTCAGGGAATACAAAATCTATAGGTTGATTCTGTTTTATTTCATTTTCAGTTCATATCTCCAGAAGTAAGAAGAGAAAGATAGGAACTTGAAGAAGCATCCCAGCCACCCATGCGCCTATCAAATTGAATGGAAGACAGCCATCCTAAGAAATGTAGCAAACTTGGTGTCCACAGGTGAATTGAATTGAATGTGTGGCCTGAATGTTGATGAGTTGATGTGGCATCACATGTGGCACGTGGGTGTGAGACAGGTTAAACCTTGATTGGGGATGACCCACTGTGTTCTAGAGACAAGGTGTTGGCGTCACAGGGGACCAAAGTGGACAGCATCGTGATCATCAAGTGACACTTGTCGACGTCAAAATCGGAGGGCGAAACATACAAAGTTGAAACAGTGACCAGAAATGGGCCTTGTCCAGCTGATCCAGGACCGGATTTGTAGAATTTTGGAAATTTTGGCTCAATGGCCTTCCAATCTCGTAATTAGAAAACTACTGAATAATGGGACACACATTTATAGAAAGTCAACCGTATCCGTTAATAGGATTAGACACTGCATGTCAGGGGCTGTTGTTGAGATCACACAAAGGTGTAATACTCGATTTTTCACCGGGTCAACCAGTGGATTTGGAAAAGGGTCCAACTTTCGCTTCATTTTAAAGCTCGCAAATTGGGCCCAAGCTCACCTTTATAGACCCACCAAACTTAAGATTTGGATCTGCCCGTCGAAAGTCGAAACAAGGATCACTCGTTCTCTACTTTCAATCAAAGTTCATTGAAGAATCTTTTAGTGCAAGATTAAGGCATACTATTTCTTATTTCAGTGATGATGGCAGACTCAACTGTAGGTATTTCACGGGAATTCAATTGGCTAGGCCCACATCAATCTTCACCTGGTAAGGGATGTTTCAGAACGATACTGTCATCGCCTTTCACAACTAGGCCCAAGCCCACCTTTGAACATTTGTACCTCGCAAAGTTCTCAGATGGCAAAATCTTTGTTTATTAGAATATTTTAAAAAAAAAAATAAACAAAAACTAGCAATCTAACATATGAGATTCTTGTGATGGGAGATGTTGGGGTGCGAATGAGAGAGTTCCATATCGGTTGTGAGGGAGAAAATCTAAAGAGTTATATGAGATTGAGTCACTCCACCTATTGGGCTAGTATTTTTGGCTGACAGCCCAGTCCTAACATGAGAGGTGTGGTGACTGTTAAATGGGATTCAATATCTTTATAGGAGCAAAGGAAGAAGTGGAGTCGCTTATTTTATGAAGAATCATTCTTAGAATAAGCCAGCATTTTTAGTTCAAATAGTTTAGAAAGTTATTATCAGCAAGGTTTTGTCTAAATTTTTAAAGCTCAGATAAATCAATAAATTTTTAATGTTTAAGGATCATTGATAAGGAGGATAATGGATCCATTACACCAAAGGAAAAAAAAAATGAAAAGAGTCGGGAGGTATTATGTTAACATTCAATGTTGCAATAAGAAATGTAAGGAGAACATGGATTTCTGTCTGTTCCAGTACCTATCTTCACAGTAGTGATTAAATGGAGAGATATAAGTGTGCTATAACTGTGTTTTTGTAAGTAAGCAGTCCCAATCTGGTCCATTACTAGCACTGCCTCTGCAGTTTAAACATCAAAAGAAGTAGGGCAGTGGGTTAATGAGCTTAAGAAATCTGGTCCATTACCAGCATTCATTGGCTGGAATTGTGACAGATATAGGACTATTGTTTGGGCTGCAATGGCTATTACAATTGCACCTAGAAAAAATTGTCCAGTCTTTGTCCTAAATTTAGAACTGTAGACTGAATTTAGGCATGTAAGCCCCATCAAGAATGTGATACATATCTGATAATAGGGCTTTTTGGACCAGTAACGTCCATTTATAGCCTACAACTAATATCATCACATGTATTTGTTTGCCTGATGTGAGACCTGAAGATGGACTTGTTTCTCTTTTTTTTTCGGTAAAATAGGAAATGAACATTATGTAGTAATAAAGGGCAACTTGTTGGGCAAGTGGCTCATGAAATATCCTGATTTTGACACTAATTGCATTAGGGAACCCTTTCAATTTACAAATCACAGGGGATAAGTATCAATCTGATAACAGATTGTTCCTTTCACAGTCAAGAAACAAAATCGTTCTCAAGAGCTCGTCTTCCAAAGCAAAAACTAGAATAGAGTAAAAGTTTCACACTAAGTGTTAAAATTCATCGATGACTTAAGATAAAGGGCCTGATTTCATACGTTTCGTCGACTTTAAAGCTTTTGACATATTAATCAAGCCCCTAAAAAGGTTAAATTAGTTCTCACTGGCTGAACCCTCACGTAAACTTTAAAGCTTTTGGTGTATTAATCAGGCTCCTAAAAAGGTTAAAGTAGTTTTCGCTGGCTGAACGCTGGCGTAAACTTTCATCCACTTAATCAATGGCTCATATCAAGGCCCAAATTTTGGCCCAAGAGACACAGATTGAACAGACATGAATGTGAAGGATATCTTTAATATGAGTTGCTTAACCGGATGGAGACACATGATGAGAGCTAAAGTGATTTAGGTGTAGCAATTTAATTAGGCTGGATATGTAGTATGATGAGCATAAAAATGAAGGCCCATTGGCCAAACCAGCCCTTGATTGCTGTGACCCCACTCTCTTCATTTTCAACTTTCTCATCTTTTTTGTAGGACAAATTTAAAAGAGGAATGTGCAAGTGCCAGACTACCATGACTTAAATAATATTATTCTCAGGATTGGTAAGTACACTGATCAATTCAATCTGATCAACTTGTTAGGACTTGGACTTCCCGTCCAAAAGACTAGCTTGTTAGGTGGAGTGATCCAAGTCCTGTATAAACCCCTAGATCTCCCTCTACATTTCTAATGTAACACTCGTTCGCAGCAGCACAAACACAACTGCCTTTCTATTTACTGATGATCGTGTGAGCTACAGCTATAGGGCCATTACTTCTAAGTTCTAACATCCAGTCTGGCTCTTATTTGAAGAGGAGAATCTGAAATAACTATAGGGCCATTACTTCTAAGTAACATCCAGTCTGGCTCTTATTTGAAGAGGAGAATCTTCTAATCAAAGTTATTTCAGGCTTGGGCCGGACAGTGTTATGTGGACGGTCCATGTGGGATCAATGGCCCTTTAATTTTCTTACCTGTGGAGTCATATTTTATATTTTTTAAATGAGATTTTTAATGTAAATTAGTTTTTACACAGAGATGGTGGTAGATTTCGTAAAAAGCAAAGTGATCTTTCAGTTTTTTTTATATTTGTTAAAAGATGAGATCTTCAATGAAAATATGCATTGATACTTAAAAAAAAAAAATGAGTTTTCTACTTAAAATAAATCAAATGTTAACATCATTCAATGGATCGCATTTTTGATAGTATGATAGCCCATGATAATATATCCATTTGTATAATTTTTATGATCATCAAATGGGATCCACCATCTGGCCTGTCAAAAAAGCCCAGGCTTTTCAGGAGACCTACCCTAAACTCAAATCGGCCTTTTTTGAAATTCTGAGATTTTGATCGAAATCTACCCTCAAATCTGGTCTTTTCCGAGGTAGCACAATTACATATTGGGCTCTCACACATGTGGATCAGACCAGCTTGGGCCCTGAGCTCAATTTTAATTTTTTGTCCCAGTTTCAAATTGCAATTTGACACCTGAATTGATTTTTGAGCCTAGCCCAACCACTCTGATTTATAGAGCAAGCCCAAGAAAAGCTTGCAAGCCCAACTTGATTATCTGAAATAAATAATTAAACTAGATTTCTTGATTTTTTGAAACAGTAGCATAAAATTTTATTAAATAAAAGTATGCAAAGAATTATAAATATAGTTTGTATAAGAGAGCGAACTTGCTGATACAAGAATGAAACAACATGACAAGTATCAGAAAAATTCCATTTGAGCTTGTGAAGCTTAAGTCAAAAATTAAAATTTGGTCCAACCCAGATCTCAAAATATTAGTCACCAGTATGACCCAAATTGGCCCCTCTAATTTACCTTTTGCCTACAATTGAGCCTCAGTCAAATCATTCTCAGATAACAAGTTAATGGTGACATAATTTTCTAATAAACATGAATAGATGTGTGTGGCAATGCTTTCGGACTTGGGGAAGGACATTTAACGTTAGGATATTCATGGTTAAACTTGAGCTCAATTCAAATTCAGTATGAACAAGCTTGAACATGTAAATGTGAGGTAAGGGCGTAAGGCCCAATCTCATTTTTTAAGCCCGTTGACAAATAGAGAGGTTGGGGCTTTAGGAAAAAGCCCATTGCGTTTTCTGATACCTCTTCATAGTGTACTGCGTAAAACCCCTTACTTTTATTCTCCTCTCAGAAGCCTTAGCCTGTGTTAAGCTTTCTTTATCTAATCTTTATGCTTACGGATAGGGGTGAAACTTGGGTTAGGTTTTAACCCGATCCGCATGACTCGACCAGATAAATCAATAGGATTGGGTTGTGTTTTTGTATATATCAGGTCGGGTCGGGTTGCAAAAAAATAAACCTGCATGAAATTTGGGCCGAATCAGATTGAGAAATTTAAAAACAACCCGACTTCCCGAGTGCAGCAAGTTATAAACAACACTCTGGTTGAGTCGGGTCAGAAATTCGAGTCAGATCGAGTTGAGTACGTCTGGTCAGCAGTTCGGCTCGGATCGAGTTCCATAATTTTTTACCTGAATTGGGTTGGGTTTATTAAAACCCAACCCAAGTTTCAACCCTACTTATAGATGCTAATAAAAGTAGTGCTTAATGATTTTGTAAATATATAAGACAAATATCACATTGAAATTTGGTATTGAGCACTATACATATTACATTAAAAGCATGAAACATGCGAAACAAATGAAAGTGTGAGATTTTACATCAAACACTTACTAAAATTCCACCTAGGAAGAATTTCTAACTATGAAAAATATTAATGTAAGCCATCTAAAGATTTCCACACTACTCATACAATTCATAGTCTTATATCAATTGGTTATGTACTTAGAGAGGCCAAGTTTTTAACTCTACTAATCTGCCTAAATTTCCTTTCAGTCAATAGTTTCATTCAATAGATTATACACATTCTATACATAAAATCCTCTTTCAACTGTTGCCACCCTAAGGTTTGAACTTCTTTATCAACGTAAATTGAGAAATTCTTTCCATGTTGAATCTTAAATTTTTAACCTTGCAAGTTGCAACAATAATCAGCCTTTTTTGAATTCTCATAATTTTGTAGATTTTTTTAAAATTACGAAAGGGCTTTCTACTATTGTTTAATTTGTAACTGCGATTATCAAATTTAGGGGCAAGTCAAGTGGGCAACTAAAAATAATTGCACAACTGTGAGTAAATGGGGAAAAATAAAATTTAATGCAAAAAGTGTACAAATAGCGAACAATGTCAATAAATGATGGAATTCAGTAAAGAAAACAACACACTGATGAGACCAAGCTACAAAGGGTTCTCTTCTATACTTTGGAATCTTATTTCTTGGTTGGACCATTTAATGGGTCCATTTGTATTCAGTAGACCATTTTGATAGGTTCATTTGGATCTGAATTGAACTAGATAGTGGGCTCGTTTGGATTGTGTTTGAGCTGTTTAATAGGTCTATTTGAATTTTTGTGGATCATTTACTGGGTCGACTTGGATTTCCGTGGACCACTTTCATTGGTCCCTAGGATTCACTAAGCCTTTTTAACAGGGCTGCTGAGACTTCTTTTTAGTGGGCAATGTAGCAGTCCAATTCATTTAGTGGACTTATCTATTCAGTGGTGTTTCAACTCAAAAAGGATAAGTACATTTTTTTTTTCAGAAAAAATATCAACAAATGGCCCATAAAGGTGATAAAGCATTAAAACAATAGGTGTTCATTGTAGGGTCTTCTTTCTCCGCTAATTAAACAATGATTAAAATATTCTGTGGGTATTTTTAAAATAATAAGAAAATTATCGTCATATTATGATGGGGTATCTAGCTCAAAAAACTAATGTATTAAATGGAGTGAAACAAGTCCTTTATAAGTCCTTAAATCTTTCCATTCATAACCAATGTGGGACCATTCGCTGTCCCAATAATTCTCCCTTAAATCTCACTCTTCCGAATCAACGTGAGACTCGTTCGCTACTCCAACACAGCATTCCTTTTATGTTTGTAGAATTTCACCTTCGGCCACAATTGAAAAGTTGGAGGAAGATCTTGTTGTGCTTCCTTCTCAAACTAAAAAAACTACACTAAATCTCTTTTCTTTGAAGATATTGAAGGTCTTCTTTTTTTCTTCTCCCACCATTGAATCTTACACTTGATTCCTTCATTGGTAATGGGCCTAGAGGGGACTTCACAGACATTTCCAAAAATCTATTTTGTTGATTGGGTAAATATCACCATGGCAATTTCTGGGCAAAGGTGTCAGATATTCCTTTCACTGATATCACAAATACAATGCCCTCCGTTCTCTTCTCCTCCACTAGAAATGTTTTTTCTCTCCACAAAAGGTCAAAGAAGGATCCAATTAGAGATAGCAGATGAAGCTAAGTAGCTAACTACAATGACTATATCAAAAGAACTTTCTTTAAGATATATTATTTATCAAATCCTCTTTCCGGACCACATAAAAATCAAACTATAATAAATATATAATCTTCTTATTAAAAATTGATATTCAAATGTCTCTTTATCCTACTCTTCTTTTTCATGTAACCTTTTATGTTGAGAATGTTGCAAAAGGAAAAATTCCCTTTTGACTTAATTATATTCTTCTTTTCCATCTTTTCTATTCCTATTCTTTTTTCTTAAAGATATACTCTAAAATCATCACATTTTCTCTTTTAACTCTCAACTTTTCCAAAAAATATATTTTTTTTAAACCAAAATCAAAATACAAATACTAATCTGAGAACTCATTTAGCAAATTTATTTGTTACATACAGGAAAAAAAAAAATCCTAACAAGCCCACTCTACCTGAAGAAAAGATGCCATTGATGCTATATTATGACTTTATGGGAAATTCATGCATGTGGACCATTTTTCAAATGTTATGCTCAATCTTTTTCCAATTCTCCCTTTTCATGGGTCAAAGATATGACAGAATAAGAATTTGGGAATGTGGCTCAACACTAACAATGTAGTGGGTATGTGGCTCAACACTAACAATGTGGTGGTCCATCATGGACGTGGTCACAATTTTCTTTTTAATGGTATCCATATAGAATCTGTAATTTTTCAGTAGCAAATGCCTACTAATTATACTATAAGTTTTTTGTTCAATTGATGATCATAATTGTTAATTTGCCAATGGTGCAATAACATTCTAGTAAAAAAAATGTCATTATCCTGCCCAAAATTTCATGACCAAACCGTGCCCGTTTAACCCAACTCGGCTCAGTACAATATTGTCCATTTTAAGTCCACACGCGCATGCGCGAGCCCACAAGGCTTTATCTTTGGGCCCAGATCCAATACCTGACCCAAAACACGTTGTATTGGTGTGAGGAGGTTGGCTACTTATAAACCCCTCCTCCTCCTCTTTTGCCTTCACTTCTCATGTGGGACTCCAGGCCCACTCAAACCGCTCGACACATTGACCGGGTCTGGCTCGGGTCAGGATATCACAAAAAATGAATGACTGTGTAAAATGGAACCACTGTATGCTCAATCTCAGGACCTGCTATCTGGTCAATGATGGTAAATGGTAAATCATGCATTACACATCAACACATCAATTATTCGATTTGATTTTCTAACTCAATCATTTGCACTCTAAATGTATAAATATTAATGTGGAAAATTAAATTGGTCTAAGCTTCTATAATTAGACTAGAGATTCTCAATTCAACACCGTTTAGTACATAAAATTTCTGGATAATTTAAATATTTATGGAATTATTTTCACCTCTAATATAAGATAGCGATATCAATGTTATAAAAAAAAACATAACATACAAATAAAAGTCAGCAATTTGTAAGTATGGATGCATAGTCCATATAATGTTTGTACAGTATTGATAAGTGTACATAGATTTAATATCTAAGATTATATGGCTCGGTACTTTGATAAAAAATGATTTAAACGCAAAGTATAACCTAAGTAATAAAAATAATAATACCAACCGTTAATCTTATTTATTAAATTTGTTTTTTAGTTTTAATTTTTATTTACTTTTCGCCGTCGCCTCACAATTTATCCTATTGTTCATTATCCTTTTAATTAAAGTTTTTAATAACCGTCCTCTAATCTCACACTCTATTTATTAAGATTGAATGTTTCTAGTAAGTTCTGGGGATTTATATATTGAGTGACTCTCGACATGAATTGAAATGTCAAACTTATATTTTAGATTCGCAGGACAAAAAATATACCACGTTGAAACAGAAACAAATGACCTAAGTGATATTTAAATTAATGTAAATTAATTTTTTTTAACCCATTTATAAATTATGATGCCGATCTAAATCAGCAAATTCGATCAATTCAAGATATAACTGATCACTGATTAGATCTGAGTTTAATTTAATGGCGATCTAAATTACAGATTCTCTTTAACTAAGATCTTATTAATTTTTATTTTTATTTTAGATGTAAGTAACGCATCAGACCATTGATACATGTAGGCGTGGCCGGCAGTAGACTGGCTATTGAAGACAAGGCATATGCAGCATGCCTGACCATGTCTATACGTGGATTAGGCCCTGGCCTAAGGCTCCCAAACCCATAAACTACTTTGTTATATAGGTCCAAAAAATAAGAAATTAATAAGTAGATTAGGCCCCGCCTAAAGCCCCCAAACCCATAAACTACTTTGTTATATAGGTCCGAAAAATAAGAAATTAAATCAAGTAAAATAAGCTCAAAATAATAAGTCCAACTGGCCAACTGTTACCAACTTGGTATGTAAAATAAAAGAGGGATGTTAATTACAGGTTTTTAAAAAACTTGAATACAGTAATTTTATTAGTAATTTTGCATATCAAAATCTCAGAATAATAAATTTTAAACAATACTTTGTTATAAATTTGATTATGATATTTTATTTAGATGTTTCACACATTGTAAAAAAAAAATTGTATGATTTTATTTTTTGTGAGTGTATAAAGGGCTAATCTTAAAAGTTCGCATAGGGCACTTAAAATTTCAGGGCCAGCACATGCCACGAGGAAGGTAAATCATTTTTTTGTGTTTCACATATAGAAAATTATACCGACACTTGTTATCTGTGTCGCCATGATTGGTAGTTTCATGGGGTTGAGCCACCCTCGAGTCTTGATGAAGTGAAAACATATAAAGAAAAAATATATAGAAAATTATAGCCATAAATAAAGATAATTTTTTTATGAACAAACTAATTAACAGTTTATTTTTTGCATTTGTATTTCAATCAGGAAACACTCATTTCACCAAAATAATTTGTGAGAAAGTCTCTCCTAAAAAAAATCCAATATGCTTTTGATGGGATTGTAATCAATCACATGAGTTCATGGGTTTGAGCCCCCGTGGCCTAACTTTGGTGTGTCTTAGGGATAAGGGTCCACTCGTGAGGGGTTTATGCTCGGTATCCCACGATTTTCCACATAAATTCAAAAAAAACAAAAAAAAACATGAACTCAGCTTAATTTGGAGATTAGGGTTTAAATTTTAACGTCTTTCCTTGCTATTTTATTTTTATGAAAAAGGTGAACAACTAATTACACGGATGCATATCCTCAACCCATGTGTGCATATCTACACTTTTAATTTTTCATTATTGACTCTAATCTATTTACAATTAAGCATAGTTAATAGTGTGCGATCTTAAAAAAAAGGGTATAATTCAAATAAGTATGAAAAATTCATATTTAAATATGCCCAATTACTTTTGCTTATATTGTCAATGGTGCCACTCATTATTATTAAAACATTTATGATAGATTATGTCAAATCAATTTAAAACTATTTATATATGAATGTGTTTCAAGTGGTTGTTTCTCATTTTAAGAAGTGGAGAAGTGGAGATTGCAGGAGTTTCTAACACGTAAATTCAAAAATAAAATAAAAATAAAACTCTTAATGCTTATAAATCAATTAAAAGACTTTCAAATTTGAAATCATTCGAAGGCCATGAACCAATACATATAATTTAAGATTATATTTGAAGATATCCATTGTCCTCTATTGAAACTTGAAAAACCCTAATCTTGACCCCCCCTGAGTAAACCCTAACCCTAATATGCAACTATATAAAGACCAACAAGGAACCTGAGTAACTACAAAGATGTTGACCCTTTTAAAAGCTACGTATCATCAAATTAATACTATCAATCAATCTCACCTTAAATTGAGGATAAAGTGAGGTATGGAATATGCTAAATATCAGTAAATGTTAGAAGGAAAACGCCATGCACAGGGATACCTTTTGCTGTCTATGCCCCTAACAGCCCAACTTGGTCCTGTGTGTGATCTATTGTTTGCAGGCGCCAAACCTCCACAATTAATGGATTTAATGGGTCGCACCCTGTACTGTCAAAACTACCTTTTATTATTATTTTATTTCACTCAATTTGGGTCGATTTGAGACTCACTTTTGTCTTTTAAATACTTTTATAAATTTTATTTCTTAATTGCATACTAGACCCACTAGATTAAATGGGATGGATATCAGTAAAAAGGTTCTTGGATAAAAAAAGAAAAAAAAATCAAGTACATTTAAAAAATATAGGAGTGGGTCAGATCATTTAATTCATCAAATGACACAGTTCTCACAATAGAAGTAAGTGATACATTATAACATGACTATTTTAGAAAAATTATAATATTTAAGTTAAATGAAATGCAGTGAAATTACATCTAAACAATAGAACTGTACTTCATTCATGCAGTCTACAACTCAACAAATTCTGTAAGAGTTAATCAAATTTAAGAACTGTTTTAAATAAATTTTTTTAAGAGTTTTCGACTTTAATATTATGTTGTTTGAGAAAAGCTATATTACCCATTTTTAACACATATTGTAATGATTTTTCGATTCAAAACCAGTCAATCTCTTAATCGTACCTTAATCCATGTCACTGTAACATCAAAAGTGTACAGAAGAAGGATTTCATTGAAATCGTTGTTCAAGATGAGGATGGAATTCTAATAACAAAATAAGACTTTTTAAGAATTTATCATAAAAATAGGAACTTGCATGCAAAATCAGCCCCCAATCCCCCAATCCCAAATCCCAATCCCATTAATATCATCCCCTCCCCTCACTTTCTCTTCCTCTCTGACTTTTGCTTGCTCGCTCTCTTTTTTCTCTCACAGACCGACACACACAAGAATCGCATGCATGCCCTAAACATATATAAAAAGGTGTCTGTTGAAGAAGGCATGAATGGAATGAACTGGGCATCCGAACGTGATTTGATATACACTGTGTGTGTGTGTATGTGAGAGAGATTCAGAGCGAGAGAGTCACAGAGGCGCAGTCGCGTCTATACACCGTCGAATCTTTTGCACCGTCAAAAACAAAAAAGCATCCAAATCTCTCGCTCTCTTTTTCCACCCACAAAGAGCTCTATAAATACCCCCAAATATCGAAATCCTCTCTCTTTGTATCTCCTTGTTTCTCCTCAAATCTCCCAAAAACGGTCTATTTATATCTCCTCTTATCCACTCTCATCTCTTCACTTCTCTTCTTTTTAGGGTTCTTTATTTTTTCTTGTAGTTTTTATTGAGGGATTTATAGGGTTTTTGGGTTTTTCTTGATAGAGCGAGATGGAGAGCTTGGATGAAACTAGTGCATGTAGGGTCCTCGACAGCGTGACCGGTGAGCAATCTCATTCGCTGGAAGCTAGGGTTGCAGCTTCGTCGTACTGGCTTGATGCCTGTGAAGACATGGATGTATCAAATTTCATGGATTTCAGCTGTGGAGCAGTGGTTGGAGTTGCTGAAGTGGATGGCAATTCAAGCCGGTTGGATGGTGGTGATGGTGAAGATGATGTTAGTTTCTTTGGGGACATTGATCGGATTCTTGAAAGCATCAAGAACGGCAATGGCACTGACACTGGCAGTGGAGACAACAATGGTGGGGGATTTGGTGAAGCCGGAGAGATTCTTGAACTGACGCAGCTGCCACTGCCACAACAGGAGGCGGTGGGAATCTGTGTGAGTGATGGAAATAAGATGCATTCTGAAGGAGCTGAATCTGAGAAGAGAAATTCGGAAGAGTTGAGACCGAGAGTGGAAAATGGAGTGTGTAAGAATGGCCGACGGTATGGTGAGTTGGAGGGTGGGGAAAGATCCGGCAAAAGGAGTCGCCTCTGTGATCGTGGAGGCAATGAGAGGAACCATTCGATTAGTAGGTATGGGTATGGGCATGACATTTCCCGGGATTGGTCAGGCAAGAAGCGATGTCGCCGTGATTGGGAAGAAAGTGATAGGAGAGATCTTGACCGGAGTGGGAGAAGGGACCGGGACGGTTGCAATTGGAGGGATAAGAGGGACAGAGATTGGAGGGAGAGGGAAAGAAGAGGATACTGGGAGAGGGACCGAAATGGGAAGGTAGTATTCCATGTTGGTTCATGGGATGTGGAATTGAACAGGGAGACTAAGAGAACAAAGCAAGAAAACCAGGAAACAACTGCCAAGAGCCCCGAGAAGAAGCCTGAGGAGAGAAAAGAGAAACCACCAGAGGAGCAGGCCCGAAAATACCAGCTTGATGTTCTGGAGCAGGCGAAGAAGAAGAATACAATAGCTTTCCTTGAAACTGGGGCAGGGAAGACACTGATTGCTGTTCTCCTTATCAAGAGTATATGTGAAGAGATGCAAAAGGAGAATAAGAAAATACTGGCCATATTCTTGGTACCCAAGGTCCCTCTTGTTTATCAGGTATTGCTATTGGCTCTGTTTTTGGCTTAATTGTTTTGTGATTATTGATTTTGATTTTGTTGAGTCATCCTCTAATTTCAGCAAGCCGAAGTTATTCGTGAGAGAACTGGTTATAAAGTTGGCCATTACTGTGGCGAGATGGGCCAAGACTTCTGGGATGCTCGGAGGTGGCAGCGAGAATTTGAATCGAAACAGGTAAATGCTCAGAACTATTGTGGCATTTGGCTTTACCACTAAGTCGACGCTATATTGTCATTGTCTTAAGCAGCATGATATATTTCATTCCCCTAATGGAGAGCACATTGCTAATCACACAAAGCCTGATATAGTATATAAAAAGCTCATCCCCCAAACGTGCACACACAAACTACGTTTCAGGAAAAAAAGTGTTCAAGCTATAATGTATGCATGTCAAGGTTTTAAAGATAAGAATCTCTCAAAAAAAGTTTTAAATGTGAGCGGAGATAAGGCATATTTTTGCCAATCTGATACCCTATGTAGGATAGAATCAAGGGATCCATAAAATCACCACCATACTGGTTGTGAGTACTATGCTGGATCAATGTCATGCAGCTGATAGAGCTCGATTGACCACTGTTGATCAATAAGTGCCTTGTTTGGCAGCAGATGAGTTTTTTTTACTCCTTTTTATTTTTTAGCAAACAAACCCTCTGAAAGAAAAGAGTAAAGCTGGTTATGATGACACCCAGTCGATGGTTGCCATGGTGAATTATAGATGTGCATGATGGAGTCCTTGCAGTCATTCTTTTACAGTATGATGATAATGTCTCCACACTGCATTGATAATGAGTCATTTTATAAGCAGTCCATATTGGAACAGTAGCTTTAACTATTGACATTGAATAATTTATAATCAGCTAAAATGTGTGGAAATTTGTAAGCTGTGCATGCACATGTGCATGTAAAATGGCACACTTGCTCAAATAGGAACCTACCACAATCTAGCATTCACAACTTCTCTCTCTCTCTCTCTCTCTCTTTCTGAAATGTTCAGTATCCACAACATTGCATCCTCAAGTACTTGCTATTGCCAAAAAGAAAAACGATGGTACTAATTTGATAGGTTATGATAACAAGGGTTACAAGTCAAGCATATCTGGCCAACCCAAGCCAACATGAATTCCAGATGGGCTATCATGAAGCTGACCTATGTCCGAGCTTACAGAATATTAGCTGACATAATCTGCTAATTTTATCAGTGCAAGTTAAAGTTTAGTCGAGTTGGTAATTGGGATATTTATGAACCATTTTGAATGTTGGACACATACAGGCTGTGTCTTGTTACTATTCAAGGTTTGATACTCCACTACAGAGGGCCAGTAAATGCCTAAAAATACAAAATTAGCCCACATGGGTGTAGCTCAACTGGTTAACCTCCCGCCTCAGGAAGCAGGAGGTGCCAAGTTCGAGCCCCCATGACCTAACTTGATGTATCCTAAGGGCAATGGGTATTACCCATGGGGCTTTTACGCTGGGTTTCCCATGGTTTCCCACACGTAAATTCAAAAAAAAAAAAAAATACAAAATTAGCCTGTTTCACTTTTCCTTTATTGGCACCTTGGATCTTTTAAAGTCTATTGGTATTCACACCGATAATGGCCACTGTGCTTCATATTGGCTAATGCCTGATGCAATGTTTCTTTCAAAGCTTGATGCACATTAGACACTTGATATTTAAAACCTTGATATATATTATATGTGTGTGTGATATACTAATTGTACCCCGATATATTTAGAATAAAATTATCATAAATCATCAATGTCATTGTTGGAGGCTTATCTCTTAATCTAATATTGGGTTCTGAGTTAGTGTGTCTTTGGTAAATAGAAGTCTTATAATATCTCAAGATTAGAGATTTTTAGATGTCAAAATATTTAATAAGTATCTTAGCGTGTTTGGCTTGATTAAAGATTGGAGAGGATCTACCTGATTTTGTTAGATTCAATCTAAGACGGGAGGCCCTTCAGTGCAAATCTACGACAAAAATCTTCATTTGCAATAGAGTCTGGGGGGCTCATTCCACATTAAGACCACCTCTATCTCTAAATGCCTCTTTCTTTCCCTTCTCTGGAAATTTAGGGGACTCCTTCAACATGCCACTCCATCTCCACTCTCTCTCTCTCTCTCTCTCTCTCTCTCTCCAGGTCTGAGAGCTTTTTCCCCACCTGATTTGAGACACTAACTGTCCACAATAAATCTCATCTCAGATATCTCTTTTTTTGTAATTATGTTTTTTTTTCCCTCATATGTCCATGTTCTGAACCAAATTTATGGCCATTTTCATTTCTCCAATATTGAAATATTTTTGTTATTGTTGGATACTGACTCTCAAACTCTTTGATAAACTTTTCTTCAAAAAAACTGTTCTGAATCTCTTCAATCTCTTTCATCTCCCTATCTTCAAAAAATTTCAGTCTCTGAGAATTATCTTTTTAAATATCTTAGTTTTGAAATATGAAATGGGAACTTCAGAATTTTATTTTAATTTTTATCAGAATCTTCTGAAACAGCTCATACTTTTAATATCAGATGACCAATGACCAAACAGCAAGATATCTTTCTATCAGGATTTTTTAGTGTTGCCAAACAGCAGGATTTAATTCTGACAATATTTTACTCTGTAAAATTTTAATCTCACAGGATTTGAATCTGACACTCTTAAAATCTGATGGTTGCCAAGTACACCCTTGTTCTTTCAGCTGCACCCAATTTGGAATTGCTGTCCAAATATAAAACTAATATAGAGTCATTCTCTTTATTACCTTAGCATGTAATTTTTTGTTACTTCGATATCACTCTGTATTCTTATTAATATCATTTTCTGGAATAGTGATATTTACACTATCACTCAATTAATTATTTTTCTGAAACAATGATATTTACTCTAACGTTATTTACTAGTCTCCCATCTCCTAGTTCTTGTAGTTGTTTGTAATCCCCTTTCATTCTTCATATTGTGACTGTTTGTGGTGTTTTGTATTCATGTGCAAAACATCTGTACTGGCATTTTGAGACTCTCTCTCTCTCTCTTCCCAGTGTTTGTGTGTAATCATCTACATACACACACCAATGGAGATACATACAAAATGATATCTAAGTTTTGTAAAGAGGAGAGTAGAATGGCTCATGATGAGCACAACCTACGAGCTACATCACAAAACTAGCTGCAAACAATGCTACATTATCCCAAAAAGAACAATAACTAAGTTTTGTTAAGTTAAAAAGAGGAAGGACACACAATTAGTGACCAGCAAACTAGATCACGAAAATTAGGTGCAAACAATGCGAAGTTTCGCTCAAAATCACAAAAGGAGCAAAGAGAGAATGTTTAGTGCATGGAGAAAGCTAAGAAGGTTTCACCAAAGTGCTCCTATGTGGCGTTTAGCTCTTTTTGCCACATGTTGGGGTCTTTGGTGGAAATATAATAACAAGGTTTTTAAGAATTTGACGGAGTCTTCTCACACAGTTTCTAGTCAAATTTTTGCTAAATGCACATCATGAGCCTCTACTCTTGACAAATTCAGGAATATCCCCATGTCTGAGATCCTGTGAGCCTAGAAAGAATGCATTGATCTTGCATAAAGTCCTATGCTAAATTGTATTTCCCCCCTTTTTTAATACTTTGTTTTTCTTGTGGTGTACTGGGGTGCTGGGTTGCTCTTTTTTTTTTTCTCTTTCTAATGCTTGCTTTGTATTTGCGCTTTTGGTGTTTTTTTTCCCTATTAATATTGTAATCATTTAAAAAAAAAGCTAAGAAGGATGAACATCCTCCAACAAACATGTTACAAAACTCAAAGATCAGATTTGGCATATAGAGATTAAGTGTAGTATAAGTGTGATGTGTGACATGTTTGCAACAAATTCCTTTGAACTCCTTGAATGTGACTAACCTTTAAATATTTACATTTGACAAGAGTGATTACCATGAAAAAGGGATGACAACTTTCTTTCAAAACCTTTTTTCTTTTTGGATACCAGAGGTGTATCCCCACCCTTCATTGGAGGTGAGACTAATTGTTCCCATGCCTTTCATGTTTGTCAAAAATGTACAATAGTGAATTTGGGTGAGCCATAGGGATCATCCATTGGATATGTGTGTGAGAGAGAGATCTTCCTTCTAATGAATAGCAGCATTGACCCAACACTTATTTCAAGTTTTTGTGTAAGCTAATTCATCATCATCGTCTTAAGCAAGAACCCCATCTATTTGGGGTTGGCTTTTCAAATTCTATTTCGCTATTTGACCTATCATAAACTATATGAATAGTCATTCGGGTAGCTTACATGCCTGTTTATGTTTGCTCCCTCAATGTTTTAAGAGGTCGGCCTCTCCTCCTTGTGGCTACAATTTGTAGCTTCTGAACTCTACGCATTGGGGTGGTGTTTGGTCTTTTATGATTTGTGCCTACTATTTTGTATAAGCTAATTATCCAACAAAAATCTAGGAATCTTAGAGAAGCTCTAGATTGGACACTGGTCGTAGAAGCTTAGGTTGTGTTTGGATGAGAACTTAAAATAGGAGATTCTCTTGAGGTAGGAGAAATATGGAGAACCTCTACCTTTTAAAGTTCTTCAGGTGATATCCTTTAAATCACTTGTTTGGATGCTCGTAATATAGAACTTAATCACAAGGCCACGTGGGTTGTACCTTGGTCTTTTTTATTATTTTTTTAAGCTAATACAACACACATGCTTTGCACGTCGGTCCGCTTAAGATTTTGATTGTCCAAGGCAATCATGTTTATAGAGTTTTATAGAAGAGTTGTTAAAATCTTATAGTACATATTTGTATCTTACAATTCATATTATATGACCAGAAGAACATTTCGTATTGGTTTAGAGATCTTATAATTCTTATAATAATAGAATTTGGGGGTTATTTGGAATATGAAAGCATGAAACTTTTTCTTTGGATGGTTTTTAAGGTTCAAATTGTCGAGCATCTAGGACCTTTGGATTTTTTGGACTTTTGAGTTCATTGTTGATTTTCCACAAAATACTTGCATTTGAAAGGTGGACCATTCAAATTTGAGCTCCAATGAACTAGTTTTATAATATTCACTTAATATTGAAAGGAAATTGGAGAATTGATCACAGTATTACCTTTTAGGTATCTTTTATGTTATTTCATATATTATTATTTCTTTTGAGTGTAACACACTTATTAATCTTACGATTCTATGATTTACGATGTATAGTTTGTGGTTCAAGATGTATAAAGGTTTTACTATATGATGTGATTTTCACAACATTGGTTATTAGAATTCTACATTGCCCTTTTACCGTGTCACTTTTTAGCATCCTATTCATCCAAAATACAAACCATGTGCAACTTCTTACGATTTTGATCTCGTTTTTCCTGCAAAAGATGCAAGCTACAAAAATTGTATATCTGAAACATCAAATTGAAGCATTGTGGTTGATCCAATCTTGATCTTCCTACCGAAAGACAAAAATATTTAAGATTAGAATAAAAAAGAGAAAAAGAAATATAAGGATTATAAAAGAAAATAGAAGAGTGGAAATGACAAAAATATTATGAAAAAAGTAAGAATGAGAGAAAAGGGTTCGAGCGAAGAAGCAACCTTTAATTGAAGAAATCTACCTATGCCATCCAACTGATTGTTTCCTTTTTAATTTTCATTTGTCTTACTAAAAAATCAATCATACGGATTGAAAATAGACTTGATGAGCTACAACTGGACCAATTTCAACTTTAAATTCAATTTCAGCCACTTGATCTTAATCGTTGAAATCACAATCAAGTGGTTAAAAAATTGAGTTTCAGCTGAAGTATGGGGTCCACCTATATGCTATATCCCATAAAGACTCATTTTGTATGGTTGGTTTCATATGATATTTACAAAAATTAAAAAAATAATGGAAATGGACCAGGTGCAACCAATAATTTCTCTATATATAAGTGCATACACCAATTCTTTAGTGTATGCAAGGACATAAAACAGCTTTCCCACTTTTATAGTAGTAGAAATTTTAATCTTTATCAAAGACATTCAGTGAGATTGAAGTTCATTTGATGAGTTATAAGTGGATTGAATTTTAGCCCAAAATAAAATCCAAGCCACTTGATCTTAGTAGTCAAAATCAACTAGGCGTCTTTAGGGGTAAAAAAACAAGGATGCCTTCTAATTTTGAATCACTAACATCAAGTGATTAAAATTTGAAGTTTGGGCTTAAATTTGGTTTACTAATAGTTCATCAAGTGAACTTTTAATTCCGTTGGTTAGATTTTTATTGAACTACAAAAAGTGTAAAAAAAGGAAGAAATGAAAACATAAACAGGTGCACCCACAACCTTCTCAGCTGGAGGTTCTCCTGGAAGGGTGTAGAACGTTTCTTCTCCTAGAGGAGGAGAAAATTTACTTTTTGTGGGTCTCATTTTCTCCTAAAAGGAGGGGAAGATGAGGTTCTCCACCGACTATTCCTCTCATCCAAACACACCAGCCTTAGTGAACTATCTCTTCCCTTGTCGCTTGTAGATTTCCTCTCCTGCTCTAATTCATCATCTTTTCTTGATGCTCCATGCGTCAACATCTCAACATTCACATAATTTGTGTTTGCGAACACCATATTACAATGACAGTCTAGCTGTCATCTTATAGAAATGTGACTTTGTGGTCCACTTTGCCACCTGAACTGATTCTACTTGATAACTTTACAAGAAAAAAAATGAAAGAAAGAAACATATTATACATGGAAACTGATGCAAAAGTGACATTATTAGCTAAAGTTTATGATGAAGGGCACAAACTACTGTTAACTGAACTTTGGGTTTTGTTTAGAAAGATATGAACCATGTGATGTACATTATGCTTCATCTTAATATATGGCATTGAGGACATGTAATTATTAGCTAAAGTTTATGATGAAGGGCACAAACTACTGTTAACTGAACTTTGGGTTTTGTTTAGAAAGATATGAACCATGTGATGTACATTATGCTTCATCTTAATATATGGCATTGAGGACATGTAATTATTAGCTAAAGTTTATGATGAAGGGCACAAACTACTGTTAACTGAACTTGGGTTTTGTTTAGAAAGATATGAACACTGTGATGTACATTATGCTTCATCTTAATATATGGCATTGAGGACATGTAATTATCAGTAGACATGACCAAGTCAGTTTTGTAATTAAGCAAAAGAAGGTATATCTTATATTTATTAATCGAAATCATCCCACAAAGATATTTATTAACTAAAATCCTTGCATGAGTTTGGCTTTATTCTCAAAAATGGTTAGATTATTTACTATGATACTACTAGTCATGTGGGTGGGGAAATAATGCAGCCAATTCATAGTGTCAAAATTCAATATGCTTCTTGAGATAAAAATGAGTACCTCACGTTAAAACTCAACCTTAATGAGTTTTTTGCCTGACTTGGTGACTTGCCATCAGACAAAAAACTCAGTGAAGTTGTACGCAGGGAACAACCTCCCCCCATTGCCACAAATGGAAAAATATGATAATTCTGATTGACTGAAGTCTTATCACTCCTCATCTTTTCATAGAAGAAGCTGCAGGAATGCTCTCTCCCCACCCCAAAAGGCAGGCAATGTATTCCCAGGAAGAGGGGGGCATTTTTTATATATACAAAGCCCTTAACCGTATATACTGTTGTATTATTTACTTACAATTAACGGTCTTGATTTTTGACTTGATGATGACTCAATTGAGTCTCTCATTTGATTTTATTCAAAGAACAACCAAGTCAAGTCAAATTTTCAAGTTGTAAACTCTGATTCAATTGCATAGATTATTTCATGAACTTGATCAATGTGTGCTATCTTAACCATGATATATGTCATGTTTCTGTTTAACTTGTGGTGTCCATTAATTTTGATTTCCTCTAGAGATGACTAGATTCATACGGTGGCAGTAAAAATTACAAAAGAAAAAAGAAAAAAGAGAAAAGGTATAGCTTTAATGATATGCTCCAGTATATCTTGTTTGAGTCTTGTTTTGTTTCTTTTCTTTTTATGAAAGCCCCATGAGTAAGTTTTGTATATTACCATATTGATTATGTGTTTTAGTACTTCCTTTAAAAGGCTTCTAGCACTTCAATAACCAAGTTGGATATGTGATGACCACTGTTTGAGCTGATACATGCTATACTCTTAGATAAATGCAGATGTTTATCATACTTTTCCCTTGACTATTTCTTCTTCTTCCCAATGCAGGTCCTAGTAATGACTGCCCAAATTTTGCTTAATATTCTCAGGCACAGTATCATTAAGATGGAAGCCATCCATCTTTTGATTTTGGATGAGTGTCATCATGCGGTGAAAAAGCATCCGTATTCGTTGGTAATGTCTGAGTTCTATCATACTACTCCCAAGGAAAAAAGACCAGCTGTATTTGGCATGACTGCGTCACCTGTCAACTTGAAGGGTATAGGTCATTTCCATTGACCTGTGTGTTTGACTTCCATCTGTTGGAACCTTATGTTTTAGTGTTTCTTTGGTGCAGGTGTTTCTAGCCAAGAAGATTGTGCATTAAAGATTCGGAACCTTGAAAGCAAACTTGATGCTGTGGTATGCACAATAAAAGATCGCAAGGAACTTGAAAAGCATGTTCCCATGCCCTTAGAGGTTGTGGTAGAATATGACAAGGCAGCTACATTGTGGTCCCTTCATGAGCAAATAAAGCAAATGGAGGTAGCAGTTGAAGAAGCTGCACACGCAAGTTCTAGAAGAAGCAAATGGCAGTTTATGGGTGCTAGAGATGCTGGAGCTAAAGAAGAACTGCGCCTTGTCTATGGGGTTTCTGAGAGAACAGAAAGTGATGGTGCTGCCAATCTAATCCAAAAGTTGAGAGCTATCAACTATGCTCTGGGTGAACTGGGCCAGTGGTGTGCTTATATGGTATTCAGATTGCAATGATGGCTATTCCTTGTAATGGTATTTCTCTAGCAATATCATTATCCATTATCCTTCCACTGATTTTTCTCATCATGCTTTATTCAGGTGGCACATTCATTTTTGACAGCTTTACAGAATGATGAGAGGGCAAACTACCAGCTTGATGTTAAGTTTCAAGAATCATACTTGAAGAAAGTCGTATCTCTCTTGCAGTGCCAGTTGTCTGAGGGAGCTGCCTCAGATAAGGACGAAAAAGGTGTCAATGCCAAGTGTAATGACGCTCATGATGCCCAAAATGAAATTGAAGAAGGAGAATTGGAAGACAGCCATGGTGAGCTTCTATTTGATCACTTATAAACTTTTGGTTAATTAAAATATGGTGTTTTATATGTGTCAATGCTTTTCTATCAAATGAATCAATACATGACACCTCTGCACGGTGTTCGTAATCTTACCTCTTACGTCATCATCATAATTGGTTATCACTTGAGAAAAAATCTCATCTATATGCATCTATTCGTAGCTCAAATGACAGTAGCTCTTTTGGAGCTGTTGTAAATAAATGTGGACTGGCAGCTTCTGAGTGACTGGTTGTTACATTTAATATTTTCATCCCATTTCAATATAGTGGGTGGTGACTTTCCTAAGAACTACTCCAGATGTGAAGAAAACCTTTTCTGCTTTTCTTGTAGGGTTTTGTAATACATTAGTGCTAGTTTACTGTCATTTTCATTTTGCTACGTCATGATCATTGTCTAATCTTTGTTCCATACATTTTGAGTTGGTTTTCTAAGTTCTACTTTTCCACTCAACCCTCATAGCAATCATGTTTTCTTTTACCCACATTTTATCATGTCCTTTTGTTGACAATCAAGACCTCTCCATTCTCTAGTAACTTCTATTTGTTATCCTTCAACTCTTTGTACTAGGGAGTTGGTAGGAATAACAACATTCTGATAGGGACTCAAATAAATAAAAAAAAGGAAAATGAAAAAAAAATGGGAAAAATGGGGGGACAAGGATTTCACTTCGAGGGAAATTGACCACCTTTGTTGTTTCACTTCCAGGAGAAACTGACTCCTAGCCAAAGGTTGATTTGGGGGAAAACTCTTCTCTCTTCATTTCATTATTCACTCGCCTATAAATATGCTTAGGGTTGTATGGGTCTGCATGGATCCAGAGTTTCACCCAACACCCTCGTACTCGGGGAGAGGTTGGGAGTAAGGGTTACAACTTAAATGTAAATATTTGAAAAGTAAATACCTAAAATATCTCTAAATATTTTATAAATCTTTGCTAACTTAGATCCTATCATTCCCACTCCCTTGGAAACTAACCTTGTCCTCAAGGTTCAGAAAATATCCTCGAGCAGTGACTTCTTGAATTAAATTCCTCCAATGCTTCAAAAGGTCCATAAAAAATGGAAACCCGCATCGACTCTTGCGCTAATCCAACAACTCAGGAAATGTTAAGTGCATATTGTCGGCATTAGCGTGGAAAAGCGGCGCCTGGTTACTAAATGAGCACATGACCCTTGTCTTTGCTTAGTAAAGTAAACCAATCAAAGTGAACTAAAAGAGTTCTAACATCTTCTAAAGGAAGGGCCGACAAAACTTGTTGACTCGACTAAACATTTTGATGAATGTTTTCCATCGAATTGGTGTCGGCCAAGTGAGTCATGACAATCTCAGTGGGTTGATGAATCATTTTTAATTTCTGACTCCGAAGCTTTCTATCAAGTGTTGCCCCTATTAGAAGTGCATCATTGTCAACAATATCTGTATCACTATCCACCGTTGATTGAATGACACTGTCAGTAGTATTAGCTGAACCACTCTCTCAATGTTGTGAAAATCGAATCGTATCGTAAATCGTAGAATCGTAAGATTCATAAGTGTTTCCCCTCAAAAATATTTAATATATGAAATAACGTAAAATATGTCTAAAATGTAATAACATGAGTAATTCTCCAACTTTCTTTCAATATTAAGTGAATTCTATATAATTAGTTCATTGGAGCTCAAATTTCAATGCTCCAACTCCCAAAAGTATAAGACTAGTATATAATCCAAATATACTGTGAAAAGTCAATAATGAACTAAAAAACCCTCAAAAAATCGAAAGATCTTAAATTCTCATTAAGTCAAGCCTTAAAAACCATTAAAACGAAATGTTTCATACTTTCACACTCCTAATAACCTCATAATTCTATTATTTATACGAATCGTAAGATTTGTTGATAGACGAATCGTTCCTCTTAACATATCGTACGATTCGTTGATAGACGAATCGTTCCTCTTAACATATCGTATGAATCGTAAGATACGAATCGTGTATCGTAAGATTTTAAAAACCATGCACTCTCTATTACTGATTTGCAAGTTTCTTTGGTAGAACCTTCGCTTCGAGAAGAGTCATTTTGTACTTGAGAATGGCCACTAATTTTTTTGCTGTATTGCTTTAACTTAGAGTCTAGTGACACGTTCTTCCATAGGATCCATAAAAATGATGTAAAAAGACAAAACCAAATTGATTTTTTTAATAAGGGTGGATGTGGACATAAAATTAAAGAAAATGTTTTTTTTTTTTAAATGATAAAGGAAAGTGTTTTTTTAATGAAGTGACGCTTGCTAAGAAAGTGTAAGGAAATAAAATAATTTTTTTTTTTGGAAATAGGAATGAATATGGGTTAGAAAAAATTTGATTTTTTTTTAATGTGTGGAATTTTTTTTAAAAGGAAGATATTTGCTTGAAATAGAAAATGGATGAAAAAGAAAATGAGATTATTTGTATATTTTTATGAAATAGAAAGAAAAAAGAGAGAAAAATGGATAATCGGGAATGTATTGGGATGAAAAAATTAAAAAAGAGGAAAAGTGGCGTTAGACGGAAAGGGTGGCAGTGGCAGAAACGGTGTGAATCTCGGTGTGAATTGTGGCGATGATGGTGGCACGAAAGAGAAGGGCGACGAGGATTACAATGCCAGTCACAGAGGTTGATGGTGGTTGGAGTATCAAATTGGAGAACTCTTCTCTCCTCATTTCATTATTCATTTGCCTATAAACAGGCTTAGTGTTACAATTCAAATGTAAACATTTGAAAAGTACAACTAAATACCCAAAATATCTCTAATTATTTTGTTAACCTTTATGAACCTAGATCTGTCACACTCACTTATCTTTTCCTCCATTGGAGCAACCTTTGCACTTTTTTTTATTTTAATGCACTAATTTTTAGTTCCATCTTTTATCCTTACTCCAGGCATCCTCCATCTTAACATATGCATGCCTGTCATATTACTTTGTCTTTTGGTCTTTTCTTCATCTGCCAAATTTTGGTGGCATATAACATTGCAGGACTGTCATTATGTAGAAATTCCCCTGTAATTGACTGATACTATCCTATTTATCACATAACACTCCACTAGCTTGCCTACACTTGCCACCTGATGCCCATCCTATTAGTTATACTGAAGTCAGAGCCATCATTTTGTTCTGCAATGGCACAAGTGTCAAAATTTTGCACTATGTAGTACGAAATCATTTTCAATTTTAATTAGTTCATCTCTTACCTTTAAGTTCTTCTAACTTACACTCCATGTATTTTGTCTTTGCCCTATTTATTTTTAGATTTTTTCCTTTAAAGCTTTCCTCTGCATTTCCACTTTATTATTTAGCTGATTTCTTGTCTCACTAATTTCTTACTGATTGGACATTTGATGCCAATTTGTATGTGAAAATGTAAAATACTGTAGATATATTCAGACAGAAAATGAATAACTAGTTTTGAACCTTGGATTACTAGAAAGTAATATAAATTACTTGTAGTAACGTCAGCATCAGTTGAAAAACAACGATAAATAAATCATGTAATAAAATTGCACGTCTTTGAAGTGTGGGAAAATTTGCCATGGTCATCCTGGCATACTTTGAATAACAGGTTGTTATATATATATATATATATATGAATGATGAAGGAACTCCAAGACCCCACCTCTCCCTGAGTACGGAGGCGTTGGGTAAAACTCTAGATGCATACAACCCTCCGTAAGAGAGTTTAGGAAAGGTTTTGACTTGCATTTCTATAGTCTAATGGTCTATCCTGTATATGTTAGACAACAGTACCCAAATGTGTATTAACAAATTTTCCAAGAATAAATTATTCATTAACTATCAGGTTGTGTAGTTTTTTTTTTCCCCAAATATTAGGTTATGCATAGTTACAATGCAAAAGGTTGAGCCACAAGTAGCCTGCCTCCTCTTCTCTCTCTTTAATTTCTTTTCCAGTGTTTCAGCCTTTATTGTGACTTGTCCTTTTCTAGAGTGTTCTAATGAGTACTTGCAGCAATGAAACTTGGTGAAGAATCATCGAGTGTTTGATTTGCTCCATGGTTATTTATTGAACATACTTGAGGGTTTTCTCCTGCCACATAGATGAATGATAACATTTTCCAACTTATGTTGATTCAGAGCTTTAAATGCGCATGATCATTGTCAAAATCACTTAATGTCTTCCCTTATTCTTTGCACCATTTGCATAGTTGTTTCTGGTGGGGAGCATGTGGATGTGGTAATTGGTGCAGCTGTAGCAGATGGAAAAGTGACACCTAAAGTTCAGTCATTAATCAAAATACTGATGAAGTATCAGCACACAGAAGATTTTCGTGCAATCATCTTTGTGGAGAGAGTAGTGGCTGCCTTAGTTCTTCCAAAGGTTAAACATTTAGAATGCCTTTCTGTTTGGTATCCTTGCTAGCATGTTTTCTTCAGTCATTACGTTCTTTCACAAATTCTCACTATGATGTGTTTCCCTTCGCAAGTGAGCAGGTGTTTTCAGAACTGCCGTCTCTAAGTTTCATCAAGTGTGCTAGTTTGATTGGGCACAACAATAATCAGGAGATGCGTGCTTGTCAAATGCAAGACACTATTGCCAAATTTCGTGATGGTCGAGTGAGTTAGGCGTTGTTTTCTTCCTGACATTGCTGTGCTACTAATTCTATAACTGGGGTGTTTTAAATATCTGGTAATTAACCAAATATGATTTTGCAGGTTACATTATTAGTAGCTACAAGTGTTGCGGAAGAAGGACTAGATATTCGGCAGTGTAATGTTGTCATTCGCTTCGATCTTGCAAAAACTGTTTTGGCATATATTCAGTCGCGAGGTCGTGCAAGGAAACCTGGATCTGATTACATATTGATGCTTGAGAGGTAAATGAGTTGGAGTGGTTCCACTGTGTTCATATTGCTGTTTGAATAAATTTGGGAAGTTAAAATCTTAACCTGGTTCACATTTATATCAGGGCTAATCTGTCACACGAAACCTTCCTGAGGAATGCTCGGAATAGTGAAGAAACATTGCGTAAGGAAGCCATTGAGAGAACTGACCTTAGTCATCTTAAGGGTTCCTCAAGATTACCTACAACGGATTCAACACCTGGTTCTGTGTATCAGGTGGAGTCAACTGGTGCTATCGTTAGTCTGAACTCTGCTGTTGGACTTATCCATTTCTACTGCTCCCAGCTACCAAGTGACAGGTAGTTACTGTATTATTAGAAGTTCACTTGTGATATGATTCTGCACACGCTTCAAATTGCATTTTGAACCTCATTCCAATTGAAAATGAATGATCTTGTCTACCTCTAGTTACTTTGCAAATCTCTCATTGCCCTGAATGATAATTTGACATCTGTTTTAAACATACATCTCTTAACTTTATTGGCCTTTGTCTCCTATTTAGGTATTCGATACTTCGTCCGGAGTTTATTATGGAAAAGCATGAGAAGCCAGGGGGTTCTACTGAGTATTCGTGCAAGCTTCAGCTTCCTTGTAATGCACCATTTGAAAAGCTTGAGGGTCCTGCATGCAGTTCAATGCGCCTTGCTCAACAGGCATGATTATTTTGTTATGTTGCTTATAGTATAGGATGTTGTTGTGTTTTGAAGAGAGGATTTAAGGCTAATATGATATTCTAGTTTTCTTGCAGGCTGTTTGTTTGGCTGCGTGTAAGAAGCTACATGAGATGGGTGCATTCACTGATATGCTTTTGCCAGACAAAGGAAGTGGGGAAGAAGGGGAGAAAGTTGATCAGAACGATGAAGGAGATCCACTCCCAGGAACTGCACGGCATAGAGAGTTCTATCCTGAAGGTGTCGCCGAAGTTCTGCGAGTAAGTTCCTTTCTTTGTTGTTGTGAAGAGCTTATGATGCAGTTTTTGTTTCCATTTTTATCATGAGATTCCACTATCTACATGCGGGACGATCAAGTTAAGTTGTACAACCAACAAAGCTTTTCTCTGTTTATATATAAAATATTATTTTATATGATATGGTATGCATTTTATTGAATGGTATTGTTCCATATTATATGCAAGACATTATTTAAATAGATGTAATGTGGTGATTGGATTACTGAGCATTTACAATAATGTATTTGATTTTATAATTATTTGATATGAAAATAACTAAAGGAAATTTAGCATGGCTGAAATTCTATATTGTGCTGCAGGGAGAATGGATTTTAACTGGGAGAGATGGTTATGATAGCTCTAAATTGGTTCGGCTATATATGTATATAGTTAAATGTGTAAACATCGGCACCTCAAAAGACTCATTTCTGACACAAGTTTCAGATTTTGCGGTACTTTTCGGCAGTGAACTGGATGCAGAGGTAATCTGTTAACTTTATCTTGTAGCACCACACAGTTTAGCCATTGCTTTTACCTATCTAATAAGTTGATTATTGTAGGTTTTATCGATGTCGATGGATCTTTTTGTTGCTCGAACCATGATTACAAACGCATCACTTGTTTTTCGGGGATCCATTGAGCTCACTGAAAGCCAGGTTGGTTTGGCAGTTAACCTTATTATGTGGAAGTGAAAATTATCCTATTTTAGTGTAACTTAAAGATCATCTCTTTTTTGTTTGATCAGCTGGTTTCCTTGAAGAGCTTTCATGTGAGACTTATGAGCATTGTGCTGGATGTGGATGTTGAACCTTCAACTACTCCATGGGATCCTGCCAAAGCATATCTGTTTGTCCCTGTAGTCAGTGAGAAGGAAACAGATCCTGCAAAAGAAATAGACTGGGAGCTGGTTGAAAATATAACAGGGACTGATGCATGGAGTAATCCCCTTCAGAGGGCCCGTCCAGATGTCTACCTTGGTACAAATGAGCGAACATTAGGTGGGGACCGGAGAGAATATGGATTTGGAAAGCTACGACATGGCATGTCTTTTGGACAGAAATCCCATCCAACCTATGGTATCAGAGGAGCTGTGGCACAGTTTGATGTTGTAAAAGCTTCCGGGTTGGTTCCTACTCGTGATGTTACCAGCATAACCTACGAGGATGTAGCACAAGGGAAACTGTTAATGGCTGACTCTTGTATCGATGTAGAAGATTTGGTAGGGAGAATAGTAACTGCTGCTCATTCTGGAAAGAGGTTTTATGTGGATTCAGTGCGATATGACATGAATGCTGAAAATTCATTCCCAAGGAAGGAGGGCTATTTGGGCCCTTTGGAGTACAGCTCATATGCAGACTACTACAAACAAAAGTATGCTTCTGTTTTGGCATTTAGAACTACTTGATCTAGTTTAGGGTTTGATGACCCATAATTTGATTCTTATTTTCTCTATTTTTCTAGTATTCCCACTACTTCTCCTAATCTTGCTTGGTTCTTCTATGTCGGGAATGGGTGGCCACAATGCGCCTAATCTGTTGTGCGGGAAGAAGCAGAAAAGTTGAACATTCTATCAGAGAAGTAACCTACTGTCCAAGTCATATGGTCTTCGTAACCATATCCCTGATATTTCTCAGAGACAGTAGCTTACTCTTTGAATGGATTGAAACATTTTATGTTTCTTCATGCACAATGGAATGGTGCATATTGGTTATCCATTTCTGCCTTGCTTCATTGCAGGTATGGAGTGGATCTGATCTATAAGAAACAACCTCTTATTCGTGGACGTGGTGTTTCATATTGCAAGAATCTTCTCTCCCCTAGATTTGAACACTCTGAAGGTATGTCTTTGCCTGTTTGATTCCTTTTTTGAGGATGAGATGCGACAATACAAAATTGTTTCTGTTTTTTTTTTTTTGAATGGTTAATATGGTAATAAAAAGAGGCCCCAGATGTGCAAATACAGAAGAAGGAAAACCAACAACAAAGAAACAAAAAACCACAACCCCAATACACCCACATGGCAAACAAACACTGGAAGTAGCTCTGGAAAGGAGAAAGCTAAGCTAAGTCAACACATTCTTTCCAGGCACGTAAAATGTTATTCGTAGAGATGTTCCTGAATTCGGCAAGAGAAGAAGCCCAAGAGGCACCCTTGGAAAAATCTCTTCTCGAAACTGCTTCACTTCACTCAGTGTGATCCTTAAAGATTCTATTGTTACGTTCCCACCATAAGCTCCACATTGTGGTGAAGAGGGAAAGGCGCCACAGAGAGGAGCATTTTGGGGAAATCGAACAAATATCCCAAGCATAAGATAGCTCGGCCACCGATGAAGGCATAATTCAATGCACACCAAACTTACCCAACACGGAATTCCAAAATGCATAAGAGAGAGGGCAGTGATAAGAAGGTGGCTCGTCTCTTTAGAGACCCGAAGATAAAGAGGGCAAACACTGACAATGATTTTTCCTCTTTTGTGCAAGTTGTCTTGAGTCAAAATTTTCACCAAATCAGCTGTCCAAAAGAAGCATATTACGTGAGGCAGAGCTTTGGAGGCCCAAATATTTGGGTAGACAGCTGCAGGCCAAGTCTCCCGATTGTTGCCATTGAAGAAAGACTTGACAGAAAAGCCACCAGTCGGGTCGAACAACCACACAAGACTGTCCTCAGTAGAGCTTCGAATCCGGTAGGAAGAGATAGGTGGAGAAGCTCAGAAACGTCATCAATCTCATAATCAGAAAGATTACTCGTTATTTACCCTGAAAAAAAGAAAAAACCAAGAATTTGCTTGTCTCAATAAATTCTATATATACAATTCACATTTTGGTGAACTAAATATTTCATACATTGGTCCTCGTGTGGGGACAGGATGTGCCCTTTAAATGTTCCCTTAAAATTTAACTTTTCTGATGTACTAACCGAAAGATATGAGCAACTTATCCATGAGCTGATCTTTATACATGTTTGGGAGATGTTTTTCTTTCAATTCACCCAACTAAAATGATGTACAGACCAAAGCATGAAGGCCACCTAAACATCCATAATTTATATGCTAGAAAGAAATAGAAAAGTTATTATTTGTCAATGGATTAAACAAGTAATATGTAGAATTAACACTTACATGGGATTGAGGAGCCCTTGATGAGAAATTTGGCATGCACATAGATCCTTCATTGTTTTCTTGCTGGGCCGCCATGTAAACTCTTTTAAAGTGTTGTTAAGACCTTGCCAATGCTAGCTTTAGGCCTTTAATTTAGGGATCAACCACTGAAGGACTGAAATCTATCAATCCACCTAGGGTTTGACAAAAGGGCTTTAGGGCTTGCAATTTTGATCAAGAAGCAAAAAAGGACCTCAAATGAATTCAAATCAGCAAACCAAGATTGGATCTTTCGCTAGGGAGGGTGTTAGGGTTTGTTATTTCTATCAAGAGGCAAAAAGGGTCTGTGGCTAGTGGTGGCATAGTAGCAATAAGGGAGGAAAACTGGGCTCCAATGGGCCCTAAAGTTGACCAAGATCAGACAGGTTTCGAGTTGTTTGGGTCCTCAGGTGGGAAAGAATGAAAAGGGAAGGAAAAAAGGGAAAGTAGAAGGAAAATAAGGCAAAAAATGAAAGGGAAGGGGAAAAGAAAAGAGAAGAAAAAGGAAAAGAAGAAATGATGGAAGAATATACAATGTGTAACACCTAAACCACAAGTGATAAAATATAAATTTGTAACATTCTTGAAACACACAAATTGAACTACATAAGACTATTGAAATCCTTAAAAATATAAATGGTTGCATGATACTGAATCAATGGTTGGATCAAGACAAAAATCTGAGTCGACAAACAGCTGGATTAGTTGATGTGAATGGCTTGAATGGCCCAAATCCATGAATGTGGTGTTGGATCAGCATATGATCTACACCATCTGTCTTGGATTTATCTACAAGAAGGTAAAATGTTATAATCCATCTAAATGAAAGTGACAACTGTATTCTGAAACTTGTGCCTACGCTAGTCCTCCTGAGGTCTTGGCTTGATGTCCTCATTAGCATTCTTGATTTCTAATGATGATAAGATGGATGATACAAAATAAAATACCAGACCACTGTCTAGCAACCTTTATATTGATAGAGCCAATGTAACATACCCAACACATTCCTGGAAAGAGGTTGTGTCATGATGTAAGCCAAATGTAACATACTGAAGACACTGTTAAGAAGAGAGTGTTTTGTGATGTGGAGCCATTCTGTTTGCATCCAGTTCTTTTCAAACATTCGCTTCATAGCTTGTTTCTCTGAGACTTAAGATGCTTCCAAATCCTTCAGGTGTCCTTAATCATATCCAACACATTATACCATCTCCATAGAGCATTCTCTATTTTTTTTAGAAATGGTTCATATATTAATAAAAAGGCACCAGAGGTGCAAGTACAAGATATAGGATAGTGAAACTAGCAACAAGGATAACTGGCAAAGAAACCAAAACAATGATTCCTCAGGCAAGATCAGCACATTCTTTCCATGCGCGTAAAATGTCTGACATTAAGATGTTATTGAATACCTGCAACGAAATAGCCCAAGAAGCACACTTCGCAAGAGCGCGCCGCCCACCCGCTGCACTGGACTCGCTCGTGTCTCTGAAAAGCGTATTGTTCCTTTTCTACCACAGGCTCCAAAGAGTGGCAAAAAAAGATAAGTGTCACAATGAGGCGCATTTCGGCGAGACAGAGACAATGTCCCAAGAAAAGGACAATTCTGCAATCGATGGTGGCATAACCCAATAAACTCCAAGCTGAGCAAGCACCAAGTGCCAAACTAATGAAACAAAGGGACAATGCAGAAGAAGGTAATTCGACTCTTCAGATGCATGCAAGCATAATGGACAAACACTAACAAAAAATGCGACCTCGTTGTCTGAAATTATCCTGTGTCAAGATTTTCTCCAAAGCAATTGTCCAAACAAAGCTAACTGCCCTCGGGGGAGCATTGTAAGACCAAATTTTTTGGGTTGACAGAAGCGGTACCGTGAACTGACGACGACCAAGAGTAGAAAGACTTAACTGAAAAGATTTCATTCTTATCCGGCCACCAGACTATGTTGTCCTCCACATCATAGAGCATTCTCTATTCCACTCATCATCTCGCAGCTGTTGTAGTTCTCTTCATGGTTGTGATGGTGGTTGAATTTTCATCCCATCTATCTTGGGCTGACTTTATGAGTTTCTACCTTCTACTTTTGGGGTGAACTCTGCTTAGAGCTACATTTTTCGTCACTCAATTATTTGTTGTTTTACTTCATTCCATACCTATACTTGCTCTTACATTAGCGTAATGGAAAATGTGTTCTTGGAAGTACATTTTTCTAGAACGAAGTATGTGAATCTTTACATAAATATCTTCTGACCTTTCTTTTGATTGGGACAATACTCCTTTTTGATGAATATCCAACCACAGGCTGGAATGCCTCCCCCCCCTAAAAGAACCACCACTTGGTTGATCTTTATGGTTTCACCAATACAAGATGGCTTAGGTCGGCAATGGAACTTCCGTTGGCATTATGGTTGAAGGATCCACACAATGGAGGGGTCAAATTGATGCTGATGCCTGGGGAAGGACGCCAATCTCTATACCTTCGTGTTTACTTGTTGGAGCTTTTCTCTCTAGGTGTTGAGTAGACACTCGATTGAATGTGATATCATTCCTCAAGTTTTTTTTTTTGCCATCATGTGTTGAGAGAAGTGAATAGTGAACCTTACATACTGGCTAAATTATCGTCTAAGAAACCAGTGCTATTTCCACCGTGTGATTAGGGAATGAAATACAGAGCTAATGAATTTGGCAAAGGGTGCGTCAAATGAAGGATTCTTATTGTAAATGACGTTTTATATTTGCTTGCGATGCTATATGGGGTGCCAGAGAAGAATGCTTGGCAATGAAGAAAAGAAAGAAAAAGTACAGGCAACAGGGATGCTTATATTTTCTGGGAGATGAGTGGTGTGACGTTAAATGATAGAATTAGAATGATCACATTAAGATGGCCTAAAATATAAGCCCAATATATATATATGTGAAGATGAGATAAGGGCATCTAAGATAGTTTGGACATGTTTGTAGACAATAGGAACATCCCTGGTACAAAGAATTTGTAAACTACAGGTTGTAGGGATCAGGAGAAGGGGCAGGTCTTTAAAAACTTGGATTGAGGGGTAATGAAGACACATGGTAAAAACGTAGAGTGACAAAGGATGTAGTCTTTGATGGGGCAAAATGAAAACTTAGGACTCAAAAGGCTGAATCTAGATAGATGGGAGAATGGTTGTTGATGTTGATGATGGTTTTAATTTGTTACTTTGTTCCTTTGTTGTATCTTGCCTGTTTTTATTGGGTGAACCTCATTTTGTTGAGGTCTTTATAAATAATACGTCAAAGAAGGGGGGACAGCTCCTCATTTTTTCCAACAAAAACCTCCTCCTAAATTCAGTGCACACTTGTTTCATGGCCGCATAGTTGTGTCATAATCTGAATTCTTATGGGACAATATTCTTGTTGCAGTGCATGAGGGTGAGTCTGAAGAGAATCTCGACAAAACATATTATGTGTTTCTTCCTCCAGAACTATGCTTTGTGCATCCTCTTCCTGGATCCCTTGTTCGAGGTGCCCAGAGATTGCCTTCAATGATGAGAAGGGTTGAAAGTATGCTTCTTGCTGTTCAACTGAAGGATATTATAAATTATCCTGTTCCTGCCTCGAAGGTACACCATCTCAAAATTTGGTTGTGACTGAATATTGTTTTCTTCATATCTTTCATTCTTTATTCAGTTTTGACTCTTGGTTGATTAAATTGGTATTTGCAAATTGTTTAAACAGATCTTGGAAGCTTTGACAGCTGCTTCATGTCAAGAGACTTTCTGTTATGAAAGAGCAGAACTGCTAGGAGATGCTTATCTCAAATGGGTTGTTAGTAGATTCCTTTTTCTCAAATATCCTCAGAAACATGAAGGCCAGCTTACTAGAATGAGGCAACAGATGGTGAGCAACATGGTATTATATCAATATGCACTAAATAAAGGACTGCAACCATATATCCAGGCTGATCGCTTTGCTCCATCTAGATGGGCTGCACCTGGAGTGCTTCCTGTTTTTGATGAAGAGACGAAGGAAGCACAAACCTCATTATTTGACCAGGAAAGTTCCATCCCTGAGACTGAATTACAGAAGGATTTCTATGATGATGGGTATGAAGATGACATAGAAGATGGTGAGATTGAGAGTGATTCTAGTTGCTATAGAGTTCTCTCTAGCAAAACATTGGCAGATGTTGTTGAAGCATTGATTGGGGTATATTATGTTGAAGGGGGGAAGGTTGCTGCAAACCATCTCATGAAATGGATTGGGATTCAAGTGGAGTTTGTCCCTCAAGAGATAGAGTGCAGGAGCAAGCCTTCTAACATTCCAGAGAATATAATGAGGAGCATAGATTTTGATACATTGGAGGGTGCCTTGAATCTGAAGTTTAAAGACAGAGGCTTCCTGGTGGAAGCCATCACTCATGCTTCACGACCATCTTCTGGAATTTCTTGTTACCAGCGTTTGGAGTTTGTTGGAGATGCCGTCTTGGACCATCTTATTACAAAGCATCTCTTCTTCACATACACTGATTTACCCCCTGGTCGCCTTACTGACCTGCGAGCTGCTGCTGTAAATAATGAAAACTTTGCACGTGTTGCTGTGAAGCACAAGCTACATGTACACCTTCGGCACGGGTCAAGTGCTTTAGAAACACAGGTTTGACTTACTTCCTACTTCTGAATTGTGTTAGTTTATATATTTTAAATTTAATGGAAAAGTAATTACAAGACACAAGATTAAGGGCCCAAGAGACCTTTTCAACAAAAGGAATCATAAGCTTCAAAACGCAGAAGTGATATTCCAATCTCCCTTTTGGGTAGGGTTGGCAATGGACCTGGCTCATGCTGTGCCAAGCTCGAGCTCAATTTAGACCATGGAAGCCCATGCCTATAGAGCTTGACAAAATGCCTGAGCTGGAGGAAAAACCTGAGTAAGATATTAACTTGGAGGAATGTGTATATCACTGTAATTAATCAATCAAAATAACTTAAATTAGTTTGGTTGAATCACAAATTTAAGGGAAAAGTAATTATAAGACACAAGATTAAGGGCCCAAGAAACATTTTCAACAAAAGGAATCATAAGCTTTAAATCCAAAAGTGATATTCCAATCTGCCTTTTGGGGTAGGGTTGGCAATGGACCATGCTCATGCTGTGCCAAGCCCGAGCTGAATTTAGACCATGGAAGCCCGAGCCTAAAGAGCTTAACAAAATGCCTGGGCCGGAGGAAAAACCTGAGTAAGATATTAACTTGGAGGAATGTGTATATCACTGTAATTAATCAACCAAAATAACTTAAATTAGTTTGGTTGAATCACAATTTGGTTCTTATTTTTTATTTAGTTATTATTTTTATTAATCCATTCAACTTCTTCACAATTAATGTAAAACATGAAACTCTCATCGTTGCTGAAATCGGTCCTCCACACCGTCCTCCAATGGGATTTCCTTTGGGATGGGGTAGGGGATAGAAGGAAAATTCATTTGGTTAATTACGAGGAAGTGTCCTTGCACTGGAGAGGGGTGACTTGGGTTTGAGTAATATCAAGGAGAAAATTGGGCTTTTCTTGCAAACAGTGGTGGAGATTTGGTGAAAGAAAAAGGGTTTATGGACAGTAGTCAACAAATTGAAGTATGGAGAATCTAATAAAGAAGTCTCTCGAAATGGGGGTACTCATATTTAAAAATAGAAATCAAAGATTGGGATGTTAGGACATTGGGTGGGATCCATTATTAGAGATAATTTGGACCTTGTGGTAGTTGGAGCTAGAATAAAATTTTGGCAAGAGAAATGGTTGGGTGGTGAAGCTTTCATGGTCTCATTTCCAAGATTAGTCTCAATATTGAATAAAACATTAGTCATTAAGGAGGTGGTGGAGAATGTGGGAGATACGATTGTATGGTCGTTGACATTTAGAAGAAATTTAATGGATTATGAAATTCCCATGTTTGAGAATTTGCTTTCGGCTTTAAGTAGGTGTTTTCTGGCTAACAGTTGGGAAGATGAGTTTGGAAGAAGGAACCTAGTGGGACCTTTTCATGCAGATCTTTGTTATCTTTGCTACAACTGAATCCTCAATCTTCTCTCTTTCAAATCTATTTGGGTCCCTTTAAAAGTGAAGAGTTTTGGTTGGACTGCAATTCTCAATAAAATTTTGACCATAGACGATCTCACAATTTGATAAATCTTTCCACACCCAATGCTTGCTTCCTCTGTTGGAGGAACATGGAATTTGCTGACCACCTTTTCATTCATTGCTCATTTGTCTTACATATCTAGTTTTGCACCTCACTTTATTCTCCCATTGTTTGGGTCATTTCCTCTTCTTTGCCAGCATCTTTTCCTGGGTGGAGTTTGGGTGTTTTTTTTTAACCAAAGCTGAGCTGTATGGAAAATGGTCCCCCTGGCCATCATATGGTTGGTTTGGTTTCAGAGAAATAAAAGAGTATTTGAAGACAAGGCATTGCCATCAGAATCCATCATATGGAAAATCAAGTCAAATATCACACAATGAGCTTCAGTTACTGTTGTTTTCTCCAGATTTGATTTTACTTTGTTGAATGATGGTTGGAAAGCTCTGGAATGGCAGCTCTCACATAATGCAACTTAGATTTATTTTATGTTTGTAAATCACTGTTGGCCCAGCCTGTTATTGGGTCTTTACCTGTTGTACTCAGTTTTAGTTTCAAGAGAAGTTGCTAACTTAAAAAACTAACATATAGTTGAAATCCTTATCCAGCTGAAGCTGGCTGCTGAAACCCAGTTATTGCCATCTACCCAATCCCCACAATTTTTATATTCATCTCTTTCTCACTTCATTTCCTTTTTGTTAAATGGGGCCGTGAATATAGTATTTTTGGAATTCATTGTCAATACAAAGTGTCTGAATTGGTGCACCTGAAAAATAGGGTTTCACGTTTCTGGTCTGAATTTAGATACGTAAATTTTTTTTGCTATTGGGGTTGTTCCTATTGAAAGGTTTATTGTTGTTGTTATTTGTATTTAAATTTAAGAACTACTACTATAAACTGTGGAAAGAAAATTGAAGTGTCATATCAAAGTTTGGAGCTTTTGGTTAGAAAATCCCATTTAACTTTGTCTTTTACTGTCAGTGTATCTAGTTGTTACTAATTCATGGTGTATTTACAGATAAGAGAATTTGTGAAAGATGTTCAAGATGAACTATCAAAGCCAGGGTTCAATTCCTTTGGTCTAGGAGATTGCAAGGCACCAAAAGTACTTGGTGACATTGTTGAGTCCATTGCAGGTGCCATTTTTCTTGACAACGGACTTGACACTGCTGAAGTATGGAGGGTAATAATCAGTCCTGCATCTCCTTTTTCTCCATTTGCAAATCTCAATCAGATGAATGGTTTTGTGCTCTTTTATTCTAGTTTCAAATCTGATTGCCACTCTGTTGCCTTTTCCATTGAACTTCTTATGTAGGTGTTCCAGCCCTTGTTGCATCCGATGGTGACTCCAGACACTCTCCCTATGCATCCTGTTAGGGAGCTTCAAGAACGTTGCCAACAGCAGGCGGAGGGCCTGGAGTACAAAGCTACTCGGAGTGGTAATCTGGCAACTGTTGAAGTCTTCATTGATGGTGTTCAGATTGGAGTAGCTCAGAATCCTCAGAAGAAAATGGCTCAAAAATTAGCTGCAAGGAATGCACTTGTTGTATTGAAAGAGAAAGAGACGCAGGAGAAGGAGAAGGAAAAGGATGGGGAGAATGGAAAGAAGAATGGCACGCAAACCTTTACAAGGCAGACACTGAATGATATATGCTTACGAAGGCAGTGGCCAATGCCTCAGTATAGGTAAACTGCGTCTCTTATTAATCCCAAAAACATAGTGATGCTGTTTACTGCTTTGTTCTTATACATGTAATGTATGAGCTGTTTGCAGATGCATCAATGAAGGTGGCCCTGCACATGCTAAAAGATTCACGTACTCTGTCCGTGTGAATACTACTGACAAAGGATGGACAGATGATTGTGTAGGAGAGCCGATGCCCAGTGTGAAGAAGGCAAAAGACTCAGCTGCAGTACTCTTACTGGAGCTACTGAACAGATGGTATGCACACTCATAATTGGTGCTCCATCTCTATTTATTTATTTTATCCAAAGCTTGTTGTTGTTGTTGTAATATGTACCATTTAATTTAAAATTAATTAAATATGTTAAACCTCCTGATGAGAACAATAAAATACATTTTGGTTACCTTTCAAAAATAAAGAAATGAATAAAAAAGTTCACAATACACTCCATATTTCGTACAGTGCAATATACTTGCCTGTGATGAATCCAAACAAAGTAGTTCATTTCAAATTTGAAACCATCAGAATGATGTGCATCCTTGGATTCAGTCGAGAAATATTGTTTTTCAATTACATCTTAACTTTGGGTCATTTAAGTAATAGTTTAGAACCTTGAGATGAGGAGTTTGTACTTGAAAAGGCATTTTCCACTTGATTACTTCATGTTTCCACTTTATCCCATGAATGGAAGATACTGTGTGGACACCACAGTGGGGCCATTCACCTCAAGTGGGCTCATGATATGAAAAATCTGTACCATCTAAGAAACTTATTTTGATCTCCCCTTGTGTTAAAGATACAACCACATATCGAATGATATAACCTTGGAATCTCTCATGTTAAGCTTTAGGATGATCTAATCAAATCCATTGAGTGTTTTGAATCTGATACTGTTCATGAATTTTTATCCTTTCCATCATTTTTTACCCATTGCAGAGTGGAGTGGATTTACCTTCTGACATAGTATGTTAGAGGGCCTCAATGTTTTTGCTAGGGCATTTTACTAGACCAGCAATATGATAATAGTTATTACCTCAGCTTAAGCAATATTATTATTCATAAGCTTTTTCTAAGGTATAAAGTATTTAATATGAAGTACACCAAAAACAGATTTGGTTTATCACTTTAAAGCATTATTTAAAGGTTTAAAAAGTTTGGAAGTTAAAATATAACTTAAAATAATTAAAATATTTCATTATTTAATTTAAGATCATGAAAATAATGATTTTAGTAATTTTATCTTGGTTTATATGAAGTTTCTTAATTTAATAGATTTGTTGGGCGTAATTTGTAAATAATCTTCCATCTGTCACCTCAGTGGTAAAAACTATCAATGTGTCTTCAGTATCATTACAAAAGCTATTCATTATCTTTTGTATTCAATTGTAAACACTCGCTTCTGATATGTTAAATGTTCAAAGTACTCTTTATTAATTGAAGAGTGGAAGTAACAAAATATCTTTACTGATAATTCTTTTTAAACACTTCATGAAAAATAAATGGGTTGACATGGTCGAATGAAATGTGTATGTATCTAATATGTGATTGTTATAATTGAAAAATTAACTTTAATTAAAATAGTATCCTAGTAATTTAAAACCAGTTGCGTCAATGTGCATCAACGCAAGCGACAAATATTAGTTTGGTTAGTAAGTCAAAATTTTTTTTCATTATTAAATATAGTTATTAACTATCTATTCTAAAGGTGAAATAAACAAATATTCAAGACCTGTTTATCATTTTTCAACTATGAAAAACATGAAAAATGAGACTTTTTTCATTACATGAAGTAAGGGTTCTTTACTAAGGCTATTAGTGATGTGATATTTTTTTTCACTTTAATGAATCCATTTCTCATGAGAGGGTAAGAGAAAATTTATCTGGAAAAAATGGAGGTTTTCTTTACTCGTTAAAACAATGCTTCGTTCATTTAAAAAAAATAAAGATTTTAATATTAGCAACTAAAATGTTAGGAGTTTTTACAATTTGAGATATAACACTTGTTGAATGATACAAATACAAACTTCATACAATTGCTTTTCATACAATTGCTTTTCTTGAGAAAATAGACTGAACACTTTCTCGGGCACACAATTTGTTTGGGTGCATGTGCTTCATGCAAGGACTATTTTTTTTATCGTTAAATTGAATACCATAATTAAAAAATACTTATACATTTATTATTTTAAGCTTAAATATTTAAACTGTTAGAATGATTCAAAGGTTCTATTTTAAACAGTTTCATAGAATTCATGATGATTTAGTGTTGGTTCCCTATATGCCATAACTCATCAATAACACTCAGATTTTTTCAGCCTAGGTCAATGCTAGATTAACTCTCAATGTAACTACATTAGAATTAGTAACTATGTCACCACTTTAATTACAAGTTGTGTTACTCTCTTTCTTCTTTGATATTGGAAGTTCTTCAATTAGACAGAGCCGCATGGATTGGACAGTTAAAAATCATTTGATAACACTATTATCTACCCAATTTAGATTATGGTGGGGCTATTTTTTTTTTAAACATGGGTTGTTTGTTTAGGAATAATTATTGAAATTTTATTGGTGCCTAGTCAGAAATATCTTAATGTCTCTAGATGTCAAATTAAGCCAAGAAGCTACTTGGATATCTAGAAACATTTAGCAGGAATGTGAACGACGTAGACATTTATTTATTTATTCATATAGTATTTTTGTTTTCTTTATCAGCGACAAGAAGGTAGATAGTTTCCGTGCAATCAAAACTAAGTGCAGCCTATTTGGGAACGACAATGAGAACCACACGAAACTGTGCCATGCTTAAACAGACGATTTCATGGCGATAAAAATAGGTTGGTTATAAATATTTATTTTTAAATATAGAGTTTATAAAATTATTTTGCTTGAATGGCTCTTATATCTTTTTGAAATTCATAATCTTTATCCAATTAATTTAACGAGATTTTTTTCAATAAATTCTATTTATATATATATATATATATATATATATATATATATATATATATATATATATATATATATATATATTTTTTTTTTTAATTTACGTGTGGGAAACCGCGGGAAACCCAGCGTAAAACCCTCACGGGCGATACCCACTGCCCTTAGGGTACACTAAGTTAGGTCATGAGGGCTCGAACTTGGCACCTCCCTCTTCTTGAGGCTGGAGGTTAACCAGTTGAGGCGTCTCAATTGACTAAGCTTCCTACAAGCACATACTGGGTTCAAGTGATGAGGATTGAGAAGTAAGTTTATGAAGAGTGGTCCAGAGGAGTTTGAGTTTGAATCTCATGGAAAGTGGTCTGGAGGAGGTTTGAGTTCGAATACTATAGTGGTCGAGAGGAGTTCGAACTCAAAACTTTTCTTCATGAAGGGAATTTCTTGAGTGTGAGACTAATTCCCTCTGAGTTTATTCTATTTATGTTATTGATTGGTATTATAATTGCACTATATTACCTCATTTACAAATATTGAAAAAGGAAATTTCCTTAAATCAGTCATCATTAAATTAATATTTTGATCAACTTAAACTAAAGTCTACATTAATTGTGAAGTGGGACGCCCCTTTTGTAGTTACCAAAAGTAATCAAGTGATTAACATTAAGAAGAGAATCTCTCTCTTTCTCTCAAACGCTAAAGAAGAAAACTTATTTACTAAAAAATCTTTGAAAAGAAAATACAAATAGTTCTAAATTTCTTCTTCTTCGGTTCTCTCTCTTTTCAGATATCTTGTGTGGTATAAATGTAAGGTTTAGTGACCATTTCAAATTAAAACAAGCTTTGAATTGAGAATTAAAAATGAGAAATCAAACTTAAAGCTCATTCTTTTTGTAACTCACCAATTTTCATAATATTACATGACCATTATAAATTCTAGTTGACTTGGTTGATCATGAATTTAGTTATTAAGTGGGGTCAAATTTGTGTGGAGCCGAGTTTTAGATTGACTAGGCCAAATCCGTGGTTTGATTTGTGGATTCTACTTGATTGATTGAGGGAAGAAGAGTCCCTCAAATTAGGTGGAACTAAGTTTTAACTTAATTGGGGACCTACTTGGATCAAGTTATTGTTATAATTAAATTGCTACATTTTATAGTCTGTCTTTAAAAAGATCAACTGTTATTTATTTCAAATTAAATTTTGTATGAGTGATGATTATAAAATTTTGAATGATGTATGACATAAAATTATATTTATTATCTTAATTTTAGTAGAGGCTTCATAGTTTTTATGAATAATAGTTTGATTTAGTACTTTATTTTTAGTTAAAGATTACGTTTTACTATTTTTAATAAATAAATCTATATAGACTTAAATAAAAATGATTACCTAAAATCAAACAGGGTTATCTGATTGTCATTGATTTGTTGAGTCACTTAACCGACCCAACTCAGTAAACAATGAACTCTTGATAAAAAGATAAATATATTTACAATTTTAATTTGACCCACTTGATCCACTAACTTTGACCCAAGTAAGAAATTGATGAATTCTTTGGCTTGATATATACAATTTTAAAATATTTTTAAAATGCTATATTTAAGACCGTGGATGATCTGATTCCGTTTCTCTCGCTAGATGGACGGCCCTGTCTTTCAGCACAAGTTGTCGCCACATTTAGTGGTCTCGCGGACCACCGAACAACATCTAATTCATCGTCTTTGTTTCTTCTCGCTTGCAACTTGCGTGCGGTTGGATCAACCACTAAACAAAAAGAGAAACATAAAATTTGTTTAACACGTCATAACGTTGCATATCATGATTTTGTAATTTGTACCTTAGTGGATTGGATCACATCTTTTCATCAATTTAAATCTTCCGAACATTGAATCCTTAGTTATACTTTTTAAAATCCTCATTAAATAAATGATTCTTATAATTAAATTTTAAATATTTAAATGATAGAACATCAAGATCAAAAGGCTCAGGCTAATCTTTGAACTTTAAATTTGATTGACACTTAGGTCCAGCGGTTCCACATCCATCAATTCTATTATCCAAGAGGGTGAGCATTTGAGAAATCTGAAAAAGATGTGAGATGAATTGAACATGTATCCACCACATGACACTTTCGCAGAGACTCTATTCAAGAGGGCCAGAAGAAGATAATTTTTTTTATTATTGATATAAAATATAAATATAAATACACGAGAACAATATTCTTCCAACGTGAAAAAACTAAAAAAAAGAAAACACAGTAAAATAACTGTATAATAGTCTAATCCAACGAGGAGTCGCAAGTATATTAGGAGTCTCACTCCAATATAAACTCAGTCCAATCAACACCTCTTGGGCTCTGACATTACTAGAGGTGTTCGAAAATTAAGGAGTTTAGGAGGATAATTAGTAATTGCGGAGAAGTTCTCAGTCTCTTCACCTCTCTTTGCCTCTGCTTCCTTTTCGTCACCACTCCCCACTGGATATAATATGATTCGATGCCGATGATATGTAAATGTGTGATTCTTTTTACTCACGTCATAAATATCAGCAGGAGCAGGAGCAGCAGCAGCAGCAGCGTCGTTTCCAAACACTTAAAGCGTATCTGATATCTCCAAGGTTATTTGACATTGAGTGTTGAAAAAAGAGAAAAAAAGTGGGTCTTGCACTTATCTTCATCACTGAATCAAAACCCACATCGCACAATGGAGGAAATAAGGAAGCAAAAGAGGAAAGGATCAAAACCCAAGTCCCCTTCAGTCCTGACTTGACTATCGGAAAGGAGAAACATGCTTAAGGAAGACATGAATTTGGGAGAGAAGCGTTGCAGATTGGTGGGTGATTATATTCTTGGCCCCAAAATTGGACGTGGGTCATTCGCGGTCGTGTGGAGGTCGAGGCATCGGTCTCTTGGGCATGAGGTCGCCATCAAGGAGATCGACAAGAAGCAGCTCAGCAGCACCAGCAACAGCAGCAAGATCAATGATAGCCTACTCAAGGAGATCTCCATCCTCTCTCGTATTCGCCATCCCAACATTGTCCGTCTTCATGAGGCAATCGAGGTGAGAGAGATTGGATTCCCTTTCAGTTTTTTTTTTTTTTCCTTTTCCCGGTTAGATATGGAGAATTGGGTTTCTCCCAAAAAAGAAAAAGTGATGGAGAATTGTCACACTTTCTCCTGTTGGATTTTGAGAGCTGGGTTTCTTTCAAAAAGTAAAATGATGGAGAGTTATCACTCTTGGATTTCGAGAACTGGGTTTCGCTCCGAAAGAGAAAATAATGGAGAATTGTCTGTTTTTACGATGCACTGGTTGAATATGTGTCAACTCCGAAGTTTGTGGAGTTTCTGTATTCAGAACATACAGTTCACCTGTTGTATTAGGAGAAATGAGCTTCTTAAAAAAAAAGAGAAGAAAAGAAAACAAAAAGTTTAGGAGATCTCGGTATTGTTGAAAAAGAAAATAAAAATGGAGAATTGTCTGTTTTCACTTCTGGAGAATTGTCTGTTTTCACTTCAAGTCGTGCACTAGTTCAGTAGGGATCAATGATGCTCAGTTTGTATAGTGGCTTTTTCCATGAAACAGACAATCTTCCTGTCGTATTAGGAAAAGTGGGTTATCTTTCTGCCAAAACCAAAAAAATAAAAGAAAAAATGAAAACGATGAAGGATGGCAAAACTGGGTATCACATAATGAGGAAACAAAATGGGGAATTGTGAGTGTGCACTTTGAATCATTCGTTAGTTGAATGTGAGTGGTTGATGCTGAGTTCCTTTTTTTTGGTGGTTTGGATTGGCAATAAGGGAAATATTTCACAATTCCTTATGAATGACTTGTGACTTTGTACTGTGCCGTTTACTGAATCTGATGTTGAAATAATTAGTATGCTAGAAAATGGGGTTTCGGTCAGATTCACTTCAAATCCCAATGAGTGGACAGGAATTTTAATATTTTCCAACAATGTTTAGCATTTCGGATCAATCTGCCAATGACCCTTTGATGGTGTTGCATTATTAGTGGCCACTAATCTTCCAACCTTAAAATGAGCTCTGATTGGTTGATGATTATTGGATTTCCACTTTTTGCCTTCATTTTGCTTTCTATATAAAGTAAGAAGTTCATTGAGATGAATGGAAAGGACTCCTACCCTTTCAGACAATGGATGCGGAATGGACAACCCGTGATAAGGATGTAGATGATCTGCCCTTGATAAGTCTGTCCTACTTTTATTAGCTTGCCTAAGAATGTTAGACAAAGATACACGCAATTTGGTAACTGCTACCTTGCACATAGAGAAATGCAATTGGGAGAAGGAGATAGTGAGAGGGGTTGATGTGGATATTTGTTTGTCTCAACTAATGTTGAGAAAATCGAATCGTGTTGTAAAATCGTTATACATCTAGAACCGCATATTGTGTATCATAAATCATAGAATTGTAAGATTATAAGTGTTTTCCCTAAAAAATGTTTAATATATGAAATAACGTAAAACATACCCAAAATGTAATAATATGAGCAATTCTCCAACTTTCTTTCAATATGAAGTGAATATTATATAATTAGTTCATTGGAGCTCAAAGTTCAATGCTCCAACACCCAAAAGTATAAGAGCAGTATATAATCCAACTATATTGTGAAAAATCAATAATGAACTAGAAAGCCTCCAAAAAATCAAAAAGTCTTAAATGTCCATCAACTCAAGCTTTAAAAACTATTAAAGCAAAATGTTTCATGCTTTCATATTCCTAATAACCCCATAATTCTATTATTTATACGAGCCGTAAGATTTGTTAATAGATACGAATCGTTCTTCTTATCATATCGTATGAATCATGTATCATAAGATTTTAACAACAATGGTCTCAACATTCCAAAGTAGTTGGAGCTTTTCTGTTTGGTGAGGTGGGTAGGATGGTGGTTTGGTTCATTCCATGGATGATTTGGGTGAACAAATAGGTTTTGTGTTTGCCCTGTTTGGAATTGAGGTTGAGGTGAAATGTACAATTTATCTAGTGACGTGGAGGAGTTTTAGCGTGCTGAAGCTAAAAGTGGTAAGAACAGAACGTGATTGAGAGAAGTGGGAAACAATAGAGAAAGAGTACCAGATTTGGGGGCAGAGAGAAATGGGATTGAGGGGTGGCATTAGCTGGTCTAGTTTTGTGACGTCTGTGGACAGTGTGGGATCAGATTCCCTTCGGATTTTAGACAGTGAACTATAACAAGGGTTGGGCCACAATTGTGGAAAAGGAAACGATATAAAGAACATGAATGGAACTACACCGTCAAACAACAATGTTTTGTGTTTTAATTGAAAGTGGCTCAAATTTGAGACAGATGGTAGCATTGTGGTAACTTCAAGGTTTACTGTTATGTCGAGCATAAATATCTAGTGCTCTTCGAACTTGATGAGGAAAGGTTGAAACTGTCTAGAAGCCCAAAGTTGTGGGACACCCCATTCTTAGCTATGGAATTCTAGTGGCAACCCTTGGACCTTTTTTCAGCTGGTATATGCAAAGTATATAAATCTGCTCCCAAAAAAAGTGTAATAGAGGTTGTAACCCTTGCCAATTTGGGTTCAAAGATTGTTAATGGTTTGATACTTGGAGGAGCGTAATAGAGATAAAATGAGAGAGAAGAAGAGAAGTTTTTTTTTTTTTTTTGAGCAGTAACAAAGGTAATTCAATTAATTAAAAACAAGCTACAAGTACAACACTCCTGGTTATTTGTTTATTGCTCCTTGTTAGCAATTTGGGGAAGGTTCCTAAAGGTGTTTAGGTCTTACAGGGTGGAGTATTCACTAAAGCATGCATGAAGGACATATTTTTTGGAAGCATCCTATGGTTGACTTGGAAAAATTGGAATGTGAGAATATTTACAGAAGGAGCTTTGAAGGTTTTTGAATTGTCTAGTCTTGATTAATAAATTTAGTGAGGGGGAGGAAATAATTCCAAGGGATATCCTTATCAGATTTATAAAGGGGCTAGAAATCTTGTATGTAGGGTTGGGCCTGGGGGCAAGAAAGGATAAATCTCAGAGAGAGAGAGAGAAGAAATCACTGGAGATATACTTAAAGTTCTATATGTATGGTGTGGAAGTAGTGAAATTGGGGCCAACAGAAATTGCAGGGTGCTTCACAACAACTTCGAAATCAATTTTTTGGCAATAGATGGAATCTGAAGTAGAGTTACCAACATTCATTGTATTAGCATGAGTGGAGATGGGTATGTTTTCTTCGAAATAACTTCTTAACTAGAATTTTAGGGATTTGAATTAGTCAATAATGAAGGATGTAAGGAGATTTATCAATACAGCTTTTGGCTAGGAGCTCGGCTTCTCCTTGAACAGCAATCAAAGCTTGGAGGCCTGATTTCTCCTTGAACTGAAATCCTTATCCCTATTTTCTTTATTTACTCCATTCGTTGATCTGGTTTCTACCAGTTTCTCAATTGTCCAATCGTACCAAGGTTTTGGCTGTAGGTCCTACCTTGGTTAATGTGTCATGGGTGTTAGCTGGCTTATAGATCATTTTCAGGTTTGGAACTCTGATACAAGTGCAAGCAAGCATTTAACAATTTATTTAGTGCCCTTAAGAATATAATATAAAGATGCACATAATTGGGAAGTACTACCTCTTAAAAAGGTAATTGGAAAGTAGCACCTTGCAAATAGGGAGATTCACTTTTATTTATTTTGGGTAGACCTAAATAAATAGAAATTTTGCTTGGATTATTTTGAGGAAAAGAAAGTGCTTTGTGCTTGTATTGTTTGATGCTATCATTTTTTAAGTATCTGTGGTACAATGCTAATACTTTTTTTTTTTTGAAAAAGGTAACAATAAAAATTTCATTGATAAAGAGAAGAAGTACAATAATTGTTTTGCTCTTGGAATGTTATGGTTTTCCATTTTTATAGTGCTGACATTTTCGCTCAATCATATCTGCATGACTTTTGGGTTACTGCATCAGCTGCTTTTCTAGTGGGTTCCTTTCCTTGTCCTGTACATGCAAGTAGAGCACTGAATTTTCTTTTTTCTTTTTTATCCCGGCTCTTACTATTATTATTGTTAATAATAACAATATTACTATTAGTAGTCCAATTTGGGGATCATAGATCCAACCTACTCGCATGCTGAAAGGCACATAAGAAATTGCTTTGCAGACTGCAGACAAGATATTCCTTGTTTTGGAGTGTTGTGTTGGTGGTGACCTAGCTGCTTACATTCAACGTTTTGGAAGGGTTTCGGAGGCTGTTGCCAGACATTTTATGAGACAACTTGGTAAGATATCCTTGCATTGGAATACAATTGGCAATTTGTGAAGTTAATGGCCTCTCCTAAAAAAAATTCTCTCTATTCGTTTTTTTTTTTTTAATTTTTAATTCTCTCAGCCATATCTTAGGTTTCTTCTAAAATTTATCCTATTTCACTTATCTCATCAGCTTGAGGTTGGGTTTATGCTGAACATTAATTTTTTTTCTTTTGTCTTTTGTAACTTCTTTTAGCATCAGGATTACAAGTTCTTCGTGAAAACAATCTCATACATAGAGATCTTAAACCACAGGTCAGGTGTTTTATCTCGACAGTTTTGTAAACTGAAACACTTGGTAGGGGCCGAAGTTAGGTCATATTTCATCTTGTAAATATATTTTCTTTTCTTGCATGTGAATTCTATAATACATTAGCTGGTGTCATCTGGGTGCATCTATAATGCTTGTATTTGTATGTGCACACGTACATGCATGTCCTATAGACAAACATGCTTATGCATATCATATGTTATCTATAGATAGACAATTAAGCAATCCCTTGGTTCTTTGGACTATCTTGTTTATGATATTCTCTAAACATGCCAAAGTCAAAATCTACAAATCTTTTTGTTTTATTCATTGGTTGAGTGGTTGATATAAGTAATAATATGTTTAAATGGACACATAAAACAATTTCACTCTTAAGAAAGATTTCTTAACCCCCACATTGGTCATGGAAACTTGAGGAATTTGCTTGCATTTCTAAAATTTGGAGTATTGGATGGTGTTACAATATCGTTGTAGGGGTGATGTAGGACAAACTTTAATACCAAATCTGATGCAAGATAGGATTTGATACCAAATTTAACGCAAGACAAACTCTAATACCAAATATGACGTAGGACATGTCAAAATATTGGAAACCCTGGGTTTACTATCCCTAGGCTCGTTTAAATTCAATATTGGAAATCTGACGTAGGACATTGTGATGCAGACTAGGTAGGATAGGACACCCTACTCAATCACTTTAGCGGAAGCTCTGGTATGGAGATGTGATTTCAGATCTCCTCACATGTCTCTGCCTTGGTAGGAATCACTATGCACCCTGCAGAGCTTGCTGCCAACTGGGATGCTGCCTTGAACTCTCACCGTTCAAGCTTCAATGTATTCTCCATGGAGAAAAGAAAACTTTATTTCATAATTTGGTCGCTACCATAATCGGCTGCTTACAATCGCTTAAATAGAAAAAATACCGACTCTAAATCTTAAACAATAGGAGCCGACCCTCCTTTACACGAAATTATAATTTAAAAAATAACACATCCTAAATTAAATACAACATATAAATTGCAATTACTAATATAACTACTTGCTGGCCTATCCTAATCTTAATTCCTAACTTATCTGGGCCATTACAACCGACTGTAGACTTTGCTGGAATTTAATTGATGACTTGAGATGTTTCGGCCATAAGTGAGACACGCATGCAAGTACAACTAATGGGCTAAGGGACCTGCTGTATTGGGCCTGGTTTGCTGGGACTGGACTTGGCTCATTAAGCTTGCACGACCACCTTGGATTGGCCTGATTGCAATAGACTTGAGGCGGGATCAAAAATAAAATCTTGATCATGTCCACCGATGCCCCATCACATTGTCGCTTGGGTTAAACCACCCCTAGGCTCGTTTAAATTCAATGTGGATGGGGCTGTGGTTGGTAAACCTGGTCCTGCAGGTATTCGGGGAGTGCTCCATAACGATAGGGGTAGAATGGTCTTATGGTGTATAATGAGGTGGAACTGAGAGCTATTAGGAGAGCTCTTGAGGTCTAGTCTATGCTGAGGAATGGTCCCCTTTGGTTTGAAAGTGATTCTACAAATGCCATCTCCTGGTCTATTAATAGGAAGACACCCCCATGGAAATTGATTATCATCACTAGGGACATTAGGAGATTAAGTGGACTAGGCGGAATCACCTTTTCACATACCGATCGGTTGGCGAACAATGTGGTGGATTTCCTGGCTAAGTTAGGAGTACAACTACAGAGACACACACTAGCTTTCTTTGATTAGGCGCTCACAGGGTGTATAGGGTTATGGGTCTTTTGCCTCATGGATGCTTGCTGTGCTCTCCTATTTCGAGCACCGTACCTGGAGGTCTTTTCATGTTTTTTGTTTTTTGTTTTTTTTTTTGTTGCCTAGAATAATCCTCTTATTCTTGACAGCCTGTTACCTGTACATTCCTTCTATTATTAATGAAATTCATTTGTCACCGCTTCAAAAAAAATATTGGAAACCTTGTATCTCAATGCTAGATGGATGCCTTTATGAAAATGTAAAATGTGTGTTGTGAACCCTAAAAAGCCATTCAACGTATATCCATGATTTACATAAGATATTAGAGAGATAGATTGATATTAAGCGAAGAGTAGAATGTGAGCTTAGACAAATTCACACTCATAATTAATCAAAGAGATTAAAAAGAAGAATGACACCTACACATGAGCTTTCATGGTTCTATTTCTAGCCTTCAAAGCAAAATCTCTTAAAAGACTAATTAAAGCGTACCAAACTTTTTTCCTAGGTCTTCTAGATTTAAAAATGAGTCACGCAAAAGGATGAAATAGGGCTATGGGACCACCTAGGGTTTACGAAAGAGACCCTTTTTTTTATTTGTGGCTAAACTAGGTCTGAAAGGGTGAAATAGTAAGGGTTAAATCTACGAGTCTCTGGTAGGTATATATAGGTTGGGTTGCAAAATAAGGCAAAATGAGCCCGTCAGTACAACCCGTACGGACCTGTATGGACATCTCTACAGACTGGTGGGTCTCTGTGAGGTTTTGGTGTCTGGTGGTGGGGTTGGGACATGGTTTGGCTGGGGTTAGGGTTTGGATGAAAAAGGGACAAAAAATAAGGAGTAGAAAAAGGGAAAAAATGGGAAAGAGAGGAGAAAAAAGGAAGGGAAGAAGAAAGAGACAGAGAAGAAGGAGAAAGAGATAGTCACACAATTCCCTTGATCTCACACCAGGGAAGCAAAAGGAGTGGCACCAGGCCTTGTAGATGGGAGAAACTTGAATTTTTTTATTTCATTCATTCATCATAAAAGTCTCTCTATGAGGCTATCTATAAAAGAAAAAGATAGCTTTTTGAAGCTCTAGACACATGTGACTAAGAGACACAGGCCCTGCAAATGGGAGAGACTTGAATTTCTTATTTTATTCATTCATCATAAAAGTATCTCTACAATGCTATCTATAAAAAAAGGAGACCCTTTTGAAACCTTAGACATGTGACTAAGAGACACATTTGGATGATTTGAAACCATTAAAGCAAATACATGTCTATAATAATCTTGAAACATATATTAAGTAAAACTATATAACACTAACAGAATATAATGGAAACAAATATCCGGGATGCGCTAGATCAACAGTTAGGTCAGTCTAATTCATAAATGAATGACTCAAATGATGTAAATGGATGAAGCTAGCCAAATCTTCAAATCCACCGCTTGATCAATGTACAATCTAGGCTACCCATGACTGGATTTATCTCTATTCATGATCAGATATTATTAAAATACACATCAAAGCATCATCCAACTATGATGAGGTGAAGTCTAGATTCTAATGCATCATTCTTTGATGGTGTCCCATGATGTCCGCATCAAGGGGTCACCGGTTTTGAGTCCTTGAAAGGAGTTTCTAGGTTTTTTTTGAGATGTGCCGAAGCTGGATATTGTTTCACTGGACTCAATTCATAAGCTGTGTGAGCATTCCTAGAAATGTTGCAGAGCTAGAAATTTGTGTTGCATGAACTTTTAGACTTAAGTAAGCATGAAGTAAGGAACTCTTGGTCCATTGTTGGAAACACATATTTAGGTTGTCTCCTCTTCCACTGCTCCAATGAGAAAGTGAATACATAACCAGATAAAGGAAATTTCAATTGCTCATTATTCAATTATCGTGTTTTTTTAATACTAAGGTTATTTGCTGTATTGCACTATGAGTATTTGTTTGCTGAGTTTTATCATAATCTCTGTGTGCTTTGAGTGCTTTGCTTTTGTTCTAGTACTACCATCATCTATCTATCTTGTGTGCTGGTACTACTATCTATCTATCTGTGTGTGTGTTTGTCTGCATATCCATCCATCTTTTTTTCCTTTTTTTTTGAAATATCCCTTGAATTCCTCTTGAAACTCTGCCTATCTTTTTGTCTATCTATCTATCTTTTCTCTCTTATATTTCATTTTTTCTTGTCCCCCCTTTCACAGTTTGATATTTGAAATGGTTATCTTTTTGTGATATTGAATTATATTTATTTGGTGGATTTTTCAAAAATTTGCAGAACCTTTTACTATCAACTAAGGATGAAACACCAATTTTGAAGATCGGAGATTTTGGTTTTGCAAGGTATTCTTAATAGTAAAATATAGATCTAGTCCTTGGCTTTTAGTGTGCCATTTGTGTTGTACTGTGGTGACTCTATTATGTGTCGATGAAACTTAGTGTGTTAATAAGGTTTTTTCACTGGAAGAAAATTGTGCATGATTGGTGCTCTGATCATATGAAGTTCCTGTTTTCTGTTCTGCAGTTCACTGTCACATTCACTGGATATAAAACAGTACTGGAACAAACAGATGACTCATCAATGCATTTCCTCTCTCTCTCTCTCTCTCTCTCTCTCTCTCTCTCTGTGTGTGTGTGTGTTGGTTTTGGGAAGTTCAAAGATTTGTTATAACAGAGAGTATAAAAAAGGCCTTAATGTGTTTTTTTGTAGCAGTAAGAAAGATGATTCATTCATTATAGAAAAAGTACAAGTACATCAAAAAAATAGATCTAAAATTGATAGGCCTAAAAGAAAAGAACAGAAAGAGAAATGAGAACATATAAATAAAGAACAATCATAAGATACAAATAAAATGGTTGTTGTCAAACATCCCTTCAATCCGATATGCAAGCAAATGGGCGTCCTCTAATGTCAAAGGAAGAAGACTCCTGAAAACTGTTATCAACTCTCAGCTTAGCAAAGTAGTCTGCCATGCAATTAGCTGAACGACTAATGTGAATAAAAGATACATCAAGCCCTATTGCCAAAGGTCTAGTCTCCCTAACCTTAGTGATCAATCTCCAAGGGGGCATTTTATTGCATTTGCCGAGTCCCCTTCAATCGCAAGTTTACCTTGCCCATGGAGTTTTTAGATGGCCAAAGCTCTCCTAATGATAAGAATTTCCACCTCATTTGAATCTCTTATACCAACCGACTCATTAAACATGATTGTTGTTCGGCACTCATGATTCCTCAGTACTCCTCCTATTCCCGTTGGCTCTGGTTTTCCCCTTGCAGCCCCATCCACATTAAACTTCATACCCCGATCTGGTGGAACCTAGCTCTCCTCTGATCTCCATTTCCAACTAGCATTGCTCATACACGCTTCCCAAGACAATAGAAAATCCAATGGTTGTTGACCCTTAAACTCGGTACGAGAAACACACAAAGCTCCACTTTGCTATCTGAAAGAGATCATCAACATCCAATGATTTACCTTAAAAAATTCTATTGTTCCTCTCTTTCCAAAGTCACCACAAAACTACACATGGGATCGTATTCCTAGCCAATTTCATTCTAGGTTGCAAAACCAACAATAACCAAGAATCTACGCAACCCCCACAGGTTTTATCCAAAACCCACAGTCTATTTAGAGGTTTGGCAAAGTTCATCCACATACTCTGAGCAATTGGACAATTAACAAAAAGGTGATCTAAATCCTCCACTTCTAAAGCACAGAGGACATAAAAGATCTTCTTCATTTCTTAGCATCCCCCTTCTCTTTAATTTTGCTCTACTTAACACCCTCCTTTTAGTACACACCACTCGAAGATTTGTACCCTTGGAGGTGCAACCCCTTTCCAAGCCATGTTGGTGGAAGTATCATCATTAAATTAAGTTTAAGAACTAAATCCACCATTGACTTGACAGAGTAGACACCTGACGAGTCGCCCGTCCAAATCAGTTCATCCTCGTCCTCTAGTGACAAAGGAAATTTCTTTAGTTGAGCTAAAAGATCCAACCCTACTCCCAACTTCAAAAGAGTGAAGTTCTCGACGAAGATCAAGGTTCCATGAGATCTCATTTCCCTCCATTTTGTAACAATCCTATACCAATGCACTTTTGTTCCTTGAAATCGTGTATAGCCTTGGGTAAATTTCCTTTAAAGGCCTCTCCCCTAACCACAAATTTGACCAGAAACCCGTTTTATCACCTTTCCCTACCAAGAGTCTAGATTTACCACTATACATGCTCCCCACTACTCCTTGACCTTGACTCAATTTCCACAAGGTCTTAACTATTGCATAACCATTTGGCTTCACATTATCTCCTCAAGTCCAGGCATGATTGTCCGCCAAACCATACCTAGCTGTCAGAACTCTAACCCATAAAGCCTCCCTCTCTCTCCCAAATTGCCAGCCCCATTTGTACAACAAAGCTTGATTCCTCAATTGGAGTGGAACAATTCCCAACCCCCGTTGGACTTGGGTTTCAGAACCTTCGACCATGCCACCAAATGAACCTTCCTTTTCGTATCCTTATCTCCCCATAAAAATTTCCCAACTATCTGATCAATTTTTCCCACCACCCCTTTTGGCATTTTAAAAAACCACCCAAAACCCATCCTATCGAAGAGGTAACTCACAAAAGACCAATCCACAAAATCATAAGCCTTCTCCATATCAATCTTGAACAAAAGACTTGGTTTCTTCTCTTTTTGTCGCATATGGTCAAGTTCATTGGCTATTAAGACTCCATCTAAAATCTGTCAGTCTTCCACAAAGACCCCCTGTGATTCACCAATAATCTCTGAATAGCCTTTTTCAACCTATCGGCCAGAACTTTGACTAAAAGCTTGTAGACACTACCAATGAGACTAATTGGACGATAATGTGCTAACTTAGACAAACCATCTCTTTTAGGGACAAGGGTTATGAACGAATTCTTCAAACTTTGTTCACAACTCTGGTTTGAGGTTTGATGAAATTCCCTAAAAACCCTAAAAAAATTGGGCCCCTCACTCTCCCAACATGCTTGAAAGAATGTAAAATTGAAACCATCTGGACCTGGAGCTTTATCTCCTACTAAACCATCCAATGCAATCTTAATTTCCTCAATCGAAAACTCCCTCTCTAACCCCTCTAATCCTCCTAAATTGAATTCCATCTAGCGTTGGTCTTTGAACACTCATTGGAGTCATTGAGGCATTAAAAACCTCGAAAAAGGGGATCTAAGGCTACTATGACTTTGGTCAGAAGCAAACTCGTGTAAATGAATAGACAAATGCAATATAGACAGGGTGGACATATCCCAAGAAATAATCACAATGGTACAGAAGAGAAGAGAGGTTAAGGAATGATAATACCTGATCTGAGCCGAAGAAGGCCATAGCACGAACTGATGAACTAGAAAGATGATGATAATACTGCCTCCTGAAAGTCTTAATGTCGAAGAGATACCGCCAATGATAAACCTCAGCCTCGTCAGGAATGACTTCAGATTGAGCCCAAGAATGAGCAGTGCAAGCCAAGAGCGAAGAAGAAATCTCTGAAAACCGGCCAGCCGAGAAAGAGAAGAGTCTAAAGAATCTTGCTTCTGAAGATGAAAAGTCCAGATCACATGATAGAACACGTCTATACACCCTGATGTCGAAAGTGAAAACCCCTACGCCTCCTCAGAATCACCCAGAAAGTCATGATCATGAAGGCCTGGGAACACAATCCTAACACCCTCCAATAGAGAAACTTGAGGAACACATGCAGACAAAAGAACACAAGATCTAGGTAGGCAAATGTCAAAAACAATGTAGGGGAGAAGGCATAGAGAGTACCCGACACCATATTCAAAGGCGTGATATCTGTTAGGGGGTGGGAGAAGAAACAGGATGGGTAGGAAGAGGCAGCTCTAATGACGAACGGAATATCCCCATAATATGATCCCTAACTGCATGTCTAATTCCTTCCCTGTCCACAACACACCGGCCACCCACCACAAGTGATCTAATAGTGTTAGAAACCATTTACCCACATGGGTGTAGCTCAACTAGTTGCCTCCTGTCTCAAGAAGCTGGAGGTTGCGGGTTCGAGCCCCCATGGCCTAACCTTGGTGTGCCTTAGGAGTAGTGAGCTCATCTGTGGGGGTTTTAGTAGAACTGTGTCTGAGTTTCCCACACGTTAATCCAAAAAAAGGTGAAAGAACTTTTTATTTTTGTCCCCTTCCTAATGCCATAATGCTCTAGACTTCTTACGCCATTCGACTTCTTCCAACCGTAAACAACTCTATGAATTAGACTTGCTGTTTCTTTTTGCAATCATCTCCACCTGCCCTGGTCTCTCTCCTCCTCTAATCTGCCCCAGCTTTCCAATTCTTGTAAGCAAGCTTCAAAGGCCTTAATGGTTTGAGAGAAAGCAAAGGCTCCAACTCAAAAGATAACAATTTGAACACCAGTTCGTATGAAAATTGGCTTCCCTAACTGAGCTTGCTCAACAGCAAAAGAGTTTGTTGACTTGGAATTTTGTTAACATGGAAAAAGCAGGAAGAAATAATTTTACAGTTCTCTGTGATGAAGAATGAAATTGCACACATACAATGATTCCTTGTTGCACTAGGATATATATGGGCTTGTATTGGCGACACTCAGGTGTAGTAGTAAAAAACTAAACCCTATTTTTTAGACTAATGGTTGGTGTCCATGTCGTCTAAATCACATGGGTACTAACACCTTTTTCATGGTTTCTTCTCAACTTTTTATACTTGTGTGATGTGGAATGAGGTGTGACAGCAGGTTCATTGTAGTTTGGGGATGTGCAATGGTCTTGAGAAATTATTATTTGTATACAAAATAATATGGGAATGATCATACAGTGTTGGTAGTTCTTTGGCTTTTGGTGCTAACACTGAGAGCCAACATTCATTTTGATATGGTCATCCAAATTGCGAAGGATAGAAGTTATTTTTCCTGAAACACTTGGTTTGTAGTAACCAGGTGTAGTAGGTTTCTAACTTTTCCTCTTTCTTTGAAAACACTCTTATATGCATATTTCAATTGATCATTGAGCAAATCCCTATTAGTTTGAAAGAAGAAGATCTGGCTCCAGTGGAGCCATAATCTGTTCACATCTTTGTCCCATGTTCTTCAGAGCTCTGCAATTTTTTTCCTATTTTTTTCTCTATATTCTCATCCAGATTCATGCACCAACTTATGGAAGCATATCTAGTTATTTTCTGTTGTTGACTCTCCTTTGATACACTCATAACTTATTTCTAGTACCCAATGAATAGGGTTGCCTACTGCTTGGAGAGTGGAAATGAGTGGTGGCGTCGAGATTGGAGGGAATCAATTTTTTTTTTTTTTGATTAACGTGTGGGAAACTTAGACACAGTCCTACTAAAACCCCCACAGATGAGCTCACTATCCCTAAGGCACACCAAGGTTAGGCCATGGGGCTCGAACCTGCAACCTCTCGCTTCCTAAGGCGGGAGGCAACCAGTTGAGCTACACTCATGTGGGAATCAGAATTTTTCCTAAACACAACTTTGTTCAATGAGGGGAGAAAGAGACTACATCTACTTTGATAGCTCTAATGATCACAAGAAGTGAAATGAAACTGCAGGCAGATGGCCCTTCATCCACATCCCATCCCATCCCTCCCTTCTTTCCCTGGCCCCCAAAGAAAGCAGTTATTAGGGAATCAAAGAAACCAGGAATTGGTGGGGAGGGTAAGGCGTGGATTTTTTTTAACATGAGGAGATCTAGGAATTCATGACGCAGTTTCAACAGTAGATTGAGATGTGTGTGTGTGTGTGCATGAATGCATGAGGTGGTGTCAACGCTAGATTGAGATTGTGTGCGCGGTGGGGGGTGGGGTAGAGATGGAGTGAGGGTTTTTGTGGTTGAGGGTAGAAACTGCAAATAAGTCAAGGGTTTTCTACTCCGATTGTGTGTATGCGGTGGGGTGGAGAGATAGAGGGTTTTTGTGGTTGAGGAGAGTAGAAACTGTGAAATAAGTCGAGGCTTTTAGCTGAGCAGCATCTGAAACCTGCTATATCCAAATTCCATGATGTGACAGTTTATTTATCGTGTTTTGAAGAGAGAGGTTTGACCGTTGGATTAAAATGGAATGGTAGATCTTGATGTCTGTATTCAGTACAAAATGTTATCATACCAAGAGCAGTGTTTGGTGATTTTAAAAATGGTATAAATACAATTTTGACCAGAGTGTTGAGATTATATTGTATTATTATTCTTACTGGGTGGATAGTGGCTTTATAGTTTGGGGAGCTTCTTGTATTTCTGTCTTTGTTTTTTTGGTTTTTGTTCGCTTATTTCTCTGTGGGGGCTTAATTCTCTTAGGCTTCTTTTTCTTCTTTAGTATTTTCTTTTGTTATCTTCTTCTCTTAATGAAAGTCGTTTGTTACTGCTCAAAAAAAATATTGTATTATTATTCTTGTAGCTGTTCTGGATTCTTTATTCGCTCCCTACTTAGTGTCTGGATTCTAATTACTTCTTAAATAGGTACCTAACTCCTCAAGGGCTCGCTGACACATTATGTGGTTCACCATTATACATGGCTCCAGAGATTATTCAGAACCAAAAATATGATGCGAAGGTGCTCAGACATATCTTAGTATTTGCTTACATAGTATTTGCAATGGAGATTTCTGCAGAATGTTTCCATTCTTCGATTTCATTAGGTGCTATGTGCAGGCTGACTTGTGGAGCGTGGGAGCAATTTTTTTCCAACTTGTCACTGGAAGGCCACCCTTTGATGGAAATAATCAGTTCCAGGTTTTTTTTTCAAAAAAAAAATTAAATAGAGAAAATGATGCATTTCAAATTTGCAATTCAATCCCCACCATACATGTACATTTGGAGAGAGGAAAAAATTAGACCTGTTATGATTCCATTGGAATGATTTGTCTATGAGAACACCTTGTTTTTACTTTGAATCACCTCTGTATACAGCTTTTCCAGAACATCCTGAAATCTAATGAGCTGCAATTCCCACAAGGAGTTATGGAAGAACTGCATCCTGATTGCATTGATCTTTGTAAAAGCCTTTTACGCCGAAACCCAGGTGGAATCAATTGCTACTATCTTTTATTTTGAATTTTTATTTTGTTTTATTCTGTAAGATCCTGAAACTTATGTCAAAAAAAAAAAAAAAATAGTGCTTTCGTGAAAATTTTGATTTGTCTTTGCTTGTTGAAAGTATATCTTGCAGTAGGTAATATACAGTTTATGTCTGCCACAATATAGTTTCTTGTTCTTGTAGATAGTATGATAACGAAAAGAGACTTAATAAATATTGCAAATAAATCAAGAATGAGCAAAATGTTACATACCTTCCTTACGATCTTAAAGATGGATTTGCCTTATCTAGGATGATATCCTTGATTCACAAGGTGATCAACTTTACTGCCTCTGTCGATGACTGATGGAGTGTGGGTGAACAGAGCCCAAATGGAACACAATATATGTAGCAAATACATATTCAAGTTCTTATAAACTAGTGGACATAAGGAGGTTGAAGAAGATGCTAGATGAAACTAGAAGAAAAGTAGCTCTTTATTGGGAATATGATAGGAAATTCCTTCATGGCATGCATGCATGCAAAAGGGATTAGGTTTTTTTTATTTTTTGGGCAAAACTAGGTCTGAAATAGGGTGAAACAGTATATTAGGTTAGATCTATGAGTTAAGATAAGGATATAGAGGTTGGGGCACAAAATAGGGTAAAACGGGGCCAAAACGGGCCTGTCCATAAGGTTGTATGCACCTATGACGACTGTATGGACTGGTGGGTCCTGTCGGGGTTTTGGTGTCCGTTGGTGGGGTTGGGTCTTGGTTTGGTTGGGGTTAGGGTTTGGAGGGGGAAAATGGGTGTGATAAAGGGGACGGGAAGAAAAAGAGGTAATGAAGAAGAAGAAAAAGAAGAAGGATTTGTACCTTTAAGTCGCACATGGTTCCTTGTGTTGTAAATGTAGATATAATTGTTGATCACATTTTACATGTGTTTTTCATTATAGTTGACTTGTAGCTGGCATGAATTGTAACATATTCTCTTTTTTTTTGCCTTAATTGGCTCCCTATACACTATATATTCATGTATCATCTCCTATTGGAGAGACAAGTAATACAATACTCAAGAGAATTATCTCTCTCAATTCTTCTCTCTTCCTCCAACACTTTCTCCCTATTTTCATTCTAAAACCTTGATCTCACACCAAGGATGCAAATGGAATCACACCAAGCTCTGCAAATGGGAGAACTTGTAATTCTTCTTTAATTCATTCGTTCCCTCTCTCAAAAGTGTCTCTTACAAGTATTTATAGATGAAAGACTCTCTTAAAACCCTAGACACGTGTGACTTACGGCACATAAATAAAAATACATGTCTCTAACAATCTTAAAACACATATAAACTAAATAATATGTCACTGATAAAATACAATGAAAACGAATGCCCTGATGACACTTGATCAATGGCCGGATCAATCCAATCCACCAATGAACAACTCAGATGATGTAATTTGGATAGATTGAGCCAAATCTTCAAATTCACTACTAGATCAATGCCCCATCGGCGCTATCCATGGCCGGATCTCTCTTTATCCATGGTCAGATATAATAGGATGGTGCCAAAAATCATCATTCGACCATGTCGAAGTAAAATCTAGATTTCAATGCATCCTTCTTCGTTAGCTTCCCATGATTGTCTCATCAAAGACACTGTAAAATACTGATTTGATAATTCAGTTATTTCCAACACACAACTAATCACATACAAGGATCTGATGGTACTACCATCAGGCTCTGCATCTCCCCCTTTCATTTTCAAAATCTCATATTTTGAAACTAATATTCATCAAAATGACTGAGAGATGCAGGGCCTGGTGGTATTATTATCAGGTCTCCACTACATGATCATTTCTCTTTCTCCTCATAACCTTTGGAGGGACAATAGATTTTGATGAGAATAAACCGTTGACATTTTGACCCCAAAGAATATCCAATTAGCATTGTGGATGAATCCTGCATCTCCCTTATTTCCAAACCCTCCCCAAGATAAAAAGTCAGCGGTTGGGAGGGTCTTCTTTGGTGGCTTTAGATATTTAGCTGCACAGTTGTAGCATCTCTCCTGTTTCTATCATGTTGAAGCACTTAGAAGATTTTTCTGAGAACCCATTCCATACCTACTATCCTCTTCCATGTCATATTATGCTGGTGGCTATCACGTATATTATTTGGAATGTCAATCTGGCCGATTTGTTCAAGTGATGAAGCACCACTGCTTCGTCCCTGTTTGACCAGTCTAACTTTCCACCGTACCTTGCATTTCTTAGCCACATCGGTTTCATCTTTGCTGGAATTATCCATTTGCGTCAGTTCCTCTCTTATGATGTTGGTATTTGATGAATTTACTACTTAATGGTTTTCTTTGATGTTGTGGTATAGTACTGAATGCTAAAGGTCTCTCTTTGATGTTTTCCTCGCAATCTGCAGTTTGGATTATCATGATCCATATCTTGGCTTGGCTTGGCTTGGCTCTGAATGGGTTTACAAGCACATGTGCATGCGTACACAAAGAGGATTCTTAAATCTCCACAAATTGCAATAGAATTTTTACAGAGGGTTCACATAGAGCTCTTTCTTTTTATGGCTGTGAGTGGCTCAAACATAACATGTGGCATACATGTTAGTTGGCATACCAATCAAATCAAAGGGAAGAGGAGTTTGTAGATTAGTCGTAGTTCAACCTATCTTCGGTTTCTAGCTGCCCAATGTACCATGAAATGATTGGTTTGAGAATTCCAAGTGATCCAAGCTTACGAACTGAGCCATCCACGACCAGTGAACCAAACGATCAGAAAAACAAATTAGCTCATCCTATCCCTTGTGAACTGGAATATTTACTATGGCATGAACCACAATCAGGGTACTGCAAACTGTGATCCATTGATTTGTGAACTGTGTCAAATAATGATTGTTGTGACACCAGAGGCTTTCACAATCACTTACCTTCATCCATTCTTTTGGTCTTGAAATAATGAATTTCTCATGCCAGTGATTTGGAAATTGACGTGTATGGTTGTTCCAAGTAAACTGTTTTATGTAATTTGAACCTTGAATTATTTTGCAGTTGAGAGACTAACATTTGAGGAGTTCTTCAATCACAAATTTATGGCTGACCCTAGGTTTGTTCTGTATTTGAAAATTATGCATTGTTTTTATTAAGTTTACTCTGCAATGCCACCAAGCATCAGAACTGTCAATAGGCAAGGCTGATAGTGACCTTTTTTGGGCTTGAAATTGGATCTGTTCCTAAGGATTGGGCCTGGAATTCAGGACAGATCCAGTCCAATGGCTATAAGTGGGCTCAGATCAATTTCCACTCAGGTTTAAGAGAGAATCTGTCTAAGCCAAATCCTAAACATAATCATTATTGTTGAACCTTGAATTTAGGCTTGAGCCTGTCCTATGGATGTTGGTGTTAGGATCGAGACTTGTCTGTTAGGTCAATTCTGATGGCTCCAGGTGCATACTTGTCCGTTGGCAACATAATAGTCATCTTAATTAGATGTTTTTCTCTATATGTTGAAGACTAAGAATTACTTTCATCATAAACCTTTTTATTTATTTATTATTGAAACACTTTTACCATTTCAAAAATAAATCACTCTTTGCTTGTTACATGTAGGCCAACAGTGGGTGTTGAGTATTCCTCTCTGCTGCTAGAGAGAATTCCAGACGAGCAAGGAGAGGGGTTAACGGATGACAAATTACCTTTAACCTTTGATAAGCGGCCACAATTGCACTCATCTCTCTTGTCACATGTATCGGGCAGATATCCAGAATTGATTTCTTCTACTCCTTCAAGTGATGAGAATGTTTTGACAGAGAGGGGACAGTCACGAAATGATCATGTTGATAAGGCATCGACGTCTGGGGATAGAGGTGGTGTTCAGAAGTGTATGCTAGCTTTTCAAGATGAAAGTGTAAGCAAATCTATAGACTGCAGTTCATCCAAAATATCAGACCAGGGGAGCTTGAAGACGCGAAGTGTGGAACAAGGAATTTTAAGCATGAGTACAATGAAAGGTCAGTTCCTGTTGTGCAAGTAACTCTTTATACTTTCTTTTACTGATGTCTGCTCAAGATTTATTCATTTGTTTATTTATTTTTGTTGGTGTGGGTGTTGGTCGGTGTTTTTGGGGGAATCCTACCCATTAGAAGTTCCCTTTCATACCCTCAAAGCATACACAGGGACAACTAAAGCTAATGCTCTAATGTCTATATATATATATATATATATATATATATAGAGAGAGAGAGAGAGAGAGAGAGAGAGATCCATTTGAACTGTTTGTATGGTTAAGCCATATATTCTTACATTGTGTATTTCTTATTGTGGCTAAGGCTATTCTTTATCTGACCCATGAAGAAATATTTTGTCATATGTGCCCAGTTGCTGATTCCCTGGAATTGATTGAGCGAGAATATGTTGTTGTTAATGCTCATTTTGCTTTGACTGGTTCTCTCTCATCTTCACTTGAGGCATCAGTGCGTGATAGTTCCGAAGCTCAGTCTTCTAACCATCCACTGAAGACAACTGATGAAAGTGTTGGTGCCTCTGTCCCAATACGAACCAGGGAGTTGTATCTTGATTCCATTTGTGGTGTGGAAAGTTTGGGGAGCAACAAATCTGTCCCATTGGCAGCATCACAGGCATCAACCAAGTCAATTGATGTGCAAGACACATCATCTTTGAATCCCTCAACCAGGCTGCGGTCATTGCATCAGTATGTTCTTGTTCTTTCAGAGCTTGCGCAAGAAAAGGTATGTTAATGTTACTCTAATTTTTTTCTTTAAAAAATGTTACTTTAATTGTTTTTCTTCTTATGGCATATTAGTCGATGTTTTCTGTAGTTAATTAATTGTCAGCAAGGGTAGTCTTTTATTTTTTATTGTGATCTTTTGCTTATTATTATTGTAGTTGGATGCATTCTCTACTTTTTACTTTCATAGTTCTTGCAACATAAGATGGAAATTAGTTACACGAACTAATCACATGCATCAGATAATATGCACTCCTGGTCCTTACTAAGAAGGAAGGTGGCTATAATTTCTCTGTTCTTGTTACTAAACCTCTATAGGACAGGAATGAACTTATGAGTGCTTGATAGTCATTGATGTTTCATTGCTTGAATATTTGCAGCTTAATGCACAGATGCCTCTTGAAGCATTTTCAATTGAGTTGGTAGCTTTAGCTTTATGGAAGGAAGCTCTACATGTGTGCAGTTCTTGGGTAACCCATTGCGCTGACCGAGAGCCCCTCAGAAGTTCATCTAATGAATGCCCACCAAATCAGGAAAATACATATTTGTCTCTAAACTTGGCTGAGAATGTGGACTTCAACAGTCCTGCATCTGTTTTCTCATGGGCGGAACATGGCTTTATCGTTTCTTTTGATCGAGCAGAAAAGATATCCAAGTATCTCCAGGAAATAGATGGTTAAGCTTCTAATTGATGATATTCTGATTAATGTTTATGTTTGGTTGTTCTCTGTCCTCACATTTTTTTGGGGTTCCGAGCTAATGACATTTCCAAATTCCTCAGGTGGTGCTGAGATGCCAGATGCGATGGAAATTATATTCCAGACAGCATTGGCAGCTGGAAAAAATGGCGCTGTAAGTAAACCACTACTTTGCAGTTTGCTATGCAGTGGATGAGAAATAAAATTTATCTCAATAAAATTTGAAGGAATTTCGGTCTATGGTTGAATGCCTTATATGTGGTTCACTGTTGCATGCATTTGATGCTGACGCATATTTTGGATATGTTATCATCCATTTCACTCTGGTGAGTCAACAAAAGAATTGAGTTCACTCTCTGAAAAGGTTTGAATTGAAATTGATGCAACCAAGATTAATGATCCCAAAAAGGAGCTTGAGTCGGAATTGTTAGAATGGCCTGATATGGCACAAGCAAGGTGGATGTTGAGTGAGGGCCCATGTTAGGGTTTTTTTTTTTTAAAAAAGACTGTTTATAATATATTTGAGTTTATTTTTATCAAGTTAAGGGTTGTACCAGAGAACTTGGTACGTAAGGATCAAGTTATCTCTGTCCTTCCTCAGTTTTCTTCTAGATAAAAGGGATTTCTTGCAGAGATTCCCTATTTTTTATCTACACTTAATGAAAAATTCTCTAATTGGATATGATATGAGACTGAAACACTTGGATTCACGATTCACACCCCTAAACCGATTTCCGTTACAATTCGAGTTTGACAACATTGGTTGCAGTCTTGTTTTGTCCTGCTCTTTCCTGTTAGGGTTGACCTTTCCTGTTCTCATTTTTGGCCTTGTTGGGCTTTTTGTTGTTGTACCATTCGCTCTTTTTTGTGAATAAAATTCATCATCACCTTTCCAAAAAAAGAAGAAAATTTACTGATAGAAACTACTAATTCAGCTATTGACTATTCAAAGACAAGTCCTAGTGACTCTCTGATGGTACAAATCCTCATTTTAGTTTGATTTTGTTAAACCATTAGTGGACCCATGTCTTTATGAATGGCATGTTGGTCCATTCATTCTCAGGTATTTTATATGAAGGCCGGGGTTAGGTTTGGCTCTTAGAGGAGATGGAAGTGGTCCAAGTGTTGGTTGTGAGGCCTGGTTTTGCGCATCTCCTCCTTGGGTCCAACTGTGTTGTGTGGTATGCTCTTAAGGGTAAAATTCTTTCTAGGGTATGCCCATCTCGTAGGGGTTTCTTGAATCAAGATAGCGACTTGTCTTGCATTTTATGTGGTTTTCCTGAGGAAGACACCGATCACTTATTTTGAAAGTGCCCGACTGCTCAGGTCCTATGGTCTAGGTTTTTCGATTTGATGGGCGCCTCTTTGGTTTTAGGGGATACTTGTGTTGACCTTCTGGAGAGTTGGTATATTCAGAAATTAGGGATTTGTAGAAAAGTGGCTTAGATCACCATTCTTGCCACTGTTTTATGGTCTTTGTGGAAGAAAAGGAATTTGAGGTTGTTCAAGAATAAATATAGTGAGGTGTTAAATATATGTGAATGTGCTAAATGGCGTCTGTGTGTGTGGCTCTCAGTTAGCAAGGACTTTAAGGACTTCTCACTATTGGATTTCTTTAGATCTTGGGAAGGATGCATGGGAAGATCTTGCCAAAATCGAATTAGGGAGATATAGTCACCTCCTCCTTCAGGTTGGTCAAAGTTAATGTTGATGGAGTAGCTAGGGGAAAACTTGGAACTGCAGGTATTGGTGGAGTGTTGAGGAATGAGAATGGGTGACCTCCATGTTCTTTTACAAACCAGTTGGGGTTAGGGATTTGAATGAAGCTGACTAATTGGGGCTTAGGAAAGCCTCGGTTCATTGGGCGGATCATGGTCAGGGTAAGTTGATCATAAAAGGGGACTTCAAATGCAATTCAGTGGGCCGATGGTAGGGAAAGACGTCCAGGGAAACTTCTTTGCTTGGTCAGGGAAATCAAGTTTTTATTCTCATCTTTGGACTTCTCCTTCGTTCTGGTTCGTCGATCAGCAAACAGGGTGGCAGGGGGGGTCATGTGTGATGTTTTTAAAGTGTGCTGGTGTATTTACTTATTTATTCATTTTTTGTTTGAAAGGACAAAATTTGCCACCTCCTAAAAAAATTATGATGGAAGAATGAGAAGCAACATATTGTTGCCTGCTCTAGTATGGGGGTTAAATTGGTAGCCATGGCTCATGTTATTTGTGAAGTTTGGGATTGAAGACCAGAGCATGTTGAGGATTGCAGATGATTGGACAGCCATTTAGATATCTTCAAATCCAGTTTATGTAGTCAACCAGAGAAAATGAATTCCATTTGATTAATGACAAAGTGGTATCTGGTGATGTTTATTTATGTGTTCCATCGATGCAAGAATTGTAGTTTAACCAAAGGGTTTGGATGGAGTTGGATTTTGTAGCTGGGGATCCTGGATCCTTGTACTCCCAAGTTGGATGAGTACGAGTACATGTGGTTGAAATATGACATGGGTACGAGGTGTCCAAGTAGGCAGATCCCAAAATATAGGAATCATGCATGCAAGATAATAACTGAATAATTTTAAAATAAAATAACTTCTAAGCTCAGTAAAAATAAAGAGCTTCAGTTAGAACAATCAAATAATTAAACAATTTGAATGAGAATAGGTTAGAATTCATTCAAAGGAAAAGAAAAGGAACAACAGAAAAGCTGTGATAATGTTGTTGCCATACAAAACAAGGTAGCAAGATGTTTGGTCAGCAGTCAAATACCCCCATGATCATACAGTAGAGAGAGAGGAAAGGGGAGCAAATGGTGGGAGGCAATGCTCTACCTTCCACTAAATGCATTCCATTTAGGGCCCAAGTGGGTTCACTTCCAATAATTCATGAACTTGTTGGTCATCTAAAACTGAGCTGTAGTGATTTATCACAATAACTGCACCAAAGCCAACCAAATTGTGGAACTTCTAATCCACCATGTGTGCTTAAGGGGATGTTTTTTAAGATCCATAGACCTGATTGAATACTGGGTGTCTGAGGAAATTCCACTATGACTGGGGTGTTATTTATATGTCCATCTAATCTTATGTACCGTCAACTGTCTCGGAGTGCTATTTGGCCGACAAGTTTGTCCTAAAGGCCGTTTTCCTGCCTATAATCGATTGCTGTATTGAGGAAATGCTTAGCAACTGAGGAATTTCTATTTGACTCTTGCACCAGAATTTTTCCTTCAAGTATTCATGAAATTGGTCTTAGTAAATTGGGAAACATAACTTTGTAGCCATAATCCTTGCTCTGTTTCTAATATTTAACTCTCTTAATTTGAATCTTTATCCTCCTGTGCATCTGTTCACCGTCGTTGGATCCTGTTTTCTTAATTAAATATGACAAGCTACTCTTACAGGTGGATGAGCTCATGGGGAACAGGAGCAGTGCAGCAGCATTATATTCAAAAGCAACAATTCTGCTTTCCTTTATCTTGGCTGAAGCATCATCACTACCACTGAAGCCTCCATTTTCATTGAATGTTTCTGACCAACAGCGGATCCAAAGATACATTTTTAACTTGAAAGCCCATCTAAGCAATCAGAAATGCTACACCCATCTCCACTTCAAGGCCCCATGAGAAAGTAAATACAACTGACTAAAGAGGGGTTTCCAGGGTTCATCCAGAAGCCTCCCTGAACTGTTTTGACCTAACATAGGCAGTGCATTTTTAATCAGTCAATGCCTAAAATCAAATTTCTGATATGAGGGATTACCAATGGCGAAGCAGCGACAATCTTGGTAATGTTGACATGAAGTGCTTAATTGGCCATCCAAACTTATGTCAAGATAGCATGTTTTATAAAAAACTGTTGAAAGAAGAATCACATATTAAAAGTTTATGTAAATAAGGCTCCATTGTTTAATTGGACAAGGTTGTACATCTGAACAGATATGTGACTTGTACATATTAGTGTTCATAGCAAGTTCACACAAGCCTTTTAATTCATAATTGAACCTTTGAGCTTGAAATTGTTTGCTAATATTTATGGCACTATGTATCGTATTGGCTGTGCCAATAATATCGGACAGTATCAGTATCGGCGGATATAATTTTTTTTAATTTAAAAAAAAAATTCCGTTAAGACTTTTTTTAAGTTGAATTTTGTATTGGGTGTGATTATAAGAAGGTTTAGAAACAAGTCCTTCAAGTATAAAGGTATTTGTTAATTTCAAACATTCTTTTTAAAAAAAATTAACCATTTTGAGTTATTTTCATTAATTTTTTTTAATGTTGATTTTAAGATAATTTCAAATTAGGTGTTTTTTGTGAAAGTAATTTAATGAAATAATACTCAGTGCTTATGAAATTCAATGGAGATGCTGTAATGTGATTAACATAATTTGTAGGGTGTTTGTATGATTTTTGAAATTTTTTTATGAAAAATTGATGAAAACTCCGTCTTTTAAGTATTTTTCATTTTCGAGTTTCTTGTGGAAAATTTAATGAAATAATATACAAATATTTTTTTTAAATTAAATGAAGAGCCCTTAATATGATTGATCTAGTTTTTAGAGTATATGTATGATTTTTTTAATATTCTTACATTTTTATGAAATTCAAAAAAAAATGTACGATAAAAAATTTATGAGTTGTTATAGAAGAAATATATTATTGTGGAATATTAGAGTACATGAATTCTATATTGGGTGTTTCCTCTGGTTTTCTATTTTCTAAAAAGTTTTAATATATCTTTTCAAACTTTTATGATATCTTTAGTTGTATCAAAATTTCGATTCTCATTGATATAATACTTCATAAAAATTACCATTATTTTTAACAAAATGTGTCAACACTAGATTTTTCATTTTTTTCTTATTTTTCTCATATATTTATTTATTTATTTTCTTATTTTCCTCGTGTTGGGCTTTTTTTTTTTTTTTTGTTAAAATAAGATTTGTAAGAATAATACATCGAAGGTGATGATTTTCTGTTCCTGACATTAGCCTAAGAAAGGGGAATGGTTGGACATGGTGTTTAAATGATTGAGAAAACATTACATCAAACGTCAATGCATATGCTGTGCTTACCACTACTGAAAATCTACAGTTCATTCGTTAGGTGTGGCATGGTCTATCTTACATTAAAAAAATTACCTTCTACTTTTTAGAAGATTAACAACATGAGTGCTAAGTAAAACTGTTTTAGTTGATGCCTTGGGAAACAATCTAAACAGCCAATTTTTGTTGGTTAAGAAGCAATTAAATGAACCAATGAAGTTCATAGTCTCATCTTTGCCACTTCCATTTTGTTTTCAAATGAATTGCGTTGGGCTTCAAATGATGGTTTTGGTGCTCAATATTGTGTCCAATTCATTATTAGCATCCAAAACAACCAAATAGGTACAGTCTATTGGATTGAGACGATTTTGAATCTAATGAAAACCCTCAAATTTCAATAGATTTTGATTAGTGTTTGGGATGGCTTAGAAATGGAACCAACTTGAAAAGATTCAGATGCAGGGTTTTGAAAATCGATCAAATCCGAGTCAACTCGGACTCAAGAATGGCCAATCCACTGACGAGAAATGGTTTAGGCTTGACAAGAACCAGTCTGAGATCCAACACTTTACCTTGTAAAAAAAATAAATGTAAGATCCAATATCAGAAGACTCAGATATTGGAAGTCCAATAAACTTCGGATCAGTCATGGTCATGTGTGTTATGGCAAAAAAACCATGCCATTACAGAGAAAACTAGTGAAAGCAAGAGACATTTTGCTAGTAGATCATGATGAGGTTTTGGAATGCATGAATTTGTAACACAGAATTATACAATTTTCACTACACAAAGTACAAGAACGTTGAATTCAGATCAACATAATACAGTGGAAAGTATCATAATTAGAATACATACGGAATAAAGACAACATGGGCTTCATATTATTGATTGTGGTTAGAAGCTTAACATGCGGATATTTACTAAAAAATAAACGTGGATTACATTCTCTTTGGTCTCCTGCAAAATAGCTGCTCCATAACCCGTTAGAGTTCAGCTCTGACTCTAACTTACTTCGATAATCAAATTAGGTCCATCAGTAGCTCCCGATGATGTCGCTGTAAGTGTCCTTGATCTTCTTCAGTATTGCGTCCCTGAAAATTATGTTTAAATTCGTATAAACATTAGCTAATGGGTCGAAGAGGAGAAGACCTCAATTTGTGTTCTATAGTGAAATCAAAATTTTTGTTTCTTGCCTGTCTGGCTGAAAGATCAAGTTCTGATACACAAACCACTGCAAAAACAGAGTAGAGAACCAAAAATAGGGCATGAGTGCATAGAAGATGTAGCTTAATCATGGTATACAATGTTCTGCTTAAGAGGAATTCAGTTTCATACTGTAATGGCAAGCAAGGTTCACCACATTCTTGGACATGTGAGACCCAATAATGTGGTCAGTATCAATAGGTGCTACATTCTTCTCCATTTAGGCTGTATTATGGTAGGGTTTACATGAAGTAATAGGAACTCTGTGACTGCTAAATTTTATCACCATTTGATCAACAATGGATGGTGATAAAACTAAAAACAGGTCACTTGATCATCGCCTCTGTTGAAGCTAAAGCAAGTGTTGCCTACTTCATTTCATGATCCAACATTGACCATCCATTCCCTGTAAGTTGTGTCTGAGGAATAAACAACAGATGCAACTTACCCCGGTATAACCAAGTCCTACAAGTTCAAGAACACCAGGGAGTAAAGGAAGCTTATCAATTGCCTGCATAAAGAAAAGGAAAATGGTGCATCTCTTCAGTACTTGTTGTAAGATCATCGACAAAAAGGTCTTGAATAGGAGATAAGAAGGTTAATTATAGAAATCATGGCAGTAGCAAATGCGACTCGAACGGGAATTAACTAGTTTATGCTAAAACAACATTTATGAATCAAAATGGATCTACAAGCCACCTTTTTTTCAACTCACCGAGATCAAGCCTGTTGAGCCCCACAGAACAATAACTCCTGCTACTGCCAAAGAAATCACCGCATATTTATCGTCGACTTTGTCCCACTGCCATCAATATGTATCGCCTGTTAAAAATGTATTGCATCTAGATGCTGATAAAGGATGGTAATTTTTTTAGGCCACATTTTCAATGAAAGACCTTTACGACACACTCATCACCACTTGATGGGTTCTATACCTAGGTCCTCAGCGTAATATGCCACACACCAGTGTGTGGATGATCATATCTTCAATTCAGAGAACGTTGAAAGGAAAGAAGTTTAGCAGATACCTTAATTTTAAGCAATAACACAATTCTTTAGTTGGAAAGGCCAGCAATTTCCAAATTATATTATCAAATTTCCTGTTGCATAATGGTAGTCGATGCACATCGATTCACTCTATTAATGGTTGAGCAAGTAATCTTACAGCTGCTTGAACTTTTTCCAGAATTTCTGGAACCTCAGTTGTGGCTTCAGTTGGTTCTTCTGAAGTTGGAGCTACTGGTACTGATGTTTCTGAAGCAGTCACAACTTGTGTTTCTCCTGTGGCCATGGGGATGACATTTCGTGCAGTTCTGCGGCCTGACATGGTAAATAATCTCTCTATATTAATTTAAATAATGCAAAAATATTAATAGGAATGCCATTTTTATATTCATTACAAAGTGGTCATAAGTAGCCCTGAGAGTCTTCAGCACATGTTCGAAAACTCTGTTTTGACTCAGTAGACTCTTCTCAACTCAACATGCAGCCCTCTCGAGTTTGCTCCTGAACTCAGTCAGATTTTGCCCAGTTATTAGATGAATCTGTAATGACCTGACCCGTGATATCGGATTAATTGTGCAATTTTAAAATCCTTAATACCGCGTATAAAGTTCTGGGGTGTGTAATTAATTTTTTTAACCGTGACTTTTTTTTAATGAAAATGTGACAATAGCAAAGTGATGGTTGACAAAGAATGAAAAACAAAAACAGCCCAAGAAAGGAATCATCAATCCTTACAGCGAGAGGCAGTCTTCCAAGCTGCGGCTGCCGGAGGAAGCGCCGGGAGGGAGACGCAATGCGGGGCTGCAGCTTGCTGGCGTGGGATTTTGGCATCAATTAGAGTAGAAGAAACTGAGAAGGGAGTAGAGGTCGTTGCCATGGCTCTAGAGGAAGCAGCAGAGCCTGAGAAATATATGTATTTATTTTATATTATAGTATTTATTGTTGCCAAGACTTTGAATTCTCTTCCTCTACTCTCTGCTCCCTTCTCTCTTCGATCAATACGACGACCAGAATAATAATTTATGTACGGTTATGAGTTTCATATGCAAAGAAGAAGATATTAGAGACCATGAAACGATGCTGGTGCTCTCAAAATCTAGCTCAGCCTTGGACGACCACTCGTTCTTCATTTGGTTCGGATTAGTTCTGACGTGGGAGGTGGATAGGACTTCTCTGGCATCTGATTGGATGGACTAAAAGATGTGGACCCACTTCTTCTTCCATCATGCAGTTGTTATCCTCTTGCTTCATTTGCAGGATGAAACCATGGCACGTGGAGTTTTATATTTCAAATCCTACTCTTCATCATTTTTTAAATTGAAGCTTTTATCTAATTTCAAATCATATTAAAATATAGTCCCTCCATCTCAAAATACTTATCCTATGGAATTGTTCCAAATTAATTGTCTAATTCAATTATTTTCAGTTCCAAATCGTATTTTAATATGATAAGAATACAATCTTGACTTGCTCAAACAATAAAATACTACCATCTGAAAAATAATATTTTATAAAATCATTTTTAAAAAATCCTTTTTTTTTAAATGGGACAAGTATTTTGGAACGGAGAGAGTATTAACAATTAGATTAAGTAAACAAGAAGAGATTTGGTAAGCACAAGTTTGATGTTCTAACTGGTCATAAAGGTGAATTCCATCATATTATAGAAAAATTGAATAAATAGATAAATTATCTTGACGGCTAATAGACGGTTTAAAATGAAAATATATTGAATCATCTGAACTTTTGATTTTTAATTTGAACTGAGGTTGTATGCTATGATCTTTATAATAACTCATAAGCCGAATTACTAGTCCAAATTGGACACAAACTTGTGTGTGTCATGGTAGATCAGATCCCTTGATTATCAGGCCCAACATTTCTTGAAGATATCAAAGTGGCAACTGCTCAACAGTGCAGGAGACAACTTTGGGCTTTCAAAATATTTGAACAGTTCTGGATTGGGGCCGGCGTCCGCTGAATTCAAGCTTGGTCCATTTCAAGTAGGGCCAAATTGATGGGCTTTTATACCCTGTCTTTTGGCAAATGATCATTTAGTATGTACTTACATGACAATTTTTTTGTGAGTCTACACTAGCGTGAGATTAAAAAAAAAAAAGGCTTAATTTATCAACAAAGCCAATATTACTACTTAAAATTTTACACCAAAAATATTTAAGACCTTTAAAGATAGGACTTAAAAGATGACTTCTGATGATCTAATATTTAAACATAAACCTTTACAAAGACTCCTGTTGGTTACTGTGAATGGGCCCATTGTAGGTAGGCACACTATAGCATTTCAGATTATCTTATTTAATTTTTTTTAAGCTGACAAAGATAAATGCTTGAAATTGCAAAATAATGAGAAGGTTTCTTTGGGATCTAAGGAGGGGAGGAAGATCCACTCAGTTGCTTAGTCCAAAATATGCACTCCTAAGTCCAAGGGTGGTTTTATGAAATAACTATGGGCTATTGTTGTAGGCAAGAATAACATATGGATTGATTGGCTGTGTACCAAATACTTGGAAGGACAATCGCATTTGAGAAATCAGCCAAAATATAATTCCTCTTGGGCCTGGAGATCAATTCTTAAAGTGAGAGATAAGGCCCAATGTTGGGTCATGCATTCCATTGGCAATGGTTCGAGCATCATGTTCTGGTTGGATCCTTGGCTGAAACCTGGCTACAACCTTAAGAAGCATTTGTGCAATAGGGTCATGGTAGTAGGAATCTTCCTCATCCAACCACTGATATCCTTATAGACATCTAGTTCATGATCAATCGCATTCAAATCCCAGTCCTGCACACTGAAGACTTAATTGTCCAGACTGCTGATGGCAAAGGAACTTTCTCTGTTTCTTCTATTGTTGATTCATACTACAGAATCCTTCAAAAACCTGATTGGGTCAAGTTAACTTGGCCCTCTCCAATTGTTAAACTTGCAGCCCAGATGGTCCTTCCTGCCCTCATATGGCATCAGTGAATGGAATGTAATAGTCACATAGCTCTCATTTAAAGCTCAGACAAGGCTGGCCCCAAGGCTGCATCAACTATTACCTACAAAATACTGTTAGGCCCGTTTCCAACTCAATGAGCAAAAAATTGGGAAAAATTGGGCCTTATGGACTGTTCTTGGCCTGGGCCAGGCTCAATATGATTCAACCTTCATGCAGCCGTAGGTAAATCTCATCGAAGTTTACATATTTTACGAGGTGATCATGAGCTTACAATGTTTAATTAATTTAAAACAGGGATAGTGACTGATATACGTATCTTTTTTGGGTTACATTACATTCCACCGATACGTATCATATATGGCTAATCCAGTCACTTATCACCGATAGCAGACCGAGATATCGCAGAGACAATGTGTATTACCAATATATTGCCGATGCAATATATTTTTATTTTTCTGTAAAAATATTTTTTGAGCCTATGGGTCACGTATCATCCATGTATTGTTATCAATATTTGATCGCATCATTTTCAAATCAATATTTAAATCCTATTTAATATTACTCCATTTGAACTTTTAGTTTGTCCAGGTATGGATAGAAACAGGCATGTGTAAAGTTTAAAGTTTAAACCGTAGCATAAAAAGCCCAATACTCAGTAGCTAGACTTGGACTTTAATATGCAGACCAGGGTTTAAATATTGGCCGATAATTTTATCTCTCCTCCCGATATTGGCATTTTCTCTCTCTTCCGATATCGAAACCGTGAAAAAACCACAAAAAACCGTGACAAACCGTAAAAAACCCAAAAAACCTCAAAAAACCGTGAAAGCCGTATCGGCCGAACCGTGATGAACCGCAAAAAACCGTTAAAAACTGCAAAAAACCGTGGAAAACTGTGTAAAAACCGTATCAGTGTTTTTAAAAAAAATAATAAATAAAAAAATTTTAAAAACAAATATTTATGAATATCGGCCGATATTATGACCGATATTTCGGACCGAATATCGGTCATATCGGCCGATAATATATATGTACGGCCGATACGATATGTATCGGCCGATATCATTCGGTATGAAAATACCTATACATATCGGCCGATACGATATGTATCGGCCGATAATATATATGTACGGCCGATATGATATGTATCGGCCGATATCATTCGGTATGAAAATACCTATACATATCGGCCGATACGATATGTATCGGCCGATATTTAAACCTTTGATGCAGACACTCTGAGACTCGGGTAGAAAGAACTCAACTTGTGAATTGCTTGGCTTGTTTAGGAACTCTTATATATTGGGTTTAATTTTGAATGTTAATAATATTATCAGCTGAGATATTTTCAAATTTTGAAGTTTTTACAATGATATTATTGAAATTTTTTAAGAAATATAATATTTAAAAAATAATTAAAAGTATAATGAATAAATATATAAATGAAAATGATATTTAAATTTGAAATAGCCATTACTAAATTTGAGAATTGAGGAATTTGAGTCATATAAAAGAGATTATGGGTTTATATAGGTACAAGAAAAATAAAAATAAAAATGATTAAAAATAAAACTATTGATAAAAATGGAAAAAGCATCTGTAATCAAATATTTTTTGAGATAAACATACGAAAGAAACAAAAATACTGAAAGTATGGAGTAACACAACTCACCCCGCTGTAACTGGAGCAGGCATGGCCATTTAGCAACCAATACTTAACGGCCGACACATATCGGTGTCAGTCAATACTTGGTGAGCCCTCTACTCATGGATGCATAGCAGGCGATATGTTTCCCTTCTAATTTTTCGGAGATGTATCGGCCAATATTTTTTCTATGTATATGATAGCGATAGTAATTTACCTACATTGTATCCACTCCACATACATTTTTTTGCTATATCCAAATTTAAATACTTTGATTAGCTTATTGTTGTACATAAGTATCTACATTCATTGTTATATCGTAATAGATTATTATCCATTTTAATCAGTTTATCCTCTCTATTAAAAAAAAAAAAAAAACAATTTCTCTATCCTTCATAAAATTGCACTATATGTATTTTATCTTTATTCTGCTAGTCTTCAAATTGTTCACATCCAAGTTTTTTTTACAATTAGTTAACCTATGCGTTTAAGTTGATGAGTTCCTCATTTCCACAAATCTAGTGACGGTTTGGATCTGGCCTACTTGAACAATTTATCTCATTGACATTCCTTGTCATCTGATGACAAATGGGCAATAATCATTTCCTTATTATTTATTAAATAAATTGACTGAATTCAAATAAAAATGATATTTTTTTAATTTCTATACATGAAAATGTCGACAAATATCATCAAATTATATTAACACCACTCCAAATGATGCCTCCAAATAAAATAAATGATCTAAATTATAATCTGGGTTTATTTACTTAAATATGTGGGTCAATCTGACTGACCGTTTGTATAGTGGACCTTTGCTCATTATGGGCCACACACTAGACATTTGTTGGTAAGAGTCCGTACCGCAATAAGGATCGCAGTCCATAATTGACCACATGACATTCATTAGGCCCTGAGTGCGTTGGACCATTTGCACAGAGTACCATGCGCTTTTTTGTCATCGGTTCCAATCCTTTGGGCGACCCATGTGACCCAGCCTATTGCCTACCGACTCATTTGACCCTAGAGTCCTTTGCCCTTTCGGTTCCATAATTGACCACATGTTCAAAGTTCAAACTTCAAATCCATGTCCACAGACATTCATTAGGCCCTGAGTGCGTTGGACCATTTGCACAAAGTACTATGCGCTTTCTGGTCATCGGTTCCAATCCATTGGGCCGCCCATGTGACCCAGCCTACTGCCTACCGACTCATTTGACCCTAGAGTCCTTGCCCTTTCAACAAGGGTAGGGGTAAAAAAACGCTCGAGATATCTCAAGTTTTTTACGTCTGACATATCTTGGCCAATATGAGACGTATCGGCCGTATGAGCGAGATCTTGGCCGATATGACCGAGATATAAGCAGATACAGCCGAGATTCGTAAAAAAAATAGAGAGAGAGAAAAAAATGCCCGATATCGGCCGACGCCGAGATCTCAGGTCCACCGTTTTTTGGACCCCTGGGCCAAGAGTAAAAAAAATGCCCAAGATATCTCGTATCGACCGAGATATCTCAGGTTTTTTACGTCCGAGATATCTCGGCCAATATGAGATGTATCGGTCGTACGGGCGAGATCTCAACCGAGATTTGTAAAAAAAAATATATAGAGAGAAAAAAAATCGTCTGAGATTTTGGATTCACCATTTTTTGGACCTCTACTTTCGGCTATTTACTCAAACCTAATCGGTCACCCATGTGGACCCCACCTATTGGCCGTCGACGGAACCACAGTCCATTGTTTGGCCACTTTGTCGAACTCCGCCGGACAACCATGTGTTCGGCCACTCATGAGGGCCCAGCCGTTGTCCGACCACGTTTACTTCTTGCACCTTGGGAACATTTAGTTCCATACAATTAATTTAGGCTTATTTTAATGATAAGAAAATTAATATGAACTTCATTTTTTTTTATAGTGAGAAGCATCACCATTTGTATAATTTAAACGATAACAAATGAATAAAATAATAAGTAAAGTGGTCTTTGTCAAAAAATATATATTATTTCTATCGATTTTTATTAATAATCTCATTTTTTATTTATCACTGTGGCCCCATTTACTTATTTTTATTGTAAAAATCAGTGAATATGAACGTTTTCTTCATTATGTATAACATTTATCATATTATATAAAATATGGGGTGAGAGAGAAAAAATTATATAAGATATTACCTCTCTCTCTCGAAACTTCTTTTGACTTTGTTCATAAATTATAATACTATTTAATATTAATAAAATATAATAAATTTTATATATCATTATGTGCATATTTTATAATAAAAGTTTGAAATAATGAAAAATGAGTTGGTGTAGAAGACCTAATCATAATAAAATCAAATTATACATTCTCATCATTTATTTCAAAAAAAAAAAAACTTTAATATTTTAAAAATCATCAATTGTTATGTAAGTTAAATACAATCAGATCTAATATACGAAAATATAATTTAAAATTTTATTTAATATAATTTGATGCTCTTAAACTAGTAAAGAAAATTCAGAGGATGAGAAGCGGCCGATTGGACGGAAAGAGGGTAAGGATGGAGAAGGAGGACAGAGGACCACACACATGGGCGACCTTTAATGGATAAGAAAATAAGCAGCAGGGGCCTTCAATATCTCATCCTAAGTCTAGTCAAGATTCCCTCCTCTAGCTCACATAAGTGTATTTCAACTGGTTAACCTTCTGCCTCAAAAAGTGGGAGGTGTCAAGTTCGAGCCCCTATGGCCTAACTTGGTGTACTCTAAGGGCAGTTGGTATCGTATGTGAAGATTTTACGCTGAGTTTTCCGCAGTTTTCCACACGTAAATTCAAAAAAAAAAAAATCCCTCATGTATACTTTTCATAATTCTACCCTTTTTCTTCGACAACATAATTATGATTTTATATAGATGGTCCTTTCTTATTTGATTTAGATAATAAATTAATTAATTTTTTAAATCAGAATAAGTATTTTATCATTTTTATGTAATGCCATAGTGTCAGTGTTTCACCCTATCAGCTGGAACAGGGGACAAACCATGTGGTCTCCATGGTGAAAATTGGGTTTTACATATAAAAAAATAATTGAAAGTTTTAAAAGTATAAAAAATTAAAATTGACTTTTGTAATTAAATTAAAATTGGTTTATTTAAGTCTAAGTATTCCATAAAGAACTTTTTCTAATTGATCCATGATATTAGATAAAAGGTAAATCAATTATTTAACAAATAATTTACTAATACTTATTTATTAAATATCTAAAAATATTATAAATAAAAAGTTTTATCTTTTTAATTATTTTTTATAAATAGCTATGAAGATGAGATACATAAAATAAAAGAGATTTTATAGATCTTGCATACATACCCAGCAAACAACAATACGGTAATATGGTTTGTGATGTGATGAACCACTCATACCGTGTGACGATCGACCGTTACATAAGCATTTTATTAGTTTCTATATAATATAATAATAATATGGTGTATGAAATATGTCTACCTGTGGTCCAGTTCTACAATGTCTTTTTCTCCACCGGCCAAACTAAGTGGCGTCATGTTATACGTTCGCCCGTCACGACTCACGAGGGCTTCACTTTTTTTTTTTTTGTAATTCACGTGAAAAATGGTAAGATACTCGAGGTAAAATTCTTATAATTGATTCCAATCACACGAGAGCTTTACTTGAGACCATTCAAAATCAAATTTAATTTCTTTAAATTATTTCTTATCTTATAAAACTTCGATTTATTTGTTTGTCATTTTTTATGGAATATATTATTATTATTAAATTAATTTTGATAAATCAAAAGCTTATCAAATGATTCGAAATTTAATATAATCTATTATATCATATTTTATAATCTTTCAATCTATATAATCTTGTGTCCATTAGATGAGTCTACCACTTGCACTAAGCTTTAAAAGATGCCTGCCAAACTTCTTGTCTGTTTACTTAAGTTCTTTTTTGTACTCTTTCGTTTTTATCTATCACTTGCGCCAAGATTTCAGAGATGCCTGCAAAATTTATTCTCTATTTACCTAAGTGTTCTTTTGTGTACTCTTTCATTTGTATTTAGTTTCATCTTTTACCCTTTCCCTCTAAACAAATTTATTAGAGAAAAGGAACGTAAATATAGACCTCGCAAAGTTTGACCCAATCTAATTATTCAAATCAAAGTCAAGATTTTTAAATTGATATAAGTTTAAAGTTTTTTTTCCTTTTATGACGGAAGGGGAAATCTCGAGCACAGTCCTACTAAACATTCCCTTAGCGTGACGTCTCACACCTCCAAAAGATAGCAATCGAATTACGACACTGGGATTCAAACTCGAACCATCCCGCTTTCTGAAATGGAATGTTACTAGTTGAGTTATCTCGTGTAATGTAGTATAAGTTTAAAGTTGTGTGACTCAAATCCAAAATCGACCCAAATTAAACTGACTAATTTATTTAATAAACAAGTAAGCAATGAATTGAAAATTGTTGACTCGAAACCGAATGAGACCCAACCCAAAATCAACCCAAACCATTGTTGGGTCCATGTAAATATATTAGGAATTGGTTCAAACCTTTTTAAATATGGCACATTAGATTTTAGTTATTACTTTCAAGCTTTTATAGCAAATAAATATGTCAATAAAAAATTATGCAAGAACTCACAAGGACATGTGATACATGTGTCTTTTATAACAAGGAACAATAGTGTACGTTTCACTACTTAGATGATAACAATAAGACAAAAAGATAAGTTTGCTATCCCTTATTATTAAAATCATTGGCATCCCTAGTTATTTCTAAATAATTCACATTTAACTCTCTAACTGAATCACTTGCTGGGGTCTCTCTCCTTTTTATTGTCATGGGATGAAATGTGATTAGCATCAAAAGGGTGGTTGATATGTGAAATGAAAATTTAATAAATAAAAGGAAAAAAAACTTCATATGATTAACTGCGTGTAGGACTCTTCAATTTCTATGCATGGACTTCAGTACTCCATCTGAGATACATCTACCTCTAAGTATCAAATGAGGCTCTTTATATAAATCAAAAGATGAGACAATGAAATATAATTTGGTGGGTTAGACAATAGCGATGTTAGTTCAGTAAAAATAGAAAATAATTTAGTTGTACATTTTGATAAATTTAAACTTATAATATGATGAATCGAAGAATATAAACTGATAATATTAACTCTAGATAGATGAGATATTAGTTGATAATATGATTGTGAAAAATACAATTGAAGAATAAGTTTTCTTATTTAATTTTAAATTATATAATATTTTATAATAAGAGAGAATCTATCGGTAATAAACAAGTCAAAAAGAGTTCAACTCAATTATATATTTATTCAATTTTAAAACAAGTGACTGCTCATATTTAATTTTATGTACTTAAATTAAATAGATTACATAGATAAAAATCATTTTATATTAAAGTATAAATATTTTAATTTAATATAGTTGATAGACCTATAAGTTAAGAGAGTGCCTGAGAATAAATTTTAAAAAGATGGTAGAAATAATGGGATACGCACTTTAGTATAGCAGCAAAAGCTTTGCATGTGGAAGACTGACAACAGAAGAAAATGGTTTATCAGATATTTTATTTTGAAAAAGCGTAGCGTAAGCAGTGGTTCAGCATATGACCTCAGCTGCTGCGAGGCCTTTTTTGAACTTTTCAACGGACTGCACACACACGCACCACAGATTCTACGTCCTTTTCTGTTAATATAAAATTAAAACCCTGTTGTCCTTCAAACAATAAATAAGCCTGCGTGTATCAATATCCTCCAAGTGTCCATTACTCTTTTCTCTTCCCCATCTTTTCTTTTCTATTTTAATTATATATTTTATTTATTTTTACATGAATAACTATTCATTTATTTTTTGTATAATTAATAAAATTCAATTCATTGCAAAATATTGTTTATTGTAACTTGAACCACGAATTATCAACTATGTAAGATTAGCATGTTACCTTATGCAAATTCTTTCGATGGAGATTTTATCTTATTAGATTTATTTGATAAGTGATTATATAGCTATGAATTATATTATTTTTACTATCAATTAATAATTTAAATTATATAATCTTATTTTTTAAATTTTAATGAGTATAAACTATTAATTTAAAAAAAATTAAAATGAATCGATAAGATGATTAAATGAAAGTAAAACTTTATATACAATCTATTCATGTGGTACTTTTTATGTTACAATTGATTATGTGGGTCTTAAGAACTATTTGATCACATGTTTCATTAGAGTATTTTATAAAAAAGGAAAAGAACATGGACATCCATTTGTTCATTATAAGGGACATCATTGTATCTTTTACATTATTTACATAATGATAAGTGGATAAAAGGACAAGTCTGGTTTCTCTTTATTATGACAAATATTAGTGTCCTTATCAATACCCTACAAAAAAATTGGAGAAATTATCTATTGTGAATCAGTTCATGGCGATTCATTGTGAACCTTTAATAATAGCCTTTAGACGAGAATATTGACAGAATTTAAAAAATGAAAATCAATAGTTTTTTTCTTGATGCAAGTGTTCTGAATAAAAGTTCATTTCAATTTTTGTGAACCAATTTGCAAGAGATAAATTCTATAGAAGAAATGAGACAAGTCTCTCTTCTTTTATAAAATGAGGCCTATTTGTCAAGAAATAAAAATAATATATTTCTCTACTTTTAATGAATCTATTTCTCATATATATATATATATATATATATATATATATATAATAAGGGAGGAGAGAATCTAATGTGGAAAAAATGAGATTTTTTAATTTTACAAGACAAAGTTTCATTTAATTTTAATAGAAATAAAAGTTTTAATGCAGACAACAATAAAGTCAGATTTATATAGCCTGACACAAAGTCGAATTTCATAACAAATATTATATGATATAAATCAAACTTAAATATAATTTTAAAAAGAACTTTTTTTTTCTCAAAAACCGCATTAGTAATTGGAACAGCCCTTCTCTTTGGTCATTGACCAACATCAGTGGCTCACAAGTTGAAAAGATGAACCCTCCATTTTAAAAGGTAAGTGCTTCGGATGGGTAATGACTAATAACCTTCAAGTTAAAGTTAGAAGATGACAGTTCATTTTAGTTTCAACCTTCTCATCTTCAATGCAGAAGTCTTAAGAGCATCCATTTGTTCGCCACAATCATGTGTTCAAAGAAATGGTTGATATAAGATATGATAGAATTGACTATTAAAGATGGACATTTTCTAATATCACTTTCATATCATAAGAAAGACTTCATAAAGATATTTTCTATTTCGCAATTAAATGTGATTTTATCAAGCATTTATCTTTATGCCAATAAAAATGCATTTTTAATGCGGTAATGATATTTTGTTGATAAAAATTATGATAAATTTAAAAATACCGTTGATCGATATTCATGACATTGGTTGGATGAATACTAACTTGCTCTAGCCTATTTTGTACTGAGAGAGATTTCTTAAGATCATATTTGAAAGTATACTCTGATGTAAAATAGTAAATGTAGGATTCATAAGGTTTTAACTAATTATTAGGTGAATCGACCGTCCATTTGTAAATAGGAAAATGATATTTAAAAGATAATAGTAATATGCAATGAACCTAGAAAAATGTAGTTGCCACATGTCTAATAAAGACACAAGTAACTGATAGTATTAATAAAGAGAAAAAAATGAATATATATATATATATATATATATATATATATATATATTAAAAATGAATATAAATTTTTTAACCAAAATAGAAACTGTTAATACTAATAATCGAAACAGAAAATGAGGACAAATTACCTATAAATTGGACTGCCGAAGCCAATCTTTTTTTTTAAAAAAAATCATCAAATCAAAATAATTCATTAGCCAAAAGAGAAATCCTATGATATCAATATTGGAGTTGATTCAATCGATTTCATTGTGCACCCACTGATTTTGCGTGCATATAGACATGGTTTTATTATTGTTTAATATCTAAGTTTTATGATATTTAAAAATATGATTAATTAATTCCATCAAGAGAAAAACTATTCTACCGGATCTATCACCATTCTATTCTAATTCAGGTGCACATGATAATAACATACAACAAAATGCATAAGTGATCATTTGTGGCTAAATCTGAAATTGTAGTGATAATCATTTTGAAAATTTTCATTTACTAAATCTGAAATTGAAAGGAAACCATCTTCTTTTCTCTCAGAGGGTGTTCTCGGAAGAACAACGATGGGAAAGAGAAGATTCATTATTTGAAGAATACACTTTCTCGTATACAATGAATCTAAAGAAAAGAAGTCTGAATGGTCCAAAATAAATCATGTTTATTGAAGTAGTAACAGTGACACTGTAGGGTACTACTATAGCACCACTCTCTACATGACATCTCACAGCCCCAGCAACTTTTCCTCTAGTAACCAATGGGCTAGAGGAGGGCAAAGCAAAAAAGGGCATGGATCTAATTCCGAACATCCAATCACATGCAAGCAAACAATTGCCAAATCAACTATAGAGCGAAGACTCAAGTCAACTCTTAGCCGAAGTCATATACAAGCCTAGTTCCAACCCAATTTGAGCTGGGTGTTCTCTTGAGTGTCCTCAGCTGAACCACCTTCGGCTGTCCTCTATTGTGCCCAGCCATCTACTTCTTGACTGGAGAACATGGCTGAGACTGTCCTTTCAACCGGACGCCGATATGAGCAGCTACCTGAAAAATATGTGAGGCCCATGGCTGAAAGGCCGAAATTTGGTGAAGTTGTCTATGAAAAAATCCCATTGATCGACTTGGGTTCTGCAGACAAACACCAAATTATAAGTCAAATAGGTGATGCCTGCCGGACTTTTGGTTTCTTTCAGGTCTGGTTTTGATCATTCATCCAGTAGTCATTCCTTGTTTGGTATGTTTTAATGCATAATTGCCTCTATACTTGCATGCTCTGTTAATGACAGATGATATCGAGCATGTTTGACGCTAATGTTTGCCTCTGCACCTCTGTTTTACTTGCTAGATCATAAATCATGGTATAGATGAGAATTTGTTGAAGCAGATTATGGGAATTGCGCTAGATTTTTTTCATATGCCCGTGGAAGAGAAGATGAAATACTACTCAGATGACCCATCAAAGAAGATGAGATTATCGACAAGTTTTAATGTAAAGAAGGAACAGGTTCACAACTGGAGGGACTATCTTCGTCTCCACTGCCACCCCCTACAGGAGTATGTACATGAATGGCCATGTAATCCCTCTTCTTTCAAGTAAGTTTCTCTTCTTAATTCAATAGATAAGCTTTTCATAGATAGTGCTCGGTACACCAACATTTTTACTCTTCAAACACTAAATTTATATAAACTATTATTTTTTTCTTATTTTCTTTTTCTCTTTTCAATTTTTAGACAAAATAAATATTTCAAAATGTTGGTGCACCAATCACTTTCCACTCATTCCTAATTCTTTCTTCATTTTATTTACTTATTTAGAGAGTGATAAAGTTAGTGCATGGTACTTGTTATTTAGAGAGTGGTAAAGTTAGTGCATGGTACTTGTATCCTGTCCACACGATGAATGGCATTGAAAACGTAGAGAAATATGATGTAACATGTGGAGCCTGTACGATTTTGCTAATTTGAAAATGCTGAAAGGGTAATCATCACTTTTGGGCTTTCATCTCGAAGAACGTGGAACTCAACTTGGATTTCAAAGGATTTTAGAATTTAATAGAGTTTTTCAATGACACCCTTGGGTGCTTCAAAAATTCAAATTTCACTAAGAGAAACTACTCTCAAGGCAATGTTTTCTACTCTTTTCAGATTTGTTTTCATTTTAAAATCTTCTCCATTTTTCATAAAATGGTCACTCGGTGTGACAATCAACTTGCTATGCTAAAGATTAATCTCATATTTTTCATAATATGGGTATCTTCACCTTTATATTGAAGGTGAGACTAATTTCACGAATATATTATTGAGATACGAACCAGAGTCTCATATCAATTATTAGATAGGAAATGTAAAAAGTTATAAAAGACGAGATCACTCTATCCTATTAAATTAGTATTTTGAGTTGAAAGTTCAATTTTAGCACATAAATTTTTCAACCTATATAGAGATTAAATTGATGGACAATAATTTTATAAGAAGTGATTCAAAAAATTAAAAGTAAATAAAAGAGAATTCACTTTGTGAAGCGGGCCAACCTTGGTGGAATTTTAAAAGTAAAGGAGAGGACTTTTGCATCAAAATGAGATGCCTGATCATAATCGAGAAGAAGTTGCTATGCAGCCACATATCCAATTAGAGTCGTGTTGCCTAAAAAGACACTATCAGGTGTTTGTGGTAGCACTTTTCTTTATTTTTCTAAATAAATCTATACACATGGGGAGAATCTAGACCTAGTCAGATTTATTATTGTCTATCACTCACTCCACACACATTGAATACAAAAAGACGGAAGAATCCAACCAAAAGCAGAGAAATTCACCCAGAAACAGACATCTGCTTTGTCTCTCTCTCTGTCTCTCTGTCTCTCTCTCTCGATCGACATTCACAGAAGAGAGAAGTAAACATTAAACAAAGCTAGATAGGCTCACTGCCATGTTCGCTTGAAGATCTTATGATGGAAATATTGGATTAGACAGAATCCCACCTTTTTCGCAATGTAAGCATCATTTATATATCTACAAACGGTCAAAATTTTACACCAATTGCGCCGATAATCGTCAGTGCTTCATGTGACCCGAATCTAATTAGTCCGGTGATGTCATCAGTTAATTAGTGCATGCTTCTCCGACATGTCTTTTAATTTTGTCATAACTTTGATTCGTGATATAAAGAGTCACTTTTTGTATCTGTCACTATTTAAATTATAATATATGGGCAGAAGTCATGAAAACAGTCTCTTTTATTAAAATTGGGAGTTTCCCAATCACAATATTTTAACGATAAATAATTTTAATCTATACAGATTTAATTCAACTGGTTGACTCATGCGATAAGAAAGGAGAGATTGTGAGTTTGAAAGACTATGGTGTAATCTTGGTATGATATAGGAGTAGTAAGTTCAATCGTAAAAATTTTACGCTGGATATTCTATAATTTTTCAAATATAAAAAAAAAAGATAAATAATTTTATATAAAATTAGTTTGATATGAACATGTGAAGGTAACGAGTCCATCTACTTCTTGAAAGAATTTTGTTGTGCAAATAGCATTTTTCACTTCACATGCAGTCACTAAAATCTTAAATAATAAATGCCCTCTCACACAATTTGTGTAGAAGATATATTTCAACCCTTCTCTGTTCTTTCAAAGCTTTCTCGCATTCGATTCGAACTCGATATTTCTATCTTTAACATAGAAGATCGATCATCATTTACAGTCCAAGAATTTAATTTGCATGTTTCAATCCAGAGATGTGATGAGCACATACTGTAGAGAAGTTCGACAACTTGGATTCAGATTGCTAGAAGCCATATCTGAGAGTTTAGGCCTAGAAAGGGATTACATGAATACGGTGCTGGGAGAACAAGGCCAACATGTGGCCATTAACTATTATCCACCATGTCCGGCACCGGAACTGACGTACGGGCTTCCCGGGCACACTGATCCCAACACCATTACAATTCTTCTTCAAGATCAGCAAGTCGCAGGCTTGCAAGTGCTCAAGGAAGGCAAGTGGGTTGCAGTCGATCCGCAGCCGAACGCGCTGGTCATAAATATAGGCGATCAATTACAGGTGATGTTTGTTTTATGCTTAGGTTTATGTTCTAAAATCTGAACAGAGTAACCAACATAATAAAAGGATTTTGCAGGCATTGAGCAATGGGATGTACAGAAGCGTGTGGCATCGAGCCATTGTCAACTCTAACATGGAAAGACTTTCAGTGGCTTCCTTCCTCTGTCCTGGTGATGGTGCCATTATCAGGCCGGCAGAGAAGCTCACCAATGAAGAAACTCCGGCTACTTATAGGGGGTTTACTTATGATGAGTACTACCGGAAGTTTTGGAGCAGGAACCTTGATCCGGAACATTGCTTAGAGCTTTTTAAGAGATGATTTTTTGGTAAATTAGGAAATGAGGTTTAAGGAGAATGAACAAGAAGAATGACTCTTAAGAATTGATCATTAGAGCATATAATTAAGTGAGATGTGTAAACAAAATATGGACAAAATGTTTCATCTCACTCGTCAAATGATTGGCATTTTTAAGAGCCAAGACAACGAAGCTAAAATGATCAAAATATGGGTACATATAGTCCTCCATACATTTCATATGATCACGTGACCCTCTAATCATCTTTTAAAGTTATTCTCTTAATCATATTCTCCTTGGCCCAATTCCTCTATAATTTACTTTTATATTCTTATGTTTACAGTCACGCTTGTTGATCTTTTAAAATGAGTTAAGATATCAATCAAATGACTTATCGTATTGACATTAGGTATAAAATGACATAATTTTATAATCAATTTAGTAGTTTTGTCAAGTATTCTAATTAGTATTTGAATTTTCTGTTTTAATGCATTTAAGATAGTTTGGATTATTAGCCTATGTTGTAATTAGATTTAAAATTATCTCAAGTAATGATAAATTTTGTGAGGATGAGATGCTTGTATTATTGAACTTGAATTCATCATTTGGAATTTTTATCATGTGTTTTTCTCTCTCTATCAAAGGGAATGATATTTCTTTAGCTATCTTCAGACTTTCCGATGTGGGGCGGCGGAGTTACTTTTAACATTATTTTCTCATTTTCTTATTTTTATTTTTAATATCAAAGGAGTTCAATATACAATTTTAATATAAGACTTTTCTCAATAATCAATCATTGCTATTGTATAATTTAAGAGTGAATTAATTATTATAAAAACATTTTACAATATTTATGATATGAATATTCTTACTCTACATTAGAGAAGAGACTAAATTTTTTTATAATCAACCAATCCATTTAGAACTTCATTAAGAACATCATAAATTATTTAATGTTACTTTATAGGTTCAATTTCGTTTCTACCCATTTATTTTAATTCTTAGTTTGTGTCCTAAAAAATTCAAGAAACTCATAGAACAATTTTCAAAAAAATTGTTTTAATTGCATATATCAAGAAGACCCCACATGGCAAACCTTTCAAACAAATAGTTCAAATCTCTAATACACAATCTCTCTCCTATACCCATTTTTTTTAAAAAAAAATAGAAAATAGGAAAACGTACTTTTAGCATATTTTTGTTAAAAAAATGGTCATTTTTTTAGTATTAGATTCTTGAAAGTTGAAATTTCAATAAAAACAAACTATGTCATAAAATTTTGAAAAGTAGGAACCAATATGAGGAAAAGAAATCTAAGTATAAAATTCATATTCTTTAGTATCTCATAGTGACATGTATCTTTTTTATACTTCATAAATTTTTTGTTGTAAAAAAATCTAAATTTCATAAAATGTTGGAATATTAGAAAAATCCTCAAACATGCCAAAACTATATCAATTACATTAAAGGCTCTTCATTTAATTCTATAAATATTTACATATCATTTCATTAATTTTTTTCTCAAGAAGCTCCAAAATGAGAATTATCTTAGAAAATTTGACTTTTATTAATTTTTAGAAAAAAAAAACTTGGAAAATCGCATAGACACCCTACAAACTATATTAATCACACTAAGATATCTCCATTCAATCCCATAAGTGCTCAATTTTATCTCATTAAATTTTTTTTACAAAAAACTTAAAAATCGAGATTATCTTAGAGATTCAATGAAATTGATGACAATATCTTAAAATGATCAAACTTTAAGAAAAAAAGTTTGAAATTTACAGACACTTTCACACATGAAGAATTTACTTCTTAGCCTTCGATTATTCCGAGAAGATCAGATACCCTACGTGCAAAGACTAATAAGTTCGATATTGGTAATTTCCTATCTCAGAAAGCAAGAGGTGCTAAGTTTGAACCCCATTGGCCTCACCTGGTATGTACTAAGGAGTGGATATCACCCATATTAATTTTACGTTGAATTTTCTATGATTTTTCACACATAAATTAAAATAAAACTTTATTTATCAAGCAAATATACTACTAAACTATTAAACTAAGTGACGGTCACTGGTCCAGAAGGAAAATTAAAAAAATGACCATATACTGGATTGGTTTGTAAAATTCAAAAGTTGGAATTTCTGCTGGGCATCCCACCCAAGATGTGGACGGAACGGATGAAAAGTCATGATCAGCAAATTATGGGCCCCACTTGGAGATAAATTGGTGCAATTTGATTTGATTCTTAACTCATTTATTGCCTTTCATCTCTTTCTTGTGGCAGGTTATATCAATGTTGAGAAAGCAGATAAGAAATGAATGGGCAATCGATAGTCAAGAAAATGAACATGACATGGCCCCACCACGAGCCTTCTTCCTTCATGACACGATCCATGTGAACTGAACCTACTTTTTTCTCACTGTTTCTCTGCGCATGTCATTACGGCTCCGCGCTTTTACTCACGTGTTTTATTTATGAGTCTCTTGTTATTTATTTTGAAGATTTAACAGAAAATAAATAATTGGGGATCAATTCATTTTCCATCTCGAATTTATAAATTGAATCTATCTTTTTATGAATATTTGTGTGATAAATTGTGAAAAAGTCAACATAAAATTTCTACAAGTCATATTCACTGCTTTTAGAGTTTAGATTTAAGATTCTAAATCCACTTGTTAAACGTACCAAATTTTAATAGCATGCAATTCTTATTCGCTCAAATGCGTCTTTTATATCTAAATAATATATGCAAGTATTTGTGTAAACTATTAAAAATACTTAAGGTTTATTAAAATTTGGATTTGGAATTGGGTATGCGTTGTGCTCATATTTGAGTTTAAAGTAGGGGTATAAATCTCGGTCTCAGCGATATCCTTTGTTTATAAATTTCTTTCTTCTATTTTTTTTTTATTGGATATCGGCCGATAGAGGTAACCTTGGTAGATATCGGCTGAGATTATTACCTCTAGCTTAAAGTTTAGACTAGGAATTTAAAGTTTACTTGAAAAATGTTTGATTAGCTGTATTTAACTCAAATGTCTCAAACAAGGCAGATTACGTCGCTAGTTAGGCTCAAGAGAAAAACTATTTACACTTTGAAATCTTAAAATTATGAGCTTTTCAAACTTTATCCCATGGATTTATATAATTAAATTTAGGTCAAATTCATAATTTAAGGTGGTACATACTGGGTTTTCCCAAGGGTATAAAAAATACATTTTTTTAAATTTAAAAGAAAAATAAAAGGATGAAAAAATATAAAAAATGGAAAATCTAATACGAAAAGGTTATTTTTATGGAGTATATTGTAATTTCAATAGAAACTTTTAATTGAAATTTTAGATGATTTTTTTTTTTTGAAATTTCAGTAGAAATTTCAGCTGAGAATTTTTGAAATTTAAGTTGAAATCTCAACTGAATATTTTTGAGAATTCAACCTAAAATTTTAGAAGAATTTTCTGCTGAAATTTTCTAAAATTTTAGTTGAAAATTTAACTGTAATATCCCAGCCCAATTTAGGAGTTAATTATGATTAATTATGATTAATTAAATATTCTTTTTATCCGTTAATTATGAATTATTTTCCTCTAATCGTAAAGAGTATCAAATAAGTTCTTCAACGGATCTGAGTTTGACTCGATCCGAATCCGATAACTCTTTTAATTAAGTTTCAAAGATATATGGGTGAGTTACAAATATAATAATAATATTATTTTAGGCTTAAACCTTAGCCGCTGTATAAACTCAGTCATTTGACTTAGTTTGAACTTCAAATTTTAGATTATGCATTATTTTTAAATTCCGGACCTAATGACATGCCAATCTCGCTATAATTTCACTAATTTATTTTACCCCTAAGTTTTAAAGTGGTAAAACCCCAATTTGACAGGGTAGAGGAAGTCCTAAAAATATATAGAGAGAGTCAGTACTCAATCTGTATTATAACTAAGTTGTTTATTTCTTTACACTATAAAATAATTAGTTTTCGATATTTATTTTAAGCCATGAAATATGGGCCGTTGAATATTCTTTCACTTAGAAAATGTGGTTTTTGATTTCAAAACCCTTTAAAACTTTAGAATGTTTTTATCAGAGAAATTTACTCTATCAAACTATAAGGTTGGATACTTTTAAAAAGGATCTTGAAGATTAGGAGATTTTCTTAAAACGGTGATTTTTAGCAAAAACACTAGGTTTTTGAGATAGATTTCACTCCAAATTTTAATACCATGCTCAGTTTTTAATACCTGACCTACTGAACCAATTGTATCAATTTAATGAGACTCTGAAATACCCCGATAAAAGAAAGGACATAGATGTAAATAGTAAAAAGAATAAACTAATATTATATTATAAAATAATATCAGAAACCAAACGAAAGATAGGTTTCAAAGCTACGGATGTAACTTTTAGTTGTGCTGGAAGAATACAACACCGCCAATTGCCTATGTCACTGTGCGGTAGTTGTAATAATAATATTAATATATATATAACATTAAATGCATAGTTATTAAAAAACTTATAAACCTACAAATAACTTAGCCAACCTGTATGATTAAAAAAATGCATACGGTTGCCCATAAATAGGTGTAATCGGCGAGGAAACCAGAAAGTAAAGAAAAAAAAAAAAACTCTTCTGCCGTTTTGCTCCCTCTTCCTCTTTCAAAAACAGCAAGCACCCTCTCTCCTATTTTCCTCTTCTTTCTCTTGCTTTGGCCATACCAGTAGCAGCCGAACGTTCGGGTTTCCTGAATTGGTTTAAGGGTTTTCAAATTTAGTCAATCTTACACAGAATTTTGCACCCAAGGTATCGAAATAATTCTATCTTTTATTTTTATTAACTCCATAGCAAATTAGGAGTAAAATAGCTTAATATTGGGGTTTAAAAATGAGATTTTTTGTAAATAAAGGGAAAAATAGATTTCCTCTTAAAATTTAAATTTTACCCTCAAGATTCGTATTATTTTACATTCAAAATATAATTTTTGATCCTAAGTAAAATCGGGGAAAAGATTAACCCCAGCTGACTATTGTGTGTTTATTTTTCCGCCTTGTGTGTTTAAATTCCTGTACTGTACCCTCTGGGCCACATTCTCAATACGTCTCCATGGTCCTTCTTCCAGAAGACAATACGAGGATAGGGCACTGAGTACTTTTATTTACTTTACTGTCTCTGTACCCTCTGGGCCATATTCTCAATACGTCCTTCTTCCAGAAGACAATACGAGGATAGGGCACTGAGTACTTTTATTTACTTTACTGTCTCTGTACCCTCTGGGCCTCTCACAATACGTCTCCATGGTCCTTTCTCCAGAAGACAATACGAGAGAAGGCACTGAGTACTTTATATTTTTCATTTTATTGTAATGTTTTGGATGGCTGACAACTAACTTTCTGACATAATTTAAAGGAGTAGAAAGAGCCTAGGTGACTCATTACACATATCATGTTTTCTGGAAAAATAGCACAGGGTTTGGGAAATTATTATGCGTATATACTGACAAATAGAAAATTTATACATTTTACTCTATCTTACAGATTTTCTGTGAAAAACTCAACCGGAGAAGGTGAGGAGACTCGAACCAACACTTGTATTGTGTTATATGTTAAACCCACTAACACCAGACTAAAATGGGACCCATGGTCAATTAAAGATGGAAAAGGCTATATAGGTCCAGAATACGAGACCTGACACTGCCTACATGTAAGGGATGTAAATGTTCTAACTGTTTAGAACGTAGGCGTTAAAATAGTGTCGGGGAGTCGAGGTGTAATACCCTGCCCCGGATTAGGAGTGTTTTAGCTTAATTTCCGTGTTTAACCGGTTGATCTCGAGGTTTTCGATCAGGGCTTCGAGGAAAGCCCAAGTTTGGCCCAATCCGAGCTCGTGAGCTCAGAGATCCAGCCCGTTCAGCTGGAGGGGTATTTTGGTAATTTGCCGCTTGTTGTGATTATTTCTCTAAATTGTGTGATTTGATGATCTTTATTGGTGAATAATACTCTCCTTATGGAATGATTTGCATTTATTATTTCAAAATGATTTAGTTTCAGAAAATAATATTTATTTATCGACCGTCGGAACCCCGAAAGAGAGTTTTAATTATTTTAAATATTTTCGGGAAAGAGATAAATTTTGAAAATGGTATTGGATGTTAGACCATTTTAAGATTGATCTAGATATTTCATTTCATCTCAAAATAAGATGTACAAATTAGTTATTTTTACATTTGTTTAATTAAGTAATTTTGGGTAAAATGTGATTTTTGTTTAAATCAAAGGTTTTTATTGAGAGATAAAAACTGAAATTTCTATGGTGACCTAGGGTTTAAAAACCCAACCCATCTGTAAGGTTGGATTAAGTTTTTGAGGTCTTAAATTAGTACTTTTAGTTTTAAAAATCAAAATTTCTTGAACCAGGCCCTTTCTGCAAATTGGGAAATAATTGGGGACTGATCTGCAAAACCATAACAGCCTGCACACGCCATGCCGCGTGCACTGGCCGTTCGGCGGTGATCATCACCTTCTGCCGTCCCGTCCCATCGGATTTCAGCCGATTTTCCGGCGAGAGGAGCCTATAAATTCAAGGCCACTTCTTCCGTTTCAAATCCCAGCAATTCTTCTCTTCTCTGCTCTCTGTTTGATTTCCGACCGACCGACCCTGAGCTGCTGTTTTTTCAGTAACAGTAAGCTTAAGGAAAGATTTTCAAAAATCTGAATTTCAACCCAGGAATCAAAACCAAGGTATCCATTGCATTCCTTTTTAAATTTCAACCGATTTAGAATCAAACAAAACTGATTTTGACCCTGTTTTGATGGAGAAAAACCTGTTTTAAGTTTTAAGGAAAACCATGGGTTTCATGTACCCGTGAGGTTCTACCCTTAAAATCGGATGACCCTTTGAGCTTTTGAGCTCCAAACCTCTCCCTATGGAAAGAGGACTCCCAGAGGAGTCCATCAGACCAGACGGATGTGAAAAACGAATCCAGGAAGCCCTCCCTTTCTGGAATCGCATTTCAGTGCATTTCCGCCGTGACTGTCTGCAACAGCAGACAGTTGGAGAAGACGACTCTCGGAAGGTCCGAGAGCTGATCTTCGGACGGTCCGAACCGTCGGACGGTCCGAGCTGTGACCCTCGGACGTTCCGAGCTTCAACCCGAAGCCCAGTCCGCCCGAGGTGAGCCAGACCCTTTTCGGAAGGACCGAGCCATCTCGGAAGGTCCGAACACCTTCGGAAGGTCCGAACCCAATCTTCGGACGTTCCGAGAATTTCAGACCCACCGAGACCTCTGTTTCTGTTTTTTGTTTCGGATGGACTTCGGACGGTCCGAGACCCAGTCTTCGGACGATCCGAAGTCAGGCCTCAAGATCCGAGGCCAGTGACTCAGTTTTAGGTGGTTTGGATGATCCGAAGCCACTGACCCAAGTTCCGAAGTGATGTTCCGAGGAACACTGTTTTGAAAAATAATAAAATATTGTTTGATGACAGTTTTAATCTTGATTATTATTTATCTAATGTGTTTGATTATTTGTGATGATTTATACCCCCCCTTGTTAATTAAAAATGTACTAACCCCTTTTTCTCTTATTATTTATAGTGTAAATACTATTGTATACGCTTTCAGTCCGACATTAGTCGGGAACTGAGTGATTCACTTTCAGGACGACACTATAGTCGGGCACTGAGTGACCTCGAGGCCTACTCAAAATGTCAGCTCTGGTCCTATCCAGAAGACAACCGAGAAGTGACCCGAGGATCTAGACCTTACTCAATAAGTCAATCTGGTCAATGCCCAGAAGACAATATGAGTTTGGACTGAGCCCCTTATGTTTATTATATTATTATCTTGTGGATGATTTAAAGAGGATAGAAACCAAATAGGAGACTCATTCCATTAAACCCGGATATTTTGTAGGAAAATATATGATTTCCAAATTCTACGTATATGTACGTATTTGTTATGTATATTGATTGAGCACTTGTATGTTGTTTGACAGAGACCGCGAAACCACACAATCACGGTGAGGGAACTTAACTCTGCAGATTTTGTAAACAGGTGTTATATTGAGCAATGAGTGGTTTCGGTTTTGAGGAACCCACTCATGCGCCTATACATGATGCACTATGGTAAGAGTGCTGTGATGATTTGATATTACGGTGTTGACCGTATGTGTATGTAAGACTGCTTCCACGTACCTGGGCTATTGAACCAATATCGGCCATATGAGAGATGGTTTATGTCTACTGGACCATGGGCGGACCATGCTGTCGTCAGTTGCTGACTTGAGGGTGTCAGTACCGGTTACGTTTAAGAACCGGAGATGTACTTGCAAGGATGTATTTTGACTGTGTCGGGACTTAATACTGGTCTCAGTGTAGTCGGCAGGCGTTACGGTGGATAAAGGCAGTGATTGATAGTTGATGATGTTATTATCTTATTTGAGATTATGCTTACTGTTATCAAGCATGTGATATTAACTGTTGTTAACCTGTTTTACTATTTGCTTAATGTGCACTGTTAATTATCCTTCACTGGGCTTGTTAGCTCACACCACTCACCTTTCAGGCGATGAACCCGAGGAGGAGGACCCTCTCTTTCAAACTTAGGGCGTTTGAGCCAAGGCAGTGTTTTGGGATTCCCCCGGAGCGGAATGCCCTGATCTCTTTCTGTTGGTTCTCGGAACCGTTATTTTTGTATTAAGTACCGGATGTGGTACTTAATTTGTATTTGACTATTGTAATCGCCTATGTTGCCATTTGAGACGATGTTATGGATTGATTTATCAATGTTAATATTTGTTTGATCTTATTATTAGTGGATGTTATTGTGTTGTTTGGCTATGTCTATGGGGCATGCTTATGGTACATGTTTGAGTCCTCTTAGCGGGCTGATGTGTAACCGCTGGGCCTAACTGTTGATCCGGCCCAGTAAGAGTGCTTGTGGATTAGTTTACTTTCCTTTCAAAAAAAAAAAAAAAAAAAAATCAGTCGCGTTCCGGGCCCACTGGTCGGGTCGGGGCGTGACACGAGGACTTGTAGTCTCTAACGCAGTATGGACCCATGGAGTAACTGAAAATTGTCGGGTAAAAACTGGGTGAAGGCATTCGTGTTATTAAATCCAGTTTTATATGTTGTGTGCTATTGATTATTTTATTGATCTCTTTTATTGGTATTGGATACATCAAATGGTAAGGCTGAAATATAGTGGTTCTCTCAGAACAAGTCCCTGTGTAAGGAGGGCATTGGAAATCATGCATTATCATGCATTTGACATTTGCATGTGATAATTATGATCATAAATTAAATCTATGGAAGATAATAACTTTGTAAAGTTGAACATTGGCCATTGAGTTATAATTGCTGAGATTAGCCGAACACCGTTTGCGAACCGATGGGTTGGACGTGTTAGTAGGTTATGGTCGATCGCCATCAACCGTTGGTGTTGGATGGGCTAGTAGACCGGGTCATGGAGACCTTGTGATGTTAGACCGAACGCCGTTTGCAAACCGTTGGGTTGGACGTGTTAGTAGGCTGTGGTCGACCGCCATCAACCGTTGGTGTTGAATGGGCTAGTAGACCGGGTAGCGGGGACCTTATGTACTTGCAAGTTGCTAAATGGGGGCTGACCTCGGTACAAAATTGATAAAACACCTTAGAAAGCGATCCTAGGGTGAAAATGGGTTAAGTGGATTAACCGCATTGCATTCATGAAACATGCATTATTTATTGTTTCATATAATATGTTGGATGTTACGGTGAAAATGAGTTAAGTGGATTAACTGCGTTTCATTTATGGAACATGCATTGTTATTTATTCCATGAATATTGTATGTTGGATTTTATGGTGAGCTTTCCTCACTGGGCTAGTAGCTCACGTCCCTTACAATGCAGGATATGGGCTGGAGGAACCAATGGTGCCTCGTTAGGAGTCGGAACTTGGGAATTGTCTGTGGTTTTCTACACGTGGAAACCAAGCGTACCTTTGGCTATTTTGTGTGTTTTTATTTTAAATATGCCTTATGTAGCATAAAAAAACTCATGTATGTAAATTTTAATGTCGTATACATTATATCCGCTATGTTTCGTTCGTAACATGATGAGATAAATGAAAATATTCGTTGTGTGATATAGGTTTGGATATGGGGACATATGGTATATGTTTGAGTTCATATGTGAAAAGCACGTGTGACATTTTTTAGGATCGGGTTTGGTAAACTTGAAGATCCAGCCTAGTTATGACGTTGGGTGATTAGGGTTTATTGTTTTAAAAAAAAAAAAAAAAATTTAGTCTCGTTCCGGGCCCACATTTGGGTTCGGGGCGTGACATTAACAGAATTTTTAACTTGAAATTTCAACAAAAACTTCACCCGAAATTTTCTGAAAATCCAACCTTACATTGCAGTTGAAAATTTAAGTTTAAATTGTAGCCAAAATTTTAGCTGATATTATCAAAAAAATTACAGCCGAAATTTCAAGTGAAAAATTCTAAAATTTTAGCTGGAATTTGAAATTTCACCCAAAATTTAGCTGAAAATTTCCAAAAAATTCGACCTAAAATTTCGACTGAATTTTTTTGAAATCTCAGCCAAATTTTAGAAAATTTCAGCAGAAATTTTAACTTGAAAATTTCAGCTAAAAAATTCCAATTTTTTTGCGTAATTTTTCAGCCAAATTCTCACCTTCAAGATTTAATTAAAAAATCGGTCGAAATGGTATTATTTTCCCAAATTGCTGGAATTCCAGCCCAGTTGGACAAAATTAGTGAAAATCTGGAATTGTCCCCTAGAATTTGAGTTTGGAATTCTGGCCAGTAAATATCGGGTCCAGTCAGACACTTGGTAATGTTCAAATCCTACCCAATTCTATTTGCTGGCTTGATTAGCAAGCATGAAACTCAGGCTGAAGAAACAACAAGATTTTCCGCAACATGTTGCTTATTATTTGATAGATTTTTACACCTCGCAGCAGAAGAGGCTCATCTAATCAATTCAAAACTGGTTAAGGTCTTAAAGGCCCATTCATCAAGCCCATACATGCTTTTTCCTGGAGACAGGATTAGGACACCGAAGTGCATACTTAAACTGATCTTAATCTTTCTTATCAGACCCAAATGGCTTGGGGAATGCAGTCATAAGGTTGAAAATTTTCAAATCTGCATTGGCATGGGCGGATTCTTTTCATTTCGGAGCTATCAAAACCTCAGCCGCGGTGAGGCTATCATTGGAAGCATTCCAGTATTAACCGTTGCTTAAATTGGATTAGTGACGCCCCAAAAACTAATTTATAAATTAATAAATGGATTAGCAAACAATACATGGACTTTTTGGGCCCTTAGATAGTATATGGACTATTCATGGGCCAGCAAAACATACATGGGCCTGAAGTAACATACAAACAATTAGTTAGCAATCAAGTAATCCGACGACTATTCATGACCCAAAAAATAGTACGTGGACTGTTCAAGGGTAACATACCATAAATGGGTCAGCAAATAATATGACTATCACTGGGCAAGTAACCAGGACTTGACTATTATTGAACCAATAGGCATTGTTTGAATAGCTAATGGGCCAAGGAATAATACAAGTTATTTTAGGGCCATGAAATCATGGAATGTACATTAGCCAGTAAACTAAACATGTAGATTTCACAGGGGTAAAAAAAACTGCCCATCCGATATCTCGGCCGAGACACTGAGATATCAGGCCCGCCGAATATCGGAAGATATTTCTTTCTCTCTCTCTTTTTTTTTTATAAATCTCGGCCGTATCGGCTGATATTGGCTAGATCTCGGTCATATCGGCCGAGATCTCGCGAGTATGGCCCGATACATCTCATATCGGCTGAGATTTCATGAATGTATAAAATACACATGGAAAGCTCATGAGCCTATGATTCATGGTGCCTAATTGCTAAATAGGGCTTCATATTACTAAATCCACATTTAAATGTTCACCTAAAACCCATTCTTTGTGGACTCATTAAGTTCATAAAAAACTATGGATTAAAAAGCCTAGTAGCGCTCACCATTTCAAAAGTCCATTAAGTAGAGAAAGTTAAGGGTAGCAATCCTCCCACGGGAGATTTGTGTAATCAGACACGGGTTTTAGTGTATTGTCAATTTTACTCTTTGCATGAACAGTAAAATCGACTCACCAACCCTTCGCATGAGCAGTAAAATCGACTCGCCGAAATTCGCATAAACAGTAAATCGGCTAGCCGAAATTTTATTGTTCATGCAAAGGGTCCGATTTTATTGTTCATATGAAGGGTAAAATTAGCAATACACTAAAATCCGCATCGGACTATACAAAATACTTGTGAGAGGATCGCTACCCAAAGTTAAAGGTCCATCCATCAAAAGCCCAGTAAAGGTCACCATCCTGAAGTTCATTGAAGTCCATAAATGCAAAAATTCATTACCCAGAAGCTCGATAAGGCATCCAAAGTCCATTAAATGACATGAATCCGAACGTCCATTCCTCAAAAGCCCATTATGACTAGTTATCCCAAAATCCATTAAATCTCATAATTAAAAAGTCCAACACCTATTCTTCAAACCATACTAAGTCATTAAAATTCATAAGCTTAAATTTTCATTCCCGAAAAGCACAATAAGTCATATCAGCCCAAATCCATCAACTCGATATCCAAAAGCTCAATTAAATCCTATCATCTGAAAGCCGTCGAAGCCCAACATCCGAAAGCGACTAAATCCTAACATCAGAAAGCCATCAAAGCCCAATACCAGAAGCCTACAAAGGCCTATTATCTCCAAGTCCATTAAGGCTCAATCTACAATGTCCATTAGAGTTCAATGTGTAAGATCTATTAAGACAAAACGTGCAAAATTGTTTGAGGCGTAATGTTGAAGGCACATTGTGACCCTATATCTTAAAGGTCCATTGAGGCCATTGCATATAAAGGTCCAATAAAGTCAAGGTTGAAAGTCCATTATGGCTATAATTGAAAAGCTCAATAAAGCTCATTTTTTTAATGTTCATTAAGGCCCAATATGTAAGATTCATTAAAGCCTAATGTTTAAATCCCAACAAATAATTTTGAAAGCTCATGAAGGCCCAATATGAAGAAGGCCCGTCTTCTTAAAGTCAATCAAGGACCAAGATCATGAAGACCCATTTACTACCATGTTCTCAAAGCCATTCAACGATTAATGCTTCAAAGGTCCATTAAGGCTCATTTTCTCAAAGGCCATCAAGGGCCAATACCCTAAAAACCCAGTATGGCTCATTGCTAAAAGGCCCATTGGGGCTCATTTTGTAAAAGATCCATTAAGGCCAGTTACACCCAGGGGTCGAAAAATTGGCCCTACCGAGATTTCGGCCAATTTTTCATATCGGCCGAGATATTTTCTCTCTCCTCATTTTTTTTTGAAAATCTCGGTGGCTTTTTTTATTTGAAAAAAATCATTTAAAAAATAAAAAAGCTTTTTAATAAAAATAAAAAAAATTATAGGCCGAGATATTGACCAGGCCCGCAACAGATATTTGTTTTCTTTTTTAAAAAGGAAAGAAATAGGCAGAATTCTCTGGCCGATACTATGCGTATCGGCCGAGATATCTCGGTCGTCGAAATTCTGAGATATCTCGGCTAATACGCACAATATTGACCGAGATTTCGACCCCTGTTAACACAAGAAACGCTTCAACTGGTCCTCTACACCATGAAATTGAAGGATGCATCATTTGATTTTTTAGTTATTTAAGAGAATTATCAGATAATTAGAAGTTTTGTTTTTAAGGAGATGTAATTAATAGCTTATCGTAATTTATAACTGTGAGAGTAATGTGCCAACAATTTAATAAGAACTCCTTTAGATGAAGAGTAATTTGCTTCGTTGACAATGCAATTATTCTTTTGTGAATAAATTTGTTGATAAACAAGTTGGATTGCCAAAGAAAGTTGCATAACCAAGCATTTGCAGAAGGCTGGAAAATAGAAAAATAATAACTAGAAATATAATCGATAAAACATATCATTATGATTGTGAATTCGGAACCTCTAAATTTATTTTATATAACCAAGATGAAAAATTACACTGTGAAACATAATAAGAACAAAAACTAAATAGTCTTTGTAGAAATAGGAAATCATAAATAAATTTGAAAACTCACTAAGGCCCACGATCCACCTACATCCCACCTTCAATGAGGCCCATGGAGGCACGGGCTGCGGCATGTGGGCAGGGCCCAAAATTCTTTCATGGGAGCCTGGAGGATTATTATCGAGAAAGAGGAGAATAATAGGAAGAGGCGTTATCCATTTCCTTGTACTGCAGCTGCCATGGCATCCTTCATTGCCACCACCAATCTTCCTCCTTCTCACTTCTCTTCTCCTTCTCAAAGCCCCATCAGACTCTCCACCTCTCTCTTCCCTTCTTCTCTTAGTCTATCTTCCAATACCCACCTTTCTCACCTCTTTCTCCACAGGAAACACCCCATCCATGCCACGCCAACTTCTCTTACTATCAAGTCTATGGCCCCTCCAAAGCCTGGAGGAAAACCCAAGAAAGGTCTCTCTCTCACTCTCACCGCTTCATTTCAGCTACTAGTTAGGCTTCGATCTCCTCTAATTCCTCATGGTTTTTGTCTTTTCTCTTAAAAGGTTGTTTTTAATGGAAAATAATATCTTTTAACTAAATTTATAAAATGGGTTTTACCATGTTATTTTTTAAAAGTGTCGTTCTTAAGAAATACACGTCCCTTTCCGTGCATCCAAACGGATTGCAGAATGGAAAAGAAAGTGTTACGTTGAAAAGTACTAAATTTTTATCAAAATTTGAATTTTGTTCAACTATTTTGGTTTTTTTTTTTTCTTTGGGAAGTATTTTTCTTTCGCTGCATCCAAGTGATACCTCTAATTTCTTTGAATTCCTTGATTGGCAGTGACTGGAGTGGTGAAGCTGGCCTTGGAGGCAGGGAAGGCAACACCTGCTCCGCCCGTTGGACCCGCCCTTGGTTCGAAGGGAGTGAATATCATGGCCTTCTGCAAGGAATACAATGCCAAGACTTCAGACAAAGCGGGTTATATTATTCCAGTTGAAATTACGGTCTATGATGTGAGTTCTAATCTTTTACTATTGGTATGTGGTGAATGCTAGAATATAGGGTGACACAGGATATAGTCTTTCTAGGGCAGAAGGGAGACCTAGGACTTAGGAAGCAACTCCAGATAGATGGGAGAAAAGCTTTTGTTGGTGGTGATAATGATTTCAAATCTTTTTATTTTATTTTCTCAAATTCCAATACGGGGAAGCATCCTAGTCATTGCAGTAAGCATATTGCCAGAGAAATGTACCCTATTACATTACAAATGGATGAGTGGATGCAAAATCATGTGACTTGAGTGCCTTTCAAAAGTAAGCCTGTCACTTTATCCTAATTCTTGATTTTAAACTACCAAAGTTTAAATGGTTGGTAAAAAAATTGTGTTTACATTACAATGCATGGGATAACTCAACTAGTAGACACTTTGGATCAGGAACTAGAGGTCTCAGGTTTGAGTCCTGTAGTAATCCGGTGCCCGTAGCCTACAGGAGGCTGTATGCATCCGGAGTTTTATCCAACGTCCTCATACTCGGAAGAGGTGGCAGTCTTGGGGTTCTTCATCGTAAAAAAAATGTGTCTTCATTTGGTCCAACAATTAGGATCAATTGGATAATATTAGCTTGGATTAAGATTAAGTTTGGTGAGGTGGGAATGCACTGAGGAGTGGGAAAGGGCTTCGATTATGACCAGTGATCTGTCTGCTTAGATGGATTTCTAGCCAAAGATTATTCTAGATTTGCACTTGGTTAGTTGGCCTTATTAAGCTTATGACTCATATTATGAAATTTTGGAGAAAAGTGAGGCAAGAATGCCGAAGACAACAATCAAAGTGCTTTTTTCTTTCAGAAAAAAAAAAAAAGAAGAAGAAAGAAAGAAAGAAAGAAAGAAAGAAAAAAGAATTTAAGTGTTTTTGAGAACCAGTTTGGGTTTATGTTAGACAAGTCCGAGTGGAAACCATTTTTGTCTTGAGAGAACATGAGAGAACCCATGGAGAAGTTTAAAGAGAAGGGAAAACTCACACATGGCTTTTATCGACTTATAAAGAGCCCTATGGCAGGATAACGAAGAATTTAATTTGGCAAACATTGAAAAGGAAAGACAGTGTAGAGATTAAACAAGATATGTATGATAAAGTGACAGCAAAAGTAAAAATGGTATATTGAGTGACAGAGGAGTTTTTGGTTGGAGTGGGACTTCACCAAGGATTTGCATTGAATCCTTATTTGTTTGTCACAGTTATGGATAGTTTGACATTAGGAATACAAAATGAGATCCCATGGTGTATGTTGTTTGCAGATGATACAATACTAGTATGTGAAATAAGGAGTCAATTACATAATAAATTGCAATAGAGGAGTTTTAGTTTGGAGACAAATGGTTTGAAGATTAGTAAAACAAAGTCAAAATACATGGAGTGCAACTTTGATGGAATTAAGAGTGCAAAAGAAGAACAATCAAAATTGACAATGTTTTAATACTGCGTTTTAATAAGTTTAGATATTTAGGTTCAATATTAGAGATAAATGGAGCATCATATTTGGATTTAGCCAATAGGACGAGAGTTGTGTGGGCAAAATGTAAGGAAGCCAATGGGGTTCTATGTGATAGGAAAAGCATCAACTAGATTGAAAAGGAAATTCTGTAAGACGTCAAGTGGACAACAATGTTTGATGGGGTGGAATGTTAATCAATGAAGAAACAATGTGGGGAAAAAATAGGCAACAGGGATGTGTATGTTGAGATGAATGAGTATTTAACGACAATATTAGAAATGACCACATCAGAAGAACCTTAAAGATTTCCTAAATAGATGAGAAGATGAAAGAATGCTGTCTAAAATGGTTTGGACATGTTCATAGTATACAAAAAAGCCCCCTGCTAAAAAGAATTTATCCACTGTAAAGAATTTATAAAATATAAGTGCTAGAGATTAGGAGAAGAGGTAACCTTTAAAGAATTGGATCAAGGGAGTAAAGAAGGAGTTGATAATGATAAGATGTGATGTGATTGAATCATTGAATTGGTATAATATGGACAGGAAAGAATCACCTGTCTCCAGCTAACAGTTTCTGTGTGGCACAAATCACTAGCAGATCAAGTATTGAGTTCTGTTGGGTGCTTCCACAGCCTCCCAAGACCAATCGGATGCAACCTCATGGGCTCACACATGATGTATGTTAGAATAGGAGTTCCTATTAAGATTTGATTTGTCCATCTCATAATGCCTCTAACAGGACAAACTCATGTTGTATTGAATTAGGCCACTCCAAATGTAACTTAGAGGCATCCAAATGGGTCCTTTATATTAAGAAGTGGTTAACTTCCAAAAGCATAATAATGCATCATGCTGTACACCATTATTCCACCTTTCTAAGCTGGAATCAATATCAACAACACTCAAGGGCTTACCTGAAGCATAATGCTAGTTTGGTAAGTAACAGTCCTGCCTATGTCTTTCTTGGGCATTAGAAGACTTCATGGTGAACTAAATATAATAAGGATTTTTGAGTCAAAATTGAGAAATACTGTGCACCATTTCAGTGCATTTGTCAGGTGGCTCCATCCTATTTCACAAGTCATGAAAATTCTCTTCTGATATGCTGGAACTCTACACAGTTGAGTTCCCGAATTCCGTGAAAATTAGGAATTGTCTCAGCCTCTTTAATAACAAGGAGACTAATACAATCTTTTTGATCAAGTTGTCTCAATACTGTTTCTAAAAAATAAAATAAAAACAAATGAAAAAGTCTCTTTATCATGTCTGCGACTGTCAACCCATAGAATTTACATGAGCATTTAGTTACCAATTGGAAAGGTTTGTTCAATTCTACATGGTTTTATATTTGATGTTACCAAACCAAAACTCGGAAGAGGGTTTTTTTTTATCTAATAAAAAGTTCTATATGTTGTTTTGTTGCTTTTGTGTGCTTTTTGTTTTGTCATGCACCTTGGCAATATCATTATCTAACATTTTAATAACCGTGAGCATTTGAAGGTGTAACTAGAGAAATGTGTCGCATTTTCTGTTTGTGGACAGGATAAAAGTTTCACGTTTATCTTGAAGACTCCACCTGCTTCAGTTCTACTTCTTAAAGCTGCAGGTATCTCTATTATATCTAAAAGCATCACTTGCAAACGAGTTTGAATGTAAGTTTGGTGCAAGCTTTAGTTTTGGAGCCTAAAATGGACCCAATGGATCACCAATCTGTGACTTTCAAAGCCCATTGATCCAACACAATGAATTTCTACCATTAGATAAACATGAAATTTTGAGAGTTTTAAAAAATATGGCTTCTTTTATCCAACAAAGATGAAATTTTATAGGCACCACATACAAGCCAAGGTCTTTCAAATGCAACCATCTAAGTGGGCCCAGGTATGACCATCGAAGAGTATGCACCAAGCTTGGTGTAAACTAGTTTGTGGGTATATATATTCGTTTTACTTTGTGGTTCTTTGCTGCCTTTCCTGTTTTTGTTCTCAGTCATCTGATGCTTTCTCTTGGTGTTTCTCTGAGACGTTTAGTATGGGAATAAGAATACCCTCATGCAATATATCTTCACATACCCTTTTTCTCTGTGCTGCTAGTCAATCTTTCTCTTTGTTGTGTTAATCAAGTTTTCTCCATGGCTTGGGAGCTCTGTTCAAGTTACCGGTTGGGAAAAAGTCATTTGTAGACAATATGGAAGTGTATGCCGGTGGTATTGCAGCAGAAATATGATAAAAATGTAAAACCCAACAAAGATTTAGGGAACCAGTTAGAATGTATTTTACACTAATCATTGTGAAGTTTACCATCTTTCACGGCAGATATCAGTACCTGTCTTTATTATCATTCTTTTGAGCCCCTCAAGAAAGAAAGAAAGGAAAAATATATAAAAAACACACCCACTTTCTCTCCCACCTTCCCCTCTTTCTCTCCCACCTTCCCCACCCACCAAACCCAGTCAATGCATGCTAAAACACAAAGCATACATTTAGTGAGGGTTATTAATCCAGATCAGCATTTGTAAAAAAGATCTTTGCTTATCTGCTAATTGTTGATTATATTCACTGTTGACATTGGTTGATACCTTTTTTATTTTTTATTTTTTTGTGTGTAACATTACTTTAGCAAGTGGATTAAATTCTGAAAATATGGCACTAAGCATCTATCTATAATTTTTTTAATTTAATTCAGTATCAGTCTTTTTATTGTTAGCATGTTTCTCTTTATCAATGGGCTTTCAATTCATTTCAAGTAACCACCTCTTAGGAAGCCCAACCCCTTAGGAAGCCAATTGTATGCATACACTGAAGGATGGCAATTGTGAATGGCTTATTGTAGTGGCATACTGTACTTGAGAAGACAATTCTCGGTAGTTTATCTTATTGACTAATTTTTTAAGTTCTTATTTGTACCTTGTGGACCGACTTTCTCCTTCGAACCAAGTTCTGAAACCACTTTCATCTATACTTTGACTCTTTGTTCCCCACATACTTTTACTTTGTTTCAACAGATTGCACTTGAATACCCTTCTCTTCTGCTTGATGGAGCTATCCCTTTAACACTTCAAATGCGAGGAGATTTCCATAGTTCAAGAAATTAAAAGTTCAAAATTATATGTTCTGGTGAGATATGTTCTAGGCCAAAAGTTATTCATAACCTTGAAACTTCAGTACTTTCACCTGATTTAATCCCTTGCTGATTTTCAATGGAAGTAGTTCCTAAGAGTAACTGAACTTGTGCTACCATTCGATACATGGCTGAACTTTATATTGATTTGGAATATTATTTCTTTAACCACATCAATCAGTCACTACCCTCATCTTGGACCATGCTATTTCCATAAATACATAAACTGTCTCAGTTCATCCCACCCATAGTTGTCAGGTTGGTGAAGGAGGGAAATAATCAGGGACTAAGAAGTTGCTTTAGACTCAAGGTTGATCTTTTCTGGGTACATCTCGAGAATATAACTCCCATTCTTCCACATAAAGAGAGAGGGGACTCCCACTTTTGTTCTAATGCCCTGTATATTCCCACCGGTGATATCTTCCACCATGTTTTTTAAACTCACTAATTTAGTCCCTTGTTCCATATGTAGTTTTGCAATATGTTCATTTATATGTGCCCATATTGGTTGAAGCGGAATTTTTGGTGAAAAGGGTATCTATTCATCCTTCAACTTCCAAGTGCTTGGGGTGCATGAATTTTGAAACCACTGTTCAGGATGTGTTTCATTGTTAGACAGAACTGAAATTTATCATTTGTATAAATCAGGGCTTACCTGTATGGCTAGATCGCAGATTGCTGTTTGCAATTCTTCGGTTGCAATTGACAGCATGCCAATTCGCTTTTCTTTAAATATTAAGTATCCATTATATTTTTTACAATAAGATGAGAGCTTCTTGTGTACATCCAAAAAACATCTCATCAATTAGCTGATTGAATATGAAAAGGAGCCATCTAATTGGTTCTCCATCCTGACAAATGTCTAAAAATGCTGAAAATGTTATAAGCCTCTTAATGCCTTGACACATGATGGGTATGGCAAGGACATGAATTTTACACATAAGAATTAAGTGTTTGACATGGGCACATAGTGCCCGAAGCAGACACATTATCTAAATTGAACTGTCCATGCAACATAGGTAAGCCTTGATGTATAGGAGTAAGCCCTCCAATAAGATATAAATATTCACAACTGACATCTAATTGGCATTTTATGTAATATGGGGTTTTAGATTGAATGACCTGACATGCAGTCCACCTGCAATCTAGTTAGCAGTTTGTTGGATCATGGAAGACAAGGGGGCTGTGCGATCTTGGTAATTATGGCATAAATTGGTGGATAGACATCAATACATCACAGTCCTTTTCAAAGAAAGGCATCATTCGTCCTATCTATCAGTGTTTCAGACGCACCCTTGTTTGATTTCCACACACATTCAATGTAGTGGTAGATCTTTATGTTCTTTAGAGCTTTTTAATAGAAACTTTATTTAAGGTCTTTTCCTTTGAATTCATCGTTACCCTGCTTTCCTACTGGACCTAAATTTCCTCCCTCCCATTCACTGAGACATCAATATCTGGCATCTTTCTTGGATTATGTGAAAAAAACTTTAGGATGCGGGAGGGATAGACCTCTGAAAATGTGGTGTGAGAAAGGATAAAGAAAGACATGATAGATAGTGGTCTGAACTTTGGGCCACTCAAATCATATGCTAGACATGTTCAATGGGGTTGAAACTTCACATGCCCCTAGAAGAGATCATCTACCCTTCACCCACTCTCATTTATAACTGGCAAGCTCTTATTCTGTGGGCCCAACTTTTAAGGTTTTGAGCCCCATTCCTCCCCGCACCTATTACTGCTCCCTCCGCATTTTGTTTCCATTGTGAGCAATGTAGATCCCAGATTCAGTCATGTTTTATGCAGATTCACTGTTTATGTTTGCTCCTTAAGGCTTTAATACCAACCTAGAGTCCATGAGTAACTCATGGGAGGCCACATGGTTCTTTTTTTCACCTTTGTTTCCGATATTTATTATTCAAACTGATTTCTTGTACATTTGTGTCTTTAGGAGTAGAAAAAGGTTCAAAAGAGCCGAAAATAGAGAAGGTGGGGAAGGTTACAGCCGATCAGGTCCGGACAATTGCTACAGAGAAGCTGCCAGACTTGAACTGTTCAAGTATTGAATCTGCAATGAGAATTATAGCTGGCACGGCTGCAAATATGGGCATTGACATTGATCCTCCTATTCTTGAACCTAAAAAGAAGGTACTTCTATAACAATGTCATGTTTAAACCTGAGATGAGTCCCCCCTGTATTTTTTATGCCTACATTTTTGTCTTGATTTCGACTTTGTAATGATTTCTGTGTCCAACTGTCTTTTTCTTTTTGGGTTTATTGCTCATGTCCACATATGAGCTTGCCTTTTGTCCATGTGTCTGCATCTTCATGAGAGGTTGTTATTTTTATTTTCTATTAATCGATTACATGTTGGTAAAAAGGCGTCTAATCACAGATAACATCACACCACAACAATACAGATAATTGAAATAAGTGAATAACAACAATAATAATATCAGGATTGATGATTGAATCATTGTCTATGGTGATCTTTATTTGCGCACAAATCAGAGAAACTAGCTTTCATAAGCTCTTGGTATCTTGGATCCTCAATCTTATTAGCTGTATGGTTACCAAAATGTAACAATGGTTGAGAAAAGGATATTGAATCAGAATGACTTGCCGTATGGGTGCAAGTGAGTTTGTTACATTCCATGTGCTTGCTTTTATTGGGTAGTAGTAAAGCTTTCAGTTTTAGACAGTATCTTGTCTTCATATCCTCCTCCTCCTCCTCCTTCTTTGGTTAAGGTCCCGTCTAAAATTTGATTTAACTTTACATGGAGCCCTCGTCCAAGACCAATGAACCCTTTATAGATTCTCGATCTAGAATATCAAAATTATCAACCACAAAATCTTTGATAAAATTCAAGTTAACCAAAACTTGGTGGTCTGTGTTCATGGTCGAAAGCTTTAACAGATGACCCACTCGGTCGGCATAAAACTATCATCACATTAATTATATTAGGAAACAAGTATCCCACACAGGGTAGTCAACTGGTAGGTGCTGGATCGAGTACCAGAGGTCTTAGATTCGAGTTTTGTGGCTTGTAGGGATTGCTTGCATCTGGAGTTTACCTGAATGCCCTTGTGGGAGTTTTGGGCTCTTCATAATAGAAAAAATTATAATATATATTGGAAAACAAGTTTTAAGATTGATCGAAATGGTTTGGTATACAACTGGGAACAACTACTCCTACTCTGTTCTAATCTGTTTATAAATCATATGACTTCTAGAGAAAAACAAAATAATTCAATAGTTGATATTGCTCAAATTTGAAAAAGATGCTTTTTGAACCGAATGATTTTGTCATAAGGTCTCCTAGTAAGCACATCTCATCTTTGATCTAACTCTAATGATATTCCTTAATACAGGCACAGGATATGCATTGTCGAATTCACCTAGCCATATAATGGACCAACATAGCCTATGCTTATTGACTCTGATAATTCAAAAAAAAAAAAAAAAATTGTTGAGCCTAACAAATTTAGTTTTCTTAAATAAGAGACATTCTTTGCTGCAAATAAACATGTACGTCTGTTGATATTTCATACGGCAAAGAGGGTTTACAGACACTGATGCCACCCAACTAATGTTAGATGAGATAATGGTTTTCTTTATTAAAAAAATCATCTATTTTCATTTTCCAAAGGTGACATACTGACATCAGTGGTGCGTAAAACCAAAATTGATGGGATAATTATGATGTTAAAACTTTCTTCTTCTTTTAATTTTTTTTTTTTCCGTTCTGCCAAACCCATGGACCTTTTAAAATTTCATAGTTAAGTATGTACCAATTTCTTTAAGAATCCAGCGCATGGTTTTAAATATTGAATTTAATCTCAAACTCAAGAGGGACTCAGTCTGAGTCATATCAGCAAAGTCCAAGTCAGAATCGGCTGAGTCTTATTTTGAGTTGGGTGAAATATTAGGACTCGACTAAATCATAATAGAATTCGGTCTTCTTTAAAACCTTGCTCAGTCCAAACCTATTGTGGAAGTTCTGATCTCTTCCATATTCATTTTATTAACAGATGGAAATCTAAATAAAATGGTTAGAAGTGGCGTGTTAGATTTTCGAGTCATGGTGAAACCATGATGGCATGAACTATGAAATTAAAAAGGGCAGTGTTTTTTCAAATGATGATGAGACTTATTTTTATTTTAGAGATGAGTTTCTACTTTTAGTTTTTTTGTTAACGATAACTAAATAAATAAAATTATTAGATGAAGCTATGGGCTATTATTTATTAATTTATATTGATATGGTAAAAAAAAATGGAAAGTATTTGTGTCGTAATGATAATGAAAATATTAAATAGTAGATACAACATCATGTTATTATGATGAGATAAAAAAAAGAGAAATATAATTGTTTTAACCTTAGGTTTGTTATGTGGCCATGTCGGGTCATATTAATGGGAGCCTTACCTTATTCATCATTTTTAAATTTAAACTTTAGACAAAAACCCTAATCCTTTTTTTTTTTTAACGGTAAAAATGAAATTCAATAGGGTTGAGAGGGTCCAACCGGTTTGAGCCGGTGACCTCTTGATCTGCAGTCAAATGCTCTACCACTGAGCTATGGATCCGAAGTGTTAAAAAAGCCCAACTCTTTAGTTCACCAAATGAGTAAATGAACAATAAATGATCAAATTAAAATTAATAATGAGTTAAGAAAAAAATTGATATGATTTGGCCCTAAAAAGAATATTCCTGACTTTATCCAAGTGTAGATAAATTAGATAAGTGATTTTAATGATGATGATAAATATGAAAATGTCAAAATTAAATTATTTCATCATAAAAATATCATGAGATTTTGTTTTGCGACAAATTTGAAGAACTCAAATCTTAATCTGACTTGTCTTCTTCCACATTTTCTTAAAAGAATACAGCAAGATGTTTAGAATGTCATTAGAAGTTGTGAAAATGACTGCAAGTGAAGAAGCATGGATTGGAATATAGGATGATAAAAGCTTAGCTTTGACTTTCATAGCGTTGAAAGGAATTCTTAGTGGAATGGATAGTCTAATTAAATAAAACCATGTAGATTAGATACAATGTAAAATTCACCTTAAACAAATGAGTATTATCACTATAGTTGTTAAATTAAGACTTGATCAATAGTCAGATGGAGACTTGATGGGCAGACTATATATTTTAAATATTTATTATTTTATATTAAAGTTCAGTTAGTTACTAGGTTGGTTGTCTTAGTTCAACTTTAGTTTAATGTTTTTATTTCATATATACATTTACATAACAAAAGTAAAAAATCACGAGAAGTTTCAACGTACTCCTCGTTATCCTGGATAATTAAGGGATAAAGGTAAAAAATTAACTTACTCTTCTCACTTTTAAAAACCTTTTTCTTCTGAAGGGTTTTCATATTTCCTAGAGTAACCTCAGATAACCCCTACAAAATTTACCCCTCATCGAAACACATATGTGTGTGATGGTGGGGGTGTGACAAGCATGGGTTGATCTCACTGATGAGGAATCCAATTGAAGGTAAAAGGCAAATGAATGAGGTAGATGGGTCGATCAAGAGAGGGTCAATATTCAGAAGATTGATGAACGCATGAATTTTGATTTGAGTTTATCGGAGTTTTAATAGGACTGTGTCTGAATTTTCTACACGTTAATCTAAAAAAAATTCTAGTGTTTGCTACCCTTTTGACGATGAACTAATAAGTTAAAGGAACAATTCTTTCAGCCTTGCAATGAAGGAAACACTTTAAATGGATGGACTATCGTCTGAGAGGAAGAGAAAAAAAGCATGATCAAATGCAATCATAAATGCATCAGCCTAATTCTATTTATCATAAGAAAGTACACACTATTTGATAACTCTGACTAAATTAATGGTCACAACATAAGAAAAGTGTGTTAATGGCATGTTGAGGCGCTTTTAATTTTTTATATGAATGTCGATTTTGAGGCGGTTGTTCATTTTTTATTTAATTTATTTTGCACAATATATATATTTTTTATGTGTGAATATTTAAAGAAGAAATTAAATTACTATTTAATCAATTTAAGTAGCTTAAATATAAACACTTGTCAAAGCTTTAAGAAAGTTAAACTCGAAATTTTTTCATAAAATTATATCTAAATATCTTTTCAATTTTAAAAAGATACAATTTAAATATAAAAACAACTCTTCAGGCATTTTCAATGAATAATTTCTGATAGAGAATTTAGTGTAAATCCATTTCTTTGTAATATCAGAAAATATATCTAATGCATGTCTACTAAATTTTCTCCAATCCAAATCATGCTAACACTTGTGACCCGACTTTGCTCTAAGTGGGTTGTGAATGTGCCACTAAAATTAGGAAATCAAAATAGGCTAGTGCTGGCACCACTTAAAAGACAATGTCAATATTCAAAGGTGTTTAGGTGCTGCATCCCACTAAATGTGTGAAGACAATGTCACTTTATATGATTTTAATTTTTTTACATAGTCCTTGTGGTGCCGTCGAATTTACAAAATATATAATAATATATTTATTAACAAGTTAAGTTGATTTATAATTATTTAGTTTTAAATTATGACTGCATATATGGACAAGTTAATATTAATAGTATATTACTCCCTCCGTCCTATTTTAATTGTCTTATTTGAAATATTTGTATTTTTTAAGAAACTCTCTATATAAGGCTAGCACTCTATGTGATCTCATCCATTTTCAACACACTTTATACTACTCTAATATAAATGAGACAACTATTTTGGAACAATTCTAAAATACATATAAGACAACTAATTTGGGACAGAGGGAATATATAGGAACATATGTAATATAATACAATTTAGAAAAGCTCATGATCAAAGTTACAAAATTTATTTCTTATTAATGTTTTATTATTATCGAGTCACACTAAAGATTTTTTTTAAGGAAAATTTAATATCAAGACTACTACTTTAATGGGTTTAGAACTTGGATTTGTAACTTGTATAGTTGAATCATGGATGTATTACATATAGATATGGCAACTGTAATGTTGAATTTTATTTATAAATAAATTAGGTTCAAGTCAATTTATTTAATAAATAGACAAAAACAACTTAAACATGTACTTGTATTTACGTTCTAGAATGGAAAAACTATCAAACAATAAAGATTATTTTTTATTTAGAATTCATTCATTTAATGAAAATCCTTATTTCCTAATTTAAATAATTATAAAATATAGCAAATAAAAATTTTAAAATTTTAATATTTAATCATGATTGCTTGAATGAGAACAATAAACAACCTTTTCAATTGAAATTTTTAAAGGAATTTTAATAATAAATTTTCATGAAATTACATCCAAATAATTTTTCAGTATTCTCAGGAATTGCAACTTAGATATCCAAACATCTTTTTATCATTTTTGAGACATGAATGTCCCATTTTCCATCCTCTTTATTTCTATAGTTGGAAAATAATAAACAACTCTTTTAAACGTTTTTTTTTGGGCTGCAACTTGGGTCGGGTTTTGGCCCGACCTGCATGACCCAACCCGAGAAATCATGCGGGTCGGGTCAAGAATTTCGGGCCAACAGGTCGGGTTGGGTTGAAAAGATAAAAACCCGCATGAAATTTGGGTCGGGCAAGGTTGAGGATTTTACAAGTTAACCCGACCTGACCCGACTAAAATTAGGCTAAAATGGGTTCAGAATATGGGTCGGGCCAGAATTCGGGTTAGAATTCGGGTCGGGTTGGGTTCTAGAGTTGGGGTTGAGAATTCGGGTCGGATTGGACTCCATATATATCAACTCGGGTCGGATTGGATTTTAAGAAACTCGACCCGTCCGACCCGAGTTGCCGCCCTAGGCTTTTTTTTTTTTCAAGCCAGGTTGAAGTTATGTTGATTTAATGGGTCAAGATTGTTTTGAAGAATGTTTTGCATTCTACAAAGATGTATCGTATATTGAATGATACTAATTGAGATTTTTACAAGTGTAGAGCTCATTTTATATCAAAAGGAAAATGTGAGGAAGGGAGAAAAACTCCAAAATTTCATTATAACACTATTACTAGAAATAGTAAATCTTACGATCTTTTATATATATTTATATTATCGTGTTAACAGTAATGTTTATTATACAGGTCAAATATACTTTTAAATCAAAGCTCTGCTCTTCTATCCTGCATTAGAGTTGGGCTGGTGAAATTAAAATTTGCCACCCTTAAATATTAATTTTATTTTATTTTTCAAAAGGATGGAAGTTAATAACCTCAAATTATTTCAGGTAATTTAGTACTGTAGCATTAGATAATATATGATGCCACCGATAGGTCACTTGTCATGACTAAAAAAGAGTGAATTGGTCATAATAAAAAACTTTACTAACTTTCTACAAATATGAAATGACTAATTCATTTTTAAATGGGAAATGATACTCACACGGCATTTTGTTTTTATCTTACACGGGTTTTCCGTTTTTTTATTTAAAATTTCAATTTTACCCTGCATTGTTTTTCGTTTTTTATTGGGTATTCTCTCTCCTCCTCTGTCCTCCATCCCTCAGCGGTCTTTCTTTCTTCCATATTTTTTTTAATTCTCACACAAACAACTTCCAACAGCTCGGTGAGGATCGGTTTGCACGGTCTATCTGATGTAGCGTGGGTATTGATCAACACAAGTTGCGAGTGTGAGCGCCAACAGTCCTTGTTCGACATTATCCACTGCCTCTAACCGACTGAAGAAGATGGGTCCTCTTCTCGGCAGCAAAGCCTTTTTGCAAGCTCCAGTTCAGGCATTTTTTTTGAAAACAAAGGCTTGTGTACAAGGTTTGCCAAGCTGCAATTCCTCTTTGATAAATCATGGTAATGGGATGAAAGGTCATAAAAATGAAATCATCATTGTTCTGCCTCTCATGGGGTTGTTCTTCCTTTTCATCTTTCTCATTTTCCATCAAAGCAAAGAGTGCAGAGAAGATGATCTCAGAAGCAACCAATTTGGATCTGTTTTCAATTATGATGGGAAGATATTGTACGAAAAGAACCCTGCCCTCCCAGCTAACGATGAGAACTACCTCTCGTCCAGACTCCAGAAGCGTCTCCGCTGAACAAGAACCACATCGGACAACGTCCACACACGAACAACCCCTTCTTCGGTTCGACCCGAGAGCAACCCAGCAGCCACGGTTGCTCCACGTCTTTGACAAGCCACCCTCCCCCTACCCTGCTGCAACCGTAGCCATTTCTGTCTGCCTATTCGTCCGCAGCTGCAGCTTTCAGAACCCATCTGTCTTGCTCCCGTGCTGGCGATCCCAGGCCTGCTACGAGTTGCAGTCGTCCCCTGCTAGCACCTCTTCATCGAACCATTCAATCAGCACCTGTCGTTGTTCACCCATCCTCCCAGCCTCCAGATTCGAACAGACCCATGCCTTCCGTTCTCCCTTGACCGTGCAAACCGGTCCTCACCTCCCAGCCGTTCATCTCTTCCTTCTTTTTCCTTGCCGGTGTGGAAATACTCGGGAGCGACGTAGCCCATGGTTACAGGGACGGACACCTTCAATTTGGGCGTAGGAGCTGTTGGAAGTTTGTTTGTGTGAGAATTAAAAATATATATATGGAAGAGAGGGAGAGAGCGCTGAAGGATGGAGGACAGAGATTGGAATTTTAAATAAAAAACGAGAAACCCGTGTAAGACAAAAACAAAATGCCATTCTCCCTTTTAAATTGGTGGTACCCATGGTAAATTATGAATAGTGGAACTATAAATTGTTTAGTGTTTACAACACTTGTAGAATCTTCAGTCTATAAAATTATCAAAAGCGTTCATAGTTGTTTGGTAAATTTGACGGGTCGAATTTGGATCGTAAATGAAAAATTATTTGAAAATGTTTTAATTAAGGTACAAATTCAATTAACAAAAGTAGAAATGTTGCATCCACATAAAAAAAGCGGGTGGTGTAATTTAAATTCAATTATTCAAATCACATTTCCCTGCAAATGAAATGCTTAATGCTGCCCAAACAAGTAAGAAATCTTCATGACGACACAAGAAATTATACTGACCTTCCTATCATCTCCTTCAGCCAACAGCTTAGACCTACACAAAGGACATGTCATCTGTCCTTGATCCACCCACTTGTCCAGACACCCCAAATGAAAAACATGTGAACATCTGCCCAACTCTCTCATCACATCACCGCCCTCCACTGCTCTTAAACAAATTGTACATACTGACCTATTTTCATCATTGAATGTTGAAGATCCTGATACAAAATTTGCAAATTTGACAATGGGAAGTCTTTTCTTGATTGATTCTGGAGCAATGGGTGGCAAGGCTCGAGATGAAGGACCTGTCGCCGGATGGCCATGGCCGTCATCTTCCCATGAAGTGGATAGATCGATTCGATGGATTAAACCAAGATGGAAGAAGGGTAGCCTGATGAGGAGCTTGACTTGGGTCCATACATGTAGCAGATCTCTTATGGGCTTTGGCATTACAAAACCGCAACTAGTATAAGCAAAACCCATTTGAGATTTGGTGACATGGAGAGTGAAACAAACAGAAGAAGAAGGGAAGAACTGATATGGAGAAACGAAATATGAAAAGTGGACGTTCCACCGACTATTCGATGAAATGACTTGGCTGAATAAAACCCATTCAATCACATTCGCTCATTTAAAGGGGTGTTGGTACATGTCTATTCCTTCCTATACAAGAACATCACCCACCCTAATTATTACGTGAATCCAGCTGGTTTATCAGCTTGGAGCAATCTACCATTGTAAGAAATGCATTTATTTCTTTGCCATTTCTATTGTACAAATATTATCAACTAAAAATATCATTTGATGATAAATGTTTTTCTATTTTTGTTGATATTCTTTTGAGTTATACGAGTATATCTACATTATGATGGAGGGAAGAACAATCTCACTGATACATGAAGTTGACTATAAGTCTTGTATATCTAATACCTGCAGAGAAGGTCAAATTCAAGATTTTATCGAGATTCATTAATAGAGTTGAGAGAAAGGGTTTGATTTTATGAATTTCATCAAGTCTGAAGTTATTGACATATTGGCCTAATTAGGGCTGATATCGGGCCGGGTCGGGTCGGGTTTTTTAAAATCTAACCCGATCTGAGTTACTATCATATGGAACCCGACCCGAACTATTGACCCGGACTTCTTGACCGGACCTGACCCGAATTATAATCTGACTCAACCTGAAACCCGACCCAACTCGCATTTTGAACCTACTTTAGTCTACTGTTTACCGGGTCGAGTCGGCTTAACTTAAAAATATCTCAATCCAACCCGACCCGAATTCAATGCCCGTTTCTGACTTTTCAACCCGACCCAACCCGTTGATCCGACTTTCATAACCCGACCCACATGATTTTTGGGTCGGGTCATGCGGGTTCGGACCAAAACTCGACCCGAGTTTCACCCCTAGGCCTAATACTCAATAATGCATATTAGAGCGGATTTCATATTCTGTTTTTGAATTTTATTGCAAACAACTAAAGGTAAAAACAGTTACACTGATCTGTATTTGTGACATTTGGAAAAAAAAATATAGACGAAAAGAATGATCTGTATGGCAATTACAAGCAATGGCCTAACCTTAGTATGGCCTAGGAGTAGTGGGCTCATCCGCGGGAATTTTAGGCTGAGTATCCCGCGATTTTCACACGTAAATTCAAAAAAAATTGTTGCTATTTTCATTATCATCATTAAAGTTTTTGTTTTTAAAAGAATACAGTCAAACAACTTTTGATTTTTACTTAATTCTATTGAATTTAAGAAGGAAAATAATAAAGACATTGGTGTTTTTTATAACAAGGGATACTAATGTACTTTTTTCACTGCTTAAATAATAACAAGTAGACAAAATGACATGTATATTGTTGTTTGTTATAAAAAACACGGATGTATCTATTATTTTCTTAAATTTTTTTACGTAAAATGTGTTGATAAAGGTTAAATTTGAATCCTAAACTGGTCTCCCTTGTATGTTGAAAAAAAATAAGCTTGGAATGTTTAAAATGAGTTCTATCAGACCATCTTATTTGAAGTTAGACCATTGGATAACAACTTACATCGTAAATATTTGATTTGTGGTGAAGATGAATAAAATGTACGTTGGTAAAGATTAAATTTGAATCCTAAAAATAGGTTAGTATTTACTCTAGTTTAAATCGATCCATATTTGTGTTTAACAAAAGAAAATTAAAAAAAAAAAAAAAAAGAGAGCGAGAAGAATATGAGATAAATCGAAACAAGAATGTGATTTAGATTCCTAAATGTCTCTCTTTTATCAGAGAGAGCGCATCTAAAGATGGTGAGCTTCACAATTAGGTAAGATATGCGTAGTCCACATGCCAAAATTGTAAAGTAATAAAATTCTTTTATATTAGTGAAGTTAGATTTTTTCTATTTAACATATTAGGTGGGCCTGGACTCTATCACATTGAAGACCTCGTCATACAGTATATGAAAATTAAAAGTTTAATATAAAAACATTTTTAACCTTTAGATTTAAAGGAATATTAATTTTATTGCATTCGGATCAAAAAGGCTAACATCACTTTTAATCATAAATATTTGATATATCATATTATACAATTATGGTTTAAATCTGATAAGACTCATTAACCCATAATATATCAAAAGTACATTTTTTATAAGACTCATTAACCCATAATATATCAAAAGTACATTTTTTTTCGTAACTAAGATAAGCGAATTTTTTTCTCTTATCAAAGTCGAAAGAGAGTTGATGAAATTTTACCTTTTATCCAATCATCTTGTCTTAATAAGATTGGACTAAAAACTTCAATGGATGTTAATGGAATTAAACGTGTGATACCTCGCCATTCCAAGGAGAGAGAAAATCGTCAGTTGGGCGTCGGGTGCTCTCTCCAATGTCCACATCGCCAGAAAGGGGAGAGAATTCCCGATATATAAGCTTGAGTTTCTCCTGCTTCAATGAGGTCTTTTGAGAGTGTTCTCTGGATCTTGCTCGATACAAATAAAGTTGTTTGTGCAAGTTCAAAATGGACAATATTGTATTGGAGGGATGAATTATTACAAAACTCCAAAAATAAATAAGAATTACTTTGCACAATGACATTTAATCAACAAAGTACAATTTTTTGTAATAATAAGATTGAATATGCATAATAGAATGAGAATGTGATTACTATACTGTAATACATGCCATCTCTCATACAATCCTTGTTTTAATAACTCACATTCAATTTACGCTGCCCTGCAAATGTCCTCCGAATCAAGAAATTCCACTGCACTTACTCTCACCTCCTTCAACCAACAGCTTAGACCTACACAGTGGACATGTCATGTGGCCTTGATCCACCCACTTATCCAGACATCCCAAATGAAAAACATGTGAACAGTTGCCCAGTTCTCTCATCTCATCGCCACCCACCAATGGACTCAAACATACCGAACATTTTGGCTCATCTTCATCGTTGAATTTGACAATGGCAAGGCTCCTCTTGACTGATTCTGGCGTAATGGGTAACAAGCATTGAGATGATAGAGCTGTTGGGAGATGGTCGATTCGATCCAATAAACCAAGATGAAAGAGAGGTAGGCTGATGAGGAATTTGACATGGGTCCATATACGTAGCAGATCTCTCATGGGCTTTGGCATTACAAAAGCGTAACTAGTATAAGCAAAACCCATTTGGGATTTGGTGACTGAAAGAAACACAAGAATATTGATAGAAGAAGAAGAAGCGGTCGTTGTTTTGTCGAATGAGTGAGTAGGTGGACGATAGAACAGAAATGAAGAGGAAGGGAAGTGAAAGGAAAGGAAACAGTGGACGGCTAGATTTTCAGTTTTTGTGTGGAAATTACCGTTATGCTCCTTCCACTCGAAATCGACTCATCATTCTGCATCGCATCCCATCTATTTAGAATCGTGCGATTGATTCCATAGGATCATCTGATTAATCTCTCAAACACGAACGGAAGATGCTAGCGGGAGAAATTGACCGATTGAAATACTGTCGTGCGATTGATTCTATTTATTTACGCGAACATGAGCAGCTGGAGAAATCGACCGATCGAAGTATAGAATCGTGCAATCGATTCTGCTTATTTAAGCTACAGTAACTACATAGTGGAAGAGGCTTCATGAAGAAATCAACCGATTGATTGCTTAAAACGTGCCATCAATTATGCTTATTTAGGCTACCGTAACTATATTATTTAAATAATAATTTTTTTAAAAAAAAACTTTAAAGTTGTTTTTTAAGCAATATGTATTTTCAAAATTTCTCAAATTAAATATTCGGACTAATTACGTAACTTGATAAAAATACTTTAAAACTTCAAGGTTTTTTGAGACTCCCAAACACTTAAAACAGAGTGTTTTACAAATAAAGGTATCCCTCGGCTGTGCCGAAAATACATTTTGGAGTGTCAAAAGACCTTAAAGTCTTAAAGTATTTTTATCAGGTTATCGTAATTAGTGTGAATATTTAATTTGAAAAATTTTGAAACTACACTGTGCTTAAAAAATAAAACTTAAAGTTTTATCTTTCATTTAAAACTTAAACATTATTTTTAAGCACTATGTATTTTCAAAATTTCTAAAATTGAATATCCGGACTAATCACGATAACCTGTTAAAAATACTTTAAGACTTAAAGGTCTTTTGACACTCTCAAATGCTTAAAACAAAGTGTTTTACAAATAAGGGTATCCCTCGGCTGTGCCGAAAACACATTTTGGACTGTCAAAAGACCTTAAAGTGTTAAAGTATTTTTATCAGGTTATCGTAATTAGTCTGGATATTTAATTTGAGAAATTTTAAAAATACACAGTGCTTAAAAAATAACGTTAAAGTTTTATCTTTCCTTTAAAACTTTAATGTTATTTTTTAAGCACCGTGTATTTTCAAAATTTCTAAAATTGAATATCCGGACTAATTACAATAACCTGATAAAAATACTTTAAGACTTCAAGGTCTTTTGACACTCCAAAATGTGTTTTCGGTACAGCTGAGGGATACCCTTATTTGTAAAACACTCTGTTTTAAATATTTGGGAGTATCAAAAGACCTTAAAGTGTTAAAGTATTTTTATCAGGTTATCGTAATTAGTCCGGATATTTAATTTGATAAATTTTGAAAATACACAGTGCATAAAAAATAATTTTAAAGTTTTTTAAAAAAATTATTATTTAAATAATATAGTTATTGTAGCTTAAATAAACAGAATCGATTTGATTTCTTCAGGAAGCCTCTTCTGCTCTATAGTTACTGTAGTCTAAATAAGCAGAATCGATCACACGATTCTTCACTTCAATCGGTCAATTTCTCCAGCTGCTTCGCGTAAATAAACGGAATCAATTGTACGACAATATTTCAATCGGTCGACTTCTCGTACTAGCATCTTCCGTTCATGTTTGAGGGATCAATCACACGATCCTATAGAATCAATCACACGATTTTACGAAGAAGGGATCGATCAATCGAAGCAAAAATGCACTGAAGAATTGATCGGTCGATTTCGCTCAAAAAGGACAGAATAGTAATTTTCACTCAAAAACTTAAAATCGAGGTATAGTGATAGAACAGTGAACTTAAAATCGAGGTATAGTGATAGAACAGTGAAGTGTCTGAATGCCGAGCCACAGCTCAAATGAAGACACTACCTCGTGCACCAACTTTATGAGTAAGGATCCAAATTCCGAGAAAAGGGGGAAACTCTTATCATGTGTATGGTCTTTAAGTCAATTTGTTTTGAAACCTACGACGTCCAAGTCCCTGGCATCATCTATTAAAAATTTAATCATCAGATTGATAGTTGCCACAATGATATATAAATATAAGAATTTGCAGTTTTAAATTTAATTTTTAGTTACTGATCTAAGCGGTAAAAAATATTAAGCATCTTTAAAAATACCAAGATAAGAACGAACACTATCGTAAACCCTGAAATTATTAACTCAAAGATTGATGCAACATCGGACCTGATGAAGACACTGTCGAAGACCGAACGGATTCGAGTAGATGAAATTGACGAATTTGCTCCAAATCTATATTTAAAAAGAGGCGACTTCAAAGTCAATCATGTAGACCCTACACTCAAATCAAAGCCCATTTGCATCAATTTAAGATATGATGGGTTCCACTTTGAATTTCATGTCAGCAGACACATCACCATTCCCATGGGTCCCGATGAATCCCTACCGGAATAGAAAAAAGGAAACAAATCCGAACTCACGCCAAGAGGGCCGGTTCTGGAGGTAAGCTGTGTAAGCCACCGCTTAGGGTCTATGGACAGAAAAGACTTCGATACACTTAAATTCTTTAATATTTCAGTCATAAAGAACCCCTAAAATCTCTAGGCCCCTAAAATTTTAGGAGATATCAGGACCAAGTCGGCAATCCAAACAGAGGCGATTCTTATTGGACCCATTGTGGGTCAGAAAATAAATGGTGGAACATTGGCGAACATGACTGGGAAAATTGTACAAATTTCATTATGACTAAGAGACCAAGATACTCGTGCTTGGGCGCACTCACCACAAGGTACCTGTACCGTCAAAGCCACCAACCTCCAACGCAGTGAGTCAAGTTATGGACCGAATCGAGTCAACATGTTTCTCTAGATCATAAAATTTCGTTCTCGGTTACTATCAACATATTTTCAAATTCAGAAGTTTTCACTGAGATATTATTGACACAATCTTAAACAAATACTCCCTCCGTCCCATTTTACTTATCTCATTTGAAATATTTATTATTTTTAAAAAACTCTATTTAAGACTTGCACTCGTGATTTCATCCATTTTCAATATATTTTATACTACTCAAATACAAATGAGACAACTATTTTAAGACAATTCCAAAATCCATATAAGACAATTAATTTGAAACAGAGGGAGTATAATATTTAAATAACTGTTAATAAATTAAAATCATATAAATTATTTTGTTAATTATCTAATAAACTAAAATATAATTTATTATCTAACATTTCTTAAATAATTAGATGGCGTGCAATATAAGTTCATTTTTAAGTACCATCATCAAGATTATCAAATAAGAAAATGCAATTGCAAAGGGTCAACGGATAGTGGTACGCATTAAAGGATAGCTGATAAAAAAATTTGATGTTGGTAGGAGAAGAAAGCATCCAAAATAGAAGGGATCACAATGTATAATGTATACTTTTGAACAGTGCCTCTTTCTGAGGCTTACTGACGCTCTATCTGAATGGTTACATGGCTAATATTATACTCTCTCCTAATATATCCAACCACCTTATCCAACACAAGATCTGCATCTGCTTCACGTGTAATGGTGACATGGCAAGCCAATAGGACCTTCCCTACAGTGATGGCCCATATGTGCAGCTCATGAATGGCAATCACATCATCCATCTCACAGAGTCCTTTTTCGAGCGTCGTAGCGTCAATCTCCCGGGGAGTGCTCTCCATCAGGACCTCCAGTATGTTTCGCAGCATCTTGATTGTCGTGGCAAGAACCACCAAGGAAAATGCCAGTGTGCATATCAAGTCAATAATCTTCCATTCAGGCTTGTACCATATGATCGCCCCTCCGATCATCACCCCTACACTCTGAATGGAGTCCCCAAGTACATGAAGATACGCCCCTTGTATGTTGATGTTCCAATTCTTCTTTGGTTTCATTCCTTTCAAATCACTCTTCGACTCGCAGCAATCATCAGAATGCTTAAGAAGAGGTGTACTTGGTTCTGAATCATCCACATTTAAGACATCATCATGGACATGAATGTGTTCATCCTTGCTCTTGGACCCAGTATGATGATGTGTGGTGATGGTTATGCCGTGGCCATGCTCTGAACCATGAACATGGTCATGACCTGTGATTGCCGTGGCCATGTTCATGCATACCATGACCATGGCTGTGGTCACCATGACCATGATCATGACCCAGCAATACAGCCATGACAATATTAACAACTAACCCAAAAGCCTGCAACAGCAAACATTAGAAAGCCCTGGACCTCTCCTGTGTCATGAATGATTCTAGCAATAGCTTCATAAACTAGTATCCCAGCAAGGAGCCATATCATCTGAATGGAAACAAGAGCACCGAGTATCTCAATTCGGAAGAAACCATAGGATTGGCGAGGGTTTGCTTCCCAGCCAGAGGCCCACAACGAGAACAGTGAGATGGCAAATGCTGCAACATCAGAAAGCAGATGGGCGGCATCAGTTAAGATTGCAAGACTATTTGCTTTAATGCCACCAACAACTTCCACACTCATGAAGATGATGCAGAGAATAACTGCCATCACAAGTTTCCTCATAGATGCAGATCGCTCTTTGGCATCTTTAGAAATGGTCTCTGAGTCAGAGAACCCACAAGTTGCTCCTCTACAAATTTTACTCCCTCTTACGCTCAGCTCTCCAACAGACATGTCTCTAGTTACTTCAATGATCTGCCCCTGTGGATTTTGTACTTCCATCTGAAAGTCCAAGAAATAATGCATTATCATCATCATCATCATCTAGCCATTTATCCCATCAATCTGGGGGAAATAATGCCTATATTAGAAATAAACAACAATTCATCAACGTTAATAGTGTAAAGTTTGAAGTAAGCCACGTGTTGTGTCAGAAACTATCCCAATGACTTGACATCATTTGTTATTTGGTTGCAAGTAAACATTCGTAAATTTAAAACAAGACAATAGTAAATGAGAATCTACAGAAAATAGAAAATTGGGATCAGAAACTATCCAAGATCTCATTTTTTTGTTGTAAGTGAATTATCAATAAATGGGAAGTATGCAAAATCCAAAGACAGCAGAAACCAAGGGAAAAAATTCTGATACATTCAATGACTAGGTATTGGAAATTGTGTTCATGAGCTGAAGTGTGTGTGGGAGGAAACTTCATCTAAAGACATCCCTACAAAACAAATATGAGAATATAAGACCTGCTGGTATCAAAAGGTCAATCTATCAAAGAAGTTTAGAAAAAGGCAACAGCATATATGCTAAAGCTTCAAACCTTGTACAGGCATGTACAACCAATAATAACCATATCCTTACATAACATACTACTGCCAGCATATATATACACAACATGGGTTGTTCTTGATTAGAAGAAAAGTCGAGGGATTGTCATTGATACATTAGACTACAACAACTCTAGTACAAAGAATTGAAGCATTACAAGTAGAAGGTACTAGGACAAGGAGTAGGTTATTAAAGACATGGATTCAAGTTAAGTGATTGGGCCATAACCCATAATGGAAAGTGGAGTGGTGAAGAACATGATTGCTGTGGACTGAGGCAAGTAGATCATACAAAGTTGACTTCAAATAGATGAGACAAAAGGTCTGATAATGATGATAAAGTCCTTTGAGCACCTGAACCGTATCCATTTTGTTTCTTTAGCCAATTTCAAGACCAGAAGAGATCATTCTTATATGTTGAGTAGACACTATAAAGGATTTCTTATATGTACATCCACAAAATGCAATAAATGGGAGAGGCTCTTGTTCATTAGATTAGATGAGCTTAAAAAACATATCTTATTGAAACTAACCAGATGGAAATAACATATGGTAAGCTCTATAGAATAGAAATTCTATACAATTAGAAGTCAAAGCGTTAAACACATCAGAACTAACAGGAAATTGCTGAGACTGATTATTAGAACGATAACTAAAATAGATTTATCCATATTAAAGTAAAATAAAAAGAAAGAATATCCATACGAAAATCTAGGCTACCTCATGGGAGTGAAAGTCAGGAACCTATTAACCTAAACCATCTATTTAGGTTGTGACATCCCCAAGTTTGATGCTCAGAAGTATTACCATTATTCCTGCCTTCGTTAACCCCTCAAAGTACAACCATATTAATTTGATCAGTTCTCTCATGAGGAATAATTGTTAAAGAGTTCTGACATGCATGAAAAGTTACTGGCGTTCCTTTACAAACAAAAAAACTAATCTTCAAAACAATGATTATAGTAGGGCAACAACATCTAACCAATAAATTGTTATTTTTATCACTTTTAAGAGGGTTAATATAGAAGGTCTAGAGTTTAATTTGGAGTGTTAACTGCTTCGATAAGCTTCAGCTCACAGTAAATTACATTAAAACTCTTTTATAGGTAGAAAATTAGGTTTTGATCATGTTTTGAGGTATATATATATAGATGGGTGTACATGTAAAGTAGTGAATTATTGAAAGTAGTTTTGGCTATTTCTTACTTCCACTTTTGTGAGTGGGTTCTCATCTCTTTCTATATGGTATAATGTTCTCTCCATTCTCTTCCATCTCAAGGTTCTTGCTTGTTTATTCCTCTTATATTTCTATTTTAAGGATCTTTGGCAAAGTGGAGAGCTCAAACAAAAAAAAAGTCCTAAATCAATTAGAAAGACATTAAATGAGAGCCAAAGATCGAGACAAGATCTAGCATTGGAGGATCATCAAAAAATTGACTTGATCAAAGATTGAAGATTTGTTGGGGGAAAAAAACCAACAAGCCTGGAGTTGGAGATCCAATGGAAGGAAAACTTCCTACAAATGAGTCACTAGTGGAAGATTCAACACCAAAGGATCTCGACAACAATCTACAAGTTCTACAACCAAAGCGATTTTTGGAGGTCAATCAAATGCTCTATATGAATTTGTTATGGTCAAGCTTTTCTTTGACTGATTAGGAATGATCATCAGTTGAAGATCCAATGGCAAAATAAAAGAATAAAGTGCATCTGAAGATAAGATGGAGATCACAATGTCATGTAACGATCATATATCAGTTATTTTCAATTAAAGAATTCAATGGAGAATCAAAAGAGCCACTCATGTGCAAAGTAAGAGATCTCCATATACAACGTTTCCCAATACTCAAACCGAATCACCATAGCCCTAATCCAGTAGGAAAGACTATGAACTCGAGATTAAAGACCTCGACAACAGGAGGAGAATGATGCACTAGTGCCATAACATGTCACTATAAATTGTTATTTTTTGTCACTTTTTTAGTAGGTTAATTTAGAAGGCCTGTAGGAGTTTAATTTTGAGTGTAATGGCTTCATATAAGATTAGATTTTAAAAAGTCAGATTAGGATTCCTTTTATAAGTAGAAAGTTTGGTTAATGCATTGAGGTCTTTATACACGTGAATATGTGAAATTACGAATCAAGGTTGAATTATTGGCATTTATTTTAGTTACCTTTCTCTTTCTAACTAATGGATGGATTCTCATCTTCTTCTTTCTCATTCCTAAGATACCTTCTTCACTTATTCTTTTCTATCTCAACGTTTCTTCTTTTAGGTTTCTCCTCTTGTTTTTTACTCTCTCTTCTGTTTCTTCTTTTCTACCTTGTGTTGCATCAAACACTCACCAAATCAAGTACAACCTTCATTCAAGAAAATACAAAAAGGAGTGTGGATTGCTAGAAAAAGGTAGATAGAATGCCAAGCAAAAAAGCTTGGGTTTATTGATAGGGCATGTCAAAAAGTGGGCCCCACCCCTAGACATGGCGAAAATGATAAATGGATATGGAATCATTGTTGACTATAAAACCCTCCAAAGTAGACTCCATAAAACATCCTAATCTTTAATTTCTGAGCATTAAAGTGAAACTTTATAAGGATAAAGTTGAACCATGGGATAAATATTATACTATTGATAGTTTGATACTTGATCCACAGTGATAATGAGTCGAACTGGTGTTGGCCTAAAAAGATTTGAATCCAAAGAGTAGTGCACAGAGTAATTTGGATTGATCATCACATGAAACTCACCTGGAGCCCATACGCTTGAGCAAAGTCTCCACCAAGGCTCTTTCTAGTATTACTCTTGCTAAAAAGGAGAGATGCAGCCACCCAAGGAAAAATCCAATTTAAATGGAAGAACAGAAACACTTTTTGAATATTGTGATTTGCAAACTTATCGAGGATTTCATTAAAACTACAAAGTTAATTAAGCTCAACATGTCAACATTTCCTTTCGTTATCACCACTAAGAATTCATCATATCCATGCTTTTTTATTCTTGCAGTCCACAAATCCCTATCATAGGCTATATTTTCCATCAATCTCCAATCCAAGATAACACTTCTACCTACTTCATTCCAAGTCCACGCTAGCTTGCTTTCTCCTAGTTCTTTTTCTTGAAACACTTCAATTCTTTGTGAAGTAGTTGCATTTGATCTTCAAAGCATATCATGGTAGACAACATTCCTTCATTCTATCTTCCATTGGAGCCACACAAAGATTTCCTTTATTGTACTAATTCCTCATTCTATAATTTCTCTCCACATATCCATCATAGCACATGCATCTTAGGAAATAAGAGGTCTTGACAAAAGGACACCTGACTGTGGAAGCAAATATTCATACTCAAGCAGACTCCTCTCCTCCTATAGTTCCAAGCAAATAATATGCATACTATACTACCTCAGATACACTTTCTTAGTGTCTCTCTATGATATAATAACATACCTGTCAGGCCTCACATGCATCATTTTTAGCTATTCCTAAATTCTCCTTTCATCAATAATCTTTTGGTTTTTTGCTATTTCTATATTTTATTTATGTCCTTACTAGGCCTGTAAATGGATCCAGATCCGGCCCGTGTACCAACCAGCCCAGATCCAGGAGTCCATTCGCGATCCGGATCCTAGAGTCCAATAAGTACTCTCGGATAGGATCCATATATCCATTAAGACACATGGGTGGTCGTGGACAGGTCCATGGACAGTCCGAAGTATAAATGGAAACTAAAGTCATTTAGGTTTCCACTCTCGCCTCTCTCAAAACGGCGGTTCCTCTTTCGCCTCTCTCTCTCTCTCTCTCCTCTCGATCTCTCTCAGCTGCTCTCTCGCTCGATCTCTCTCGGCTGCTCTCTTTCTCTCTCAATCTCTCTCGCCTCTCTTGCTGCTCTCCTCTCTGAGTCTCTCTTCCTGGTTCCTTCCTTTCTCCACACCTTTTTATCACAATTCCCCAGCCCCTCTTTACTTGGGTTCTAGAAATTTTCCTCTGTTTTTCTTGGATAATCCCCTTTCTTTCTTGCTTTAATCATGCTTTAATCAGTCCCTAATCCAACCACTCTGTAACAATCTTCCTCGTTGCCATTGGAGTCCACATCTACACAGGCTAGCATCGCTACATACTGCAAACAAGAAATAGAAAAAGATCCATGTCAATCCCCTCTGTATCTCTAACAAGAATAACTCTTGGGTATTCTACTATTTCAATCTTCTTCTTCTTGTCGTTTTTCCTTGATTTATTAATGGATTTTGGGATGTGGGTTGTTGCTCTTTTTCCATTTTCTAAACCTGGATTCATGTAATCTATTAGTTTCTCTCTATATTTTTTGCCTTTTCTTATTGGCTCTGCGATGGTGGATTCTTATATTTGTGAAGGCTCTAGCTTTGATTGTAGCTTCCTTCGTGATCTGCTCCCTGAAAATTGATGAAAGCTCATGGATATTATTATTATTATTATTATTCAAAGATAACTTCACTTTCTTCCACTGTTCTTCTCAAGGTTTGTATTGAATGTCTTTGATTTTTTGTCGTTGTAACATTGAAATTTGCAGTCTGCCCGGACTCGAGAAATTATTGGCTATGAACCTTGTCATTGTAAATCAGATAACTAATTTCTGCATTTACATCAAATAACAAAGATGAGTTATTTTCATAAATTTACTTTTAAATATAAAGTATGACAATATTTAATTTGGATATATTAAAAATTTCAATTGCTTAATACATAGTTCATAAAAAATATTTTTATCAAATTAATAAAATAACAATATTTTTAATAAAGTTTAAAGATTAAAAATAATTTAAACAATCAAATTTTACAAGCTTTAAAGAATTTTGACCTAGAATTTTTCGTTGGGTTAAATGGGCATTCGGACCCTTAATGGGCCGCGGACAGTCCAATAAGCTTATTGGACCGTCCAGATCCAGTCTTGTTGGATCCTGTGTTAGTGGGTTGGATCTGGACAGTCCGATAAGACTAATGGGCTGGATCCGGATCTATTTACAGGCCTAGTTGTTACACATAAATCTCTTCATTTGCTTTTGACTACCCAAAGACATCTTTCACTTCTTGTTTAATAATTAATTCAAACAACCACTTCAGTCAATGCTCATTAAAATTCTCATCTCAACTCAACAATGATTTTCTATGAATCTTGTTTACTTTTTTTCTAACTAATATTCACAACCTTATTCTTCGGCAACATACTTCTCTTTTCAGTTATCCATCTCACAAAAAATCCTCGACATAAACTACATTGTAATGTTATAGCCTAGAATGACTTTGAAAAATGAGTACTCTGTCTTCATAAAAACTAAAAGAAAAAGTCTTATTAAGTCCTCGCTAGATCCAGTTTTAAAAGTCCCAAAGTGTCAGTGTACTGCTGCCATGCAAGTGTTAATGAGTATAATTTCAGGTACTCAGCTAGCTATTCGACTTCCCTTTCTCGAAGAGATAATCGAGATTATTATGGGAAGAGTGTTTAAAAGGTCTATCAGTCCACAAAAGCAGAGACATGCAAAATAAAACAACTAAAATAAAGTAGTTTGGTAGCCTAAATCAACTTGAGAAAGGTATAATAGGAACCATGTTTTCTTGTTCCTACTTTTAATGCGTGTTTGATAGGGGCAAATATCATCCATTCAAATTTTGGATGAAGCTTGGGTAGTTGGGAAGCAAAAGTCTTGCTCGACTGTACAGATGTAAGACCTCGTTGCTATGAAATGCATGTAATTTAGCTTCGTGGATACATGAGCTTGAGATCCATGCCGCCAAGAAACTGGTAGTACATCGAGATGTGTTTCACATTCTCAACACTAGGGCTACAGTAATCTAGAAGTGAATGTTGGAATGAAAGTCAATTGGAGAAGAAAAATGTATGGAGAAAGGACATGCAAAGTTGGTATTCTCTTTATGCTTTATTTTTGTGGAATCTTTGTGTTTTCAGAATTTAAAAAGATAAATAAAATTGCTAGGGCCGTAAGAGCTTATAGCACAATTGGTAATTGCTTATCCTCACAACCAAAAGGTTGTTGACTTAGGTCATGTCACCATCTCCAATAAAAGGGGGGGGGGAAAGAAGAAGAGGAAGATCTAGATTTATTCATCTGCTTGGCCCTACTATGGATGCATTGTATGAAAGAAGGCATCGTAGTTGGATTTATGTATTTTGGAATTATTTTTTTTCCCACTTGGGTACTATCAAAACAAATGGTTAGAAAGACAAGAAGAGAAAGGACCACTGGCTATTCTCATTTGGCACCTACCAAACATGCTTAATTCCACAATTAATATCATCTCTTCTTTTTCCACTCAAGAATCAAACCATTACAACAACAAAAAATCATTCTAAAGTTGAAATTCCTAATAGACCCAAACTGAATTAAAACCTCATATATTGTCAAACCATAATACTTCCAAACTCATTCACCTTTGTCATTCTTTATTTCATAGACATTGTTCCACACACACGCATTCCAATGGAAAACCTATAAGGATTCTTGCACCTTAAGCATCATTTGTACTTTCTCATACCACACACCCATTACTCACCTTTGAGTTGGATCTCCACACAATGGGATCCCACAACCGAGTAACACAGTTATATGCCTAGTGGGGTACAACTTGGGGCATGGACATTAGGTTGAGCCAGCCTAGTATGAGATAGGCCCAAGGGCTTGATTTTCTACATTCCATCAACTCTAGAGCTTTTGGTGTATTAGTCAAATACCTAGCACTCGGTATTTGAGCATTACCATGTCCTAAGTTCGAACCGTAAAGGAGCGACCTACGAAAGAATCTATCTAGGACCAGAGCGAAGCCGCTAAAAAGGTGGAAAGAGCTACCTGGTCCGTAGTGAGAGTTGTCATAGAGTGGATAGCCAAGACATCGACACTGAAGCATGATGGTTTGTTATGTGCCCAACTTGAAACCCATGCCCCAAGTTGGCCCCACTAGGTACATAACAAACCATCATGCTTCAAGTGTCGACGTTTTGGCAATCCACTCTATGACAACTCTCACTCCGGACCAGGTAGCTCTTTCCACCTTCTTAAATTTACCAACATCTTCCAGTCTTGACATTTTTTTCCCTCTTTAATCATCAAGAAAAATCGTGGATAGTTTCGAACCTGTGCCTAAGGAGTCAGAAACCACAGGTTTTAATGCTTTTGTTCGTTTCGCCACCGAGGACGAAGCTTTTCGTGGTATCCAGGATGTGCAGGGGATACTTTTCAGAGATATGAACCTTTTAGTTCACATGGCGAGATCCTCAGCACCCCCCTCTCCGTGCTTCTCCAATATCCAAAGAGACCCAGCATGCACCTTTTGCTGCTACCAACCAAATACCACCTTCCTCCAGTGTCGTCGTTGCTCTAAATTGGACCTGTCAACTCCGACAGAGGCAAGTCAATCATACTCAGTAAAGTGGTTGTCAACCAAAGGGTTGCTTACCTTAACAAATGCCTCCTCGCCACCTTCCCATCGACCTTTGTTTGTATCCCTCATGCTAAGGCATGGATTCACATGTGGGGTTTCACCAACATTGTGTTGGTCTCAAGGGTTGACCCCTCCCATGCTTAGTCTCTTTGGATGTTGCTGAAGAAGTTGGTCGATTGGCAAAGGAGTTCCACGTTCTGGGAAATGCTCTTGGGGAAGCCCTTTTTTCAAACCTAGTCTTTTGGTCGGGGGATCTTGACCTTAGAACAATCTAGGTAATAGTATCTGGACTTCCTCTCGTGCTCGGTTCCCCAAATCTCTTCAAGCGGTTGGAGAATTTCTTTGCTATGTGACCAAACTGGACCACTCAACCTATGCATGCAGCCACTACTTATTCGCCAAACCCAAGGTGGTCTGGAGGCCAAAATTGCTAGATATCAAGATTATTCCCCTCCAAGTCAGAGACATTTGGTTCGATTTGGGAGTTGTGGTGGAGGAAGAACCCATACATGTCATGACCAGCCACCAACCAACTCTTCCTCCGTTTTCTCCATCATTGAAAAGCCCCCATCTTGTTGCCTTTGGCGCAGACCGGAGTGCCTCCCCTCCGTCACCGGAAAATCTTCCGCTAGCTTCTGACGACAACTGTCAGAAGGAAAGCAACCTCTTTCTAACAAAGCTATCTGAGTTATTTCCCTCTTGCAGTACCTTTTAGATCCGTGCATCACCATTGGAGGGTCAACCTTTTCCTGCTGCGATCGCCACGTATCCATCAGTGAGTCATCTTCCTCTTCCAACGGTGGAATCAACCCATCATGTGCTCCAACCTCCCGTTCTTGTGAAGATTTGGAAAACCCATACCGCTTCTTTCGAACACCTCAAACCCCTTTCCTCTGTTATCATCCCAAAGCACAAGGATCTCCCCACGTGTCCCTGATTTTGGAAGCCTTAGTTGTCCTCTACCCACGAACCCCATCTTTGTCCCCTTTTATCTCCCCTTATTAAGAAGGTTTCACACGTCTCTTCCTTTCGGTTGGGCCTTCCTAGGACCTTATCTGGGCCAGCCTCATAAACAGCTCAAGTAGGCCCTCTCTCAAACCCAGCCCAAGTAGGCCATCCCTCGGACCCAACTCAGCTTAAACCGACCCACTCACCTCAGTCCACTGATCTTCTTGACCCAATTTCGATATAGCAAATCTTGACCCTTTCGCATGACTTGTTGGACCTACCTCTCCTTCTCGGACTGAATCTCACTCTGGCACTAACCAATGTCCAAACACTTCCTCCAACCAAGTCTTATTTCCCATGGCCTACCCTACCCAATCATCGCCTAATCTAGCTGAACCATCGGTCCCCTCTTTCCTAGGCGTCTCTCCTCCTCCTCTAATTATCCTCAGCCCACATAAGCCTGGCCCTAACCCATTGTCCCGCTTCAAGCACTTTCCCCTTTCCAAGCATCATCCTACCGTGCTCTTGCAAAGTTGGCCCTCCCCACTCCTTCGGACCTACCCTCAATGTCCCGTTGTGACCCCTTCGCTGGTGGGAGCGTTGATCCATCCCCGCTACCTTCTAGCCTCGACTAAGAGTGATTGTCTTCCTTTTGGGCTTGGTGCCATTGCAACTTCTTGCTTGGCGCCGCATTCATCCAACCCGTTGCAATTTCAGATGGCTCTCCCAAGCTTACTTTGCATCCAGATTCTAGCTCCTTGGAGGGAATTTCTGCTACAAAGATAGACACTTCAAATCAGAGTTGTTTGCCGGTCTCTACAGTTACTCCCACGTTAGAATCTGTGGCCCATATGGTTGATTCTCATACTTCATATTGGGTTGTTCAAAAAATTCTAGAGATGGGTAGAAAACTCGGTTTGATCGCCAATGGCCATGAAAGTCTCCTCCTTTCCTACCTCACTACAGTAAGAGATTTGGGATCCACTACTTCAAAGACCGGAATGAAAACTCGGTTTGATCCCTCTCATTGATCCTCTCCTGGAGTGTGAGGGATCTTGGTGACCCAGTATTGTCATCGTCTATTACAAGCTTCAGTATCAAAATCAACCTAGTCTCTCTTCTTTATTTTCCCAAATGTTTCTTTTTACTTTTTTTTCAATATTGTCTTGTTGGACTATCTTAATTTCCCTGTTTCATTGTGCTTTTGTATGTGCACGTCTAGTGCTTTTTCTCTATTAATATAGTTACCATTTCAAAAAAAAAAAGTAGGAGAAATAAAATAACAATACAACGTCAGGCTTCTGTGATGCAAAAAAGGCATCACAAATTGATTCAGCATACGTCTGGCATACATTCAAAAACAACCATACAACCAAAATAAATAAATAAAAACCTCATGAGTGACACATATAAATTAATAGATGAATCAGATTGAGAAAAACTTGCTTCAAACCAATCCCCATCTTTCATCTCTCCTACAATGATGTATCTGAAGAATCCATCGAATTCAAACACTAACAAAATCAAATACAATAAGTCACAACCCTTTACTGAAGATATGCTGCAAATAAGACTACAACTCCCCCAAAATTCAGACAAACACCGTAAAAAAAGCAGCGCAATAAAAGCAGATCAATATCATAAGCAAGAATATACAACAAATGAAGAATACCCAGAAATCCAAATAGGACAAACCATTCAAGAGACAAGTACGAAAGAGAAAGGAGGCTAAATTCACATATAACGCAAGGATTGACCAACAAACCAGAAATCCATCGAATATCCAGAGAAAACACCGAATCAGAGTGTTTCCAGGAAAGATAAGGAAAGCAGGAAAGAGTTTTTCAAGGATATTCTCCTATGCATTTAAAAGGAAAAAGATAAAGGTCCACCCCCACAGAGAGAGAGAGAGAGAGAGAGAGAGAATGACTGTAGTAAAAGTAAAAAGGTCCAAGCTTCAAAAGAGAAGATGCAAACAGGTTTGAGGTTTTATATAAAGAGATGAATAGTAGTAACAATAAAAATACACGTTTGCTCCTTTGGGAGGATAAGGATTGGATTGAATGGATTGGAGAAGGGGATTTTACATGTATGTTGGAATTTCAACTTCCTAACAACGCCTCCATGAAGAAGAAGAACAAGAAAAATAACGAAATTTTCAAAAAAAAAAAAAAAAAGGAGAAGAATAACGAACCATGGTTTTCTTCTCGTACTTTTCTCTCCAGTAAAAAATATAAAACCTTTATCGCTCGGATTTAGAATCTTTCGCGTACGCAAGGGCTAGGGTTGTTGAATTTGTTGATGGAGCCACTCAGATGGAGCGAGGTCATTTATAGTTAGGCTGGTTATTTAATCCTTGCAGACTTCTACATGATTATGATCATGATTATGATTATGATTATGATTAATGACAAATATGAAACATTTTCAAGGATATAGATAGAAGAATATATTTACGGAAATCTGTATTTCTTATCAAAGGCTTATAGCTCTATAAAATTAGTATTTTATAACAATTAAAATTTTAAAATTCAAAATTATGAGATTTAGATGATTGGATAGAGCAGAATTTTTATCAATTATCATTCATGTCATTATGTACAAGTTTCATCTAAATAAATAAATAAATAAATAAATAAATAAATAATATATATATATATATATATATATATATATATATATATATATATATATATATATATATATATATATATATTAGATGATTGGATAGAGCAGAATTTTTATCAATTATCATTCATGTCATTTTGTACAAGTTTCATATATATATATATATATATAATTAGAGTATATATATATATATATATTAGATGATTGGATAGAGCAGAATTTTTATCAATTATCATTCATGTCATTTTGTACGAGTTTCATCTATATATATATGTATACTCTAATTATAGATCCTCCCACTATATTTTATGTAATTCGACACGATTTTATTTACCTTTTGAATCTGCTCACTGAACCATTTATTGTAAGTGATTCGAAAGACAAAATGAACAATACAGTAAAATACTCCTAAAAAGATCGCTATCCATAAAAAATAGCATATCATTCTTATAATTAGAGAGATTTACATTTTTCATATAGACTTCTTTAAACTTGGCAGAGCTTCAAGATAAAGATCAATTGACATTAAATTCTTTATTTTATTAAAGACCAAAAATCTAAAAATTTAGCCAATATTTAAAATTTTGGGTAACAGTTAAAAATATTGTTGACATTTTAATATTTATATATTTTAGCCAAATGTATCAAATGAAATTTTTTATTATAGTTATACTTCTAATAAAATGCAAATCTTTATTATCCAAACTTTATTTATTTATTATTTTTTATTGCCCAACATTCTATTTTATAGAACAGGTACTAATCTAAAAACGCTTCATAAAATTAAATTGTCTAAGTAATAGACCTCATAACACATTTTATCTAATGATAACTTCTTAAAAAAACAATGATAACAAGCATCTACGGTCGTGTATGTTTAGACAAATAGAGAGAATAGTTTATGTTAAAAAAAAAAAAAATCATTTAGAAGTTGTGGGCTACTATCATAATTTAGGATGATTGTCGATTAATTTCCAGCAACCTTATAATATGAATAGGGTGTTTTACCTTAGGAGTAATCCATCGGCTCGAACTCGCCCTCTGATCTTAATACAGGGGTATAAGTCTCGGCCGATACTTATAAAATAATTCGGCCGATTTCATATCGATTGTAGGCTCGGTCGATATTTATATATTTTTTTTAAAACAGTTTTTTATTTTCTTAAATGAATTTTTTTTAAAACAAAATGTAATGGCCCGGCCCTTCAGATTAATAAATTTATGATGTAATAATAAGGGTTACACGTGTGTGTAGTGTGAGGGTCACTTGTGGGTCTCGTCAGGGTACGCGTGACCTTAAGAAAGCACCCCAGCTGAGATTGAGTTAAAAAAAAATAGAATAAATAAATAAATATTTTTTTTTGAGTTGTGCACAGTATCGGGTCGATCGACCCTGTTTGTCGACTCGACCGACACCACAACTTAAGTTGGGGTATATTAGAAACCCCAACCCAAGTGTTGTTTCCGTTTCTCTCATTCATCCCTCCTTTCTCCAACGGTTCCAAGAAACCCTCCCAACGGATCCTCATGTCTTCTTCCTACCTTTCCCACTTGATTTTTATGCCCGTGCATAGGTGAGATTTGAAGAGCTCTCATCCCAAGCTTCCTTTGGAGCCGATTTTCTTGTCTCAAAGGTAAGGTTTTCTTTACTTTCTACTCCCTTTCCTCTATGTTGATGGGGTTTTTATGAAATCAAGTGAGATTGGGGTTGGTGATGGCTATAGGGCCATATTTGGAGAAAACTCCATGGAAAATATTGGAGGTTTTCCAATTTGGGGATTTACTTGGGCATAAATCTTGTTGGAAATGGGTTTGGAGACCAAAAGAAGATGATAGAGTTTGGGAAATTTGGGGGTTTTATGTTAAACTCAAAATAGGGATCAATACATGAACTAAATGGACTTTATATGTGTTCTTGTGTTGATTAGAGCCTTCTAATCCGAACCCGGGAGCGATCAAGTCTAAAATCAACCCGGCTCTTCATAAAAGATTAAGGTGAGAAATGCTACACTATTTATTTAAATGATTGGAGAATAAATTTGAGTTATTAAAATTATTTGAGATGTTCTCATAAGTATATGCATGACAAGATTTCATTAGTATATTATGAATGATAAATGGGATGTATAAACATGTATGAATTCTATATTGCATTACATGTATTGAATGAAATCGCCATTGTGTTTTATGTAGTGTATGAATGAATTTGGGAAACATGGTTGTTGTGAAATCCTTTGGGTTGAGGTGAGAAGAATTGGATTTTGATTTGATATGGTAAGAAGGTTGAGGACCAAATATGGTATTTATTTGTTGGGGATTGATTATAATTGGATTATGTGCAAGGAGAAACACTCTCATAAATTCAATTAATAATTCCTATGTTGTTGTCTTTTTTTCCATGGTCAAACATGAATATGAGAATTGAATAAGGTATGGAATTGTATGGAATAAACTATGCATGTTATCTTAACGACGTAAGATCTCAATGTATGAATAACTTATTTATGTCACAATGTAAAAGTTGTCTCTTCTATGCTCTATTCGATTAGTTGAGTTAATCTTAAGAGGAAGTATGAAAAATGGGCTAAAGTGGATTTGTGTCCACTACAAATAAAAGATGTAGGATTCGGTCTAAGGGTGGTGAAATTTTACCATTTCCCTTTTTGAAATCCCTAATACTGTGATAATCTAATTCTCTGGGATAAGTTGGTAAAGAGCATAAATGAAGACTATTAAGTGAAGTTTATCAAAATAGTGATATTTTTCCACGGAGACTTGGTCCCGTGTGGTTGATGTCGTAAGGTGAACCTCCTACGGGTGGACACTGTAGGGTACTCTTATGACTTTTTCCGCACACTTGTGCGTGGTTGCGCAGAGCTAGATACTCTTTAACTCCATAGGAGTGGTACTAGTTTCGTTAGACGCGTTCCGATCGCCTTTAAGCTCGACTGAATCACCCATGAGGTGGAGGGATGCAGGGGCAAGGTAAACACAGTCACGCCAGTCGTGAGTCTCCCGCTTAGTAAGTCATGGACCCTAAGTCTTGCTAGGGGTCGTGGTCCATTTATGATATTGATTCTCCTATTATACACAAGTATTTCGTTGAGGACTTGGTTCCCAATGGATGACTAGATAACATTGTGTCTTGCATAACTGTATCTATATTCCATTTTATACACCATCATAAGGGTGTGTGTGTGTGTAGCATGCATGGATTACCTCATTGAGCTTGTGGATGCGCACCTCCTTGCACTGCAGGTACAATCGCTCAGACGGGGTCCGAGGGACCAAGGGGACGACCTTAGTCTATGCTGCTAGTTGTTGTCCATGCACACTGCAATTTATAGATTTTGATATTTTGCTCTACATGGTTATATGTAATATTGATGTAATTATTCTATAAACCATGTTTAATGACTAGGAAGGTATGAATGTTATTATGGGAACTCCTTAAACATTGAGCAGGTGATTATATTTTTATAGAGGTCATCATAGACCCAACTGTTCATGTTTTAGGGGAGACTCTGTCGAAATTTCGGTAGGAGACTTTACCCTTTTAGACTAATACAAATATATATAACTATACTCATTTGTGTGAGTTCCCATGTACGTTATTTGTTACTTTATATGAAAAATTTTGGAAAAGAAAATTTTGATCCGCGTCACGTGCCGTTTTTGGGACCGGGGCGTGACACAAAAAGTCATCGAGATTTTCAAACAAAAAAAATTGAAGAGAAAAATTTCCGCCGAAATTTCAGTTCAGCTAAATTTTCGACCCCTGCCTTAATAAACAAGTAGACATGAATTAAAGCTCATTGGTGGAGGCTTGGACTATATTTTTTTTAATCCATTTATCTAATCAAGTGAGCTGATCCAAAGCTGCCGCAGTTGAACTTTTGGGCCCTCTTATTTTATAAAACAAAATTTTACATATATACAATAAAACCTCTATGATATATTAATCTCTAAAATTATAACTTATTTAAAGTAATATTGGCAGTCGGTCCCAACCTCGAGTCCATACAAAATGTAATAAACCTTTTTAACTCAGTATTAAATATCTTCAGAATAAAAAATATAATCTCTCAAATATTTTGTAAAGTAAAATTTCATATATTCAAAATACAATTTTACTGCAAAAATGACTAAAGACCTCACAAATTGAATCATCTAAATTTCAGAAAAGTAATCTAAAAGGATTCAATGACGTCGATGGACAACAATCTCGCTTTCAAGTCTAGGCAATAGACATGAACAACTTAGGATTACAGACAGAGAAGATTCATTCAATGGAGGGTTTTTAGACCACAATGGCTGATAGATCAGAAAAAAAAATAAAAGGATAAAATGATTTCAACAAAAATGGGCTCTTTAATATGTAGATCTAATGGGTGAGATTTAATGAGTTTTTAAAAAAAGAATATTGTGCATTAAATATGTAGATGTTATAATTAAATAACCCCTTTAATATATATATATATATATATATACCATGATTCCAACCATATTATTAGAGAGGTTTTACTCTATATTAATATAAGTATTATGCTATTCATAAACTCTTTTCAAAGCCTAATTTCCTCCCTAGAGAGCAGCAACCCCTCCCTACTTCCTTCTATCTTCCCCTTAGCCGTGTCTAGCGAGATTTTAGGCATTTCCCCCTTTTTCCTCCCCTCTTCCTATCTCAAAGGAGGAAACGGGCGGTGATTTTTCAGGTTTTTTTCCTCTTTTATTCCACATTCAACGACAGCGTCACCGAGATGGCGGTGAGAGTTTTTAGGTGAAAAATTAGACTTTGAGGTTTGTTCTCTATCTCATGTGCTAACAATCTAAAATGGGGTTTACTGAATTTTCTTTTTCAACTTGAAAGGGTGAAAGGGACATCATCCTCTCATGTATCTCTAGTCTCTCTCTTCCCCCATTGACGGCCTGACGGCCATGGATGCTTGTAATTCTATTTATAAAAAAAGAGAAATATAAATATAAAAGATAAAAATAAAATAAATAAGGAAAGTTCTAAATTAATAGTAATCCAAGAGCTGAATTCAGTGTTGGATGGTCTGGATTTCATTTGTATGTGGATGGATGGGTGGTGGGTGAAACGGATCCATGATTTCCACCTTGTGGTTTGTGCAGCTGCAGAGGAGAATCGGTGGGCGGTCGCTGTTCAGGACTCGTTGAATCCTTTTTATATTGCTTTAATTTATTTTCTTTTATTTGGAGTGTAGCAGAAGATCTTTTGTTTATATTATTGCATTAAAGAGTTTGGACACATAGGAATTAATGGTCTAATAGAGGAATAAAATATTTTAAACTATTGAGTTGTACCCTTCCCTTGCTCTTCAAGTCCCTTTCCTTTCGTACTTCAATAATTGTAATACTTGTTAATAGCGAGTATGACGAGACGATGAATCAAGATGGGTATGGTGAAAGATTCTTGGGAATGATACTTTTATGTTGGGGTATTCATTTTTAGTTTTTTACACCCTACTTTCTCCATCTCTACACCTCTCTCTCGTCGGCTAAAAATCTCAGTATTTATCAATATTCGGATATCCACTGACATTCTGTCTTACATTTTTAATTTTTACAGAAATTATTAATATCAGCTGTATATATCGGATATTGACTGATATTATAAATATCGATATACATCGGCGGAGATATAAGATTTTAAAACTTGAGATGTCCTGATTAATATAATACGTATCGACGGATATTATCACCCATGCTTTATCCCCATAAAACAGAGAGCATGAGATCCTCTACAATTCTACATCCATGGTGACTCCGTTTCAGGGAGCTGCTCCATATTGATAATTGAATTATAGTTAATCTATATAAATTGATAATTGAGTTTACATACAATGTATGTTGTCATATTTTAAGAAAAGAGACATTAATAAAAATAAGTTTTCATATACATCTGATTATTTTGTGTGCTTGACACATTGCAAGGGGCCTTACAGGATCCACATGAGAGGGAAACTTATTCTTTTTGATGATTTTATTCATAAAAAAATAGATTTAGATTATGATTTTTAACAGTAAAAAAATAATAATTAAAATTGGATCAATTTTTTATGGATCTCAAGTCAATGGTGATATCAACTCCAAATGGATTGAAAGTAATTAGGGGTCTAACTCATGGGTAGAAGTGTGTGACGGACGAGGGGTGTTAGGGGGGCCTAGGTGGGCTCTACTTGTGGCTACAAAAATATTGTCGTTAGTTTTTTTTTTTTTTTTAGCGGTAAATAAAGATTTCATGAATAGAAAGAAAGGTTACAAAAGAAAAAGAAAAGATAAAAACAACACGGAGATGAAGGTCTAAGAGAATTAGACCACAAAAACAACCAAAACCATCACTCAAAACCAATGAACCTCAAGAAAATATTACAAAATCTAAATCTGACCAAGACTATTATCCTGATAAAACATTATCAGGTTGACCCTAGCTTGGCCTAAATTAAAAATGAGTCTTATTTTTTATTATTATAAATTGTTGATTTTTCATGATTCATCTAATAAAGTGGTGTTGATTAGAAAAAAAAAAAAGAGTTTCGCTTATATTTTTTTTATCCATGATTTCCTTTATCCATCTCAGACCACCCAACTCGGTCCTTGTTAAGTGTTTAACCTCTCTTAAATAGCTCTTCTTAATAGAATTAAGTAAAGGCCATAAGTAGTTTGGTTGTATTATTTTAAAAACAAAATCTTCATTGATGATAATGAAAATAACAACAATGGAAACATTCATTTCTTCTATATTTTTCTTGACCAATGGCACAAATACCATTTTCGACATATCATTGGTTAATGGTAAAATCAAAATATTTTCAAAATTTCACTTTTCTTTGAAATTATCAACAAATCTCGTGAAACATATAATGTAAAGTGAACAAATAGAAATAAACATTAGTAAATTTAAGGAATGAGTGACTTGAGTTGTATGGAAGAGTTTATGAGTTTATATAGGTATGAGAAAAGATAAAAAATGATAATATCATGTTTGTATAATCAAAATTGTCGGTTCTGCATGAATTTAGTTCAATTGGCTTAAGGTTACAGGAATAGACTAAAGGTCACTAGAGCAAATAGCTTCAAAATTGGTGCATAGAGACATATGCGACCTTGTCGAGATAGAATCATATGACACAATAAGCATATATCTTCATTTTCTTAGATGATTTTACTAGAACAATTTAGTTTAAGTCTGGGGTTTCCATATTAAGACATTGAGATCTAATAGAGTACATATACAGGCGCTGACGAAAGATGGAATGATTTAAGTTCAAATTTTGCAGGTTAGAAGACCAAATTATCTGATATTTTGAAAAAGTCCTAAAGACAGATACGTTCGAAAAATTGAAAATGGTGCTTGATGTAGTCAACTTTCAAGATTCTTAGCTTAAGGAAGACTCTTAAAATTATAATTGTTATAAACCGATATTTAATAGATCAAATGGTCAATGCTATTATATGATAGATATTTTAGGGCGCCCATTTAGACACCAGGGAAATTTGTCACTAGACACCAGTTTTTGGATTTTGAGGGGAAATTACCGTTTTGCCCTTCCGCTAAAAATCGTTCGAAGGATTCTGTAGAACATTTTTGAGATCCTTCGAAGGATACCCTTGAAATCTTATTTTTGAGATCCTTCGAAGGATACCCTTGAAATCTTATTTTTGAGATCCTTCGAAGGATCCCTTGATTCTAATCGTTCGAAGGGTCCTTCGAACGATCAGCCACATTTCAAATAAAATATTCGAACGATGAGTTTCATCCTTCGAATGAATGGCTACAGTAATATTCAATATAAATTTTATTTAAAACTTTAAAGTTATTTTTTAAGCACTGTGTATTTTCAAAATTTTTCAAATTGAATATCCGGACTAATTAACACTTCCAAATGCTTAAAATACAGTGTTTTACAAATAAATGTATCCCTAGGCTGTGCCGAAAACACATTTGGAAGTGTCAAAAGACCTTGAAGTCTTAAAGTATTTTTATCAGGTTATTTTAATTAGTCCGAATATTCAATTTGAGAAATTTTAGAAATACACAGTGCTTGAAAAATAATTGTCTATGTTTTAAAGAATATTTTATTATAGCAGTTATTCTTTAAAATATAGACAGTTATTTTTCAAACACTGTATATTTCTAAAATTTCTTAAATTGAATATCCGGACTAATTACAATAACCTGATAAAAATACTTTAAAACTTCAAGGTCTTTTGACACTCCTAAATATTTAAAACACATATTTTACAAATAAGGGTATCCCTAGGGTGTGATGAAAATACATTTAGAAGTATCAAAAGACCTTGAAGTGTTAAAGTATTTTTATCAGGTTATCGTAATTAGTCTGGATATTCAATTTGAAAATTTTTGAAAATACATACTGCTTAAAAAATAACTTTAAAGTTTTAAATAAAATTTATATTGAATATTACTGTAGCAATTCATTCGAAGGATGAAACTCATCCTTCGAATGTTTTATTTGAAATGTGGCTGATCGTTCGAAGGACCCTTCGAACGATTAAAATCAAGGGATCCTTCGAAGGATCTTTTGAAGGATCTCAAAAATAAGATTTCAAGGGTTTCCTTCGAAAGATCTCGAAAATGGTATACAGAATCCTTCCAATGATTTTTAGCAGAAGGGTAAAACGGTAATTTTCTTTCAAAATCCAAAAATTGGTGTCTGATGACAAATTTTCCTGAGCGCCCATATTTTGGACCTTACTTTGTTAGTAATTATTAGGCTTGAATTAAAGATTGGAAGGTAGACTAGACTATCTATTTTAGTTGTAACAAGTCTTTATTGGTAGTGACTCAAATCAGCGACTTCGATAAAATCGGCCAATATTATATAAATCCAAGTCATTGTAGCAACTATGGATGTGACAGATAAATGAAAAGGTTGCAAAAGGCATGTGCTTTTCCAATTCATCATATTGAGTCCTCTTTAGTTCTTTCCTTTTTTTCATTTCTCATTGTATGTTTTGTCCATAGTTCCGTACAACTTGAGTGGATTTGTCTTTAGTATATGAAAGTAGGTTCTAGTGCAAAATTTCTAGGTGTGATATTCACTATTTTTAAAGTACACCAAACGAGATTATAGAGGATCTAACCTGATACCTTTCGCTTTCTCAGACAAGAGATTACCATTTGATTTACACCTATGTATTTTGGACTAGGCTTTTGGTAGTTCGTTTTACATGGCATCACTTCATTAAAGTTACATGGAGAATAAATTAGGTTCTAACCTAACAAATTTAAAGCGCATGTAAGAGAAGTCCAAAGAGACTCCTCATATAATAAATAGGCAGTTCATTCGGACACCCCCTTTTCTGCCACGGAACACCCCTTTTCAAAGTTTATGTACAAATTATCATTTTGCCCTCCCACTCAAAAACCTTCCAACAATTATACAGGCAAATTTCCACATCCTTCGAACCATAGCATCGTTCGAAGGATCATAAAGATCCTTCGAATAATGCTACAGAAAAAAAATCAACAGTAAAGTTTCTTCTTTAAAATTTAAAGTTATTTTTTGAGCACGGTATATTTTCTAAATTATCTGATATTTTGAAAAAGTTGATACATTCGAAAAATTGAAAATGATGGTTGATGTAGTCTAACTTTGATGATTCTTAGCTTAAGGAAGACTCTTAAAATAATAATTGTTATAAACCGATATTTAATAGATCAAATGGTCAATGCTATTATATGATAGATATTTTAGAACTTACTTTGTTGGTAATTATTAGGCTTGAATTAAAGATTGGAAGGTAGACTAGACTATCTATTTTAGTTGTAACAAGTTTTTATTGGTAGTAACTCCAATCAGCGACTTCGATAAAATCGGCCAATATTATATAAATCCAAGTCATTGCAGCAACAATGGATGTGATAGATAAATGAAAAGGTTGCAAAAGGCATGTGCTTTTCCAATTCATCATATTGAGTCCTTTTCAATTCTCTCCTTTTTTAATTTCTCATTGTATGTTTTGTCTTTAGTATATGAAGGTAGGTTGTATGTGTGATTAAAAGTAGCTTTCTCTCTTTCAATTTTGATTTCTTTTGGAATAATTTTTTTTTGAATTTTCGTGTGAAAAATTATGAGAAATTCAGTGCAAAATCTCTATGGGTGATATCCACTGCTCTTATGTACACCAAATGAAGTTATAGAGGCTCGAACCTTATACCTTCCGCTTTCTCAGACAAGAGATTACCATTTGGTCTACATCTATGTGTTTTAGACTAGGCTTTTGATAGCCTATTTCACATATTTACAACGCATGTAAGAGAAGTCCAAAGAGACTCCTCATATAATAAATTATCATATTATAGTATTTCAATCACTCTGTTTTTCAGCTTCAGTTGATTAAAAAAAAATTTTCAAATATAGGACATGCAACCTGCTCTTATATCAATTATAGAATATATGATGAATACATCAATAGTCCAAGTCTGAATACAATTCATGAAATGTAATTAATGAATCTCAGACAAAATTTTAGATTCGATCTCCTCTAAAGCCATACGAGACTTTTATTTTCCACTCCAACATAATGGGGATTGGGAATATACTTATATTACTCAAGAAAATATCAATAACTACAGAAAAATATTTATAATTAAATGATATTTTTAGTCGTTAACATTTTGTAGAATAGAAATGAGAAAGAAATAAAAGTATTTGTTATAATGGTCGAGTGATTGAAGCGGAAAAACCAACTGTACCTCTACTTCACGTAATAATTAGGGTGGAAGATATTTATTTTTAGGAATCTGACATACACCAACTTCTCTTTAAAGGAATCTCTGTCGTAGGCCCCTCGCCTGCAATTCCTCTTTTCTTAACCATACGTTTACGTTTCTCAGTCTCACAATCTAACGTTACGATAGTTTAACGGTTCAGACTTCTCAGACCCTTTATTCTTTTTAATCCCAAACTTGCTTCTTTAAATACATCTCCTTTCCATTTATACCACCACCTAATTCTTCTCTTCTCGTCACTTCTTCCCTTCTTCTGTTTCTTTCACTCTCCATATCACCTAATCTAAAATGGGTTTTGCTTATACTAGTTGCGGTTTTGTAATGCCAAAGCCCATAAGAGATCTGCTACATGTATGGTCCCAAGTCAAGCTCCTCATCAGGCTAGTCTTCTTTCATCTTGGTTTAATCCATCGAATCGATCTATCCACTTCATGGGAAGATCACGGCCATGGCCATCCGGTGACAGGTCCTTCATCTCGAGCCTTGCCACCCATTGATCCAGAATCAATCAAGAGAAGACTTCCCATTGTCAAATTTGCAGAATTTGTATCAGGATCTTCAACATTCAATGATGAAAATAGGTCAGTATGTACAATTTGTTTAAGAGAAGTGGAGGGCGGTGATGTGATGAGAGAGCTGGGCAGATGTTCACATGTTTTTCATTTGGGGTGTCTGGATAAGTGGGTGGACGAAGGACAGATGACATGTCCTTTGTGTAGGTCTAAGCTGTTGCCTGAAGGAGATGAAAGGAAGGTCAGTAGAATTTCTTGGGTGGTCGATAAGATTTCTTACTTGTTTGGGGAGCATTAAGCATTTGCATTTGCAGGGAAATGTGATTTGAATAATTGACTCTTAAATTATGTGGATACAACATTTCTACTTTTGTTAATTGAATTTGTACCTTAATTAAAATATTTTCAAATAACTTTTCATTTACTATCCAAATTCGACCCGTCAAATTTACCAAACTATGAACGCTTTTGATAATTTATAGAGTAAAGATTCTACTCTATACTCTATAAGTGTTGTAACACTAAATAATTTATAGTGCCACTATTCATAATTTACCATGGGTACTACCAATTTAAAAGTGAATTAGTTATTTCATATTAGTAGAAAGTGAATTTTTTTATTATGACCAATTCACCCTTTTGTGGTCTATATGACAAGTGATTATTGGTAGCATTATAAATTGTCTAGTATTAGAGAACTAAATTAATCCGAAAAAATTGAGGTTGTAGCTTCCTATCAAAAAAAAATAAAGATTCATATTTAGGGATAGACAAGTTTTAATTCCACCACCAGCGATACTCTAATGCAACCTAGAAGAGTAGAGTCTTAATTTAGATATGTTTGACCTGTATAATAAACATCATTATTTAACACATACAATAATTTACCATTCAAAGGATTTAAGTTAGTCAATAGATCTTTCTCTTTTTCAAAATAAAGGAATAATAATACAACAAAAATATAAACAGATATATACAAAATAGTAATATTTACTTGACTCAATAGTGTATCTAAATCTACAGCAATATAAGAAAAGTTCATTGTTTCTAATAATAGTGTTATAATGAAATTTAAGAGTTCTTCTCCCTTCCTCACATTTTTCTTTTGACATAAAATGAGCTCTGCACTTCTAAAAATCTTAATTAGTATCCCACATTCAATATACTTTAGATCTCTGTGGAGTGCAAAACATTCTTCAAAACAATCTTGACCCATTAAATCAACATAATTTTAACTTGGCTTGAAAAACTAGGTTTATTGTCATGTGATCTCAACCTACTAAAGTACTAATAAACTGGTTAAGTTGTTCAATATACAGGATGCTTTGGATTGTTGCTTCAAAATTCCAACTTTTTAGTGCTTAAATTTGCATATGAAAGTATTTCCTTGACTTTTAAACTCATCATTTTCGCAAAATTTATAGTTGAATCAATTGAGGCTCACGCATTGAAGCTTAAAAGTTTTTTATTATTTTTCGACGGCAGAAAATAAAATGTATATAAAATGGAACCTTCTTATGTTTCTTTCAACAAACACTATAATTTGTTTATTGTTACAACATTAGATGATCCAAATCCAGAATAAGGTTTTATATCAAATAAATGACTTATAAATAAAAAATAATCTTCATTGTTTGATCCAACGAGCCTAGGTAAGTGTATTGAGAATCGGATATTGCGAGTACAAGCAAAGTATACTTTCGTTGCTGGACAACGAACAAATAGGAACAGCACACGTGGCTTTTTAAATTGAAGAAGGTCAAGTCTTCGGTTTTGACCAGTGAAAAATGTAAAACAAAACTCTTGAAGGCAAGCCAGCAATTTGGCATTCTGTCTCCCATGGCACTAACTAACGTCTAATTCTAAATAAATAATTAATATAAATAGGAAATCGTACATAAAATAAAATAAAATAAATTAAAAGGAATTTCTTCGAGACTAGAGTAGTGATGAGGTAAAGCAGCCCACGTTCGATGTACAGTTAACACGGAAAATGAGAAAAAATGGGTACAGTCAACTTTGCTGGAATTGACTATGGAAATGAGTGGTGACTTCCTCATCCGAGAGCTCTGATTTTTAAATTGATTTTTTATTAAATGAGAGCTGAGCCCCACATTTTAAGATAATGACCTGTTTATCATTTTTAAAAGAAAATGATTATTTTGACTTTTTTTAAAAAAGGAAGAGAGAAGAAGGAAAGTAACAGTAAAATTATATTCTCCTTTTAAAGGTGGTATGCATAGGTGAAAACTAATAATGCAGAGATCATTATCCCATATTTTATATTAGATGATATCATTTTATTACCTCAAAAATTATCTAAAACTGTATACGTTTTTCAATTGTACATTTTAAATTGAATATATATATATATAAATATATATAATTCATCATCTAAATTATATTATTCTGGTTAAATTATATATTATATTTGTCCTAATTTACTTGTCTCATGTGAATTTTAGAATTGTCCCAAAATAGTTGTTCTATTTATATTGGAATAGCATAAAACAGGAGTGAAAAATTCGCTCGGGCTGAGATATCGGCCGATATTTGCTCTCCTCTTTTGTGTTTTTTTTAAATATCAGTATTTTTTATTTTTATGAATTAAAAAATAAATAAATAATCCAAAAGAAAGCTGATTTTTTTTAAAAAAAAATTGAAATTGATAATATCGGCCGATATCTGGGCCGATATTGGTCTGATATCGGGCGAGGTATCAACTCGGACTCACTACTGTTTTAATTTTTTTTAAAAAAAAGGCCGATATTATGAATATCGGCCGACAACTATTGCGTATAGCCAATACGATACGTATCAATGGATATGATAAAGCTCTGAAAAATCATATCATATTGGCCTATACAGTTTCGTATAGGCCGATATCTCGACCCTAGGCATAAAGTGTGTTGAAATGGATGAGAATCATATCTCAACTATACAGTGGTTTAAAGTCAAATTCAAATTTCTTAAAAAATGCTTACATGAGTGTAGTTCAACTGGTTAACCTCCCATCTTAAAAAGCGGAATGTGTCAAGTTCGAGCCCTCGTGGCCTAACCTGGTGTACCTTAAAGACAGTGGGTATCACTCATGAGGGTTTTACGCTGGATTTCTTGTGGTTTCCCATACGTAAATTAAAAAAAATCTTAAAAAAATATAAATATTTAAAATAAATCAATTAAAATGAAAATTTATCTCTATTTTTAATGCAATGGACATTAAAAAGAATCAGAATCACCTCTAAATGTAGCAATCTAGGTCTAGAGAACTAAAATCCTGCGAGGACACCTTATTATTTTGATATTTAATGCCATGACCATCTTACCTGTCCATTGAAGAAGTGAGGGAGACGGGATTGCCCCACCGAGGCAGGGCCTAGTTATGGCATCCCCAGTGCTTTTAATATCGGTCACAGGCCTCTTATCAGCGGTCTAAAATTCGGTGGGGCTGATATCTTGTTTTTACAATATCAGTTGATATAGCGGTGGACTGTCGACTGATATACTCTTTCTCTCTCTTTTTTTTGTTCAAATCTCGGCTGAGATGGCGAGATCTCATATGTATAGCCGATACATCTTGTCTCGTCTCGACCGAGATTTTGACCAATGTCTCTCATGGATGTCCAGTCTAGTGCCAGCTCTACTTCATTGTTATTGCGTATCATTTTGTTTTGATTGAAACTATTCTATTTTAACAGGTTACGGGTTCGAGCCTCTATAGCCTAATCATAGTATGCAATAGGGATAGTGGGCTCACCCGTAGAAGGTTTTAAGCTAGATATCTCACAGATTCCCACACGTAAATTAAAAAAAATAAGAATATGTTAAAAAACACTAATCTCATTCTCAATGTTATCAATTTTGCATTATTTCGATCACTATTTTAAACTTCTATATATAAGATTCAAACAACTCAATAGTATTGGGTGTCATCAAGTTCCATTTTAATACAAAAATGGTCATTCTACGATGTTCTCTTTTTTGGCAGGTACATATTAAAAGATTTATACATATTTTAAAAATTAGTAGATGACATAAAAACAGACATGCATAATAAATTGAAATATCAATACCTTGCAATTTAGCACCATATATATTACTTATGTAATACCCCCACCCACTTCAAAGAAAATCTCACATCAGTAGTCAGGTAGGTGAGTTGAGTGTTAATATGAGGGAAGCCCCTCTCTTCCATGTGTGAGGCCTTTTGGGCCTGGCCATGTGGGCCAAGACCCAAAGCAAAACCCTGAGGGCATGGTGGGCCCAAAACGGATAATATCATATTGAAAAGTTAGGGTAGGGTCGTTACAAGTGGTATCAGAGCACGGTTCAACACTTGGACTGTGTGAGCCCTCTACCTCTGTGATATGACAGAGCCGGGGACGACTTTAGTTTTAAAGGGGGTAAATTGTAATGCCCCCACCCACCTCAAAGAAAGTCCCACATCGGGAGTGAGGTGGGTGTTAATATGAGGGAAGCCCCCCTCTCCCATGTGTAAGGCCTTTTGGGCCTGGCCATGTGGACCAGGGCCCAAAACAAAGCCGTGAGGGCATAGTGGGCCCAAAGTGGACAATATCACATCAGGAAGTTGGAATAGGGTCGTTACAAGTGGTATCAAAGCACGGTTCAACACTCGGACTGTGTGGGCTCTCTACCTCTGTGATGTGATACAGTTGGAGACGGCTTTGGTTTTAAGGGGGATAGATTATAATACCTCCACCCACCTCAAAGAAAGTCACACATCGGTAGTGAGGCGGGTGAGTTGGGTGTTAATATGATGGAAGCTTCCCTTCTCCCATGTGTGAGGCCTTTTGGGTCCTGGCCATGTGGGCTAGGATCCAAAGCAAGACCGTGAGGACATGGTGGGTCCAAAATGGACAAGATTCACACTGGAAGTTAGGGTAGGGTCGTTACAACTTATCACATTGTTGTAATATAATCAACAATTTACTTTTTAGTGCACTTTAAATGATAAACCTTGTACATTTCACACTGTGATTATTAACTTATATAACATCAACAATATGTTTTGTTATTGATTCTTTAATATAAATATAAGAACTGAAAAACACCCTTTTAACCTTTATAATAGCAGAGATATGGATGAAATTTGAATTTCATCAGATTATTTTAGTCTTATAATTTTACAAATTGAAAATTTTAATTACTATTAGGAGTTGTAAGGATAGGCGGCGATATGTATCATGTTTTTTTTTTTTTTTTCTGGAAAAATGTACATAAGTATGAGAAAATAGATTTTGCATGAAGGCATAATTAAAAAGGTATTACTAACTTTTCTCATGCATAGATTGGAATTCTTAAAATAGATTGGAATATACACCAGCTTCTAGTCCGAGAATTTAACTGAAATTAGGAGGGTTGGTTTGGCATGAGAGAAAAGCATGTATTCTACTGCTGCAAATGAGGTTCATCTATCAAACAGTGGCCTCTTTCCATTATAACATGGTTCTACATCTTGTATTTCACTTAATAAATAAATTTGGTCCAACTCATTGTCCTTATTTTTTTTTTATAACGAGAGTATTTTTGAGGTGTTGTATCCAATATGACTTATTCCCTCGAGCCTACACTGTCAAGCCCACGCAGCTGGCCTCAGATATTCAAGGGTTGCCAAGGATCGAGAACATGACTGGGAAATTAGCCTTATCGAGAACAAGACTAATCCATTGCCCTTGAATTATATTTTAGTTTCAAAACAGTCTTTCGGCTAAGGCTACATAGAGAAATGGAAATTGGAAATGCTCAAGTAGAAATTTTGACACAGGAAATGCACTGTACAAATATTTATTTCACAAATGAAGTGTACAAATTCATGTTTTACGTAATTCCAAGGAGTTGGTTTGGTGGTCAAAATTCACTATTATTTGTAGGAAGTCTTGAAATCAAGTCCTCTTCAACATAAAAGAGATCACTCTCTATCATTCTGTACTTGACATGTGTTAGTTGAGATATTTCCACGTGCTCCAATAATTAATTAGGTAAAAAGTAAACTTCTCGGTGATAACCTCACCCATCCACTCTAAACTTAGAGAATACAGATCCATGCCTACAAATGTAATCTTGGATTGACAAATCTCTCTCTATATAAAAGGAAAAAAGATAAAAGATAGTTGGCAACCTCTCTCAATCGTTAGTTCATACTCCGTAAGTCACGCCATCTTACCTCTTAGACCCATTGAAGGCTACAACCTATTGAAAAGTTTTTCTTTCATTTCTTATGAACTGATCATTAGATTTTTTTAATCTTTTTGATGAATGATGAAATGATGTTTTCTCTTCAAATATGATAAGACATCCACTAGATAAGACACAAAATTTCAGCAAAGTGAAATTGAGATTAATGTGACGGCAAAACTGACCTTTGAATTCACATTAAATTTGGCCTAAAATGGTAATACCCCTCAAGTTATTCAAGGAGAGGAAGGAAAAATTGATGAACGTGTTAACAAGCTGAGAAGTCATCCTTAGCAGAAATCATTTTAATTTCAAATGCAAGCTAAAGCATTAATCGGATACCAATTCAGAAAAGGCAAATGGGTAAAGGAATCTGCAGAACTTAGGAAAGAATTCCATCCTTAGCGACAGGACAGTCGTGTGGAATACAAAACAATAACGAAAGCAGAGTTGGTAAATCATTAATCTTAGATTGCTCCTTATTTAACTCTCTAAATTATGGCATTCGCTTAGTTAGTGCTTGCTATTAAAGGAAGAGCTATGACAAGTACAAGTGATTAAGATGCAAGCAGTCATGTCATAGAAGTCTACATTGAGTGCATGACAATTATGAAGAGTTGGTTGAGTGAGTTTTCGGTTTTGGTAGTTATACTGTTGTGATGGTGGTAGTAGTTGAAAGGTGTAACATGTGACCAACTGCAGTAAAAATAAATGGTTGCTGACAAGTTTGTGCATTGAATAATTGAGCAATTCCAATGAGTGAAGAACGATGATACAATAAAGTAGCCAATTGGAATGGTGGCAATCCATATTCATGGGTTGTTTTCTTAGGATATCATGTTAGTGATGGCCATCACATCAGACACTACCCTCAGTATTCCGTGGTATTCATGGATTTTCTTCAACTACCTCTTGTAAAACCATCCACATACAAATCACAAATCAAATGCACACATAAGAACACAGGTGACTTCTACTATGAAGAATAAAATCAGACAATATAAGGATTATCCAACCCTTTCCTTTGTCCCCTCACTCACAGCCTCTCCTTCCTCTCTATTTTTCTCTCGTATGTGTGTTTGATTTGTGATTTGTGTGTGGTTGGTTTTACAACACTACCATCTTAGTTCAAGTTAATTGAATGGTTGGGGCTTTTAACCCTTTCTTTTTTACTCCAATGCTGGTTCTGATTCAAAAGAGTGGGGATGAGAGAGAGAGAGAGAGAGCACTGAAGTATGTGGATGTCTCCATCTCTTAATTTGATGTATAACTTAATCAGCCATGGGCCTGGGCCCATTTGGATGCATTTTCAGCCTCAAAAGCCTATGACATCCAGCCCATTTGCTGACTCGAAGATGCCAACTCGAAATGCCATGTCAGAGATGACTCACTGCCTATGTGGACTCCATTCAAATGCCAACGTGACAGAAAATCCACTCGGAACAGTAAGTTGGACGCTGGGCCTTTTTGTTTTCAATTTAGAAAGCCCACAAAAGGAAAGATTTCCTTGGGCGTTGGCTGCCAAATTTAAATCAGATACGAACCCTAGAGACTGATATAATCCGCAATAAATCAAGGATTCAGAAGCAGAGGCAAATCAAGTCTGGCGTGAGACAGATCCAGCGATATTGGGCCTAATCTCTTTGGAGCAGTTTCTAATTCAGTGGCTGATATTTAATCTGGTTCTGGCATGGATCCACAGCCAGATTGAAAGGTAATTTTTGGCTTCAGAAACGACAACATGTGCAGGAAAGAAGGGAGGTTGAAGCACAACAAACCAGATCTGCTTGATGGGCCTGGATAAAGCCTATAAATTCAATCGTACACCAGAATTTGAATTAAAGTTACCGAAGCTCAGAGCTTTATTTAGAGTCTTCAGTCTTCCTTTAGAGGTGAGTTCTGGTTTGATTCTTAATTTTAATTTGTATTTGTGTTTGAATTAAATTTCATTTAATTGTTGGTTTTGATTTTTGCATGGTGAATTTAATTTCATGTCTTTCATTCATTCCAATTCTAAATTAAATTATAATTCCACAACCAAATTGAGTTAAGAAGGTTTAATGAATGTCAAATCGAATTTGTGTCAGATTTGTGTTCCATGCATGTATATAATTATTAAAATTGTATTTAATTGTAAATCTCAATTAATTTCGTGAGTCATTGCTTTCGATTGAACACAGACAGGCATTATTCACCAACAACCATGCCATCAGATGTCTTATTCAATTTCCTCCCAAATTCCAAGTAACCTTGGTAATTTAATAATTAATACTAGCTTAGGTCTTGTGTCTTGACTCCAGTTAGCCCCAGCCCCAACTCTCTGGACTTCACTCTTTTTTTTAACTCAATCAGTCCCAACTCCCAAAACACAAGTGCCCAAGTGAGATGAGAATACACAGACCCACCTTTTTTAATCATACAAACAGGGAAGCTCAACCTTCATCTACTTGGAAATTGAAATTAAGTGGGCCAACTTCCAATCAATTTTGTTTTTTTTTTTTTTTTTCAAATTTTCATGCGACATAGGATACCGACCACTCTTTTAAAATTAAAAGAATCCAATTGCAAAGAATAATTGCGCGATTGACTTTTTAAATTGTACTACATCGCACACAACCGCAAGTGTTGACTAAAGGTAGCGAGTACAAGTCAACAGTTAGCTGATGCAGATTTTATAAAAAGATTATTGAAAAATGATTGGTGAAGCATCCTATACTTTTATCTTTGATGTATAAAAGATAAATAAAATATATATTTTATCTATATTTTAAATATGATCTATAAAATTTAAACTGTGCAGAAGACTTGAACTAAATCTAGTGTTTAATGTATTTTGAACTGGTTTTAGTTTAGATTGAGTCATGGAGCATAATAATTTATAAAGGTAATAATAATAAGAAAAAGAAAGCGCGAATCCACTAAAATTAATTGTCTAATTTGTAATGAATCAATTCTCTCTGCAAAATATTCCTCCACCTTAAAGCAAATGTAGGCCACACTTTGAGAACGGGTATTAATCCCTTTTCAATCGGCCACCGACAGTTAAAGGTAGGGTAAGCCACCTAACTATGGACCCCGCATCGCCAAAGATTAGTTTGGCTCATGGTCCAAAAAATTGCTTCGGCCAAAATATCGGTCGATAATTTTCTCTCTCATCCTATTTTTTCTATTTTATTGCATTTCTCTCTCCTTCAATATTCAAAACGTACAAAACCGTGAAAAATCATAAAAAATCGTATCGGTTTTTCTTTTAAAAGAAAAATTAAAAAAAATTTAAATACCAATTTTTATGCATATTGGCCGATATGATGACCGATATTCGGTCCAAATATCAGTCATATCCGCGGATAACCTTTTTTACTGGCCGATACATATCGTATCGGCCATGAAAAACCAATACATATTGGCCGATACGATATGTATCGGCCGATATTTTGACTCCTGGTTTGGCTGATGTGAAAATTCAGATATTTTATCTTTTAATTAAATTAACATATCTATAAATAAATAGCTCTATTTAATACTTGTGCCATGTGTATAAGCATGGATACCCATCAAGTAGAAATGTATAATAGACAAATAAATTAGGGGGCACAAGGGCCTTAGATAGAACTAGGGTTGCAACTCGGGTCGGGTCGAGAAGGGTTGAGAAGATAAAAAACTGCATGAAATTTGGTTCGGGCTGAGGATTTTACAAGCTAACCAGACCCGATCTGGCCCGGCTAAAATTAGGTTAAAATAGGTTCAGAATACGGTTAGGATCAGAATTCGGGTCGGATCGGATTCCATATATATCAACTCGGGTCGAGTTGGGTTTTGAGGAACCCGACCCGTCCGACCTGAGTTGCAGCCCTAGATAGAACCCACTCTCAAGTCTCAACATGGAATTTAATCTATTAATTTTTTTTATGGAATTTAAATTCAATTTTTATGATTTTTATTTGATACATTTTCTCAGTTCAATTAATTACAATAGGTCAATTTTTTTTTATTAATAATTCATTTTTAATTTTAAAAGATTAAAAGTTAACATAATTCAACGTGTCTTATTTTTTAGATGTACGATAAAACTTATGATAATCTATCTATCCATATAATCTTTGTGATCATGAGATGCCCACCATTGGATATGGCCCATCAGAATACTCGGGCTAGGACTTTTTAGCCCAGGCGTGACCTGCTCAATAAATGAAAGGAAAAGATTATAACAATAGTATCCTAAATTAAGTTTCATTAATTGATTCTAATATTTCAGTAACCTTTTTTATTTTTAAAAAAATCAAAATTTTGTCTCACTTGTTTAAAAAAAATTCTTCACCATTTTAACATGTGTTATACGAATTTTATGCAATATTTAGTTATGACATCCATTCAATTGCACAAAATATTTAAGATAACATAAAATATTTCTACCGACACTTGATATATATAGAGCTCCACCACATTATATTTAAAATTGTGAATGCCTGTAAAATAGTTACTAATTTAATGTTTCTAGATCAAATAATTATGAATGACTTTTCAATTTTAAATATTCTTTAATGCATTATTTGATGATGTAAATTAAAGTAACTCATTATTAATTAACTATAAGCTAATGTAAAGAAAAAGTACTTAATGTTATTGAAGTAACATATTCGAAGAAATTCTTCCTACTTTTTTACATGTCATTCCTCAATGACATTATCAATACTTTAAGATAAAACTTTTTATAAATTATTTCTTTTTTCCATTAATTTCTTTCTATTTATTAGGGAATTTCCCTTTATCTCTGATTGCAATTACACCCCTTTTAAAGCCTTAATGGGCAATGGACTGATCTCACCGCTATTTCTTCTTTTTCTTTTTTCAAGAGTTCAACTCATGTACATTCATTTGCATGGCTAATTGTTTTGATCCTCACTTTATCATCAATATCTACAATAGTAGGCGTGACATAATTTGGCAAAAAAACATTGGTAAGCTGAAATAAGTCTAACCTAGCATAACTTTTCAAATAATTTTTTAAAATATGTTTTTATTTTATATTGAGCAATCAATCACCTCAATGAAGAATAGAAGACTATCATTTAATGAAGTTAGAGAATTGAAAATTCTTGGTCACACGATTGACTTGTTGAATGTAAAGAGATAATAACACTTAAAAACATAATATTATATTCTATCCATCTGCCAGAATGCTTTAAACATACATATTATATCGGCCTATTACCGATATTGGCTGATATTGATTGTTTTTTTTTTGTAAATAAGAAGAAAAATATCGATCGAAATATCGTAGAGATATTGAGATTTAGGCCCCTATTTTAGAAAATCTGATTTGATTCAATTAACCAATCCAACCTAAACCAACCTATTTTGATAAATGATTCAATTTGATCCGTTTAATAAATGATTCAAATTGAATTTATTTATAAATGGAGTAGACCTGACTTGAATTAAAAAATATATAGTTAAACCCAAATGACTCTATTATTGCTACACAAAAATAAACTATACGAGGCCTGCATCTATTATGTCTCTCATTGAAGAAGTCTCTTTAGTCAGATAAATGAGTAAATCTGACCCAATTGAACCAATCTAAACCCTAAATGAGCCAAACCGATTTAACAAGACCCGAACTCAACTCATTCTCAGATCTACTTAAAGGACATCAATCTTAAACAGGTCTAAATTCATAAAATGGGCTTAGATTGGGCCCATATGCCCAAGTGAACAACTTGCTTTGGCGTCTCGTAGATTTAGCCATATATATATATATATATATATATATATATATATTATGCTATATATTTTTAGTTTATTTTTATTATTTATGCCTTGCCATTCCAATTAATGGGTCATGAACTTTGATTTCTTCAATATCTAAATTCACATTTAACTCCAAGGGATTATCCCAATTGTTTTGAGAGTAAGGTCTTTAGATGGAGGTCTTGTATTCAAATTATAGGAGTTTCAATGAAGGGTCACTTCCTATGGAAATATGTACAGAGTAAGATCCTATCGATTTATCCAGTGTGTGTGGATAAGGGGGTTTTCACACATCTCGAAGGACTAGTCGAGTGCGATACATGGACACTTTCGGACTTAAAAAAAAAAAATCTAAATTCACATTAAAAATGTGTAGAATATTAAATTTGAATCGAAATCTGAGATAAAAATGGCATCAAACACATTTATTTTAGGTTGTACCTTTAAATCAAATTAAGTTGTATAAGCGTATTATAAACTTCTGCGATAAAAAAGCAATGTATTATACACACTGCATGTATTTACTGTCAAATTAAAGGTACTACACTTGGGTTTCGCTAAGATGACGCGCTGCATATATTTAATGCAGATTATAATGCAATAAATTTACTGAACATGATGCCCTGTATTTAGTATTTAATTATTCGTGCTTATACTCAGCGCCTTGACAACGCATTGACCTTCGCTTGCACTGTGCGCCGCATTCGTGGACGTACACCCTACAAAATCAGTCGCAGATGTCCTCGGGTACGTCTGGTTCTGAAAGGGTGGCAGGTGCCTTCTGTCGAGTGGAGACAATTTAATCCAAAAAATGGCTGAACGGGCATTCAAATCACATATTAGCTAACAAATTAAACAACTTTTAAGGTATTTCTTACCAAAAATCCATATATTCCAAGAAACTTGTTCATGTAAACACTTTGCACTTGTCAAAATGTCTGTACTCTGTATCAGAGGTCCGAATATCAGCCCATAGTCATATATCGGACATTTTTTTAAAAAAAAAGAGAAAAATATCGACAAATGTTGAATTTTAAACTCTCATTCTGTACTATATTGGCTCACACAAAAGACACTTATTCAATTTATAATGAACCACTTTCCAATAAATAATTTCTCTAATCATATATATCCCCATTACCCTTATTTGGTAATGGAGGAGTGAGGGTAAATTTTTTCTCTTTTTGAAAACCCCTACAAGTATGGGAATTTTAAAAAAACCCTTATCCCTCTTTGCACCTATAAAGTAAAAATATTTTTAATTGATAAATATTATTTAATAATTATATTTTATAAAATTTTATTTTTATTTTTTATATTAGATAGATTTAATAAAAATATTAATTTTTATAAAATTGTTAATATGACAAGTTGTCCCTACTTATAATTATCAAATAAGATTTTTTTCTCTTAGGATAAATTTTAATTTTATCTCTATAATTATCAAAGAAGATAAATGGTAACACCTGCATAAGGGTACGTCTTGTTAAAGACTCAAAGGTAATCCCAAATAACCCTCGCAAAATTTGTCCTCATCCAAACTAAGCCCTTTTCAAGTTAATTTAAGAAAGAGGTTGGATGGAACTTGTTGGCTTTTGCTTTAGTATACTTTTAATAAAGCTTATCCATGGGCAATTTCAACAACTTCTGGGTTACATTACTGGTTAAGAAGGTTTAAAATTCAAAAAATTCAGATGATATCAATTACATTTGATAATCCAGACCTAAATTCAGTCTTTCTGAGATACTATTATATTCTTTTTATATGTGTAAGATCATTTATGATAAATCTCTTCTCAATTCTTCCATAAACTTTTCAAAGAATTTCTTTTTTTTTTTTCTAATAACAACAATTGATATAGGTCAAAACTCCTCACGATTATCTTTCTACTCTCTAATTATTTTAAAGAGATTTTCAGCCATAGTCATACCTATGAGTGAAAATCTATTGGCTGAAAAATTTCTCTCTTCTATTTTTTTTTATCAAAACCACCAATATTGACTGATATCAACGATATATATATATATATATATATATATATATATATATATAATATCAGTCGATATATATATATATATATTATATGTATCCACCAAAATTATCACCCATGGTCATACCAATGTACTCGAATTCAAATAATTGGGTCATTCTGAATTGGATTTTTCTCAACCTCTTAATTTTGTATGGAAGTATGGAACCACAATAAGATATAATTATGGATGGATGGACTTCAAACAAAATGGCCTTTCAAATTTTGAAATGTATAAGTGTGGGAACAAAATAAAATATAAATATGGATAGAGTAATGTTCATACTACAGTCCACATTGAGTGTGATGCTTTTGTGGCTCTTTTGCCAATAAAAATTATTCTGTAAGCTTGTCCTTATTAACACATTTAGATTTTTGCAACTTTGTTTAATATAGATTATGTGTAATAAATTATTTTGCCATTTTATATAAGATCCTTTAGTGGGCCCTGTAGCTTTGACTTTACGGTCTTAAATTCATTTGCAGTCATTTACCGCTCCTAATTTGTTGTGCGAGCGTGTACTATCCAATTATTTATTGTTAAATAATGGAGTTAATAGAGTTTTGTGCTTTAATTTTCAATTGAACGGTGTGCTATGGTATTATCATAGAAAATTAGAAGCATACTTCAAAGAAGAATCGTAAATCGTTAATTCAAATCGTGCAGCAGCAAAGCAACAACAAATCAAAGCTTATGCTCATAAAACACTAAAAAAAAGGGTTTTAGGGTTTGGATTGAAAAAGAAAAGACAAAAGGGAATGAAGAAAAAAACATAAAAACACTTTGAATGGATAAAATTGAAAAGCAATTACCTTGAAAATCAGAAACCAGAGTAGGGATTTACTCCTCCATTAATCCTCAATCTCCAATTTTGAAAAACCGGTGGTTATATATCTACTCGATTCAGTGAAAAAAAGGGGGAAATAGAGAAGAAGGAAGACCGAAAGGAAGATCGAAAGCAAGAAGGAAGAAGAAAGACCGAAAGAAAGAAGGAAGAAGGAACTTGGTAAAAAAGAAGAAGGAAGAAGTAAAAAGAAAGGAAGAAGGAAGTAGAAATTAGAGCTTATCATTTTTCTCAAATCCAGGTACATAGTTGCACACTCCTGCAGATCGAGAGGAAGAAGGAACTACGGAATATGGAAGAAGAGTAGTGCGTTGGGAGGTTTTGAGCGATTGAGTGTGATGACGAATGAAGATTGGCTGACTGAATTATAGAGAGGCGTTTACGCATTTTAAATTTCTTAAATAAAAGAAGGAAATCTGCTGTTAAAATGCGAAATTATTGTTTATCGTATTTTTAACAGTAAATTAACATTAAAAATGATAAAAAACAATAAATAAGTATTATTAAAGTGATAATGATATTTTATCGATAAAATTATAGTATATTGGTGATAATAGTCACCACAAAGGAAAAATTAAATCAGACAATTTTCATCACCGTCCCTTGTTCTAACTTGATCCACCTTCGAGAGATGGGTAAAGTAGTCACTTTATAAAATTATACTCAAAGCAAAACCAACTCTGGCTTTCTCTAAGGTTAAAACTCGGGTGGATTGGAATAGATTTTAATAAATCCAATTCAACTCATATAAAAATTATTGCACTTAATTCAAATTGTTGACTCGATTCAACTCGAGTGCTATATTAAAATTTTTGAGTGAGTCAGATCGAGTCTGGTCAATTTGGGTATGAGTTGGATTGGGTCACCTTTAAAAAAAATTGACCCAGTCCAACTCGAGTTTAATTCGGGTTTTTTCTTTAATCAAACCTGATCCTAATTTTAAAATTGACCCGATCCAACTTGAATTTAATTCAAGTTTTTTTTTTTTTTTCCCTTTAACCTAACTCGATCCTAATATTAAAAAATGTAAAACCCAACAACTTGATTTCTCGGATTGGATCATGCGGATAAGTTTTAACCTGACCCATGTTTCACCTGTAGTTTTCTGTTTTGCGTTCAGATGGTATTGCCAGTGGTAGAAAATTGGGTTAACTGAGATTTCGGCTGAGATTTTTTCTCTCTCTTCAATTTTTTTTTTTGAAAATCTCGATGCCTTTTTTTAAAAAAAATTAAATTTAAAAAATATAAATATTGGCCGATAGTCGCCCACATTGGACGAATATCGTCCGAGATACCGATCGGGCTCACAATTGATATATGCTTTTTTAAAAAAAAAAAATAAATTGGTGGTATCGGCCGATAAGATATCTTGGACATTTAAAATCCGAGACATCTATATTATCGGCACAATTTTATTACCCTGAGTGTTGCACACGTGCCGTGTTTGTTATTGTCCGTTCGGCCTGTTTTGCGGGGGCAGAGGGCCCATGAGGTGAGTATCTACATCTGCTCATTCCTATTAGTCCATTGCTCTAAAAGGCTTGGACAGGTCATAAAAAAAGACACAGTATCACATGCAACGTCACGAGTTTCACGCCCACCTTGTGACCTTACCTTAATTTGATAAAATTTTCAACTAATACTTCACTGATTTCACTCTCTTCCTCAAAAGTATGAGGGTAGGAAATTGCAATTTATAGAGGAAGTTGCAGTAAACTTTCCTTGGATCCTTTTTTAAAATTTAGATTCGTCGGCAAGAGAAACATGCTCAATTCAAGTTTCTTGGAGAACGAGATACGTATTTTTTGACCCAGATATTTCAGTCAAGATGGCAGGCCGTAATCTTCACCTCCAAGCAACCTACTATATATATATATATATATATATATTCATTTACTTTTGAGCCAGAGAAGCTCCATTCAACTGATCGGCACAGATCACGGGTCGATAAGAGCAGAGAACCCATTAATCTAGAGGGGCATATCAAACTGCCATTTTGATATTTTGGTGAGCTGTTGCTTTTATGATTTTATTTATTTATTGATATCTTGTATTATTCATTTTTTCTATTTTTTAATTTATTTGTGGAAAATCATGGGATTGTAAACTTCCAAGAGTGAACCCACTGTATCTCTAGGCACACATCAAAATTATATCACGGGTGCTCGAACCCCCAAGTGGGAAGCAACCAGTTCAGCTAGACCATGTGGCTTACCAAATCTTTTTGTTCCGTTCTGTGAATTTCTTTTGTCTCTGAAATCAAAGTGGTAGTCTGGGTTCTACCATCTTTTGATAGAGGTTGCAGATATTGGATCTGGGAGATTCATGTTTTCAGCTGAACTGAAAAAAAAAGAAGAAAAAAATCTTGGAGTCGTTTTGTACGCATTGACTAGCTAAGGCTTGCACATTTTTACTTTGAAAATGGTTTAATGGAATGGTTCAGTGGCACTCGTTTTTCAGCTAAAAGTGGGAAAAACTCTTCTTCTATGGTTTAATGGAATGGTTCAGTGGAATGGGCTGTGTTGTAGATCTGAGTGGCAACTCCTTTTCCTCATATATTCAGTTGAAAAAGGAAAAACGGTCATGATTCCTGTTCTTCTTGGCCTATAAAGTTGTGAATGGTACATCCTTTATTGGAGAAACTTCTTGTCTTGTTTGTAGAATTCCTATTTAGATGGAAAAAATAGAAGCCATGATTCCTGATCTTCTTTCTTGGTGGGACTGGTTTGAATAAGCTTTAGAGATGATGTTAATCATATGTATTGGTCTGTAAGGTGAGAATTATGACTCTGTTAGAGGATTTTGCCTCCCAAATGACATGGGTCATTTTCTATTTGTTTTGTTTTTTTCATGATTTTATATTCTTCTCTTGAGTTCGTTCAACATGATGACATTTCATACTCTTTGAGTATCACATTCTCCAATTCTGTTTGAATAGTTATCATGTTTGGATGCATGGGAAGGAAATTAATTTCCCAGAATATGACCATTTCTACAAAAATGGTTAAACCCATTTCTATTAATATTTAGAAAATGATTATTCCAACAGAAATGCAGAGCTTTGTTTTGGGAATTCATATCATCAGCTGAAGTCAGATCATCTGGGTGCTCTTTTTCATATTTTTCCCTGTAGGAGCCCATTATTCAGAAGCACTTCTCACGTGCATTGGATTTTTTGGGTTCAGTTCACGTTCTTCAACTTATTGAAGCTGTTAAATTTCTCTGAACAATTTCTAGTTACTAGGCGTGCACTTCATGTCTTTTGTTGGATGATACTTTGGGGATCGGATTTTTCTTGTAATAGAGACCCCAAATGTTGAAAATCTCATCAAATGATATACATTCCTGTGAGAGTGATTAGATCATGATTCTTTTTCTTCTCTTACTTTATTTGGTTCATATTTGGAGCCCAAGGCAAGAAATAGTAGCTGAATTCAAAAGGATGGGTGAAGTAACCGACCTCCAACCACGTCTTTCTAAAGTGACATTACATGTTTTTTCTCTTGATTTAATTGGAAGCGAAACCTCGACCATTGTACTTGTTTTTTTCAAAGAGCAAAAATCTTATTAGCGTCTACTTCACTTCTTATTGATACATTCCCATCAGTCCTGAAGATCTTTCTTAATGATATTTTATTATTCGTAATCCTTCCACCGTCTTGTGATTTTGATTTAGTTTTCACAAAGTTTTATTTTTATTTTTTGGTAGTAACCAAGTTTTAATTAAATATTGGTGCAGATAAAGCAATACTTGTTAACAGTGAGGAGAAAAGACGATCACAACTTCCGCAGCCAATCATGGCTGAGAATGGTTTTGATAGGAATATCAGCTCAATTGAAGCTGCTTCCACAAGCAAGTCTTCTGCTACAATGACTGACAAAAATTTGGGAAAGGTGCATAATCAACAAGATTCAAATAAGAGCAAAGGAGAAGATGACAGCAAGAACAGTGTTCCATTTTACAAATTATTCTCATTTGCGGACTCAGTAGATGTCTTGTTGATGCTTGTGGGAACAGTTGCATCTGTTGCAAATGGGGCTGCTATGCCAATTATGACTCTTCTCTTTGGAGAGCTGATTAATGCTTTTGGGCAAACTGTTAACAACCATGAGGTTGTTGATAGCGTTTCCGAGGTAAATAATTCTGGATAAGCTCAGGAATTGGCAACAAAATTTAGTTCATGTTCCACTGGATTTGAGTGTATTTGATACAACGGGTGGAAATTTCCATCACCAGTAAAAGATACTATCTTTCCACTGTTTTCATGGTTCTGCTATTTCCATCACGGGCTTCTTCATCCTATGCCTTTTCTCAACAGGAAAGTTGGGAAGTAACTTCTTTTTTCTTTCTTTGAAACGGCTACATGACTCGGAACTTTTAGTCTTCAGATCACATAACGAGCACTCAACAGTTGTACTATGAGCTCTTGTTAAAAAAAGTTCTGAACTATTTTCTATTTAGTAATGCATTTTTCTACATTTATTTTATGCAGTCTCATGAAATAATTCAGATGTGGTAAGAATTCTCCTACTTTGGGGAAATATTCTCATTATATTTTAACACAAGTAGCTGTTTTTTTATCTTGCTGCGTATAAGACATGAAAGTGGAGACTCTTGTCATTTAGAATGCATTAAGATGTTCCAAATTGCAAGCAATTTTAATATTTAATCTTAGTCAGATGGTTGTTTTTCTAGTATTCTTTTGGAGAGGTGCAAAGTTTGGAACTTCAACTGAGTGATGCAGTGTTTATTCCACTTTCCCTATCCAAAACTATCATCAGAATCAATTGATGCAATTGTATTGGGCTGGGAAAGTCGTAAGAAACACTATTTTTCCTCGTATGATTTCAATCTTTCACACTGCCCCAGTACCATGGGGCTTCTGATGCTGTTGAAGTACATAAGCCATATGCACCTTGCGATACATCCCAGACTCATTTTCTTTTATGGTTTCGGTTGCTTATTTCTTCAGGTGTCTCTGAGATTTGTCTATTTGGCTGTGGGATCGGGTCTAGCAGCATTCTTTCGTAAGTCAATATCTTCAGCAGTTTGTGTAGTTTATGGATTTTGGACAGTAGAAAGTGGTTAAGAGGTTTTTTTTTTTCCAGAGGTGACTTGCTGGATGGTGACAGGAGAAAGGCAGGCTGCTCGAATAAGAAATTTATACCTGAAAACCATACTAAGACAAGAAATTGCATTCTTTGATAAGGAAACAAACACAGGAGAAGTTATTGGGAGGATGTCAGGTGATACTGTTCGTATACAAGAGGCCATGGGAGAGAAGGTACAAATGGTCTTCCATTTTGGATTGTAGAGACAGTTAATATGACCAAGTACTTTGAGACATGTTGATTTCATATTATTTCTCTCCGTGTTGTGAATCATGTTGAGGATGACTAGTTTATTCTTGCCAAATTGAATAAATAGAGAATTGTGATATAAATATACAATATGATGTTGAAATCAATCTAGAATTTTCAAATGGCATGATATGTGTAAAACTGGAGAACCTCATTTAAAATGCCTCTTGGGTTTTATTTATAGGGAAGTAAATGTCTTTCTGCATCTAGTTTTGTGATTTCCTGTGTGTATCCCATCTGCTAATTATATGAATGTTGGAATGGAGATGCAGTATAGAAAGTTGTAGAAAAAGAGTAGCACCTGGTATGGTTGTTAGGATATTCTAATATAGATTAGTCCTTCTCTCTTGAGATTTGGTTATCTCCTAAATAAGGATGATTATTATGCACCAGGATTTCATGATTTGTTAAGATCAAATGCATCCTAAAAGACAATTTTGTATGTGATAACTCTATGTACTCAATGAAGTCAATTGTTCTCATATGAAACTACAAGCATTATGGCAAATTCTGCAAACATGATATATAGAGCCAGATTATCAAGAACAGACAACTGCTCTTGATCAGATCATTGATCCTATCACTACAGCATTGTGCTCGCCTCCAAACAGGTCTTTCACCAGCTTCCGTCTAGTTTCTTGTTTTTTTCTTTTCATACATGAGCACCGTCTCTTCCACCAAATAATTTAGTATTTCTCCTATGGAAAACCCATTCACCATCTGATCTTTTTTCTGATATATTCCCTCTGTTTCTCTCATTCCCCATTGACTTTGATATGGTCTTCTTGGAGATGCTTGTATCTCCGCTATTAGCTTATTCTTGAACTTTCTACAATCTCCTATTATTTAGTCATTCCCTTTACTTGGACGTATTTCTGCCTCAAGACTTCTCTGCCCCATCTTGTCTGCTTCCATCGTACTTCTTTTCCTAATTTGCATGTTTCTCCTGTTTATAAGTCTAATATATGATATCTACGTTTTAGTCCTATTCCTAATGAGTTTTTGTTCTCTCCACATACCACTACCAGCATATCTGATGCCACCATCACCACTGTCCACCAACCAGCAGCATCTCTATTGTTACTGTTACCACTGCCTGCCATCCTGATCTGATTGGCTGACAACATTGCCAACGGATCGAGGATCTATTCGCTTGATTTTTTCTAGCTTGTTTCCACTGGATGTATTCTCTGGGTTGTGGTTCTCGACATTTAATTTGTCCTAATATGATGGTCTTCTGTGCCAGAATGCCTATCTATATTTTTATCTGTTTCTTTACCACTAAACGGCCATTATGTGTTGAACTTGTCTTCTCTTCAGGCTGCTGCTGCTTCTGTCATCTATCTTTCTACACATTAGATCAACCCATCTTTCTGCTTGTGACCATTGGCTGCGTCAAGATGGTGTCATCCAACAGTTGGATTTCTTTAGATATTCTCAGTCGCTAGTTTGTTTTTAGCCATTTGATTATCCAGTTCATTAAATTCAAACTCAAGGAGGAGTTTTGTAGGGGTGCAATGATATATTAGAAAACATTATGATCAGTTTTGGATTATAAAGGATTATATTGTTATTGATAGGATTTGTTAAAGTTTGGTCTTTTCTCCTAAGATGTGAATGTATCCATCAGGATACACTTATTGTACTCTATAAACAGATAATTGATGCATACAAGACACACTGATTTTATGCAGATCTCCATTGTTTATCCATGGTTTCTTATCACTAGCCACTCCAATCACATTTTCTGACAGATTTCCAGCAGTTTTCCTATGATGTTCAGACCAAATTTAGTTTGGAGTACACCCAGAGGACACCTTGTATCATTTCTCATCTATCTTTAGATTCTCTATTATATTCTCACTTTTCTTGATTAACTTGATTTAGGTTGCACTTGGAAACATGCCAAATGGTACATTAAAAACTAGTATGGAACACTTGAATTTCCATGCCATCAATCTGTATCAGTGTGTTAGCAACTCGCACCAACAACTTTATTGTCCGTGCTACAGGCTTGTCAGATACTTAGATGATGGCAAATAGTTAAATGACCTTAATTTTGTTGTAATTCTTCATTGTCTATGATTTGCACATTTTGTAGGCCAGATATCTTTTGTTGTGTTGTTACAGGATTGCATATCATCTTTGTCTGAAAATCTTGGGAAAGGTCTAATTCCCACTATGAGCATATCTGCTACATTGTGGATCGATCCTGTCTTTTATCCTGTACATCGATTGCCAATTGCATTTATATTTTTAAAAGAAACTTAATATATATGTATCTCAAGTTTCATACTTTTTAACAGGTTGGCAAGTTCATTCAGCTGATTGCTACATTTATAGGAGGATTCGTGATTGCTTTTGTTCAGGGGTGGCTTCTTACTCTTGTTATGATAACATGTATCCCTCCTCTTGTGATATCGGGTGCAGCCATGACTATCATGATATCAAAGATGGCATCTCGTGGACAAACTGCTTATGCAGAGGCAGGTGTTGTAGTGGAGCAGACAATTGGTTCAATCAGAACGGTGGGTGATGAACATCAGAGTAACACACATTCCCTTGGTATCTGTATATATTCTTTCTACTCATGCATTTTTACATGTCTTGTATACAATCGACATGGTCCTCAGGTAGCATCATTTACTGGGGAGAAGCAAGCAATAGACAAATATGGCAAGTCTCTGAATACTGCTTACAAATCTGGAGTTCAAGAGGGGATTGCTGCTGGCTTGGGCCTTGGTTCAGTTATGTTTGTCTTATTTTGCGGCTATGCTTTGGCTATATGGTTTGGTTCCCGGTTGATACTCGAGAAAGGATATACAGGGGGTGATATCCTCAATGTTATTTTTGCAGTCCTGACGGGTGCTATGTAAGATGGAATTTTCTACCTCTTTTAGCATCTAAAAGTTTGATTATCCCTAATTCTGTAATTAAATCCTAAATTGAAAATCATTAAATAGATCAAAACGACCGTTATCAGCTAGAAGCTATTTTGGAATAGCTGAATTGCTGAGAGATGTCTGGTCACACATGTACTGATCCAAATGCATATACCTACAGATCTACACATACACGTGAATGTTACTACTTGATTCATTTTAGGTGTCATATATGTGAATGTTACTACTTGATTCGTTTTAGGTGTCTTGTGAAATATTGTATCCATTTTGTTAATGTTTCTTAGTAGCCAATTTAGAATGACTTAGTTTAGCCATTAATGTCCATATTTCCACTCTTGATGGCTTTGTGGTCAGCCACCAGAAATTTGGTCTACAATGATGTCTAGCTTCATATAGACAGCCACAAGTAAAAGTTACGAACCACCAGACACTCAGAAATTACTCAGAGGATTACTGGAAACCATTATATTGAGTTCAAGAAATGAAATCTACTAGAAATGAGTTCCGGCATTAACTAGTCCAGATTCCTCCATGATGAATATAACAAAAAATAATAAATACTACTAAATATGAAGAAATGAAATTTCCAAGTCCCATTCTAAGTGCCAACCCCAGGTTGATGGGGTACATGGCTTCCGATGGAGATCACTTAATATGAAGAAATGAAATCATCTTCTTTTTCTTCTTGTGTTTAATTTATTCATATACTATTGGTGAAATTTAATATATTTGTAGTTATGCAGACAGAATGAAAAATTTATACATTGTGTGTGGTTTTGAACAAAATTTAATCAACGCCATCATCATCATCATCATCATCATCAAAACCATTATGCAATACATTGCGGTTGGCCTTTTGACTTGTAGTTTCGATTATGCTCTATCAAAAATCATATCTTTTGTTACTTCACAATCAAGCATGTTTTTTCTTACTGCCTAAGTTCAAGTCTTTAGAACTCTCCCTCTTCTGCTAGTACCTTCTACCTGTAATCTTTCAATTCTTCATGTTATGGCAGTTGTTGTTCTTCTACCCAAGTCATTTTAGATGGTATTCCCTCATTTTCTCGTCCATTGTGGCTATGTAAGAGTTCTTGTAATGCATATCTTTACAATTTTATCTTTTGATGTTATTCCACTCACTCCATCTCAACATACTCATTTCTATCACTAGCAGTCTATTAACTTGTCTTTTATTCATTGACTAGCATTCAGCTCCATGTAGCTTCAAGGTCTGATTCTCACTTCATAGAATCACCCCTTTAGTTTTCATACAAATTTAAATGATGATGTACTTTTTTATTATTGTTCACGTGTCAAGAGACATCTGCATGTAGATCTACAACCACCTCCTATATCCTGCCCTTTTTTTCATGTTCAACAATGAAGCACATCTATTTTGAAGCTGCATACATGGTGAGATGTCATAATTAAACATTATCAGAATCTTATTCATGTAGAGACAGATTTCTTATGTAAATTTTTACATGGCTATACTACCGTTTTAAAAAATGATTCAGTATCAGTCAACCCATACATAACATATTTTACAGTTAATATTGATGAATGTGGTCGTGGAGATCTATTGATAATATGATTCTTAATATTGAGCTTCAGACAGGATATACATATTCATCAGCCTGTTTAACTTGGAATGTTTTAGGTCACTGGGCCAGGCATCTCCATCCTTGACTGCATTTGCAGCAGGACAAGCTGCAGCTTTCAAGATGTTTGAGACAATCAATCGGAAACCAGAAATCGATGCGTTTGACACAAGTGGGCGGAAATTGGATGACATTCGGGGGGATATTGAATTAAGAGATGTTTATTTCAGTTACCCAGCCAGACCCGACGAGCAAATATTTAGTGGATTTTCTCTTTCCATACCAAGTGGCACGACTGTAGCCTTAGTTGGACAGAGTGGAAGTGGGAAGTCAACAGTGATCAGTTTGATAGAGAGATTTTATGATCCACAAGCTGGTGAAATTCTTATTGATGGTATAAATCTCAAGGAATTTCAACTTAAATGGATTAGAGAAAAAATTGGGCTTGTAAGCCAGGAGCCTATATTGTTCGCTTCTAGCATTAGGGAGAATATAGCATATGGTAAGGAAGGTGCTACTATTGAGCAAATCAGAACTGCAGCCGAGCTTGCCAATGCTTCTAAGTTCATTGACAAGATGCCTCAGGTTTTACCACTTTTTACATTTTAATATTTTCATATTAATATTTTATTATTATTACTTAACATGTTGTTCCTTCCATAGTGACCAATTGTTCTTAGATCTTGGCAACCAGATCAATTGTTCATTGACAATAAACTTGTATAAAGAATATTTGGCTTATTGCATTACTCTTTCCTTCTTAGTTCCTATGCAGGCACTGTAATGGAGCTGTTAACATACGGTTACTCAGTTTTCTTATGTCATATACTACAATGTATTCAGGGACTAGACACAATGGTTGGTGAGCATGGGACTCAGCTATCTGGGGGACAGAAACAGAGAATAGCTATAGCCAGAGCAATTCTAAAAGATCCACGGATTCTACTTCTAGATGAAGCAACAAGTGCACTAGATGCAGAGTCTGAACGAATTGTGCAGGAGGCATTAGACAGGATCATGGTCAATCGCACCACCGTCATTGTTGCCCATCGGTTGAGTACAGTGAGGAATTCTGATATCATTGCAGTGATCCATCGAGGTTCAATTGTTGAAAAGGGTAAGTGGTGCAGTAAATTCTAGCCTAGATGTTGATTTGTGTTCAATGAAATTATCGTACTTCGTTTGACACTTATCTGTGGATACTTCTGTTAGCGTTTATTGAAAAAATAAACACTCCCAACAAATATCGAACGGGAAAAATGAGCACAAACAAACACCAATGTTTTACGTGGTTCGGCTCCAGCCGGCCTACGTCCATGGAGCGTGAAATATAATATTAGTCAGAGAGAACAATACAAAAATAATCTTTTGTTTGAAAAATACAAACAAACCCGACAAGAAAATCAGTCCCTCGTATAGATCTTCTTACTATCTTGTATGCCGCCTTAGACCTTCTCCTGCTTGCTGAACAGTAATGTGTTTCAGCCCAAGATCTTCTTCACACTAGAATGAGAACAGAGTGCTCTCTGTTCTCGACCTCTTGTTGCAGCCACGTTGGATTTCCTCTCACAGTTGGCTGCAAGACTGCAATGCTTTCACGCACTCTCTGCTGCAGATCTACCAATCTGCTACTTCTCTGGCACTACCTTAATGTGACAGATCAGAGGGACAAGAGAAGAACCAAAGCCCAGCACTAAGTTGGCAGCAACACTTGTTTTCTTTCACTTTTTGCTGCTTTCTTAAATGTCGTTCCTTGCTGTATACAACATGTATACAATGTGCACTCTGCTGCAACTTTGACCCTCAATGGAACACACCGATGTGTTCTTCCCTCTTGATGCTTAAACAAGCCTCTAGATTTATATAGATTTCAGTCGATCTCGAGTCTTTAGCTTTTGCCTTGTTTGCCAAAACCTACAATTAGCAATTGCCATGTCCCTAGATTTAGAAGTTGCCGATTATTGGACAGCTCATATTGGAGAGAACCACCAATAGCAACGTGTATATCTAAGAATATACAGTCGGTCTTCTTAGGCAATTGCTAATTTTGGAGTTCTTGCCCAAACCAAATTAGAGCCATACGTCAACAACTTCAGTCGTACATGTGATTGAGCTGATTTTAGTTCACTGGCTTGTTTATGGAGGTTCACATGTGCTAACTACCATCTATAGAATAATTTGGAAGCAAAGATGGCCGTTCAATTATGCATTTGGAGCAGTATTTAAATCATAAACTCTAGCTGGTCAGTTGCTGCCTTGCTGACTCATTAAAAAATTCTAGGATCCAGTGGAATAGCTTGGAACAGTTCCTAGTAATCCAGTTCCTGGTTCCAGCATTTATTCCAAATACAGCAACGTGATTACAATATTCTAACATATTCAAACCACATGCCATTTGTAAATCTCTTGACAAAAGCTATCTAAGAAATATGTACATTTCTCATGCCTCATATCCCACATTTGTTTTACACTTATATTTCATGGATTCAATTCTTATGATAGTCTTCTTGCATCCATTTCTCAGTTTAGCAACTATGATCCTCACATACCTGAGAATGAAAGAACATTTCTTTTCTGAAATAGACAATTCTCTTTTTAAGATAACAAAATATTGTAATCCTTTTAGAAGATGGAAATGATTACATTCTATTTTCCCACTTAACTGAAACAACTGCCTTTTGGACTTAACACATGGTTTGGTGATCAGGTTCACATGAAGAGCTAATCAAGATTCCAAACGGAGCATATTGCCAACTCATACACTTGCAGGAAATGAATAAAGAATCAGAAAAAACTACAAATGATCCAGAGAAGCCAGAAATTTCAATGGATTCCGGCAAGCAGTCAAGTCAACAAGTGTCTTTACGACGATCCATAAGCCGGGGCTCATCTGGTGGTTCTGGACCTAGCAACCGACACTCAGTCTCATTTGGCCTGCCTCCTGGATTCAACTCCCAAGAAACACAACCATTGGAAAAAGATGATGCACCTCTTCAGCAACAGCATCCAGAGGTCCCACTTAGGCGCATAGCATATCTTAACAAGCCAGAGACACTGGTACTACTGCTCGGCACTATAGCTGCATGTGTTAATGGTGTAATAATGCCTATTTTTGGCATTATTATTTCTAGTGTAATCAAGACATTCTATGAGCCACCATCAAAACTCCGGAAGGACTCCAGGTTTTGGTCATTGATGTTCATCATCATTGGCTTGGTATCCTTAGTAGTTTCACCATCACAGACGTACTTGTTTGCTGTGGCTGGCTGCCGGTTGATTCGAAGAATCCGATTGATGTCATTTGAAAAAGTGGTGAACATGGAAATTGGATGGTTTGACAATACTGAAAACTCGAGTGGAGCAATTGGTGCTAGGTTGTCAGCAGATGCTGCAGCTGTCCGCAGTTTAGTTGGTGATGCACTTTCATTGCTTGTTCAGAATACTGCATCACTAGTTGCTGGTCTGGTAATTGCTTTTGAAGCGAGCTGGCAGTTGGCTCTGATAATCTTGGTTATGATACCTCTGGTAGTCTTTGGAGGATGGGTCCAAATGAGGTTTATACAAGGGTTTAGTGCAGATGCAAAGGTACTCTTCTGTACTACTGAGATGCCATTATATGTTGAATTAAAATCTTTTTGACACAAATAAAAATGGAACAGATTCTTGGAACAAGCTTTAAAATTTTTTAGAAATGCCAAGACCTGTTTTTAAACTATTCCCGTGTTTTTTCTTAAGAGAATCATTATTTTTTGCAATGAGCTAATGCAATTTTCAGAATCACTGGTTGGAATAGTTTTCCCTTTAACTATGGAAGCTCACTCCTTGTACTTTTTTTTTTTTAATTTACGTGTGGGAAACCGCGGGATACCCAGCGTAAAACCCCCATGAGTGAGCCCACTATCCCTAGGGCACACTCCTTGTACTTTGAAATTCAATATATCACATACATGAACTTTTTAAGTGAAACTTTGTCACTAGAGATGTATTTGATGGATATCAGGATCACATTCATCTATTGATAAATCAAATGCATGATCTCAAAATTTAAAGTTGGTTTCTCATATGAAAATTTGTTAATGTTCTAATCATGTATGTTCCAAAAAACATGTAAAAAATTTAAAAAACTTTTCATGGTTATGATTTTATAAAAAAAAAAAAAAATGGATGCAGATGATGTATGAGGAAGCAAGTCAAGTAGCCAGTGATGCTGTCGGGAGCATTAGAACAGTAGCTTCATTTTGTGCTGAAGATAAGGTGATGGAACTGTACAAAAAGAAATGTGAAGGTCCTTTGAAGAAAGGGATAAAGCAAGGGATTATCAGTGGGACTGGTTTTGGATTCTCCTTTTTTGCAATGTTTTCCGTCTATGCAGCCAGCTTTTATGCAGGTGCTCGCCTTGTTGAGGATGGCAAAGCTACATTCAGTGAGGTTTTCCGTGTAAGTTGTCCACTAATATGTCATCACCCCAACCCCACCACCACTGTAGCCTTAATATCCATCTGTAGTTTTCATTTTCCACTTGTAGATATGTGGACATGGATACATAAAGTAATGAAAGCTAGTTTATGCTGGGAAATTGAAAAATCTGTCATCAGATGCAATTCTAGTGTTCCATGCCTAAACATCTGCTTTAATTTTTAAATGGTAGATGGTTACAGAATTATTCAATTAACCATGAACTATAATTTTTTTTTTAAGACTAGAATGAATTTTTCCAAGGTAGGGTACAACAAAGAGCGCAAAGGGTGTCAATGAAACTCAACTTCATATCTTCAAAACCCACAGTATTGCATTTCTAGAAGCACCATACCATGATGCTTCTGGTTTAGCTAGAATATCTACCTCCGCATTGACTCCTCTAGGCATCTGCATAAAAAATGCATTAATTTTCCTAGAAATCTCATTTTCCTTGATATCATTGGCAATTTTCCATTAGGTAGTACACCTTAAGTCCTCAACAATGAGGGGAAGGCAAATTGGCCTGAATGCATCTGAAGACTGATCAAAATTGCCAAAAAGCAAAAAAAAAAAAAAACACTGATCAAAATTGTGTTGATCATTGATCCTTAGATTTCTACCAGACCTGAGAAGGATGAGAAATAGTTGAATTCAAGTCAGATTTATACCTTTGATGTCTGTTGAGCCAGATTACTATATATGCTCCAATAAAAGGTTAAGCTGTAAGCGACCTTCGGGTGGAGGGTACTGCCTTTGAACAGTTCACGCCTTTCCTGGGCTGTTTTCAAGCTTGTAGAAAAAAATGTAGCTCCTTCTTCTTAACAACCTTCTGGTGTAGGGTACTGCCTTTGAACAGTTCAGGGCTTTCCTGGGCTGTTTCAAGCTTGTAGAAAAAAATGTAGCACCTTCTTCATAACAAATTGATATATTTGGAACCTTTTGTGATTTTTGTTGCCTAAATATTTCCCATACTTGTAACACAAATTATAGACAAATGACATAAAAAAGTTAGAACTTTTCGATGATTAGTTCACAAGTTCTGGTTGCTTAAAAATATCTGCACTGATTGCTGAAGAATTCTGCGGGGACGAAACCCATGATAAAGTAGAAATTATCAACACCACTCTATCTGTTGTTTGGATCATAAATTGCTTCCTCGGTTTATAAATGAGACTTCATTTTTTCTTACCTTGTATGCAGGTTTTCTTCGCTCTCACTATGGCAGCCCTTGCAATTTCTAATTCAAGCTCCCTAGCACCAGATGCTTCCAAAGCAAAAGCTTCAACTGCCTCTATATTTGGAATTCTTGATCGTAAATCGAAGATAGACCCAAGTGATGATTCTGGAATGACATTAGAAGATGTGAAAGGCAATATTGAGTTTCGGCATGTTAGCTTCAAATATCCTACAAGACCAGATGTTCAGATTTTTCGAGATCTCTGTCTATCTGTTCAATGTGGAAAGGTAATTTCTTACATATCTAAACTGAAGTTCCTATTTCACCTAAGGATCAGATATTAGTACTGGTTCTCCCACTGAATTAGTTTGCTTGATTTCAAATAGCCCTATTAGTTCTAACTAAATGATTGCTTTGAATTGGAGGACTTTCAAAGTAGATAATACTTTCAAGTTCTGATTTGTGCAACATATACAACAAATCATTGGAACATAAGACTGCTTTAATGTAGGAAGCAGTAAGAGTGACAAAATAATTCCAGAACCAGGATAATCATGGTGTCATCTTATGAAAGTAATTGAAGGTTTGTTTTTCTTCTTGTAACACTTTGTAGGTTGGTCAACATGAGGTGAGATTTACATGCTACTGAATTAGGAGTGGGGATTTCAGAACCCTGTAATACGTAGGAGAAATTCTAGGACTTTCAAATTCCAAAGCCAACAAATGGAAGCACACCTCAATCAGCCTAGTATATTTTGTCACAAGTATCCAAGAAACTTCAACAGAGAAAAATTCAGGTTGACCCCGGTATAGGTGATCTAGAAATTTGCAATCAAGTAGTCCTGGATTTTCTTGGGCTCAACTTTAAAAGATTTTATAACAAAATTAAATATCTTCTTGAAATTCAAACATAAAATCCTAGTGCTTCCCCCCTTGTCTTCTCCAAGAATCACATCGAAGGGATTTATATATGAATTTTATGCGTCCAAACAATTAAAATGTGTAGCTAGCAGCAATCACATTTCTCCTCACAGTTCTAAAGTTTTGTACCATTGCACCATATATCAACCCAACACTCCGACCGAGAATAAGAGAACTCAAATTTTCATAATAAAATCATCAAATTTATCTGAATATAGCAATACTGTTTATTGATATAGGCCCAAAAACATGAAAATGACCCTAATCTAACCTTAGTTTGTCCTTCTAACTGTCAGTTGGTGTATGAGATGTTTAAATTTCAATTAGTATTGAGTTTTTTCCTTCAAACCCGGGAGCACACACTCCCATATCATGTTTTAGAGTGGGCTCCATTCCTTTGCAATCCCCAACCTTTTGCACACACTAAATCCCATGAACAATGGTTTGGCAGACCCATTGACTAACCCATCCTATGGATCCCCACTGTGGGATTTAAAATATTCCCTCTTAGACCATTAATATTTCAGAAACCCTAGAAAAGGAATTATGACGGTCGGATGAATCCCATCACTGGCAGGCAAGATATCCGAATGTTTCCATATATATATCCCCTTCATGACTATCTTGATAGTACTCTTGGGAACACCCAAGATGCCCTCATATGATACTGAGGCCATAAACCCATCCTAACTTGCTAATATCTTCTCAAAATTGCCCTCTCTTGGGCCTGTTATATGTAAAATAGGCAATCAAACAACATTAGTCTCTTAGCAATTTGACGCCATTCATTGCCAAAAAACATGAGCTACAATGAGAAAATAATGATTGTGCACTTGGCTGTCAATCCATATGGACCGTGTGTGCAAACATACGGTACAGCCATCAGACTGCATTGGTTCATCTTCAGATGTACCAAGAGAGAATGCATTGAAATAACTTCACTTGGAATATGACTGGTTCTGCACATCCTTTCTTTTACCAAACTGTGTGTTTCCTGGTAAAGTTAGCTAACATTTCCAGTTTCCATATAATGTTTGCAGTATTGAATATACTAGGCAATTCAAATTGAGTATTTGTGGAGTAACGTTACGAAAGGTCTAGTGCAAACCATCCATTCTCCAGGTATATGTCCAAGATTCACCTTGATTGCATGACCATGGACATCCAATAGAAGGCATGCAAGATGGATGACGAGCAGAAAGTTTTATTCCATAATTTTCAGGCCTAAGGTCAGATGGACACGGTCATTAAAATTGGATGGTCCAATCCATTGGTAATGTCGAAGGGCCTGACCAGCTGCCCTATCAAGCATGAACATTGGAAGTGGATGCCCAACCTACATCTGATGTCACACTGGTAACATCCCTAGAGAACCGAAAAAACCCACTGATGCCATTGAAGATTCAACTAAATCATTAAGCTTAATTATCCCTGTATTTGCTGAATCACTCTGCTACCAGAATCAAAAGAGAATGCACTGGCAAACACGTATACCTTCATTTTACTTCAATTGGATTTTCAGATATCCTATTTTTCATGAATGTTTGTATTTTTATATATTTTTATCAATCATGCAGTGTAACATACAGTGTCTGTAAAATTCATTGAACTAAATGTGGTTAAATATAAATTTATATTTACTTTATGGCATATCTTACATCGTGGGTCTACTTTCAGTGTCTGACAATATATCTTACATGACAGACAATTGCTCTAGTTGGAGAAAGTGGGTGTGGAAAATCAACTGTCATCTCCTTGCTAGAGAGATTTTATGACCCCGATTCAGGTCAAATTATGCTAGATGGAATTGAAATTCAGAAGTTGCAACTGAGGTGGTTAAGGCAGCAGATGGGTCTGGTGAGTCAAGAGCCAGTGTTGTTCAATGATACAATTAGAGCCAACATTGCCTATGGTAAAGAAGGAGGTGCAACAGAAGCAGAAATTTTAGCTGCTGCAGAGTTTGCAAATGCCCATAAGTTCATAAGCAGCTTGCAACAGGTTGGATGATTACTATAAACAGTTATTTGTATGGTCAACTAGTTACACTCTTCTTCACACACAGGCATTGATTCATGAGTTTCATAATGACTTGGAACATCCAAAGTTCAATCAAAGCAATCCAATTTCACTCAATGCACGTGCGTGATCATGGGCTAATTTATCCACATAATGCAACCGTTAGCCCTATAGCCTAGATCACCATCTATGCTTGTTAGATTTGATCTTTGTGATAATGTAATTATGTTCTTACATGTTTTATTTGCTTTTGCATTTGAACAAAATATGCTTCAACAACTTTTGTTAATGTTCTGTTCTATCTAAAAATCGGTATCACAGGGCTATGACACAATAGTAGGAGAGCGAGCCATCCAATTGTCAGGTGGACAGAAACAGCGGGTGGCAATTGCACGTGCAATCGTGAAGGATCCGAAAATTTTACTGTTGGATGAAGCTACAAGTGCTCTTGATGCGGAGTCTGAGCATGTGGTTCAAGAGGCACTAGACCGAGTCATGGTGAACCGGACAACGATTGTGGTAGCTCACCGCTTATCCACCATTAGAGGGGCTGATCTTATAGCAGTCGTTAAGAATGGGGTAATCGTGGAGAAAGGAAAGCATGAGGCATTGATCAATGTCAAGGATGGCGTATATGCTTCCTTGATAGCACTTCACACGAAGAGTTCATCCTAATACTTTATAACGGTCGTACAGTTTTCAACTTTCCCTGTTTCCACAATTTGCTGATGATTACTGTTTTGTTATTTGCAGTAAATAGTTTTCAACGTAAGAATAAATATAGTAAATGAGAAAATAATTTATCCTTCTTTTCCCTTTTTTGTTTGGATTTGTTCCATCCTCCTTAATCCAGTAACCAGTTTGGACTTTGGACTGCTCTATAGTTGGTTATCTGGGTTCATGCATGTTCTGAAAGCTTCAGGATGGAGAAAGTACAACTTAGCTGAATTATTAACTTTCTTTTTGGAAATCGACCCTCTTGATTGTTTCTTATTATCTGATTTAAACTGGTGCAATAGAGAGTTCATAAAAAATTATCATGACTATTCATTTCAAAGCATTGTATCTAATGACTATAAGAAGTAAAAACGATGATCGGAACTGGTATTTGATAGATACCATGTCTAAGTCCAGCCTGGATAAAAAATATCTGTTTATACAGGGTGAAACTCAAGTGAACTTTAAAAAGAACAACAAAATAACTACTCCAAGAATTCAACGAAAGAACTTACAAGAATACAAATCCACAATTGATTTCTTTAATCAAACTACTACTCCGATACTTAAACTCTCCAAATTTTATGATCAGAATTCGATGATTTACATCTCTATTTATCGTGTTAGAAGTGATACTAAACCAAAGGTAAACCTAGGGTCAACCAACCATGGTTGGCATGATTTAGGGGATTGGTTGGATTGATTATGCAAGTTAAGGTTTGACTCAATCCATGCCACATTATCTAGACCAATGAGAAAAAAAGAAATTAAAAGTTCAATCAATAGGAAATTTCCACGCAAGTCCTAGTGACTCATAAGGTGGTGTGCATTGAATTGGAAACACCAATCATGTTTGAGATGTTTGCACGACTTTCATATACACAAGAGAGAGGAAACCGCCAATGAAAGAATGCCATGTAGGATAGTGAGGGATTCCAACCAATGAGAAGATACAATGAGTCGTTGACTAAGAGAGTATCTCATGCATCTTGTGAGTCACATCTCGGAGAAAGGTGTTGTTTCAAGGAGACTCTATTGACCCATTAAGTGTTTGTCCAAAATTGGAGAGGCTTCATGGAGATGCATTTGACCATTATTAATACCATCCACTCTAGATAGCACTTGCCAGGCCGTTAAGCTAAGGTTTGGATGTCGCCACCTCATGTGGCTTGTGCATGACATTTCCGAGCTTGAGCTTGGACGTTGGAACCTTTCCAAGCAACCCATCTTCAATTGGCCCATATGTAAGGCCCACTTGTGTAGCCCTAGGCCTAGGCCCATATGTGAGACCTATATTCACCAATTCAGAGCTCAGACTAGTTAGTTTAATCCTGTACTAGTCACGATCGATTTTCTGGTGTGAAGTCTCCATCATAAATCAGGCAAATATATATTTATTTACTATTTATTTATTTTTCAGCGCATGATATTTTGCTGCTAGCTCAAAAAATTTCATACGATTCAGTCAACGTCATTTTCTTTAAACGAATGCAGGGTATAAAGACACTAGACTTTTCTACCTCTATACACCCTGTAACGACCCGTCCCGCTAGCACAATATTGTCCGCTTTGGGCCTACACATGGACCCGCACGGCTTTGCTTTGGCGAGCCAACCCACTGTTGCTCCCAAAAGGCCTTGTGCTAGAAGGAGGAATGCAACTACTCATATACCAGGGAATTTCCAATGCCACTAGCAATGTGGGACTTTTTGGGGCAGGGTATTACAATCTACCCCCCTTAAAGTCAGAGCCGTCCTCGGCTCTGCATACACAACAACCAAGCCCACACCCTCAGGCAGAGAGTTGAACCAGCACTGATACCATTTGTAACGACCCGTCCCGCTAGCACAATATTGTCCGCTTTGGTCCTACACACGGACCCGCACGGCTTTGCTTTGGCGAGCCAACCCACTGTTGCTCCCAAAAGGCCTTGTGCTAGAAGGAGGAAGGCCAAACGATCTTCTCTATAGGCTTTGGGGTGGGATTTTAAAATGAGTTCGTTTCTCGATCAATTTTTACAAACAAGTTATCAAAATTCATCTACTCTGAATTTTATGAACTTCGGGACTGATTTTAAGTGAAAATGTTATAGTTTTGGGATTAAAAATTGTACCCAAAGAATTAAGGAAAAATGGTCTTCCCTCTTAATTCTTTGGGTACGATTTTTGAAGCTTAAAACTATACCCTTTTCACTTAAAATCAATCCTAGAGTTCATAAAATTTAGAATAAATGAATTTTGATACCTTGTTTATAGAAATAAGTTGAGAAACCGCTTCTTTTGAAAACTCGAGCCAAACGCGCAAAGGTGATAGTTGGCAGGGAGGCAGTTTTTGAACCTATTTCTACAAACAAGATATCAAACTTCATCTATTCTGAATTTTATGAACTCAGAGACTGATTTTAATTGAAAATAGTATAGTTTTGAACTTAAAAAATCGTACTCAAAGAATTAAGAGGGACTGCAATTTTTCCTTAATTATTTAGGTACAATTTTTTAAGCCCAAAACTATACCCTTTTCACTTAAAATTAGTCCCGGAGTTCATAAAGTTCAGAATAAATGAATTTTGATACCTTGTTTGTAGAAATAGGTTAAGAAACCGCCTCCCTGCCAACTGTCACCTTTGCCCATTTGGCTCCGGTTTTACGGCCTCCCTGCCAACTGTCACCTTTGCGCATTTGGCTCCGGTTTTCAAAAGAGGCGGTTTCTCGACCTATTTTTACAAACAAGTTATCAAAATTCATCTACTATGAACTTTATGAACTTCGGGACTGATTTTAAGTGAAAAAGATATAGTTTTGAGTTTCAAAAATCGTACCCAAAGAATTAAGAGGGAAGACCATTTTTCCTCCATTTAGCATTTTAATCTTTATGTTGTATATAAATTATCTTATAACTATGCTATTTGGACATTTTAAAAATGCTAAATTAAATACATCATTTAACTCTAAATATTTGACTCTATTATTAGCATTCTCTCATGGAATAAAAATTAAATTTCTTAGTTTTAAAATTCAAAAGTATTTTTTATTTATTTTACTAATGATAGGGACATGTCCTATAATTTATCTTTGGATATACTCTCTATTTAAAATGATTAAATCAATTGTATTTGATTATGCAAAGATAAAATTATTCTTAGCTTTTACTATTTTAAGTAAAAAATACTTCAAATAAAAAAAATTAAAAATGTTTTTATTATATAAATTATTTACGTCTAAAACGACCATTAATAACTGTTTATGATGAAAATGGATAAGTTATAATTTTGAGTCATGTTTCTAAGTGTTAAATAAAAGTTGTTTCATTTAAAATATTTGCAAAATTAAATACAAAAATAATTTTAAATTAATTAAAAAACAAACAGATGACGATAATAACGATCAACCCTTAAGGGATCTTCTAGTGGGTAACATGAGATGAAAAAGAAATGGAGAAGTGGAGAATCAGATGCCCATCAACTCCTTTGTCGATGTCTCCTTGGTATCTGATTCTTCCATGCCATTTACCATGTTTAAACTGTGTTCTTTAATTGTCCCCAAAAGTGGGTTATTAATAGCTAATTAGAATTTAATTTCTTGAGCGTGTACCACTACTTCATCCATGTTACCCTTGTGTCCTGCTTCAAAACACAGTTCGGATCCTATGTTGGTACCCACCCGTAGGGTAGCTCAACTGGTGGCCTCTCCTCTCGCGAAGGGAGAGGTCATGGGCTCTAGTCTTAGTGGCCCATATCCGGGAGTGTGGGTGCGATGGCGCTCTCCTCCAGAGTTTTAAGAGAGCTACGATTAGAACATAAGTTGGAGTGGGTCTAACATTTCTCCTGAATCTTTTAAAAAAAAAAAAAATTCCTATGCTGGAGTGTGGGTGGTCAATCAGCAGAGATGTTTATATTTCATTACTGAAGAAAAAATTGAAATATTCTTTCAAGAGATTATCAACAACAAAGAAAAATTGAAAAAAGGAAAGTGAAGGCACTTTCTCTAAGAGAAAATTCATAATAAAGGAGAATAAAAAAGGGAACCTTCTTTCTTATCCTTAATACAATATTTTTTTTTTTTGGATTTTCATTGAAAGACTATTCTAATAGATAAAGTGACTGGAAATCTCATAAGTCTTTGGATTTTTCCTTCATGTGAGATTATCGTTCGCACCACAAAGATAAGAAAAGAACGCTTGCAAAGATCCAAGAAATGGAAAGGCTTTGGATTTAAACTCAAAGACTGACGCTACAATCAGGTGATCCAAGCAAAGGCACTTGTCCTACGTACCCATTCTTCAATCCCAACAAGCACCCACATTCCACATACATACCATAGTAGCTGCTCCTAAACGCCCCAGCCTTCCATCTCAACCTCCCCAACATCTCCAACTTCAACTTTGTTACTCCATACTCCTCATCCATCTCTATCCCACTAGTCACCTCCGGCGACACCGCCACCGGCCCGCCACCCATCATTGGCGACACGGCCACCGTGCCGTGATGCCGCAGGAACAACGGTGATAACGGCAATGGTGCAGTGATTGCCTGATTTCTATAGGAGACGACCACCGTAAGGCTGTCGAAGTACACGGCGACCCGCCTGTTGGGGTTGTGAATCACCACGGTGAACTGCATGGTGGTGGAAATTAGGTAGGATGATGTTGTGTTCAAGTCGTAGATGGCAGCGCCTGCAACAGAGAAATGCGGCTTGCTCGGGCGGTACACGAGCCACACGACTAGCGATGTTGTGCCGGCTAGGATTAGAAAGACTATGATGAATGTGAAAAGGCAGGAGGTATTGCCATTAGGAGCCATGGACGGGGTAGAAGGCCGTTTCGGTCGCATGGTTTCCGGTATTTTCTCTTGGGTTATATGAAAAGAAGAGATTTTGTGAGGCTTATATGAAAAGAAAAGGTAATGAGAACTTTGAAGTGGAAAGTAGAGAGTTGGAAATAGGAATTGGATAGAGTGGGTGAGCGGAGGTGAAGCTAAATGAGAGTAGAATATGAACAAGGAAGAGAGAGTGAGGAATTGGATACTCATAAAAGGAGCCTTGTTAGTCTTGCCTTAAACCTCAATACTTTTTCGTCAACCACTTTGCCGTTAAGCAACAAAGCCATTTTGGGCTCCAATCATATTCAAACTTCTTTCACACTCTAACACTTTTATGTGAATTAGATTTCTATATCAAGAATGGGGTTGGTTTTATTTTATAATAAGTCGTATGAAATAATTTCTTGAGTTTGATTCATATTTAATTTCTTTAGGCTATTTCTCATGAGATTACTCTCTATCAACTTAATTACTGTGTAGGGTTAGAAGGTTTACACATACTTTTATAAGAAAATAAAACACAAATCACACAATCAATCATACAAGGACCATGTCCACATGGCGTACTGTTCAATTTCATTATGAGAATATTGGACAACTTCTTATAAGATTCTCAACCCTCTCACTTTATGTCCTCTTTCCTCTCTCTCTCTCTTTTCTTCTCTCTTCTTGGTTTTCGTTTCTCGAGTTGGCTAAGGTGGTTAGTTTAGTAGAGAAGAGAATAAGTTCACCGAGTAAAAATGAAAAAACAGTAATGCTTGTTATTCCATTCTTCACACAAATCCTTCGATGACTTATCAGCTTCCTTTTTACGAACGAGAAAGCCTCAAACTACACCTAGTAAGCTAGATAGCCGTAGAAGCACACATGGCCATGTTTCTTGAGGGAGGCAGAGGCCCAAATCCCCAAACATGGTCAGGCCTAGAACGCCGCGCTAACATAAAAAAATCTTAGAGCGAATAATGCCTTTATATACACTGGGCCTTAATAAACACAACTGGGCAAAAAAAATGACCTTTTGAGTCAAACCCAATAGCTTTTGGGATTAATCTCACCTCCAATTTGGAATAAGGACACATAAGTTAAAAAAAAAAAAAGATTTCTATCTCATTTTAATTCATTCTAAATTAATTCCACTATTAGATTGAAATTTATTTAAAATTGACCTTAATTTTGTCATTAATTTTAAATTTTAAAAAACTATGATTTTTAAAATGAATATGATTTATGTGATAAATATTATTTAAAAAATAGACTCTAAGCAAATTCACTCCATCCTATAGACCAAGGGCCACCTGGTCTGTTGTGTATGCACTGTGTCGCCCAAGTGAACCTTTCTTTGCGTGGGTGGATTCTCTCTTCTGCTTGTGCCGCCTTTCTTTTTGGTGACTGGTTGCAGTAGAAATAAAAAAGGAGAAAAAGAAGGAATCTATCAATGCTTGTTCATTACTCTCTTGTATAGAATTTTGTTCTTGAATTTGGGTTTTCAAATTTCCCACAGGGAACTTTCTTTCCTCCTTCGTTTGGAGTCACAGTCATTCAAAGTGCTTGTGAGAGAGGAAGAAACATTTGATCACCATTTTTGCTTATTTCGAGTTAGATTCCACATAATTTTTGGCCTATTTTGTAAGATTTACTCGGTCCAAAATTAATTCAGTCGTTGGATCTTTCTTTTTTAGAAGTTTTTTAAAAGATTTTTGAAGAAAATCTTTAAGATATTAGCTTCTAAACACCTTATTTCTTTTTCATTTTTGTTTTATAAAATAAGAAAGTATATTAAAGGTTGAATATTTCATGACTTTTGAGTTATTGTTGGAGAATGAAATTCATAGAAGATCTCTGAAAATTTTGAGTTTTTCAGAAGATTCATTTTAAAAGAAGATGGATTAAACACACATGGTGAATGGCAGCCAATTTACTAGAGTTAAACTTAGCACCAGGTCAAGTCAAGTTAGGTTTTATTCGGATCAGATTTATTTTAGATCTTATAAAATAGGTTAAATCATTTCATGTCTATTTTGAGTTTAGATAGGATCGAGTTTGAATCAAGTTTACCCATTTACCGAATAAATGAGACCTTTTTGTACTAAAATTACATCTTAAATAGATTTTGATCTCATGATTGAATGTGTTGTATCTAGACATGGGAATACTTGGATTTTTCCATTTAAAAATGGATTCAAATTAGTTCAACTTATTTATAAATGGATTCAGTTCAGATGGAGTAACTTAGGTGGGTTAGATTTTGATAGATGGGGAAACGAAAGAAAGAGCCCATAAGTTTGCCAGACGCAGGCCCAGTAATACCTAAGGTCTTTGAATTTGAATAAATGCTGTGTCAAAAAAGAGAAGAGGATCCAAGTTGATGGGAACTGGTTGTTGTGATGGACTGGTTCACAGATTTGAGGATGAAAGAGATGGGGAATGTTTGTTTCTTCTTTTTTTTTTCCACGTCTTGTTGCTATATCTACTTTCTAGTTGGTCTGGTCTAAGGGCCCAAAACTCAAAACCTCTCTCAAGCAGGGTCCAAAATTCGGTGGGGCCAAGCTCGACATCTCAGGCCGATATCTCGATTCCACAATATCGGCCGATATTACTCTCTCTATCTCTTTTGGGCCAATCTCGGCCGAAATCACGCCTATATGGCCAATACATCTCGTATCGGCACAGATATTTCGGACATCCAAAACCATCTCTCAAGTCTAAAGTCTAATTAGGAGTATTCACGGGCCGGGCTATGCTCTAGGCAACCCCATATACTGATGTCCAAAGCCCGTCAGAGTTTGTAGGTTAAGCTCAAGCTCACCTGTCTGAAAAACACTTAGTTCAAGCTCCCTCATTTGAGACCACTAACATATGATCGTCTAGATTGAAAGTAGAAATAATTAAGATATAAGCAAATCAAATTTGATCTCAAAGTTTATTTTCTAGCCACTTGATCTTAGTATCCAAAGTCAGAAAGCATTCTTATCATAGTGATCCTTAAAAGACATCTGATGACTTTGATTATTAAAATCAAGTGACTAAAGTTTGTGTTTTAAGTATAAATTTGATTCATATATAGCTCATTATGCATTTTCTTCAATCTAAACGGTCAATTCTCTAATGAATTTCAAAATCATTTTTAAAAATGAAAAATAACCCAAATACGCACATAACACATAAAATGGCTAAAAATGCCAAAAAGCACAATGGAATTTCACGGATTTCTTGCAAAAGCACAATAGGAAGTTCATGCTTTTCAGGAAAAAAATCATGGAAAGAGAGAACAATCATTTTTTAAACTACCTCCCTTTTTTTCACAATTTGAAAAAGAAAAAAAGGAAAATGGGATTTAAGGAAAAATTTTGGCTACATTTAGACTCTTATTAAAGTTCTATAGAAAATGATAAAAATAATGTATATATAAAATTTATCTGTTAATAATTGTGACATTGTGATTTTAAATTTTAATATTTTGATTAATATAACCTTTCAATTTTTTTTAGTCCAACTCCAACTCATAAAGCTATGATAATTGAATGGAATTTCTTGGAATTATATCCTCCATGAATTTCAATAACTATTCCATCTAATTACGGAGAATCCAACCCATGATAAATGTACATTTTTTTCTCTTTAGAGCTGCTCGAATACCCTGAATTCAAAGGAGATTGAAACCAAAAAAAAAAAAAAACAACTAAAAACTCCAATGCTTCAACTTAAACAAAAATAAATGAAAACATCTCTATTCGTTGATGTTATAATCTCTTCTTCTTGTACCCCCACTCAATCTTAGCATACCTTCGACCAAATTAATGTTTAAATTAATCGCTGTATCTACGTGCCGTGATGGAATATTTATGGATGGGGATTCGATTCATCATATTAATATTTCCTCTTTATTACCCGCTCAGAAAAAAGAAAGCAATCTTCATTCATGTACGACAATGGATGTTGGTACCATAAAATGATAGAAGGAACATGAGTACACATACCTTCTTTGAGTGCAAACAACCACCTATCCTGTTCGAGTGAAACAAAATTCACAACTGTATTGACTATGGATGTAAATTGTAATAAACAAGTTAGTGGATCTTCATCTTGCAATCAATTTAACAAAATACATAATTGTTGCACAACCCTCACAACAACCATGAATTTACAAGAGAGATGGATGTAAACGAGGTTACTTCAGTTGATGATGACAACGGACATATCTTTTACGTGGCCAATAAATCATGGGTGACCATCGGTTCCTAATGACGGTTGATGAAAATTAGGCCGCACTTGTCGGACAAACTGTCCTTTTATTCGAGGGCGCAGCTCAGCAAGTTTTTTCCTGCTTTGGTATCGAACCTGTAAAAATAAACAATACATTGTAATAAAATATGTAGGCTTCCAGGAATTAATATTGATTCAAGGATTCAACACGAGGATATGATCATGGTATACTCAAGACTTTGAGCAAGTACATGTGAGGCCCATGGTTTGGTTATCCAGATCATTGATGGAAATACTAGCCATGGGAACAAGGATAAAACTTACTAGCAAGCAATAAAGATTGGAGATCAAAGTTGGAAAATACTTTTTCTATTTAATGTAGACAACTGTGGGTCACCGATTGGTGGTCAGGGCTTTGATCCATCAGAGAGAGATTTTGTGGGTCCCAGGGATGCAGATTTTGTCAGGTGATATGATTCAGCTAGCCTTAGAAATAGGTGACATTGAATGACAAATATGATGTTAATATAATAAGGGGTGGTTTTGGTACCTTCTTCTCATAGCATCTGTCTTTCCTCTTCAATCGGAATTTGGTCAAGGCTGCCTCTCTTTGGGAGAGAGACTGGTAATCTTTCTCCTGGATAGCATTGCTAGTTAAGACACCCTCATCATTCACATTCTCCGATGCAGCTGTGGTCACACTTACATTCCTGTTACTTCCATTGCAAACACTTTCACATGCACTACTTTTCAGATGGTTTCTGCTACTATCGCATAAATTGCTACTTCCACTCTGACCAGGAACAGGTGGGATGTGTGGGATGTGTTTTAGATCCTCTCTTGGTTCTAAATTCTTTTCTTGTTTGGTCCCAGATTGGTACATGAACCTACCTGCATTTTGATCGCAAGGAATATGATCTTTCTGATGGTTGTGAGTTTTGAGATTACATTGATGATATGGATTTACATGCATGGTTTCCTGTGAGGTGGTTGAGTCTGTTCTCCATGGAGGAGGTCCTGGAGAGGCTATTGGATGTGTGTAAAACAAGGGTTGCATTAATGCATTATAGCCTGTACACTTCCCATCAAGAGGCATGCCACTGAAAGGAATGGGGACAGGAATAATTCCAACTTGAGGGTGAGGACAAACTGCTGTGTCATGACCAGAAGATTCAACCAGAGGGTTATGTTGCTCAAAATTATTTTCCTCCACTGCTTTACATTGAAAAGTGTCAAGAACATTCCCTGGATGTTCATTTGATGAAGATTTGGCGGTGTTGCTAGTACATCGTTGTGGTTCAGTGACACCTATTGACGATGAGAAACTGGGCTGCACTGTCCTCTGAATGTACCTGCAGAAAAAAGTACGAATTCAGTGAACCTCACCATTTATGTAAAAATGAAAATATTAGTGAATTCTTCACCTTCTGTCAACAAATGATAATCTCACACTGGACTGTAGATCATTTTAATCATCTTTTGGTTCAACACATTTTATCATTAGTATTAAAAAAAAAAAAAAATATCTTTGCCTTCTGTCTACAAACACGAAAACATTCAATGCTTCGCAGATGAGTTTTGTTTTTGTGTGGGTGAGGCAGGGGGGCGGGTGCATGGAATGTATGGCAGAAGATAATAACAAATATCTGCTTTCGTGATAAAAAAGGGAATAGAATCAAGAAATTTTAGGTGGAGGATCCAGTGATCTAATGAGTAAAATACTGCTCTGGATTGAGTGGAACAACTAACCTTTAAATATATATTCATCTTCATTGAATTAGGGTCCACTTGTTATTGTCCATGAGATGGAATCCATCTATACCACAGAAAATCAATCCTCCCCCCATCTACTGCACAAATGATGTCCCATGGATGAGGATCAGAAAAAAATTGAAGGGAAACTCAGAATGATTTTCCGTGTTTTACACACACTACTTTCCACTCCATTTCCTCTAGGGGTGCAACTTGGGCCGGGCTTACCCTGAGCGCACATAAAAAACCCCAAAAAAATCGGGGTCGGGTTGACCTTGAGTCGGGTCGGGTCGGTTCATTTTCAGGCCCAAATTAAAATTAAGGTTGGGCCTAGGCCTAGTACATAAAAGCCTGAATTTGGCCCGAAAGCCATAATTTGAGCCACATTTATATAATATATAATTTTTTAAAAATAATAATAAAAAATATTTCCTTTTAGACATCTGTACACTCTGGTCTGCTAAGCAATATTCTGCTTTTAGAACCACACTATAAAATTGCTCGATAAAACTCGGTGACCTAACTCCAGGCCAATCTATGGTCTACACAATCTGTAATTGCCTCAAGGTTTGTTTTTATTAGCAAACATACACAGCTCTGTTGTTAGCACTCCAGTTCTGAAGGAAAGAAATTCAAGAATCTGAAGTTGGTCAATCATGACAAAATGTTGCCACCAAGTTTTCGAATGTGAGAATTTTCAGTATGAGCAAGTGTGCAAGTTCTGTTGAAACAAAATCAAACTACTAAAACTCATGAATAACAAGTATAGATACATATAGCTGCTTCTACATGTGCACATAACCTACTTCATTGATACCAAACTGATCATATTTCTTATGGAGAATGATTAAAGAGATTTATGGATGAAAATAATCACCCAGATTGGGGAAACATCAAGTTTCAGGTAAAAAGCATATAGCCCTTGATTATATAGCACCGAGAATTGAAGCAGAAGGAATAACAAAGAAGTTCAAATTAATAACCCAAGTAGATGACTACTAAAGCAACTCACATCAAGAACTTCAGATTAATAACCCAAGCACATGACTATTAACACAACTCATACCTTGCCAATGTTAGAAGAATGTATCCGTTCCAACAGATTGCAAAAGAGGAAAGTTTATTAAGAAACCATGATGTGTACTGATGCATCTATCCCGAATATAAGATAGATGCCTCTAATTCAGGAATTATAAAGTGTAAAGATAATCAGAAAAGAAAAACTAGAGCAAGGGAAACAGGCACTAACCATGAAAAAGCAGAGCCATTTGAATGATTCAAGATAGGCCTTTCCGCAATCTCTTGCTTTTCACTAGGCTCTGACCTTCTCAAAGAGAGTTCCAATAATGGTGTAGAATTGAACTCAGACATGTTCTTTCTGTCACAGAGAATTTTAAGTTTGTTGGAAATATCATCTCCAATGGCAGTGGCATCTGTATCCCAATTGCTGTGGCATAGTTGATTTCCAATTGTTCCAATTAAATCAATGGCTTGTTTAGATGGTTCAACCCTTATCCGTTTATAAAGGGGGGCACCAGTTTCATTAACCATATCAGAATCCTCCCTGCAGCTTGTTGTTGCCATAATCTCATTCCCTGTCATCAGCCCAGAATGAGCATGATTTTCTTCTAAGATGATAAAACTTGAGTTAAATACTGGATTGCCACAAGTACCTCCTGATTCCAATCTCACTGATTTATCTGCAGGAAGTATCTAGTTATAAGTTCCACTTTAAATAGAGTTAGTGCATTCCCAGAAAAGAAAAGTTAACAAGAAGATGCTGACAGTAACAATAAGATGTCATACCTTCTTCCGCTTCACTCTCAAGCATCAACAACATACCACCCAATTTACTATGTTCCTCAAACTTGTTCACTGCAGTGTTGATTGCAAGAGAGGAACAGCATTTTGGTTGCAAAAGATCTTGCATATTATTCAAGCATGCACTCTGAGCTTCCATGCCAGGCTTTGTACAAGAGCTCTGAACAATAGGCAAAAAGTCAAGCCCAAATAAAATTTCACGTACCCAATCAGCACTACAAAGTATAATAGCAGCAGCCCTTGACCCTATATCCCTATGCAAATCACATTCTCTGTCCATGTCAAGAAAACACTAGTATCTGTATTACAATAAAATTTCCTTCACTGTAAAAGATAGAACTTAATCTACACAATTGAAGTATTCAAAATATTGAACCACTCATGTATCATTCAAAGAGATCGTTATCATCATCGGAGCTATTATGCCATCTATTTGAGGTAGTCAGTCAAAACTGGATTTGACATTTTTTTGAGGGGCCAATTGCCTTATCTGATGCTCATAGGACTTGAACCTACAGTATTGTAAGTTGCAGCAATAAGCATTTGCCAACTATTCTAAAGGCCCTCTTATCAAAGAGATAAGAAATGTTATTGCCAGATGAGTAACAAATGATATCTGCTAAAAATTGTAAAAAATGCCACAGATTTACATGACCATTGAAAGAAATGTGATACGATGCCCAATCAAGAAAGATTTGACATGCTCTAACTGGACATGGGCCGTGCCAGTTCTGTCAGACAAACTGTACATGTGATCAAAACAAGTTAGTACAGCTGGAATCAATATCAAAAGGTATTTCGCACTGGCCTAAAGTAACAGTTTTAACCATTTAGATGTATGCTATTTGTTGTTTATGACATCATCATTATTTTAATGTGAGCTCTCTCTCTCTCTCTCTCTCTCTCTCTCTCTCTCTCTCTCATATCCAGTTCTGCAGTAGAGATGGGATTGAAAAACAACCATCAACTATAACTCCAAAAGAACCAGATTTTTAAACAACATAGAGGAAGAATGAAGTTGAAAAGTAATCAACATTTCCATATCATGCTGTGTCAAATATTTCACCTTCATGTGTAAAATCCATGTCCCTCCCATATCCATTGTATTTTTCTGCTCTGTTGGATATCATAGATTCTAACTAGAGATTATGGTAGAATTTTTTAGTAATCTGAGATATTCTATTTGTGTACCCCATCATGAGCTGCCCACACCCAGAACCTCCCCAATAACTTGGTCCTATATTGGCAACTAACAAGTTGAAAATTATAAACAGCAATCAATATTAACATGGGCTGAATTGGAAAATTGAGATAATCCAATAGATGAGATATTTGGATATCCACAGTAGGACTGACACTTAGAATATCCTTTTTTTTCTGAAATGGAAATAGAAAAATATAATTAAAAGGAAGTATCAAAACATAAAGAAGGAAAGAAAAGAAAGATAACCCTGAAACCTGATACACCCCACACCTGCAGTACAAGAGAATTGTACTGAAGAAAAAAAAACTTCAAAAAATCACTAAAGCTGAAGCAACACACCAACAATAACACTCAAGAAACCCCAAACCCTATACATCCAATTACAAAAAAGCCCACAAAATACTCATACATCTCAAACTCCAACTTTTGCCAGGAAGTCTGCCACCCAATTTGTGGGTCGCCTAGCGTGTCTAAGACTCACAACCCTACCCCCCATAAGCGCTGCTAATAACCCTGACAATATGAACCAGCCTCCAAGGCAGTTTCTTCCAACCACTAGCCCATGATATAGCGTTGAATAAGTCCTCAACAATCAAGCTTCCACCCCATATCTACCCTATAATTGGGTTGCGCTTATAATTTCTACTAGTTTTGTCTCATTGGACTCTTAGAAAAATAAAATCACCTCACCTCTATCAATATGCACAATTTCCGCAATGCCAGCTGGCCTTGTCTTGCCCCTAGATGCACCGTCTATGTTAAACTTATAGTACCCAAACTGAGGATTGGTACAAGGTTCTCTTACAACTATCTTGTGCCTGACACAAATCCAAAAAGAAGAATAGGTCTAAAATGGAAAGCCCCTCAAATCCTTACAATCATAATAGTTTTAGATATCAAACACATAAATTTCCCACATTTGCTTCATTGGAATTTGCATATATCCTCATAAAAAGAAAGTCTGAACATTACTCAAGGAGATTAAGTTATTTCATTTACTAGAATGAGTAAGATGAAAAGAACTTACTTGGGTATCACTGCCTTTGTCACTGTCTTCTTCATTTTTCTGCGAGCAAGCAACATAATCACTGGAATGGTTACTTGCAGCATTGTTCTCAGAAGGAGTGTCCTGCTTTCCTTTCACGAGATTCATGTCTTGGGATCCATGGCTGATACCAATTAACTGATGGGAAAGATGATTGAAATGAGAATTAAGTTGAATATGAAAATTTTAACTGACGAGGTACAACACAAGAGGGGAAAAAAATGAAGTTAGAAAACTAAAGGAAAGAACGAAATTTTAAAGCTAGATTGAAAAATAAAGCTCACATTTTGTCTTCGCCAAACATGCTGCCATAAGTTTCCTAGCTCATTTTTCCGAAGAGGCTTAATTAGAAAATCAGCAGCTCCTCCCATCATGCATTTGAAGACAATGCTGATAGAGTCATGTGAGGACATCACTGCATTACTCAAAAACAGAATGACAATTTGAAAGGTGAGAAAAAGATTCACAGATTTATCCAGGTAATTTTCATTTAATAGAACTTACTTATAACGGGAATGTTTTTGCAGGTTTCATGCCCCATTATCATTGTAAGAAGGCAAAATCCAGAGATCGAGGGCAATTGAACTTCAGTTAAAATGATGTCAACATCTTGGGGTTTCTCCTTCAGAATTTCCCATGCCTTTAAGCCATCTGGCACTGCAACAACTGCTCAAGCAACAAGAAACATTGAAATACATGTCTCAGTTAAACTGTATGTAGTAGCAAAACCTTCAACAAATTATATTGCTTTCAATGTAAAGGTTTTCATGAATGCTGGTTTTCATCACTAGCATTGTGAAACATCAAATAAAAGTACGGAGCATGGCACACAGCCTCTTTACCAAGGTGCCAGACTATCATAAGGAGCATAAATATAACAGTCAGAACATGCATAAGCACTTAGCAAGAACTCCTAATTGGGTAGACTTGCCATTTATTTTTCAACTGGGCCAAACAGCCTTGGGGGGATATGTTGAAAATGACATGGACATAGATTGGGTAAAATTCCACCCATCACATCATCCTACCCATATGATTTTGGAAATAAAAAATTGACTGTTACAACTTATAAGCAAATCTTTTTACATGGCCCATCTCAGAAAGCTACAATGATTTGATGGAGAAGTTTCTATAGAATCCATGGGACTTGAACCCACAATCTCTAGGCTACAATCATGAGCCCTCACCAGTTGTGCACTATGAGCTCTTATCCAAACAATCAAACATCACCATATTAAGGAAATTGTAGTGAAGAGAGAGATCACTAGCCTGAATGGTAACCTGCAATCCCATTTGGAAATTGAAACTCTGGAATTTTGGGTAATAGAAACACATAAAAATAGACAGAATTCTACAAAACTGAGGTTTCTACTAAGAAATCCTGGTTGGCCCATAATGGGTTTAGTTTGCATATCATCATCATCATCAAAACCACTTATCCCATCTATCTGGGGTCAACTTTTGTTTTAAGTTTTCCTTTTCCATTCTATTCTATCAAAAACCATCCATTCCATTACTCTATAATCTAACATATCTTTCTTTATCTTTTCCGTCTAAGTCTTTAAAGGTCTCTTCTTCTTGTTCCTTCTACTTGTATCCTCTATCAGTATTCCTTATAAGGGCCGTTTCCCATCTCCTATGCACTAGTCCAAATCATCTCAAGAAGCTTTCCCTCATTTTCTCATCTATTGAGCTACTCTAAAGGTATCTCTAATGCTTTCATTTCTAATTCTATCTTTTAAAGTCATTTCACTTATCCATCTTAGTATACGCATTTCTGTCACCTTACTATCTACTTGTTTTTTCTTAATTGCCCAACACTCACCTCCATACAATATAATTCAAACCACCTTTAGCCTGCATATCCATAATGGAGATTAGATACTGCAATTCGTATTTTACCCCATCTTCACAAGTATAAACTAATAAATTTTCCTAGATTTTAGTTGAAAAGCAAAAATAGAAAAAGCACTCAAAGAACAAAAGGAAATAATGAGTATAAGATACCATCTGTTCATGAAATTTGCCCTACATCTTTCCTGATAATAGACACTAATCATTGATCACATCACACTCAACTTCTCCCCATCTCAAAATCCCTTATTTTTTCCCCAACAGAAAGAATAAAGAAACATGCAGCAAAACAAAATCAGTCAAATCTTTTCAGAATCCAAATGAGGAACAGATATCCAATTATTGGTAATTACCCAACACAGACTTCGTTCTTGAACTTTAATCAACCAATCCATGGATAGCTAGGGAAGTACTTGACTAAACAAATGCAAAGAAAACAAAGACGCAGAACCCAAAGCAGGTATCCAAGCTTTCTGGAATCCAAACATGACCAGCATTAGACTAAACAGACACACATAAACACAAAAGACTTGTTCAGTTGCATGGAAAGGGAAATACTTTCATGGAAAACCATTTTAACCAGAATTGGTAAAATCATTTCAGATTTTACCCAGACATGGCTATTATAAACAGAAACAAAAATGATTTTAACCTTTTTTGGTTGAAAAAAAGTTGTTTCCAGGAAAAATGCTTTGCTTCCCACTGAATCTGAACGGAATAAGCATAGATCTAAGCTTTAACCTTATCCAGATATTTCGTTATTGCAAACTACACAAAATTGACTTCATCCCAATCCCGCTCAAGCCAATTCACGAATAACCAAGACAGCTTTGACTAAGTAAACATTCAGAACTACAAAGTAAAATCACCATTTTTTAACCACAAATGATCAAAGGCATATCTATTTCAAATCGTTCCAGAATCCAAACACAATTGAGATATCTAATTACAGAGAATTAGGCTCAACCAAACTCAAATTCTATAAAATCCATTTCCGAAACTCGAAATCCGCAAGAAAATATGAGAGAGAGAAAGAGAGGGAGGACAGTCAGACCTTTGTAATCGCATTTGCGGAGGAGGGCTGAGATGATTTGGAGGGTGGAGTCATCGCCCTCTACTAATAGTACTCTGAGAGACATTCGAGGAAGGAAGCTCTCCCATCTCAAGATACTGGACTCCTCCTTTTTCCATTCTTCATCCTCTTCTTCTTCGTGTCCATTTGCGACAGGCTCCAGACCCATATCCACACTGCTCAAAGCAGCTTCTCCCATCTTACCAATTCTCAAACCGATAAGACCCACAAGAAGATGATGATGATGACAAAGAAGAAGAAGAAGAAAAACTCACTTCAACAGTCCCATTTCTTCACAGAAATGCTATTTTTCTACTTCTTAAGATAAAATATCCAAACAAGAGAAAGAATATCAGACGACGAACGAAGGAAGTGCGGAAGACGCAGAGCACCGATTCTGGGGAGCGAGAGAGAGAGAGAGAGAGAGAGAGAGAGAGAGAGGGATTTTTGTGAGGAAAAATATCTGGAACCCTCAGCGTTGGTGGATTTGATTTGATGAGAATATGGTTTGCAATGTCAACCTTCCAACTGTGCAAGATTGTTGAATCGGTGGGCTGATTATCCATGGATCAGCCAAATCCCTACGACCCGAAAGACCCGACCCGCAAAAATTAAGAACCGATCAAACCTTCACATCCATGTCCAATTAGTTTCTAAGCCCATCTACTGCATTGGAGAACTCATTCAATAGATTTCGACCTTTATTATACTTCCTCCTAGATTTACCTATATCTTACAAAAGATTTAATATTTTATTAATTATTAAAATAAGAACGGATCCGGGTCGGGATCCGCTTCAGACCCGATAAGAACTGAGAGACGTCCGTGGGGGCCAGGCAGCCGACGTGGGCTTTTTCCCTTCTCTGATTTGGATATTTTCGGGTCAGGAGCGGATCGAAGGCAGCCCGATCTCAATGCACTCGAATCGGACACGTGTCGATCGCACGACGATGCCTGGCAGGATATTTTCATTGGAAGCCACGTAGACTGCAGCGCGGAGAAGGAGAAGATAATATTAAAGATGAGGGGTGTACCACGTGGACAAGTCAGATTAAGTAGATTGTGGACTTGTGGTCGTGAACGACTGGCCGGCTCTGATATTTTTTCCCTTGCTTCTTTTTGAAGTTTCGGTTCTACAAGGTTTCGAAGCTGACGTGGCAATATGGCGACAAAAGTTACGGTAGAGGGAGAAGAGTTCTCTTTCACTTATAGTTGCCCGGTATCACTTTGTACACGTAGATGATGGTGATTGATTTCTCAAAATGATCGTTTATTTAATATTTTGTTTATAAAAAATTATTATGACTCATATTTTTAATTTTTAAAATTTTATTTATTCTTAAATTATTTTAAATTTATAAATTTATAATTTTAAAAATAATTTGACCAATTTAATCATGATAATTTTTAATATATTATTAAAATATAGGTAAATGGACTCATCATTATTCTACTTGATGAGTTCTTTATCTAAATATATACTGTGATATTCCAGTAGCAATGTGCCCGTGAACATTATTCGAGGAGTTCAACATTCTCAGTCCAAAAGAGGTAGGAAGCTTGTGTTATTTAGATCTATGTTTATCTATTGTTTAAAACTGATTTTATAGTCAGGTGTCTACTAAGAATGATTTGTGGTTGAGTCTTCCTGTCATTCTAAAAATAAAATTAAATAATAATAAATAGATAAAAGATATAATAAATAATTACATATAAGAGATTATAATATGATCACATGATATAGTTTCATCTTCACTTCTTTTTTTAAATATTTAATTTTTTAGAAGTAATTAATTTTTAAAAAACACATGGTGGAAATGTATGACCTAACTCAATTATGATTAAGTCTCCTTGGTATATTCATTTTTTTAAAAAAAATTATAACTTAACATTGTTATTTCAAATAAAAATGTTATTAAAGAAAGTTCAGCAACAGTTTGAATTAGAAGTTAGATTTAAAGACTCAATTGTGAGTTAATCAAATGAAGTACAAATTTAATATCAATTGAGAAGTAAACTTTATTTATTTTACTTTACTTATATAAAATACTTCTTTACAAGCTTACCCATTACGATGATAATGATCAGGGCCGACCCTAAGTATAGGCGGTATAGGCCGCTGCCTAGGACCCACATACTTAAACTCTTTAATATACCAGTAAAACAGGGCCCCTAAAATCACAATCTGCCTAGGGCTCCTGCGATTTTAGGGGATCTCAGGGCCGGCCCTGATAATAATTCAAATTCACATTATAGTTTATGTATGAATGGTAGTCTTTATAAAAATTATTATCATTTGTCCATTGAACTCAGGAGACTAATATGAAAAACATTCATGATTTGTCTTGGCAATAATCTTCAATGAAAATGTGACTAAGTTTCAGGACCTTCATGGCTTCTTCCACACCACATGTGCCATACATGTAGGCTTGATGTAATTATTATTATTATTATTATGCATGAGTATGAAAAGAGAGATTTGAGAAATTTTCTTCAACACACAAGGAAGGAAAGGAGCGGTAAGTAGCACTAACAGTAGTATAAATAAATGTGCCTAGCTACTATCTATTCAATGTTCTTGAATATGGTTTCAATAGTTTTTTCAATTAAAAAATTGTAAATGAAGAAAACATGCATGCAATAGAGAGAAAGACATTAAATAGATAGAAAAAAAAAAATCAATTTCCATTCAACAAGCTAAATAGAGGAACTATAAATGTAGAATGAATACAAGAACAACAGAACTTCTTTCAAGAAGCCTAGGGCTACCCTTCTCTTATAATGAAAATAGTCTCTTATTCTTAGCCCATAATTATAGACAAATCAAACTAAAAGTGCTGAAATGCATTGTAGCTCTAGTATTACAGGTTTGGGAAAAGATGAGAAGCTTTTGGGACACTTATATAGATCTATTGTGGTTGATTCTTATTCTTTAGAAAGAGTTTGAGTACAATTTTTTTCAATAGTCACTAAATTACATTGATCTAAAATCTTTAGTAAATGCCTACTAAATCTACATCTACTTGAACAACTTCAAGAGAAAGTTAACTATTAGAATATTTAACTATTAAAAGAGGAATTCTTTAAGAAGATGCTAATGTGAGTTAAGGGGTGAAGTTGTTAATTAAACAACTGAATAACTTTGTTGTCTAAAGTTAGAGACTGGATTTAGAGCATTATGAATGCTGTTTTTCTATCTTTATCAATAATTTCTTCCTCAACAAATTTTGGTGGAGCTTTTTCACTCCCATCAACGTACCAACCATCATTTGTCTATTGAGGAAAGTAACGACTTGACTTTTTCAAGTGAGAAAATTAGAAGAATCAAGTTTGATATCGATCATGTGGGCCACCACCTCCACATGAGGTAGACCCACCCAACATAGGATTAGGCCTTTGGGAGGTAGACCCACCCAACCTGGGATTGGGCCTTTGATACCATGAAAAGAAATGAGGAAACGTTGTGGAAGAAGAAATCCACTGCTTGAAGTGTTTCCAGTTAAGCTATTGCTGGATTTTCTTAAAAGAAAAAGACAACAAACATTCAGGTGTTTGTGACATTGTCCCACTCCATTCTGTTGATTGGATAAAGTATCTCCTGAGAAGGGTTTCCAGACAATAGGCATTCAACATTGAAACATGAAATTTCAATCTTATTTAGTATGTAAATGATGATGATACAACAAGTGACAATTTTTATTGAATATTACAACAATAATCAATGAAGTTGAACCCCAACTTTGTGAAACAAGACCCAATCAAATATGACAACAGATAACATTCTGTGTACCAATCAATGAATGGTTTTCATATGAAGAATGAATAAATGAAATCTTAGTACAAGTTCATGAGAGAAAAATCTTGAATCACAACTGTATGATCAATATTCATCTACATAAAATGGTATGATTTCATTTCTCACTGATATGGGACTCCTAACCACATGCACTCCATCACGCCAGCTAAGGCTTCCAAAGTAGTATCCTCCATGCAACCTGTTTTCTGGCAGAGAATGTTACTGTGAAGGAAAGCTTCTTTGTTGTCGGATTGAAGACCAAAACCTGCGGTCTTACTGACACTTGTACACCATTTGGAGGTTCAACTGAAGCATTGTATGTTGAATTAACTGGACCGACATTTGTTACAGTTCGAGATACGACAACAAACGTTCTCAGGCTAGGGATGGTTATAGAAGGGAGGTTGACATCTAGTAAGGAGGGTCTGTTACTTGGGCAAATGGTTGTTTGTTGTGTTAATCTAGAGATGGAAGAGCTGTTGTAGCCCATGGCACAGAGGTAATGAATGTAGTCTGTTGTTCCCATGTCGTAGACTAGACCTGGGTCTGCTGCTTTATTTGGATTTACAATGCCACCTCCATAATCAAAGGGATCGGCGAGTTTCTGAGGGTCTCCAACTGCAAAGATAGGTTGTCCGGATTCACCTGTTGTTGAAGCTACAATAAATTTAGACAACAAAATATCATCAGTGTTCATTCTTTCCTTCTTTTTTTCCTTTGAAAGGCGCTTGTGTACTATTGATAGCAATCTTACCAGTAGTCACAAGTGCTGATCTAATGGATGCAGGAGACCAATCAGGGTGTGCAGATTTCAGTAGTGCAGTGATGCCGGAAACATGAGGGCATGACATTGAGGTTCCAGACAGTAGAGAGAAGATACCTTCATTACGTGTCTGATCATTGGGAGGGCTTGCTGCTAAGATATTGACTCCAGGTGCAGCTATATCTGGCTGTGGCACATTCCGTTCAAAATTATTAGCCTTCTTTTGAACCAATTGTCATATTTTTATCATATTCTCTAGACTTGAATCTAATTTCATGTTGTTGACACACTCGCATTGTAATGAGTCCTCTTAACTCAAGGTACCACATGATTTCCTGTTTGAAGGATCTTGACCTTCAATTTGATCGGCATGTTCCTTACAAGCACTTGCTAAGGAATATCACATCACTTGCAATTACTTGTATAGTATTAAATTCCAGGTATTGAAGGTCACACTGCTCCATGTTGTTTGATCAATCTTATTTTTCTGCGTTGGACCAACTGGACCGAAGATAGATCTTCTAACAATGCAGACAAGCATGCTACATCACAGCTGATGTATGCAACAGCCTCAACAAGAATTGGCACCAAATAAGAATCATTTATTTCCGTAAAAAGTTCACTGTTGGTTTTATCATTTTATTCACATTTGCATCATGTATTCATTCCAAATTCCAATAGGCAGAGCTTCTCTTAATCATGAAAGTGAAGCATCTTTTGTGAACTGTTACGATTTGACTCAACCAGTTATTAAGTCTGCAATGGGCTCTACTCAGTCCCAGAGGTTGAGTCCATGAGCGTACAGATAAAGATTAAGTTTTGGGTTTAGACTCTGCCAAACATTGTAGTGGAAAAGTAGTACCTTCAAAATTGCAGGTGCTATGGAGTTGGGCCCTCTTGAAGAGAAATATGCTATCTTGGTTGAGGCAGGCTTTCCGATAAGGGTTCTGGAAGGGTTCAGCTTCACAGTTGGCCATCTGTACCCAACATTCATTAATGAAGATGAACGTGACGATGATAATGATGATCATGATCGCAAATGGACACGTATATGGGCCTTAATGAAGTCATCAGAAAAGCTTTATTGTCTCATCGCATCATCACAGGTGTGTGCTCATTGGGTGGTGATTCAGGCACCCGTTTTTATGATAGAATCAGAAACGCTTTTAGCATGCTGAAGCCATTGAATGTGGCAACTGTACTAAAAGATAAAGGCAATGTCTGATTCTATAAAAACATGGTTGCCTGAATTACTACTCTTATTGCCTAGCCTTACTCTGCCAAAAACATAGTTGCTTGAAACCTTTCTTCTTACCTTGTAGAAGCAATGTAAAAACCTATCTGCGTTCCAATCTGGTAGTCTACATGGATGCATGGGATGCCACTGCAGGAAGTCATTAAGCTGTTTGGGTTCTTGGCGATGATAACACCAACACCTCCAGCTGCCTTCACAATGGATGCAGCAAATGCTGGACTGTCTGTGAAACATAGCACAACCTTTCCAGCGATGGAAGTGTCATTTGGGGTGATAAAACTACAGGAGCTGCATAGAGACCACCAAATCAATTACAATGGCAGGCAGATCACTAAAAGATAAGATAGAGATTCAACACAACGATAAAAGATGTCTGAATGATTTGGATCACCAGGGGCTCACATTTACACTGGGCCCAAATGCTTCATGACAGTCGCTTACAAAAGTTTGCTTTCTCATTTGGCAGTTTAGGAGACAAACCAGATGGAGTATTAGGACACCAAAGGAAATGAATCACCACCAATCAAGCAAACAAGGTGAAACTAGTTTCAAATGATCATTTAAAGCAATGGCACTAGTGCATCAAATCATATTTTCACCTGTGATTCCTTGAAAATACCAAGCCAGTGAATCCAATCTCCTTATTTCCAGTATATATGGCTTGTCCCTACAACAAACGAGCAAAACCAAACAACCATATATCAGCAGTTGTGTACTCCAACTGATTCAAATTTCAAAACAGAGCATGTATGCCTACTGCAATTGAGAGATGAATTGTGGATGTGATATATGAGATACCATTATGGTTTGGTTGTTTCCAAGAGTGATGAGAGTTGGGAATGCTCGATCCATGGTACTTGCAGCAACTGTTATGATCCATGGTGCCACATTCGCCACAGTTTGAGCTGAAGGACCACTATTTCCAGCAGAGCACACTACAGTGATACCTTTAGTTACTGCATGAAACGAACCTGTAGCAATGCCGTTCATTTCATCTACATCTGAGAGAAGAGGCACTGTTGGGCCTAGGGACAATGACAGTATATTCACTCCATCATGTATGGCTTCATCAAAAGCTTTGAGTATATCTGCAAAAGCGCATGACCCTCCGCTTACATTCCAGCAGACCTTATAGGTTGCCAGGCGAGCTTGAGGTGCACCACCTCTGGCACTTCCAGATGCAAGCCCATTATAGCTTGCATTGGCCACCAAGGAACCAGCTGCTGTTGCGGATGTGTGGGTGCCATGTCCATTAGCATCTCTTGGTGATATGTATTCAAAATTTGTGGTGTTGAGTGGCATTCCCATGTCTGCAACTATTCCTTTCATGAACCAACGGGCTCCAATTAATTTTCTGTTGCAGTTTGTCAAATTGAAGAGCTCCCCTGTCTCACAGGTGCCTTTCCATCTTGATGGTACTGGACCCAGTCCTTCATCGTTGAAACTTTGAGATTCTGGCCAGATACCTGCTCATTTAACATTTCCACATTGAGAGGGAGAGAGAGAGGAGAGAGAGAGAGAGAGAGAGAGAGTGATGACCTGTATCCAAGACACCGATAATAACTCCATCACCCATGTTGGTTTTGGACAAAACACTGTTTGGAGAATTAGTAGGAAGCCCAAGATAATCCCAGCTCCTAGTTGTATGCAGCTTGTAAATGTAATTGGGCATCACCTTTACCACATCCGGCAACTCTGCAGTTCATCAATTAGAAACACAAACTTCAGACAGTGAACTTCCAATGAGTAACTTGCAAACCTAAGGCAAGTTGATTAAATGTATGCCTCACAGAAAATCAATATTGAGAATTTGTTTTCACTTGTGAACAGTAACCACTGAAATGATGCATGTGTTAAATCATATTCAGTTGTTTGTGTATTAAGTTGAACACCAATGCAAGAAAACCATTTAATGAAAGAACTTAATTAGAGACTTGCAGTAATCTGTAATTGGTTAGAAAGTAACCTGCCATCTGTCTTGCTTGAGACTTTGTTAGTCTGGCTGCAAAACCAGAGAAACCATGCTTATAGCTGTACAGTATTGAATCCCTCGGATCTTCTTTGCTGCAATTCAGAAATGAAAGAAACCAAACCCTTTTATATCAACTCAATTTTTATTTATCTGAAACAGACGTTGATGAATGATCTTTCTGGACTTTACCTTCCAAGGATCCCTGACAGCATTTCATGATGTGAGTCCTCAGTATGTGACGGATCATCCTGTTGCCTCTCTCCCATATAAACAATGTGAACCTGATGTGTGAAAGATTCTGCTGCATTAGTCATAGTACAATGGAATTGAAGCCAGAAGAAGACATGAAGGCTGTGTTTGGATGTCAAGAAATAAAAAGTAGAGGTTCGCTAGACAGAACCTAGATCATCTGGTAATCAAGCACTGGAAATCTCCAATGTTTCTTATCAAAATCTGTCAAATCAACTGCATCAAATGCATTTTTTTTTGGAAATGGTTGATATAATAGATAATAAGGGGGCACCAGAGGTGCAAATAAAAAGAAAGAAAGCAAATAAACAAGTTACAAAGGGAACAACTGCATCAAATGCATTGTCGCTGATTGAAAACCTGTCGATCTTTTAAATGCCTGGAAGGACACACATACGCTTAACTTGGGTGATGTGGTAGATTTTGATTTGAAGCACCAATAATTATTGGGGCTGGCTGCTAACGAGTCCCACATTGGAAGTGGAGAGAGAGATCTAAAGATTTATAAAGGACTTGGGTCACTCCACCTAATATGCTAGTCTTTTAGACTGGATACTCAGGACTTAACAAGTGGTATAAAAGTGGACTCAAGAGATCCCCTAGACATACGGGATGGCTGGCCTCGTTTGAGAGGGAGATTATTAGTGCTGGCTGTGAACGAGTAACACATTGAAAGTCTAGAGGGAGATCTAAGAATTTATAAAGGACTTGGGTCACTCAACCTAACAGGCTAGTCTTTTGGGCTGGATACCTAAGCCCTAACAACGATTTTTCGGAGCATGAGCACCACAAAATCCTCAATACTCTAAAAAATTGGGGACTTAAGTTGTCCTGCAAGCAAACAACTTGTGTGCCTACATGCAACTTATCCTTGTTTGGTAGAAACTACCAATAGAAGTAGAGAATTCTCTACTTTTGTATTCAGAACTGGAGCTATTCGTCTATGAGGAGAACATGGTTTCTCCAAAGAACACATTTTCTTCTCCAAAATACCGCATTCAAATTGTTGACTGCCAGTTTTCTAGACTAGCTCGAGTTCTCCACCTCTATTTCTTCACATCCAAACACATTTGATGAGGGAATTACTTTTCTTGAGCCGGAGATGAAGGCGTTGGAGCTGCATTCTTGGCTGAGGAGAATGAGAAGCAACAGTGTGGACCATAAGAAAGATGGGCTGATTTTCTTTCCAATTAAGAAAGAGGCCATAGCTTCTTCGTGTATATCAAATGCATGAAAGACACAAAGGGGTGGAATGGCTATTTATTGGGGGGATGGGCTCTCTTGTTTCTGTGTTTAACAGAGATTCCGTCAATTGAAACCTGTTCAATTAAAGCAAAGATTACACTATCTAGAGGTTCTTCAAAGTTGGGAAACTAAAACAGGAATTAGTCAGAAGTTTGTACAATGCCGCAATCTTTGCATGAAAGAAGAAGAAAGTAAGAAAAGTCGCCGCACACCATGAACTGTGCAACACATGTTTGTACTCGATCCTGCCGCCGCCGTGGACATGGTAAACGGCGGGATTTACATCGTAGTATCTTATTGATGTTTCTCACTGTGGATCTAAATTTAGATCATGGGCATATATATTGTTTAAAATATAACCTATGCTTACCTTTTAAGCAACAATCAAGTTCAATAGATCGTTCAACTTATGTACAATCTTAAATTCAACATAATTTTTTGAGATGTGAAGATGACTTCCACTCGGTTAGTACGATGGCCAAAATGTCCATATTATAAAGCAAGGTCTTAAATTTATTTTACGCTCAATCCCTTAAAGTCACTCTCTCTAGAATTACTCTCCATCGACTAAATTTACTCATGAGATTACTCTCACCTCCAATGTAGGTGGAGACACCCATGTTACAAAAAAGAAAAAGTATTATTTATGTGAAGACATATGGGGGTGATGGAGAATAGACAAGAACCTATAGTATAATTATCATAGTTTGAAGGTTGTATATTCAAATCTCATATTGGTTAGATAAGTCGTTGATTTTGAAAAATAATTTGTCAAATCTAAATATAAATAATAACTTTAAATGAACTCAATGATGATGAAGATAACAACAACAGATGGTGTAAGATAGAACATAGGAAATATACGTAAAAGACTTTAATGTAATTTTTATGAAATCTCATTTAAAAACAAATTAATGAATAATTTAGAGTTCATGTTCAAATGGTGATGACCAGATCAAGTCATACTAGTTAGAATCAGTACAGCACATGCTAATTAGCTTCAAATATTCATTTTGTGAACATTCTCCATGGCCAATGTGTTACTCATTACTAGTGACAAGAAAGGGGTGCAACTCGAGTGGCTGAAGTTGGACACTAAATGAACTGGGCTATAGTCAATAAGGGTCCATATGGGCGCTCAAGTCTTGAAGCCTTACTCAATTTACGTTCTTCCTCTCTCATCCTTGTCCAATATTATCGCTACACTGTCCGGCGGGTCATTATTAAATATTTAAAAAGTTACCTTCATTTGTCACTTTCAAATTCTATTTAGTGAAGTGTATTACTAAAGATTGAGTTTGAGTTTAGAATTACAATGTTAGTATTTTAAATGATTTAAATTAAAAGTAAGGATTTTTATCAAATTATTATGATTTATTTAATAATAATGTATAATGTCAAAATATTATCAATATGATGGACTATTAAGTTTGAAGTAGGGATAGGTCTACAACTAAATCTTTCATGCCAGATTGATTTCAAATCAAAGAGGTCTCGGGACACAAGCTATTCTAAATTTATTTTTTGGTCGAGAAATGTTGGTGCAGGTTGGATCCAATCAAGCTGCTATCAAATTTGATATTTTGTCAATTTGTTAATATCCTTCGTAATCTAAAGAAAATAGTATTTCTATCATTTTCCACATTTAAAGTTTCAAAACACCAGATCAAATGATTTTTGTCGGAGATGGTCTTAAAGAAAGAGGATTGGACCCATCGAAAATTTCGAAAGCATTTCCAATATTGGGCCAATAATCTCATTAAGAAAGTAACTCATTTCGGAAGGTTGAGATCCCCAACAATATCGGCTAAATTTTCAAATTCCAGCCCATCTTTGAAATTTCATGAAGTGTAAAATAAAGTAAAGATGTAATGAATATTTGAAAATTCAAAATTTGAACATCCAACCTATAATAAAAAGTTTAAATACAACTGTAGAAGATTTTGGATTCAAATCCGAATCTACATCTAGTTTTTTTTTATATAGATTTAGATATCATCATATCCGAATTGATAACCCATTAACTCAAGTAACAAATAATGTAAGTAATTGAATCTTCATATTGGAGCAGTTCTCAATCTTCTAGATTTGCTTAGGCCATCTTAAGTCCAAGATAATACAAATCCTGGTTAATCCTAATATCTGCATCAAGTGTTCACCTCTAGCATGTAGCAAGACAGAACAAATTAAATCCATATACAGTTTTCGAACACCTGAATCTAGACCACAAAGCATGTATATATATTTTTTTTCTGAAGAACAATAACACAGTATAGCAGTGACCAACATTCGATACTACCCATGAAATGAATCTTAATGCAGAAACTAATATCATTCTTATGGCATGATCAAAGTCTTTATTAAAATTAATTACATATTAGGAGATTATTTCCAAATGAAGCCATATATATATCACCCATCATCAACATAAGATGGAATGAACTCAGCTCTTACAGATATGGGACTCCTCACAACATGCTTCCCATCACTCCAGCTTAGGCTTCCAAAGTAGTATCCTCCCATCGCCTTGTGAGTCGACGACAGTATGACCATGAAGGACAGTATTGTGGTCGTAGAATTGAAGATCAAAACGTGCGGTGACACCGATATTTGTATGCCATTAGGATGCTCAATTGTGGCATAGTATATGGAATCAACTGGACCGACATTGGTAACTGTCCTAGATAGAGTTAGGGAGCTTCCTAGATTTGGAACAGTAATGGAGGGCAGATTGATATCCGGTATGGAAGGATGATGGTGCGAGGAACAGTCGGTGGGCTGCCCTGTTAATCCAGTGATTGCTCTACTGTTGTAGCCCATGGAACAGAGATAGTGAATGTAGTCGGCCATGCCCATGTCGTAGATGAGACCGGGGTCAGCAGCTCTGTTTGGATTGACAATGCCACCGCCATAATCGAAGGAATCGGCAATCTTCCGAGGGGACCCTTCTGCAAAGATGGGCCCGCCGGATTCGTCTGCGATGGTTGCTGTGGTTGAATTCATGGACACACCATAAACTGGTCAGCCATTTCCTTGGGTTCTTGCGTTTCAAATATGAGAAAGAAAGTAACCACTTACCAGTAGTGACAAGTGCTGATTTAATGGCAGCTGGGGACCAAAGAGGGTGCAAGGATTTGAGCAGAGCAACAATGGCAGAGATATGGGGACAAGCCATGGATGTTCCTGAGTCAAAGGCATACCCACTTTCTGCCATTGGATCTGCTGAAGAGATTGCAGCCAAGACATTCACACCAGGGGCAGCTATATCTGGCTGTGCCATGTAAAACACAATTCAGAAAACAGAACGAATTAGCTTAACCATATAGACTATATTATATGTTCATAACATTGTAGGTTAAGAGTTTTGAATTTTCAACAGCAGTACTGTTGGAATATATTTAAGATATTAGAGTTACTATGTGATTAGGATTTATACAGTTTGTATTTACTTCTAATTAAGAGGTATATTTGGTTTATAATTATGTTAAGAGTTGCAGCTTGAGTGTGATAGCCCTAAAGTCGGATAGAGACTATAAATAGATGTAATACAATACACAGTTTTATCTTTTCTACAAGTACATTACCTTCAAAACAGCCGGTGCTATGGAGCTCGGCCCTCGTGATGAGAAAAATGCAACCTTGGTAGATAATGGCTTCCCAACTAGAGTTTTGGAAGGGCTCAACTTCACCATGGGAGATCTACATTCAAAACCACAAAATCCACATTCACTAATTAAAGAAAACACATAACCATTACAATAATTTTGTAACTCCATCACTTTCCTCGTAGTGATTTCCATAAGAACATATAAACATTTTACTGTTTTTATGGTATTATCATTCTTTTCATAACCTTGATGATCGAATGTAGTAGAGTATCTGTGCTCCCATCTCATAATCTATTTCAATGCATGGCATATCACTGCAAGGATAGATTAGATCCATTGGATTCTTCGCAACAATGATACCGACGATGCCGGCAGCCTTCAGATCACTCACTTTCCCTCCATCCCCGAAACAAAGCACCACCTTTCCGGCAATAGTTGCATTGTCTATGTCGAGAGATTCGCATAAACTGCAAACAGATTGCAACAATTCACTAGAGAAGATAAAAAAAAATATTCTACAAATAATTCACTAGGCCATTTTGGTATATAGATATCATGTGTTTCATACATGTGGGGCCCATGTTTTGGCGATCTAAAAGCCTGAAATAATGGGCCTCAGCATTGATGGGCTACATGAAGATACCATTGGGTCCAGAGGTCTCTACTAAAAATCTCACCGAAAGATATTCCCTGAATATTTTCCCACTTAACAATATCTTATTGGATTATAGCCATAAAGTCCAACTAAAGCATTGAAAGATAATTGGATCGGGATCCCAGCGTGTGCCTAAGCTGTGTCTAGCCAGATATGACCAATTTACTAGATTAGCATATTATTTATATTAACTATATAGTTATTGAATGGTCCCAACATTTCTGTCACTTTCCAATCTCAAGTCCAAGACTAGAATTTTGCTTTTCTTTAAAAATTCATATGAAGACAATCTTCACTTCATAGTCAAGTTGTATAAGGACTTGATGATGACAATTGTGGTGTTTTATAATTTGTTTATATTGATAACAGGGCAAGGAAATGTTGGATGAAAAATTTCACCTTGCAAAAATAGGGTCAATACCATCACCCAATGGGGATACCAGGCCCGTGAAACCGATGTCTTCCTTCCCAGTAAATATTCCTTGCCCCTACAATTTAAAAAAAAAATGTAAATAACAGCAATGTGGTATCCTCAAATTAATTGGAAAAATATAAAGTGATGCAGAGTGCATATGAAAATTGTAGTTTTTTCCTCTTTTTTTACAATATAGCCTGTATGGACCAGGCCCTGTTTTTACCAAGCCTAGGCTACATAGGACCCTTTAATTTATATGGCTCAGGCCCAGGCTTTAGCTATCAGATCCGAAAGGCTAGAGCATCTTGCAGGCCTAAAGACAACCCAAATCTAGCCCAACATGAGCCAGGCTCTATTGCATGGACAGTCCATGCTGGGCAGGGACTCATGATGGACGGTCCAGATCAGCCATCCGCCTAGGGAATGGGCCGAATCAGGGATAGACCAACTGAAGTCTGTTCGATATCAATCAGGTAGAATTTACCATTATGGTTCGGTTGTTTCCAAGTGTGATGAGTGTTGGGAATGTTCGATCCATGGTGCTAGCTGCAACTGTTATGATCCATGGTGCAGTGTTCCCTACTGTCTGTGGTTGAGGACCATCGTTTCCGGCTGCGCAAACTACTGTGATACCCTTGGCCACGGCATGAAATGAACCAATGGCAATGCCATCGTGTCCATCAATTTCAAAGAACAAGGGAACCCTATTGCCAATTGATAAGGACAACACGTCCACCCCGTCATGGATAGCATCGTCGAATGCCTTGAGTATGTCCACAGACGAGCAATACCCACCCTCCGGGTTCCAGCACACCTTGTATATGGCGAGCCGGGCCTGAGGTGCACCACCCCGTGCAGTCCCTAGGCCCAGCCCATTGTAACTGGCATTGGCTACAAAGGAACCAGCTGCAGTGGCTGAGGTGTGAGTCCCATGGCCCATTCCATCTCTTGGTGATAGGTAGTCTGTTTGGCTGAAGTTGACTGGCTTCCGGAGCTCGGCGAGCAATCCCTTAGTGTACCACCGTGCTCCGATCAGTTTCCTGTTACAGTTTGTGGAGTTGAAATGCTCTCCTTCGACACAGACGCCATTCCAACGAGATGGAATGGGCCCGATCCCTTCATCACTGAAGCTTTTCGACTCAGGCCATATTCCTGCTAATTTGCAAAGCAAAAATTTCATGCTCATTTGCACATTTGATCTAAGGCAGGGTTACAAATCTCGGACGATACGCATGAACGCCAAGATATCTCGACCAATACATATGAACGCCGAGATATCTCGACTGATACGCATTGTATCGGTTCGTACTGGCTAGATGTTGGTCGATATGGCCGAGATCTCACCTATATAAGCCGATACATATTTAAACAATCGATGTTTGCCCAAAAATTAGGAGAGAGAGATATCGGCTGAGATGCCGATATCTCGGTATCAACAATTTTTTTACCCCTGATCTAAGGGTATTGAAATTAAGTAGGGGCATTAATGGATATTTGGTCTGAAAACTCAAAAGAATTCAAGACATGATCTAGTGGTCTTGGTCTGATGCAAATTTTTAATCTTATTATGTATTTGGACTCAAATTTACACAAGTTTAGATTTCAGAATATAGATTTAGATGCAGATCAAGTCAAATTATGCAGTAATTGATAAAACTTTATGGATGTCTTTAGCTCTCTATGCATCATATCAACTATATGTAGAAGCACAATGTGGGTTAGGGCCAATACAAATCTGTTTACCCGATCCGAAGATATGGGTAACTGGCCCAACCCATTTAAAATATGGATTGTCTGAAGTGAAAAACCTTGAGCCGTTTTTAATCTAGGTTGGACTAGGGTCATGTTTTGTATAACTCAAATTATAATATATACTGCTCATTTAATGCTGTATAATGATTAGTGGTAAAGACTTGTTATATAGATACCTCTTCGCTTGAAGCATATAAATACAATACTTATATAGATCAAATTATCTACTTAATTTTATGAGTTTGACATGTGACCTAATTTAATCCAGCTCAAATTAGTTGACTTCAATTAAAAATAGATTGGGGTTTTAAAAAATGAGTCGGATTATGGGTGATTTGGAGAAGACTAAAATATGGATCGGAGAAATTTTAAACTTAAAGGATTCCTCTAAATTAATTGATCATTCAAAATATTGATAGTAGATGGTAAACTGTAACAACTAAGTAGTTTTATGGTTTGGTATTTCAAATTTATTTAACAAATAACTTTACTTTAAAAGTATTTTATATGCTCTCAATTTTTAGAGTTTGTTTTTCAAACTATTTATAAATTGATTGCACGGTATATGGCGCTAAACACGTGCCTCCTACTAGTTAAACTAGCACAAGTCGGTTTTTGTGATGTAATTTAAGTTTAAAGATAATTTCAACCATGTTATTGACAATGAGAGAGAGAGAGAGAGAGACCAGAATCGATGACTCCGATGATTATTCCATCGCCCATGCTACTTAAAGAAAGAAGATTCTTGGACGAATGAGAGGCCAAACCAAGGAAATCCCAGCTCCTTGTTGTATGTATCTTGTATAATTGATTTGGTACCACAGCTACCACCCCAGGAAAATCTGCAACTCATTGTTCACAAAACAAAATCTTACTTTAGTTATTATACTAAACAATAATTATTATTAATAAGTCATTTTTTAAAACAGTGCTAATATCCTGATATAACTAAATTAAACTCAAATTCCAATCAGGGTATGACATGGATTCCACGGTGAAAGAAGTCTTAACAAGCAAATTGTTGGGACGAGTCCCACATTTGAAGTGTAGAGGTTTGAGAGGAGATTGTTGGGGTTGGCTATGAACACTCTCACATTGAAAGCATAGAGAGACTAGGGATTTATTAATCACTTAAGTCACTCATGTTAAGCTTTGTGGAGTTTGATCATCAGAGATGCACTGACAGATCCAGTTGGGGTGGAGCCAAATTTTTTATTTGAAGAAAATTTTATAATTTCACATGGCGTCTTGCGTAAACTCTAATTAAGGTAGTATATATTGTCGTTTTATGAGAGAGTATGCAAGACATCTCTAACGAGAGCCGCTTCTTTTTTGTTTTGCCTTCGAGCATATTAGATCGATTTGAACTCTGTACACACACCGAAAGGGAACCACGTAAAATCTTTATATTATAGTTTTCCTTCTTTGGTTGATTTCTCTTTTCTGTCTTTAATATTGATATTTCCATGAGGTAGGAAAGACGTTTGCTTTCCAACAACTCCACCTAACAAATTAATCTTTTAGGTTGGATAACTAGGTCGTGACACACATTCCTCTTCATTGATTTCACTTTCTAAAAAATAGATTTTTTTTTTTTAATTTGTAAATTGTTGCAAAGACAGGAAGAGTTTTTATTGCACACACCTGAAATTTTCTCAAAAGGAGGAAAAGAAAACACATCAGCCATGGAAGGAGGGTTATTAGGAGGTTTGAGATAATTTATTGCAACTTAGTAAATGAGTGTAAATGAAGAATTTCTAAGAAGTTGTCTACCGCAGCTCACATGGAAACACTGTAAAAAAGCTTTTATTATGTACCACACTTAAAGAAGCATTTCCTGTTATGTAACAGTCGTGGCCATTTATCATAGTTCATCTGGGCTTTAATAACTTCTTTTCCATCACAATTTTCCTAGACAAATGTCTTAAATTTCTGGAAAAGTTGTCAAAAAATCTGGATTTCCCTTTTTAAGAACTCTCAAACTATTTGAGTTTTCTAGAGAAGATTTCATCAAAAATTTAGAAATTGCTGAATGACTGTTGAATTTGTAAAATCACAAATCGAAGAATTTTCTAAATATCACAACTTCCATCGGTTCTTCACTGTTAGTAATTGGCTGGCCACTCATTCAGTATTTATTCGCAGTGTCGAATGCTGAAAGAGAAAAAGAAAAGGTTCAAAAGTTGTGGAAATAAGGACGAAGAAGGAGAGAGAAGAATATTTTTACCTTTTTTTTCTTCCTCTTAGAAAAGCAGTTGAACTTTATTTTTTCATGACTAAAGTGTCCACTTGTCTCACCTAAGTCATTTTTTAAGCTTGTGTAAATTTACATAGTCGAGTCCACACATACGGGAAGTAGCTTTTTTAGGATTTATTGATTTAACGTGAATCAAACTCAAGACTCCCGTTTCTTGAAACGGATTATTATCTGTCAAACCAACTCCTCTGAATTTATTTCCATACAATTATTACTATTGAGTTAATGCCAAAATCAAATTTTGTTACTATTATTGTTAGCCGAAGACAATCTTCGATGGACATATTCAAAGGTAACGATCAGTGGATCAAAGCCAATTTTTCTAAACTGTGATTTGCCCAAATAGAACTAAAATTAGAATAGCATAGAAAGATACTTTATAAATATTTATGTTCATTATATGAATAAAAACCCTAGTTGCCGTATGAGTGTAGCTCAATCGGTTGGCTACCGCCTCAGGAAGCGGAAGGTTGTGGATTCGAGTCCCCATGGCTTAAATTTGGTCTGCACTAAGGGTAGTGGGCTCACCCATGGGAATTTTACGCGAGGTATCCCCCGGTTTAATTTAAGTTTCAATATATGTAAAAATAATGTGTGTGTGAATTGTAATATTGAACTAGAAAAATAATTAAACAACCACATTTGTCACGATTGGTTCTGTTTGCATGTTTTTCACACGAGAATTACTTTTAACTTATTGTATTAAGAACAAAAGAAATGGCACAAGAATCATTTCAAACTTGATGCTATAAAGTCTAAAACAAAAGAAAATAAACTGAGCAGATTCTAAAATAGTGGAAAGTCTTCTATAGTTGAGAGAAACTATTCATAGTTGTGAATTGTTCACAACAATCTAATGTGAAGTTTTAATCAAAGCTTTTGAACGAGAATATTGGTTGATCTTCAGAAGTGAAAGTTCACAACTTTTTTCTCATCCAAAAACTTAGATTGAAAGTTCACCACCATTTTTTATAAATCAATTCATAATAATAATTTCTCTTGGAGTGGGAGGAGAAAAAAATGACTTCCGCTAGACCTTTATTAACCCTACTTATATGGTCTACCACTAAAAGGAGATTTAAGATTGATAGTATGATAAAAAGTAAGTGGCCCAGCAGACAAAAGAAAGGAATTATACTCTCTTAATTAGACTCTAATAAAGTTTAACTCAATAAATAAGTTTTAATCATCCAATCAATAGATGATAGAATAAATGATTGAAATGACGTTAGTAAAACCTTCCATAATCAATATCATGCTCTCGAACTGGATCAATAGAAAATGAGAGATGAGCAATTTACCCAAGTTTTGTTGTATTGTGGTCTACAATTTATCTTAGTTACTGTTGCTGTTATGAGCATTATAGCACTGATATTTAAACAACAAAAATAAGAGGATCATAGTATTTTTTTTATAATAAATATTTGTATACATTTTCATCAGTTAGACGATGATAAATTAAATGAAAAGATAAGATAAGTGTTCTTTAATATAAAAAGCATGGATGTTCTTATCACTGCCGTTAGAAGAGGAAATACCTGCAATAGTTTTTGCCTGAGATTCTGTCAAGGTGGCCGCAAATCCCCTTATCCCGTGCTCGTAACTATATAACAAAGCATCTGCAGCAGCTTCCTTGCTGAAATTCCCATACAAATATTCGCTTGTTTAACAATACTTTGACAGTGGCAAAGAGGAACAACTAGCAGACCAAGTTTTCTTCCTTTACTTAGTGTATCTGCTTCATGGTACGTACCTTTCAAGTACAGCAGCAAGCATGTCATGGTGTGAATTTATTATGACCGTTGGATCATGGTGCAGCCCCTCTCCCATATAAACGATGTAAACCTGAATTCATTAAAAAAATGAATGAAATAAAAAGTGTTAAAATTCACATGAATGGATTGGAGCTATTTACATTGCTGCTGGAAGCATCCACAAAGACTGTCAAGGCCTGGAGGAGAGACAAAGCAGCAGCAGCACAGAGAGGTGAGATTTTGTTCTTGCTTGCTAGTAGAACAGAGCCCATGTTGGTTGTCTGTCAAGGGATTTGTGTTTATGAGAGATAAGAGAGGGGTGTGTTTCGCTTGGGCACATGGAGATTTATAGTCGAGTCTCTCTCTAAATATATTCCAACAAAAAAACTATCGGTAAAGAAAGCTCATGGGCCTACCCAAATAAATTGTGATCAAACCAGTCACAGAACATTTTCGGCTTTATTGTTTGTATTTGCTGGTGCATTTATCTATTATTATATGAACCATTTAAAAAAGAAAAATCCAGCCACAGAACATTAACAGTACAAGAAAGGAAAAGTTTGTAAATCTGTGCCCAATTTCCTCACAAATGAGCCTCTGGGCCTAGAAACTGCAAAGCCCATTGAACGATATAGAGCTGCGATGGATTTTCAGTCTCAGTCTCACCAATAGAAAAGAAGGTTTTGTCAGGACCCAACGAATACGATGAAAGTTTTAAGCCAACGGAACATGAAAAAAAAAGTTCAGACATTTTATTCTATTTCTAGCGAGGTTGATCAATAGACTTGAGATAAGTCATACACTAAAAATCAGTTAAAATTGGTTATTTATTATCATCTAATCCAACTAGGAAAATATATAATTCTAATATAATGTTAAAACAACTCATTTAGTTACCTTAAATTAAGAGTCAAACTAGCAAGACTTATATGAATATAAAGTTTATAAAGTTCCATTATAACAAGAGTAGTATTGATCTAACAAGATTAATACCCCAGTACCCGCACCACCATTGCCCACACATCTGGTGAGTTACCATTGATTTTTTTTAAGTTTAAAATTAAAAGGACAGAATGACTGGATGAAGATGAACTTTCATACACAATCTACTCATAAAGTCTCTCTTTAAATCATGGTTGAATATGTAGATTCCAAGATCAATTTGATGGCATGTCCCATCAAATAGTCTAATAAAAAAGAAAATGACCATCTCTTTAAATCTTTCCTTTTTCTTTTCTTACAAAGAATAAGTAAGAAAAGGAATGCCAAAGCCAGCTTGACTAATTGAAATAAATCCTTCCATATTGTGCACCAGGACCACATACAAAGCATTTAAGTTTATGAGTTGGTGTTTTAAAATGGCATATAATAATATTTTTTATTATAGTCATCATATTATATCATTAGAATTGCTTATTTTATTAATTTGAATTCTGTATTTATAAATTAAATTGACAATTTTCTCTTTAAGTCAATTATCTATTTGACATTTAAAAAGAAATATCTTATTTATGTAAAAAACTAATATATTCTTATTTATTATCAGTGTCTTATGCTACATAATTAAGTGTCGTACCCTCTATGATTCACATTAGACAATTGCAAACTCAATTAACCTTACTCGATTAGCCATGAGTCATGCTAAGAATGTTTCAAATATGACCTTAAGCATAGAATAGACGCATGTTAATCACCTATCAATTATTAAATCACCAGTCATTTTTAGAATAGATGAGACCTCAGGAGATTTTAACTATAAAGTTAGTCAACCTTCTTTCTAAGCAGGGAATTCTTGTCTACTCCAACATGTCACATGCGTCGTTCTTTGATGCGCTTCTTGTGCAATGCGATGTGGACCGTTGATCTGAGGACCCACCATACATGATGGGACATCGATAAGAATCTTTCATATTGGAAGACACTATTTTTACTTTCTGGCTGCTTCTCTTGGAGACTTGGTATTTTGACTAGCCATCAATTTCAGCTTCAAAACATCAGATGTGGACATCATTAATGTCCATACTTTCTTAGGTATGTTGATAATAATAGATAATAATAAGGCAATGTTTTACGTGAAAACCTCATGAGACTAATATTTGATATGAATGGATTTAATGGTGGATGACTGTGAGGGGACAAGATGTCCCACTGTAGTAAAGGGTTTGATATGTATGATGATGATATTTTTTTTTTTAAAGTGTTGTTACAGGTTAACAAGTTATACCAATTTTAAAAAATGTCTAAAAAATTTTGGTAAACATGTTTCGATAGAAATGTTTCATCATTGAGAAAAGCAATTGATGATTAGAAGCAATCAGAGAGAAAATTTAGGCAATTTCTCTCTTTATTTAAGTCATGTCTTGAAAATTTGAGATGCGACACGTGATAAGTCAAATTAGGGTACGTAGAACTCTGAATGTATACACATTTGGGTGGATAGATATTTAAAAATAAAGCTTCAATGTGCATTAATGTATAAGAATTTTTCATTCAAACAAAATTTGAATAGATGTACAAGGCACTCTGACTGATAATTAAAAAAATTGAGACACATTGACTCGATATTGTAGTTTTTGAGATATTTTTAATTCAAAATTAAATTATAAAAAATATTTTTTAGGATAGATCTTTCTAAAATATAAGGCATCGGTTAAAGTGGTGCACTATGAGCTACATCAGCCATATTTTTTTTTAAAATTGACGTGTGGAAAACCGCAGGATACCCAGTGTAAAACCTCCACGAGTGGACCCCTACTCCTAAGGCACACCAAGGTTAGGCCATAGGAGCTCGAACCTGTGACCTTCCATTTTCTGAGGTGAGAGGTAACCAGCTGAGCTACACCCATGTGGATAACATCAGCCATATTGTAAATATAGCATGATCCTCTATTAGTCTGTGGCAACTAATATATACTTATACAAAGTGTGAATCAATAAAAAATGAGAAAAACGTTGCTTCTAAAATTTAATTGAAGTAATTTTTACAAATTTCATATTTGAGAAAAAAAAAAACTTTAAATTGACTCGTCATATGGAATTAAAGTGATCCAAATGAGAGTTATGTCGAGTTGCACGTATGATCTTTTATATATATATACATACATTTGTATATATATATATATAATATACAAATTCAAATGGGATTTGAGTGATGGTAAAAAATAAATTTCAGAAAGAGAGTTTTAAGTTTAATTCTCGCTCCACTCGAAAGTGTCACTTTTCATGAAACTACTTCATTTATGAGTAAAGAGACTTATACATGCTCTGATGACCACTCAAATACTCTAAAAATATATGTATATCTTGATCATTAAAAAATATAATTAGACGTAGATATTCACTATTGCATTAGATCATTTTTAAACATATTTTGAAATCTAACATCGAATCTAATGTCAAAATTGAAAACTATAGTGGGGTAGTAAAAGTGTAGAACTGTTCATCTACAGATAGCAACACCAACGGTCTCCAACTGAACTGTAGATCTGATGGATTGACTGGCACTAAAAAGTAGACAGGATGGCACCGAAAATCAAATCACCTTATCTTTTCAACTTGTCTTGTGTGATACTTTTGTTTGAATATCAAATCAAAGAAAAGTAATACATATAGAACTCTAGATCTTTTCCCCCTCGAGTCCATAGATGTTTTTGTCTAAACTGGATTTTGTTTTCTTCCTAATTCATGATGTGAACTTTCCCTCGTGCGTTGTGGCCTACTCAATGACCTTATTATACTCTAGTTGATCCTAGTTACAAAATCAGGATCCTTTACAAGTCTATAAGAGGACATTTCTATAAGAGGACAACATGCACACTATCTATAACAGCTCAGTTCATAAAAAAGGAGTTTAGAGATCGGTCCAGTAAGATACTGTCCGCTTTACGTCTACACGCACACACACGCGCGAGTCCGCACAGTTTTTTGATCGAACCTGGACTTACGCTTCTTGCTGGTTTGAGAGAGCAATGCTACTTATAAACCTCCTCTCAAACTCCTCAACTTTCGATGTGGGACTTTTCACAACTCCCACCCACTACTAGGTTGTCGAATCCGACCGGCCCACTCTACTGACCAGTCCGACAAGACCCAGTTTCACTTGAATCAGCCTATCTAGAGCCTGACCTCTGGCTCATGGGCCAGAATATCACACTATCTCAATGGTCCACCAATTCAATCTAGTGAATGATGTGAGAAAAGCTTGACATTTGAACGCTTGTCTCATAAAGTAAGATCTTGAGTTTGATTGACGTTCAACCTTTTCAGGTCATTCTCTATGAGATTACTCTCCATCGATTTACCTAGTGTACGTGGATTGAAAAGTTTACACATGCATGTGGAATTAGTCTCACCTCCAATATACTGGGATAAAGATACTCACGTTAAAAAAAAATGTAAATAGCCTTACTCTTGATCTCTTAGTATTGAAATTTAAACTCATATCTAATTATGTAATTATAGCCACTTAGTTCACAATTTAATTAATTTGTATTGAAATTCAAAATTTGCAATTCTATATAAAATTATAATTTGTTGCTTCAATAAAGAGTGACCACTGACACTACTATAGCAAAACCTAGCCTTCCAAGTTTGACTATTTTTAAAATATTTGACTCCACTTGGTGTTAATTACATCAAAGGAAGGTGTTTGGCATCTGCAAAGTGCTCGTCTACTGTGTGATGAAGGAGAATAGTCGAAACTATAAGAAAATTTTACTCTTCCATTGAGCATTACGAAAAATTTAGTTTAGATATGTTTTCTACGAACCAAGTGAAGAAATTCAAAACTTAGGATCTCTAAATCGTGCCAACTTTTCAATGGCTCATGTCATGAGAAAACTCAAAGCTTGGATGAATTTTCCAATCTCAATTTCACTCTCAAGAAGTTAAAAAAAAAAGACTCAAAAATTTCAGCAGAAAAATTTGCACAATGAAATATTTACTAATAAAATTGAAAATTTAACTGAATGTATTCAATTATGGAATCTGATTTTAATATTCTACGGGCGAATATAATCAATTCAAATTCAAGATGCAAATTCAACACACTAAATGGTGATTGATGGTACCATAAATTGTCACATAGATTTCTACTCTTGACATGGGCTAGGAGCCATGCCTCCTAGTTTTGTATCCAATTCGAAGGCATGGCAAGGGTCTAAAGTTACAAACTTACTCTCGAGACATGAGGTATCCTTGTGGCACTCAACTACTGGACATGTTTTAGGTAATGTGGCAAGTTAGTTGGTTGCAAATCTAGCAAGATGGCCCCTAATTGCTGACATGGTGAGTGACATGGTACAAATATGGAACGTGATATGGTGTTTGCTCATCACATTTCCAATGTCACTGATTAGAACAGCTCATGTTGAGGATCATGAGATTTTCTATTTAGTGAATGATGAGTTCATTTTGTAGCTGTGTTCTCTAATCACCCACTACTCACTACAAATTGTACTGATAATTGAGCTTCTCAGGGTCTCCCATTGCAAAGATTGGATCTACCAATTTTTCAGTAATTGAAGACTGCGAAAAGAAGAAAGAAGAAAGAAATATGTCAGTAGTTGAAGACTTCGATTGAATTTGCACTAACCATTGTATGATCCAATAAAAACAACCATGATAAAAAGAGTTCAATGAGAAATGATCCGTATTTGGGCCTTGGTAATGAAAAAATGGTTATTAATAACTCTGTAAGTGACATTGGTAGCCAACTGAAGAGGCGGAGGGTGTAGACTGGAGATCTTTTGGCTCTGAATTGAAAGCAATTCCAATCATAGGTGGACATCAAATGTTTAAACTCTGAGATCATCTCTAACCATCCATTCAATTATTTGTCCTTCGATAGTTGCTGCCATGAAATGGGCTGAGGTTTTCCAATCAACGGAGACATAACATGACGAATAACATAACTTTCAGCTTCAATTTGTGTTAGTATTCACCTTCCCAGTATTTGCATTAGGGAAGTATCAAATGGACATCCATTTTCTCTCTAACTTCTCTTCTGTTTTTTATCCTTTTTGTGAGAGAGTAGGAACTCTGACAAATTTTGGCTCAAAGAAGTTGGGAAATATCGGTTTATATTTTCATAACACATATTTAACCCACTTTAGATTAATTTTTTTATTAAAGTACATTTTTCAGTCAAAATTTGGAGATAACATCGAAATCGGCAATGTCCCCTCCTTCAGATTGCCAATGTCATTGAACTCTCTGGCCCCAGTATATGAATAGGAGAATGCCCAAGTCATGGCTATTCTTATGAAAATGTCTCCAATCCAAACACAACCGGAGACACAAAATGCAGCAGATATAAATTCCCAACACAAACCGTAACATTATTACTACAAAACCATAAACCTCCTGTCGACAGGTGGCTGTACAGACCACTCCAGCAGCCGAAGGCTAAAACCAAGGGTTAAAAATACGGTACCTCTTCCTTTTAAAAAAAACAGCCAATATGATACAGCCGATATTTACTAGTTCCAAAACCGTTTCATATCGGCCAATACGTGACAAATTTTCAATTTTAGTCCAAGATTCACAACTAAAATTAAAGAAGAACAAAAGTAAAATCTGTATGGAACTTTAAAAAAATGTATTTGTCATTTATACATCAACAAAGACATTGCATAGAGTTTAAATTACATCCTCCATTGAAGTTCCATTCAGATTTTACTCATGTTCTACTCTAATTTTGATTGTGAATCTGGGACTAGTTGAATTAATAATTCAACTATAGATGAAGCGAATCTTTCCAACAATTGGAAATCCATCGATTTCTTCACCAAAAAAATGTCTCAAATATAATCTGTAACGCTTGAAAGGTATAGATTTCTTTATCAAAATCACATCACCGTCAACAGGTCCATATACAATGTCTTACTGTAGCCTCTTCAGTTTAACATCTGATCTAGATGTACCCCAAATCCATGAAGAGAAAAAATCAAGGAGACCGAGAACTTTTCCCAAATGAAAGGCATTTCGTTCTGCATTCACTCCGTATTTATGTGACCTCTCGACTGCTGCTACTTTTGCCTTGAGAGTAATGTTCTCTTTCTTTAGCTGAGATGACAAGCCCCAAGAAATGAATTTCAACAGAGAGGTTTTTAATTTAAAATTTTACCTGAAGGTGATCCAGTGACATTTGAAACTCCAAGTTACCTTTTCAACAGTGATAACAAGATCTTCCACAGTTTGTTGCAAGGACGAAATAGTCTGACTGATTAGATTCTCATATATCTGATCGAAGTCTTCAGCCAAGTAAGGATCAAATATAATGCCTTCTGTAATAAACAGCTCTTCCAACAGCTTCACATCTTCATCATTCAGACTTTTCCTTAACTAGAGCACGAAGAGTTTAATTAGAAAATCCATAACAGTGACATCTAGAATGCATCAATTATTGAATCTCACGTGAACTACTTTCACACCTTGTCCAATAGTCCCTTGCATGAGTTACTTATAGTTTGACAATGAATGACTCGCTTCGTATCACCTTTATCATCGTTTCCATGCACCCGCAGTGATGTCTTAATGTGCTTTGCTCTGCAAAATAAACCTCCAAATTACCCCATGTTTCATTTCATTATAGAAGTATGACAATAAGTATTGTCTGTTCAACACACCTCGCACCAAATCGAAGAGTAGACAGGCTTTCTGATGCGTTTAACGAGCTTGGTGAGCAACAGCACAGAAGTGCAGTTCGAGAATTCCCACCCTGATTAAATTAAAGGAGATAATCTTCAGTTGATCGTTTGGTGTTAATCTTAAGCAGGTAAAGGGAGGCCTTACCAGTGCGTCTTGAAGGATGCGGGTAAGCTTTGAATCACGGTAAGGAATATGGTTTGCTTTGCCTGCAAATAAACAAATATATATCAAAGCCGTGTTATCTGAAAACCAAAACAAAGGAGTTGCAATTTTTGTTTGGAGCAACAACTCAATAGGTGGCCAGCCTTTCTGCAACCCAGACCGTTCACCCTGATGAGCCTCAAGATGGATCGTGCTGCAAAGAAGTTTCCACTGACAATCTGAATTTGTCTAATTAATGGAACAAATGGAAAATTACCCATGATCCACATTTAGCAGGAAAAAAGCCCAATGGTCTCCTGCCAAGATTTCCAGGCAATGGACATGGTGATGGGGCTCACTAGGTACGATCACCAGAAGTTGGGGCTAATCACCTGACAGTGTCTTTTCTAACCAAACTAAAAACCCTTTCACCAAGCCAACATTAATTGTCTATCCTCATATGTTAGTTTAATGGATTTGAGAGATTCACAGAACTAAAGGATGTAATAGTTACAATTTGAATTAAAAGCAAGAAATAGTTACCATTTGTTAGAGAATTAATAACATTTGCAAGAGCTGAGAGTGATTTATTGATTGTCTTTGCTTCTTCAAGTATTCTTCCTTCAGCACCCGTTTTATCAACTTTTTCAGATCCAGCCAAGTCCACAAGAACAAGTTTTCCAGATTTCATCCTGTCAACATTTTCTAAGCTACTATGAAAATAAGTTCAAACAAAAAACTACAATGTATAAATATCAAACATAGACCACAAAAAAATTAAAAAACCTATACTGATGAGCCTAAACCGCAAGAATGTTGTGTTTCCATTTTCATAAAATGCTCATTGAGCTAACGTACAAATTTCTCCATCTGCCATATGAGCAGAGGGACTCATACTCATCAATAGAATTGAAAATAAGACACTAGCGAATTGTAATCATATATGCCGTGTACCCAACAACCTGTGTTTGGTAGACATACAGGGATCTCTAGAAACAGCTACATAAAAAGTAGATAATTTGATTCAACTTACCTTCTGAAAAAAAAAACAAATAAACAAACACTGGAGAAACTAAAAGAATAAGATCCTATAAAATTACGTTAAAGCTTTCCAAACTGAACATAAACACCTGGCATGCTTGGTGGTGGGATAAAGATGTGCAGTGTAAGTTACCAAGAACTTTTGTCAGGACATTTTGGTTGTTTGGTGCATAAAAATCATTGGTGGATAGAATCACAACCCTCTGAACAGTCAAAACAACCAAGCAGCCTTTATACCTTACTTGATGCAGGCTATTTTTTTTTTTTTTTGAAATGGTAACTATATTAATAGAGAGAAAGCACCAGAGGTGCAAATACAAAAGAGAAAAGAGCAGGAAAGAAAACAACGCCACTACCCCTTACACCCCAAAGAATACAATGGAAGAAAAAAACTGTAAGAGTAATATAGGCCTATGCACTCTTTCTAGGCTCACAGGAAAGCTAGCTTGGTGTTATTTAATACTTTGTTCCATAGACCACCTTAATGCAGTCGAGAAAAGAAGTAAAATATGAATCAAAAAGTATGGAAATGAGGAATAACTTTAGAAGCAATAGAGAAAATTACAAAATGCAGCAGAAGTGATTGTGGAAGTCCATTGGCATTTGTACACTTGGCCCACACCAGAAGCCAAAAGATGAATATGAATCTTTTTGTGCAGGTTTGGAAATGCAAATGGTAAAATACTCCCTCTGTCCCAAATTAGTTGTCCTATATGGATTTTGGAATTGCCCCAAAATAGTTGTCTCATTTGTATTTGAGTAATATAAAATGTGTTGAAAATGGATGAGATCACATGAGTACTAGCTTTATATAGAGTTCCTTAAAAAATACAAATATTTCAAATGAGATAACTAAAATGGGACGAGGGAGTAGTAGCAAGAAAATGAAGTGAAATGACTTCCTAAGACTGCTACAAGAGATTGCATAACAAGCTTACCTTCCATCTTTGGTAAATTCCTGCTGAACTGAGAATACATAAAGGCAGTGGCTTCTGCTGCTAGCCATATTCATTTCTGCTCGAAAGTTAAAGTCTATTTGAAGAGAGGGATTTACTAGCTATTGCAATTCCTAAAGTGCAGAAAAATGGTCAATTAACTCAAGAAATCAGGATACGAGTCTCTCCTACTGCTCTGTTAGCAAGCCCACACTGTAATTCCAATGTCCAAATTAGTAAACACTAATGGCCACAACGTTCAGTTCAAACTGGGAAAAGGTTATTTCTTACAGAAATGTACTGCAAAGCTTGTTCTGAATCCATGACACACATCTGAAGAAATGGGAGTTCATAAATGAGAAATTATTAAAGACTACTTCATTTGGAATCAGTAGAATCATTATATTGACACCTAACATGTAGCATATAGAGCATCAGATGGGCAAGTAATTAGAAGAGAACTGATAATTATTATCAAGAGACAATGGTTGACCAATTAGATTGCAATGGATAACTTGGCTAGAACCATGGAAAAAGCCATTGAAGCAGCCACCAAGAGTAGCTCACCTCAGTCGCTCCTAAAAGAAATATTCCTTGTGCTTTACTCTCCTTAATTTGTAGGTTGTCTTTTGCCAAGTCAAAAAGGTCTCTGAGACAATCAAATGAAAGATTAGAAACTTTTACTTTGAAAATGAGGCCATGATAAACTGACGGAGAAGTCCTTTTCTGTTTCGAGGTGGATGATCATCAAAGGAAAATCCATGAGCTCTTAAGGTTGATAATCCTTACAAAGAAAACAAATTGGAAGAAATCCTTCATGAACTTACAAACCTTACTCTCTCCATATAGATCTCTACCTAGAAGAACCATATAGAGTGTCTCAAAAAAATAGCCAAAGAATGAGAGTGCTGCCAGTTCAAAAGCTAACGAATCACTGAAGCATCAGTTGTTTCAATACCATTGACAACTTGACTGAATACTTAGGCCCTTCGTTAGCACACCCAATACATTCAAAGAGTGCATCTATGACTCGTGGAAGTATCCCCTTTTTCTGTTCATTGCAATCTGAAATACTGGGGCCCTGATTCAACACTAAGATGTTACAACATGTCATCTACATCTAAAACAAACAGCCTGTTTCTTTTTTCTTTTTCTTTTTTTGAAATGTCACAGTTTCCCACAATCAATTTTCTAGCCATTAAATCACTTTACCTCCATACTATATGTCTTCCCTGCTCCAGTCTGTTAGAAATGCATAATTTGAAGTCAGAACTTCATAGTAGTTGTTCACTAAATGCATGTCAGAAGAGTTATAGAAGAAAAAATAAATAAATCAACATTCCATCTGTCAATTTTTCTTTTCCATGAAACCTTGAATGTCCTACTAGTATGCATTTTAAGTCATTACAAAATGGTAAGTAGTTGAAATTTCATGTTGCTCGTCTTCAAATACATAAAGAAGGCAATATGATGAAAATGAACAGAACAAAGAATGAAGGAAATACTTAATTTTGAGCTCTTCCTTGACATGGCTATAAACAAATCAAAGTTTAATCTCTTCCAAAAAAAAAAAAAAGGAGTCTAAAGTTCATTTGCATGGATGTGCACTTACATGGGCATAGGTGCATATGTATTATGACACATGGATGCAGGCATCCCTTACAGTCCAATAAACTACCATGAATAGCAAGAGAGCTAGTGTGAAAAATCCAGAATCTTTAGTGCAAGTAGCAATCACTAAACTGAATGTTCTAGGAAGTTCAAAGCAAATTGTAATTATTTGTGTGTTTGAGTGTGTGAAGATTTACAACGAGTGGTCGTACACTACTGCAAAAAGAAGTCCAAACTAGTATAAACCATACAGCATTGCTCAGCGTATGCATCTTACCTGTCCGTATGTAATGATTGTTCCATTTATTCCATTTATTGCATCTGTCATGAAGGATGAATTTCAAAATTACAGAATACATTTTAAAAAATAATACAAATTTTTACATCAACAACAACAATAATACATTTAGTGCCAGAATGCAGAGATAACAGAGTAATTTCATTCTGTATATTCATAAAACTAAGGAATTTCTTATAGTAGCCAATGGCAAACCTAAGTTGTGCCTAGGACCTTGCCTAGGCTCGTAACCTATTCTGTCCCTTTCCTAGCCCATTTTGCACCTAGGTCATCACCTAGTTTTACTAGAACCTTTTTTTATAATAGACCTATTTTTGAGTTCTTCATAATAGCCAGTGAATATTATAATTAATATGAAGTAATTGTTAATAATACTTAATTACAACATGCAATTATTAGATGATATGCTTGTGCATGTATACTACGCATGCTTATAAATTGTGCTTTGAATCTAATATGCCAATATATTTTGGTGCTTTCAATGAATAATATTATTTCGTCAACATTGAGGTAACAAGGACACAAATCCATGAACCTACACATATCTTGAAGCATTTAAATGAGTGAACCAAGCATAATTAGACTGGCAACTATACATGCACATTTTGCCTCAGTCTCCAAGACCCTTTGGTGCCTTGATTGCACCTTGCGCTTTGACTCTATGAAATTTCTCAAAAATATATAATATGAGAATATTTTTTGGATAAGGTGTCTGACTGCTCCTTTGGCTACTATACAAAAGCACTTGTGGCCTAATAGATAAGGCACCTGACTGCCCCGCACGGGGTAGCTCAACTTGTAGACATTCTGGCTCGGGAATCAAAGGTCCCAGATTCGAGTCCCTTAGTAACCCAATTTCTATGGCTTGCGGGGGGGTCTACGTGCATACAGAGTTTACCCGACACTCTTGTACTCGGGGAGAAGTGGGGGTCTTGGGGTTCTCCGTCATAAAATATATATAGAAATATGAAATACTAAACAGGTCACTAAAGCATCCATGTTGCACCTTGAACTATAGGCATGGCTAAAAATTCATATACATCTGCTTGCCCACAGCTCTGATAGAACACTCTGTCAAAGGAAAATGTTAGGTCTCCATCCTTCTCATCCTGCAAGAAGACATTAATCAGTAATTATCATGACCATTACACGAGATCAGTCAAGATAAATGGAAAATTTGTATATTCTATGAACCTTGAATACGAAAGACTCTGTATCCAATTCTTGGATACAGATGCTGTCACCATGATCTCTTTTCTCTCTCAAACTTAAAGGTCTGAATCGCACACACGCAGTCACATTCGACATGTCTACTTTTTCATCAGAATTTGGCACTTGCAGAATTTCCTTAAGGCTGTGTTTAAGACAAGCATAAAACATGAATTTATAGAAGGAAAATTCAGCACTAAAGCATCAGTTTTAGGTTCAGATCAGAATCTCACATTTGATATATCAGACACCAAACACTAAATTGTATAGAAATAAGGAGGAATACATAAACATCATACATCCCTTTTTGGAGCCTGTTACTGATAAAGATCATTAAACCAAGTAAAAAGGTGAATTTCTTCAAGAATTTCTAGGGAGAGCATGTACATATTGAGCACATCATAATTTATGAAGAAAAGGCCACTGGAGATCAAATTCACTGACAATCATTTCAGTTCTTTGTAATATCCATCTGTATTCGGCAATATAATTGCAGAATTCCACAGCCAAAATGAAACTTATATTTTGGATTTCTTGTCACTTGCCTTGGATCAAAGAATTTAAGAAAAGCAAACAATAATCTCAAGAAAGTTCTGGCTGTTCTCTTTAAAAGAGAAGCAGGGATACTGTTAGAATTCCTAGATCTAAAATGCATCTGAAAATCGCAGTTATTTCAACATCCATCTCTTTTCCAAAATATAATTTTAAAATTTATACAAAAGAATATGGACGGAAATCACAGTTGATATGAGAAATAAACTTCAGATTGCTCGTCGTCGCTTCCTCTGATTATTGAATTTAGAAAAACAACAACAATTTCAAGAAACTGCTAGCTATTTTATACACAACAGTGATAGCTCGGATCTACAATGCAGCTGAAAAGCCTTTTATAGCTATTTAAATATCAACTAATGCTCTGCAATACATTCGTAGAATTTCATCGAACAGAGTTCGTATGACTGAATATAAATAGAAATCAAAGCCAAAATGATATTCGACGTTTTGATTGCACGGAACTTGCCCTAGACATCCAATTTTAGAAATGAATGCATAGATTCACAAAAAAAGAAGGCTGACAAATGCGGTTTTTCAATTTGAAGAAACAGTTCAAGTTATGGATTTGAATTCATAAAATATACTCCAAAAATTTATTAAAAATATGAAAAAATATACAATTTTTTTTATCAGAAACGAGAGAATTACAGTACCGGAGAAATTGAAGTAGAAATCGAACGGATTTTTTAAGATTTTGCAAGTGTTGAAAGGGATGGAAATGGCTAGGGCTTGTGTCCGGGATTTCTGAAAGAGACTGTGTATTTATACCAATGGCGGGAAGGCGTTCTGTTCTCTCATATATATTATATACGCGCGTAGTTACGCATGCAATGCGATTCGTTGCCACGTGTCATTATACCCACAAACAATATTTAAATAAAATATTTTCTGTTAAATAAGACATTATTCTTAAAATAAATTTTATTATATAATTAAAATTAAATATATTATTCAAATTTGTGAATGGATCCAAAAACTCATACTATACATACATCAGTGCTTAAAAAAATTGTTTGCAGTATTAAAATACAGCATCAAACCTAGACGAATGCAATTAATCCTTCATTAACTTCACACTTTGATAAGAAGTTTAGATCTACTTGAGTAAATTCCGATCATGTTTCTTGGCTTTATCCTACTCATTTGCAATCTAAACGGGTAAATTTTGGATTGTATCTTAGTAGAATTTGTTTATGGATTTTGAATCTTAGATATTAGATTTCAATTTAGATCTGAAATTGACTTGGATATTTGGTGCAAGATCTGAATTGAAATTTACTTCTAGATGCTTAAATCTGCATCAATGTCTAACTTACGATCTAAATCTAGATTTGAACTCAGATTTTCTCTAACTTTTCATGTTAGATTACTTATAATCTTATATTTCATTTATATTTATTTATTGTTTATTGTAATATTATACAAGAATGATTGAGAGAAAAAAAATAAATTAGAAATTGCTTTCACATTTCTCTCTAATAAAATTTCTTAAATTCTAATTTCATTGACTTATTTCTTCTTCTCTTCTCTTCTAGACCTCTATCTAATAAATAAAAAGTGGGTGCCCATCTTAACACGGGCATTATCTTTTAAAAAGCACGGGTTTTAATGAACTTTCCAGTTTGCCCCTCATCCATCCTAAAAAATCACTTCACTTATCGGTGCACTGAATAGGTGCACCAACAGGATCACTTGGAAATCGATGCACTAGTTTCTTAAGAATCCAAATCGATGCACCGACCGAATCATTTTACACATACATCGGTTCACTTTTCAGTGAATCGGTTCACTTATCGGTGTACCAGACAGTGCACCCATGAGTGAACCTATTTCTGTGGATGGAGACAAAGTGGAAAATACAAGAAACTTGTATCTACTAAAAGAGTATTTCCGTGTTAGGATGGTCACCCTAAAAAAATCTCTTATTTATAATTTTATAGAGAATTGACAAAAACACTGATGTTTTTTATAACAAAAGAATTAATGCAAATGAATCAAACTTTCCTTGGTTTACCACATTGTGTGGCAGCTGATAGGGAGCATGTCCTACTCCCTTCCCCTTCTAAAATATTTTAAAAGCTTTTCGTGTCATTAGAATTTTTACAAAGGCCCTCTTAAAATATTCATAGAATTAACATTTTGGCCTTTTTAAGAAATTGAAATTTACAACTAACTCCTCCAAGAGAAAATTTTAGATTCTGCCCTTGCCCGCGTAATTGGTGGATGTTTAAGGTACTAAATTGATAAAAAGTAAATAAGGTTTCACTCTATTAAATTATCTTAGTGGGGTGATTTTAATTTTTTTAATTTTGACTATAGTTTAAAACTCAAAAGAACTCAAGTAAATTTGTCCAAATTGACCTGACTCATTAGTTTTTTCAAATATAATCCAAAAACTTGATTGAGATACTCGAATAGAGAAAATTTTGGTTGTAAGAGTTTCAAGATCTCAAACTATAATTTTGACCAAATTATAAGCTTAAGGATATGACCGACCCGTACATCTTATAACCCAATCAGAATTGAATATCAACTCGGAAACAAAGAGTTGTCCCCCAGTAGGCCAGTATAATTAGGAATTTCTGTTTTATGTTTTTTTCACATTACTTTAAAGATTTTAATAATATATTTATATTTCATGTGTCTAACATACATATTATACTTTTAATCCTAATTAAAAAATTATTCAATTACCTTAAGTCATATTTCTCTTCTTCTTCTATTTTTAGATATTATTAATCAATGAAAAGTAAATTTTCCTCTCCTTAAATGGTGTTGACCTTCAACTGGGCTCCACAATGTACAACCTAAAAAATATTAAAGAAACATATTAAACAGTCGAGAGACCTTTTTTGATATTGTTCCAAATAATTTTTTTATTATTGTTCCAAATATTGGTTGATTGATGTGCATCAGCTTATATATATAGATAAAAATATTATCTTATAGAAAAAAATAGATTATCTGACAATAAAATAGATGTTTATTATTTTAATACGATTATTTTTAAATGCCGGCAAGAAATAACAAAAGCCAAAACCGAAGTGATGAGAAGTGATAACCGCCCAACGCCGACTGAAGAACCATTGGACCGACACAACCCGACTTCCTCTCCTTCCAAGTTCCGTGCGGATTACAAAGACTTGGCAAAAACAAAACTTGAAAACTTCTAGAATTCTCTTTCCACCAACCGCCTTTCTTTCCTTCCTGCTGCTTATAAATTTCGCACACATCTTCTGCTTCTTTTAATCGTAATCTCTCGTCTTCTCATCTGAGCGAAGTACCTTCAATTCTACACTTTCCTTTCACCTTTCCAGTTTCCAGTAATTGCTACAGCCATGTTTGGGTATTTCCTCGTCACCAATCCTTCTTCCAGTTTTCTCTTCCTCCCGCCTATGTGGAAGCCAAGTTTTGCTGCTGCATCCGTCCCTTCTCAGGTTAGTTTTTCATATCCTTCTCATCCAATTTACCCATTCTTGGAATCTTGATGAAGGGTCCTGATCTTTGGTTGGAAAGTTTATCTGGGTTCCTTTTTTTTTTTACCTAATCTTGTTTGGGGGAATTTTTCAGGGTATGTCCAAAGAAGCTACATCAAAGAAAACAGAGATTAATGGACAGGGGACGGCGGCGTCGATGAAGGAGGAGAAAAAGGATAGCAAGAAATCACCACCGGATCAAGTCAGGAAGATGGAACAAAGGAGAGTTTGTTTGGCGCCGGAGTTTGATGGGCTGCACTGCTTTGAGACTTTCGTATCTTCTTGAAGTTTCATGTGCCGATTGTGTCTCTGTCACTTTCGCTATTTTTTCAGAATTCTTTGGAATCCAATTCTTTGTAATTTTTTTCTTGGAAATTTGATCTCTATTGTTCAATTTTTACAGGCAATAACACGCACATACTAATTCTCCAGTTTCCATTTTTGTAATGCTTCTATGACTTTGTCCAAGGGTACAGCTACAGAGAGTGAACCACACTTTTGATCTGTGAAAAAAAGAATTGTAAAATCTTGTGACAGTTTTATTTTCAATTCGAATTAACTGATTTTACTTGATTAATATCATCGACTAAAGTAACTCAAATCCAATTTTGCCAAACAATTATCAAATATCTAACAAATATTTACTCATATAATTGCAATGAATGGAAGAAAAATTTGCATGACTGATAATCATGGTTGATTTCATTACTCCTTGCGAAAAAAGACAGATCAACAGGCACCTGTGAATTTCTTATTTGAAATGCAAATTGCGAAACCCTTTGTTTATTATTATGATCTTCGCTGTAACATCCCTGAAGTTCTTTTATTAAATAATAAAAATACATATTTTAAGATATATAATTTTCTGAAATTATGAAAGATATTTTTCCATTTAATTTAAAAATAGATAAGTGTTCATTTTAAAAACAAATATAAAGTTTAAAGAATATTAACAATGGCCAAAATTATCCTTCAAGTAGTAATCACATTTTTTATAAAAATAGTCTTAACAAATTAATATAATAAATTTAAACTTTTATATGTTATGAAAGGTTTACTATCTCAATATTTTATATTGCAGGTTGTTGAGAGTTTCAAATTCGCAGCCCTTGTGCTTAACTCATTTAAAATATGCATGAGTTTTAGATAAAAACTCTTTGATCTTCTTGAATTTGATTATTAATTTATTCAATATATAAATTCATTAAAAAGATATTTAGTTCAATTAAAACCAAATAAAATAATTTCAATCTAATTATAACAGTTATATTCTTAAGTTTTCTAAATTTCAATGACTTCCAATGATTTCTCAATAATTAAACTTTTACATCTTATCTGAAGTTCAATTTTATAAAGGATAATCATTTGTGAGTGTGCTCAATGTAACCTCTGCAAACTTGGATATGGGGCTCACTATCTCAGGTGATTATAGATCTACTGAAACATCTTAATTTGAATAATGAAATTATAAAAAATCATTTTAATTAGATAACTAAGTTTGTTGCAAAATTTAAAATTTAAAATAATTTAAAGTAATTGAAGTTTAAAAACTAAAAAATATGATTTATTAATTTAATAAAGGTGATTTTTTATGAATTAAACTTAAAAAGGAAAAAAAAAAACCTTCACAACAAATTCATGACCATTCCATTCAGTGAGCAGTGTAGTTATACTCTAAAACTTCCCTATCATCATGTCAACGTGGGGATGAAACGAGTGAACGTAACCGCCTAACCGTCTAATCGTGCCAAAGAACTTCTAGAATCTCTCTCCCAAGTCTTCTCTCTTGCTACTCTCTGTATATTATCATCAATTCCACAGTTTGATTTCACTCTTTCAGCTTCGAATCATTGTAAGAGCTATGCATCCATATCTCCTCATCACTAATAATACTATTTCCCGTTTTCTGTTCATCCCGTCCATGTCCAAGTCAAGTTCTGTTTCTGCATCCGTCCCATCTGAGGTAAGTTTTTTATGTCCTAATCCAATTTACTCATTCTTGAATCTTGATGAAATGTTTTAATTTTGGTTGGAAAACTTCATCTAGGCTCTGTTTTTTTTTTCACCTAATCTCGTTTTGGGGACTTTTTACAGGGCATGGCCAAAGAAATCAAATCAAAGAAAACAGAGAACAAAGGAGAAGGGATGGTGACGTCGACGGAGAAGAAAAAGGAAAACATCAAATCACCACCGAAGCAGATTAGGAAGATGGAGGATATGAGTATTTGTCTTGCGCCGCAGTTTGATGGGCTGCACTGCTTCGAAACTTTTCTCTCTCACTGAGTCATTCGATTGTCTGTTTTATGTATCTTTATTTTTCCTTTTTATCATGATGAATTCTTTTGATTCTATATCTCTGTCATTTCTTTATATGAAATTTGATCATTGTTCAACATTACTCATAATGATTCACTTCAATTTAATTTAAAGAGAATTGTTGTAACGATAAAGAATCCCTCCTCATAGAAAGAAATTTTATTTGTATCATTTCATGAGATTACTCTTTACCACTTAAATCTAATATATATATGTGTAAGGAGGTGTGTATATACTAGTGAAAATTAATTCTATAAAACTTTGTACAGATAAAATAATTAAACACCTTTGACTATAAAAAATAATCCATAAATTTTTTAGTCACTATAGTGCATCCCTAAGTTATAGATATATTTGTTTATTTATTTAAATCTCAGGATCGGGTAAGAATAAAGTTCAAAATCCCTCAGCATATTCTGAATACCTCAGCTCCACGTCCCTTCATTTCTACTTGACTCCACTAGGAATGATAAAGTGCTCGTCTCATCGTGGACATTAATGTCCACCTCTGAATTATTATCATCGATATTAAATTAAAAATTATAGTTAGAATATGACTTCTAAGCACTACTGATTTTTAACAAAACTAAATTAGAGAATTGTCGGTGAGATGATGAAATCTCTATCTTGACATAAGAATTATTAAAATATTTATGATAAAGGTAGTGGCTCAGTTAGTGACACCTCGTTTATAATCAAGTCAATGTTTATAATTATAAGTTATTGTAACTAAAACGTCACTTAGAAAAGCATTGAGAGGAAGAAAGAACCGTTCTTTCTACAAGGAAGAAGTCCAATGATATTGTGCCAAATGGCATTTAAAATAAGATTTAAATATTCATTTTATGATAAAACGTAGGAGGATAGAAGTTCTTTTTTCAATTAAAAACATCTTCTATTAAAAAATAAATCCATTAGAGTCGTGATAAATAATTTTCTCTGGAATACTTTCTAAAATTAAAATATAGTCTAAAAATCACTTTCTTATATCCTGAGACCTAAGTCCCCAACAGCTAACGCTTAATTTTTTCTCTCATGCATTCTTTTTCATCTATACGTAGTCACATGGGTTTATTAGAAAAAAAAATTAATATAAAATTTATCAAAAATGTTGTTGATTAGATTAATTAACCAAGTTTAAATATAATTGGTCAAATTTTATGGTCTGAGTTATTGATCTCAATAGTTCGTAGTCAGTTTTTTCCATTTTCTTTTAATCTCTTGTATATAATAAGATAAGAGTTTAGAGATTAAAATCTCTTGTATACAGTTAGACATGAAAGTTTATATTAGTAAGTTTGAAAGTTGAACAGTTGAAACGGGTCTCAAATCGTAATACATAATGTCTGCACTACTGAGTTCTGAAATTGTGAGAGATTAACTCTGATTTGTGTTGGCTTGAGTTCGAGTTAAAATTGATCAGTCCTGTTTAGAATCGGTCAAAATTGACGGAGTGCCAGTTAGATCAGGTCAAAATTGACCGAGTGCTAGTTAGATCAGGTCAAAATAACATGACTTATCCAAGTCATAATAGAAGTGAATCGAACTGGATAAGACAGTGCCGTCGTCTGATTTTTAAAACTATTTTATGCTCTGCAGCGAGGGAGTAGAATTTGAATTTGTGGTTCCGCGGGACATGGGCATCAAGGGGTGCCGTCGTGAGACTTTTTAAAATAAAAACAGTGAGAAGGGAAAGTGATAATCAGAAACAGAAAATAGTAATATAAAAATAAAATGAGGGAAGAGGGTTCGTCGGTGCATTCCACTTGTTTGAAATGAGTTGTTTCTGGATTCCAGATTCACTGCTGTATCTGCAGCACAGACTTCGGTTTGGAAATTTATTTTTCACTTTTTAGATTTAATTATCTATCTAAATTCATTCTTAAAATTATAGTATATGACATAAATTATAAAATGCATAAAAGATAAATAATTGAGCTTAAAAACAAAACTTTATATTAAAATCAAATGATTCAAGTTTACATTATTATCAAAGGTATAAGAAGTTTCTAAGAATTTTTTAACATATATACAGTTTTCAAGAAAAAGAAATATTTTATTTAAAAGTTAAAACATTAGCGAGCTTTAAAACTCATGTTTGTGATGCGATTCATTGATAATTTAGGATAAAAGATATGTTTTTAAGGTATTGATCAAGTTCTTAAAAGTTGATATCAACACAAGTACTAAATTCTGTGTTTCGTATCAGCCAAGTCTCTAAAACTTCTATAGTAATATATTAAAAATATTTTATTATTTTCTACTCTTTTGTTATAGTTTTACGGATAACAAATGTTGACAGTTGATTTTTTTTTTTCTTAAGAGGGATTTGAACTCAAGACTTCCCGCATCTCTCATGGATTCTCTTTTTTGTTATAATACTTAATCTACATGTATGTATTTCAAATTTCAATCATAATGATAATAAAAGTAAATAATATTTATTTATTTTATTTAAATGTTTTAATTATAAGTTAAATAATATAAAGTTTAATGGTATTTGATAGATAAAATTAATCTACTTATTTTTCGACCTTACTAAAAAATTGAAAAAGTCTAGGGCTGCGTTTGGATGGGGGGTAATTTTTATAGGGGTTACCCTTGAACTGTGATTACCCTTATATTTTTTGGTAATTGCAGTGTTAAAGTAAAACCTTACCCTAAGGGTAAAAAAATTTATTTGGTAACTACAAGGAAGGATAATTTGATATATTAATATTTTTTATTTTTTTATAAAACATAATTATTAAATAATATTCATGAATTAAATTATAATAATATTATCTATTTTTTATAAGTTATTTTTCATAATTATAATTTAAAATGAACACTTACATTCTAACATTAAAAAAATAAATAAAGAATTTTTTGATATTACTATTTTAAATCCCAAATAAATAAAAAATATCAACATATCTCTTCATAAAAATTATAATAATTATTTTTTATATTATATGAATTTAATAAAAATATTAATTCTCATAAAATTGTTAATATGTCAGGTTACCCCTACTTATAGTTACCCATACTTACAATTACCCCTACTCAAGGGTAACCCCTGCAAAATTTACCCCTCATCCCAATGTATCACGTTGAAAATATTGACAAATTTTTAAAATAAACATTCAATAAAATAAATTGCTAATTACCCCAAAAGAGATTACCATGAACAAATTCTTTTGGAGTTTCAAAACCCTTTCGAAATTTGGACAAAATCACTTCTTAAAAATAGGACATTTTAATAATTATGTTTTATAAAATTTAATTTTTATTTTTTATATTATATGAATTTAATAAAAAGTATTAATTCTTATAAAATTGTTATATCAGATTACCCCTGCTTTCAGTTACCCCTACTCAAGGGTAATCCCGGGTAACTCCTGTAAAATTTACCCCTCATCCAAATGTATCATGTTGAAAATGTTAGACACATTTTTAAAATAAATTTCCTAAAATAATAAATTGTTAATTAATCTGAAAGAGATTATGACGAACATCAAACTCTTTCGGAGTTTTGAGACCTTATTGAAATTTCAACAGAATCACCCCTCAAAAATAGGATATTTTAACAATTATATTTCATAATTTTTTTATTATTTATATTATATAGATTTAATAAAAAATATTAATTCTCATAAAATTATTAATATGTCAGTTTACCCCTGTTACTCCTCATCCAAATGCATCATGTTGAAAATGTTGATATATTTTTAAAATAAATTTCAAACAAAATTAAATTGCTAAGTACTTGAAATATATTATTTTTTAATTAATATATATATATATATTTGAAAGATTTTAATTTTATAATATATAATTGATAAAAAGAGGAAGTCAAGGGGTATTGAGGAGTAGGGTATTGTGAATACCCTAACCTCTCAAGGGGTATTAAAAAATGGGATGGGAGAGGTTAAATTTCAAATTTTTACCTTTACTTCTTTATTATCAAACGAGGGTAACAAGGGGCAACGGAGGTTACCCCTCTTACCCCCATCGCCTAGGTGTCTATCTAATTATCACAACTTCTTATGCTAGTCTCGTTATTTGAAAGAGTATAAAAATAAAAAAAACTAAACTAATAACTGAACCAATCCTAACCCCAGTCCAAGTGCAACTCGAACTTGACCCACTCAACGTCATTTGGTGTAACTCAACCCGCTACTAGGCCAATTGGCCCTATCTGATTTGACCCCACCAACCGATCTAACCCAAAGACAAGTTTGAACAAATACTGACTTGTTCAAATTAATTGAAGAACGTAGAATCAGAGATATGTTATCGTTGTATCCAACCAGAATTTAATTTGACTTCACAACATTTAGTGGGCCATATTGCTTTAGATTTGATGATAAAATGGATTAATTTACAATGAACTTTGATATTAATTTTCGATATTTTTCAATTGATTTTATGTATTATATTACAATGTCACTTTAAACAAGAATTACATTCTTTTACCTATGATATAGATTCTTTAAACCATTTTGTAAACTATCATGTTTTAAAATCTAAATTTTGTCAATTTTTTTTAGATAAAAGAGATATTGGGTTCAATCTTAGTGACTCCATAAAAGATTACTACTTGCAGACTTATCTGATATGTATAGATTAAAGAGTTTTCACATACTCCAAGAGACTAATCAAATGCGACAATGTACATCTCTGAATTTCAAAAAAAAATAATATCAACCTCTACTTTTAAATAGAATCAATATGAAGTACCTTGTCAAAAATGAATTGATCAAAAGTTCACTTCTAAAGAAAGTATAGGAGTTGTTACTTTATATCATTATATAAAAAATATGATTGATACGTAATATATCGAAAAACTGAAGATCGATATGTATTGACAATCAAGGCATGTTGTTGCGGCCAATAAAGATGACAACGTTGCAGTAGGGCCGGGGTTTAAAAACGTGACGAATGAACGCCGAAGAATATGTGTCAGCTTGTTGAGGCTAACACATATCAATTCCCCGACACATCAACATGTAACAGCCATTCACAAACCAAATTTTTAACCTAAGGTTTATACTTTATACACCTAGTTTCAAGGCCTTAGACTAGACTAAGCATTTCAAAAATTAAAATGCAGAGCTAGTTAACCTAGGTTAGCCCGTTGACAGCTCCAATTATGGTGAATTTTCTTTTAAAATGATTTAGTCTGTTTAGGCAACTGGTTCAACTTGCCAGCTCGCTGAGGGGTCTTTTCAGGCTCTTCCTCCATCTCGGCCCAATCCACACCCCCCTGGAACCTGAACCAGGGTCGAAAATTCGGCGCGAATTTTGATCTCGGCCGAATTTTTTCTTTTTTTTTTTTATTTTGATGATTTCTTTTTTAAATAAAAAAGGCTGTTTAAAAATAAAATAAAAAATTATAAATATCGATCGAGATATCGACTGGACCTACACTGATATTTATTTATTTTAAATATAAAATAAAATTAACCGATATTCAACTGAACTTTTCTCTCTCTAACCGATATTATACATATCTGTCCAGATATATCGGCGTTCGAAATCCTGATGTATATTGGCCTGATACACATAATATCAACTGAATTTTTGACGCCTGGCCCGAACTACAGAGCCAGGACCACAAAACAGAACACCAGTAAAATTTTATTTTCATTTTCTAAAAGCATTTGATTAGAAGAATAAGAAAAACAACTAGACAGAGGTTTATTGTCTTCACTTGATAATAATAACTATTTCATGACAACTCTCCGAAATTATTGATTAGAATCTAGTTGAGCCATTTATATATTTATTCTCAATTCAATAGTTAAATCATCAAACTAATTTAAAAGGTCCACTCCTCAACATAAAAATAGTTATTTTTCTTAGTTCTATATCGAAACAAGCAAATCAATGTAATTAAAAATCCAAACACAAAAGTAAGATATTTAGAATGAGTCAGGATTACATGCTATAGAATACCATTAAATCTTTGTTGCAACGCTTTAAAACAAATCACATTCCATGTTTATAAGGTACACCGATTCTAACAGATTAAAAAAGAAAGAAAGAAAATATCTAAACTAGACATGGAATAGATGATTACACCTGAAAATGAAATGCAAACTCGTATATCTAAATATAAAACTCATCTAATGCAGTGGTGATAAATTTATTGGACTAATGTTTCTTTAAATATATGGCCCATTAAAAATGAAATTTGATATAATTAATTAACTCGTGTCTTTAAAGCTCATTAAAATTTAATCAGTTTAAATCTTTTTTTTTATCTTTAAATTTATGGCTTTGAAAAAATTATAACTTCATTAATTAAATGAAGGTGTTAATTTTTTTTTTTGTCATTCTTATATCAAATAAAGACACTTTCAACAAATCCATTTCCTCCTTTTGCTTGGTCCCCGGCTCGTGCATTGTTTATTGTTGTTTTCCTTTTTTGACTTGATTACTTTTTGAGTGATTAATATATTCATCCCTCAGTTAAAAAAAAAATCTTATGTTTGAAAGTACTAAACCATCTACTTATGATTTAAAGTGGATGATTAGAAAGTTATAAAAGTATTCCACAAACATGTGTTTGTTTTAATTATTGTGATGATTCGTTATCATTATTTACGTTATTTATCTCATCAATATGTGGTTAGCCTATATATTTAGATTTAACAAATTATTTCGATAGGTTGATTATCTATCTAATGTCTATGAAATTTGATACATTATTATTTTTAATAGAAAAGAGTCAAAGATACTCTTTATATTTTCATTAATTAAATTATAACATGTGTAAGAGTGATTATCTTTTACTCAATCCAGAAATCCGCAGAAATCGTTGAAAAAAAAAAAACAAGTTGTGATCATGCATTCTTAAAAAGATTTTACATCCATCTACCCAATCCGAAATATGTTTGGGTCAGGTTGGATACAGAGATCTCTAACAAAAATTAAATTTAACCCATTTACTCTATCATGTTAAAAAATATTTACTATTGCCTTCAATTTGTTCACATAAAAAGAAAACCCTTTTATCTATATTTTTTTTTAATATTTTTCCTCATATTTTCCTAATTTTTTATATAAATTCGGATAATATCAAGTCAAATAGAAGTTCTCTTATTATCTAATAGCCGACTTAGATCCATTGCTGCCTCTGAACGTACACGTAGAAAAGTTCTCTTATTAACTTTCGTGTCAAATTACCATATTTGAATTCACTAGTATAAATAAGTCTGATGGATCAGTGAAACCTCCTACGCCACGTGCCATGAGATTGACAATTGTGGCTTGGGTCCAATCAGCAGTAACTTGAGTCATGGGATTCTCAGGAAATGAAATTATTGATGAATATGATATTCTTTCGCTTTCAGTAGACAACGTTGGCCAAAGCTAAGGGTGTTTTCGGTAATCCACAAGGCTTGATTCATTTACAAACGGTGGAAATCTGTAAATCCAGGACTGGATTGCAGTGGTTTTGCTTGCATGCTTTACTTTTTACCATCTTACATCTCTTTCATTACTCTAAATTCAAAAGGAAGAAGGACAAGAAGAAGAAGATCCGAGCAATACACTTACTAACTAGAAGAAAAGGAGAGGAAGAAGAATCTTCAGCTAAATCAGCTGTAGGAATGAGCTGGAGGTACTGAAACTGGTTGAGGAAAGCAGCATTGGATGGGGCTGATGCTTCCAACCAGACACCAAAAGGGAGGAGGAGTCTCTACTAGATGGGTGTTTCTTTTCTGCATTTCCAGCTTCTGCTTGGGCGTTTTCGTCGTCAACAGGTCCCATTTTCTTTGGCATTTTACTCTTTCTCGCCTTTTCCTTTTCCTTTTCAGGACACTATTTCTTTAAACTTTCTATTGGGTTTTGGAAATCTGCATTTGGTTCTGTCGAGTCTTGGAGAAATCACTTTTTTCTTTTGATATGGGTGGTCTTTTCTTTCACCAGGGTATCCATATTCCACTGGATGATTTGGGTTGATGGTTTTGATTCCTGGGTTCTAAGAAACTATATGGCCTATGAGAAAATGATTTTATTTGCTGGATTCCTCTGTTCTATTCGATTTGTTTATTAATATGAGTGCTGTTTCTACTGTTGGCGGAGTTTTCTTCTTCTTCTTCTCCTTTGCACTATCTTGAAATGTCAAACAACCCAAATCAATGCAGGCGCCGTTTGATTAAGATTCATCAACCGAAGAGGTAATGTCGTTCAATGCGGGTTAGTGCGTCGTTTGATTAAGATACATCTGATTGTGACTGCTTAGCCTGGTTGTCTCAACAGAAGAAACGAAGAGGTAATGTCTTTTAATAAATGTTTAGGCTTGATGCAATTGAAGGATTACATGTAGAGGGTATTAGGTAGGAGAAGGGGGTGGCTATTAAAGACTTGGATTGATGAGGGTAAAGGACACACTAGATTTTAGAGTGATGGAGAACATGATTTTTTATAGGTCAAGTAGAACTGAGTTGTGAACCCCCTTACATGGGAGAAATGATGATGGTGAGGGATGATGATGATATTGACTACTTTCTTGGAATGCTGTATGATGATCTATTCTACTGGTTCTACTAGTTGATGTTAGTGATTTTGAGGAGAGATTGTGGAGGATGATGCTTTTGATTATGATGATGACGAGGACGATGACTATGACATTAAGGATATGCTTGACTGAGAGAGGATAGTGGAAAGGAGGGAAACTCTCTCTCTCTCTCTCTCTCTCTCTCTCCCCCTCTCTCTCTCTCAAAGGCAAAAAAGAAGGGTTTCCATCGAATTTGATTGGTTCCATTCTGATTCTAGGCATTTGAAGTCCAAAGTAGATGATTAAATTCATTTGTATCGTTCTCCTTGGTAAGGGGTTATTTGTATGCCACAAAAATATTGGTTATGCTGGATGTTATCAAAAGAAATTTGGAGTTCTCAAAAGTGGCAATTTTAGCTTCTAGAAGCCCTCATCTACAGCATCACTCCTCTAGTGCGTCATAGAAGTGCTACTCTGAGTGAACTAGTGAGTGTGTTATAGTTTGAATTGACTGATCTTGCATATTAGCCGATTCCTTGGCAATATTCTTGCTAAATATGCAGTTGATAGACAAGAAAATTCATAAGAGATAAGATAAAAGTTAAGGTGGAAGGGAAAGGAATTGTGTAATGGGTTTGTTTTACTTTCGGTGCAGCTCCTTTTGGGGTGATAACATACAGAATGTATAGATCTCGTATATTGAGATATTTAAAGTATACATGAGTCTCTCTTTTGCTTAATGATACAAATTTATGTTTCCTCACACTACAAATTCTGTCATTGGCAGTGGGTTATTGATTTGGTTTGTGGTACAAGTGAGCCAGTTTGATGCATGCTTTAGTTTGGCCCTTTTGAATGATCTTGCTCTGAAGGGGCTCTTTAGGATCTTTCTTATGGGTACCCCACTGTAGAAGTGGTTCCATTACAGACCACTGGTTATTTACTACACTTTTTTTCTCTATTTACTATATTAATATTCTAAAGCAAGACAATTAAATCTTTTTATGGTCATAGATCTGCAGCCCTAAGTGTTTTGGAGTAAGAATCATGATGCTCTTTTTAAGAGATTATGTGACCTAGGACGAAAGTGCAGTTAAATTGAATTCCTTCAGAACCTGACTGAGTGGATTGTTTCCTTTCCCAATAAAAAAAGTAGATTCTTGTCTCATTTTTCCTACTCACCATTTTTATTACATTCATGTGTTATGTATCATACATCAAGAGGTGCTTATCATTGATCTGTGTCATGTATAGATTATGGGGTTTTCCCGATCCTGTCAATGTAAATGATAATGCTTCCATGGTGAATTATCAAGAGGAAGACCTGGAACCGTTGGTTGATTGTGACAAGAAGGTACTATCAATATACCAAATGTAGCTTGCATTTATTTTTGTTCATTTGAGTCTATTGAATGCCATTTACATGTTTATGAGCACCAAATCCATCTACATGTTTGGTGAAAGCAACCAGGTGTGTGGGGAATGCATTTGTTTTCATGTATACAGCTGTTGATTTAATCTTGGTTCCAATATTTCAGGCAGACTTCCATCCAGGCTGATGACATCCTTAATCAAGTTTCGCAAACACATGATGTGATAATGTAACCTTCTCTATCCATTACACTTGGTGACATTTGTTTGCTGTTTCTATTCTCATAATTTTTTTCCTGGTTTCTTATCCTCCTGTTCTTTTGAATTTTGTCAAATTTAAAATTATTTCTTGGGAACTGAAGATCTATGATGTATTAGGATACTTTGACTGTTCTTCCATGTTGCAACACTTACAGGACTTTAGATAAAACAATCTCCACTTTGGAGATGCAACTAGCTGCAGCTAGAGCTGCTCAAGTAAGTAAACATGGTGGATCTCCACTAGCTACAAAAGCTGGCACTGAGCAAACAGAGCGGCCGAAACTTTTCTTTGTCATGGGAATTATAACTGCATTCAGCAGCAGAAAGCGCAGGGATTCAATCAGAGCAACCTGGATGCCTCAAGGTTCAATATTTAATACATCTCTTACATCATTTGGCATGCACCGATACATCTTCACTATTATGTAATTTGTAGGTTTGATTCTTTGAGTTACTTCTCGTTTCTAGGGGAGAATTTGAAGAGACTTGAGAAAGAAAAGGGTATTGTCATACGCTTTGTTATTGGTCACAGGTAGGATATTTAGGAGTGCTCCATTGTAAGTACATGCAAACATAAATCAAATTCATATGATACACTCATCTATTTTGTAAGTCACTTTTTAGTTATAGTTTTGACAAAGATCTCGGCTTGGTGTTGAGCACTGTAGTGCTACTCCAGGTGGTGTTTTAGATCGTGCAATTGATGCGGAAGAGGAGCAGCATCAGGATTTCCTGAGACTGGTGCGTTCAAACATTAGTTTACATGCAACCATGAAATTTACAATTTTCTAGACCTGCTGTTTGTAATCAAGGCTCAGAAGGCTGCTTTATTTCATTATAATTTGCAAGGGGAATTCCACTGCCTGGTGATAATGGATGTGTCCCCTTTGTATCAGAAGAATGAAGAAATAGAAAAAGAAAAGACAAAGAAAATTGGAGTATTTGAGGCTTAGAAACATTAACTTATAATAACTTAAAGGTTTTCAATAAAAAAATATCTTTGTTCTGTGAAAATAGTGCAACCCTTGTTTTTCTTTGTCTCCAAAATGGGAAGGTGTTTTTATTCTGCTGTCTACTGTCTACATTTTATATACAAAATCTTTCCTGTTCTGTATAATGTTAAACATTACATGGCTTGAATGACCATTGATATAGTGATAGTTTTGGCATCCCTTTTGCTCTCTCTTCCCCATTCCCTCCTTTATGTAACCATGCTAAATAGCTTTTATGAAAAGTTGGATTATTTTCTTTTGCAGAAACATATAGAAGGGTATCATAAGTTGTCTTCGAAAACTCAAATATACTTGTCAACAGCTGTAGCAAAGTGGGATGCAGATTTCTATGTTAAAGTTGATGATGACGTGCATGTCAATCCTGGTGAGAGACTTTCCTGAATTTTTTACTCACTACTTTAATTAAGCAATGACTGGGAGGAGGTTTGAATTAATGGCAATGCATGACAGGTATGGTTGGTTCACTTTTGGCACGGCATAGGTCAAAACCACGTGTTTATATGGGTTGCATGAAGTCTGGACCAGTTCTGACACAGAAGTAAGATTACCAAATTCTGAAGTTGTTCCCAGTGGCAAAGTAACCATTTTCATTGAAGAAAAAAAAGATGAAAAACTTGTTCCAAGTAGTTTTAGTTATTGAAAGACAAATTCTAGGATCTTGAGTCTTAGAAGGTTCTCATTCTGCTGAGATGCCCGATCCCATACATGTGAGCCAAGTTTTCTGTGATTCTCTGATGGATCATGACTATCTCAGATTGGAGCATCCTAATCACAAGACCAGATCAGTGGACTATGTATAGACAATTAAGGAAAATTCTGGAATCCAGAAAAATGGTTTGAATGATTGGAAATTTAGAACGCAAGAAGCTAACTAAGATGGGAAAATGGCTATTATGATGAAGAATAAGAGGAAGAACTTTGTTATTCATGTACTCTCCCTTCATTCATCTTAATATAACACGAATTATAGCTAATGTGTGCAGAGGAGTCAAGTACCATGAGCCTGAATACTGGAAATTTGGTGAAGCAGGGAACAAGTATTTTAGGCATGCAACAGGTCAGTTGTATGCAGTCTCAAAAGATTTGGCGACCTACATATCCGTTAATCGGTAGGCTTATGTCCTAATGAACATTACATTTCTTAGCACTTCAACCATTAATATTTCCAATTTCATGCCTTTTCATCTGCTTTTCTGCAGGCACATTCTACACAGATATGCAAATGAAGACGTCTCTCTAGGTTCTTGGTTCATTGGTCTGGATGTTGAGCATATTGATGAACGCAGTCTCTGTTGTGGAAGTCCCCCAGGTAAGCCTCTTACTGAAATTACTGCATTTAGAGGAAATGACCACAGTAGCAGTGCAATGTGCTCCAGCTGGTTAGTTCTCATCATCCCTTTTAGTTGACACCATGGTTTGGAACATCTACATTTGCTCTGAACCAGCTGATGATACTCAAATTTCATTGTGAGCTACTGTTTTTATGAGCACCAGTGTTACCTCTATAAAAAAAACACAAGTTATACATTTCCTTACGTTTCTCTTTCCCTGTTTGTCTTCCGTGTAAATCTGTCAAAGATAATGAATCCCCACTTCTTAATAGTTAGTTCACGGTAGTCTGAACTTCAGGAAATTTGAATAGAAAACTGAACAAGGATCAATAGAAAACAGTCAAAGTGGCTGAGCTGGTGAACTTTATAAAAAGATGCCACGAATTGAGTAAGCTGATGGCAGATTGAACTGGACATACTGAGTCACTTCGAGTTAACACATTTCAGACCATGAATAAGACCTGAACTGAGTAAGTTGCACACCTAGAGCGATTAGAAAGTATTTATGATGGATATCTTTAGAAGATTATATATGAATCTGGGGCCTGAAGTTTGTGTTCTAGACATTTGACAGTTGTCCTAGTTTCTCTTGGAAAGAAATCCTTCAAATAGTGAGGATAAAAATTAACATTCAACAGAGGAACAAATGGCAGAATTTTCTTTAGCATTTGCAGAATAGAGGCATCTTTAATGTTAAATTGTTAATAAAAAAAAGAGCTTTAGATGACGACCCCCTTTGGCATATAGTGAGGCACTTTTTTTAGACTTTATTGAGTGAATGACGTCTTGGGATGGGACTTTTTGACATGCACATTGGCTAAGGTGGCTAACTTTGGAGTGAGCCATGAGCGCAAGGTGAAGTATATCATTGAGAAGAGGTTCTTGTGGCATATCAAATACTATAGAAGAATCGTGAGAAGTACGGAAGATTTAGATTGTTCAAGAAGTGTCCAGAAGCTGCTAGGGGTTGCATGCATTTGGAGTTTTACCCAACGCATTCGTACTCGGGAAGAGGTGGGGGTCTTGGGGTTATTTGTATATGGAGATGTGACAAAGGTCTAGAAAGTCATGGAACTAGGGAAGGGTCATAGAGTGTTATAGAAAGAGTTAAAAGAGTGTTGTAGAAAGAGGTCTAGAAGTTTGATGGGTTGTAGATGTTTGACATTTGTCTCAATCTTAGCCATTTACATGCTAGGACTTATAAAAGTATAAATAGGGGTGTGTCTCATTTGTAATGAAGCCAATAACCCTATTGATCTAGGCTGACTCACTTGGTGCATAAGGCGTGAGCGAGAATTGCATGGGCTAGAATCTGAGGGTGATTCAACGGGTCCTTGAGAAAAAGCATGCTACTGTGAATATCAACACCACTACTAGTCGTGTTATTGTACTTCATGAACCCCAAATTTATGTTGGATAGAGAATTCATTGTTGGTGGCATAATTCAGGATCACCACCATCTCTAGCAACCATCTCTTTGGGCTTTGTCCTCCTACATGGATAAACTGATAAAGTTGTGTACTGGTAGTGTGCTAGACATGAAAGTGAGTAAACATCATAATTTTCTATCAAAGTTTATTGTGCTTGCTTGTGAGTACTTCTGCACACGTGTGTATCAGGCCAGTTTGGTGGCCTCCTTATGATTGGATGGCTTACTTGTGGTCCAGGAATGTACTAAAGGGCCCTACAGAGCAGTGCAGAACAAGGGAAATGGCCAATCTCATACCAGGTTGTAGCAAAACTATCCACCACCTCCCTTGATCCATACTAGATTGGATCAAAGGATGAAATAAGTCTTCTTGCCAAAGAAGGTTGTAGCCAAACTATCCACCATCCCCCTTAATTCATACTGTGTTGGATCAAAGGATGAAATAAATCTTCCTGCCATAGAAGAATACAAAGATGCACCATCCACTTAATTCATACTACATTGATCAAGGGATGAAATAAGGCAGAGAGAGAGAGAGAGGGGTGAAGATGCCTCCACTTGAAACAACATGCTACTTTCTGTCCAATTGGGACTAGAAAGAACCCAGATAGGAAATGAGGGTGAGCAACTGATGAAAAATATGATTGATGTACTCTATGCAACAACATAGATATCAAAACATTGGGTATGTCTATCTATTTTTTTGATAGATTTGTTCATAAATACCCCTCTTCACAATACGTTGTATCCACCTCTTTTATTGGAGATGCCATATTCTTGTGAATGACAAACTCTTCCTCTCCTACCCACCCGTCCTCCCAAAATCTAATTCTTGCCCCATTTCCTACTACAAAGCTTCCATTTCTCGTGAGAATTGCTTCCATATTGTTTTCGACCGCACCCAACTTAGACTTTGCATTCTTGAATCTTTGAGACCCCAATCCTTCCCGCAAAAATGTATGGCATCCTAGTCAACTAAGCTATTTACTTGTTATTTTGTAATGACAATAATTAGTAGGTTGACAAATAGAGATTTATTTCCAATATTGTATTCTCCATTTGAGTTGTAACTCAGGCCTATTTATAGTTTAAATTTGTATGAGAGAATTTCCACAAATCGCATGGTATCTTTGCAAAAGGGTCTTGCACCTCACAATTAGCTGATGCAAGTGCAAATTATCTGGAGTTTGGCATGAAGGCTGGAAGTTTGTAATGGGGTGGGGGGGTGGTGGTCTCTACTTTTCATTAATAATAACAATGATAAGAAAGAAAAGGAAAAAATGTTGGCTCCATCTTTGGGAAGTGAATTGATTCCTTGCTTTCTTTACGTTTTAGTTTCATCTATGTGATCGACAAACAAGCTAAATAGTATTCTTTGTGATTAAAGAATTACAGTTTTTGTTTTGCTTCAGTGTCGCTATAATGCAACTTTTTGTTTGTACAGATTGTGAATGGAAGGCCCAGGCAGGGAATCCTTGTGCTGCGTCTTTTGACTGGAGCTGCAGTGGCATTTGCAAATCAATTGACAGAATGGAGGAAGTGCACCAGCGTTGTGGGGAAGGCGATGAAGCCGTTTGGAGTGCAAATTTTTGAAGGTCAGTTCTTTTTCTGCGGCACCATACGCTGTTGATTGTAATATAGTCATGTATAAAACCCTCAGGGTGATCCACCCAATTTTCATATATACCGAAGGGTTTTTACTTTGATTCAAGTAAAGTTGCATATGATGAGTTTTTGGTTCTTTTACAGCAGAAGCAACAGATAGAAGCATTTTGAAAGCAGTTCTGTCTATTTGTGACTTCAATCATTTTTAGCCATGGTGGGTATATAATGATATTTTGATAGAGCAGATGAACAACACATTGCTTAAAGCCAATAACATTTAATTTCAAATACAGAATCCTTGCATTCGACAAGGACAGAAGGTATATATTTTTTGTGCACTTTTTTTTTTAGCCCAATTTGAATTATGAGGATAAGTGGAAAGGTCTATGCTTTGATAAGGGTGTACCTAGGGATTTAAATCTCAGATATCGGCCGATATATCAGTTAAGAAATTTCTCTCTCTATTTTTTTTTTTAAAACCGCCTTTATCTACGGATACCGGCGATATATATCGAATATCGGCCGATATATCAAATTTCGGCCGAAACATATGTATCGGCCAAGATTTGTTTCCCTAATATGTACCAGTCTTAAAGACCATAAAGATTTATCTTTACTGTGAAGGGCAACGCCTTAACTCTCCCCTTTAATACTGCATTGTATGGAGAGACAGCAAAGATCAAGTCAATATTCCCTCTTTCTAATATTAAAATTATTTTATGGCATAAATTTTGTTACAACTAAGAAATACTAGGTGAAGTTAAATGTCCGGGATTCAAGTAACGGTGATGGAGATACAGCTGATTCTACCAAAATGGCTACATGTGGGTGCAAGGTCCTCATGAGGGGCACATCAAGTAGTGGATCCGAAGCTAAAAATTCGGCCAATATGTTGCGTGTAGGGGTCCAAAAATCCCCGATATCTCGGATCTCGGCCGATATCTCTCTTAATTTTTTTTCTTTTGCAAATATCAGTTGTTTAAATGTGTATCGGCCGATATCGGCGAGATCTCACATATTGGGTGATATCTCGCCAGTACGGCCGATACTGTACGTATTGGCAGAGATATCTCAGCTGTCGAAAACGTGAGATATCTCAGTCGATACGCACAATACCGGCTGAGATTTGTAACTCTAGTTGCGTATTGGTTGCAATGGGCCGTTGCAATTTTAATTTTTTTTTTACTTGTGAGGCCCATAGGAGGAGAGAAAACTTCCCTTCCTCTCTTCATTCTCCCACTGCAGCAATTCTCTCTTCTTTTCATTCTCTCAATTTTTTTTTTCATTTCTACCTCTGAAAGACCTGATTTTCGGCCCATTTTTGACCAATTCACACTATTGAAGTTTGGGTTCATCTTTAGATTTACCACTGGCGCAAATTTTTTTCTTGGATTTTTGACGAAAGCCTTCATTTCTTAAGGTATTTGTTTCGAAATACCTTATTTTTTCCTTCTAATTTTTTTAGGAGATAATAAGATGTTTTAATGTTAGATCTTATGTGTGTGCAATTTTTTCAAGTTACATTTGAATTTTTTTTTTGGATTAATGTCTAAGAAACTTAGATGTAGTCTTACTGGAACTCATATGGATGAGGCCACTACCCTTAAGACATACCAAAGTTAGGCCTATGGGGGCTCGAACCTGCAACCTCTCGCTTTTTGAGACAGGAGGCAACCTATCGAGCTACATCTGAATTTTTATTTTGTGGTAATTGTGAAAATAGGGGTTTTTGAAAATACATTCATGTTTTTATTTAATCATTTAATTATAAGGCTAATGTAGGTAAAATTTTGTGGATTACATTTTTTAAAATGATTTTTTCAAAATTTTCATGGAATTTTTGGGAGAAATGAAATCCATAGATTTAGTTGATTACAATAAGTTTTATTTTGTTTGGGGATGGTTTATGTAGTATTTAAGAACTTAATGTAGTGTTGAAATGTTAGATCTCAAGCAATCGTAATTTTTTTATTAATTAAATCAGAATTTTTGGTCTCGTTCTTTATTTTTTTTATTGTATAATGTATACACAATTTTTGTGACGTTTATCCAATTTCATCGAATTTTTTACTGAATTATGTATAAAAACTAATCGTTAATTAATAATTAATCATGTGATTAAATTACCAAAAATTACTAGAAAATTATTTTTCTGCATTTTTTGTAATTTTCCACAATTTTTATTAAAACATTTGAAAATCTCAATTTTGTAGCATCAAAACTATATTTAAATATATAAATGATTGTGAAATAATGATACAATTACATATCTATGAAGTATATAATATTCTTGATTTTTTATAATTTTTATGGATTTAAAAAGAATAAAAATAACAGATTTAGAGGAGACATAAGCGCCGGGCAGAACATTGCACTGAATTTTTTACCATTGAGTGGATCTAGGCCATTCACATTAAATGTTGTTTTTTTCCTCTAAATTTAGATCTACTCAAGATTAATGTCCACTTGATATATTTTTATCATTGGGTTGAATGAAGTATATAATATATGTACATTTTTAAATCCAACGGAGGTTGGCTCGACGGTTAAGAAGATTCTCTTATGAAGGGAGTTTTTGAATTTGATTCACATTTAAACTCTTCTAAGTCACTCTGTACGGAGTTATTCCTCATCGTTTGGACCCGGTATGTGTGTAGAGAAATATAGATACCTTCTGTCATAAAAAAAATATATATGTGCATATTTATTTATTTGTTTATTTTCATTTTAATCTTAAAAGTTAAAAGATTATAATGATCTATCGAGTCTTATTTTGGTCAGTTTTCGTGATTATCTATTTAGCCTAACGTGGGTCTTACGCATTCCAAGTTAAAGTACCCGAGCATTTAAGTTCAGACGGCTGGACATACATTAGACACTCTTTGAGAGGGAAAAGAAAGAAAGAAATGAGTGTTGGAAAAGTTGTTTAATATGGTTTTAAGTATCTGCTCTAAGTGTAGATTGAGATGATATGAAAGGGGATGCCAGATTGTAGCTTGTTATAGAATACAGTTTTTGATCGAATAGAGTGAACTGAAAATCTAAATTTGAAAAGGAAAACTCTAAATTAATGAAACAAATGATTATGATGGAAAATATGAGTATCAAGTTCGAGCCCCCATGATCTAATCTAGTGTACTTTAAGGGCAGTCGGGTATCACCTGTAGAAATTTTACGATGAGTTTCTCACGGTTTTCACACATAAATTCAAAAAAAAATATGATACAATATATTAAACTGTTTATCACAAAAAAAAATTCCACAGCTCTCATATTCCAATCTACAGCCATTCATCAAATCATGCATGCAATGGTCTCACTTTTATTAGTAAATGTTTTCTTCAAACGTTTCAAGTTGCAACATTTTGGAGTAGAAAGAGAAAAACGCTTTGTTTTCTTTGGCGATCCAAACCTAAGTAAAAGTAAAACACGTTTTCTCTTTAAAGTTGTCTTGCTTTGTTTGTTTAAAAAAGAAACGATTAGGCCTCATATGAAACTCATGTCTCTAAGATCACAAACAGCTCTTTAGCATGTCATTGGAGGAATGTGATAATAAGGAATATATGAAAATATAAAATTTAGCAAGTAAAAATAAAACATGGTTTAAGTTTAAATTTGTTTGGTTGGATGGGTTGGACCCACCCTTCTAATATCATCACCTTAAAAATAAAAAGAATTTAATGCAAAAAAAGATAAAATTAGAAAAAAATGATATTATGAAACAATTTGATGAATTTAAAAGTTGTCAGATAGCCTTAAAGAAGGATACAACTGTCATATACAACTTCATATACAACTTTTGCATACTGAGATAGAAAAAGAATAACGAAAAATAGGTTATTGTGATACTCAAAATTGGTTAAGATTACTTTTATCAATATTAATATTTTATTTTTGATAATGGAATGTTACTCTTTCAATTTTGTTCATCTTAACTTTACTATTTATAAAAAATATTTTTCAATGTATTCACATTAATATTTAAAGTTTTAATATTCTAAAATATTGTTGGACTTTGAAATAGATATTTGTTCAACGATTATTTACTTTTATTATGAAATAAATTAGTAAATGTTATAAAACAGTATAATTTTATAATATCAATCTACTAAATATCAAAATTCAAAAACTAATCTATATAGCCTTGAGAATCTCGTGAAGGAAACGAATCTGAAATAACAATCACCCAATGAGGGAGAACTTTTGAAAGTGGTGCAATGCCATATATCTGAAGCAGCCAATGGAGAATCTTGTGATTCTCGTTTTCGCCTGTCTTGGCCACTTTGAGGAAAAGCTCGAATATTATGTCGGTGATTAATTTTAAAACAGATTATATAATTTTTATTAATTTATAAAATAGAAGTCTCAATTATAAATGTACATTTTGTGTGAGTGAAATTGAAATTTATTATGTTTTCTTTAATCAAAGAGAGACTCAATGGTTTTAATTATAGGAAAAGAGAATACAAATAAAGAGGGTGATAAAAGAGGAAATCACTAAAAATGAAAAATACAACTTTAATAACTAATAAATGAAAAAATCCAATTATATCTTAATATTTTAATGTGGGCATCCCATCAAATATTTATACATAAGATTTATTTTAATTTCCACAGATAGAACTTACCTTTTAAAAAAATACTATGATAATAGATGATGAAGACCCAGGGCCGTCCAGACCCTTAGGCAAGAAAGGCGACCGCCTTAGGCCCCCAGATGAAGAAGGCCCCTTTCGACGTGGCTGAGTTTCAATAGTGTATTAGTTAAAAAAATGAATTATAATTCCTATAGTTTTTAATAATAAAATCTCCTTATTTAAAGTTATTTTTTAAGCATTGTTTACCACAAATAGGTGACATTTTCCCATCCCAAATCTCGTCCCTTCTTCAAAACAAAAAAAATCCAGTTAAATAATCATTTGAAAGATCTAAGTTTTCAAATTTCACATATTTGTTTAGTTTTGAATTTGGAGTTTAACGGTTTTTACGGTTTTTCGTTTGGACTTCCGGAAGTGTATTTTCGGCACAGTCGACGGATACCTTTATTTGTAAAACACTGTGTTTTAAACATTTGGGAGTGTCAAAAGATCTTGAAGTCTTAAAGTATTTTTATCAGGTTATCGTAATCAGTGTGGATATTCAATTTGAGAAATTTTGGAAATACCTCGTGCTTAAAAAATAACTTTAAAGTTTTAAAGGAGATTTTATTATTCAAAACTATACGAATTATATAGTTTTTTTTTAACTAATGCACTATGCACTATTGTGACATCTGTAGACTGTCCGGACAAATGGAATTTACGCATGAATAATGGTCCGAACGAAGGAAAAATGTTCTTAACTCACGTCCGGACGATGCGGAAGTGGAAGGGCAAAATGGTAATTTCTAGTAAAAATTTGAAAACCCGTGTCTACTGAAAGAAAAATCTCGTGTCTAAATAATTACCCTTATTCAAATTATATAGTAAAGAAGAAGAAGATAAGACCAGTAGAGAGAACACATCTCTTATTCTCTATTTGCACTTTAGCCCATTTGGTATACTTATCTTTTAAAGTATTCTTATTCTATTTTAATTTCTGAATGTGCTAAAAAAGAATCACATTTGCTGTTAAGAAAAGGATCTTATTCATTTCTTCAAAGCATTGTTCTTGGATTTGTTTGTTGAAGTAGAATTTAGCCAAGAATTATATAAAAGTAGAGTGAAATTTAAAACTTAAAAAGCTAATTGTTTATAGATGAAATAACAAAACTTGGAGAGCCCAACAAGCCAAGCATGGATGCAACTCAATGGATTTTTTTTTCTTAAAATTCTTTGACCTTAGCCCAAATGTAGTAATGAACTTGTTGATAAGGTTTTTGTCCTTCATATGGGTGTTTTTGATAATTTAAATCACTGAAATATACAAGGGCATTGACATGGTTGGACAAGAAAGTCATTCCAAAATTTTATGAATTAGTAGGACTTTATTTAAATAAAACTAAAAAAAATGGAAAGGCATATTATGAACAAATTTGATCAAGTCGTTGGTCGATTTCACTCACAGGTCTAAGCACTAGAATAACAATATATTTTATCTCAATTCAGCTCAAAAGAATAGCTTGTTAGGTGGAGTGACCCAAGTCTTTATAAACCCCTAGATCTCTCTCTACACTTCTAACGTGTGACTCGTTTGCAGCAGCTCCAACAATCCCCTTTGAACTAGGCCCTCCGGTGGAGCGAGCGACGCCGGCCATCCCGTTCGTTTAGGGAATCTCCTGAGTCCATATGAGATAGGTTGAGACGTGGCTCTGATACCATTTGTTAGGACCTGGGTTTTCAGCCCAAAAAACTAGTCTATTAGGTGGAGTGACCTGAGTCTTTTATAAACTGCTAAACCTCCCTTTACACTTCCAATGTGAAACTCGTTCGTAGTAATCCCAATAATTTAGACATTTAATTTTAATAAAGAAGGCACACTTTATGCTCTTAGACTCATTATTAGTTAAATAATAAAACATGTGAAAAAATATAAAAAATAAAAAGGGAGTAACTTTATATAAAAAAAGAGTCTCTCTTTCCGGTTTTTATTCATGGTTTTTTTTTTTTCTTTTATGTTTGCTTGTTGATTGTGCATGTCTGATACTTTGTTCTTATATCTCTGGTACTTTTCTTTTTTAATATATAGAATTACCATTTAAAAAACTCTTTATATAAAAATATACATTTCTAAACTAAAATTTAAACACATTTTTTTTTGGGTGAATCTTGATCTAATATAAATTTAAATTCATGCACTTAGAAAGAGAGAAAGGGAGAGTCCCTCTCCGACCATCGATGCCTGGGATCTCATGTAAAGCGTGTGGTAGGTGTCGGTGTGTGTTAGAGAGAGTGGCTTGACTTTGGGTGAACGTGAACAACTTCAAATTCACATTCTACACATGGCTTTGTAATGGTTATTAGAGTTTAGAAGAACCCACAATTCTCTTCTCTTCTCTTCTATCACACCATTTAAATGGGTGAAAATTGTCTTTTTCTTCACTCACTTTCTCAGATTTCCATTTTCCACCAAACATCATATAAATTTACTTTATAAATGTTTATATATATATATATATATATATATACTATATATATATTCTATAAATATGTTACGACCAGTCGCTATGGTGCAGTCCACAGTCCACACCAATAAAGGTGACCCTTAATCTTTAACTATGGAATTGAATTTGCCGTTTATGCATCTAGTACCCAAGCCATGATCTAACCAATCTAAACTTTATTTTATAATCAATTTAACCAAACTTATGAACCAATTTACAACTTGAAACTTATTTAATAGGTCCAACCTAACCAAACATAATATATATAATCTATTACTCGGCTAATGACTAAACTCAACCCTTATCTCATGCTTACTTACCTGCTACTCGATCAAGGAACCAACCTAATCCGATTTAGCTTATAAATTTGTAGATTAAAGTGAGGCAGGTAAGATTAATCTCTAAACTAATTGTACTCTTTATGACATAATATCATCATTTTAAGTAAAATATAAGTTGAATAAACTATTTAATATATATAATTTTCATTGTTGTCATTTAATTATATGATAATTATAATTATTATCATCATTTAGAATTAGTTATAATCAAGTTATAAGCTACATCTCTCATCTAACAATAAAAACGTTTCATTTAAAATTATTATGAAAACTTTTTCATATAAAACTAAAGAAATTAATATATTTTTGTAGAAAAAGAAAAAACTAAAGTCACACCGACCGCTGATAGCTCAGCTGGTGGTCTCTTCCCTCGGAAAGGGAGAGGTCATGATTTTGAGTCCCAATGGGCCATTCTCAGGGACGTAGATGCGATGACGCTCTCCCAAAAATTTTAAGATAGCTATTGTGAAGGTAAGTTGGAGTAGGTCTAAAATTTTTCTTAGGTCTTTTTAAAAAAAATTAAAGTGATAAAAGTCACTTGAACACACATACTGACATACAGGAGAGAAAAACAAGCCAGAAACATGGAAGTCAAACCACTAAAACTTCTGCAGATTGACCATACGCTTTCTTTGGTTTTGAATTTGACCGAGTTCCCTTAATTGCATACGGCCATTCCTAAGCTTAAAACATATAATAATAACAGAAGTGCACAGTGCACAGGGGTTCTGTTGAAGTCAATTCAAAGAAACACGGTACGAATGTACCGTGCTCAGCTCTCAAAGATTTCATACTCTTATTTATTAAGTTTATACTTAATAATGTTTAGAGGATTAATATTAAATAGTTATTTTAAAAGAGCTTAGACAATTGTCATGGATATTCATAGTCTAATTCTAGTGTGTTTTAGAGATAGTAAACTTATCTGTAAGAATTTTACTAAAGTATCTTATGGTTTTCCATACGTAAATTCAAAAGAATTTATTGTGGACTCTTTTAAAAATACGTGAGTTTAAAATATAATTTTAAAATATATTTTTCAGAAAAATCAAATCTATTAATTTGAAATATCATTATTTAAACACGCTGATTGATATTTAGTTTGTACAGAATTAACTTGTACAGAATGTTGTCATAATTCTTTTATCAGAATCACTGAATTGATGAGTTTCACTGTGAATTCTTCTTTGAATGACACTATTCTTCTTGAATTCTTGATTTAAGATCATATCCGTAGTCAAGTAACACTTGATTTGGTGGGAACTTGTTTTGGTGGGATCCATAGTTCTTTGAATCAAGCTGTCTGAAAATGATGGACACCATTGGCATAGTTGACCAAGTCACCATCTATATTTTGGTAAGAACTTGAGAACTGAAATCCTATCCACTGAAATTCCAATCTCTTTTAATTTTGTTGAAGCCTAGGAATTTGTCCATTAATTTCTTAACTTAGACTATTCTTATTTTTCTTCATTTTTCAATGAATAGACTGTCAAAGATGAGGGTACATCAAGTCAATGGTCTGAATGATAATTCCCACACAGGCCTTAATTTTTATTATTATGAATAAAAAGGCAAAATCTTCGGGGCCTATTGAACCATTGCTTGAGCTGGTAAAAAACCAAACAGATTAATCAGTAGCAGTAAGCATTTGCCTGCACTAAAAAATAAATAACAGAATTCATTTGAAGTACAGATAAAAATTAGAGATGGAAGAAAACATTTTAATTTTTTATAAAGAGAATACCCTTTTTCATCTTTTATAAATTAAAAAATATACTCATTGTGAAAGTAGAACCACTTGAAGGATTGATTTCACGGTCAAGACACTCGCCTCATGAAGCAAGTTCTTGAGCTCAACCCCTTTGGCTACTTTTCGTAAGGCTACTCTCTCATTGACTAAACCAATGTGTGTGAATTGAGAGGTTGACACGTACTCTTATATGATCGAAAATTCTAACCTATTATTAGTGAGTTTAGTTCTAATAATATTATTATTTTTTACATATTTTAACATTACAAAATTAAGGTATACATTGTTATTTTGTAGATTATAAAAAATTATTTAAACCCTTTTATCCAACTAATTAGGAAGCACCACTTTAACTATATATTTTATTAGTTGAAATTAGATAATTATATATGTTAAATAACATATATTTTTTTAAAATTCCCACGAAAAAAACTACTTATTTAATTTTATAAGATCAATGGATACTATTCACTATAAAATACTATTTAATTTGAATTGAGTCTTGTGAATCCCGTGATTCAGCCATGTCAAATTAGCTTGCTTCATAAATGTTTCACTTGAATAAAATAATAAATACATTTTAAGATAAGTATAATGTCTCCTTCCTCTGCAAAACCTACACGACTAATGAGGAATTGACATGTGGTCTCATTCCTGCCCAGTCATAAGCAACAAGTAAGCATGTTCAAACAGTCCACACACAACAACATTATACAACTTAAATAGTTTGGACTTTGGAAGCAACTTCTATTTTTATATAAATAATGTGATTTGAGGTTGGCAAGAGAATAGGGTTATAGCAAACATTATTTTAATTGATAGTTTGTAAATCACTATTTTTATCTCAAATGCTATCTTAAATAATATTATTTAAATATAAAATTATTTTTAAAATCATATTTTATTTTTCTAATAGAACTGCGAAATGAGGCGACTGAATTTGGGCACATTTTTTAAATTTCTTTTATATAGGCAATGCCAGGTCAGAAAAGTGAGAAACGCACGAAGGGAGAGAGTTGAAAGTCTAAACCGTGCGAAGAAAATTCTAAACGTGTCGAACAAGAACGCGGCTATAAAGAAGAATACCAACGTAGCATCATCCATCATCCAGCCGCTCATCTCTCTCTTCTCTTCCGTTGTTTCCCCGGCGTGGCAGAGTCGAACGTAATCTCTGGTCATAAGCCTTATCCCCTCTTTGTATGGCGTTCCGCCATTATTAGCGGCAAAATTTAGACGAACAATAAATATAGACTGACATTTGTCTCCCTCTAGTTGGTAACCGCAACCCAAATCTTATCCCTAACGATTCTCGTCTTCTTCCTCTCTTCTCTCCCTTATCCCCTCTTTTGTATTTCTGCTTGTGCCGTTTTCTTTTCCATCCTTTCTCTTCCAAGACCTTCACAACTTGTTCCTTAATTCTCTGCAATTCTCACTCCATCAAGGATTTATTCCTTCATTTGCTTGTTTTAAAGGGAAAAGAATCTTTTTTTAAAAAAAAAAAATAAAAATCAATGGCATTGGCTTGGATGGCTCTGTTTGATAGACCGACGGTGGGTGATGCATTGATGGGAGTCGTGACCTTCCTGGGTCCGTTGTGGGTTGCGGTCGTCTTCGGGGTTTTGGTTGGATGGGCTTGGAAGCCCAAATGGGTGAAATTGGCGAAAGAGAAATTCGACAACGCCAAGGCACTGGACAAGGACGTCCGGGATTTTGGGTCCATTTCTGAACTTAAATTTATCAAATATGGCATCGACTTTAGAGGAAAAGAAGGACAAGGAGCCATTTGGGATGGCGGAAGCGTTAAAATCTGATAAAGGGTATGTGAATTCTGTCTCTTTTTTTTCCTTAAAAAAAAAACCATTTCACTTGTGATTTTGTTCGTTGAAGATTTCTTCGTTTTTTTTATAGACATTTAAACATTGTGCTAATATATGGTTACATGAGGGAAAAATGAGTATTTTCTTTGAGCTGACTAAGTTCTAACTGAAATACAACTAGGTGTGATCAATTTTAATTCAAAAATGGTTATTTTTGAATGAAGTACCTTCCTTCCTCTCGGGTGCAGGTAATTTATTTATTATTAATTGTATATGGGTTTTGACAATTTTATCTAGAAATTATTATTTTTTCAGAAAAAAAAAAAATCTTTCTAACCTCTCCATATAACAGACTTACGAGCATTCACGAGTTATTTTTCAATTAAACAGCACTTGGATTGCCCACGAAACTGAATCAAAGATTTTGGATGTGTCTAATTTACTAAAAACAGTCTCATTTATAAATTAATAGCTACCAGTGAGTCATGAGTGCTTAGCGACTCAGTTCTGTACTTTCAAAGATTTTGCATGCAACCAAAGAAGCAGAGTGATTTTTGATGAATTATTGGATATTATATAATGTGACGTTGGAGCTTGGGCTTCTGTTCACTCTCTCCCTTTCTGATTTCGATTGTCCTGTTCAGTTCGTCGCAGATTGAAAACAAAAGTTTGCTAGTTAGAAGGGAGGATTTAGAGCATTTATGGCAACTGGTTGAGGGTAAAGATGGGGGACCTGCCTGGCAACAGATGATGGATCGTTCCATGCCGAATATGAGCTATCAAGCATGGCGAAGAGATCCTCAGGTATTGGTTGGATGTGCCTTATTTCATTTGATTGTGCTAAGATAAGATTACAGTGAAATTGAACCTGTCATCTGCTGCAAGAAAGGCATATGTGTGCTAAATTTTTGTATAATTTGGTTTATTTCTTTATGTTTATTTGCTTTTGTTTGAATTGTGTTGTGCTAGATTGGCCCCCCTCAATATCGTAGCAGAACTGTCTTTGAGGATGCAACCCCTGAATTGGTTAGGGACTTCTTCTATGATGATGATTTCCGGCCTAAGTGGGATGACATGCTTATACATTCTGAAACATTGGAAGAGTGCCCTGCAACTGGAGCAATGGTGGTTCAATGGGTTCGCAAGGTACAAGTTTTAATAAAAATCCTTTCTCTATTTGATAGTGATTGTCTTGGTTGCATTGCGTGACGTTCTTTATGCTGCTGCAGTTCCCATTCTTCTGTAGCGATAGAGAATACATTATTGGCCGTCGAATTTGGGATTCAGGAAGAACGTATTACTGTGTGACAAAGGTATGGAAGGGGACTGATCATTAAACTTCCTTTAAAGAAATAGTAGTGATTTTTTATGATCACAAATTCATCTGCTGTTTGTTTGGATATCTGCAAATCATATGTATGTTTAATGAGCTTGGAACCACCATTTTGCGTGCTGCATATTAAATACTATGATGCTCTTGCTAGTACCAGCGATGGAGCTATTCCATTTTTTAATATTTATCCTAGGAAGCCTTTGTATCTGGATCTGCTTATTTGTGATCATATATACCATCCAATTCATTCCAATGACAACAACATCAACAATTATAATAATAAATTCTATTTGATCTCAGTTCTGCATATATCTGTTTGGTGATCTGTAGATGCTATAAAAGGAAATGAACTCAGTAGTTATTGATTGCTTCTCTTTTTCGAATACTTAGAAGGATGCATTCAGCATAAGTGCTTCAAGAGCCAATATCTTTTTGTGTACTCATAGTTTGCAAAATTCAATATGTAACATGCTTCTGAAGACACTAGATCAATCCTTAAATTGAAATTGGGATCTTCTACAATTATCTAGTTTGTCTGATTCTTTGGTTGCTGATGTGTTCCCTATCAATTGAAATTGATGACCACTGGTTTGAGGTGTAATTTCTATGCCATCCTTTGATTACATGTTGGCTATTTTGACATTGACAGTTCTGGGCAGTTTTGTGAACCTGGTTACATATTATTAGGCCCAATGCCAACCCATCTGATTTGAATACTTGTGTGAACGTGTAAAGAGAACATGTGATTGGCTGAGCAGTTTTGATCTTGGCTTGGTCAGATGGGCATGGCTTTGCCGTGAACAAGTGATAGGATTCCAATGTCATGATGGTCACATATGGTGGTTAGCTTAGTAGCTTGTTGAACTAAAATCAGCTCCTCCTTGCACTTTCTTGCATATCTGAAATCAAGCTTGCAGATTCTAGTTGTTCAAGATTTGCATCTTATTCATGTCATTTGGTGTTCAAAACATCGTATTTTTCTGTTTTCATTTTGTTTCTAAATTTTCACCTAAGACAACAGTTACTTTTCATGTTTCAGGGAGTACCTTGTGACTCTGTTCCAAGACGTGACAAACCGAGACGTGTTGACCTGTACTATTCAAGTTGGTGCATTAGGGCAGGTGAATGAAGTCTTTCATTTCTTTCTTCTATTTATTTTTTCTAAATGGTTCATATTGTTTTGAGAAAAGAAAAGAAAAGAAAAATCTTTCCCATCAGATGACCTGTGATCTACTGTTAATTGTTGACACCACCTAGGTAGCTCTTATTATCTGCATTGCATATGTCGCCATCTGATGGTTGTGTTGTACCAACAGTAAACATTTCTGGCTTATCCATAAGAGCAAAGTTGTCTTAACTCTTTCGATGCAACTTCCAAAATTGATGATCAAGTCAAACAAAGTTTAATGGGACTTAGTTGCTAAACCCTCCAAGGGGTTTCCAATGCTGCAATTTAACAGTAGTTGGAACGCATTTCCATAGCCTTGGACCCATGTAGATGTTTAGGTTGTGATTTTTGTTTTTTCCTGCTGGCCCAAGTCTGTCCGTCTGTCTCTCTCTGCTCTCTCTGAAAGAGTAAATTAGAATTAAAATAAACCAGTCATTGACAGCTGCGTAATTTTTGAAACAGTGGAATCAAAGAAAGGGGATGGCCAGCTCACTGCATGTGAGGTGCTACTATTCCATCATGAAGATGTGGGTATCCCAGGGGAAATAGTAAAGCTTGGTGTCCGGCAGGGGATGTGGGGTGCTGTTAAGAAGCTTGACCCCGGTTTAAGGGCTTACCAGATGGCTAGAAGATCAGGGGCACTGCTGTCGCGGTGTGCCTTCATGGCTCAGATCAACACAAAGATTGATGTTGACAATTTGAGATCCACTGAAACAGCCACTGGTTCATCAGGGGATAAAGCCCTGGATTTGCCAGAGAAGCCATGTGGGATGAACATACCAAAGTTCATTGTCATCGGTGGAGCTGTGGCACTTGCTTGTAGTCTTGATCGAGGGCTCTTCACCAAGGCTGTTATTTTTGGAGTTGCGAGAAGGTTCCCAAAGCTTGGAAAGAGTTTGTGATTTTCATGTAATAATTTCATGGCACCTCCCATACAACCTTTTTTTTTTCTTTTCTTTTTTACTTCCCTTTTTTAATGCAACGGGAAGTTGTAAAATATTATCTTTGAATATGAGAGGAAATTTTGGGATTGTATTCTCCACGAAGAGGAAAATCCCATTTTATGTTTATGACTGTCTTAATTAATAATAATAATAATAATAAATTAATCGTAAAGATGCATTCAATGCTTTGATTGGAAGTCCACTATGGGCAAAACATTCCAATAGAGCTCTTATTTATAGCATTTTACTAGATAATATTGTAACATTAATCTCTAGTTTGAATAATGATCCAAGTGGGGAAAATGGTATGGTGGAATTCATTATCTTGAAGAATATAGCTAAAATGCTCTTGTTCGTGCCTTCGTCAATACAGATGAGTTTTCATTATAATAATATAGGAACGGCACTAGATACAAAAATTATGAAAATGTCAGTTGAAATTTCAGATATTAATAAATACTTGCTTGGTTCGACAATTATTGATATAAAAAGTTGATAAGTTTCAAGTTTTGAGGAAAAAAGAAACCAACAAAATTAATATGGGTTGACATATTGGTCGAAATGAGCTCTAATATTATTCTCACTATACTTCAAATGGTTACTTCCCATCAAGTTATTTGATACGTGTGAGTAGGGAGGTTTGCACATACTTTAAAAATTAGTCGAGTGCTCTAAGAGACATGAACACTTTAGATATAAAAAAAATAGGCTCTAATATTGGCCCAATATCTTTTGATAGTTTGATACTTTAGAATTTAGATATTCTAAAATTTTCTTTTTCTTAATAATTTTTCTTTCATTTAAAATAGACTAAAATTACTAATTTTTCGGCCAAATATTTGAATATCTTTGAGACCAAAATATTGATTTTTTAATACTTTTGAGACACTTATTTTAAGGCTTTATAGGGATACCTACACCTTTTTTAACATCCTCTACTATTTTGTTTTGATTAAATGACAAAACTGTCCTTCATAAAGTCATAATTATCTTTTGTGGTAATATTTAATTAAAGGTATTATTGCAATTTAAATAAAATTAAATGCTAGGAAAATCTTATTAAAAAGAGGATGATCATTTGACACATTAGTGTCCATCATATTACCTTGCATGTCTAAACATGGATCCCACCAAATCTAATGAATCTATTCAAAAGATATTTCTATATAGAGAGTCACATTGACTGGATCAATCAATTCATGTTTTTAAAGGTTGCAAAATTTAAAATTTAAAATTTAATTTAATTTAATCAAAATTTAAAGAATTCAAAATTGTTGTTTTATTGGTCCAAGAGCCAAGGCTCCAACTTTACAATTACACATTCCTTGAATCATTACCGACTCAAATCTGTGGCTTGTTTTGCAGTTAGCACTAAGCACTCAAGAGGCCATATCTTCCTTCAATGGATGATGATTAATTATTGCTTCTAAGTGAGCACTAATCTCATGAATCTCATCTTGGTAGCTTCATTACTTGGACCCATTGCTTCTCTGATTGAGACTCTCCAATCTGGAGAACAGAGAGAAGAGAGAAAAAAGGAACGGAAGATGATAAGAACCAGAGAAGCAATGGCAGGGGAACTCTCTCTTTCGATGTGCTCTGCTTCAAAGGGAAATTTTTATTTAGATTGTCTTGAGAATTTTTTTATAATAAAATTTGAAAAGCTTAATTAATTAATTAGGATACACAAAAATATATAAATTAATAACAGGTAAATTCAAACTCTAATTCTAATTTTAAATCAAATACATCTTTTAATCAAAGATTAACACAAATTTATAGTCTTAATTCATATGAATTCTAATCTATTCTAATATCTCCCCTTAAACTCATTGAGATTCACGACTTGAGTTTACAGTTCTTGAAAAATTTTTTTTGAAGAAGCCAACGATCGGATAATGTCATCTGGTGAAATGATAGTAGATCAATAGTGAAGATGTATCGCTGAAGGCCTAAAGTGAACTTGTTTGCCATATGTGCAACGCAAACAAGAATAAGAGTAAGCAAACCAACTTGACTAGATAGAGCACTCAAATTTTGAGACTAAGTATTTAATAAACCTACCTACATCCTTTTAAGAGGAAATGATAAATAAAATTAATTAAGCATTTATCACAAAATTATATCCAATTAATTTTATGTCATAAAGTCTAAGATTATTTATATTTTTATACCCACTGCTAACTCGAATCTGGATATGTTTATCAAACTATCGAAAATGGTTGTTTCTATGGATACGTTATAGAACGTCTCACTAGATAAAGAGAGCGGGACGTTAGTCAAGTAAAATTTGATTTATAAATATTAATTACACAAATGAAGCAACAACGGGTCCATAGCTCAGTGGTAGAGCAATTGACTGCAGATCAATAGGTCACCGGTTCGAACCCGGTTGGGCCCTTCTTTTTTTTTTTGAAATTAAATCATTCTTTTTCTCACTTTACTTATTCCAGGAAGAAGATTTTTCTTTACTACATTTAGGAATACAATAACTAAATAAATACTAAATTTATTTGAAAATTGTACCTTTATTTGAACCTAATGATGTGATAATATTTGAGCTAGAGTCAATGGCTAAAGAAATAGGGAATTTTTATGGATGACTTTTAATCAGAGTGGAGTCGACTTAGGTTGTGAATGTTTTGTGCTAACTCAATTCATATTCATTTTAGGTCTAGTTGAGCTGGGTCAAATTAATATTAAAAAACAAATGATTTGAACTGATATTTTCAAATTAAATTAGAAATTTCTATCATATTTTGAGAGAATGATTTGTTCTTCCTTTATTCTAATTAGTGAAGTAATGATCCCTTCCCCCTCCGGATGTAAGCATCATTTATAAACCACATTAAATTCTTGTTTTTCCATTTGTGTAATTTAATTTATTTTTATTGCAATATTTAAATAACGTGTTTTCCATGTAACCGCATTTATAACATCTATCACCATGATATAATCCATGGATTTAAATCTTGGATATCGGGCGAGAGATTTCTCTCTCTTATTTATTTTTTTAAACCACCTTTATCGGCCGATATCTCAAATCTCGGTCGATACATATCGTATTGGCTGAGATATCAAAGTTTTAAAAATCGAGATTTGTTTTCCTGATATAATTACAATATAACTCTTGTTTTTAAAATTTTCATTATGTGGAAAATACTTATAACCACTGAAGACGTTTGTAACTACACTTACTAATATTTTTTTCCAAGTAAGCAAATAAGCTTTGCCATTCCAATTTGCAATTGTCTATCCCCTTTAGTTATAGTTTATAACTTGAGATTTTGTTTGTAATGAAAAGAAAACCTAATTAATACTATGTTTGAAATGGTATATCTTGAATAAGACGGGCCTGAGTAAACCTATATTGATCAAGTACAACTCAGAATTTTTTTCAAATGTTTTAGATCTGCTGGTTGTATTAAACTTTTAATCAATGCGATGTTGTCATAAAACTTGCTTATATCTTCATTTATAGATCGGTATATTATAAAAACATCAGAAAATCGTAGTGGGCCTACAACCCACAAGATATAAGTTTCTTTAGTTTGCTAATGAAGGGATGAAAAAGCTTGATCCTCCATATTTAGAAAATAATCTAATTTTATCAAGGATCCTAACATCATATCCTAGTAGCAGGGAATGAAATCTCGAGTTTTCGAACGCCGATATCTTGACCGATATGGCTGATATCTTGCCGAGATAATACAGCCAAATATCGGCCGATATCTCATTAATTTGTTTTTTTTTTTTTTTAAATATGATATCGGCCGTGGGCCCAGGCCGATATCTCGACCAATATTTGCCCATATCGATTTTTTTCATTTTTTTTTAAATTGGTTTTTTTTATTTATTCAAATTTTTTTAAAAAAAAATACTACTGAGATTCAAAAAAAAAATTGAGGAGAGAGACATATCGGCAAGATTCCAGGCCGGCCGATATTTGGACCCATGTCTTGTACTTTAGTAGGCACTAGGCTTATACAAGCCATAAGAAAGTCTTAGCCCAGCAGATGGATGGGCTCAGGTTAAATATCAAGCCTTATAGTACACGTAATTAAATGGGCTGGTTGTCAACGAGCCGTGTCGCATACCAACCCTAACCATCATCTGGACCACCTACAAATTTTTAGGTCCACAAGCGTATAGGGAAGGGTTTGCACACCTATGGAAAAACAGGGCATTTTTGTTATTTTACATAGTTTCTTAAAAAATGATAAAAACATTTCTACTTAAGGTAATTTTGTCTCCTAGTAATTGGAACTGAACTGGTGATTTAGATTCAAAATCTTTAATATTTGTTTGTCATTTTTCACTAATAAAGATTAAAGAGCATCTAAAATGAAATCATTCTCTCTTTATGAAAATAAGAGTTTTTTGTCACAAAAAATGTTTTGTTCTTCTTATGAATCCATTTCTCACAAGTGATAAAAAAAAAAAAAAAAACTAATGAAGAAAATATAGAGGTTTTTCTCGCTCGTTAAGACAATATTTCATTCATTTTCAACAAAAATAATTTTTTGACACAAATAATAAAAATGTCAGATTTTCAAAGCACAATGCGAGGCTGGTTTTCATAGCATTTATTGAATGACATAAATTGAACCCAACATAATTGTTTTTATGCGAAATTGCTTTCTTTGAAGAAATAGACAAATAATCTCTTAGAAAATTGGTTAAGATTGAATATATATATTAAAAAAAGAATACTAAAGAAGAGGCATTATAAATATTTGGTAATTCATCTTAGTGAGCCACCAAGGTCTCAAAACAATGCAATCCATCCAACTCCAGCGCAAACCTTAGCGTGTTGGCCTCTTTGGTCTTCCCGTTTGATGTTATCCTGTTAACAATAGAAGACTCTACAGCCTGCAACAACTCATCAAATAAGAAAAAACAAAAAAGAAAAGAAACGAAATCTTTACTGACAAGGCCAAGTTATTTGTTTCACTGGGTCAAAAGTACATAGAAAGAAAGCAACATCTCACCTCAGTTTTTATTTGGTGATGGCGAAAGAAACACAACCCAACTGCAGTTGCAGAAGCTGATGCAATTGCAAATGAAGAAACAAACGCAGCCATGATCTCAAGATTTCAGTAGTCTCACTACAAGAAAGGGGCACCTTAAATGCCAACCCCCACTTTGGACTTGAAGTAAGAGAATTGGTAATGCAGTTCAAACTTCAAAGATAAGAATTGCTTTTGGGGAAAGTAAAGAGAGAAATGAAGCAAGGGATCTTTGATTTGTGTAAAGAAGCCAAGGAAGGAATGAGAAGTTTTATGGAGTTTGGGAAAGAATGACTATCTTTGAAATTGGAATGGATTCTTAAGCAGAGTATCGCCTAGCAAGACCATTGGGCCTTTTAGCTTTCTCCGATTTGGTCAAGGTTTGGACAATTTTTATGCTGCTTATTAAAAAGCTGGGCATCAGTTCTATCTCCAAAACCCTTGAATATGGAGTAGGACAATCTAGGTATTTGGGTTTTTTTGGACCTATAAAATTCAAAGGGGTTAGAGTGATGGCCAGAGGTCTGCTTTTGGAAGTGGAAGTTTTGAGTTCGATTCTCACTCCACCCCAAATGACTTGAATGAGAACTGACTAGGATTTGGCCCGACCTGACTTGCTTACGCAGTTGCACCAAGTAAAAGGTTTTATGAACCTGTATCTTTAGGATTTCAGTCAAATGGGCCAAATGTCCACCCTATAGATATAAATAGGCCAGAGGTTCGGCCTATGCCAAGCCCTGTTTTTCAATCTGGGCTTTTTGGATTTTTGTTTGAATAAATCCTGAATTCCCATCGCAATGTCCATATATATCTAGGGGCAAATGCGTAAAACTTCTGTATTGAGACCTGCTTCGTTGCACCTTGGAGTGATGGGTGAAATGCATTTCTGCTTCATTTTTCTCTGAGATTGACTTCATCATTGTTTAGTAGCTATTCACTGATATGCTGATCAATAACCCATTTGCAGAATGAAATGAGAGAGATTCCATATAAGCCGGTAAAACTTGACTAAGCCTGTTTTAATAAATTACTTGATCCAATTAAGCCTGTTTAATAAATAATTTGACTCGACCTTTACCTATTTATATATAGGTAGATCCGATTGACTAAACTATATGACCATATCTATACGTGTTACATTAATATCATATATGGTCTAATCTTGATACATGTCATGCTAGAAGAATGGCCTTAATCAAATAAATGTATACAGCTACTTTGAACTCGGTCTAAAATCCAAAAAATCTGAATTACCTTAATCTATTTAACAACATTTAAAATTTATCTGAATAGATCCGTGTCCAAATGTCCATGTCAAAATTTGCTTAATTTCAACGACTTTTTAAAAAAGTCTGGTTGATTCGGGCACTTTATAAAATTCTGACTAATTACCACCGCTTCTTTAGAAATTCGGTTGAATTTTTAAATTTCTGCATGGAAGTCTGTAAAAATTGTAAACCAGGTATCTGGGACTGTGAGACGCTTCACGTTTTTCTTTTCATTTCACTTCACACGTTCTTTCTGTGGCAGAAATAGAAGCTTCAGAGATATTTTGGAGAACCAATCAAATTGAAGCCAGAATGATAAGTCATCAAATTGAGTGGAGAACCAAAACTCGCAGACTCACCCAATCGCTAAATCCCTTATTTAATTATCCTTAATTCCCAATTCCTCTTCTGTCTGAACACCACCACACAGATTCACAAAAGTGGAAAATGTTTATATATATGCACAGACAAAAAATAAATGGCTTAAGTTAAGCTCAATGGGCACTGATTGACTTTAAATTAACTTCGAGTCAGACCCATCAGACAAATTTTTTGCTTGTATCCATTTGTTTAAATCGTGTTTAGATCAGATTTAGACAGATGAACACTCTCAATTATCGTGCGACACATTGTGTAGATAAAATGTCCTTTAAATATGTTTGAATTTATTTTTATCCAACAATTCATGCAAAGTATAAAACAATTCAAAATTTGAATCAAATTTAATTACCAAACATAATTCTGAAATAAATAGCTTAACCATCGAACCAAGCTAAACCCGTTTAATTAAATGTAAGCTAAAAAATCAAACATAAACAATAGGTCAACCAATGTCTCGAAAGGCAACTTGTTCGTGGTCGCGAACGGCGGGTCTTTTCGAGTACCCACTACCCACTGGCATTCGATGGCGAACGTGACTGACGCGCCCCGACGCTGCTCCTTGTGCGCCACAAATTAAGGGCCTTTTCATTTCCTCCTCTAGATTCGAGACCAAACTCGACAGATCACAACCGTCCGAGGTTCCCCGTTATCGATCTTAGTGTCCAATTTTGACACGTGTCGGTCACTAGTGGTCTCTCTGACACGACGCAGTAGCAGCGACTCACGAGCGAGCTGCCTTGGTGTTACGGCTTCCTTTTCTTTTATTTAATTTGGAGTACTCCACCTCCAATTGTTAGTCTTCCACAGATTTTAACCAGTATTTCTCATACGAGTCAAGGGGCCAAGTCTTTCTCAAATGAGCTAAGAATGAGTCCAAACAACAAAATTCAAGGTGTGTAGAGTAGTAGACTCCGTCCTCCACTTATATCTATTGAATATTATAATCTCTAACTTCACTAAAAAGAAAGTTGATCTTATTGTTATAACTATTAAGTGAGTCGAAAATTAATGATTTTTAGAATTCTACATATCAAGACAAGTAGAAAGTAATAAATTGATTATAATTGATTTAAAAATATGAATACATAAAAAAAGCATAGTTGAGTTGGTGAATTTTAAAATTAGACTAAAAATCTTGAAATTAACTTCTTCTAAACTTATTTAATACATAAAATTTCTATATAGTTTCATGTATTGTTGAAATTATCTCATATTCAATTTAAGATATCGGCATTCATGTTATAAACAACCCTCTTCTCTTCTATTGTCTTCCTCAATTTCTCTCTTGCCAAATTAATCTCACGATAAATATACCTATATTATTCAACCCCAATTGAACTCACATTTATTTATACCATCTATAGCATATTAGCATTGAGTACATACTATTTTTACTTAAATAAATAAATTCAATTCAGTCATTGCACAATTTAAAATTTTAATTACATCATGTCGGAATAGAATAATTTATAAAGTAATGGTAATGAATTTGTGATGTAATTATATTTATAATCATCTTTGCTCAACTTAAAGTAAATGAAATGGAATTTTATTTCAATTACCTATCTCATTTATTCTAATGAATTAGTTAGAGTCGCCATCTTTGATTAACCTATATAGCGATAGAAATTAGAAAAAGATGAGTTTGAGTGCAACATCTCTATTCATTTAATTAAATGATTTAATAAATACATTGTTAAAATTCAAATCTATTTAACAAGTTAATCAAGTTAACCAATAAAATTACTGACTTTATGAGTTTTAAATTAACTAACATATCTTGATGTGTGATTTTTAAAAAAACTTTTACCATAAAAGTAGGACCCACACTCTTAATTGCACACGTTGTGGCTTTAACAATGAGGCATTATCAATTTAGATATTTTGCTCGGTTAATCCCGAACAAATGAAAGGTTAGGATTCACATAATATTGAGGTGGGCCCATGATGTAGTTGGGCTTATTCCACGCGGGGATGGGAAGGAGAGGGAGCGCCGCATATAAAGAGGCGATGGAAAAAGATATTAGGTCGTCGAGAAATCGTAGGAGTGAACAGAAAGAGGATCGAGAGATCCGACGAGTGCACCGTCGGGTTTCTACCTCTTTCCGTCCAATTTTTGCACCTTGAGTCGCCGTCTGCGTGAACAGAAATCCGATATATAGGGTTGAGATGAAGGGATCCAGCGCTTTCGTGGCTTCCGTCATGGCTGCTTCTTCCATGGCCTTCTTCCCTTCCAGCGATCGCCACGTCGCAGATCCGCCCTCCTCTAACGAGGTACCCACCTTAACTTTCAATTTTTCGGAATTTATCTTCGATTATTTGTAGATTTTCCCACCATTTCTCGCGAAAATCCCATGTTTACTTTATTTTTCAAATTCTTTTAAATTTCATTTTCTTGTTAGTCTTTTTTTCAGACTTAGTTTGGTAAAGTTCCGTTTCTCCCAAAACCTCTTAGATATGATCCGTATGAAGGGATCTTTCGGCCTGACAAAAAGTGTTTTTTTTTTTTTTTGGGTTTTTGAAGGGATCTTCAACAAGGAGGGGTGCGGGACCATGTAGCCCGCGGAGGGTGTCTTCTGAGTTGGAGAAATTCAAGCCGCGATTTGATGGCCTGCGATTCATCGAAACGTTGGTGACAGCGCACAGGTAGTGGAAGCCGGGAAGCATTGTATTAGGAATCATGTCTTGAGGGAGCACTGATTGTGATTTGTGAGGCCTAAGAAGATTGTGGATCTGATATTTTTATTTTTGCTTTTCAATTTTATTCATCTTCCGCGTCGAAACCACCAAGTTTTGTTAGACGCTATTTGGTTGTTTTGAGGGAATTTGTCTTTCTCATCACTGAAAAAGAAGTTTTTAACTTATTCTGGTACTGTAATTGTTTGGAATTTGGTGATAAAATAGTTTTTTTTCCTTTTAAAATATTTACTTTTACCGTCTCCTGCACCATACAGTACTGTGTGTATTGTTCCATATTGGGTTGAATGGGTTAATAAATAATTTAAATTTTTTGATTCATTTTGCATGACCAGAATAGTCAGGATGTATGTATTAATGTATTTACAAACATACATCTTGTTCCACTTAAAAATTTAAATAATTTATTAACCTTTATTTGTATGTTTTTAGGTTTTGTTAAGCCTATTCAATCTGGCCTTGAATGGATTAAATAAAAAATATTTGATTATAAAATTCCCATGTCAACGGTGAATTTAATAATTTATAAAAATATGAAAAGAGATAAACGTATATCTATAAAATTTAATAAAAAAATAATTTTTTAAAATAAGATTTCTACGTATCTCGTATGGTGTCATTCGAAAAATACGGCATACGCTCATTCCTTGAAATTGAATATGAATCACAAGAGGATCTTAGAATATATGCATATGCAATCACTTCTTCTTCTTCTTTTTTTATCATTTTTTTTCGTATATTCTAAGTTTTTAATACTTTCAGCCTCTTAACTCTATTGGGATGGGATCAAATCACTTCACATAAATTTATCTTAATTTATTTTCTATTTGAACTATCTTTAAATGTATTCATTTTTAATTGTATTTTATGGAATTAAACCATTCATCATGCCTTAACTCTGTTTATTCCATAAAACATTATTGATATGAATGAGACTTTTTTATCATATAATTTTTTATTAATTTGTCTGTATTTTTTCTTGTCTCTCACCCTTTTTCAATTTATTATATTTAAGTTAAAACCTCTTTAAAATTCTATTATAAAATGTAGGTATTTAAATTTATTATCAATATGCAACTAAATCAGTTTTTATTTTTACCAAGTTGTCTCATTATCGTCTAATTTACTGATGTTATATTTCATGCATAGAAAAATTTCAAATTATTTGCTTTCAGCATTATTTTAACCATTCTAATATTTTATTGTATTATTATTTTATATCACTAAATAATATTATATTATTATCAATAAATATAAATAAACACGCTAACACGAATTCTACGCGGCACAGGTGGGCAAATAACAATCGTCGTGCGGTGACAGCCATTCCATTGAAGTAGTCTTGCTTACGCTTTATGTGGAGCTGTGTTCATTGCATAATCCACCAACGAAATTCCACTCCGACTTCTTAACATTTTTTTTTTAAATTCTTTCGGCAAAAGTTGTCCGGCCTATAAAGCGTTACAAGAATATATTAATGCCCCATGTTTTCACATATGATCATTTTTATCCTTCTATTAATATGATCAAGCAACATTTTAAAATTATTTGTGAAAATAAAATATATTTTTCAGGTTAAATTTATCTTTCATTGTTATGTGCAAACTTTTTTTTTTATAAAATTTGTTTCTACGGCTTAAAAATTTTAGAGAGAGCAGTTGAAAAGCAATTTCTACAGATTGTGAATTTCAAAATTTATGATTTAATCCGTGGACTAACTATGGTCCAGTCTGATCTATTACCTATAACTCCTTACAAAATACAATTGACTCGATCTATTAACTAATCTATGACTAAATTAAATTATGAATAGAATCTACGGCTTGAAATTCAGATGATGATCTAACTTAACCGAATATAGTATCTATAATCTATTATTGAACGGATGATCAAACATATTCAATCAACAAACTAACTTAATTAGATTTAATTTATGAATTTCTAAATTAAATTGTAGATCAGGTTAAAATCTAAATTCATTGTACTTCTTATTATATAAAATTATTATTTTAAGTAAAACTTTAGTTGAATCACCTATTTAATGTATATAATAATAATTATTGTTATTATTTAATTATTATAAAAATTATGATTTCTATTATTGTCGCCATTATCATTTAGAATTAATTATAATTGAGTTATAACATTTATCTATTTCACGTAATGATAGAAATAATTTATTTATAAATTATATAAAAATATTATTATGGTAAACTAAAAATTATTATATGTGGAGAAATCTTTAAATAAAAATAAAATTATTAATAAAATTAATTTTATAAAAATAATTTCTCATATATTTCTTCAAAAAGTGGTTCATTTGATTGTCGGCAAAGTGCATTGCACGCTTGGTATAATTTAGAAAAGGAGGTTGAATTGAATGGAACAGCATGGAACAAAAAGAGGATATGCCAGCGAAGGTGACGAAGGCCATGTGAAGGAGTGCCGGTCGTTGGTTGCGCTACTTTCTGCGAGAATTAAAACTCTACCAAAAGTAATTAAGTTTTTCAGTGCTTATAATTTAATTTTAATCTTAATAATAAATCTAAATTAATTTACTAATTATAATAATTTTATAAAAGTAAATTAAAAAATTGTTACATACCAATTATATCTATTTAATTTAAGTAAAGATAGTCGATAATAGATAGGAATCTACTTTAACTGTCTGTTTATTTAATTTAAAGTAGATAATTAAACATTTTAATATTTTAATATTTTAATATTGTTATTTTATTTTATAGAAATTAAATTTCATTAATGGTTGAATGTTATATAATGTAATCGAAACACAAAAATATTATATGTCAACTTTAACAGTATTACGATAAGAACCCTATTCATCATTAAAAATACGAACAAGAGTACTTAGTAGTTAGTACAACTCTAAGCCTAGCTTGAATTAGGTGGTCCCACCCTCTAACCTACGTGGCGATCAATGGAAGCTGAATGTGTAAAAGTGAATGATTGTCAATATTTTATTTAGAAGTATAATTTTATGTAATATTTTTATTAATTATTTTAGAATAAGCAATTTTAGAGAGATGAATTATAAGAATTTTTTTTAATATACATATGAAAAACTATGAGATATCCAGCATAAAATTCTAACAAGTGAGTCTACTATTTCTAGAGCACAACAAACTTAAGCCATGGGGTTCGAACCCACAATCTCCCTTCCTGACATGGAAACAACCAATTGAGTTACATCATGTGAAAATTATAAGAACTTCTCTCATATATATTATGAATTTTTACACTATAATACTATATAGGTTTTTAAATTAATTATAGAACAATTTTAGAGAGAATAGTCTACTAATTAATTATATAATTTTTTTTATAGCCACTTTTAGATGTGGATGGAAAATTGAGGATGGATGAATTCTATTAGGAAGCTGAACCATCTTTATCGTAACAGTCTGATTCTTTAATAAATGTAGGGTTGTTGGGTGTATCATGCTAATTAGTGGCCAGTGGTGGGTGCATTGGATGGCCGACTCACGTATTTTCTCTTATATTTGGAATTTTGAATAAATTGTTGGATAGTAATTTTTGCACTATAAATTTTTCTTATTATACATGAAAATTAAAGAAAATTTCAATTAGAAAAAGGAGGAAGGAGAAAAGTAAGAATATAATTGAAATTTCTTTTAATTTTGGTGGAAGAAGATAAATGCTTTGACTATATAATTATAAACTATTTAATGCTACTTTTGAGTTAGTTCGATTTTATTATTTTATCAAATCTAAGTACAAAAGGATAATAAGTTTTTAATAATTTCAAAAACTCTATACCTGAAACTCTGTCTAAGTTTAGCCTGGAGGGGTAATAAGTTGGATTTTATTATAGTCATTATTCATTTATATAGTCAGCTTTTAATTTTATTTTTTATTTATTCTATAAAAATTCATAACTTTTTTCCTTTACAATCTACTAAATTCCTTTTATCTCTGTAATTTAAAATCCAATATTAAAATTTCTGTGTCTTTTTGCACGTAACGGACTCCGCAAAAGATGCTTGGATTAGGTGAAAACCAAGACACGTCTAGAGCCAAATTGAAATTGACCAGGGTGACAGGGTCAGGTTAGGGTTCGTGGGTCTTGTTGATTCCAATATCTAGAATTTAGAAAAATGATTTGATATTTTGATATCATTTACACCTATATACATATGATACAATATTTAAAGAAAGAAAATAATCAATTAATAAAATCAATCTGTAATCTTCTGATTAGGGATGTTGATAATTAGGAGAATATACAAGAATGAAAAGCTATCAGTGGAGAATGAATGTAATGAAAATTTTTCTTTAATATATCCCTTTGTCTCAAAATACTTGTCCTATATGTATTTTAGAATTGTTTTAAATTACTTGTCTTATTTTTTTATTTTCACATTAAATCAAAGTTTTAACCTTTTAGATGAGCTTCAAATCACATTCTAACGAGATGAGAATACGGACATTCTTTATAAGTTTTGACTTGCCTATATGTGGTATGTTATAATTATTTTTACCTCCGACTCTCATCGTCTTGAATCATACAGTGCTGTATAGTTAGAAAATGCTCAATGCGTACTAAGTTAAGTTCGAGGGTTCTTCGTAATCTTGGTACCTCAAAATCATTCATATTATATTCGTATTGACCCAGAGAAGCTATTAATAGGATTTTAGCGCACTCCGTACGAAAATGATCCTTAAAAGATATTTTTTTTGAAGTAAGACAAATATTTTGAGATGGAGGAAGTAATATTTAAAGACTACTAAAATTTTTAGATTGATTTTATTTTTCTATCTTTTTAGTTCTTATGCAATCGAGTTAGATACACAATTACACAATCTCTTATTTCTCTCTCTCCCATTTGTATGCAAACCCTTTTTTATAATTGTAAAAACATTTATTTTTAAAAGTTACAGAAATCTTAATTTTTTTATTTATCTGTAGAAACCCTAATTTCTAAGAGCCTATATCTAAAGGAACTTTATATATATTATAATCGGATAACTCTAGACAATTTTTAATAATTAAAATAATTTAAGGTCTATTTTTAATAATTTAATATTTAATATTTTTTTGTTTTTTGGTCAGGTCCTCGATTTCAGTTTCGTTTCGTAAGTTGGGTCAATTCTTACATCCCGGGTAATGCAGACATCTCCAATTGGGTCGAGTCCACATTAAAATATCTCGAGTCAGTTCAATTTGGTCTAAACTCAACCCGACTTGAGTTGCTACTAGCTCCCACAAGACACAGTAGCAACAACAACATGCGTATCTGTCACTATATATATATATATATATATATATATATATATATATATATATATATATAGCAATCTGTTTTTTTTTTCTTGTCTGAAGGCAAAGTAAAGTGCAGTGCAATGTGGTGAGGCTCGTATAGTGCACCACAACTAGCCTAAATCATAAAGGAAAGTGGAGTCCCAAGAAGAGTAAACCAGCAACCCCATGCATCAACAAACTGGGTATACGAGGAGAGTGAAATTATATGTTTTGTAATAGTGTGTTCGGCCTCATTTTTTATTTATTTATTATTTTTTTCTTTTTCTTTTTTAGTTTTTTGAATTTACGTGTAGAAAATCGTGGAATACTCAGTGTAAAACTCTTACGGATGAACCCACTACTTTGAATCTTCTTCCAGTTTATTTCAACATAATATTTATGTAAGATAATTATATTCAGGTATTAGTAAATTAATTATAATGTTACGTATGAATATAGATCGATTTTGGTGGTACCTTATCATTGAGACAAATATTTACTTAGACTCATGTGTTGAGTAGTTTTTTTTTTTCTAGATAAGATGGATATCCCTATCTTATATTGAAGGTGAGATTGATCGGTAGATACATAAAACCACATGCAATATTTATGTCTCTGTTGAGTTGATTGCACTGGGTTTAGAAAGGGGAACATCTCTGACTTTGTATCCATTGTATTTTGAATTTTTTTTTCTGAAATAAAATATTAGTTTTGAGGGTTTAATGTTGCATCTCATCACCATTTTCCTGTTGTAACGGCTGATTGATTTTCCCTCATTTTTTCTTCTTCTTTACTTGTGGTCTGATTTGGTGGCTTTAAAGACCAGAGAAGTTGATCGGCACAAAACAAAAGACCGTGTCTGACTCTTTTGTGAGTTCTAAGGCCAAATAAAACAGGCCTGTGCTTAGAGGAAGATTAAACCATTCAAACATGTAACAAACTTTATTTCAAATTTTTTTTTGCATTCATCATTACCTTTAAAATTTGTTTCGAATTTATATATATACGAGAGGGCTGTTGAGGTTCTGAAATAGTGATCTGAATATGGTCACCAAGAATTTCTCATGAATGCCAATTATTTCTGGTGGAAAATCTCCAGATATTTAACTTTCCAATTGGTGGCCAGAAATTGATGAAATAGAAAGAAAATACAGCCAACAGGAAGGGGGTCAAAGATTGGGTTGCTAAAATCTTACAGACTTCTTCCATTCATGAATGATCCACCACATATGACATACCCACCATATCAACTGTTGTCACATAGCAGCTGTGAAATTTTGGCCTCACCTGCAAAGCTACAATGCAGAAAATAACAAGAGACTGTACTGCAACTCACTGGATCTTTGTGTGCATGTTTCATCCCGTCAAGTTGGAAGAAGTGGTGATTTTGCATCCACCCACCATTTCAGCCTCTGCTTCATGCCAAAAACCATTTGGAATGTTTTTGTGAATTTTCCCTATTAATTCAGGTTCACAATTTTGCACAGTGCTGCTTTCAGAGAGAGACTGATGTTGATAGAAGAAAAATCTAAAGGGAGAAAGAAGAGAGAGATGGGGCATGCAAATCACGCCATAAAACTGCAGCATGTGATTAGATTAGTAATTAGGACGGAAACTTATTCTAATATAAACTATGAACAGCAGTCCCTATCACATTAAAACATGCGATTACGCATTGCCACTAAAAGTGCAAAAATTTCTACTGCAAGTTGTTGCTTTACAGAAGAAGACAGCGACAAATTCACACTAGTTTTACAGTTCTGATCTTGAACCACTATGAAGTGAAGACCTGTCGGCACTACGAAGTGAAGACTTGTGGGTGCCCTCTAATGACAATACTCCGTTGAAGGGTGACTCCTGTAAAATTAATCTTCATCTAAATGCAGCTCAGATGAGAATTTAATCAGTTGAGCTACTCCATGTTGAGTATCGATGTTTTAATTTTTATTAAAATAAAATAGAGATTATTTTATTATAATAAATTGATAGTATTTTATTTTATCCTTTTACTTTTTTAATTTATTCTAATAAAATAAGGTGTAAAATAAATAAACACTCAAATCTACATGCCCACTAACCCTAGTCATGAACTTGGATGGTACAATCTAGATCATAAAAACCAGCAGTTGACCAAATTTCAAATTAGTTGAATTGGGGCTACGATTTGTTCATTATTTTAGTTTTTGACTGAAATTTATAAATGGTAGAAATTGCTTTCTCACTTCTCTATTTGAAAATCCGCACAAAATAATCAAAATAATTTTAGTATGGAAATCACAATTTCGTTTCCACAAAAAAGTTATGTGCAAATATATCCGTGGTCTTTACTAGGTAAAAAATTGAAATGTGTCCCAAAATTTGTTCCCTTTCTATCTAATTTTATTTGAAGACTGAGAAACATTATTTAAAAAGTCTTCTATAAGGTTCTCTGAAAGAAAAAATTATATAACAGACTAAAAGCTCTCGCATGGCATCAAATTAATTTTATGTAATAATACTGAATCTCTTCTGACCTTAATAAGCAACTTTTAAATATAAAAAAGGTAAAAAAACTCTATTTTTTATTTTTATTTTAGCTTTTTTATTTTATAAGAGAAGTAGTAAAATTCAAATCTACTAATAATACATATGGCACTAAAGAAAAAAAAAACTTTTATATATAAATGAGATAGTATTTTTTTTATTAAGATGTTCAGAACTCTTAAAACAGTTCATTAGCAAAAATATATTTTCTTTTAAATTACGAAGAGTGATATATAATTCAAATATATCTTATGGTTACTCTGGCTGATGTCCCGGTCCCACAACTCCCGGATTTCATAGCCATGCGCAGATCCGGATGATTGTTACGAATTGCCCGCCGTTGCGACCGGTAACATTCCGCCACATGGCACCCGGACTTCTTACAAATGGAATCCCTCGTCCCAACACTCTCACTACGAAAGCCACTCCCATCTTCTCTCTTGGGCTGCACAGCTGCGAAAGCAGAGCTACCCTTCTCAGTTCTCACACTCTTCCCTTCCTTTTCCTCTCTCGCAGGCCAAGGTAAGATCCAACCCTTAGATTCATCGGGTTCGACTTTCTCTTTACAGATTATGAGTTGCCATCGCTCAACTTGTTACTATTTTCTGTAGAAAGATCTGGTTTTCTTCGTTGATTGCCCTTTAGTTTCATCTACTCTGATGTAAATTTTAAGTGTCTCCTGCTGAATTTCTTGTGCACCGTACAAAGAAGCACTCTGATCCATGTGCTTGTATTGCAACAGCCTTACGATCATTTGGCTTTGAGGATGTTTATCTTTTCCTATGATCGGTTGGCTTTGGCTTTCCCCCCCCCCCTTCTTTTTAAGTTGAAAGAGTTTAGAGTTCTGGAGATGTTTGGAAAAATTTCGAATTAATTGTCGGATCACTCAACTGTTAACATGTTGCTCTGGCTCTTGCGTACTTTTTGGAAACTTGGAATTCTTTAGTGGAATTGGAACTCTGTAAAACCCAAGTTGGATCTTCAGAGCTATATGTCGTCTGCAATTCCACATAAATTCAATTTCAGAAAAGAGTTTCAGATTCTGAACTCCGTGCCCACTAAGTATATTATTGTATACCATTTCTGTTTGCCTTAATTGTTTTTGCATTGGAAGTTGAACATGTGTACCTTGCCCCTTGAATACATGCAATGTAGATTGTAAGAAAACCCAATCATACACTATGACTTCTTCCCTTTGTTGCTAGGCATAATTTTAGTCTATCTGCAAAGCATACGTTAGAAATGGAGAAACATAACTACAATTTTCAAAATGAAGAATGGTATATACGTGTTAGTGCCTGTTTCGTCAAGGAAATTATAGTTCATTTATTAGATGGTTGTTGAACAATCTGTTGGTTGTCTATCAAGCATTTCTCATAGGTGCACTTGATTTTAGTAGTCTGTAATTCCATGGGAAATTGTTTCTTAATGGCTTTACCTTTTATTCCAGAGTAAATTATTCAAATGGCAACCGTGGCTGCTCCACACTTTATTTCAAGAAGTTCTCACTTTAGCAATGGAGCAAGCAATTCAGAGGCAAAAGCTTTTGCAAAAAATGGAGCATGCCTGAAGAACCAAACCATGTCATACCATGGGTTACGGTCTCTTAATATTGTGGATTTGCTAAACGTGCGTACCACTGCAGAAGTTAGTTCACTGACAAGTAAGAAGGAAGATTGGACAAGGAAATGGAAGGCCATGGGCAGTTGTCATCTGCGGGACTGGGATGAATATTGTATTTGTGTCTTCTGAGGTTGCTCCATGGAGCAAAACTGGGGGACTCGGTGATGTAGTTGGCAGGACTGCCACCAGCCATGGCGGTAATCTAGATGTCTCTCCTAGTGCTTTTCTGCTTATTAAAGCTAAACATAGTCATCTAAAATTGTCAACTTATTTCGTCAGGGTATTCTTATTTTCTTAAATGCTTGCATCTACAATATATGGCCTTATGTGACTGATCTTTCTTCAGGCCAATGGTCACCGTGTTATGACAATCTCCCCAAGATATGATCAATACAAAGATTCATGGGATACAAGTGTCTTGGTGGAGGTATGTTTCCTTTTTGTTCATATAACCTTCTATCAGAATGCTGTATCACGTTTGTCATTTGCCTCTAAAAGTCATCTTCTTACATGCAGATACCAGTTGGAGACAGAATTGAAAGAGTCCGTTTATTCCACTGCTACAAGAGAGGAGTTGATCGTGTTTTTATCGATCATCCAATGTTCCTTGAGAAGGTAAGCTTTCTGGCATCTGAATAAAACATCGCTGTTTAGTGTTTACACTTTATGTTGTTTATTAGATAGGAATCTGGAGCTTACTTTTATGCATAATTTATTACCTCTTAAAGGTAAGGGGAAAAACTGGAGGCAACATCTATGGTCCCAAAACTGGAGTCGATTACGAAGACAACCAACTACGCTTCAGTCTGTTATGTCGGGTGAGTGCTATAATATTTTTGCCTATATAAATTTCCAGTTTTCAGCATCACAAGAAAGATCTCTTGGATCATTTCTGTCACTTATTAAACATCTTTTAACTGTAAATACTTTGTTATTACTTGTCATGATACAAAATGAGGCGAAACCTGGTTCTTACTTTGCAGTACAAATATTGTATCTTTTGCGCTAGAAGCTTTGCAGGTACAGAATACATAAACCTCTATATAAATTTCCTTTTTCATTTTACTCTGGAAAGCTGGGTACATTGTAATGTACTGGAAGGAAAACAATCTGCAATCTTGCGACTTTCCTTCTAGTAGGGCTTCTCCCAACACGTAGAACCAAGGTAGTGTAATGAATCAGTCCGTGATGGCAACTTCTGTCAGTGCACCACTAATTAAGGTGACTGTGATCTTGTCAAATTTCTATTATGGCCACTTGTTTCATATTAGAGGTTTGTCATTCTTTATAGTCTGTCCTGTTCTTATTTATAGTTCTATGACAATCTGGTCCAAGGGGACCCAACTCCGAGGGCACCATACAGTCAACCCACCAGCTCTTGATTTTACTAGTGATAATGGAAGACACTTCCTGGTCATTTAATTAAGGATTTTAGATTTGTGAACTATTATGATGTTGTTTAGTTACTAGGCCGATTTGGAATCTCGGATTGAAAACCCAAACTTAGAAAAACTAAGCCGACTTACTCTGCTCATTTGATTTTTAGGGTTTTTTTGCCAAAACTCAAGGAACTCACCCTAGTTACTCAACTTGATGGGATTTAGTTTATTCAAGTTTTAGGGTTTTTACTTGTGACTCTACCTTTTGTTCATGGGCTAAGTTGGATCTTCTGTTGCTGACACTCCACTCCAATCTATCTTGTCCCATGGAATAATAAATCATGCACCGATTCACACTTGCCTTCATTTTCGACCCATGACATAACTTTCTTGAGACAGTTGATTCATGACATAATTATGCTAGCAAGTAGAGAAAACAATATTACGAACCATCATCTTGGCCTAATAAGATATGAAGGGAACCAAGCACATTATATCATGTGAAATCACAGAACAACTAAACCCACACCCACATGCATGTGTATCCATCCACCTGCCCACTGTAACACAGATTGTCATATTGTATTTACTTTTTTTAATATGTCACTGATTTTCATTATTCTATTGAGGTTACAAATCCCTGCCTTTTTCAATGGTTTTCAGGCTGCTCTGGAAGCTCCAAGGGTTCTGAATCTCAACAGCAGTGAACATTTTTCTGGTCCATATGGTATACATCCACATTTCTGATGATGAAATGAATTGGATTAATCTATTAAAATTAATCTGTAATTTTGCAATTGTGCTTTTGTCATGTAGGGGAAGATATTGTCTTTGTTGCTAACGATTGGCACACCGCTGTGCTGCCTTGCTACTTAAAAAGCTTTTACCAACCTCATGGGATTTACAAGAGTGCCAAGGTACAGCAACTTCATATTGGTTTCAATCATTTCTCCTATATTTGTTAGTTGGGCTGATCCAGTAATAATATCCACCCCAATCTTTTAATCATCAGGGAATATTCATTTCTGCACTTGTGTTTCACAACCATACATGCCACTAGAATGGATGAGATTTGGATCATTCATTCAGTTTGTTCAAAAAGTGAATGGACCAAAGGCAAGTAATATGGTGATCAAGCAGTGCTAGTCATCTGATCAGTGCCACACAGAAGGGTAGTAATTGCAAAGATTAGTAGCTTACATATTCATTGAGACAAGGGAAAAACTGGGTTGACTGTAAAAATCATCTGGCAAAGAGCATTTTTGACTAGTTACCGATCAATGGTTTAGTGTGTGGGATAATGGGTCCCTAATGTAATTGGGATTGGTGCTATATGAGAAGGACTGATGGTTATTACCATCATGCCATACCCCTCAAGGCACTGGATCAGCTACCATGTTTACTCCCCCATGTATTTACTCACCCTCTCGTTAGCAATGAGGTTGAGTTTAATATTTCTTTCAGGTTGCTTTCTGCATACACAACATTGCCTACCAAGGGAGATTTTCTTTTTCGGACTTTGCACTTCTGAATCTCCCAGATCAATTTAAAGGCTCTTTCGATTTTATTGATGGGTATGCTACCTTTCCATTGAATGTGTGTCTGTTGTCCTTGGTATTGATTTCATTTCTCCATATGCTGAATTATTACTTTTGTTTCTGCAGGTACGATAAACCTGTTAAGGGAAGGAAAATTAACTGGATGAAGGCTGGCATATTAGAATCAAACAGGGTCTTAACTGTGAGCCCATATTATGCTTCAGAACTTGTTTCTGGGGTAGCAAGAGGTGTTGAATTGGATAACATCCTCCGCAAAACTGGAATTACTGGAATCATCAATGGGATGGATGTTCAAGAGTGGAATCCATCAACAGATAAATATATCAATGTCAATTACGATGCTACCACTGTGAGAATCTTTCAGATAAATGTTTTAACTCATTCCTGTTAACGTGCGTGTGGAAACTTACAGATGTTGCATTTTTCAGGTGTTTGATGCAAAGCCTCTTCTGAAGGAAGCACTTCAAGCAGAAGTTGGCTTGCCCGTGGATCCAAGCATCCCTGTGATCGGCTTTATTGGACGGCTCGAAGAGCAGAAAGGATCAGATATTCTAGCTGAAGCTGTTGCAGAATTCATCGGAGAGAATGTTCAGATAATTGTTCTTGTAAGTACTGGAACCGGTTATCTAAACCTTCTTGTCATTTTCTTTCAACCCCATAGTGATTGCTTTATGTTACAATTATAACCTGTTGTTGGCTTGCTTAAAGGGTACTGGCAAGAAACGCATGGAAAAACAGCTTGAAGAGTTGGAGATATTATATTCCAACAAGGCTAGAGGAGTGACAAAATTCGATGTTCCCTTGGCCCATATGATTACTGCTGGTGCTGATTTTATGTTGGTTCCCAGCCGATTTGAACCCTGTGGTCTTATACAGCTACATGCCATGCGTTACGGAACGGTATGCACCCTCTATTTTTTTGATTTCCTGTTCTGCCTAGACAGTTTTTTTTTGCATCCATTCAATTTGTTCTAATGTTTTCATCAAAGCAAACACTCTTATCTTTAAATATTTAATCATCTTTGGAGCCTTCTATGTTTTGCAATACTAATATCTTACTTGTTTTCAAGTGCTGGCTAATGAAATGTAAAGGTCATGGCTTCGAATGTTCCAATTCCAAAAAGAAAATAATAATGATTGTTAAAGCCTATAGGCAATGCATTTTGCATGCCATTTTAAGGTAGTTAGAAAGTAGGAAATATTTATGAATTGTACAGTGAATGGAATTACTTAAAGTTACATTTTATAGGAACTCTGGTTCCTCATGTTAATGAAGCAAAATAAATTCCTAATGTTCAAAAAGAAAATTTTCCAAAAACAGGACTTTTATTTCATCTTAAATTCTGTTCTAAATTATTAGTGTAGCTTTCTCAGAATGCAGGTAAATAATATTTAGGTACAGAAGTCAATTGAGATGTGCTAATTATGTAAATTGAGGTGATTTGGTGCAGGTGCCTATTGTGGCCTCAACTGGTGGGCTAGTTGACACAGTCAAAGAAGGTTACACAGGTTTCCATATGGGTTCCTTCAATGTTGATGTAAGCGACATTTTTTTCATGTAGATTGTGGATCAACTTGAACCATTCATGTGACTCCACAGTTAACTGACCACAAATTTGTTTTCCTTCAGTGTGAAGCAGTTGATCGTGCAGATGTTGCGGCAGTCACTAAAACTGTCAAGAGGGCTCTTAATGTCTATGGTACACCTGCTTTTACAGAGATGATGAACAACTGTATGGCCAAAGATCTTTCCTGGAAGGCGAGTAATTTTCTGTGAAACTACAAATCCTTTAGCATGCATGCAGTGGATGTGAATAAGGATGGTACGAGTTGTCTCATCTCATTTATGCTTTATTTTGATTCCGGTGGTTTTGGTGCAGGGTCCTGCAAAGAAGTGGGAAGAGATCCTGTTGAGCCTAGAAGTTGAAGGTAGTGAACCAGGGATCGATGGGGAGGAGATTGCTCCCCTTGCCAAGGAAAATGTGGCTACTCCCTGAAGACTTGAATAATGTATCGCACACATTTGCATGTCTCTGCCTGTGGTAAACTGATGTGCCAATGTACGGACCTAGTTCTACATGACTAACCCCAATGCATTGTTGTTCACAGTTCCTTTTGCTCTTCATTGTTCTGTGAACTAACACGATAATTTCGTTTCTCTGAGACTGTCTATTCCCTTGTCTCAAGCGAAATGTACCAGCATATTAAATAAGAATCTAATAGAAGTGATTTAATATGCAATTTGCTGCTTTCTTCTTTCCTACTAAGTGAGGTTTGCGTCTTGTTTCTAAACAGCGAGGATCTAATGGTGTTGGTAATGGTAGTATCTGTCTCAGCTTTGTACATCAGAAGTGTTAAAATAGATGAGTGTTCATTTCACCTTGGTTTCTAAGGCTCATGTAAACACTCCACCTCCAATTACTGTGCACTATAGATTCCTCCCGTCAAAATGATGAGCACAAGCTATTATTAAGAACTGAATTCTGTCAGTGGATCTCATATCATTTTTAATATTTAAAGGAAAAAAAAAGGAAAAACCAACAAATAACCAGGCCCATATCATTTCATGTGCATACAGTCGTAGTTGTCGACATCATCATTAAAAATATTGTCTCTTTAGTTTAGGTCTTTAGGAAACAAGGCCAGAAATGACACAAACAATTTAAAGGCTAACTGTTGTTGTTCACCTATGCATGCCTTGCACTTATCCTAATTAGATGTTTTTTTTAATGGTTCATATAATATATTAATAAAAAACTGCATCAGAGATGCAATTATATTATAGGAACACAAAACGCTAAATACATTACAGGAAGGCCACACCGAACACTAAACAATATCATGTCGAAGAAAAGAAATTGGCACGCTCATAACAGATAAAAAAACACGAGAAATCTAAAAATGTCTAAGCGAAACACGGGATACGTGCACGAGGAACAAGCAGAACGCACACGAAGCATGGTTGCCAAGCCGATGTTAGGAGGGAGCATGCCGGACGCTGCAAAGCATGTCCCCAAGGAATGCCAATGACAGCAGCAGATAAGAAGGCCCGTGGAGAGAGAGATGGAGAGCGGCCAAAAGGTCAGTTATACAGCACGACAATAGCCAAATCTTAATTAGATGTTAGAGAATAATTTAAAAAGTTGTACTTCTAATTTTCAGAATCTTGATATTTAACATTTTGACAAAGGTTTTGGGAGAATAAGACTCTAAAAAGATGGAAATAATTAGTTAAGATTTTTGGACTCAGAAGTAAGATAAATGGTGTAGATTCATTGAGCTAAAAAAGATTTACGTACGTTCAAAACTCCTCCATTCAATCTCAACTCGATTTTGTATTTTTTTTTTTTTTATAAAAAAACCAGCTTTAAGTCATATTAAAATTTTTCATAAATCATTTGATCTAAAACTTCAATTTTTTGGATTGTTTGGGAGTCGAGGCTTGGGTTCTTGAAACTCCCAACCTCACGCTAACCACATCAACAACAAGCAAAACAATGTGTCCATGAAAATTAAGAAAAAAAGGTAGTAAGATTAGTTAATTTGTTGTTCAGATGTTTTTAAACTGGGACCCTCTCGATGACCATAACTTTCATCGTGATCATGGGCTGTATATGTCTCTTGTGGCATGAAATGGTTAAAAAAATAATTAGAATGTGGGAATAACTTTAAAGATAATGAAAGAGTCGTTTGGTTAAATTTGATTCTTAAAAGAACATATAAATAACATAAATTGAATTTTCACTTCCATCTAATTATTTTGAAATTATAATCTTATTTTAAAAAAAATTCAATATCATTATTTTTTCTTATTTGATAAAATAAGAAAATTAGATAGAGAATGAAATTATTCTCATTGGTTATATTTGGAGAAGTGAAGGAGACTTCTTTTTAATTCTCCTATTTGAGTGAGAAGGAAAAACGAAAATGAGATTCACACTTCTATGTACGGCTGCAATTTGTGTCTGGCAGGTCGGGTTCCTTAAAATCCAACCTGACTCGAGTTGATATATATGGAACCCAACCCGAATTCTTAACCCGAATCTCACAACTTGACCCAACTCGAATTCTAACCCAAATCAATTCAAATTCTGCCCCGAATTGCATTTTGAACTCATTTTAGACTTATTTTAGTAGGGTCGGGTCGGGTTGTGTTGGGTCGAGTTAACTTCTAAAATTCTCAACATGACCCGACCTAAATTTCATGTGGGTTTTTATCTTTAGCCCCGACCCGACCAGCAATGATTTCTAGGGTCGGGTCATGTGGGTCAGGCCAAAACCTGACCCGAGTTGCAGCCCTACTTCTACCATAAAGTTAATGTCTCCACTCTTAGCATAGAAGGCTCATTGTTGTAGTTTAAAGGTTGTACGTTTTAAGTTCCAAAAGCGTTAAGCCAACAATGGAATATAGTTTAGGGGTAGCGAGTTCTCCCACGAGCTTTTTGTATAACCAGACATGAAAATTAGTGGATTTTCAATTTTACCCTTCGCATGAAAAGTAAAATCGGTTCACCAACCTTTCGCATGAATAGTAAATCAACTAGCCAAAATTCGCATAACCAGTAAATCGGCTCACCAAAATTTACATGACCAGTAAATCGCCTCGTCAAAATTCACATGAACAGTAACATCGGCTCTCCAAAATTTGCATGAACAGTAAATCGGCTAGCCGAAATTTTACGGTTTATGCAAAATGTCTGATTTTACTGTTCATGCGAATGGTAAAATCGAAAATCCATTAATTTCCGTGCCTGATTACACAAACCTCCCATGGGAGGATCGCTGCCCATAGTTTACAGTTTACTATATCTAAATATAAATATCAACTCTAAATTGAGGTGATAAATTACTTAAATACGATAATCATGATGGTGATTATTTTCTGTGGCCCGTTCTACGAAGTAAGATGATCAGATGAAAAATGAATTTATATTCACCCCCTATTCATGTGGTCTTTTATACATACTATCCAACATCTGATCCATTGTCTACATTTTAAGGTCATTTTCATTATCCACTTTGTTTTAGCCCATCCTTTCCACAACTAGTCTTAGAAAAATATAGTCATTAATTGGAGAGGCTTCTCAATTAGCATCTTGGCTAGTGGTTTGTGTGACACTTTCTATTCAAAATGACAACACAAGGATTAGAGGCAATTCTGTCATTTAAAATCAAGTATAGTTTAATATTGTGACAACTTGACTCTACCCATTGTGATATTGTCCGCTTTGGGCCCTACCCGACCCGCACGGTTTTACTTTGGGCCCTGGCCCACAGGGCCAGGCCCAAAAGGCCTCACAATGGGGAGGGTTGCCCCCTCTCAAATAAAGCCCCCACCACGCAAAGGTCCCACATTAGTTGAGAAGTTGGGTGGTCGGCGCTTTATTTGAGAGGGGCCAACCCTCTCCATTGTGAGGCCTTTTGGGCCTAGCCATGTGGGCTAGGGCCCAAAGTAAAATCGTGCGGGTGGGGTAGGGCAGGGGTAAGGTCGGGTTGTCACAAAGGATATCAGAGCATGGTTTAACACTCAGACTGTGAGGGCTCTCTACTTGTGTGACTTGCTTGTCTGTGTGTGGACCCCTGTCAGTGTGACGAGACAGAGCCGGAGACGGTTTTGGTTTTAAGGGGGTGGATTATAGCACCCCCTCTCCATTGTGAGACCTTTTAGGCCTGGCCATGTGGACCAGAGCCCAAAACAAAACCATACGGGTCGGATAGGGTCCAAAGCGGAAAATATCACGATAGAGTAGGGTCGGGCCGTCATAAATATCTTGAGTAAGTTTACTTTAACAAGTGTTGAAAATACCTCTATTATTGGCCTAAACTTCGAAACATCTGTTTAAAATCTAAACTCGCTAAATGTCTCAAAAGACAAAACTTGCAATTAGAAATTTCAAACATGGAGGTAGAAAAAATCTCTAATTTATTATAAGTCATGTGTATACATTAACTTTTAGTTTTCTAGTCATGTGACTACTTTATTTGCAACTTAATTATAAGTATTACTGATGTTAATTCTCTTAAAATGAGAACGAGGAATGAAGTCAAAAGCATAAGATTTTTCATTTTTAAAATTTTAAAAACTAATTGTAACAAGGTTAAAATTATATTTTTTTTCTAGAGAAATAGATTATCTATTACAAATTGGGCTCTATATAGTCATGTAGGAATTTTTTTTTCTTTTAAGTAAGGTGATATTACCCACTAGCGTTGTCCCAACTTGGGCTCTCATGTGAAGTTCACTGGGATCTGAAATCATACTCTCCTTCTCAGATCCATTTAACTCATGTGAATCGTATCTATATCAAATCTGAACTTATTTCAAGTTGATTTTATGGTGGATTAAAAATCCATTCAAAATCAACATATTTTGATTTTTGATTTTCAAATCTAATAGACTTAAATTTTTCACTAAGAACATTATTTTAAAAATACTTTCATATCCACTCATACAATTTTATTGGACCGCACTAAACCAATTCATAGTTGGATATAGAGGGTATAAGTATCAGTTTTTAAAATCTTTATATATCACTCATATCGGTCGATATAGATGAATTTTATAAAAAAAAATTAGAAGAATATCTCAACATATTTATACCGTGGTTGAGTGAGATGCTTAGAATAGAACTGTTATCTTTTGTACAAACTAATCATATTAAAATAATTGAGTGGAAAAGTGAAACTTTACCCATCTTTTATTCATGTCTATCTTCTGTACATCTCACTCGAAAGTAAATATTCTATATTAAAACTTAAAAGTTAATGAGAAGTCTGCCTAATTAAGGAGGCTCAAACAAACTGCTTAGAGTTTTTGTTTTTAAATTATGACGAGGTATGCTAGAAATGGTAATTATTTATGTTAAAGGAGATTTTCTCATAAACTGTATATTTTAATTTGACTAATAAAGATTAAGCTTTTAATAAAGAATACCTAAAACATGGAGAATAGACGTATTTGTATTAATAACTAATTAAAAACATGTGATTATATTATTTTAAAGTTTCAACGCTCTGCTATGCGGTACCATAAATCCAACAATCGCGCGCCACGCATGGAATCTCCGCATGGCATGCATGCACATGCATGTTCTCATCCCTCCATAGGAGAGAGGGGTATTTTTGGGAATGAAAAGTTTCCATTTTCGATTTTGTTGACAGTAGCGGAGAGAGAGACAGAGAAGAGAGCGCAGCAGCAGCAGCAGCAGCAGCAGAGACAACGAGGCCCAAAATCCACAGCGGGAGAAAGGAGCTTTGGCTCAAAATCCAGATTCCCCGATCTCGATTGATGATTGAGATTTAGCCCCTAGGTACGTCTTTAAAATTGCACCGTTGGATTTTAGATTCTCTCCGTCAATCTCAAAAAGAAAGGAAAAACGCAGGCGCTCGTCGCAGCCACAGAAGAACCAAATTGCCGCTGCTGAGATTAGATCATGGCCGTTGATAATGCAGGCGCTGATACCGGGGCTGCTGCCGGATCGTCGATGCACGAGACGGCCTTCCAGAAGCAGCAACGGCTTTCGCCACCTCCGGCGTACGTTAGCAGCCGCATCCCAGAACAGGGGCCGAAGAACGGGTACGGGCGATCTAACGGCGTCGATTTCTCGAGGAAGAGTTCCGGAGAGGGGCTGTCGCGTGACATGAGGGATTTGGAGGAGCTGCTCTCGAAACTCAATCCCATGGCCGAAGAATTCATCCCTCCTTCCCTCGCCAATCAGGGTGCGCCACCTGGCGCCCCTCTCCCCTTCTATTCTAACACTCTCCCACTTCCCAACGGTTTTGGGACCCCCAACGGCGCCGCTAGACGGGTAACCCGCTTGATTCCACTTTCCGTTCCCGTTCCGTTATGCTCTGTTTGGTGGATGCAAGGGGAAGTGCTGTCTTGGAAATAACATTTTTTAACCAAAAGTAGCAATGTATTTAACCTAACCATTCTTTAAAAACAAGTTATTTGTAAGAAAAGCACTGTCCTATCGATGCTCCCAAACAGAGACTTTTGATAATTTTTCTGTGAACATATTTGAGCTGACATATTCATTTGGTTGGTTTTTATGGTGAGTGTGCTGGCTGTAATAGTGGGATCATATCGTTTTGATTGGTGTGTGCTGTGATACTCTTTGCAGAAGAAGAACTATAATCAAGTGAGGCGAATGAACAGCCGGACAAGCATGGCGCAGCGGGAAGAGGTAATTAGGAGGACTGTCTATGTTTCTGACATTGACCAGCAGGTATTGTCAATTTCATTACTTTGTGTTTATCTTTCTTCCTTTTGTGATTCTGGCTTAGCATCTTTATTAGTCCCATGGGAATTCCGGTATTGTTTGTATGATCATCTGCATTTTTCTGTGTGATTCTGATCTAGCATGCTTATAATCCTGTAGAAATTTCCAGACTAATTGATTTTCTTTACCTTTTGATTTACCTTTGCTGCATGATTATCCTTTGGTTATCTTTTTTAATCTTGTGGTGATTCATAGTTTCTGATACTGTTTCTATAGTAGTTTCCCCCCCTTCTTTTCTAGTTATTTGTGTTTGCTTTATGATTCTGGTTTGATGTCTTTTATTATCTGTTTAATCTGTTTGCATATTTGATTTAAGTTCTTTCTAGTTGTCTACGCTTTGTCATGTGATTGTGGTTTTGTATCTTTTTAATCCTGTGGAAGTTTCAATATTGTTTGTGTGGTTGTTTTTGTTTCTTTCTGACTCATCTGTGTGTGCTGCAAGGCTTAGGGTGTGTTTGGATGGTGAAGTTAATACTTGGTCAGTCTTCATTTGACTATCTGGGCCAAAATGGGTCAGGCAAAAAGTGGTTGAAAATGGTCTAAGTGGTGTGTGTAGGTGATTCAAGAATCTCTTCTTTAGGTGAAAAAATAATTTGATATTTCACTAGAAATTTATACGAAAAATAGTGCTAGTCTCTAGGTGAAAATGCAAATAGAAATAGACTTAAATCAATCTTGTCGAAATTCCAACATTGTATTGTGTATTTTTAAATTTTTTTTTTCTTTCTTATTATCGACCTTTGCTATGTGATTCTAGTTTAGTATCTTCTTTTTGTCATGTGGAAGTTTCTGAGCTGGTTGATTTGCTCTCTTGGCATTGCCTGTGTATATATGGTTTGTCCTGTAGTTGGTTGAATTTTATAGGTGACCTTGAGACAGTGCATGCAGCTTTTTGTGGCAAAGATGAGATAAAAAATGGGCCTAATTCATCTGGATTTGTAAATGTGCAACAGGTTTTAGGTTGCGCATTTCATGTTGTTATTAGTCACCCTTAATGGTGAACTCCCAGTTATGAGTTGATCCAATCCATATGCTCCCTAATGTGATGGCCTGGCAACTTAGTCATATGTTATATGTTTGGGTTACCTGCCTTTCACTCGCTAAATTTAGTGTGTCATTGTTTTGGTGCACAGGTGACAGAAGAACAGCTTGCTGTGCTCTTCATCAATTGTGGACAGGCAATCCATGTTTTTTACTTTTATCTAATTCCTTTGGGGGTTTAGTTTGTTTCTGAAGCCCTATGTTTCTGAATGATTTTGATTTTTGAGCTGCAGGTTGTTGATTGCCGCATATGTGGGGATCCAAACTCTGTTCTTCGTTTTGCTTTTATAGAGTTTACTGACGAAGGTATTTTTTGCCATTATGTGGGTGGCTGATATGTCTTTCTCTTGAGTACTTTGTGCGCGAGAGAGTGTGCATGTATCTCTTAAAAACTGTATTACATTTGGAACAAAGGCTTCTATATCTAAATTGTCTTTTGGGACTCCAGAAGGTGCTAGGGCTGCTTTGAGTCTGGCAGGTACAATGCTTGGATACTACCCAGTAAGAGTGCTGCCTTCAAAAACTGCAATTGCACCTGTTAACCCAACATTTTTGCCTAGGGTGAGGGACAAAAACTTGTTAAATGGTTATGTATCACCTACTGCTCGGGAATCCTTAAGTAGAAGTTGATTACTAACCCTCATTATTGTCTGTAGTCTGAAGATGAGCGTGAAATATGTGCAAGGACTATTTATTGTACGAATATTGATAAAAAGGTAGATTCAAATTACATAATCTGCTGAAATTGGATGTAGAATGTCAACAGAGGAACGCATTTTGTGTTTTGATTATTATTTGGTGACTTGGTGTAGGTTACTCAAGCAGATGTCAAGCTCTTTTTTGAGTCAGTGTGTGGAGAGGTTTGTTACTGATAGTTTAACCAACTTGTTATCTTTGTTTTCTTTATTGACTCCACATCATGTGAGCAAGGAAGAACTGATAGTTTCCATCTTTCATGGTTTAGGTTTACCGCTTCAGACTTCTGGGGGACTATCATCATTCTACTCGTATTGCTTTTGTGGAGTTTGTAATGGTGAGCCATCTCTTGCCAATTATTTGTGTGTACTGCAATTTTATGCTTATTTATATAGCTTTGTTGATGATTCAAATGCTTTAGACACAATTTGATGATGGTAATGGGACCTCTATAAGTACTAGCAACATAAAGGTGTCACATGAAGTTTGAATTTTGTGATTTAGAATTTAGAAGATTTCACATGAATGAGATTTCATTCAATATATTGAATATCTAATTCAAATTTTGACATAGACAATGGTAAGAAGGTTCAATAGGTAATTCGTGTTACAAATATTCTCCATCCCACTGGTTAGTTTAGAGAATGTTCATAGGGATTTCAATTTCAGGTTTTTGTAGAACTGGTGGATTGCATGTTGGGAGGACATAAGCCAAGAAAGGAGAAGACAGTGGTAAATGCCAAAGGAAGGTTTTCATAAATTTACTAAAACTCTAGGGAGAGAATAAGAGTCTCCCTATTTACGAGGCTGCTCATTTTTAAATGGGCCACTCATTCTTGGCTGGAATACGTAGGAAATGACAATGATAATGAGTAGATAATTTTTTATCTCATCTAATCATTTTAGCATTGCAGTTTTGGACTTTAGAATCTGATTGTTGTAAGCCTTTGATTTTTCATGCTCCAATTTACATAGTTATGATGAATGAATGGAGGAGTTGGTTTTTCATGGTCCACTTAACAAAGTTATGATGAATGAATGGAGGAGTTTCTTTTGTTTTATATCATCCATGTAGTCCTCTATCCATCCCACTTAACCATGTGGGACTCAATCCATGATAAATATTCAGCATCCCTAGGGACCTCAATCTCCTCATAAATTTATATTGATTGCACAACAAGGGTAAGATGAATGCACTTGGATTAGTGAGAAGAGATTTGGCTTCTTCTTGGGTTCTATGGGGATGATGGAATCAAATGAGGGAGATGTATATACCATTGGAGAAGAACTGAGGATTTTCTGTATAAAGTATAAATTTGGGGGATTACAAGAAGTCATTATTATTAAGAACTTGTAGCACAACTGGTCAAGACTCATGATTGTAGTCTAGAGGTTGTGGGTTGAAGTCTCATAGGCGTTAGATAGGGCAGTCAGTCCACTGTCAAATCCAAATATAAAAGCCTACCTCAGATTGATGAGATAAATGCTAGATAATGATGATGATCTACAAGAAGTCATCATTATTGAAGCTCATCAGCTGAAACTTAATTCACTTCTAAAAGAAAATTATAATATAAAAGAGTGTAATTCTGACTTCCACTAAAAGGAAAAAAAGAGTTTGTAAAACTCTTCCCACATGGACCTAGAAGTGTTAATGGAATTGTAGACATAGTTGGCAGAGAATTGAGGGGAGATGGCAGATTTGTTCATAAAATTGATACTATTGACTGATTTCATATAGGTGCTTATGCAACTTTTTGTGTGAAGTTAGGGGAATACTTGTTTACATGTGTACTTATAGACGTGGCTGTGAGCATTAGTTCATGAGTGTACTTGTATATGGGGTTTAGACAGTATATAGCTCTTATATTGTATATTTATGATTTTCGAATGATGTTTATCATTTCTAAATTCCATCTCAATATAGTTTTATTATTGATAAAAAAAAAAAGAGGATATTGCTATATCTGCATTGGCTTAGTAGATTTACAACTTTAACAAAGTCAACTAATTTACCATTAAAAAAAAAGAAAGTCAACTAATTTGATTAACAAACAAATGTCTGGGAATATGATCTCTACTCTCAGCAATTCAATTGCCAAATGGCATTCAGTTTTCATGAAAACTCTGAAATGAAAGCCTTTTCTTTGGATGAAGTCTGATAGTTTGTGTTTTTTCATGGTGTCTATGTCTACCTGATTTTGATTTAGGTTTCAATGGATTGCATATGAAATGTTCATGGATTACATTAGAGAAGTGGAGGGCAAAAAATACAAAGTCTTAGAGACAGAGAGAGAGAGAGAGAGAGAGAGAGAGAGAGAGAGAGAGATTCTTTACTCCAAGATATATTAAGCCATGCATGGGACCCACATGACATGTTGCTTTTTTAGTAAAAGTGACCGTGATAGGTCCAAAAGGCTGATTTTTTCTTACTTTTTTGGGTGACATGATATATATTTGAAAGATAACTATTTTGTTAAAAAAGAAAAAGCGTAACAAAATGTATGCCACAAAACTGGGCAATCAGAGGCTGCTACTCCCAATCCCCAAATTTACAAAATTCTATTTACAATTTCTGATGACATGGAGAGGCCCTGCCTCGTTTACTCATCATCTGCACAATTTGTGGCTCTAGCACATTAAAGCCATACAAAGAGATTGTGACGAAGTCTCTTCACTTTGTCTAGGAATTTCCATGGACAAATGGAGCTTGACGCCCAATCCAAGACTACCTTTGAATCATAGGTATTGTATATATAGTACACTAGCAATGCTTCTGGAGCTGAATGTTGGGCAATGAATAAAAAACAAATAGAAAAAATACAAATAAATGAGGTGTACATGTTGAGATGGATGAGCGGGGTGGGTTGCTAATAGAATTAAAAATGACTACATCATAAGTTTGAACAGGTAGCTTAGATGGCTTGAGCTTCTACGAAGAGACTAGAGGTCAATTGATTTACTCTTCTATAACATTTACTTCTTAGTCAATTGATTTCGTGTTTCAACAATTAATATTATATCATCTGCAAGCAGCATAACCATGGCACTTCATCTTGTATATCAGTTGTTTGGTAGTCCATAACAATACATCACCATGGTACTTTATATAAGTTGTTCCAATCCTTATTAATGTCTTTAAAATACCTTTTCCATCTATCTCTTATTTTCTTATCTTTGACTAAGGCCATTTGATTTTCATCTTTAATACATTTTACATTATCTAGGTTCCCAGTTCTCATCTCTTGGGATTCCTAGTTTTGAGATTCGTGTTTATGCAGATGTGCAAATGGAGCTAGTGTAGGTCCCATATTAGAGGTCCTTAACATAAGATCTTTTGTGGAGTTTCCTAGAGTTTTTTCCCCCTTTTGGGGTGGAACAGAAAAAGAACACTACATCTTATTCTGTTCCTAGTTGAATATTTGTGTTTGTGGTAGACATGTAAATGCTGCAACCTCACAACTTGCAATGGGTTCTCATGGTGAAAGCTCCATGTGAGCCCGCTTATGATCATGGAAATGGTGGGTAGAAGCTGAATTACAAATTTCAGCCAAAATCCAAAATTTTGCCCAAAGTTTTTCAATTTTGTTATGGGCTGAAATATAAATATCGGAAATATTGTTGATTTTTTTCCGAAAAGAATGTATCAGGTGATATTTTTCATATTTCTGCTGAAATTTTTGTTAAAATTTTGAAGATTTTGGTGATTTCACCCGTTTACAGATTTTGTCCGAGATAGCTTATATGATTGCAATATTAGCCAAAGGACTGAAAAATTGATTTCGACTGAAATTTGTGCCTCTAGTTAGAAGGGTCTATGCTGCCTATAGAACCAGCATGATTGGATCACTATAGGTATATACTTTCAGACACAAAAGATCAATGGTAAATGATAGTGTAATTTTATCAAGTTCAAATTCTAGTACAAACTCATGAGATCTAATTCACAAGGAATCTCGGGTGTATGGTTGGAGATAAGTGCAAACAAGACGTGGGGTAGTCCCTCATGGAGGGCATTGCAAACAAGACGTGGGGTAGTCCCTCTTGGAGGGTATATATGTATATGTGTGTGTACCAGGTTACCTACCCACTTTCATGTGTTTTCCTATGTGGGGCCCATTTGGGACTGTGTGGATGGGTTTGTTAAAGTTTTATGCTTGGCTAGGGTCTATGAGAAAAGTTGGTGGTACTATGCATAGTGACCACTACTATCACACATGTACACAATTGGCCCCTCATATTGGATCCCGACCTCATTGGTCCCATTTTAACATGTTTTCAACAATGAAATGAAACCTCATCCAGATTGAAATACAAATTAGCATTCATGTGATCCAAGTTTTGGCCCCTTAAAGAAAACATTGCCTCTGGTATTAAGGTGATTTTTGGTGGGATCTTGTTTAAACAACCTTTCCACAAAACCACTATGTGGGTCTAATTGGGCCCAGATATGAATGTGCACATAATTGGTGCAGAGAGTTGTGCAACATGTAATAGGATAGAGAGAGAGAGAGAGAGAGAGAGAGAGAGAGAGAGAGAGAGGCTTTTGAATTGCAGAACGTTTGGTCATAGAGGGATTCTTTTGCAGGCCGAAAGTGCAATTGCTGCTCTCAACTGTAGTGGTGTGGTTTTGGGATCCTTGCCAATAAGGTATGGCCTTGTAGTGGCATCCATTTTTCTTTTTGGACCTTCCAGTGAGTAATCAATTTATTATTATTATTTTTCTAATATCTTTCTCAATGTTTTCAGGATAAGCCCTTCAAAGACGCCAGTTCGACCACGTACTCCCCGCCTGCCACCTATGTTTTGAACTCTCTCTATATATATATATACATATACAAAGATGTTCAAGGTTATCTTACTGCATTTAGTTCTTGTTACTTTAGGGGGAATTCCTTGTTCTCGTTGGCATTTGTAGACTTGGTGGAACTTCGAGGCTTTGAAGCAATCTACTGTTGAACATTATGAACTTAGGTAATGTCCAAAACCAAAAAGAGAAGTGTTCCGATGTTGTTTCTCGCGACAAGTATGAATTATTAAGTGATGACTAATCATATGTTCAAAGATCGGTTATGATGAACACTCAATTTAGTGTTTTTTTTCCTTTCTGAAAGATGACAAAACTGAGCACTCAATTTAGTTTTCAGTATAGAACTTCATTTAATGGCTTTTTCTGGAGCATTTCTCATGCAGTAGACTTCATTCTAACAGTAAATCTTGATATGAACCCACTTTTGCCGAGTGAAATAATGAATTTCTGATGGTATTGTACTGCAAAATAACAAACCTTTTTAATGGTGAAAAATAGAACCTTTTTGCCTCATTGGAAAACCAGTTTTTCTTCATCTTACTAGACGAAAATTTATTTGTTTCAAATCCAACTTCACTTGCCTTTATTTTTTAAACTTTTGATATTCAAAAATAGTTTATAGTAAAAGTGTGTTTTCTGTAAAATACCATATATTTGATACATGTGATCCTCAACAAGTGAGAATAAATTTTATCTCGGCGCTTTTATCCAATGGATAAATCTGAATTGGTCATGTTTGACGTAGCTTACCTTTGAAAAGAAGTATGTCATAATCAGATGTTGTTTGTTACTCCTTTTGTTTCAAATTAGTTGTCCTATATGGATTTTAGAATTGTCTCAAAATAGTTGTCTCATTTGGATTGGAATAGTATAAAATGTGTTAAAAATAGATGAAATTACATGGAGTGCTAGCCTTATATAGAGAGTTCCTTGAAAAATACAAATATTTCAAATGAGACAACTAAAATGGGACGGAGGGAGTATTATTTAAGAGAGATAATATGAAGTCTTTTTATTGTTGCATATTGGTGTGTGCTACACTTCTTCTGCTCCCTTTGAGTAGGAAAATAAATAAATAAATAAATAAATATATATATATATATATATAAAGTTATGCTAACTAATCCAGGTTGCAGGTAACATACTTGAGTGTGAATCCAGCGTCCAAATAACTTCAGTGGCTTATGGTCTGAATTTTACTTTGAAGGCGATTGAAGTGTTCAGGTCCCAATTCATGTAGTTTTGTCCGAGGGTCACAACTGATCATCTTTTGTGTTATGACTTGTAAACTGGGAAGGATAAAATTAGAGATGAGTATTACCAGTAGATTATGGAGTGGGGATGTGATAAACTCTACCCTCGAAGTCCTAAACCCTGAACCTTAAACCTCATTATCGTCTCATCCATGTCAAAATGGTATTCACATGGGCTTGGTAGTGCAGTGGTCTGGTACTCATCCAACTAATACATCTTACCTCTTCCTCTGGGCCTTGCCTATCCAATTGCCTAACAATCAAAGCCACACCTTGTTGGGATGTATTCAACGGGACACCTGCCTACTCTCATCTGCCATACATTGGATCTGCAGTTTGGTTGTGCTTCTGGTGAGAGTTCAAGCTGACAAGACCAATGTTGGGGCTGAAGTTAGGTCTGTACTGACTCAACTGACCCGACCCATTCAAAAAATGATTGTCCAAACCTGAATCTGTTTATATTTGGGTAGACCCGAATGACTCAACTATTGCTACGTCTTTAAGTAATACATCCAACTATATTAGGTCTTCCACCCATTCAAGAGTTATCTTTAGTGTCTCATAAAAAAATCCCCTTAATCATTCAAGTGATTAAGTTCTATGCAAACCAAATTGAAAATGGATCTAAACTGGTTTAAAAAATTGAATAGATCCAAATAAAAAGAGACCCAATCTGACCACAACCCGACCCATTGTCAGGTCTAGCTGAAGTAGAGCTACTCCCGAGTTTTGGGGTCCAAGTCTATAATGGCTTACTCATCCCTAAGTTGGGGTATAATGCCCTCAATGGGAATCTTGGCTCTCAAGTTGCCGGGCCAGGCAGCCAGGCCTAAAGAAACTAGTAATGCAATTCAATTAGCCCATGTTGTAAAAAATTAATTAAGGTAGTCGTTTGGATTAGAATCTTGACGATTATATGGACTGTATATTGATATTGATTGTGATTTCATCTGGGAAAATCCTTCTTCACTTGTCTACTTCTAACAAGTCTTCATTATACTGTAGCAAGTGCAATAATTTTGCTCCACCTTGAGGAGATCAAGTTGAGTGTGATTGCCTCAAATAGTGAGGTGTTGGGGGAATATAGTAATGGGAAAAGGATGACATTTCCAAAGTCCAAAACCATTTTGTTTAAGGGGAAAAGAATCTAAAATCTAAATGGTGATATCTTTTTCCAAGATTGTAATCTAAAAAGGAGAAAGTGAGAAAGAGTCCAAACGTGAACGAGTGGAGACAGGAGAGATCAGTTGGAGTGGTTTTGTCTTTTTTTCTGCTCATTATCCGTTGAAAGTTCGAAAGCCTGTTCAGGATTTCGCAATCCGCGGGACTTTTTACAGGGTGGACCCGCGGAAAACGCCGGATATTTTTCTAATATGCTATAAGATATTTAAAATAGACAATTTTAATACCTCCATTTCTGGTATTAAGTAAAATTCCAGAGATGTCAGTTGAACTATTCCGAGTAAACTAAAAAATTGATGACACATTTTGATTTTTTATTTTTAATAAGAGAAGATTTCTAATACTTCTATTTGATGTAATTAGCATAAATATTTAAAGTAAAATACCAATTTTTGTAATTTTGAAAAATTCTCCATTTCATTTGTGCAAATATATGTTTTGCCATTTCAAATGCCATAATTACCACAATTGTCATTCTGTTTGCAATTGTTGCCACGTCACAATTACAAGTTAAATTTTAAGTTATAATAAAATTTAAAAATATAAATATTTTAAAGTGATAAAAATTTATGACCTTTAACAACATGCTTAAATCTATTCAAGTGGTTTTTTTCCCAAGTTTCAATATAGATTTTTCAATTAAAGTTATTGTTAGGTCCCACAAATTATTATACAGGTAAAATTTTAAACATTAAAAAGTAAATTTAAAACGATCAAAATAATTTGTAGCTCTTCAAACATAGGTTTATGAATTCAATTGTATAGAGTTTTCTTATAGGCCTTGTATTCGACTATAAATGCTTTAATAGATAGACTCGACTATTACAATTTAAATTAAAAAAAAATTAAACGTATATATAAACATGCTCCACATGTTGCGCAAAGTCAATAACACAAAGGATCGATTGGACATCAAATTCCTATGTAATTAACAAAACAAGTAAAGATTAAAATGTTAAATATATAGAAAATGTAGCAAAATGGAGAATGATCAGTTCAAAACTATATTTCACCCAAATTATGTTAAACTGTAAAGATAAGGATAGCGATCCTCAAAGGGATTTTTTGTATAACGAGACACGGGATTTAGGATATTGCCCATTTTCCCCTTCTACAGCTGTACGAAAGCATTTTAAAAAAATTCAGTGATCCGGTAAGTGAGCCAGTCAGTGATCCGATTTCAGTGATTCGTATGAAAAAATAGTCTCACTTAAATAAATTTCAGTGAGTCGGTCAGTGAGCCAATATATATCGCAGTGAAAGGATCAGTGATCCGGCGAGCAGATTTGAAAGGAAAAATAGGCAATATAGTAAAACCCGTGTCGGATTGCACAAAACTCCCATGGAAGGATTGTTATCCAAAGATAAATATTTGTTTTTTTATTAAATTTTAATGTAATCCCTGCTAAATTAACTTGGGCCTTATAGGGTTATAAGAATCTGAGCTCAGATTATGCTAAAGTGTATACTTGGGTTCAAAATCAGACTCGATTATCACTTTTTAAATATAAAATTTAATTGGATAATGATCGGACTCAACCAAATTGGGCCAAAGCTATGTGAAGACGGCCCAAACCCCACTGGATCTGCCCGAGCTCCAACCCTATTGGCATGGTCCATTCGTTTCGTATCGTGCAAATTGCAAAAGCAGAGACATCTTAGTGGATTGGATCCTGTCGGGTCTTTCTTTTAAATCCGAAGAAAGGACCCACTAAGGTTTGGATATAGTCGTGTGGATCCCACGTGTGTTCCTGAGAATGGGAACAACAGCCGTGCCGTTTGAACATGGAAAGGAAGGAAGAAAGGCAAATGAGGTGGGACGAGGTTAAGCTGACACAATTAAGTTACGAGATTCTCATAATCTAGATTAAAGTTAAATAATATTGTATAATAAAGTAGAATTTACTGACCAAATATATTTAATAAATAAGTGTTTATTAAGAATTAAAAAAGCTATTCTAACAAATTCATATATAATTACTTGATTTAAAGTTAAAGTAATTTTTTTTAACAACAATTCACTTTACTTAAATCAAATAAACAAGAATATTGAAATGAAGTTTTATAAGTAACATACTCAGTTACTCACCATCAAGGATAAGAATCTAAGTTGAGATTATTTTTAATGGCCAATATTCAATATATATCAATCGATAAAAGTGATTTAAAAAAAAATAGAGAGAAATTTCTCAATGACCGAGAAGGATATTCAAAATATTTCAAGTTCATGTTTTCTCATTTCATATGCAAAAAGTAATTAGGTTAAAAGTATTAAATTAAATTTATTCCGTAATGTCAAGTTAGAGTTTTCGAATGCAGCGAGGCTGGTGGGTAGGGGTGTAAACGGACCTGGATCCGGCCCGCGGACCGTCCGACCCGGCCCGATAAATGAGCAAACAGGCCGGATTCTAAGGTCCACGGACTCAAATTCGGACAGTCCGTTTAAACTCGGACGGGCCACGGACAGTCCGCGGACGGTCCGCGAGCCCCTCGGACTGTTTACGTATCGACTCTAGTACGACGCTAAGTGTGTTTCTTCCGCGATAAACGGACCCTTCAGTTTAGGGTTTCTTCCGCATATTCGAATAAAAAATCCCTTCCTCTAGGTTTCTTCACGCAGCCGCTCTCTGTCGCGTTTCTCTCGCGCTTCTCTCTCTCAGGTAGCCGCTCTCTCTCGCGCTTCTCTCTCTCGTTCTTCCTTTCACGCTGCCGCTCTCTCTCGATCTCGATCTCCCTTCTCTCGCCGTCGCTCTCGGTGGCTCTCTCTATCTCTTCCACCATCGCTAAGCCCCAAATCTGATTGCTGCTAATCCGATTTACCAAATCCATCCCATCGATTGTAGTTTTTCTTAATTCCAGAGATGTTTATGGAGCTTGGGAGCAATATCTTGGTCTTGGCTTTTTCTTGAAGATTGAAAAGAGTAGAACCTCTGTACGTTGATAGCAGATGGGTTTTCAGGTATTATAGTAAGATTTTCACTTCCTTTGTCTTCTAGTTTCGTTTTTACTCTCACCATTATTGAGAAACTCAAGCTGCTGTGTTGAACCTCGAGTGGGTTTTGAATCCTAGTTGCAGAGGCAGACAGATCCAACCCATCACCACAAAAATTGGGTCACATCCCTTTTCTTCTTTTTTTTCCTTCAGATCTCTGAAGTGACCTGTTTTGTAACCCATTTTTTTTTGCCCATTTTCGGTTTTGCACTTCATTTTTTCTGTTTTAGTCTCTTACATTTAAATGATATTCTTGTTGAAAGCAACCATATGAAAAAGGCATTTAATGAGTTGGACTTTGATATCTTAGTTAACTTCTGTTTGGTTTAATATCTATGCTGTTATGCTCTGTATAAATTGAAGTATACATGGAGCATGCAATTACTTAGTCTTCCTTATACTGATGTATATACTTTCTGTGTAAGTAAGGAGTGCATATCAGTGCATCTACTTCCAATTGATAATTGATATCATTGCATTTGTATAGCAGTGGATGACTACGTATCTAGAACATTTGGGCAATAAATTCTGGTGAATTTGATTCATGATCTTTTTTCCCCTTCTGTATTTTCTAGAGATTATGGAGATAACCTAAGTAGGAAAGGGGTACAGGTCAAATTGAATGGTTGCCAAAGTCAACTAGCATCTCTAAATGGTTTGTTAGTGGGTTTTCTCATTTAAACTTAGAGACGTTTGTATATGATTCTCAGCCTTGAGTTTGTAATGTAAACATGGGTTCCAGATGATCCACACCATTCACTGATCAGAAAGGGACCATTACCCAAATTTTCTACCTAATATACTCCTTCCATGATCTTATATTTGTAAGCCACAGATCAAAGGCTATTGCTTGTCCCACCAATTTTGAGTGTCATCCATCCAAAGTGGAGCCCATGATATCTACAGTCCTTTACCACTCAGAAATGGGTCCTGCTTGCACAAACCCATGGCCACAAGAGTGTTTAGATAGAGTCATGCTTACCAAAAAAGATGAAGACTGAGAAGCTAATGGCAATAGCCCTGCCAAAGACAGGGACCTTTTGGGCTGCGAGTGCTGTTAAACGGCCCAACCCACCGCCGAAGATAGTGCCCATCCCACGATTTAGACCTTTGCTCAGTGTGCCACCTGGAAGTACTCACACCATAATCATTATGAAATTACAAATATAAGAGACAAAACAATACACTGTAAGATTGAAAAAGAAAGAAAGAGCAACGGTATGAGGGGTCAATTTTTCTTTCCTCAAGATTTGGGATATGATAGTGGTGCACCTCATGTTTCATTCTCTTTTTTTAGTAGTTTCATCTTTTTAATGTTATTTATCTGATGAATGATATTCACAGCTAAAGCTGTAAAGGTAAAAGAGAGAGAGACAGAATATGTCTCTATCATAAGCCAAAGCTTTTGGTGGTTCGATTTTCATGAATGTAGTGCATGTTTGTGAGATTATACTGATCACCAAGTGGACCAAGGCTTTACCATTACTTAGACAATTTCAAACTTAGGGATCTTAACATTCAATGGCAGGGATCACTTGCAATTTATCCTGTGTTTAGAGTTTCATGTGGCTCAGGATCTCATATTATTCTCCTTTAATACAGAGAAAAAAAAAAAAAGGGTTCCCTTAGAACCTTGTAGACATGATGAAAAGATAAAGGTTGGGTTGGAAACAGAGCATGGGGCATTTGCTTCTTTGTGTAGAATCCAACATTCCCTGCTCATGGCCATTCATGAACATCCCAACTTCTTTTTAAAGTAGGATATAGTAAATAAAAGCAAGTAGCTGTTGTCAATCTCAAGAGAGGAGATTGAGATTGGTGTGATGCCACAAAAGGTGAGAGCATGAAATCTTTGTTGGGCTGTTTATTTATTTGTTGAGTAGGAATTAGTTGCTCTATGGATTCTACAAACAGACCAATTCACATCAGCATTCTCACACACGGTCTGTATACAATGGACCTGAATGATGCACCTTTCAAGCTCAAGGAGGAACATCTAGGTCTATTTTACAATGTGCATTTCCAAACCTGCACAAAAATATTCATGTTCTTCTTTTCTCTATTGCTTCTACACTTATTCCTTATTGTATTTTTTTATTTGTGCCTTTTCACATTATAGTTTATGAACTACTCTAGTAAGTTGAGATCTTGGTTGAGTATCTTGGCTATTTAATAAATGGGTTGACTCTTCTTGAACTCATTTATGGGGGTATAGCCTGAAATGTTTGTTGGGTATCATCCGTATAACTTTTTGCCGGTAGTAATGCACTACTTAAGAATAAAATTTCATATTTATGTACTCTTACTTGTTCATGAGTTGTTTTTCGTACACTGCATCATCGTTAACGTGTTTTTTTTTCACTTGCTTTCTCAGCTCTTGGATCATGGAAGAGATGCATCAAGAAGAGGCGAAATAGAGCAAGAGACCCATTTTATATTTTTATTTAATATTTGTTTTTGTATTAAGGGTAATAAGCCCAATTTAAACTTTTTATATTTTCATTTCTTAGGAGTCTTTTTTTTTATTTTTTTCCTTTATTTGATGCTAATAGCTATAGTTAGGACTATAAACGGACCCGGATCCATGTCGGTTTACACCCTTAGCGCCTATAGTGGTATGAAGTTTGAAATTTCACTAGTGTAGTACATGTGAAATATTGATTTAATTTTTAATAAAGTGTATTTAGCTTGGTGACAAAAATTTCAAGTTAAAAAATGGATAATGGGTCTATTAGCATAAATTTTCAAGTTAAAAGATGATGTGGAACTTGTTAGTACCAAATTTTAAATTTAAAATTGGATATTGAGTTCAGTAACATAAAAATTAAATTTTAAATTTTTTTTTATATAGGGTCTGGTAGCATCAAAGCGGTACAAGTGGATGAAACAGGTAAACGGGCCTTTATCGGGTCGCGGACGGTCCGATAGTCCGTTCGGGCCGGGCCGGATTCAAGGGTAATCGGATCCTGTATATCGGGCCGGGCCGCGGACAGTCCGATTATCTTATTCGGGCGGGCCGGATTTTTCCGGGCCGGGCCGGATCTGGGTCCGTTTACAGTCCTACTGGTGGGCATTTGGACGCCACGTGTCAGGTGTGGATTGATCTGATAAGAAAAGTGGGGCCCACCAATGTCCTTGTTGTGGGGATTCTGTCTGTGGAATTTGGAGGGAGATACGTAACCCGCGAACTATAGTAAATTAGTAATAGTACTATACCGACCGCCTCAGGCCTCAGGCGTCAGGCCTCAACCCGCACGGCCGCACCTGCTTTCGGCGTACTTGGCCAAGACGCACGAGACTACTACACTCACATGGTTCTGCACTTTTACCACCTTTTAAAAGACTCAAAATTTTGATCAAACTTTCAGAGGTTAGAAAGGAATGTGTTAATTCGAAAATGTTAATCCTTATGAAAAGATGGTTTTGTATGCAATTGATCACTTGAGTCGTACATAGCCATAGTTCTAATCCTTATTTGTCTCGCTTGAGTCAGGGCCGATCCTAATTATAAGTGGAGCAGTTCTAATCTTTAGGATGCATGCATAGGTTTGCACTAGCTGTTATTGTCCAGAGACTGCCTTGAAATGTGGATTTCGTGGGCCTCGAATTAATATAAGACAATGTCTGACTAAATGTATAATTATTTTTAAATTAAAATTTGAGATATTTTTTGCTCTCATGAAATCATCATAATTAATAATAAAAAAAATGAATCTTTGAAAATTTTATCATTATACGTCATTAATTTTAAAAAAAAAATTGTATTAATTAGAATTCTTTTGTGTTGGGCTTTGAAGGAATTTGGAAAAATAAGCCATCTAATTGGCTCTTGATAAAGGCTTTAAAAAAGTTGAAATGTGCTAACCATGATGTGTAGAAAAAGTTTAGGGGTTTTGTCTTAGTGCATGGATTTTTTTATTTTTTAGAATGGACACCAGATGATATAATTTTGATTTTTCATTTTTTAACTTATCAAGATAAAACTAAGAGAAAAATAAGAAGTTTTTAAAATTAAATTTTGACCCTACCAATGAACCCGTTCGACCTTACCCAAAAAGGCTGGGTTTAGGTTATGCATTTTTTAAAATTTTTAAATTAACTTGATCCAAACCAACTTGAAATAAATTTGAGTTGAGGTGGATAAAGGGGTTCCAAAATCCAATCCGACTTGAATTGAATGAAAATTAATATTTAAATTATTTATTTATTAATTTCAGCTAATGTATCCCACTAAATTTTAAAAGAAATCTTAACTTATTGCCTCAATTTCCTAAATTCCTAATGTCCTTATATGAAAGAGAAGTTTTTCTGTCTAATATTTTTTATTAAAAATAATTCTCTCATTTTTAATATTTTTATATAAATTCGGATCACTTGAGTCAGATTAAGTAGAATAAAATGTGAATTTAATTAGATCAGTCAGTCAAAAAAAAATCTTTTATTATTTATAGCCAACCACTTGATCCAAACTCCGAACCCACCTGACCCTACGGATTGCCACCCTTTCTCTTTGACAGCATCGTCAGTGTCCGCCGAATGGGCCACGTGATTTGATCCATCCATTTTAAGGCCTGCAAACTGCATTTCAGAACCACCATTGGCCATACCCTAATAATCGTTCCCTTTTAAACATAATACATTTTTGCTTCATTGGATTGGAGAAGCATGGCCGGAAGGACACTGTCCATCCATTTAGTGGGCCCCCCTCAATCGACACTTGGCACAACGACAGAGTTCGTACAGTTGTTGACTCAGACTTTTTCTCCAGACTCAGGTATTGGACTGTTGTAATTTTTTTTTTTAATTTTGAATTATAAAAGAATGGTGGTATCAGTGCATGTGCTGGCTCTGACGTGCCTGCTCCTTTTGCAGCGTTCATGTGGATACTGGATAGTGGATAGTACGACGGATTCAACATTTTCTATTTTCATTTCTTCTTTTCTCTTTTTTTTTCTTTTCCTGCACTTTCTTAAAAAAATCTAGCCCATCTCTGCTCAATCCATTGCTGATGCTCGCTCCTCCCTCGGTTTACAAGCCAACCCAGGAAGCAGTCCAACAACAGTTCTTAGTTGCATCAGGTGTTCAAAATTCATTTTAATGACTATCGGCCGGTGCTAAAAAAATTCGAAATATTTCGACCTGTGTACGCAGTATCTATTGATATTCATACCCCTGAGTTGTATACACTAATTTTTCGGCTTACAAGCCAAATCAACCGTACTTAACGATATGGAAGATTTAAATTATTATTTTTTCTAAAGTTCTTAAAATTATGACTTAAGAAGTTTAAAAAGTATAATTTTTAAAGTTAAATCTTATAATTTTAGAGGTTTCATCTTTCAATGCCTGTCCTGTCTAACGGACTTCATCTCCGACTGGCCAGAATTATTGAGAGTTTAAAAAGTAGGATCAAAGTGATTTTCTTGGATGCTATATTCATGGATGATATTTATCATTTGCTATATTCGTTATATTTTTTAAAAGAGAAGTGATTATTTTAATGATAAATATGATTTTAAAGACATATTTGGAGTATAGAGGGTTTATTTTTATTTTTTTAATTTAAATTATTCATTAATTTTTTAAATATGAGAAATATATCCTTTCTCAATGTATATTTGTTGATTGTTATAGATGTATTTTTTTTTTTTTTCTAATGGAAGCCTTTCTTGTGTGAGTCAAGCTTTATAACTTCTGAAAATATTTCGAATGATTGCACCATCAAAACTAGCATCGGTACATAAATTTGATAAATAACAGGTAGTATAGATATTATAAAAATTCTACTTAGAATATTTGGATATAAGATGACAAAAGATATAATTTTTAAAAGACAGAATGAAAATATTCAATTTGATATAATAAATAATAAATAATGATGATGAAAACAACTATAATAATAATATCAACGAAACAGTATTGTGGAATGCTCTATGGAACCTTCACTATGCATACCAATTTTAGTTATACGTAGGGGTTTAAATATCGATGGTTTTAATTAAAAAAAATAGGTAGTGAAATTTCCCGACTGAGATTTTAATTCCTGATTATATATACATAGGTAAGTTCAAATGCGGACGAAAATCATGTGGTTCTCAATATCAATTAGAAATTTGAATTTTTTATTGTCTAGTTGAATATAAATTTTATAGACATCATATATAAACTAAGATCCTTCAAATGAGATTATAGACTTCGTGACAACTAAATTACGAGTATCAATACTATTTATATATTTTGTAAGATTATCTTTTTAAGCAGAATATTATGTAATAATATATTTAGACATCCTTGAGATCTTAAGTTGTATTTCACACAAAATAATATTTTAACAGTATCATAGTATATTATCTATAAAAATGAAACGAAAACCTAAATCCCTGATTATCATTTGTGTCAGATTTTACCAATATAAATTATAAAGAGTTGAAGTAATCCACTCACTCTACCCTATATATTAGGATTAGAGCCAACTCAAGTTGGACTTGATCTCAAGCTAAGTCAAAAGGTTCGAAACCAATTTAAGATTGGTCTACGATGGTTTTGACCATTAATCCAGACCAGTCAACTCCAATTGCCTCCCACCTCTATTTGACAGTACCGGAAAGAATGCATTTTTTAGAGAAATCATTTTATTTATTAAAAAGCTTTAATTTATTCTATTATTTAAAAGTTACTAATTAAAATAACGTTTTTACTCATAAATCCAAATGGAGAGTAAAATAGAAAGCCAGTGCATGTCCCTTGTCAATGCAAGCCTTGACCAAGTCTACATTCTATACTACTATACTTTAACGCGCATTGGATACATATATACTAAGTAGGTAAATAGTATTATTATCTGTCAACACATACTGGATGAATTAGATCAATCTAAAATCTTGATATTTAGATATTAATTATATTTGAGATCTATCCAATTATTAAAGCTTTTGATTTTAGAATCTTTCCGTTTACAGAATGTGTAATATATATTTTTAATTTTAGTTGTTAAAATGATCAGAATAACTTCAAATTTCATGAACACCCAAAATTTATGAGTTTTCATTGGTATCAATGTTATCAGAACCGGACCGAACTTCCGGTTCAACTGGAACCGCAGTGGCTGCGGTTTGGTCCTTATAAAAAATCGGTTCTAGGTCAAAACCGTATAAAACCTGTCAGAACCGCGGTTTTATGTAGTTTTGACACAAAAACCGGGAATCGCGAACCTCGATTCACAAATTTAAAGATTTTTTTTATTTTTTAAAATTTTTTTACTTCAAAATATTAAAAATTAATATTAAAAAATGTGTATACTTGAAATATAAATGTTTATTACTATTTCTATCTCACATATTTCACTGATTTGGTATATTATTTAGAGTTTGAATGTTATTTTTAATATTTATATTAATGTTATTGGTAAAATGTGTCTTACTTAATGTTATATATAATATTTATATTATATTATTATTTGACTGACTTTGAATTTAGTTAAATCTGATTGAACGCAAAATACCTAAAAAATTTTCCTTAGACTCTCACGAAAGAGGAAAGAAAAGCCAAAGAAGGAAAAGAACGAAGGGTGGCTTTGACCGATTTCTATAGTCCAAGCCGTTGTGGAGCCACAGTCATGATTCAGTTTCAATGATTTTAATAATCGGTTGAATCTGATTGGCTCTCAATTAAATCCCTTTCTCAATTTACCATTCATCTCTGGAGTAGTTTGAGGCCTTTGAATGCCGAGAATGTAGCATTCCAACAACCCTCTCCTCTCTCCCTCTCCCTCTCCCTCTCCCTCTCTCACTCCCAAGAAAAAAAACAAAAACAATTCCTCCTGTTTTCTTCTCCTTCGTTTCCCTTCTCACATTTAATTACCATCTTCTTCTCTTAATCATATTCCTAATCTTAATCTAATGATGTGATCCAGTCTTTCTTTTTAAGCCTAAGGAGACCCATAGGAAGAGGAGAGAGTAGGATCTTTTTTGACCAAAGTACACTCACCATCTGCGCTTCTTTTTTTTTTTCCTTCTTGGGTCACAGGAATAGCTGAAGTTGCAGTGAGTTGAATTCAATAAGAGAGAGAGGACGGTCAAGGTATTATATATGCAGAAACTCTCTCTATATCTCTATTCTTTCTTTTCCAGTCCCTGTCACAAAACAAAACAACAGAGACCCACTACATAATACATACAAAACTACAAAATACATGTATTTACTCCATGCATTGCTTGTGCATAAAATGATACTTGGATGATAATAATAGTAATAAATAAAGGCAAATGGGTGGGAAGAAATACAAAGGTTGAAGACAGCAGAGCACGGCAGACATTGAAGCTACACCCAATATAAAGTATGGAAGCATGTTGAGAAGAGAAAAAGGAAGGAAAAATTCGTTTTGATTCTCTCCTAGGGACGACATTGCTGCCTTTGTCTGGGATTCCACTCTGTTTATATTACCTTATTTGCATCTTTTCTTGCATTTCTTTTTCTTCTTCTTCCTTATATATATCTTATCATCTTCTCTCAGTATTCCTTCTCTCTTTCTCTCTTCTTCCTGATAATGCTTTTCTAGTTAGCTGTGGGGAAACGGAAGAGGGCAACGTGTAGATGAGATCCTGGGGTGCGTAGACGATGCTATTTTGTGATTGAAAGGGAGGAGAAAGCAGGGGCTGCTTCTTTGCTGTCTATCTTGATCTGAGATTCTCCATTCTTTTTTCGTTGTTTCTTCTTTGGGTGGGTGTTTAGTGTCTTGGATTCTTGTTTTTGTTTTGGGTTATTGCTATTCAGTTCTTGGGGTTCTTGGTTCCTTTTTTTCATTGTTATCAGCATTGGGTTCTTGGGTTTGTTATTGTTTTGGCTTCTTGGGTCTTTCTTCTTTGTTGTTGTTATTGTGTTTTGGGTCCTGATAATTTGTCTTCGGTCCTTGGGTTGTTGTTGGTCTTGGTCTTTTGCAACTTTTGATCTTCATGTCTGAGCAACGACACTTCCAGATGGGTGGTGGAGGAAACAATGCCGGGCAAGGGCAGCAGCAGCTCGGGGACACAACATATACCAAGATCTTTGTAGGGGGTTTGGCTTGGGAGACACAGAGAGAAACCATGAAGCGCTATTTCGAGCAGTTTGGGGAGATCCAAGAAGCAGTGGTCATTACAGACAAGTACACTGGAAGATCAAAGGGCTATGGTTTTGTAAGCTCTCTCTCTCTCTCTCTCTCTCTCTCTCTCTCTCTCATTGGTTTCTATGATTTTCCTGTTACTCTGTTCATGTGTTTGGTTTTATGGGTTTTGTTCTATCATCAATTAGGTGACATTCAAAGACCCAGATTCAGCAGTGAGAGCCTGTCAAGATCCTTCTCCTGTCATTGATGGAAGGAGAGCCAATTGCAATCTCGCATCTCTTGGGGCAAATCGATCTCAGCCGTCTACTTCTCAGCCAGGTCTGATTTTTTTCCCCTCTGTTGTGGTGTTCATTTTCAAAATTTATCTCTTTTAGTTGAGGTTACAATTTGGAAACAGGCCAGTTAGCTCCTTCCCTTTTTATTTGGCACATGCATGTAACACATTTTTTGGTATGAATCTTTCCTCCTTTCCCTACCAAGTATGTTAGTCATTCAATTTAAAGGGAAGAAAAAAGAATTATGGCATCACGAGTCCAATATTGTACCTTCTAGTTTCTAATTGAAACAATGCTTTATGAATAGTTACTTCTCTGTATTCAATTTACAGGAGTTGGACGGATTAGATCCATACATGGATCAGTTCCTCCCACGTATCGCGGTGCCTCGTCAACATACTTACAACAACCTTCTCAATACCCATTTTCTTACGGGTAAAAGAAATGAAAATGGGAAAAGAAAACAAATAAATTGACCCAGATCTTGGTTTTGTTTCTGCATTTAGTTTTTTAAGAGTTTAATTGAATGAGAAAATGAATGTCCTTTGTTATTCAGGTACTCAGGTTATTCTCCAGAAAACATGTATACCATGGTCAGTATTTCATCCTATTGTTATTGTTTTATTCAAAGTTTGATTTTAACTGAGAATGCATGACAAGTCGGTTCGTAAATCCAAACACATTTTATTTGTGAAAATAATTGCAATTAATATTTCTTTTGGTCTTTTTAGAATGTAATTGCATATTTGGCACTGAAAATCTGCTAGAGTAATACAGAGAACAGCTTACCCCAATAGGAAGGATATGTGATTATGAAATGGAATTGCATTGGTGCAGAGCTACTACAGCATGTATGGAGGGCACCAGTTTCCACCTTACTACGCGGCCACTGCCGGACAAGGAATGTTTCAAAATTTCTATCCATACTATCCCCAATATGGGCAGGGTAGTATCCAGGCTCAGGGCTTTGGCCTTCAATATCCCCAAATGGTACAACACCCTTATTTGCCACAGCAATATGGAGCTGGGATCCTCTCTCTTCCCACATCTACTGCATCGACAGCAGGTTTGGGTCAACATTGCTGCAGTTAGATTCATCTTTTAACATTGATAAGAGTTTGCTTCACCACTGAAATTAGTGCTAATCTGTTGCAAAAAACAACAGGTGTGGCAGCATCGACAAGATCTGGTCCTTCACAATCTGGGCCTGTAACTAGTCCTGAACAGACTTCATTGACTTAGTTGATGGAAGGGGAGAATTCATTTTTGAAGACTAACAAGGTTGATAAACATGAGTTAGAAGAAGCAAAAAGGTACAGGTTAATGACTGAGGAAGAAGAAGGAATGGTTGGGATTACTTCTTCTTCTTCCATGCATGCAGCAGCCAGTGCACGTGGGACTAAGTTATCAAGGAAGAATAGATTGATCTTCCAAGGAAGGGGTGATTGATAAATGGAGAGCTCACTTCTCTAGATTGTTCATTACCCTCTATCAAATTCATCGATACTATCATACATTATTTATCATTGGCAATTGTCCAGATTAGGCAAAAGCATTATTATTTAGCATAGAAAACATATTTCTCTGTATTACACTAAGGTCGATGAATAATTCATCTCAGAATCAACCCTGAAACTGACACTGGGGCTGGTTGTGGTGACCTTTCACCTCTTGGTGGAGCAGTTTTCAATATTTGAAATTGTTAATCGGTTTCAGTTAGAAAGTAGCTGGGCTCAGATGCCTCTTCCTCAGTTTAATTTTGTAATTTTTTGTTTATTATTATTATTATTCATGATTAATATTAAAGTAGGATTAGTTAGAAACATGGTGTCCCTTTCTCTCTTTTGATCAATCTTTTTTGGTCCATCCATCACTTTCAGTTGCTTTGATTTTACTTTATTTTTCACTTTTTGGGTGTGGAGAGGATGTTGTCTCTGTGTCTGGAATCCAAGGGTATGAGAGAGTGATGGTTCTCTGTTCCTTTTTCCTTGTGCAAGTCTAAGTTTGAGAGCAGTGCGGGCACTGTTCTATTGAGGGAGATTACTTGATTTGTTGTGGGTTGGTGATGGTTGAGAAACGAATCCAAGGTTAGAGACTGACAGAGAAATGATCTCTTTTTTCGCCTGCATGGCTCTAGTTTTGACATGATAACTCTATCTTGCGGTTTGGTTCCATCTGCTATTGGACCAATTCAAATTCAAATGCGGTTTGGCTTGGATCCTCGAATTGCAGGACACCAATTGCACGGTTATGATGGCCCAATTTTGGATATTAATCTAGGGCACTAGACACTCATCAACAGTCTGAGAGCTCAGTAAATTAATGTATCTATGGAGAATCATATAGGCCATCTGATGCTAGGTCCCCCGTTCTAAATTTATGGTATGTAACACTCAAAGGTGGGTCCGAAGCTATAAACTAGTGTGGTCCATTGCATCAAAGGTCTGGTCAATCTCTCACCCGTACAATTTTTCATACGCTGCATCAATGGGCCCTGAGTGTGTGGCTTGTCCACCATTAACACCTTGATATGCAATTTGGCATACATCCTAAAGCATCCTCAATCATTCAAAGGTTAAGCAGATTTTCTCAGGAGCCATGGTCGTAGAATCATGATTTTGGTATTAATTTAGAAAATAATTTTGCAGGTAACTCCATATATGAAAAAGAAAAAATCTTGGTACAAAATGAATTGACACAAATCATGTCCAGTCCATGTGAGTGAAAAATAGTAAAAAAAAAAAATTCCAAACTATTTAGTTGTTGAATTATTGACTTAATATATACTTCTTCACATAATAATTGATACTTACAGTTTCATTTATGGGTTGGAAAAGTGAATTGTTCTAGGGTGGATGACAAATTTAGGGTATTTCATCAATCTATTGAATTTTGGCCGAGAACATGTTGGTCCGTCCAAATGTAGGATGAATTCCGAACTTGGAGTGATTGGAACCAGCCAAGAGGTAGGTTTCACCATGAATAAACCACGAGGGGGGAAAAATAGCACTCACTTAAAATGTCTATAAGTTTAATGGACAATTAAAACCATCGAATGATTACATTCAAGTCCAAATTTAAAACGTTAGGTTGGTAGAGAAAAGACCCAATTACAACCCATACTGGCTGTCCACTGCATCCTAAGTTAGGCCTCATAACATTGATCGTTTGACATTGTAATTTTTTTTTTTTTTTTAAAAAGAAAAAAAACTAGGATGACTTGTTATTAGTATTCATACATTTACTTAGAGTTTCTAATTGAGGTTGATTTTAATCCACCTTCATTTGAAGAAATGACAATGAATTATGGCGTCCCTATGGTAGGCCCTTTGAATTTTGGGGTATTGGAAATCCATTTTAGTAGCATTTCTTGAGTTCATCAATTACTTGTCACGTCTTTGGTAGGATCTAGCTTAAAGGTCTGAATTATATGTGTTGAATTAGGCCAACCTAACATAAAATAAGATAAAGAGCTCGATTTTCCGTGTTTTATTTACTCTAGAGTTTTTGAGATATTAGTTAAATTTTAAATAATTGATATCAAAGTCAAGTTTTATGTTTTGTGTCCGAATTCTTTTGAGAACAACTTAGAAAAAAGTAGAGAGAGAGAGAGAGCTGCTTTAGTAGAGTGGGTCGTCAAAGAGGTCCACACAATGTATGGTAGTGATCTTTTATATGACAAGTCATTAATGAAGAAGAGTATTGAGATCTATTAATGACTTGTCATGTCTCTAGTGAATGAGAGGGATTGTTGAGATTTATAATGACTTGTAACATTCTAATGGACTCGAGCTTGGAGGTTAGGAGTATAGGTGTTGAGTAGAACCAACCTACAGTGAAATTAAATAGATGACTAAATCTGTCTCACTTGATGAATTCTGGGCAATCTGATCAACTGTCTTTTAATATAAGACTATGAAATGATCAATGGTTTTCAGTCAAATCAGTTTGAAAATTAGTTGAATGATAAGAAAACAACGTGCAATGGGTCCAAACTACTGAATTAACTCTGCATCATCATCATCATCATCATCATCATCATCTTCTTTATAGTAATGAACTTTTTCCTTGGGATAAATTGACTTCGATAGTCCATGGACTACAGGCTGCTTCTTCTTCTTCTTCATTTTTTTAAAAAAAAATTATCGTATTATTTTGTTTTTGCTGGTAACAGGTTAGAGATGGTGCCAAGTCTGCAAGCGCAGGTGGTCTGAAAGTGGTGACAAAGGTTAAGACAAGAAGGTCTTCACTGAGGCCATGTCTTTCTTGTGCCGTGCTTGATACAGAGTCCATCCATTCATCAATTCAAACTCATTTTCGCTGTCATTTTATTTATACTCAAGATCTGAATTTATATGTATCTAGGTTATTCTTGTCTTAAGTTTCAAACTTAGTACTTGATGCATGGTGGTTTTGCAAAAGCCCTTGCCACGTTGAGCTGATATAGGCTGACACGGGTACAAATATTGGCCGATACATATCGTATCTACCGATATGTATCGGTTTTGGAGCAGTGAATATCGGCCGATATATATCGTTATCGGCCGATATTCACAATATCGGCTGAAATATCGGCCGTATTATATCGGCCAATATCGGTTGGAGAGAGAAAAATATCGGCCGATATATCGGTCGAAAACGATTTTTAAACCCCTGGGCTGACATAGTCCTGTCTCTTTCAAAATAGACATGGCTTGAGAAACAACTATTCTAAGTAAAAAGTTTGGTTTATTTTCTTAAAGATGGCTTCCATCTAATATAATTAAGGGTCTAAACATATTTGTTTGGACCACTCTTCCAATTTGGTTGAAATACTAAATTTACGACAAAATTTCCTATCGAGACAGTCCGACTCATATATGATGCAGTGACCAAGTTTAAAAACATGGTTATCACCCATGGACTAAACTCTTCACTATTAATTAAGTAGGCTATTTTATTTTTAGAAACCATTTTTAAGCCAATCCTATTGTAGATCCAGGATGAAAATACCCACTTGAGTCTAAATACTTGTCAGCTTGGGTTGGGATCCATTTAGACACATGATAGTACTAGCAACGACCTACTTAACAATATCTTTTTTTGAATGGTTAATATATTAGAGAAAAAAAGACATCAGAGGTGCAAGAACAGAAAGTAAAACAAGAAAAGAAGAAAATGACAGTACAACCCGCAAGCTCAAACATATAAGCAAAGCAGGAACAAAGCTAAGCTAAACTTTCTTTCTATTCACGCAAAATATCATCGAAGGAGATATTCCTAAACACCGCAAGGGAAGAGGCCCAAGTAGCACACTTGGCAAAAACTCTTGTAGAAACTGTTTTTGTCATTTCGGCATGATCCTTAAATGTTCTATTATTGCAGGTCCCACCATAAACTCCACGCAGTAGCGAAGAAAGTCAAGCGCCACAGAGAGGAGCATTTTTGGGATACCGAAACTATGTCCCAAGCAAAGGATAATTCGACGACCGTAGAAGGCATAACCCAAAGCACACTAAACTTCTGTAACACAGAGTTCCACACGGCATAGGAAAACGAACAATGGATTAGGAGATGATTTGTCTCTTTAGAGGCTCGGAGACACAAAGGACAGGCACTGACAAGGATATTAATAGTAAAAATAGAAAAAAATCCAGTTGACTGATGTTGTCCACGAGAAATTTCTCTATTTAGATTTTTATGTGGAACCCACTGATTATAAATCACACTCTCTTCCTTTTACACCGATCTACTCTCCTGAATTTTATCTATATTCAATTTAAATCAATTTTGAATTGATTTCATCGTTGATTAAAAATCTATCCAAAGTGTTAATGACTCTTCAATGCATCGGATCCGACCCCCGTAGGCTCTAAAAGAATTCATGATGGATTCTGGCTCATAGATGATGTTGCTCAGCTATTAACAATTTAATAATAATAATAACAATAATAAAGTTTATTAGTGAAGCCTCACCTGATATTATTAAATGACCTAAAATTATTGAGTCGGATATTGACAGTTTGGCACCCCTGAATGACAAGACTACATGAAGGAGTGAATTGTCTGTTGAAGTTACTGGCCGAAGTTATTGAAGCTAACTACACGTAATAAAATTACAAGCATTAAGTAGTAGATGTTATTATGATAAGAAGGCGGCATTGCTTTAAAAGGTGAATTGGGTAATTGTGCAGAAGGTTAAAAATAAAAAAATGGCAGATGGGATGGAGGAATGGACAGTCAAGATGTCAGCTGATTGGTATTGGGTTAATTCTATTTAAGTATTAACTGGAGAAAGAAGGTATGAGATAATGAAAGTTACAAATTGGTACCGACCGAGTTATGATGTACTTTAGAGGTTTGGAGAGGCAAAGCATCTGCTAAGCACATGGGGCAATCATTCTCAAGAATCAGAGCATTAATCATCAACTCAAAATATGTGGGCCCTATTCATCGGAGCTGCACAGTGGAGTGAGCCCCATCATGTGATCTTGATTGTTCATCTGATTGGACCTCTATGGAGTGGATGCCCTCGATTCTTGTATGGGATTAAGATTGTTGAGAGCATTAATTTTTGGCTTTTCTAAGAGATAGCAGTTGGACGTACTTGGAAACATAATAGGAGTAATGCCATGGATAAAAGTAGCTAAGATTAGTTATGTCTAAGTGAATAGCTTCACGAACACTTTTTTTTTTTAATAAATGAAAGAAAAGAAAATTCAATGGTAGAACACTATTATCATAATTATCTTAGAGAGATGTAGATCCGACTCTGATGAATGATATTGTCTGCTTGACTGATCGGAAATCTATCACATCGAGCTTACACCTATGTTTTGAAGTACATGAAAATGAGTCATGTCCTATGAGGGAGGAGTTCTACTATTTAGCTAGGACTATGTACACTTACTCTTTTGATATGGGACTGATGTCAAACTCAAAATTTACCAAGCGCGCAAGTAGGACACCTCATTGCCAGAGTGATCTAGAATCCACCAGATCTTGCATCATTCACCCCATAGTCAAAGCAAAGGTGTCTTCAACTTTGACACCACCTAATGTAGAATTAACTGCGAGGCACGATATTATCCGCTTTGATGAAATGGGAATCCATCAGGTCAGACTCAGGACTTTATTTTTCAGCATATAAAACACATTATGTATATAAAGAAAGAGCTCCACCATTTAGCGATGACTCTGGACACTTACTCTTCTAATGTAGGACTGATGTCCAAATCCAGAATTCACTAGACAGACAAGTAGGACTCCTCACTGTCAGGATGACCTGGAATCCAGGATGCTCAGTATCTGATAGATAACAAATAATGGACAAAGTATATAGTTTTCAAGTATAAGATATGATGTATACATATGATAAAGAACGAAGAGGCACAATCATGCGGAGACAGAAATGCTAGGTTAAGAGTTGAGACATTGAGAGAGAAAATTGAAGTGCCTGAATAAAACATTTTTATTCAATTTTAGTGTCTAAAAAAGCAACGCCAAAGATATTTAGATCAATAAATCAAAAGAAATTCTAATAGAAACATTTCATTGGTTCATAATTGCTTTTGTTTTCCTGTCTGCAATTTCATCCACCTGTAATTTATTATACATGAAGGCTGGCCTTCACGATGTGACCATGCACATTGTGTGCATTCAATTCTTGAAAATGAATGATAAAAAAATTACAAGATTATTCGATTAAAGCTTTTCGCTCAAAGTAAGACAAACACTGATATGATCTCATTTGAGCTCAGTACAAATCAGATAGCTTCTTGTTGCTGAGTTTTCAAATGGCTGGACATATAAACACTGTAATATTCCGTCAGCAGACACCAATTTTTAAATTTTAAGTAAAAATTATCATTTTAAGCACTGTATATTTTCAAAAATTTTCAAATTGAATATCCGAACTAATTACGATAACTTGATAAAAATACTTTAACACTTCAAGATCTTTTGACACTCCTAAATGTGTTTTTGACACACCTTAGGGATATCCTTATTTGTAAAATACTGTGTTTTAAATATTTAGCAGTGTCAAAAAACCTTAAAGTGTTAAAACATTTTTATCAGGTTATCGTAATTAGTCCTGGATATTCAATTTGAGAAATTTTGAAAATATACAGTGTTCAAAAAATAACTTTAAAATTTTAAAGAAAATTTTATTATTTAAATAATATAATTACTGCAGCATACATTAAATTCCGCATGAAAGGGGAGAATGGTAATTTTCATTTAAAAATCTGAAATCGGTGTTTGCTGACAGAATAGTGCGTGCGATGTCTAAATGGGCTCCCTGTCGAAGCTTTAGACATTTATTACTGCAGCAAGTGTCCATTAATAAATAATTATTTTCTCCAGTAAACTTTTAACAACATTTGTCTATTATCACAGAAGAGAAGGATTACCAGACCCTCTCACTGCCCTTGGAAGATCTTTAATGTGACATGCTAAGACTATCAATTCTCATAAATCGAGTTCACAGTCAATTGATGGCCCAAAGGAAAATTACAACTCATACAATGACCATCCATTTATCAAACTTTGACAAGAGAAGCTTTATATTTATAAAGATTAGAGAGGTCTCTTCGATTCTTACTTGAAATAAAAGAATTCTATTGATTATTTCTCTTGTACATATTGGTAGAGGAGAATTAGGAATATTGATAGCAGCAGGTATCATTACTCTTGACTAGATTATAGCTATATAAAAGGTGTCGTCATCTTCTACCATTGTTAAAGTTGTATGGGCTACAAAAGGCATGGTAGATTGGTGGGTCCTGCTCATCATCTTCAGTTTTTTCCAGACTCAAAAATCCCTATTTCCTCACCTAACTGCTGGATTGGACATGGAAGAAAGGTTTAATACACGTTTTTCTCTCTTTTTTTTATATTATCAATATGTATTCTTTATTATGTTATTAAAGAATTCTTTGAAATATCTTAAGTGATCTCACTTTCAAATTTAATATACTTGTTATTGGATGGTTGAACTTTCAGATTTTAAAATCAATGATCAAGATGTTGAGATTGGTTCCATCAAAACTATGTAAAATGAATCTATAAATAGTGAACCTATTTCATCTCTCTGTGGATAAAAGGAAAATCATGCGAATGAGGAGAACAGAGCCTTAGAGAGGCTCATTAAACCATACCATTAATGCAACACAGAAGTTTTGGTGACATTTTTGCCGTGGTACTGGCCTGAGCTGACCTGACCTTTCTAGCCATATGGCCTGCCTGTTCATGTGATAAAAGTGGCATTTGAAAGTGAGGAAATATGGGGACTGAACTATTAACACTAGGGAAAAGGTGTATGCCCTTGTGTGATAGGGATTTTAATGTAGAAAAGTGCAAAGTATTCACCTTTCTTGCCGGGGGAAAAGGAATGATTTCAACTTCCTCTGTGAAAACAAAATAGAAGGAGATGTGTGCTAAATTTTCTCTTCCCTTACCCCACATGATGCAAAGCTTGGTTATATTTAATCTAAACTAACAAAAGGTATGGGCTAGACAAAATCATCACCTAGTGAATAGATTCTATAATCAATCATCTGCTCAGTGTCTTCCTGATTAGAATAAAATGGGCATTGACATTTGAATGAGTGAGTGAGAGAGAGACCAGAATCCTCCCAACAGGCTTTTGGGTTGTGGATCCTCTAAATGGCCCAATGGAGTTCGAAATCAAAATACATCGTCTGAGCAGTCAATCACTCCACCAGGCCCAACTGCCAGGATCCAAATTCACCCCGTCAATCAACCTACTTCTTTGTGATAAAGCTAACTCAGGCCCATTGATAGGTTTAGATACATCTATAATTCTATACTTACTACGGAGTTATAGGGCAGTCATTTCTGGAAATTCTTTGTAAGGCCATAAATCTATCTGGACCAGTTGGGCCAAAGTGATGTATATGGGACATAATTTATGTCACGTAGTCACCGGGCTCTTAGAGATGATGGGGAATTCTTAAGCAGAAAGAGATTGCTCAATGACATTTCATTTTATCATTGGTTAATGGCTATAACACCAGATTTTGGCACTTTGGCAATCCGTCAAGTTGGGTTGGGCGGAATTGAGGTTGGGTCTCCAACCCTACACTCTTTACCTGGCCATTTATTAAGTGGGTCATCTCTCCTCAATCAGTACCCTTTTAAGGATAAACAGGTCAAACCTATTTGAACCTATTTATCCATTTAATAAATAGGCTGACCCATTTACTTGATCCTAACCTATAGCCATTGACACCCATGTATATATTTAGGCAAGTACATACTATAAAAAGAAAAATATATTTAAATATTAATTTTCTAGTAAGTTGAGTTGGTTTAGAACGTTTTGTATGTACTTACTAGAAATAATTTCTTATCAAATTCATAAACCTTACCTTTTTTTAATATATATTATCATTATTGAATTACGCTGAGTAGACAATTCTATGAAGACTCAGCACCAAAATTACTTTATAAACTGTCTAGATGTCATATAGTTAGATATATTGTATATAGACATGACCAATGATCAAACCATGTTAGCTTTCCAACCAATTAGGTGGACTAGTTAGATAAAAGGGTAAAAATTAGAGACCCACATCCTAAAATGGTTGAATCCATCCCAGGTTGGCTGAGTGTAATATTAGGGCTTGCTGTTGTTGTTCTTGCTCTATGTTTTCTTGTGCCTCTCAGTGTGTAAATGTAGTAGAAAACTAGAAATAACATATATTGGAGGAGCTATGGCTACATTTTCTTCTTCTTTTCATTCTTCTCTCAATTAATCTCTCAAGGTCTCATTTCCTTCGTTCTTTCCTCATTCTCAAAATTTCTTCTTATTACGTCTTATATTATTCTCCTCTCATTATTTTCTTGTTCCATTCTCTTCTTACTCTACCAACTTATATTTGTATCTATTTGTCTGTTTGGATGTTCTCACGGATTGATCACCATCAAAAGGACCCCTTATTCTCGGGCAGCATCTATAACGTCTGGCCCCAGTCCATATTTTACTGATGGCCAGCCCAAAAACAATAAATCAAGGCCCAAACCAAGGTAACAAGCCTAACATCATGTCCATTTAATTTGGAACCAAGGAAGGATCTGAGCATTTAGCTCAACATATGCCGAATGAACTTTTTTGAAACCCGAGCCAAACGTGCAAAGGTTAAAGTTGGCAGAGAGACGGTTTCTCGATCAATTTTTACAAACAAATTATCAAAATTTATCTATTCTAAATTTTATGAACTCTGAGACTGATTTTACGTGAAAATGGTATAATTTTGGACTTAAAAAATCGTACTTAAAGAATTAAAAGGGAATGCCATTTTTCTTTAATTCTTTGGGTACAATTTTGAAGTCCAAAACTATATCCTTTTTACTTAAAATCAATCCCGGAATTTATAAAATTCAGAGTAGATGAATTTTGATATCTTGTTTGTAAAAATTGATTGAGAACCGGTCTTGTTCAGATAATTTTAAGTGGAAGGGTAGAATCGTAATTTTACATTTTTTTTTTATAAAGTGCCCTAAATAAATGGTATCTTCACTACAGGGATCGATTCATTGCAGACGTCGAGTCAGTTGCTTCATTTCACTTTAGCCCTACTATAAAATATGATAGTTGAAAAATAAGTGAAAAGATAATAAAAATTTCATACATTTGACCTCCCTAAAAGTCATTATGCGTTGTGGATAAATTATGACACAAAATCAGATATTAGAAACTTTGGGGCTGATAGAGTGCATAAAATCAGATCTTTATATTGCCAAGGGATGTAGAACATGTTTCTATGTCAACAAATCTAAAGATGATGGAACATGTGAAATCAGATTCTTTATCTTAACATTGTATTTAGATGGAGAAAAATTCCTTGATTTCAAATTCTCCTGTTTGGATTCGAAGGGGATAAGAAAGTGAGGCCCTTATAAAACATATACTTTTTCTCACTTCTATTTTCTCATGATTAGGTTCGTGTCTCCATCCTCAGTGGGAAACACTCATTTTCTATTTAATTCTCTTAGTTTGGGAAATATTAAGAGATGTCTCGTGAAATAAGTTTTTCTCATTCACATATAACTTAAATCATTGATGAATCTCAATAACTTATTGCTTTTAAAAGTAAAAGAAATTGTTGAAGCAGCAAACAGAAGCTAAGGTTCCTTGAAAACCATCTCGTCTCATGTGGATGGAAAAGAGGACTAACATGTGAGAGACAAGAGAGTGTGATTGTTTTGTTTGATCGAGTGGGAGAGATAGAGAAGGTTCATCTAAGGTTGACACCTTATTCAAGAGAAGAAGAATGGATTCGGTCTTGTCTTGGCTGTATATGTTGAGGCTCACAATAAATTAAGTTCAAAATTAGTATTTAATTTTTTTCTAAAATCAATTAATCACAAATGATAATGGAGAAAAATTTCCAACAATTATATAGAGAATCAGGCCACACAAATCATATCAAAATTTACTTGAAAAACCCTCCAATGTATAGGAAAAACCACGGGGCAAATACATCACGCCCATGCCCAAAGTTTAGAGTATTATAATATTAAGGATAAAATAACAATTTCTAATAATACCCAAAATCAAACATATCCCAAATTTGTTGAAGAAATGGCCGGATCTAAGTCGGATCTCTCTGTCTCATATCTCTGTTTTTCTCACAGTTCAAATCCCTATCTTGAATTAGATCTCTTTTAATATCCTCCTCTCTCCTCTCTCTTTTTTCTCTCTCGGTCTAGTGCGCTCTGAGCCCTTCCTCTCGCGTCTCTCGCTCAGAACATGGCAATACCAACGACACCCGGGTTTCCTTTTTTTTTTTTTCACGGACTGCTCTCGGGATGACTGTTACTTCCTCACGTTGGAGTCCTGTTTTATCTCACCTTATTTCCTAGTCAATCACGTTTCCACTTTTTTTTTTTTATCCTTTCTTCCTATGGTTGCTGGTGGCTCACGTGGGCTGGACCCACAACAGTATGCATCTAGGTGTGTCCATTACAGTCTTTTTAAAATCTCTACATCTGTCTTCTAATGAGTCTCACGAACTATGTATAGTATGTGAATCATTTTCATCCGATCTATTGAATGGTAAAAATATATATTTTACAATATATTTTATTTTATATATAAAATTATAAAATAAATAGTTGAGTATGAAAATAAAAATTTTTAATTTAAAATGACCTTAAAATCTGTGTTCAAACTTGGACGCCAATTTTTTAATTTTATATAAGAAAAATTAAAATATATTTTTACAGTTAAATAGAGGCAATAAAAATGATTCGAATGCTTATAATTTGAGGGAGCCATGAGAGGACAAATACCCAAAGAGAAAGAAAACACCTTTGACTCCATCATTAAAAAAAAACTCATTTTTCTACTGTGTAGAAAAAAAAAAAACTCATTTTTCAAGACTCGAACTCAAAATTCAGAATGTAATGAATCGAGTTACTTTTCCTTTTTTATTTTTTTTAACTAATGTTAGACTAAACTTTTTCGAGTCTGATCAAGTCTATCCTGAGTTGAGTCAAGCAGACTTGGAACGAGTCATATCATATCAATTCCCACACGATTTTTTGAACTATGGTATTAATGTATCATAACAAAGAGAGAGGTTAATCTTTTTTTTTTTTTCAAATACATCATGTATCATAATAGTTATAAAAGCATGAAGGGAGGAAATTGATACGTGCGCCAAAATTTCTAATTTTAGTAAAAAAAAATGAGTGAAATATTTATTTTGTCTAAATAAATAGAAAGAGAGAAAGAAGAAGATTGAAACAAATTTGAATAAAATAGATATTTTATTTATTTTTTAATACACTAAAGATAATAGTGTCGGTGCACCCGTCATTTTTCACACATAAAGATCTCATTCTTCTTCAGGAATGACTTGGAGATTCCTGACGTTACTTTGAGCAACGGTGGCATCGACGCCAGTGACCCGAGCATGCAACCTTCCTCTCCTACATTCTCTGACGATGAGGCGGCCCAACTCTCCACTGTCCCTTCCACAATTCGCCTGAGAGAGCAGCTCTTTCAACTCTGCAGTTGTTATGTGAACATTGGCTCGTACAACACCTGAAATATGGCTATGATCGACCGGGCCAAGGTTAGGATCATGGGTTTCAGAAGGACGTACCGAATGTTTATGTTCGCTCCTACAAAAGCAATTTCCCATCTTCTTCTGCTTCCTAAGTTCATAAGAAATTAGAAGAAAGCTTCCATGGTTTCTTTATTTTGCCTCGTGAGTCAATGGATATGGTAGAATAGATTACGTTGCATTAAATGGGTGCAGACCACTGATAGCTGATGTAGAAGAGCCAATGACCTACGCGCCCTCCTAATTTCCTACTGCTCTACTAGCAATTTCACTAGACTTTCTTTTAATTTTTTGTAATTTTTAGTTTATTTTTTCACTTAGAGTCCTAATTGGTTTTGGATAGAGTCCCACTCAACCTCTCAAGGAAGAGTCCTAATAGGTGTGGGACATAGAGTCTCACTCAGCCTCTCAAGAAAGAGTCCTAATAGGTTTGAGACACAAAGTCTCACTCAACTTCTCGAGGAAGAGTCCTAATAGGTGTGGGACGTAGAGTCTTACTCAACCTCTCAAGAAAGAGTTTTAATAGATTTGGGACACAAAGTCTCACTCAACCTCTCAAAGAAGAGTCCTAATAGGTGTGAGACATAGAGTCCCACTCAACCTCTCAAAAAAGAGTCCTAATAGATTTGGGACAGCCCGTCAGACAACCCAGTTATACGTATGTTTTAATAAATGGCGGGCTGAGGCCTATCCAAAACATCAGGCTCACGCTTTGTTTCTAAAGCCCGGATTCAGCCCACCCAAAGAGCAAACCCACTAACCTCCCGAGCATCACCTTTTTTTTTTTCCATTTGACGTCATCCACCAACGAGGATTAAAGCTAAATATGGATTTTGAAAACTATTTAATTATTATAGTTTTGAAGAATATAAAAAACTTAAAATATAAGTTTACAATGTTACAATAATTGTACAGAGAAAAAGTTTCATAGCAAAAACTCTCATAACTATAGTTCACACTCTATTTTATATTACAAAAAAGATAAAATACGTGAAAAAGTTATCTCTTAAGATGATAACGTTCGTACAAGTCTATTTTAATCATAAAAAATAAGACTATTTTATATTTAATCATATGAAATATGTATAACAGGTATATTTATTGCATTTGAACATATTTGGACTCATTGTATAAATTAGCATGTATAATTTGCCAATTTTAATTTGTTTAAAGCCAAATTGTTAAGAATAATTATTTAATACTTAATCCGAATTGTGCACAAACCATGCATTGCAAATTTAATTAAAGTTTCACATGATGATGTTTCCACGGTTAACGATGACCCATCAGAAATAGTTTCTAGAAATAGCAATTTATGTTTTACCTGTAAATACTAAATATCTAAAATGGTGCTTAATTTTTAATTTTAAGATACATTTTATAGTAAAACACACATGAATTTACAATGATGGAAATCTAAATTTCACCGACTCTTCCTTTGCATCTCTCTCAATCCAGTAGGGCCAATCTACGTTAGATCCAGTGCCGACTTGACCCTGTGGCAAGAAAGGCTACGGCCTTAGGCCCCTAGATGAAGAAGGTCCCTCTTGCCGTGGCTTGCTATAGTGTATTAGTTAAAAAAAATTATATAATTCCTATAGTTTTGAATAATAAAATCCCCTTAAAGTTATTTTTTAAGTAATATATATTTTTAAAAAAATTCAAGTTAAATATTCGGACTAATTACGATAACCTAATAAAAATACTTTAAGACTTTAAGGTCTTTTGACACCTCTAAATACTTAAAACACAGTGTTTTACAAATAAGAGTATCCCTCAGCTGTGTCGAAAACACACTTCCGAAAGTCCAAACGACAAAGTGTAAAGACCATTGAACTTTAAATTCAAAGCTGAACAAATAAACTTAGATCTTTTAAATGATTGTTTACCAAAAATAGGTGATCTTTTTCCATCCTAAATCTCATCCCTTCTTCAAAAAAAAAAAAAAAAATCCAGTTAAACAATCATTTGAAAGATCTAAGTTTTCAAATTTTACATATTTGTTTAGTTTTGAATTTAGAGTTCAACGATTTTTACGGTTTTTCGTTTGGACTTCTGGAAGTGTATTTTCGGCACAGCTGAGGGATACCCTTTATTTGTAAAACACTGTGTTTTAAACATTTGGGAGTGTCAAAAGACCTTGAAGTCTTAAAGTATTTTTATCAGGTTATTGTAATTAGTGCGGAAATTCAATTTGAGAAATTTTGGAAATACAAGTGATTAAAAAATAACTTTAAAGTTTTAAAGGAGATTTTATTATTTAAAACTATAGGAATTATATAGTTTTTTTTAACTAATGTACTATGTATTACTGCGGCATCTGTAGACCGTCCGGAGGAATGGAATTTACACATGAATAATGGTCTGAATGATCTGATGGTCCGAACGAAGGAAAAATGGTCCGAATGAAGGAAAAATGTTCTTAACTCACGTCTAGACTGTGCGGAAGCGGAAGGGCAAAATAGTAATTTTCAGTAAAAAATTTGAAAACCCTTGTCTGCTGAAAGAAAAATCCCGTGTCTAAATAATTATCCTTATTTAAATTATATAGAAAAGAAGAAGAAGAAGAAGATAAGAGCAGTAGAGAGAACACATCTCTCGCTCTCTGTTTGCACTTCAACCCACTAGAGATACTGATCTTTTAAAGTTTTTTTATTCTATTTAAATTTCTGAATATGCTAATTTCACTTGGATGAGTAAATTTTTCAATACTCAGTATTGTTTGCCTCTTGATCTTTTTAAGTTAAAAAAATTATTGTTTAGAATAATTTATTTTATAATATATAATTAAAATTTTAATTAAATATTACTTATAATAATATGTTAAATACCAAGAACGCCCCATTTAAATTTTATGTTAGACCTCAACTTGTTTCTAGACGGCCCTGATTAAATCAGTAGTCATTCTGTGACAATCAATCTAAACAGCCTCTGTCCTTGACGTTTTTCTTAAGAAAACATAGTAGAATCCTCTACAGTCGATTGATTCTTAAAGACGTTGGTATAGAAGGTCCATAGAAACATCCCCGCCGGCCACCGACTCTCTCTCTCACTCTCTATATATATAAAAATATACAGAATTCAAACAAGAGAAAGCGTTTGTTAAAGAGCCAACTTGACATATCCTTCCCCACGCCCACTTTCTTTGACCCCTTCCAAGTTTTGAAGGTAGAAATAGTAGCAGAGGAGGGGGTGTCATCTCATCAGCTAGCGACTGCAATCCAAATTCCAAACGGAGATGGGGAACTGTTTGTTCAGTGGCTTTGTCGAAGCAGAACAAGTTATTAAAGTGGTCACCTCCAATGGTGGCGTAATGGAGCTGTATCCCCCCGTCACTGCTGAGTGCATCACCAAAGAATTCCCCGACCACGGCATTTTCCGCAGCCCTGACCTGAACTCACAGGCCGCTGCTACACAAAGAACAGCTTGTAGCTGGCCAATTGTACTATCTTACGTCCCCTCGGCCCCCGTAGACGCCCGTTCAGCGGAACAGAATCTTCACTTTTTACTCGCTACCGGATATCCTTCGGCAATCAAGGCATTTGGAGGAAGGTGGAGACTGAGGTGTTTCCCAGATACAAGAGTGAGGGAGTTTGGAAGGTGAAGTTGTCGATTAGTCCCGCAGAGCTGATGGAGATATTGTCACAGGAGTCAGGAACAGAGGCACTGATCCAGAGTGGAAGGACTGTCGCAAAATGTGGAAGCGGGTTGTCTTGCCACATCGAATTCTGACCAGTGGAGCCTTGACAGTAGCCGGAATTTTTGTCGGAGAACTTGGGCTAGTGAGGAAGGAAATCCTTTCTTTTTTCTTAACTTTGATCACTAATTTTATATGATCTTATGTAATGGACATGTACATATGATAAAAATTGCTTCGATTGGGATGTCCTTCATTGTTCGTCTTCTAGGGACAATGAGAAAACAATTTGTTTCAAACATGAGCTTTTTCCTTTTGGGCTTGGATCCGATCTCCTTTACTAATTTGTTCAAATCTAACTGTAGGATATTTGATATAGGTACAAGAGTAATGCTGAGAAATCTAAATTTTGGCTTCAATGACTATGATTAACAGTAAATGTGGTGAGTTTTGTGGACATGGGTCGCCTGCCCCTTGTGAGCAGTGAATGTCTGTGTTGGCCTCCAGTTTTCCTACCAAGCCTCACTTCGAATTGGGTATGTCGGCAGGGTAGGCCTGTTCAAGAGGCCAAACCTGGCCCAACTCCAGCCTAAATCCACCACAAAGAGCATAACAACCCAACAGGGGAGACTCAGGCTCATTTTATTAGCCCATTTAGTTGATGGGTGGGCTCAAGCTAATTGGACAGAATCAAATAAAATAAGAATTGTCTCTGCTTGGGTCAGAGGCGGACCACAGACATGGGATATTAATTCTTTTCCCTTCTTTCTTCTTTACATAAATAAGACTATCTTAATAAAAGCTACCCACTCCCAGGCCCAGCAGCTCGGCATTACAATGGAAGCTCGTCTCAGTACCATGGCTCGTTGTTGGAGCGGCTCACTAGCCCACACGGCCCACATTATAGTGGTGGTTGCATCATAATTGAATTAGTCCATGAAGTTCAAATGAGCTCTTTTGACAGCTCTACTCTGAAAATATCTTGCAAGGCATATATATAATGAATTCTAAAGTTTTCTCCAATTTTCCAAAGCATTTCACTCTAATTTATTTGCTCTACATTAGACGGCAGAAACTATAGCCTGCCTCTTGTTAATACATTATCCGCTAATTTCACATTAATGGATCAAAAGATTTAAATATGTGGGCCGCTTCTCATAAAAGTGAGACTCTGAAAGAAAAAAAGCTTTGTTTTTGCATTTCATCCTTCATGGCTATTCTTCTTTCCATCCCTCTTCCGTTTCCCACTTCTTTTCCCTTTTCCTTTGCCTTTGCCTTTTGTTTTAATTTTGCCTCCTTTTTATTGGTGCTGTATAATGTTGAATGACTACTTACAGTCTATTCCATTATCCTCTGTATTTATAGTGTTACAAACCTCTCTAATGGAGCCAAAAATCAATTACATGAATCAATTACAATCCCTTGATTAGGGAGAGGAAATATTCTAAAGAGGAAGGTCAATCGTCTGAGTTGGCATGTGTGCTAATACTCCCCCTCAAACTTGACGGTGGTAAGTGGACTAGTTTGGAACTAAGTACAGAAAACTGATGCTTAGGAAGGCCCTTAGTAAAGATGTCAGCAAGTTGATCTTTGGAGGGCACAAATTGGATGTGATGAGAGCCAGCAGCAACACATTCACGAACAAAATGATAATCCAGTTCAATATGTTTAGTCCGCGCATGGAAGACTGGACTCACGACCATATAAATAGCACTGAGATTATCACAAAGAAGCAGTGTCGGAGAAGAGAGAGGAAATTGAAGCTCTCGTAAGAGGTGACGAATTCAGACGGTGTCAGCGCAAGCACAGGCAAGCGCTCGATATTCAGCTTCTGCACTAGAGCAAGAAACAGTCGATTGTTTCTTGGCACACCAAGAAACGAAATTCGAACCGAGGAAGATGTAGTAACCCGTGGTGGAACGACGACTGTCAGGACAACCAGCCCAGTCAGCATCAGAGTAGGCAAGGAGGCGTAGGGGCTGTTGTGCACGTGTGAGAAACAAACCACGACCAAGGGAACCTTTTAGATATCGCAGGATTCGTTTAACAGCCTCAAGGTGTGACGTGCGAGGCTGACTCATGAACTATGATGCTAAATGAACTGAATAAGCAATGTCGGGACGAGTGAGTGTGAGATACTGCAAAGTACCTACGAGTTGACGATACTCAAGTAGGATCAGAAAGCAAATCCACCATCAGTGGAAGATAACTGTTTCTTGGCCGCGACAGGTGTAGAGCAATGTTTACATTCATGAAGATTGCCTCGACGAATTAGATCAAGTGTATACTTGTTTTGTGACAAATGTAATCCCTGAGAGAGAGGAGTCACTTCAAGACCCAAAAAATAATGAAGAGTACCAAGATTCTTGATCTCGAATTCAGTGCCAAGGCGACGAGTGAAGGATTGAAGAAGTGATGAATCGTTGCCAGTGAGAACAATATCATCAACATACAGCAGAAGGATCATAAGGTGAGAATCTCGTCGAAAAGCAAACATGGAGCTGTCAACCTTACTTTGAAGGAAACCATAAGAGAGGAGGAAGGTGCTGAATCCTTGGAACCAATCACACGGTGCTTGTTTCAAGCCATAGATAGCCTTGTGGAGCTTGCAGATATGAGTAGGACGACCAGGATCAATAAAATCAGGTGGCTGACTCATATAGACCTCCTCATAGAGATTGCCATGAAGGAAGACATTCTTGACATCCAGCTGATGAATAGGCCAAGTATACATGACGGCTAGGCTGAGAACAAGACGTATAGTAACAGGCTTGACAACAGGGTTGAGTGTCTCATCATAGTCAACCCCACGCTGCTAATGAAAGCCTTTGCCAACAAGACGTACTTTGTAGCACTCAATAGTACCATCAGAGCGGCGTTTAATCTTAAACACCTATTTCCAGTCAATAATGTTAGCATGAGAAGGAGGTGGAACAAGCGACCAAGTGTGTTGTAGGAGGAGGGCATTGAATTCGTCAATCATAGCGTGACGCCAATCTGCAGAGCGGACAACCTGTGTGTAGCATGTGGGCTCTGAATCTGAAGCAACCAGAGAGGCGAAGGCCTGTGGAACAGGATGTCGACTGACGAAGTCAACCCGCTTTTTGGACTTGGAGATACCATCCTTTGCACGTGTTACCATGGGATGAGCATTGGCCAGAGTGGTAGGTGACTCCAACACTGACGATGGAGATGGCAGTAGAGCAGATGGTAACTCCAGCGCTGACTGAGATGATGGCAAATCCGGTGCGGAAGGAGGAGCAGGCATAGAAGATGGAGCAGATGCAGATGTTGAGGTCATGGAGAGAACCGGAATGAAGACCCTGTCGGAGGCAGGTGAAGACCTATCTGTGAGTAATGCATAAGGAAAAACAACTTCATTGAACAAGACATGCCTTGAGATGTAGACTCTGCCAGTAGAAGGATGCAGACATCGGTAGCCCTTATGCCGAGAAGCTGGAACCAAGAAAAACACATTCAACTAATCGAGGTTGAAGCTTGTCAGTAGTATAATCACCAAGATAGGGATAGCACGCACATCCAAAAGTGCGAAGGGACACATAGTTGGGTTTAGTGCCAAAGAGTGTTTGAAAGGGTGAGGACCATTGTAAGAGAGAGGTCGGTAGGCGATTAACAATAGTGAACTGCAGTAGAAAAGGCTTCGATCCATAAGGTAAAGGAGAGTTGGAGGTAATAAGGAGGGTGCGACCCATTTCTGACAAATGGCGATGTTTACGTTCAACAAGACCATTTTGCTGCGGGGTATGAGGACATGAGAGACGGTGAGTAATTCCCTTTTGCGCACACAAAGTATGAAAAAGATGATTATCATATTCCCGACCACCATCAATTTGAAAGTATTTAAGAGTAGTAGAAAAATGATTTTCGACATAAGTGAGAAAAGTTTGAAAATGGAGAAAGACCTCTGATTTATGTCTCATAGGATAAATCCACGAGTAGCGAGAAAAATCATCTGTAAATAAAACATAATAACGAAATCCAGATACAGATAAAACATGGGACATCCACACATCGAAATGAACTAAATAAAAAGGTGCTGGAGTATGTTTATTATGAACTGGAAAAGGCAGTCGCGTAGATTTGCCCGTAGCAAAATGACAACAAAAAGGAGTGCGAGAAAATTTGAAAGAATGTCCTAAACATTTATTTTGAACTGAGACTCGAAGCACATTAAAAGAGGGATGTCCAAGACGCTGATGCCATAGTGATGGTGAGGAGCAAGAGGCGAGGAATGCGTGTTTGGAGGAAACATGTGGCTTGATGGGGTAGAGGCCTGCTTCACATCGGCCCTGAAGTAAAGTAGCACCAGTACGTAAGTCACAAATTGTAAAACCCCATGGGTAGAAATGGAAACAAACAGAGTTATCACGAGTAAACTGAGCAACAAAGAGCAAATTTTTATGCATGTAAGGAACATGAAGCACAGAAGAAAGACGAAAAGTCGAAGACCCAGATGATAAAGACAAAGTACCAGTGTACGCAATAGGAAGAGAGTCACTGTTACCCAGAAGGACAAAATCATTACCCCCATAGTCAAACTTAGAGCGCAATGAATGGGCATCACTAGTCATATGATGGGTGGCTCCAGTGTCAGGGTACCAGTTTGGGTCGGACTGTTGTGCAAGCTGCATCCCTGCAAAAGCAGACGGAAGGTCCTCATTAGTGCGAAAGCCCTGGTATTGAAGTTGATAGCAGGAGGCAACCGTATGTCCAATCTTAAAACATAGTTGACACTGTACAGGGAAGGAAGGTTGATGACCATGAATACCATGAGCAGCATTAGCGCGTCCTCGACTGCGATTTCCTTGGCCACCACGATCGTTTGGGTTGAAATAAGAATCGGATCGTCCTCCACGACGACCACGTCCACCTGCGATAAGAGTTCCCACGTCCACGAGAGGAGAAAAGTGCAGTGGAGTGGACTTCTGCTAAGCTGTCTTGTGTAGCACTCAAGGCGAGAGTGGCAAGCTGTGACTCAAAGAGAAGGAGCCGAGCGCGCAGATCAGTGAACACCGGAAGAGGTGGAGTATTGAGGATGGCGGTGTACAAAATGAAGTAGTCGGGTCCATGTCCCCGAAGCACCGATGTAACAAGATCGTCGTTGGAGACGGTTTGATGAATAACGGCCAGGGCATCGGCAAGAGATTTTGCATGCTGCAAATACTCGGAGATGGATTTGGTGCCTTTGGGGAGCGACAATACTTGAATCCGTAAATGAGTAGCATTGGCTAGAGAACATTGTTGAAGTTGCGTTAAAGGCAGTCCCAAATCTCATGCGAGATGGAGAGACCAACAACCTGAGCAAGTACGGTTTCGGAGAGAGTAGCAATGATGATGCCAACAAGATTCTGATCCATCTCGACCCAAGTATGCAGGATTGGGAGTAAATTTGGTCGCGTCAGCAGAGGGAAGAGAGGGAGGGGGACATGGGTAAGTACCATCAATAAAGCGCCAAAACTGTTGAACAATGAGAACAAGCTTGAGTTGGGTCTGCCACAGGAGGTAGTTAGTTTCTGTGAGTTTGCATGGAAATCAGACTCAAAAAGTTGGGAATAGTAATGGGACCCATTGTAGAAGATGAAGTTGATGCAAAGGAAGCCATTCAAAAACTATTCCGCTCTTCCTTTTCTTTTCTTCTTCTTCTGTTTTTTTTTTTTGGATGTTGTTGTGAACAAACAAGCCCTAAAAGGGGCAAACCTGAAGAATCCGACAGATTCGGAGAAAACGTAGTCACCTGAGATCAGAGCGGAGAGATCTTAAAGAAGCAGTGGATCGGAGAGGAGAGATCCGACGAAGACAGTCTCTGTACAGAAGAAGACGGTGTCAGCAGTGAGCGGTGGCGGTGGAGAGATCCGGCGTAGGTGCAGATCAGGATGATGAAAAAGAAGTCCGAGGAGAGGGCTTCCGTGGCGAGATTGGTACAGAAATAGGGCAGTAAAGAAGAAGAAGAGTGGAGCATGGCGTGCCGAAATCTCAGGCGAAAACCACACCAGAGAAGAGGAAGAGCAGGGCCGACCATGTAGAGATCTGAGCCAACAGAGCAGGCATCTGTGAAGAGGGCAGATCCGAAAAGGGAGGGCTGCAGGAAGTCAGTTGCAGGCGGATCTGAGGAGATCTGGAACAGGGGGCCGCTGGAAAAAGTGGAATAGCGCCGCAGATCGGAGCCGAAAATAAAAGAGGCATCCCTGGGTTTGGTGAGAGTCGTAGACGAGAGAACAACTCGGAGAAGAAGGAGCAGCAACGACGACGATCGGTAAGCATGATCGACAGTCAGCTTCGGCGAGATGTAGCGACAGTGGCCGGAAGAGAGCGGCAGTGCACTGGGTCCCCACGGGAAAGGAAGAAAGGGTAGGAAAGGAGATGGAAATAATTAGGGAAGGGAGAGCAAATAATTTGGTCAGAGGAAGTCTCTGGCTCTGTACCATGTAGAATGTTGAATGACTACTTACAGTCTATTCCATTAGCCTCTGTATTTATAGTGTTACAAACCTCTCTAATGGAGGCAAGAATCAATTACATGATTAGGGAGAGGAAATATTCCAAAGAGGAAGGTCAATCGTCTGAGTTGGCATGTGTGCTAATAGGTGCCTTGTTTTTTGGGAGAAAAATGTTGGTGACCCAAATAAAATTTATGACATGGGCGCAACTTGGGGAACCCAGTGTGAGAGCCTAGGCCCGAGCCCACTTTTCCATTTATTAGCTTGACCTTAAGATGAAGCTCAACTAGACCAGATGATGCGGGCATCTGTGGACTTAATCAAAATTTTAATTTCGATCCGGGCGGATGTATTATTAAATTAGCAAGTTAGAGCCCCAAGTCGAAGGATGAAAATTTTATTTTCGATCCCGACTGGTGTGTGAGTAATTTGGGTCCAAAGGTAAAGCCAATTTCACAATGGGCTAGAATGAAATACAAGTTGGTTGCTTCAAAGGTCCAAGTCCAAAGCGAGCCCAACACATGATCAAGGCCCAGCTCGTCAAGCGTGGAGGTCTACAAAGTGCCCCAACTAAGCACAATTGTCGGCATGAAATTATTTTCATACATGAAAATTAATTCCATGCATGAAGATTTGCCCACGTTGATGGGTAGTCCTAGTTAGAATAGGATTGGATTTCAATCGGTGATAGGCAATTATTTAGTAATTTCCAACTTGGGTATTGTGTTTAATTTAGGACTTTAGTTTATTTAGTACTTTATGTAATTAGGAATTGCCAAGTTTGGTTCAAATCTGTATATGGGGAGGTCGGTTCCTACTTAGTTGAGGTTATTTTTAGTTTTTATTTTCCTTTTTTTTTGAAACAGAGTTTTTATTTTCCTATATAAGGAGATGTAATCAACGAGTAAAGGGGGAGTTATTTTATGAATAAAATTTGATTATTTTTCGAGCAAAACAATGGCTGTTTTGTGAGAGTATTCTGCAGATTTTAGCATATAATTTCTTGGATTCAAGCTCAGGTGGGACTGGTGAATCAACACTCCTGTTGGGTGTGCACCTTTGAGAGCCCAGCACTACAACCAATTCCAGATTTTTTGGCTGGGAAATCCAGCCAAGTTAGAGGTGTAGAGGTCAATCTACAACCCATTCCAAGCAGCCAGCTTGTCGCTGATTGGCAGACCCTTCTGACGTGTGAAGGTGCTCTTCTAGCCCACTAGTTTCAAGTCCAGATCTGCGAGATATTAGCGCCACTTTTCAGGTTTAGTTCAGCCTAACGCCAGTTTGCAGTTTCATAATTTTGTTGTTTAGCTCTCGGATTTTCTTCTTATAGTTTAAGATCCGATATTATCGGGGTTAGTCTTATTATTTCAATTCAGATCATATAGATTTTATATGATTATTACTTTGACACCGAGCTATTCAAGTTGTGTTTAAGCTTCCTGTTTCGTATTCAAGTTTTCGACAATTTATTTGTACTAAGCCTACATCACCATATTTGGTAAAGCTTCAGCTCAAGCTAATATGTAAATATGAACCTGAATTTATTTTACTTAGGCGAAAGACTTTTCATAGGCCTAAATGAGGTCTGTAATTTTCTCCAATGTGAGAGAAACCTATGAGCGTTTACTAAATTTTGGAGTTCTCCTTAGACTCTTAGAGCTCAATTTATGCAATGTTGATATATTGGGTTAGATTTCTAAATTAATGATCCTAAATATTATACTCTATTAAAACTTAGGATTGCATCAGAATTTTATCATCTTAAATTATTTTTTAATGTCTAAAATTTACAACCTTTAAAATCATGGGTAGATCAATATAATCAAAGTGATTTTTTATCAATCACATATTGAAGGAAAGATTATTCAAATGGATCTATCACCACCTTATTTTTTGGACCTTGTATTAGTGCTCATGATAATACTGTATGATTCAATTCGTGGTCGATCATTTAAAATTTGATTTATTGATACCTCAATACAACATTTTCCACTAGAAATGATTGAAATGTTGATTAATGATGGAGCACCTACATAAACAGAAATAGACAGCGGTCATGGGGCCTCAATTTCATGTCGAGCTTGCTTTGGCATAATGGCATTGGGACTCATTTGAGATTTTGAGCCTTTCCTTTAATCAACTTAACCATAATGTGTTCAACCAGATAAGCATAAATCATGTCAGACCTTGGTTGTCTGCTCCACAACAATGGGACTCAGTTGGAAGTTATGGGTCTCTACTAATGACCTTAATTTCTCCCAAGGTTGAAGGTTTGCAGGTCTTCATTTATTAATTGCAAGTCGATGATACTTCGGTGCTCCTTCCCATTTGATTCATCAGTCATCATTTTATACTAGTTTGAAGCACTACTTTAGAGAGATTGTTTGCAATATGCTTAAATGTTTAAGTTCAATCTTTAACTAAATTATTGTAAAATAGTGAAGATTGAAATAGTTAAAGCACATGGTTAAACAGTTTTTTTTCAATGATAATATAGATTGGATAAGAGAGAATATTTTTTTAATCAAATCTTTCATGTCTCACTAGTTATTCATCCTTACTATTTGTTGGTTAGTGCTAGTTTTTGGGCCATTATCCTATTCTCTGCAATCATTATATGCGACGAAATTTTGTATGTTTCATGTTGTTGTATTCGTGCCCAAACATTCCACAATATCTGCGTGAGAGCCATGCGTGGGCCTTTAAATTTCCAATAGCATTCAAAACTTAGGACACACGGAATCTTTGAACAGTTTGATTGAGATGATCAGACGATCGTCTCTAATGCCAAATTCCAAACTTGAGCTATGTTTATTTAAATTGGATGCTTGGAATGCAAGAAACATTTTTCAATAATGTAAGTATCACTTGTCAAATTTTCATTCATTTTATTTCATAATCTTAGAATGGTGACTGCAAGTGTGTGAAGTTGGATAAATTTTCGTATACTAGCATAGAGAGGTATCTTTATCAGTCAATATGACCATCTTCTAAAGTTCATACACATGTATCACTTATCTTTATATCCCTCCAGCATTTGCCATAGACGATCATTGGTGACTTCATAACATTAATCCTCTGCAATTATTGTCTGCTGTGCAATCTTATCTTATATATGATCGGCCATCGGAATATCGAGGTTGCGAATGAGTTCCACATTAGTTACAAAAGGGGAGATTTAGTTTCTTATAAAGGATTTAGCTCACTCCATCTTTTGGACTGACCTGGATACCTAGTTTTAACAAGTAGTATCAGAGTCACATCTAAAACTTTTGCATGTGGACTCAGGGGATTATCTATCCAGACAGGATGGTCGACAACGTTCTATATGCCAGAGAGCCTCATTCGAAGGAGGATTGTTGGGGCTACGAACGAGTCCCACGTTGATTACGAACACAGAGATTTGAGGACTTATAAAGGACTTGAGTCACTCCACCTATTGAGATAGCCTTTCAAGCTGGATATCCAGTCTTATCATGAAATTCATAAAAGAAAAAGACTTATTTATTTCTCCAATTTTAGCATTTCTTAAAATGGGAGAGCTGTTTCATGTCGACATGATCTCGCACAAGTGTCCAAACAGCATAAAGTGATATGCCATCGAAAGGGAATCGTACGGATGGCGAAATGATAAAAAAAAACCTTCACCAAAGAGAATAAGCATTTCTTGGGTACCTCTCAGAATCTCGACTATTCATTTGAAAGCATCTCAAGACTTGTGACTTGCTCCTTGTTTCTGGCATCTAAATCCTGTAATCATGTGTTATTTGTTGTTAATTATACTAAACAACATGATTTATCACATAGCCCTTATTGCTTTCTAGACTTAAAGAGCTTTGTCATTTTATGTTTATGTAGCTTGGAATGACATGTTACAAAGGTGTCATGCTTCCAAAGTCCAACAACACAACCCACGAGGATTGACTAATCTACCAATAATTTTTTCTAATTCTTTTCTATGCTGTTCATTTGATTCGGTACACAATGTATTGATAAGTCCCCACAAATTGGCAAACTACCAAGAGGAATTGGAATCCTTAATAGTATCTGATTCGACTTAACAACCTATGTCCTTTATTCATCAAGATCATAATTATGATGTTGATAGTACATAAAAAGATAAAAAATCCTAGAAATTAAAATATCATTCAATCATGCTGCATTTTTTTTATTCACCTTTAAGCTCTTTAGATCATCAATGTCACACGACTCTTGATATATTGTTGTCCTATACTATTAGGAAGGTTTTATATCTTTGAGACTTTCCGTGTTAAAGTGACAAAAGTCTCATATCGATTAATTTGAAATACCAATGGCTCCATATAACACTTAATGTATTCTTTTCTCAACAGTTAGGTTTTGAGAGTAAGTATTATGTCAAGAATGTTATGAAGTCATGTTTTTGTAATATGCTGATATTATTATAATTTTTTTTGTTAAAGTAATATAACAAGATTGAAATATACAAAAAATAGTTGAAAATTCTAAAATGATAAGATTTGAGGTGAAAATCACAAATTATTGTGATAATATCATGTTATTCGAATTTCTAAAGGTTTTATCATTTAACATGTAAAGTTCATTACAATAACATCACCGACACCTGTTGCAGTGCATATCGTGTTACACAGCTATATAAAAGTTAGGGAGCGAGGACAAATTTAAGGTGGAAAACGAAACACTTAGGTGCTATCTGTTAATATTTATATTGATGAAATAATAATTGATCGTCACCATTATTATTATAGGTAAAATTCAATCTATATGAAATCAGTTTTTCGAGTTCTACCTATTTGATTTGATTCTATCATATTCTCATGGACTCCCCCAAGGCCCCAACAATTTAAAGAATGATATATAAGTTTTTGTCTATTCTTTTGATGCGATATATTGTTCACTTTAATCAAGATTCTACATGTCTTTGGATTATATTGATCAATGGGCCAACATTGAATAATATAAATGACATTCGTACCTTGATGCACTGAACATATGAAGGCCTATGATAAAAAGAAATCTAGTGCATGTATCCACGTTTAATATATTTGGTTTGGGATTAGGCAAGTGTCGAAGTCTTCTTGAGATGTTCACATCTCCAATTTTATCTTTAATATTAGATTAGTTAGCTGTTGAAATTTAATTATTTTATATTATTATTGTAATATATTTTATATTTTGAATTATTAATGTTAGTATCACAATTTTATTTAATTTGGTTTAATTAATATATTTTTGTGTGTATATAGATTGGTGCATTAAAGATTCGAATTTTGGATCTGATTCTAGCTCTGGAAATGAAGGTTAAACCAAATTGAATGAGAAAGATTTATGTTGGTAGCCTTTTCTAGAGCAGGTGTATGAGAGAAAGGAAAGAACAAAGAAAAGAATAGAAAGAGAAGCAGGGAATAGAAAGGAGGAGGACTGCTATAAAATGAAAGATGAAATTGAAAATAGGAAGTGGCAGCCGAATACACAACATAAAATAAGAAGAAAAGAACATAGAAGTTGCTAAGAGTGGAGTCCTGTATGCTAGCTGCTTGAGATGGGGCCCATATAGTCTTTCTTTCATTAAATCAGCCACTCATCCATAAATTGAGGCCATCGAGTGAGTGATAGTACAGGGCAGACAGAATCACATATTGAAGAGGTGCCGCACAATAGTGGAGAGGGTCGAGAGAGAGCAGAGGCTCGGGATCTCTGACATGGCTCGGGTTTTATTTTTCTATTTCTTTTCTTTTAATTTTATGATGTCCGGCTAATTTCTTTTACTAAGGTTGAAGAGGAAGCCCCATTAATGAAATAATTTTTCAGTTATTTATTTATTGATTCTCAAATATGTGTGTTTATTATTTAATGATTTGGACTTCATTAGATTAATTAAATATTCATTATTCTCACCATTAATATCATGTATTTTTGGTAGTTAATAATATTATTTAATTAATCAAGGGCTTGGCATTTTAATTTAAAAGAAAGATTTCTTTGATTTAATGTTTTTCAATTTAACTAGATACATTGGATGCTTAGATTTTTTTTTTTTTTTGATCCATTGTCTTTTAAATTAAAATTGGATACATTAAATAAATAGGAATTATATTTTTAAAAGCAAAGGAAAATCTAAATTTTGAACACCATATTAATGAACTTAAATATTTAAATCTTTAAAAATTGAGAATTGATAAATAAATAATTGGAATATTATGGATTTAATGGTGGTGGAATCCGATACCTTAGTAATTTCTCTCACTTGATTCAATCCCTACTTTTAGTTGTTTTAATTAATTTTTTTATGTATGTTAATTCAACTATCTTCCGTAAAAAAAGTGTTAACTAGGTTAAGATTAAATTTTTAGGCTTTTTAATTTGTTTTTCAGCTCATTCTAAATCAAATCCCACTTCACACTTGCATATCTCTATACTCCAATTTAATTTGTGCGCTTACGAGTAATTTAAAATTTAAAATTTATACAACAACTACTAATGTTAAACTCCTCTTTAATTTGACTTTACAAATCTACACGCTGAGAATGATCGACTACCTTTGTTTTTCAGTTCACAGCCTAGTTACAACTTCAGATATCTAGTACTTCTAGGGTTTGATAGGCAATTGAAAATCGCGTGTGCGATTACATTCCGAACTCCATTCCAAGTGTATGATGCCATTGAAAACCTGAATTGATTCCTGAAAGCTCTGTGGCATTGCACATGTTAGTCCTGTTTGAGTTGAAGTTGGTAATGAAAAGAGGAGGAATATCTTCTTGAATGTGAGTTACTATGGAAGGGATGTTTGTTAGCCATCAGCTGGTCACTGTGGTTGAAGAGTTACAGTCACACCATTAATTACTGCTTCTATTAGCTTAAGAAGGGAGGATATAATCACTTGGCAGTCTGCCCGTTCTAAGTAGTAACCTTGACAATCAAACTCTTAACACGTTCTTTGTAATGTTTAGTGGTGTAAATCTTAGCCGTAGAGTACCAAGCTTTCTTGGGCATCTGTATGTAGGTCTCAATTCCTTCGACAAATTGTACAAGGTATTTAATTATTTATTATTATAATTCCATTGTTGGCATGGAAAATGGATTTTAATTAGTTCCTACCATAGGCTCGGTTAAGTGGAGAGGGGTGAAAACGAGGGTAATCCCCGTTTACCCTCATTTGCTAACGAAGGAAAAGAGTGAGAAAATCTCAAATTTTCTTTTTCAATACAAATTAGAAAACTTTTTTTTTTACGCTGGATTTTCCACTGATTTTTCACACGAAAATAAGAAAGAAACTCTAAAAAGATGAAGTTGTAAGACTAGAACTGTATATGAGAAAGGGGTAAGTGGGAGCATGTCCAATCTCATCTTTCTCCTCTAATTTCGCTTCTTACTACTGATCGAGGAGATGACCAAGATTTGATTGATAAAAGATAATTTGGGATCGTACATTCACCTTTTTTTCACCCCTCTCCACTTAAAAGTAAAGTAGACCTGTCAAAACAGAAACAAAAATAGAGAAAAGAGATGAAGAATATCATCCTAAGACAACATCTTTTAAGTTCAACTATAATTCATTTATTCCTCCTGTTCTAATTTTTCTTCCTACACTACTTGTTCCACCCGCCATTTGTGAAAACTTGTTCTCCTCCAAACTCGATATTATTACTATAAGGGGTAACATAAACCTTCTATGTACCTACTCTCATTAAATTACAATGGTTTATATGGAAGAATCTGAATAGGTAGACAGAAGACCAACAAGATCTTATTCATAACTAACTAAAAATATCTAAAGATAACACAACAATCTTAACCAATTGATCGTAATTTTACAAATAGATCCTAGTATATTCAAATAGCTGAAAAGAAGAAAAATTCTAAATAAGAGAATATACACCTATAAGATGGAATAAGATCCCTTGTTGTAACAAAATTGTAGTTTTAACAGCTTCCAAAGAAAAGTTATGAAAATAATTTTAGACCAAATGAGGTTGTGGTTCCACACGTTTCAGAAAGCGGGAGGTTGCAGGTTCGAATCCCTATAGTCTAACATTGGTATGCTTAAGAGTAGTAAATTCACCCTGTTGAGGTTTTAGTAGGACTGTGTTGAGTTTTCCACACGTAAATCCAAAAAAAATAACGTTGTGGTTTACAAAGCCCCCACCAATGCAAGAGATGGAGAATATTAAAAGAGAGAGAAAGAGTAGAGTAAGAAGGAGAGAAGGGTGTATAATATGTATTTAATTGTTCTAAGCTCTTAGATATTCGTATTAGAATATTACGAAAAACAATGATATCAATATGACAATAGAAGGAGTGAATACATTAAAAAATAAGTAGTTCTGAGAGGGAGTGGTGAAAATCTCCAACTTTGGTGTAGACAAGGATGCCTGCATATGATATTCATGCTTTTCCATCCAACGATAGATTAGTATGGTAAACATGTCTGATCAGGCCTATTAAAATTTTAAGTGGGTTCCACGTGTAAACCACATATATTATACTAATAGATAATTTAGATATTAAGAAATGATCTCACTTACATATTTGAACAAGTCAAGAATAGGTCCAAGAAGATTGAGATAAATCAAATTCAAATCCTTAAGGGTATTTACAGTTACAAAGAGGAAATCAATAAGATAAAATCTTAGTTTAGATCTGTGAAGTGTAATCACATATGGATAAAATCATAAATCTTGCTATTATAGAATTGTGAAAGGTGGTTTTAGGTCCTCGTATACATCAAAACTTTGGTGTATTAGCTTTGACTTCTTCTATGCAAAGTTTATACAGAGTTGCTCACTTCTTTGCACCAACTTCTTTGAATTCCAAATTGAGAATGAAAAATCCTGTCACGTCCCTCTAAACCCATATCATCTACTAAAGATCTCCATCTCTCTCTTCGAAATCCAAATTGGGTCTCCAATTTCTTCTACTACTCACATTCTTTATCTCTTGAATTTTTATTTCTTTTACGACAGAGGGGAAACCTCAAGCAGAACCTTACTAAGCCTTTCCTTCGAATTACGTCCCACATCCCCACGGGATAACCACCAATATATATATATATATATATATTTGTTTTTTAGCTTTTCACCTTTGACCTAAGGCTTAGGTATTGTTGGGCGTTTCACAGTTGTCATCTGATGATATCTTCCTTATTTTATTTTGATTTAAATGAGAGAATTTCCTTTTTACAAAGATAATTATTTCTTATTCTTCTATTATTCGTTATTTTGATTATATTAATTATGCTATGTTTTCACAACTTTGAAGTTTTAATCATTTTAAATGATTTTTACAAGGTTTTAGAGGACTTAACCAGATTTCCCAGTACATTCATTCATTCTGGCTTATTTTTTTCTTGTCTTGTTTAGCAGATCCTTTCTTTCAAATAAATTATATAAAATTGAGCACCTTTAGAATAAAAGGTCTTTTCATAAACGTGTAACATGAGTTTCCAAAACAGAAGTCAAGAACAACGTAGAAAATCCAATGAGAAAAGCAGAATATTCATTCGTTGAAGTTTTCTTAATCTTTACTCTTATCCTGTGCACGTACTACTTTGTTTATTTGTTTCACAATGTGAAAGGAATTCTTTTTATCTTTAATAATATGGAACTTCTGCTTAGGTCTCTTCCATTTGGTTTAGACCTTAGAAAAGAAAAAAAAATATTGTAAAGCCTCCTTTTTAGGTAAATAGAGTTATCCATGTAGCTATTTGTTATTTTAAGGGAAAAGAATCTAAACGTCTTTGACATGACGCAACATAATCTGGAAATAATAAAATGTAGAAATGTTTTATTTTAGAAGAAACATAAGAATTATTAAAATTAAATTGATAAGAGTTTTATCACTTTTCAATCCATTCCACCATTGAGTTCGTTGTGAAGGCCTCTTATCATCATGTCATTAATTCTTCTATCCTCACTGGTTTCTAATTATCAATAGATTTGAATCTTATAATATTTGGATTTATAAAATATAAATTAAAAACTTAAAATAATCCATGAGCATAAATTATGATCTTGTATGATTACACGTAAAGCAAGAGTTCTCTTAAAAAATATTCTTTCAACAACTAAATTTTCACGAGAGAGACATTTTTTATTTTTTTTGGAGCCCCCGACTCAATTATTCGAATCGAATATAAATATTTTAGATATTTATTAATTTAAAGTTTTGTGAGATAAATTTGAAAAAAACCCGAACTACTTAACCCTGATTAATAAACAAGTAAATAATGGGTAGCAAATTATTTACCTGAATTTGAATAAGACTGCCTGAAACTGACCCAATCTGACCTTTTGCTAAGTTTATCTTAAATCAATCTCATTTCTTTCATCCATATTCTCCATCCTCTATTGTTTTTTCCTTACCCCCACACCGCCCAAACAGGACCTTCCAGTTCTTACGAGGTCCACCAGTTTATTGTCTCCATCCATGAACCCAACTGAAGCATCCCATTTTAGTTTTAATGAAAGCATAATTAAAAAAAAAAACAGCCTTACTCTTCACCCTATACTTAGTTTGGTTGGTTGCTCTCATCTTCCAACCATTATGATACTCCCTCTGTCTCAATTTAGTTGTCCTTATATGGATTTTGGAATTGTCCTAAAATAGTTGTCTCATTTATATTGGAGTAGCATAAAATGTGTTGAAAATGGATGAGATCACATGAAGTGCTAGCCTTATATAGAGAGTTTCTTAAAAAATACAAATGTTTCAAATGAGACAACTAAAATGAGACGGAGGGAGTATTAAATAAATTCAAATTCAAGTGGTACACCCATGTAAGTTTGAGGAGAATTTGAGGATTTTTTTAAAGATCTATTAAGATAGATATAATGAGATGCGCATAAGATATGCAGTCTATTTAGAAACAATTTGTCAAATTCCAATATGAAACCTATTCCAGATTGATAGGATAAATGGCTAGATGATGATGATATGAGGTTATACTTTCTTTTACTTAGTCAGTTATAAATAATATTATTCATTTATGTTATTGAAATATTGTTTGCATGTTGAATCTAAAACCATTACTATTAAAGGAACGATTTAAAGACTGCTTACATGTTTTTTATTTTTATGATTTGTTAAAATATTTTAACGATCTTGTAGATATCTAAACTTTTAAATCTTTTCATATATAAATATTTAGTTATTGAACATTTGTTTATTTTTCTAAGATTTATGAGTATTTTTTTTAAATGAGTTAAAAATTTAAATGGATAACTCTCAAAATCTGATCCGATTCAAAACGAGCCTAAATTAGACCCGATCAATTAACTTATTTAATAACCATATAAATAATAGAATAAAAAGTTGTTCTCTCATGTCCAAATAAGACCCAACCTAAATGGACCCGACCCAAGTCAACCCATAATTAGGTCTAATCTCTGTGTCCCGTTCTCACGGTTCAAAATCTTGAATAATGCAAGGGGCACTGCATAGTCTAGTGAAACTGAGGACGAAGTTTGTAACAAAAAAAAAGATTAATTAAATCTTATTAAAATTATAATTTTAAAGATAAACAATTTAAAAATATTACTAAGTCAATTTAATTAAAATAATTTTTGATGAGACTCAATTTTTTTTAAACAAACTCATTATGACTCTGTATGATGGATGTCACAGTTAGGTGTGTAGATTTGAACTGTATATTTTATTTTAATGACCATTTTAAATGGCACCAATTTCAGATTGTCTCTCTCCATCACACACCGAGCACTTGCCCTATTAATGAGGCACAAGATCATGAAAAAAGATCGATCACCTCTTTGTGATGCATAATCTATATGCATCTATTAGAGGGGACCACCAAAATAGGAATAATTTATCTATTTTAAATATTTGATAATAAGAATTATTAAGTTAAATTAATTAAAATATATTTTTAAGTGAGACTGTTTTCGTACACTATAACAAATTATATTTTTCATTTTTTTAAAAATAATATTAGAATAAAGAATCAATGAAATATTTTTTTAATAAACTTGAAAAAAAAATATATAGTTGAATGTAGATGAGAAATTCGTTTTAAATCTTTTAATATTTTATCATTTTATATTATTTTAATCTTTAAATTTTTTATATTTCTTAAAATAATACAGTAGGGGCGAACAATGACCCTATTGAAATCTTTTACTTCATTTTGAAGTTTATTTTTGGTCTTTTTTCTATTAAATGAGATCTGAGTCCACCCCTTTTATTATCAGCTGAGTTGATCACCACACATGACGAATTTCAATGCATACCCCTAATGCTTATACTACTTGCCTATTTCTAATATTAAGATAATTTAAAAATTAGATTTTAAATATTATTGGGAAATTATTAGGAAAATGTCGTAAAATAATATTTGATATTATTGTAAAAATAGTACTTTTCAGATAAAAATACATTAAAATTAAATTTATCATCGATATATAGTTATGAATACGAGATGCAATGCTGCAAATTGGGTGGGTCCCGTAGTATGTATGGAGTCATAGAACGTTTTTTTTTTAACGGTAACAATAAAATTTCATTAAAAAAGAAAGGGATTACAAAGAGATAAAACAACTAAGATACTAATGCTTACCAAAAGAGAAGAGGAAACAAATAAGAAAAGACCAAAAAAGAGAAAACAAAAGAAATTTTATAGAAAGTTGGCGAATGCTTTTCAGCCATCTATTTCTTTTGGACGTGTGTGGCCCACTTTCAAAGCGAAATGTTTGATTTTTGTGCCACGATAGATCAGGCGTCTCTCTCTCTGTCTCTCAAAAAAGAAAAGAAAAAAGATCTCATTATATATAAAACGAAACGATGGAAATGTGCTTCTTCCTTATTGGAAAGTCACCCAACGTGGGTCTGCACCATCGTCACCTTTGATTCCCATGCAAACTTTCACGTACATAACAACGCGTAAACATACTCCCTCCATCTACGTTTTTATATCTATAATATACGTAAATAAATGAAGGCGCAGCCCCGTAAAAGAGAAACCAACTACTGCACTCTTCATCGTCGTCTTCTACCTTCTCTCTCTTTCTCTTGATGTAAAGATCAACATCAGCTTCTGTTGGTAAAAGTTGTTGCCCTGTCAATTATCGAACAAATTCATGATTATGAATGGAATTTGACATGGAATAAACATGATTATTTTTTAGAGGGAAAAAGCCCATAACTGAATTATGGTGGAGAGAGAGAGATCCAATTTATTTTCTCATTTTATGATTTATAAAAATAAAATTTACAAATCACATCGAGGTAATCAATGTGAGATGGTGATTTAAAAGCGGGTCCTAGGAGAAGGAATCACAAGAAAAAAAGCCGTCTGTCTTACTATGACTTGCCCGTGAAGAGATTTAACCCATGACAAATACAGACTTCTAAGAATTTGAAATCTGCTTTTAGATTTCATTCATTTTTTTTTTTTTTATGATTTATATAGAGAATTCAAATAATTTTTATAAAATAGATATAAGAAAAGTAATTTAAATAATATAATTTATTGAACTCTTAAGTCTTGAAAAGCCACTTGAGAAAGATTTTTCAAGTGCAGTGACATAAATAGGGTCCAGTGTGGAGTCTGGACTGAATCGTTTCTGTAGCAGATGCGTTTTGACAGTAGTGAAGGTGTGGTGAAATGGTGAATCATGGTAACGTCGCATGAGTTAAAGGATCCAAAGACTTGACAGAAGATGCTCTGTCTGCATTGGTCAAAGCAAACCTTTGGAAAGGACTGCATAAGCTTAACAACCACGAAACATGAATGGTGGAATCCACAAAAAATCGATTCAAGTTTATTATTGTATTGAGTTTGGTAGCGAAGAAGAGAGGAGAGGAGAAGAGACGAGAATAATGAAAGCATTTTTAGTTTTGGTCATAAATTACGGTGAAATACTGACGCAACTGAGAAAGGCAAGGCAAGGCTTGTTAATCTCTGACTCACGCACTCAGTCACTCATAATAAATCATAGCTAGCTTTAATTTTGATATGGTTACTGTTGATGATGCAATATTAGGCGTCGGGGGCCAATGAAAGCGCAATGCCTCCGACTCCATCATCATCTTCTCTTTCTTATTGCGGTGGTTACACAACGGAAAACTGGTCCATGCCCTTACCACTTCTTTTATCCTAGTTTCGAACCCCTTTTCCTTCACTCTATTTAATGTTTGTTTCACCCTTTAAATACTGTAAATATTTTATTTTATTTACTCTGAATCATATAATATAATTTCTTTAATTTCAATCATTAACAACATGTTTCATTTTTTAAGTATATATTTTCTGAAGGACTCTACCACTGTACAACCGTTTTACATTTTCCAAGTACAATTAAAATATATTTATAACTTTGTAGCATGCTAGTGTCACACGACCCCACCACCCCATCACATGTCTGTTTGTCTCTCCAGGTAGGTGAGCGTACAGTAGAAAACTAACCCCACATCTATAGTACAACAAGACCATGAATTGACAGGGGAAGCCTTTCTTCATGCCTTTCATTCCTCTAATCATGCTTATAAATATATCACCTCGACCCTCTTTACCCCACGCTCATCATTCTCTCTCTCTTCCACGTTGATCTCAGAAGTCATAACCTGAAATGCTTCTCTTTTCCCTTGTCAGACTTCAGAGATAATCAGATCCAGCATTCAGAAAATAAAAATAAAAACAGGTACGTCCCAATTGCCCAGTTTCCAGATGCTCTTCTTCTTTTGTTTTGTCTGATTTCTAGTTTTCTGCTAATTAGAGAAAGAACTGTATAGTTAGAGAGAGAGAGGACCAGACTTGGAGTTTTAATTAAAATAAAGATATTAGATATTATTTATTCATTTTATAATATTATATTAGACAAATAATAATTTCTTTTATCGAATTTAAGGAAGGATTTGGATCATCTGATGCTACCAAAGCAGCACAGGAATTCTTATTCGTCCAAGAGAGTGAAAGAGAAAAAGAAGACGAAGAGAAAAACAAACTGGGAGAGAGACACGCGTTCTTACGAACAATTTTCAATCACGCTAATACATGGCACTCGATAGAGCTATTGACCTTAATTGATCAAAATATAAATTATTGATATGTTAATTAATGAAACAAATTATATCTAGATATTTTCAGTTATTTCATATAAACAAGATAGATGATTGAAAGAGGATTTCAATTTATATGTTCATTTTTAAATTTAAAAGAGATGGATTTTATGACCATTATAGATGATGAACATTATTAACTCTTGACTTTACATTAAATGGATGACAACGTTTTTTAATTAGCCATTAAATTGTAGAAATTGAGATTGGCTCCTCCATCGTAAAGTTGCTGAATCCGCCGCCCGTGAGAAGATAGACTTGGAATCCTTCTCTTTGTATTAAGAAGAAATGAGCATGTCGATGAATGGCCAATCTCGTGTCCCTCCCGGTTTCCGGTTTCATCCGACGGAGGAGGAGCTGTTGCATTATTATTTACGTAAGAAGGTTGCCTACGAGAAGATTGACTTGGATGTGATCAGAGATGTTGATCTGAACAAGCTTGAGCCATGGGAAATACAAGGTATTTTCTCCAAGGAAAATCCTTCACACATTCATGGAAATCAAAATTCCTCTTTTCTTCCTTCTAATGTCGTTGAATTCTTTGCAGAGAAATGCAAAATTGGATCCACCCCGCAAAATGATTGGTACTTCTTCAGTCACAAAGACAAGAAGTACCCGACCGGGACCCGGACCAATCGAGCCACTGCCGCCGGATTCTGGAAAGCAACTGGCCGTGATAAGGTTATCTATAGCAGCTCCAAACGGATTGGGATGAGAAAAACGCTTGTGTTCTACAAGGGCAGAGCTCCCCACGGGCAGAAATCTGATTGGATAATGCACGAATATAGGCTCGATGATATCACTGATAATAACCTGCAATCCAATGTAAGTCGTAATTCATGTAGCATATATATTTCAATTTTGATTTTATAGGGTCTAACAAAGTAAGTTTTTTTTTTTGATGAATTTCGATTCAAGATCCTTTGTGTAGGACGATAGTTAATTTTCCTTCTTTTTTTTTTTTTCTCAATTGGGACAAAATCCTAGTTAAGTTTCATGGATAGATTTATTTAAAAGGGCTTTCTTTGTTGATCCTGATAGAGACCATTTTATATAATTTAGGCCTCCGGATCGGCGGGAGATACAGGACAGGAAGATGGGTGGGTGGTCTGTCGCATATTCAAGAAGAAAAACCTGCATAAGACACTGGATAGCCCTAATAATTCTTCATTCGCCTGCGACGACGATGGCCAACTGCTCCATTCAAGTAGGGATGGAGCCTTAGATCAGATTCTTCAGTACATGGGAAGGGCGTGCAAGAAGCAAGCCGAGCAATGCAACAACATCAACAACACTACAAACGGCTTCTTCATCGACAATGACGATGGCAGCAACAGCGGTACCGACAATATGAGATATCTTGGGCCGATGGAGACGGCCATTGCTAATCGGATCCATGATCAGTTCATGCAGCTGCCTCCTCTAGAGAGCCCAACTCTGTCTGCACTCTCGGACGATCGCCCGCGGCTCGACCTTGCTGGCAATGATCAAACCTGCTATGAAACTGTCGATGTTCATGTCATGGCCACTGAACCAGATTCTTCCAGCACCAACCAATGCAGCAACAATCCAAACCCAGTCTATCATACCGAGCCGGGTTTCGGCGACTGGGCCACCCTGGACCGGTTGGTCGCTTCACACCTCAATGGACAATCAGAGTCCTGCAAGCAACTTGCCTGCTACAATGATCAAAGCCTCTCCCTTTTCAGCACCCCTGATCAAGACCTCCCACTGTCACAACTTCGCTCCTCACACCGATGGTTCAACAACTCTCAGGAATACTCCGGCGACGCCGACCTATGGACCTTCGCACGATCATCATCGTCAGTATTAGACCCTTTATGCCATTTGTGAAAAGGTTCCGTCTGAGTAAGAATTTGCAACTCTTGATTTCCCACCATTATGCCATGTAACTATTATCTAATTCAATAAAAAAATGCTTGTGAGTTTACCTTATACTTAATTAAGGTATCTAAGGTAATGTTTGTTGTTGTTGGTTAATTTTAATGATTGATTTAGTTAAGATGGCTAACAATGATATGGATCGAAATTAAATTTTATACTTGGTCAGTCCATTGTTCCAACCAGGTTAGGATTCCAAAGTCAGATTGTTGTCATTGCTAAATCCTTTATGTAATCGGAAAAATGTAACCTAACTAAATAAAATAATAAGATTTAAGCTGGGGTGGCATTTTCAACCATCATCTTATCGTAATCAAGATGTGTTCTATTTAACTGATGCTGTCGACGGAATAGGGTTTTGGAGGGTGATATTATCTCTTCTAATCATTAATTATTTCCCTCGTTACTTGTAATGATGCCATTTAATATGGTACCAAAGCTCTCGTTTGGCCTTAACCTAAATGGGAAACCGAAAACGACAAAGGGAAAGGAATAAAATAAAGATAGAAGTAATAAGAGATTACATGAGCAAGGTTATAGTTTTATACACGTACACCAGAATCTGCACATCCAGTTGACAGAATCAGGCCCAGGACTGTCTCTACGTACTTACGTAGAGGCAGCTTCCAGAGAATCCGACTTCCAATTATTAGTCTTCTGTAGTGTAGATAACCACAGTGACATGACGATGCCACGTCCCATTTCATACCATTTTTGGGCACGTAACTCACGTTCTCAAATGCGAATAAAATATAAAAAAAATGACAATGGGTTGAAATAAATTTCCATTTTCTAAGAAAGCAGAGGGAATCAAGGATTGGGTATGGACCCACCCTCCCCTCTTTCATAGGCTTTTCTGAAATCGGTTCTACACGGACGGGTTCGAAGGTGACGTGTGGATCAGCTTAGGGAGATGCTAAGTTTAAAATAAAATTACAAAATTACCTTTCATTAAAAAGTTCGACTCCACGAAGAACTATCTCTGATAATCAGATTCTATGGTCTAACAAGTCAATTAGCTACTGTTAAATTAGATATGGTGGGGTGGTGTTTGTTTTTTTTTTTTTTTCCCTTCTTTGTAAATTGTATTTCATCATCCGTAATTTCTCACGTTAATTTGTATTTTCATTGAAAAGGGTTTGAAAGGTCTAGAAAATGTTTTTAGTAACATTTAAAAAGTTGAATTATGTAATAAATCATGATGCACATGAGAAGTTATCTTCATTATTAAAGTTTAATAATAATTTGAGTTTCAAACACCTATCATGATTCGAGTTGACCCCTATCTTAGTTTAATGATTATTATTATTGTCTTAATAGAAACTTAAGCCATACATGATCAAAATTAGTCCTCGTGCAATAATCCAAATTCTTATATTAATATAATATTTGATTCAAGATTCAGATTCTTTACTGCACGAGCAGCATATACCTTTTTGTTGCACCAATTAAGAGGGGACATGTCAATAATTTCACGTTAGAATATGTATTCAACATTTACATTTCGTATTCAGTATTTTACTTTGTATTAACAATCAACTTTATTTTTTATTTAGTCATCTCTGCTATTCATAAAGACAACCTTCAACTTTATACCGTTCAATTAAGAAAAGAAAACAATAATTCAAATTTAGAATCATCACCAAGTGGGTGCCACATCAAATCGATAACTTGAACAATTTAGGTTTATGATCAAATCAGTGCCACATGACGTCCTAATCCTACGGCTTTTGTAGATTATAGTTAATGGGAATTTTTATTTTTGAATTGTCAAATTTAAATATTAAACACTTTCATTGAAAAAGAGTTGTTGAGTGCAAAATAATAAAGTTGAATGCCAGAATTTTAGAGATGGTTAAATATTGAATACAAACTAACATGCTAGATACTAAAGTTGATATTGAATAATAGAGAGGTAAAATGATGAATAGTAAAGTTCACTGTTCAATACTGGACAATGTTAAATACAACCTAAATGCAGAATAAAAAATAAAATGTTTAATATTGAAGTTGATTGTAAAATACAAAATCAAACTGTAAATACTAAAGCTAAATGTTGAATGCAAAGTATATGAGACCTACACCTATTTAATTACTCTTAATATTCAGTCTCACTAATCCATAAAATGAGTGGTGAATATTAACTTGCCAAAATACTCTCACTATCACAACTACAAAATCCAAGAAATCAACTCAACTTGTTTCTATGTTTTTGATAGTGTATAATACTTTAAGGGATTCATACTTCTTGTACATAAAATAGAGTTATTTATTAATTTATTTTATGACTGAAATAATTAATTAGTAATTTAATATCTAATTCAAGTCTCAATCATATATTAACGAATTAAACTTTTAATATCAAAGTGAAGTACATAATATATAGATTAAAAATCCATGTGTAAAAGAAAAAATTAGATAAAAATATTCAATTTATAAAATTTATACAGAATGATATATATATATAACTTTAAAGTTTACAGAAACAATTTGTTTGAATAATACAGTAACTGAAAAATAGAATTTTAAGATTGAGGCATCAACAACTAATCATTATTTTGTAGATAAGCTTAGAAGAACTAACAAATGAATGACTTCTTAAATCCCTCGATCAACCATCGAATAAAATTTCAAATATATCCTTTTTTCTCTTTCTCTACTCTCTCCCATTCTCTAAACCTCGACAACTAAACCCTAACTTGAGATTGGATGTAGTTTCCTTATACAGGGTGACTTTTCTTACTTTCTTTTTCTTATAACCTAACTAAGCATTAGTAGGCATTTCCTTTAAAAAATGATAAAATCGATCATCCATGTTATCACCTTAAAGATTATATCGAATAATATATCATTATTAAATTGATTTTATAGATGTTTAATTCATAAAGAATACAAATTGGATGATTAAATCAATGGGCTACCCATTAGGAGTTATTTGTAGCTGATTTGTGGTGGTGACTAGCAGGTGACCTGTAGATGCTTTGAGAGTGATGGGTACACTGATTCTGGTAGTGATTTTAAATGGATTAGAGTGACGATGAGTGACGAAGTCGACTGCTGATTTGGTACATACTTCATCAGTAGTCACACATGAATCAGTATGTCAACTTCAATCACCAAGCTCGCCATTTATTAAAAAAATTGAGTAATAAACTTTTCAATATTTTTGTCAGTTTAAATAAGAAAAAAAAAACTTTGGTAATTTTCAGTCGAAATCTATCAAGAATTCATGAGGAATATAATATAAAGATGTGTCCGATACAAAATGCATTGCTCGTTTTGGACAATTCTGATGCAGAAGTGGACGGTGGATCAGGATCTGTGGCCCACCAGTTTGATCGAATCTTCTGTGCATTGGTCCACCCACCGGCTCAAAGAGATGAAGATCCTATCTGCTTAAGCTTGTGAGGGATGAATTCCATTGCATCCGTTGTGGTGTCACATAGAACTGTAGAAGTGCCACTGCATGGATTGCACGTAGTAAAAGTTCAAATTTCTTTGGTGGGCCCTCATGTCTTGGCTGCCACGTGGAAAACGATTGTAGCAAATGGTCAAAGAATCCCTCCTGCACTCTTGACTTGAAATAAGGCTACTGCCTACCATTACTAATAGTATATTACTATACTGATTTGATTAGGGTTACAGTTCTGACACTCCATCACCCACTAAACTGATACAAGTACTGCAAGAGTAGCCCTGATAAAATGAGACTTGAGAGAAGTTTAGATGAGATTAGTTTTATGTTATAATTTTTTTCTTCCAATTAGACACACCTACTTTTATAGGGACTTGATGAATATATAAAAAACTTCAAAGCTAGTGGAACATGAAAAAATAAATCTTTAATTCTATCCTAATTAGGTTGGCCCAAGACTAGACCCTCCATCAAATATGTGAGAAGTGATTGATGAATATCATCAAATTTTAAAAAATCATTTAATTAGAAGAACTTGAAAGATGACCTCAAGATATGATAACATTCGAGAATGCCACTTAAAGATAGATTTGATAATACATAAAACACAACGAAAACAATAATAAATTTAATATATATGTATATAAAATTTTAATAAAATATAGTAAAAATGCAAAATAGAAAATCGGTTCTCAATCCCGCATTTTTATCATCTGTTAGCATCACTTTTTCCAATTGACAGATTTCTTTTGATGGCTCATTAACTATCTTCCATAGAACTTAAAGCTCTCTCTCTCACTTCATCTTCTTCTTGCATACAAACCCTTAATCGCCAAGCATCCCTTGACAGTTTACCTGTTAAAGTCATGACTTTTATGTTCATGTGGGTCCCCACCTAGGAAGGTGGGTGCTGCCGCTGACCCCACATAATCACTGCAACGGTTACACAACTAGAACCTTTCCTAAGTTGACAAAATTTAATATATTTTATTATTACAAATATTGATGCCTCAACAATATATTTATGAGATTTTAGATCCCATCTATTTCCAATTTAGTTGAGTACGACTGACTATTAATCTCGTCAGGTCATTTTGGGGGGGGGGCCATCACTGATAGGGCAAAGCCTTGGTGATCTAAATTTGAAGTCTAAGTTTGGTTTTATAAATACAGATGATATCTGCATATTTATACCAATGAGAACTAAAGTCTTATAGATTTATTAAATTCAAGTCTGTTTCTTGAAAGAACTCAAACAACATGTTTAATTCCAAACTGTTGATTGATGTATTTTGTCACAAACACGGTTGGTGGGAGAAAAAAATTGATGATAATTTTTTTTTCAATTTTTGAGAAAAATACCCTTTATCATTACCAATTCATTATATAATTTAATTGCAATGAAATGATACAGGTGTTGGACGACTTACATTCTAAGATTGAAGAATTATTACCAATTTATAATAGACTTGTAAATATTTATTAAATTCAATAACATTTTGGCACATAAGTTCATAAGGATGGACGGAAATTAGTATTTTCCAATGCTGTTAATGATTGGCATGATGATTACTAGTGGCAAGGCCCACAGGAGAGCAACATGCATCCAAGTCAAAGAGAAAAAATACGCCATGTCAAAGATGTTTTTGTAGTTAGTATTTTTCTTGCTAACCTCTAATAAAAATCAAGTTGTAATACAAGTTACACTAGTTTATATAAAAATCAATCTTTTATAATTTCGTTAAGCTAATTATTATTTTTTTGTCAATTAAACTTGATACAAGAAAAACTCTTTAAAATAATCAAATATATTTTCAAGCTTCTTATATGAGAAATGATTAAATAAAATTGATCACATGCTTGTTGGGTAAATTTTCTTTTTATGTAGTTTCCTGCTTTTTGTTGTTCTTTTTTATTGTTTTTTTTTTATGAGCTTTTTTATTCTTTTCCTTTTTGCCTTTGTTTCTGTTTTTTCACTGCCTCTTCTTTTTATTAATATAATCACCATGAAAAAATATTTAGTTAATTTTATACATGAAATTCATATTTAATAAAAAAAATTAATCTTAATATCTTAATATGATTGTTATTAAAATCCAACGTCAATTATCTATAAGTCTTATTCACTTTTTGATTGAAATGTATTATAATACATAATTCAATGAAAATTAAATCTGTTTGAGTAGCTGACTTTTCCCATGTGATCATTTCTCCATTACAAAAGCCTTTGAAAACTGAAAAGGACATGAACATTTCCTGTCCTTTTTCAATGACATGAACCTTACTGTAGTAGAAGACCCGCCACCCACTTGCTGTTTAATGCGACCCCTTTTCAAGCCTCCCTTCCCTTGCTTCCATGAGATGATGTCAATCTACAGTATCGTCCACCATTTTACAGGATCGTTTTAGAGATTTGCAGATCTGTTAAACGAAATTTCCCCCCTTTCTAAAGAAATATTTTGATGTTTCATTTATTTGAATATTTATTTAAAACAGGAATAATAATTTTCACAAAATATGGATATGTGGGTAATCCAAGAGTACTTCACACTTTCTTTTTAACTCTCAAAACAAAATGACATAATTTCTATAATTCAAACTTATGTAAATAATATAATAATATATATATATATATATATATATATATATATATATATATATATATATATATATATATATATATATATATTGTCTTAACTCAAACTTTATAATATACTAAAATGAATACAAAAACAGGAGGATTCAACACAATGCATATTGGTCAGATTATCAATTTAGTTAGCTGGTGGAGCTACATTCTAAGCATATTTTTGTTATAAATCTATTTTGACTATTGATTATTCTAGAGATTACATAAGAATTTTTCTTTAATCTATGAATAGTGTCAAATTAAGTTGTATAGGCTAGTAAAATGTTTAGGTTGTTAGCTGACGAGGCCACAATTCAAGGCTGTATTGGAAAACATTCTTTACTAGGCCAGTATAAATTTTTACCAGTTTTGAAATTCACCTAGGCCTTAAAAGGTTTAAATTATTTCTTTTTTTGAAAAAAAATTAAGGTTTAAGTTTTGAATACTTATAACTCAAGGTCCGCTCCAATTATTTTAAAATCTAAACTCCAAAAACCTATTTTTCCCCTAAATTAAATATACTAGTGATAGTCACATGGTAACCACATATAGAGAGAGGTCATAGTCATGTGTTCATCTCCACCATCTACCAGGGATCCTACACTTGTCACCCTTGTATGATGTCATGTATATAGAAGCAAATTGATGAATCAAATCTTTCAAACTCATAAAGTTCGATTATATAATCTAATTCTTTTTTTAAACATTTAAAAAAATTCTTATTTTTTATTTACCAACATAGAATAATATGACATTTATTTAATAAAACACAGTCAAAAGTCTATAACAACCATCTTAAATTCTCTTATATATATATATATAAAGAGATTTAAATGTCAAATTGACAAATAGCTGTATCAACAAATGGTTTTCAAATGCATGTGCTTATTGATGCTATTTTCTGTCACTTTAACATCTTTTCAATGAATAACACTGCATGATTGTCAACTTCGAGAACATTAACACTCCAACCAGCAATAAAAGCTTGACAAACAAGGTACTCTTAGTTGAACAAAATCGGAAATATTCATCTCGAAGACGTATGCAGCCCCTCTAATCTCCAAAATAAGAATATGTTGGGAGAGCATAAGAAAAATTACAACTAATTAGTGTGGGGGAATTCAATTTATTTAAGTTACTGCTTTTAACTTGATAGTGATAATCAATGGTCTAGATTAGGTGATTTAATTGTTAAACATATTAATAGAACTCTAAAATTTAAAGGTTCATACATTTATAAACCCAAAAATTTAAAGATCCATAGGGAATATGGGCATCAGGGCAAGGCTAGAGTTACAAACTCGATCTTGTGGTATCCCCACTCTGATACCATGTTAAACACATAAACATAACACATTCTTAAAAACCGACTTCAAAGAAAAGGGTGCCTATACATTTATAAGCCCCAAAACCCAAAGATCCAGAGGCAATGTGGAACTTTACTGACATTAATAAGGTCAAGTTAGGAGTGATTAAAGAATGAATTATTGGGACTTTAATGTTGAAAAAAAAAAAAAACAGAATTATTGGGACTGATGGGAGGCTGTTTTTTAGCTGAGGATGCCTAGGATAGTTTAGGAAGTATTAGACCAAGGAAGGTTAGCCACAACTCACTCAATTGCATTTTTTATTATGTAATATTATTATTTTTAATAAAATATAGATTGAATTAACTATATATTGTATATAACTTTATTAATATTGTTATTTATATTTATTATTGTAACATCATTACTACCATCATCTAAAATAATATGCAATTGAATTGTAATCTAGGTTTAGAAAAAAAATCATTGATAAATCATGTTGGAAATTGGAAATTCTTTATCACATAATTGGTATTAAAAGAATAAAATTTATAAATTTCATTTTCTATGAGAAATAAATTAAAGAAATCAATTTTTACAGAATTTTTTTAATACAAACATGCATATATTTTACTTTTTTGTTTCTTGGGTGTGCACTGAATTTGTATGTGACTTTGCGCTGGTAATGGTAAACGGTAACTTTCAGAGTAACTTTTTCCCCTCAAATCGAATTTAAATGCATGTGAGAAAAATGATAGTCACTTGTATATTACGACCCTTTTTATTATCTTATACTCTTCAAAGAAGCCATTCAATTTGATAAAAAATTGCTTTCTATTTTATATTATTTTAAGCAAACTTTTTATCAATTTTCAAGAGATGCCTCTATCTTGAAGTTCTGATCAAATACCAAAAAAAAAAAACCCTTTAGGTGAATCTACTTAGGTATTTATAATTTTATAGAGAAAATATGCAGACCATGGGTAAAGTTAGCTTTGATGGTTTAGCTAAATTCAAGCCCAAAGCCAAATTCCAGAAGACACGTTTTCAATTTCTAACTTTCATGTATTCTTCCAACTTTATCCTTTTTTTTTTTTTCAGATAAAACTTTCCAGAGACGGTTCTTTTTAGTCATTTGGCATGATTTGTACCTCAAAAAGAATTGAGATGTGATTGGTTATTTTTATTTTATATTTTTATGTAACGACTGACACCCTCCTAATATTTATTATAAGAATGTTATTTTAAGGTCTTCAAAAGAAGGCTATTTTAATATTTTTATTACTTAAATGGTGACATGTAAAAAAATAAAAGAAGTGTTTGTTTTTTATAAAATGAAATGCCCAAATTAAAATTCTTTTTCTGTCATTGCACAAAGACATAGTATTTGCACAAATTTAATGTTTCTAATTATAAAAAATGTTACTGTGGTTTTATCTAAACAATCTTCATTATCCATTTGATACGTTGGGTATTCCCACACGTAAATTAAAAAAATTAATTATTTATTTAATTAACCAACATCGCCACGTCAACTCACATGTATTCTAAATTGATGTTGATTTTGTAAATCAGTTCCATGAAAGATATCACACATTAAGCATAATATGAAGGGCGTCTTCAAAATACAATGAACATGAACAACAACAGGTGGGAAACATGTCACCAAGAGATAAGAGAAAAAAAAAAATATGAAGGGCGTCTTCAAAATTCAAAGAAAATTCAAACTGGAAGGCTGAATTTCTAGAAAAAAAAAAAAAAAGGTTTCCAAAGAAATGCTTGAAAAACGTGGTTGTAAAAATTTTCGTAGTTAGCTACTAAAACTTGCATCCTGAATGCGATTTGTCACTTGTTGGTCTTAAAAAATTATTTTGTAAATCGATTGTAGTGATAAGGACTTTTTTATATATTAAGATTTTTTTTTTGTTACTGACCACGTCAAAAAATTAGTAAGCAATAAATTAAAAATAAAATATAAGAAATTGTTAATTAATTTTATGAGTTGAATAGCTTTTCTAAAATCTCTGCGAAAAAATCTATGATGGGTGATCAAATGGATGGAATAATAAAAGGAAATCACTGTCTAATATATTGGCGTTCCTATAATTGTGCCCCCAAATCTCTCTTTCTCTCTAGTCTCTACAGATACTAATGTGAATGACTTTATGGTTTTTTATTTTTATAATTTTAGGCCCTATCAAATTATCTTAATTTTCATTGTTTTAAAAATAATTTTAAATTGTTAGATAAACATTTATATTTGATAGGAGACTGGAATATATTAAGCTTAAACTTAGAGAATAAATTGGCATATAGTAGTTTAAAAAAATTATAATTTTTGTTTGTTTGCATTTAGCCCAATACTTTATGTCATGCCCCGTCCTGCGAAGTGGGCTCAGAACTGAGTGGTTTTACAAATCGAAATGGTTTTGAGGTCATTATGCATTATTTTTCAAAAATAATAAATGAGATTGTAAATTGACTATTCTAATTCTTCCAACTTCAACGAGTCAAATTACGGAGTGAACGAGCTCGAATTGAGTCAAACTTGAGTTTTTCGAAAAGCTCACAAAGTGATCTACACAATTAACCATTCACTTAGTATACCTAACGGTGTTAATTATACTGTTTTAGTCTAATTAAGGGTCAAAATATTACACTTGTGCCACTCAATTTTGTATATAATTTAATTTGGATGTCTGATCAACAGCAATTGTATCTCAAATTTGTGTCATTCACATGGCCTCAACCAAGGATTCCACCATTTTTGTGTAAGTGGGTATTTCTTCCAAATAAATTGTGTTGATCTTTTGGGCAAAGTTAATCGAAATTTAAGGTCTCTTAGATTTAAAGTTAACTCACTAACAATTTTAAAATTTACCTTAGGCCTTCCAACATAGAATTTCTAGATGCGCCACTGCTAGTTACATATATTTTTGATAAACATATGAGTCGCTTCAGCTCAGGCATCAGTGTTAGCATCCATTAGAGTAAAGTAGGCTGTTAATAATTAACGCTACATGTATATAGCAATATACAAACATGGGTGTGAAATCTAAATATATTCTTGTAGATTCCAAGCCCTATAAAAAAAAAAAAAAATCATATTTGAGTTAGATCTATTTTCTAACTTATTACAAAATAGGATTCATCACAATTTAGAGTTGTCCTCATCCTTATCTCAGTGATGGGTTGAATAGTCTCTCCCTTGGTTTCAGAACACTTCTAAGTTGGATCATATACAATAATATTAGAAGTAAAAGCGTATTTGAGAGAAGGGAATGCCATACAAAGGAAGGGGTTCACTATATTAGCTCAATAATAAATGTTCAACAACATTTAGAACTTGTAGCTATTAAATATCTTTAAAGTTTCGTTTCGGGTCATATTTGATGGACCATAGCCATTTCAAGTGCAAATTTTAAAAGTCTTAGAAACAAACATAGATATACAGGACTTTTTTTTTTTCAAATGATCAGAGCTTATTTTAATATATAAAAATATGTTGAAGCATTTTTATTAAACATAAGCAGCGATGATGATGTTGAAAAAATCTATTGTATTATCATATCATCTCCTAACAATTCCGATCATGTACTGATCACTTAATTTTAAAGTTTAACAATGTCATTTTCTTGTCTGTAGACTCTCTCGTCCATCAACATTTTCTCACATGCGAATTGCATGTTCCCTTATTATAAATTTCTAATATTATTTGAAAAAGGTCGGCAGTCCCTTCCAAGTACATACTAGAGAGTTCTAGTATAAAATTCAGAATAAAAAAATAAAAATGGTGATGTTTCATTAGATCTTCGTAAGAGCCCACAAATGGTGGGTGGTGGGTTCTGTCTTTACTCTTTAGGAGTACACAAATACAAATGGTGAGCCCCAAATTCAAACCCACTTTTATTAATTAATTTATAATTGGTTCTATCAGAGAATTTGATAGCATATAAAATAAGTCAAGTTTGGTAGATGGTTAACATCTTCTTCTGGGACCTCTTGACATCACAATAACACACTTGTGTTGAAATGGTCGGTCTTTGAGATTAAATTAATCTGACAAAGGCGAAATGGAATCAAATCCTGATGGATTTTGATTTGATTAAAAGGAGATATTTTACTTTTTCTTTATGTTGTTGGTGTTGAAAACATATTGCAAAACATGTTATGCTACTTTATAGCTACATCCAAGCAACAGCAAACACTCGGGTTTTATGGATTTTTTCCAATGGCAGACACTTATTCCTAAACGTGCGTCATTGACTTGATTCGTGGGCACCCTTCAAAGGCCCAGTTCTGATTTCTTGGCTCTGAAAAATCCATTCATCATTCAAAAGCTTCTGATTCAGAAGGATTGACAGGTCCAAATTTTGGACCCCCAATGCCACATATTCAATTCACCTGTGACAATGAATGGCATAAAAAATGTTCTTATACAATTCATGGAAGAATTTAACAAGAATGAAGTCGGTTTGCGTCGACATCTTATCTTTAAAATCATCCTAAACCATAGCTGTTATCCTGTTTTTATTTTAAACAAATGTGAATTATTATTTGTTTTTTAGTTCAGGGCCACATACTGGGATTATTAATGGCAATGATTATTGGGCTACCATACAAATATGCCGGCTGCATGTGTTAGTAGTAAGATCCTGCATGGGTCTTTTATCTTACTAAACGTGTTTTGCAAGCAAATATATCGTAAATATTAGAGTCGCTCCCTATTTCCTAATCATTAGAGATTAATGGCTTCTCATAATCAAAAGGTTTCAAAAATTAATTGATGCATGCTTAGTTTTACCTTTTTTATAAGGGTCTCTCTAAAAAGAAAAAAAAAAAAAGAGGTGTCTTTGTCGTATACCTATTTATTTAGTACAAAATTTTAAATAATGAGTTTTAATAGAAAAATTTATCTTCTAAATATATTTCTTAAAATAGTTGGATCTCATCGTACATTGACAAAGAATATTGGTTCCTCCAAGGCTCCAACTATGAGAGAGAACTGATTGGATATAGGCCTCTTAAACTTTGTAGCTCTGTATTCTCCTATTTTATGATAATAAATTTTTACTGTTACTGTCAATTTTTTTTTTATTCTAAGTCATTAATATATAGAAACGGACAATACCATTTATACATGGGTGATTTTCATCGTTTCCAAACTATTGAAGATATGAAAAATGAATACATTTTAATTTGAGAAGCAATGAAGTCTACATGCCAAATATAAAATGCATTATAACACGTGCACAATGTGCATGATGCACTTCACCACCACTAGAGGTATAAAATTCGGCCAATATGGTAACTTATATGTGAAAAAAAAAAGAATTTTTGATCAATAAAAAGAATAGTTTCACTAGTTTATGTGCATCTATTTCTTGTATAATTTTTTGTCATTCAATGGTGTGTCCACATGTCTTAAATGATGCTATTTCTTATCATTATAAAGTCATTCTTCATCATCCAATAATTTGGGGCATAGAATGATGATAGTAAGGAAAGTGAGAATGGATTTCAAATTCTAATAGTTTTTATGACAGTATTATCTTTGAAATTTGTGGCTATTGTACAATAATTTCCTCTCATTATAGTTGCTTCAATGGAAAACACGCACATGAAATTTCACATTCTAATTACTATTTTTTATCTTTTAGCACATGTATAGTTGCACATAAAATTTCATCTTTTAACATTACTATTATTATTTCTTAATCACCACCCATTTCATATGCTAATTGTGGCTCATCGATGAGCCAAGCATTTATATATAAGATTTATATCTTCATTTGTACGTTAGCAAATACAATTATTACAAGTTGTAATAATGAAAATTTAAAAAAAAATTGAAGAATGAATCGTGTACTACACCTCCAAAGCTTCTATGAGAGAGAAATGATTTGACCCTTGTAGGGTCCACCTCTAATGAATCCTGGTCCACCAATCAATTTCTTTTCCATCAACATATTCAAATTTCATCTCCTATATAATCACCCCATTCACACCATAGGAACATGCATTCGCTGATCTATGTGCCAGAAAGTCTTAGATATGGGTTTGAGCCCTTATAGTCTAACTTTGATATGTCTTAAGGGTAGTAAACTCATCTGTAGAATTTTTACACTAGATATTCCACAGTTCTCCACACCTAAATTGAAGGAAAAAAAAAAAAGTCTTTCATAAGTGGTATTTCTTACTTAAGTACCAAAGTAAGCTCCCAATGAAGTAACAAGGTTTAGAGTGAGAAATTATATTTATTAGTTGACAGTTGATTTCAAAGACTTACTATGGCCAGCGATTATCTTTTGAAACTGATTTTTTCAATAATTAAATATTTTATTATATACTTAAAATGTGTAAGTTATTGTAAATATCAAATGATGATACAGGTCAGTAAGACTAACAATTTTTAATGTTCAACTTCAAATTTAATTACTTACTTATTAAATCGTGTTTATTAGATCTTTTCAAATATAAAATTTTATTTTTAAAATTGTATTTTATTATATGAAACTACAAAAATAGATGACTGAATTAAAAAAATTATTTTCAACCTCAGTCATCCATTTTTGCGGCTTTCAATAAAAAATATATAATTTTTATATTTAAATAGATTTGCCAAATATATCTCCATTTGGACTCTATTGTGCTTACATGAGTGAGTGGATTCAAATGCAAATTAACGAGTGTGACTTTGAAAAATATTTTAAAGATGATGTTTCGCATAAATATTAGATACATTGATTTGAAAATTCATGATTTTTAGAGGTCCGACAATCAATTGGATAGAAATTCAATTCAAAGAAATAAATGGGTGTAAGAGAAAAATTATCTATAATAATTGTTTTTTTGAAATAGTTCATATATTAATAGATAAAAGGCACCCGAGGTACAGATACAATAAAAAAACAAAAAAAATAGAAACATAATAATCACAGGAAAGGTCAAGACAGGCAATAACTTAGAAAGTTATAAACTCGGATTAGATCGACACATTCTTTTTATACATGCAAAATATTTGACATAGAGATGTTTTTGAATTTCAAAAGTGATACCGCCCACGATGCACACTTGATTAGATTACGTCTAGCGACCTGCCACACTGGATTCAACAAATGATCTATAAGATTTCGATGGGATCCAGGTGAAGCTCTAAATAAAAATACCACTACTTACGTGAGGCATCATCCATCTAAATACAAAGAAGGTAAGATTTAGACATTGATTTGATAGATTTGGGGTCACTTTGTAACAGGTATTCTTTTGGATCCATTCCTATGTGTAGGTAAGCTTCTGTAGTTTTGTCTTTTATTTGATTGTAGAAAGACAAGACAAAGTAGGTGGATGAGATTAAGAGTATTGTTGAGTGATGGAGATGGCATGGTTTGGTATTGGTAGGATAGGATGCAAATAAACAAAATATTAAGGGAATGAAGACATGAAATTTGTTTTTCAATATAAATTTAGACAGTTTGGTATCATTTCCATGAAGACAAAGGGAAAAATTTAAAATAAACAAAGAAACATTCCCTAAACTAAACTTTAATAATAAAGATTAGAAGGAAAAAAAAAAACATTTATATATTAGGGCAAGGCCTGATGTCACCTCTATAGGATTCAAACATCTCCATTTTCTAACTTGCCAAGTTAGGGAGACGAATATGATGACGTCCATGAGCCGACAACTGAAGATAGATACATAGCTAATCATGTGATTTAAGAGCCTATTTAAATTAGGTCCTTTTAAATCATCTCAAATTATTGATATTGGAGCCTATTTACCTAATCAAATTGTTTGCAAGAGTTCACATTGTAAAAGTTTCCAGCATGTTTCCTCTTAAGATAAAATTACAATCAGGGCTTGCATAGTATATCCAAAAATTTATCTAAAGTGAAGTGAATCAAAATTCCCCCCTTAGAATCTTAGATTCAGTTAGATTTTCAGCAAAATTCTCTCTTATAAGTGCTCATTATTGTAATTTATAATAATTGATTCAAGTCTTATCAACTTAAAATGAAGCATTAGTCAAAGATAATGTGCTCAATTTAAATGTTAACTCAAAATAGATAATAATATTTCATTAGATAATTAATATTAAACTAGGAAATTTATAACTCCTAAATGTTTAGCTGTGAGAAAAAGCATGAAAATTGAAATTGAAAACTTTCACTCCTAAGATTCTCTACAGAGAGTTTTTCACTTTACATGTAGTGATAGGATATGATCTGACCCACTGAATATGACATACTAAAAATCAAATAAATTGTATCATTATCGTTGTCGTACACATGTTCTCATCTTTCAACAGTTTGCTATTATTTTAGTTAATCAAGTTTTTTTTTTTTAAAGTTCAAAAAATTTGTATGTTAAAAATAATTTAAAATAATCAATTTTTTAAATTTTAAAATAATGTAATTAATCTAATAAAGCTAACTTTTAGCAATCCACAGTTATAGGTAAAGTGGGGCCATGATCATTTAAATTGGCTCAGTTTTGCTGTATACAGTGGTTCTATCATTCAAAAACACAGTCCCCAACGGAATACATGCCATTTTCAATCTGACACTAAATAATTGGAAATAATGGATTGTTGAAAAATACCTTTTTTACAATTAATTTATTTCGTATTTAAATTTAAGGCCTTAATGAATATGGTTTTTTAATATCCAATTATCCACCGAGTTCAAATTAAATTGGATTTAAATAAAGGGTGGTCATTTAGACATCTGACTTTTTGTTAGGAGACAATCTTTTTTGAAATTTAGGGTGAAATCGTCATTTTACCCTCACAATTTTGGAAAATCTTTCATCGTCCGAACTGCACATCGGATGGGTAAAATGGTAATTTCATCATAAATTTCGAAAAAAGTGTTTCCTAGCAGAAAAGTTGGGTGTCTAAATGACTACCCTAAACAAATTTAATCCTATTTTTCTAAATTTTGAGTTAATTTTCACCCTATTCAAATGAACTGACTTGTGTAGTTGGACTCTATTGAAGATGACGACATGCCTATTGTAAAATTGAGTGAAGAAGATGTTTAAAACTCTTGTAAACTTGATTCATTCCTGTGCAGCTAACCCACAGTGAAGAGAAATGATCCCATCAATGAGCTGCACCCGGCCCAAGTGGAGCCCAAGTCTTCACATTGGACAATATCGCCTTTGCTCAAGGCAGGGGTCAAAATATCGGCCGATACTGTGCGTATCGGCCGATATAATTCGGATTTTTGACCACCGAATTATATCGGCCGATACGTATAGTATCGGCCGTACAAAAAAAAATTCGGCCGATATGACCGAATTTTTGACCGATATATCGGTCATGATATCGGCCGAATTTTAAAAATTCGGTTTTTCTTTTTTTTAAAAAAAAAACCCCTTTTTTCAAAAAAATAGCGGACAAGAATGAAAAGAAAAAAAAGAAAATATGGAGGAAAGATTGAAGAAAAAAAATGGCACACCTTTTACTGCATCTTTTCTCTTCTTTCTCTTCTTCGTTGATGGGAAAAATACAGAGTGGGAAAGAGTGGCGGCTGCTGCTAGGGTTTAATAGAGAGAGTGAAAGAGAAGAAGGGTATTAAAACACGCCCATTAGGGTTTTTAAGTGAAAACCCATTCAGGAAGTAACTCGTGAGTATCAAAGTTATATTTCAAACTGTTTACTTTATAATATTCTCTTTTAAAATTTTAAAATTATTTTTTAAATACTGTGTATTTCTAAAATTTCTCAAATTAAATATCTAGACTAATTACGATAATATGATAAAAATACTTTAAGACTTAAAGATCTTTTGACACTCTTAAATATTTAAAATATAGTATTTTACAAATAAGGGTATCCCTAGGGTATACCGAAAACATATTTAGGAGTGTTAAAAGACCTTAAAGTCTTAAAGTATATTTATCACGTTATCGTAATTAGTCCGAATATTCAATTTGAGAAATTTTGAAAATACACGGTGCTTAAAAATAATGTGCATAGTGTATTAAATAATAAAATATCATTTAAAACTTTAAAGTTATTTTTTAAGCACTGTGTATTTCCAAAATTTCTCAAATTGAATATCCGGACTAATTACGATAGCCTGATATAAATCCTTTAAGACTTTAAGGTCTTTTGACTTTCCTAAATATATTTTCGGCACACCCTAAAGATACCCTTATTTGTAAAATACTGTGTTTTCGGTACACCCTAGGGATACCCTAACTTAAAATAACACTCATTAACTAAGAAAATAAATTATTAAATTATTTCTACAAATTTTCCTCATTTATATCATTTTCCTTGTAATTTTCACAATTTTATTACTAATTATATAATTTCCCATTATCGTAACTTCAAAAATATATTACAAGATGTAAATATCCGATATTTTATGAAAAAATTACATATTCAATAAGCCCATAATTATCTGCATTTACTGTAATTTTTTTGAATTTTTTTTTTTTTTTTTAAAAAAAAAAAAACGGGTAGGAGAGAGAAAAAATTCGGCCGATATATCGGCCGAACCGATATATCGGCCGATATGAAAAATCGGCCGGGATCTCAGCCCGGCCGATTTTTCTACCCCTGGCTCAAGGTTGGTTTCTTTTTCTTTTCTTTTTTATAATAATTTCCAGTTCTCAAAGTTGATCTATTGGGTCCTTTGTGTCTCCAAGTCTGTAGTTTGGTAAGGTGTCTGGTGCTTTACTTGTGGGCCTCTTGATTAAGTGAACAAGGCAATGAAATCTTCTACGGTGTTATTAAAAATTGCTTGGGCCCAAGGTTATACAATCACAATTGGTCCAGGTTGTTTGCATCAAGGTAAGTAATCAGTCTCAGTTTTCATATACACTTCAGAGTGGCGATAGGCGCAGATTGGCGCATCAAATTGGTTGTTAATTCAAATAAAACAATTTGCATGTCAATCTCAGGTAGATGCAATAATCCTTAAGGTTTACATTTTACAGTTGGACATTACGTAGAACCATTTTGAAAAATAACTGAGCCGGACAGCCAGATAGGGCCTGGTTGGGATTGTTCCAGGCTGAGAGTCGTGGGTTAGGTTCAGAGTTGAGTTCTTAGGCCCTACAACTGATTGAGCTGTTGTCTTGTCAATATCGGCCTGATTATTTATCATATCAGGCATTGGGTTGGAGTGCCGACAGGTCTCTCCTATTCAAATTATGTAACCAATTTGGGTCAAGGTTGGGTCTTGTCGTTACTTTTGTGATGGGCCTGGCATGGCTTCTTATCACAGAAACCTTATCCAGAAAGCAAGGGCCCAGAAGGCTAAGTTCATAGGTATAGGCCCTGTTTTGAATGATTCCATCATAAACTTAGTCAGTACTATCACTCAAGAAAGATTGTTCAGTACTGAGACAAACAAAACAGACAAAACCAGGCGTAAGTAGTTTGGACAGAACATGTGGGTGATGTGACAATCAACTGTTTTAGATAATGAGACAATTTTTGAGAAATTGTCCATTATAGATTACTTCAATAATTAATATCTGATTGAAAGTTTATATTAATTCATCATAAATCAGCTCATAATGATAATTTTCAGAAAATTTTCTCTACCAAATTTATTTACTAAGCGGATGATCTCAGTCAGTAGTCAAGTAATTGTGAAATTCACTCTGTATGGCTATTGAGAATCATTAGTAAAGTAATGCTAGAATATGTCAACAGTAAGTACTTCCAAGAAATCACAGTTTTCTTAAAAAAACTTAGCAGAAAAAGAAAAAGAAAAGGGATATAGTAGTCTGCTCTTTATCTTCTTTGGCACTTCTAAATCCAGATTAAGAACAAAACAGCCACTAATTCACTAATGAACAAATTAATGATTTTCCTTTTACAGCAGAGGGCCTAGCCTATCCAGTACTGGAAAGAATTGGAAGCAAAACTAGTCAGGCCTATTGGTTTATAATCACTTTCAAGGCCCAAACTGGCTGAGCATTACTAGTCCCAACTCCCAACTCCCAATAGTTGGCTGTAGGCCTGGTCCTTTCGTAATTAATCTTAGAAAAAGGGTGTTGATAGGTGCAGATCCAGAAAATTAAAGATGAAGAAAAACTAGGATTTTGTAAGGGGTTTCAAATGAGAACCACTACACATTAAAATAAAGAAATGAGATGAACTTTAACCCTTAATTTGCTTCAACAAACCAATCAGATTTTTACCAAATATCACACTGTCATTAAAGGGATCTGCTGGAAATTTCGTCAATAGCTGTAGTAAGATGCTAAATGTCAGCAAGCTCAATTTCTTCTAAGCAAAATCTTCCTATTAGAGAATTCCACCTCAGCTGAAGAATCAAATAATGACTTAGAAAAATACAAATGTGAAAAGAAAGTGACGCTGCCATCAAGAGCTCAAAGGATCCAATTGTAAGTAATGTAGATCCATTAGAGTATGGTTGGGCCAATGTCAAAGCTTAATTGAAGAATTTCCAACCAAATCTATGCAAGAATCAATGGAGGGAAGAGAGTGCCTTACAAGCTTTCTAATGGGCTCAGTTTCATAAAATTTGGAGCCATATGAGTGAGATATGGGTCTAGGCCTGCTATGAGGTTTGCAAGTTTTGAAGCTCATTTGCAGCATACAACGAGGATTATGAATTCCACATCATTGCCTACTTGGATGCCATGTAGATAGGAAGCTTGCAAAATTAAAAGTCATTCATAGATTTGACATAAAAGATGGTCTAGCTTTGCAGATAGATTTTAGGTACAAAATATGATTCATTAAAAAGGTCACCCAATTACCTTTTCAAAGCATCTAAATTTGTGCAATTTCAATATACGTAGACAAAGTTGTAACAATTTGTTAATAAGGTGTCAGAGAATGATAGCAAACTATAGTTTTTAAAAATCTTTCTGGTCTCCCAACCACGAACCTCTATAAGTTTGAGGCATGGATGATTATTGTTGTACACACAAGTTGAGTTTGAAATTTATGAAACTAAGAGTGCTTTGAGGCCCAGAACATATGATGCCATACACTAAGACTGGGCCTGGATCATATTAACCAAGATACAACACCTAATGGTGATGAATTTGTGGGGTTGGACCAGGCCATCCATTTTGCATACAAAAGTGATCTTGGGTCTGTGTTTTTTGTAGGTCATAGAATCACTCACTTTTATTACCCATTGCTAGAAACTAAAATGCCACCCTATGACTCGGCCCAATGACTAGTAGTCATTGGGCCGACTGCTACAGAAAGGCTGGTCTGGTCCATATTTACCGAGATATTCCACTGAATATACAGTGGAAGCAAACAAGAATTATAGAAAGGGAAATTCCACTCGTCACCATTCTATTTTTTTTTTTGAATTTACATATGGAAAACTGTGGAACACACAGCGTAAAACCCCCAAGGGTGATACCCATTGTCTTTAGGATATATCAGATTAGGCTATGGAGGCTCGAACCTGTCACCTCCCACATGTGACACCATTCTACTTATTTTAAACATTTATTATTTATCCCAATATTAATAAAAATATGGTTTCTCTTTTGCCTCTGCCCATACAACATAATTAGAAGAAATAAAAGAAAGGGGTGAGATAATCAAAACAACTCTATTGGTTTTCTTCATAAAGTTATCACTCTGTATAAATCTCTACTTATGGGCCTCAAAATGTTGTCTTGCAATCTTTTATTATGGGGTGATTCAGGTCCAATTAAGCATAAGGTATTTTTGTAATTTTGTATCTAGTATTTTTTTTATATTATTATATTTTTGTGAGATTTCAAAGATTTTGAAAGATGCGAGAGCCACTATACGATATGTATTTAACACTAAATATAGAATTATACAAATACCCTTATGCTCTAAAAGTACTATAAGAACACCTAATTGAATCCATATCTATTATGACCTGGATCACCATTAGAGTACATGACATCAACAAAACAATGTTAATTATATCTAGCATTGATTGTGATGAGGGCATCTTCAAGTGTGATCAAAACTTTAATTTTGTTCCAGGCAGACTCATTAGTAAATTAGCAAGTTCGGGTCTCGACTCGAATGATGAAAATTATATCTTCGATCCATGTGGGTATCTAAGTGGAAATTTGAAGATGGATCATGGTCTTTAATTCAATAGTATAATTCATCCCGAGTCCAAAATAAAGCAAGCCAAAGAATCAGGCCATTGCTTGTCAGGCCCAACCAGCCAAGCTTTGGCCCAACATAGCAGGCCCATTGATTCAATGACCTGTACACGCATCATACACTGGTTGAAGAATCATATCCCAATTAAGATTGGGTTGTCCATCGTTGGAGACTAAAATAGTTTATGATTATTTTTAGTTTGGAAATTTAGTAGTTACTTCAAGTAGGACTATCGGTGATGGTTTTATTTTAGGATTTGTTTTATTTAAATTTCCTATTTCATGTAAAAGAGGAAGGGTCGGCTCCTATACTTTAGGTAATTACAGTCGGTTGTTATCTTTATTTAAGTATTGTAATCAACGAGTTGGAGGAGATCAATTTTTATGAAAAAAAGTATATTTTATTTTCCATGAGAAAATTCGTTTGAGGCCTAAGACAACTGAGGTTGCAGCTAAGCCAAACAGAGTAATTGTTGATCCCTCATCGAGTTGAGGCGTCTTGAGGATCGAGTGAGCTTTCCTCTTCAGAGAACCAGAGCTTCCGCTAAGCGATTGAGTAGGGCGTCTTATCCTACCCAGCCTGCATCTGAATGGCTATCAGAGCTTTGGAGTCATTTGAGACTCGTACTTCGATCAAGGGTTAGTTATGGCAAGGCGTGACCGCTTTCGTAGCCGGGAACAATGATTGGTTTCATTCCAGTCAGAGTCGTCATGTGAGATGCACTACAGAAGATGATCGTACTGAATTCTCTAAAGACCGCGAGAGACAGTTTGATAGGTTATTTAAGTCATGTGTTCATCTACAGAGAGAGTTTGCGGCTCTAAATAATCAAACAAGCCAACGCCCTTCTAGTTCGCCATTAGTGAGATCAAGGTACTCCAAATACGCATCTTCTGAAGAAAGCTCAGATGAGAACTCAGATGACAGTTCAGATGAAAACTTCTACTATCACCGGCATAAGGAAAGACATGCAGTCAGACAGCTTGAGAGGAGACAACGAACTGTCTATTTTGTCGATGTAATAGACACGACTGCACAAGTCAAAATTGTTGACTCAGATTCCACTAGTGAGGAAGAGTTCGATGATTTTGTAGAGACAGATACCATGAGTGTACAACTCTTTGAGACAGTGCGGGAACATCCAGTTCATAGTTGTGAACCCCGAAGGGATGACATGCAACACAGTGGCACAGAGGTTGAGGCCACCGCTGAGTTTGTGTTTTGTGATGTTTATCCCATGGAAACATTAGGCGGGGAGAGACCTTATGTTGATCCAATGTGGGAAGAACACATGAACCAGATGGCTACACCTAGTATCCCGCCAGTCATAGCAGTTCATGAACCTACGGTAGATACAGGTGCAACAAGGGGATGTATCCGACAGTTTGAGCCAAGTTCCATCTTGAAGCAAGAACTTGAGACACATCATCTTGAGTCACAATTTATTGAGAATCAACAAGAAGATGCTACGAATGGTCAGTACAAGTTCGTACACTGGGGAGAGATGACCGGTATCTTGTGCACTCAAAACACACCATCCGGCCATATGTTGACCCAATTTGGGGGAGTTATTCAACACATTCTTCAATACCTACCATCCAGTTACTTTTGGTAGGCCATGAGATGACATCTCTTGATGTGAGAGCTACATAGTGAGATGTACGTTCGTAGAGGCACAAGAGGCAAGCTATGATGTGACAACCTCCTTTATCTATGAACCTCCTACACTCGAGGACGAGTTTTCTCAGGGAGCAGGAGTATGATGAGGGCATCTTCAAGTGTGATCAAAACTTTAATTTTGTTTCAGGTAGGCTCATTAGCAAATTAGCAAGTTCGGGCCTCGAGTCGAATGATGAAAATTATATCTTCGATCCAGGTGGGTATCTAAGTGGAAATTTGAAGATGGATCATCAAAAACTTGTTGTGCAAATTTTAAATTTATAACTCGCAAGTGCACGAACCATTAGATAGTATAGCGATTAAGTGCGAGGTCGAACCAACGGAACTTAGGAAAATATATCCATGAAAATTATACCATTGAATTATATATTTTAAGAACTTTGAGAAATATAGAGATAAATCATGAACGTGGAATTGTTAATCTAATATATGAATTTTAATCTTAATTTAGAAACATTCTAGATTTAAACATAGAATCTAACAATTTAACTAATTTTCATTAAGATGGTGGAATTAATATAAAAATATAAACAATCTCAATCTAATTTAAAATACAGAATTAAGATGCAATTAAATTATTTCCAACCTAATTCATCAATTTCACGAGTTTTTGGATTTATAAACAAAAATAAAATTTAAAACACCTAAACTACCTATGTACATATTTACAATGGAACTGGATCAAAGAATTATGGAGGCTTTATGTTCCATATTTTAAAAATAATATCAAGGCCTAGAATATGGAGTTCACTTAAATTATTAATCATGCACTCAAATTCTTCATCTATTAAAATTCTGATTATAATAATTATAGAATCCATTATGTTAAGAAACTTCAATTCAAGCCTTAGTCTAGATAAAATTTCAACTTATAATTCCAAATCCAAATATTTCATCCACTCTTTAAAAGAGCCTTGAATCAGAAAAATAAGTTTTATCTATCCTAAATATTTCATCCACTCTCCTCGAATCTCTTCAAATAATTTCAATCATAAAATTATAAAAAGAATAAAAACAAAATCAAACTCTCATCATACATAAATTAAATAATTGGACGACCATGATTCTAAATAAATCCACCTCTCCTTTATTAATAAAATTTGAATTAAGAATTATAATACAATGAAATTTTGGAATAAAGACATAAGAAAAATACAATGAAAATCAAAATTCACCAACCTTAGAACCCAATGTGGATTGAAAATCCAGTCTTTCTCCTCCTCTTCTTCCTCTCCTCTCCTTTTCTTCAATGCCCAAGTTCAGTTTTCTCAATGGGAGAGGGCTAGTATTTATAGATGAAAGGAGGTGGAATGAATGGATTGGATTCAAAGATTTAAATAAAGTAAGGGACACATGGAGGGCGGATTTGATTTGTGCTAAATATGGAATGACTTAAAAGAGGCAAGGAGCTAAATTTGTATAAGGAAAGTGGGTGTAGAATCCTTTTTTTTACACATGTATCATCTTGCAGCTCAGTTTTGACCTTGTTAACGTCCGAATCAAGAAAAGTTGTAAACTAAAAAGTTGTAGTTCTTGAAGTCTTCTTTCTAACGCAAAAAGAATCAAACTAATCGGATATCAGAGTAGAAATTTATGACCAAAATACCAAATATATGTCAAACCTTCCTTATTTTTCTCCCTTCCTTATTTTCTTTCTCTTTCCTTAATCCACTTGCCAAATTCGAAAATCCTCTTATATTGACTTCTAAATTTCGAATTTCCTCTTGAGATGATGAAAATATTATTCACACATGTGGATTTCTTCATGGGCTTTTTTTAATGGGCTCAATAATTGGGCTTGAGGTCCAAAATAACTCATAATGGGCCCAGACTTTATATTTAAGCATTTTTCCTGTCATCCTCACTTTTAAACCTGCAAAACACAAAATTATACTAATTAGATAAAATTAAATAAAATGAGATACTAACAATAATAAATTAAGAGTAAAATATGTATTTATTTTGCACTCATCATGGATCATGGGCTTTAATTCAATAGTATAATTCAGCCCGAGTCCAAAATAAAGCAAGCCAAAGAATCAGGCCCATTGTTTGTCAGGCCCAACCAGCCAAGCTTTGGCCCAACATAGCAGGCCCATTGATTCAATGACCTGTACACGCATCATACAGTGGTTGAAGAATCATATCCCAATTAAGATTGGGTTGTCCATCGTTGGAGACTAAAATAGTTTAGGATTATTTTTAGTTTGAAAATTTAGTAGTTACTTCAATTAGGACTATCGGTGATGGTTTTATTTTAAGATTTGCTTTATTTAAATTTCCTATTTTATGTAAAAGAGTGAGGGTCGGCTCCTATACTTTAGGTAATTACAGTCGGTTGTTATCTTTATTTAAGTATTGTAATCAAGGAGTTGGAAGAGATCAATTTTTATGAAAAAAGTATATTTTATTTTCCATGAGAAAATTCGTTTGAGACCTAATACAACCGAGGTTGCAGCCAAGCCAAGCCAAGCCGAATGCTTGTTGATCTCTCATGGAGTTGAGGCGTCTTGAGGATCGAGTAAGTTTTCCTCTTCAGAGAACCAGAGCTTTCGTTAAGCGATTGAGTAGGGAGTCTTATCCTACCCAACCTGCATCAGATTGTAATGCTCAAATCCCATCTAATACAATTATCTCTAAGTATCTTGAAAAAAAAGAAGTCATGGGTCCAATCATATTATGCATTATTTTTTCACTGCATACACTACATATATATCCTTCTCCAGACATATATAAATTTCATGATTAAAATTCATTTCAATTATGTGATAGTCAATTAGATTATTAAGAAAATAAGTTAAGTTTTCATATTATATCATTATTATTTGTCGTAAATATTTAACTGCATTGAAACTGCAAATTCGATAATTTTTTATAAAACAATAAATATTTAAGTAATAATGATTTGATTGGTTTCAACTTTTTATACATTTGAAAATACTGCAAATTCTAGTCAGTACGTGAGAACTCTAAAATATTCTTAGTAAAACATCAGTCCAATCTAATTCAATCTCACAAAAACAAAGCTTACCCGACCGTCGAAACATTACAATCTATAAAGTATATTCAAGTGTTCAACATTAAAAGTACCATATAATAAGTCAATAATTAAATTTTCTTCTTCTTTTGAATTTTAGTTTGATACTTCTTTCTCTAAAGCTTTCTTATTTGTATTGTGCTCACTAATTGTGTGAGATATAAGGGGATTCAACAAGTGCATTCAAATGGGCATAGGGGTTACGGTGCCCACTTTGGAGATTGATCGATGTGGTTAGAGAGGTGAGAAACTTGGTTGAAGGGATGTATAATGGCCTGCACGAGTTCAAGGTGCTTGTGTGAGAGTTTGGCCACGAGAGATTTGCATCATAGAGAGTCCCCACAAAGTTCCACGTTGCCTAGAACAAGAGGTGAAGAGGAGTATATAAGTCTAATTTCTCCTCCCTTCTAGCTTAAGGCGTTTTGGGTTTAAGTGTGACACTTAAGCCCAATACAAAACTGCTAGCAGGACAGGTCATTAAGATAGAATAAATATTCTCTCAAAGTAATTAATGAAAAATAATGTGAGTAACGGTCAACAATAAGCACATCATATTATAATACCATCATCTTCATCATCAATGTTATGTTAGGAAATAGATAAAATAAAAGTAAATATGTTGACTGGTTGCCTACATAAAATAAAAGTAAATATGTCGAGTAGTTGCCACCTAATGCTAAATTTTAATTTTAAAAAATACTAATATAATAAAGAAAAAGAAAGCATTATTATAAAGATACTATCGTCATCATTCAATTGTAGGTTTAAGAATACAAACAAAACTATATAAATGGACTAGTTGTCAACTAACATCTAAATATAAGATCGTCAAATTCTATCCTTATAATCTAATTCATTATAAAGGGAAACATTTAAAAAGAACAAACTTCTCTAACATTATTCTCAAATGATATTTTCACTCCTTCATTAAATAAATATTGAATTTTAATTTATTGAATAAGTGACCCACTTTCAATGAAATGATTATATCTTGTATACCTAAAATCATCCAAATTCAATTATATTACTAACTAAAGTAAATTCTCTGTCATGTCATGTAGTACTCTATAAAGTTATAACATGTCTAAAATAATACCGACAAATCTCGACTTTGACCCATACAAAATATAATAAATCTCTCTAACTCAGTACTTAATACATTCAGAATAAAAAATGCACTTTCCCAACAATTTTGTAAAGTAATATTCCATAAATTCATAATACAAAATTGCTATAAAAATGACTAAGAACCTCATAAACTACATCATCTAAACTCCATAAAAGTAATATGAGATAGATTTCTTGATAAGTGCATCATTCTTTGGGACAGTACATACACTCTCTTCTCAATGAACGAGCACGATATAAGAATGAATGGAGTGATTTGTTTTCACAACGAGAAATCAAAATGACATTTTAATGATAGGTGTGAGTTTTAAATAAATTTTTAGAAAGGAATATGGCTAGACCCTCTAATTTAATAACTTATATAATATAATATATATGTAATATGGTCCCAACCATATTACATTATAGAGATTTTAGTGTATCATTCAATTTTGATATTTACACAAGGATAAACACTGGGTTTAATTTTAATTTTACTGGTCATCATTTAATTGATGAAAAAGTACAGGGACATCTACTCTCAATTTCCAAAAATGTGATCTACCATCACATGACCTTGAATTCCCATGGAATGAGCGTCCTGAAATTATAAATTTTGTGGACAGAGCCAAGACTGCTAAGTTTCATATTGAGAGAAAGCAACTGATCTGACGTTTTAAATGCTTATGATCCTTTAAAAAATTCCAGTTTGTCAATGAAATCTTGTAAAATCTGCAACTAAAAACCTCTACCTTCTAACTGAAAGGACTAAGCTTCCCTTCTCTTGTTTTTTACCTTCTTCCTCTGTTCTGATCAAGAAGAATAATTGGTTTGGATCTTTCCCACAATGGGAGCAGAGAAACTTTTGTTTTTAGTGTTGTATTTCTTCCAGTAGAACACCAGGCACTGGCAACAGTTGCAAACAGCTTAATTTCTTACTCCACACCCAATAACCAATTTACAGGAAATTTCTCGATCGAATCATTACTTGGTCCCAGCATGTCAATTCAGATACTGTAGCAACTAGCAAGGAGAATTGATGATTAATTTTGACTATAAGCATAATCGTTTTTTATAATCCTGTAAAGGCAAAAGGCTTTTGATGTCATGGATGAAAATATGTGAGCATCAAACTATGGAAGAATAGGAGAAGTGGATTTTTCTCTCAAGTTTCCTGTTCCACTTGTGTAATATAAAAAAAATTCAAGATGCTTCTATTTGTGCTTATCTTGCAAATATAAAGTTTTCTCTAGTTTCAAATTTCAATTGCTTTCATAGCAGAAACAACTCATAGAGTACAGTATACAATTCAGAGTATTGAGTGTAATCATCTTCTCAAGCAAGAAATTGATTGTTTTCGATAGAGGGTTGTATGACTCCGATCAGGTGAAGAAAAAACTGGCTTTCTACCTTGTATTCTATTCATTTCCTTCAGGAATCGTTTCTAGCTTCGGTCTCCAGTTCAGTGTACAATCTACACCATCCAGTGCATCTCTCTGGCAACTGGACAGCACGTCCTCCACCGATATCTTCTTCGACAAGAGCTCTTGAAGCTGTTGCTTTGTGATAATCAACTTAATCTGTTTAGACTCACCAGTGGAATCCGTACTAGTTTTTGGAGATCTCTCTTCAGCAGAAGTAACTGAAACTGTCGAGGGGAGGAGGTAGTATATGTGCCCAATTCTGAGCTCGTAGTGGGGTGGGAGATGATGGGAGGCTTTTTCCGAGATACCGATGCCGAATCCTTGGAAATTCAGCAGAAGATCCTTTACGAGGATTGAAACATGGTATTCCAATATCTTACCATCTGTCTTCACAATCCGAAGAACCTTGTTACTACTGGCAGGACCAACCCATAAGCTTCTGTTGGGTCCTAGAAGAACAAGGCAATTGCCCATGGCTGTTGATCAGGAGTCACAAACAAGTGAAGAAGAAGAAGAAGAAGAATAAAAGAAGTGTTTATGGGTTTAACAGAGAGAAAGGAAGGAGGGAGAAGATTTTGAAGGAAGATGGTAAGATTAATGGATGGTGCCCTTTTTATGAGTGAAGAAAGCAAATAAAAAACCCTTGTGAAAAGAGGTAAAAAAGAAGGATAAATGGTCAACACGCATGCGAGGTCGGCTCTGTGAGTGGGATATTGCGAATGAGCTAAGCTCATTATGAACCTTTCCTTCGCTTCTCTGCAATGTTTTCTCCATTTTAAATGAATAGTCTCTCTTTTGTGGGTTCCTTTCGCTTTTCCTTTTTAAATCTTTTTCCTGCTTTTTTTAACAAAGATGGTGGTGCTCCTCTCTGATGCAAAAGCAATGTCAATGATACGTAAGCTTCTTCTCTCTCAGTGGTTTGGTTTGTTTTCATTTTATTATTATTATAGCCAGTCAGGGAAATATAATAGCATTTTAATTTTTAAACAAGGTGTATTTTTAGCTGGTTGTGACATTATATTGTTGGGGATTAGAAATTAAATAATGCAAACACACAATCACACGACACAAGATTTACGTGGTTCGGCTAGAACGCCTACGTCCACGGAGCGAGATCAAATCTACTATGTAAGAAAGACAAGTACAGAGGATTACAAGGTCTCTCCCTTTCAGATCTCTCTGTCTCTCACTATCTCTCTAATCCCTCTCTCTCTCTCTCTTACACAGGAATACAATAATAGATAAAAGAGACAAATAAGAATAGGGCTTAAGTCACTCTACTGGGCCTAAGCCCAATAGGCCCATAAGTGGGGCTGGCCCACAACAATCTCCCCCTCCAGCCCCAGGAGGAGGAGAACACTCTGACATGGATGTCATCTTCTGTAGAGGCCAGATGCCCCTACGCAGAACTCAAACTTGTTCTTTGAAAGAACTTTGGTGAATGCGTCTGCTGGATTGTGGTCTGTATGGATCTTCTTTACACTGATCTGTTTCTCTTCAATAGCTGCTCTCAACCAATGATATCTCAAATCAATGTGCTTCGTTCTTGAGTGATACATGGCATTCTTACTCAAGTCGATGGCGCTCTGACTGTCACAATACACTGTGAAGTCCTCCTGTTTGATGCCTATTTCCCGAAGAAATCCCTTTTGCCAAACCATCTCTTTCCCAGCTTCCGTAGCAGCAATGTACTCTGCCTCTGCCGTAGAAAGTGCTACACACTTCTGTAACTTGGATTGCCAACTGACGGCTCCTCCAGCAAATGTGAAAAGATAACCAGAAGTGGACTTGCGACCATCAAGGTCACCAGCCATATCTGCATCTGTGTAGCCAGTAATAAAAGGGTCTCCACCAAACATGATGCCCATGCTCGAAGTACCTCGTAGGTATCTAAAGATCCATCTCACTGCCTCCCAATGATCATGTCCTGGGTCTGACATAAATCTGCTCACCAATCCAACTGCATGTGCTATATCTGGTCTCGTGCAAACCATCGCGTACATGAGACTACCAACTGCTGACTGATATGGAATCTGACTCATCTTGTCTTTCTCTGTCTCTGATGAAGGACAACATTCCTTACTGAGCTTGAAGTGAGCGGCGAGAGGAGTGCTAACGGAGTTGCAATCCCTCATGCCGAATCTCTCCAAGACCTTCTCAATGTATTTCTCTTGAGACAAGATAATCTTCTTTTTCTTTCTATCTCTATGAATCTCCATACCCAAAATCTGTCTAGCAGGGCCAAGATCTTTCATGTCAAACGCCTTTGACAGGTCTGCCTTCAATAGCTTGATCAATTCGGAACTCTTTCCAAATATCAACATGTCGTCCACATATAATAACAAGATGATGAACTGATCACCCTTGAACTCCTGATAATACACACATGAGTCACCTGAACTATGTTTGTATCCTTGTCCTGTCATGAAAGAGTGAAACTTTTTGTACCATTGCCGCGGTGCTTGTTTTAATCCGTACAAGCTCTTCTTGAGTCGGCAAACAAGATTCTCCTTGCCCTTCAACTCAAACCCCTCGGGTTGTTTCATGTAGATCTCTTCGTCTAGGTCACCGTGAAGAAATGCAGTCTTCACGTCCATCTGTTCAATCTCAAGATCTAGACTCGCGGCTAAGCCCAACATAACTCGTATGGAGCTCATCTTCACCACTGGTGAGAATATCTCGTCGAAGTCCACTCCTTTCTTCTGTCCAAAGCCCTTCACCACTAAACGGGCTTTATATTTCAGAACTTTTTCTCCATCCTTTTTCACCCGAAAGACCCATTTGTTCTGTAGGGCCTTCCTGCCAACTGGTAGATCAACCAACTCATATGTGTTGTTCTTCTTAAGAGACATCATCTCTTCTACCATAGCTTTCCCCCAGTGAATTCTGTTTTTGTCGCCTATAGCCTCTGAGTAACTCTCAGGCTCCCCCTCACTGGTCATCAACACATAATCGGAACTCGGGTATCTCCTGGATGGGTTATGCTCTCTAACAGATCTCCTAGGAGGTATAACATCCTCCGATGTAGAAGTACTGGGGGGGTGCTCCCCCTCGCTCAACTGTCTATCTCTGTCCTGATCATCCTCCACTGTGTCCTCAACTGTATCATGTACCGGCTCATTAACTGTCTCATCTGTAGACGTATCTGCTGGCCCACTGATACTGTCACTGTGACTGCTAGAAGGAACATCTGACCCACTGTCGTCTGACTGACTGACTGGCGGTGCAGGTGAAGGAGAAGGTGCTGCTGTTGACTGAGATGTGTCAGGAGTGGAGATGGGACCTTGATCTAGGTCACTGGAATATGTGGGTTTATTGTTCTCATTGAAGAACTCATCTTCACGGAATACCACGTCTCGACTCCTGAACATTTTCTGCTGAGCTGGATCCCACAGTCTGTATCCGAACTCTGGACCACCATAACCAATAAATGCACACAATGTCGACTTTACATCCAATTTCTTCCTCGACATATCAGGGATGTGTGCATAGCAAACGCAGCCAAAAACTCTGAGATGCTTGTAGGAAACTTTTCTGCCTGTCCACAAACATTCTGCCACTTCACCATTTAAGGGAGCTGATGGTGAGCGGTTGATGAGGTATACTGCTGTCCTCGCTGCTTCGCTCCAAAATCTCTTGGGTAGATTTGCGTTGTGAACTATGCAACGCATTCGCTCAACAATGGTGCGGTTGTAGCGCTCTGCTACACCGTTATGCTGGGGAGTCCCTGGCACTGTCAACTCATGTCTAATGCCGTTCTTCTTGCAGAATTCTTTAAACTCTCCCGATGTGTACTCGCCACCATTATCGGTCCTCAGACATTTCAGCTTTCTACCCGTCTCTCTCTCCACAGAGGCAACAAACTCACGGAAGAATGAGAAAGTCTGATCTTTGGATCTCATGAAGTAAATCCAGCACTTTCTCGTAGAATCATCGATAAAGGTAACAAAGTACTTGTTCTTGCCCAATGACTCCACCTCTATCGGTCCACAAACGTCTGAGTATACTAGGTCTAGCTTCCTGGCCTTTATGTTGCCCTTTAGATTGAAGGAAGCTCTTGTCTGCTTGCCCATGATGCAATGCTCGCAACTGTCTAACCGGGTACACTCAGTCCGTGGAATAAGGGCTTTCCTCTGAAGAATCTGCAGCCCTTTCTCACTCAGATGTGCAAGTCTCCGGTGCCATAGAGAGAAAGCAGTCTCTCTCTGTACTGCGTGCATCTGGCCGGTGCAAACTGTGCCGGTCAAAACATACAGGTAATCTCTGATCACCCCTCGTGCCATGGTAAGCGACCCCTTGCTGATCTTACATCGGTCTCCGCCGAATGTACTGATGTATCCCTCTGTGCCGAGTACCCTCGCAGAAATGAGGTTCAATCTGATATCTGGCACATGTCTCACATCCTTCAAACTAATCTCACAGCCATGACTAGTCTTTATAGTAATGTTCCCAACTCCAGTGATAGGGGAACATGCAGAGTTGCCCATCCGAACTGTTCCAAAATCTCCAGATGTATATGTGGAGAAGAAGCTCCTGTGAGGGGTATAATGATAAGTGGCACCAGTGTCAATGACCCACTCAGATGAGGAGGGGGTAATGGACAGACTCTCCCCCTCACTGGTGGTCACTATGACAAGAGTACGCGGCTCCTGAGTTGTGGCAGCCGTGGTGTCTGAAGAAGCTGGCTGTCGTGCCTGATGCTGCACAGTCTGATTATTTTCTCTCTTCCACACCCTGCACTGATTCTTAAAGTGCCCTGCTCTGCCACAGTGAAAACACTTTCTGCTGTCTCTGCCTCTGCTCTGAGATCTGTGACCTCCACCGGGTCTGCTCTTGCTTCTATGGTCCTGGCGACCATGAGTTTTATGTCTTCTGCCCCTATCCTGTGACACATATGCTCCGGAAGAAGAAGTTACGATGCCCTTTTCTTTCCGTCTCATCTCTTCATTCATCAAGGACTCCTTGACTGTCTCTAAGGATAGCTCGCCACCGGGTGCAGAGTTACTCAAAGCAATCACCATAGTCTCAAAAGAATCTGGTAGTGTTGCCATGAGAAGAAGAGCCAAAATCTCATCTGCAAATATGATCTTCGCACTGGCCAACTGGTTCACCATACCCTGAAAATTGGTGAGGAGTTCGGGGGTATTTGGTTGGATGCTATATATGTTGGCCTATTGGGCCTTTGTGAGGTTTCGGTTCTTCAAAAGACAGAGGAGATGTCATTGGGCGGATTAGGTTTTGCCATTTGGTTGCATCAACTCTAATAAAATATTCATCAAGGGTGGACGATGTCAGTCACAAAAATTGGATCATTCTGATTTAGAATCAAATTGCAGTGGAGTGGAAAAGCCTTTGTCCATCTATCTTGATAATTTTCGAAATTTTATTTCTTTACAGCTTTATCAATAATTATATTTATATCATGTTAATACTTGATATCTTAACTGCATAACTGTGGGAATGACAAGCTTTTTGCTTTTGGTGTAACCACTTCTTTGTGAATCAATCTATAGATATGGTTGTAAAGTATATCAAAGAATGAGATGGTATCGTTAGATCTTGATATAATTGTTGATTTTGTGTCTCATAACCCATAAAACTAAGATTATTGGATGACCCATTGTTTTGTTTATATTTTCTCCTTTCAGTTTCAAAAGTTGGATTGGATGGCTTGGTATGATCCTCTTTTTTTAACATGGTTATTCCCATCTCATGTTGGAGGTAAGATTAATCGCACAAGCACGTGTGAAACTTTCAATCCACTCACATTAATTTAGTTGATAAAGAATAACTCCATGAAAAGCACCAATTATACATACTAACCAATATAATAGAAATATCAAATCACACGTTGGTCGGTACAAAATATAACTTAACAACAAACATTTATTAATTGGTCCAATTTGAATCAAAATCATTGGATAGTTTGAAGTTTTTGTTTATTCATTTTTTCATCACAATTTAACCATGATCATATATGTCGATCATACAGGTTTTTACCAACCATCCATACATGATCAATTGGTCCTTCAGAAAATCTTTTGGTTTGGAGGCCATACCAACTACCAACTGACCACTTGATCGGTTAGGTTGCCGTCACTATTTGAGTTGTGGCCACTATTGGTGTCTCAATCGATCAAAGTGGGCCCACTTTGCACACGCGGCATATGTAGGCTGGTCAGTTGACCGTGGTCAGCCGCACTATCATACATTGATACTATTTAAATTTTTCTTTTTTGGACACTTTCAACTGATTCTTGATTTTTCAAGAATAGGACGGTAAAATGCAAATTTTTTATAATAATTGCAGAAAAATTGGAGGTTCCACTAAGTGTCTTGTCATTATCACGAAGCAAATTAGTGGCACAGAATATAAATTTTTTTCTTCACGAACCCAATTTAGACGACAATGATCACCTTTGTCTTCTTGTGCGACTGACTTTGATTTTTTAAATTTATTAATATAGTTTAAATTTAGGATAGTGATCTTCCCACGACTATTGTGTGCAATTCGATGTGGATTTTACTGTATTGTTCAGTTTGCCTTTCGAATCGAATGGTCAGATCAGTGACCCTTCCACTGCGGTATAAATCGACACACTGATTGAATCACTGACCAGTTCACTTAAATTTATTTAAGTGATGACTGTTTTTCATACAAAATAACAAATCAGATCACTGACCGGATCACTGATAGGATTACTAACCGGATCACAAAATATTATTTTTATTGAAACAAAAATTATTTGAAGTCATAAACTTTAAAAAATTGAATTATTTTTAATTCCCATTTACAATATTATTGGACTCTTAGACTACTTCGACAAACTTATATTCAGAGGATGGCCTCCTCATTCGTATAATAAAAATAGAAAGAGATTTTAATAATGGGGATGATAACAAAATATTAAATAATAAGTAGAATTTTAAATTATTATAACAAGATAAATAAAAGAGAAAGGTTATAATTATACCTTCAACTTAAGAAATGATTTGGGGTTCTACTTATGGCGCAAAAAATTGCTAAGTAGACAAATTTATTCTTTATAAAGTGAATTTTTAGAGTGTTTTTAACGGTTAAATGTCGGTTGTATAGAGGAGGAATTATTTCTTCCATCCGTTGGGCACAATGCATGATATCTGTTCAATAGAACAATTTCATCCGGTGGAGTATCAATGGATCAGGTTTGTCCATCTAATGAATTATCTTACTCTAATTCAGCCTTTTTTTATTAAAAAAAAAAAACTTTAATTCAGCATTAAGGAGAACAATCTGTCTAATTGGTAGCAATGAGTGGCATACAGATAGTAAAGAACTAAAGGCAGAGTTGTCTACCATTTTCTAAACAAATACGTTGCAAGAGCCATTGATGAGATTCTTATCGTCTCTATGAGAGTGCTCCAGCGCTGTTAAGTGCCCACTGCAGTTGGATCATATATATTATCTAATTGTTTACTGAAAGATGATTAGAAACATGCTTGAGTTTCCTTTAATGGTGTCTAGGTTTTTTAAGAGTATTCGACTAATTCTTAAGACATGTGTAAATTTCTCTATCCACTAACTCTGAAAAATTTTACATGGTGTGAACTTTTATGGTAGTGTCAAGACTCTCTTGAGACTGATTTTTAGCCATCGCTTTAATCCCTTTAATTATAAATATACTTGAGTTGGTGGTCCTTTTATCTTCATTCTTTTCAACCTTGTCAAGGGTGTAAAGATATGTATTTGTAGTAATCAATTGTAATCATTGAAAACTGTAAATTTGATGGGACTTAATCCCCGATTTACTGCTGAAGCAAAAACAATAAACAACCAAACAACTACACAAAATCAAAACACGAAATTAACGTAATTCAGCTGAAGCCTATGTCCACATGAAACACCGACGAATTTCACTAATCAAATGTGCAAATTACAAATCCCTTTCCAAAGCTCTCTCTACACATATTTTCTCTTTCGAACACAAACCCACAACTCTTGATGGTGTCCAAGAGAGCCACCCACACGGCAAACCAAGCAGACGAGAGTCCCTCTCTTTTATAGAAAGTTTTCAACACACTTTGCATAACTAATCCAAAACGAACCGGACCTAAAGAAGAAGTATGAGAAGGAAAGAAGAAGCCAACAAGAACTAAGACTCCTAATCCTAGTCAAATTAGGTTTCAAATCGAGCCACACCCAACAAAATTATGTGTATTTTAGGTGATTGCTGTATCAATCACGGCCAAATACGTATCTTGTTCTTGTATATATTTGTCGATTGGAAATACAGAAATACATCATTCCAGAGAAAGGGGCACCAATTTATAGTTTTAAGAGTAAGAGAATTTTTGTCCATCTCCTCTTTTCTTTGAGACAAATAGTGTTCTTTATTAAAGCATAAAGAACAGTATTTCCACACAAAGCATGGAAACATCCATTATTTAAGAATCTCATTTTCTTTTAAAAGATGCTTTCAAACAGAATAAGTTAAACTTACTAAAGATATGGCACTTTTGTCTTTTCAAAAGCGACCTTAAATTTTTGTAAGTCCAGGATTCCATTCATCAACAGTTGATTGCCATTTGCGAATGCGAATGCGAATGCTCATGCCCTTGAATTTTCCTGCATGAACAGGAGATTTCGAGGAAATTTTGTATGGTGTTGCTGTCTTGTTGTTTTCCTTCCTAAATCTCTCTTTTTTTTTTTTTTTTCCAAACCAGCTTTGCTTTGGCTTTGCTTTTGCTTTTGCTTTTCACTTTAGTTGTATTTCTTGACAGTAGAGGGATGGGAAAGGTGTGGGTTGTTAGCTGTCCCATGTCTCAAATTCAGTGAGTCTCGAAATGTTTCACGGAAGCCTCATCTTTGACTCTCAAATTTGATGGTGATGGAAAAGATCCTTTGCAAATGCAATGAATGTAAATATCTTTCTAGTTTCTACAATGAATAATTATCTTTTCATTAGAATTTAATCAAACTTATTTCTCCCATTTGAATCAAATAACATCTTGCATTTTATGCCATTGCTATCATGAATTATCTTCCAATTTATAGAATTAGTTTTTCAAAATTTCAAGACTTCTACTTTATCAAAAATTATACTGATATCTTTATCATTTAATAGACTTTACATGCACACACACTGTGTTCAAAATCATAAGCTTTTATGAAATATTTCAGCCTAACGATGAATTATTGACATACATGTACGTTATTAACAACTATAAAATATTAATGAAGACAATTGAAATTAAATATATATTTTTTTATGACAGAAAGTGAATCCACGTAAATAAATTTCACAAAGTTGAACGAGTCCATGGCAGAATAGCTAAGAAGTGATCATACACAAACCTACAATTTTCAAACCTATTTATAGTAAAATAGTAAATCCTAACCAATTGATTAATCAATCAATCCCCTCTTTATTTAAGATTTTCTAAATCTTATCAAATTTGAGAGAATATTTACAATTGAATCGAATAATCCAAAGTTTAAACTTTTTAATCCCTTAATTGAGAATCTACATTGTCCATGGTGTAACCTTTTCATCGTGCGTATTTCTAATATTAGTGATCAATGGGAAGGAGCTAAATAGCTACCAACAACAAGTCCAATACTGACGAATTGCACAAAACTATAGCAAGAATCCACCACATGTAACCATATTAAGGGATTATTTTAAAGCTTCTAAACTTAGAGATCTCTATAAATAGTAAAAGTATAGCTGCATATTATAAATAGTAGGATGAATGTGGAGGCCTGGAGGGATTATATAAACCTAGCTCTCAGAATTGTTACTGCCACCATATTGACTCTAACTTTGAATATTTTTGTGGAGGTTTAAGGAAGTCAATTCTCACATACTAGTTAGTCATCTAGGCCTAGTTGAATTTTATATGGTTAGATTGAACATAGAAGTTACTATATATAGATCAGAGAATGTTGAGAAATTTCTCCGTTCAATAATTACAATTTTATGATGTGATCAATAAAAATTATTAATTTAAAAATGGTTAATCACCATGGTTCAAAAAAGTAAAAAAATTTCCATCTATTATCTATGTTATTTTCAACCAAAGATATTTCACTCCAATTGAAAAAAATTAGTAAACAACTCTACAAAGGATAAGTAGTGAAATTATTGTTTTTCATAAATGAAGAAAAAACCAATATATTTAAAATGAGAAAGGTTTGTTTGGCAGATTTTTGGCGATTTCTAACTTAACAGCCTGATCTAAACCGGACTCAGAAATAGATTCCAAACGTGATTATCAAGATCGTTGTTGAGGCCAATTGAATTCAATTGCTTCAACAATTTTCAGGGGTCCTGGCCGATGCGTATCAGTGAACCAGACTTGTCAGACCCCACGCTGGATGTAATTGTGACAGCCCATTCCTTTCCAGAACCGATCCAAAGCACTCTAGATTAGTCAGTTCAATTGATGCATTGGATGGACCTAGGGCCAAATATATGGCCCATTATCTAATTGTTAAATTTCTTTCCTGACTACAGAGAGGTCATTTGGCACTATGGCACAGTAGCCTTGTTCTTATTTAATTTACTATGAATCTGGTTGGACATGGTACTTTAGGATGAATAATGGATCGAACTACACATTCAGGCCCGGGTCCTCTTTCAGGCTTCTGGGTTGTATGCTGGAATAAATATAAAGCCCATTAAATAAATTAGCTGGTTGAAAGATTGGGCCGTTTTTTATTAACAGCAGCAGTGGCTGCACTGGTTTAGGGCATCAATCCTGTGGATCCTACCCCTGGATTACTGATTGCACTCAAGACTCACTGCCCATGTTTTTAAAATTGCTTTTGCATATATATCAACTGATCGTTAGAAATGGGTTTACAGTCCAAAAGACTAATCTGATAAATGGAGTTTCCTAACCCCATATGATGCTTTCCTTTTCTCTTTTCTTTCAGCGATGTGGACTCGTTCATACCCAACACCGATTAGGGTGTTTCAGTTGAGTTAAATCAATTAAATTTACAAAGTTACATTAACAAAGATATTCATTAAATGGTCATAAAGACTCTTTGTTCAAACGATTTTAATCATCAAACTGTGTCGACTGGAATGAAGGTTCAAGACCCATTAGAGGTTTCATCACTTCATGGCTCATCAATCGTATAAACCCTGAAAGAAAACCCTGAAACTCTGAAAGAATCAATAGAAAAAAAAAATATGGTTTGGTACTGAAGTGGGGCATCTGAGAAAGAGAAATGTTAAATCTTTAATTCAGTATGGGCAGAAGACAGTACGTTTTTGGACCCGGGGCAAGAGGCCAAGGCCAATAGCAACAAAAGCAATAAATGGAATGTACTGAGGACTCTGAGTATTATGAATGCTTTCGCAATCAAACCTGGATTTTGGTTTTTGGATTGTTCGGAGCTCATGTTAGATGCTATATCTAAGATGGTGAAGTGTCAATCCCAAGTTTAAGCTGAAGTCAAACTTTTTTGTCAATCAATTGGGGTCTTGCTTTGCTCCTTACTTCCCTAGTCTTGAACTAGACTGATGGTAAAAAGAAGAAAAACCTTCCAAACGATACTCCACTTGTTTTTAATTTAAAAATAAAAAATAAAAAATCTTCATGCAAGAAACCATGTGGAACAATCCCAATCTCAATTGGAGGTGACACTTTGGATGTAGTTTGCCAACCCAAGTCACAAAGATGATGCTACAAAATCACGATATAATAATATTTTTTAAGTAAAATTCATTCTAAAAATTAACTTTTAAGAATAAGATGTCTTAAATATTATATAGAATTATTGATTTTTTGAATTAATCGATATAAATTTTTTGTTATTTTATATATAAATTTAGAATTATATTATCTAAAATTACTTCATAGATAAATTATCCAACCTGAACAAGATTTATAAGCGATTACATTGAAGCTAAATTGTTTTAAATTTCTCAAATTTTCCAATATTGATTTATATTACTATTTTATTATGATTTACAATATTTATAAAAAGTGTTACATATCTTGAATCAAATTAAAACAAGTCGAAAAGTGCAGTCATAAAGTATAAACTTTGAGGCCACGTTGCAAAAGCATTTGTCAATGTGTGAGAAACATGATATTAAGTTATCAACCATGGGTGAAGTGAGCCTTTTTTTTTTTTCTCTTTCCTTCGTGGGTTTGTCGTGCACGTGTGTTTCACACGAACACTGAATCACATGCTTATGTAATTGGGTACCACGAACCTTTTAGGCTTTTACCATTCACAAGAAATTATTAAAATGCGACGAATACTATACGAGGTGTTAACGGAGAAATCTTCCGTACGGAAAAGGCTGAGCATGGCGGCCACTGACCTCGGTAATGGAGCCACTTTATTAAGCTAATACCAATTTCTTAACTTCGACTTAAAGATAATAAAAGTTTTAATTTTTATAAAGACATATATTATATTTGCTTGTTTTAAATTTACAATTTATCTAAAAATAAAAAAACTAGAACTAAAACCCATTTTCAAACTAAAATTTTAATTCTAAACAAACTATAGAAATCTAGATACAATATGATAAGGAATACTTGTCTTAATGATATCACATTGTACAAAAATTCTAATATTTTGTTGAAGTGACAAAATTATATCATTTTATCATCTTCCGTGGTGGAGATGTTAAAATAAAGATACTTAAATACTTTGATATAGTAATACAATTAAGTGAAGATTTTAGTTGGAATATAGTACATTAGATATTCAACTACAAATATTTTATTTGTGTGCTATGATATTGAAAGTCGAGTGATGTAAAAGCAATAGGTAGATAAAATAATGATAATATATTTATATATATATGAATTTTTATGTGAAATAACATTATGATAATCATTAGCTCAAGCCAGCATTGAAACAATCTTAAATAGCCCAATAAATGAGAAGACATGGAAATAGCAATAAGATGGTTTGTGCACATGTCTAAACAACTAGAAACAATACGACAATTGAAAATTTCGAGCAAAAGGAGGGGTTTGAGAGTACGATTCACAGTAGGATAGGTTGAAAACAGAAAATTCAAAAATCAGTCCTAGATAAATAAATAAAAATTTAAGGTAAATGATGATGATGAGCCACCCAACATCATAAAAACTAGACATCTCACAAGTTTGGTTAAAAGTTCAAATGATTGATGATGACTAATAGGTTGTCAAAGGAAAACTTCATAATATGATATAAATGATTAAAATTATTTTCGAACTAGGAATGTCTCCACTTGGGACCACTAGGAAATCGAAAATATATTTTTTCCTCATTATACTTTCATGAATTGAAGTTCTAATGAATTTAAATTTTTTCTGACTTGATCTTATCGTTGAATTAAAAGTTCATTCATATTAAGACTTTTAAAGTCATTGATTTTCAAATTCGATTTTTATTGAGAAATATCACTTTAAAAATATCTTTTAAATACACCTATTCATATGCACTGGACAACACTGTGTATTGTTAGCGCTTACAGCGTGATAGACAAGAATAATCGAACGGAATAAAATAAGCACAATCCAACACAAGCAAATTTACGTGGTTCGGCCCCACCCGGCCTACGTCCACGGAGCGTGAAAGAGATATTATTAAGAGAGAATAATGAGATACACACTGTAATTCCTTAAGTTTGAAACCAATGTAAACAAACCCGTCGAAGCAATCCTCCTGCACCTTGCTCTTCAGTTCAGGAACACACACTGCTTCAGATTCACGTGTTGTTGTATACACGTCCCTTTTCTCTTGCAGATCTTCTCTCAGATATGCAGAGTTCACCCAATCAGCTGTATGTGCTCCACGTCAGATCTGAAGCAGAACTCTTGCAGCGTGCTTCCTCTCCCGTCTTAGATCAGCTTGCACTTGTGTCTCTCTGTTCTGTAATTTGAACAGAACTCTCTAGTGGACAGCCCTCTATGCTTTGCTGTCTTCTCTCTCTCTCTCTGTATTGCACGATCTGCTATGTGTTGCAGCCCATGGACTGCTCCATTTAAAAACCCCCATTCAGTCGGTCATGCCGTGTCCTTCTATTTTATGTCTCCTATATTTCAGCCGAGATCCACTCTAGTTGCAGTTTCAATAGGAAACTACCATTGTGTGGAATCCCGTGTGGTGCACTCCCGAGAGTCCCTTCGATAGCAACTTCTAACTGGGACTTCCAACTTGATTTGAGCCACCACCGTCCAACAAACTCCACCTTGGCGAAAATACCACCAACCTCTGAAGATGAACTGAAATACCATCATCCACAACACCTGAAACTATGCACCTCTGTGCGCACCGACCACTCCCGACTGAGCTCTACCTGCAACTGCAACTTCTGCTCTGGCGAAGGGGCTTTCTCTTTCCAGCCGCACTCCTGCTGGCTGCCACTCACAGATCTGAAAACCCAGATCTGCAGCGGTATAGCATTGTTACCTCTACCCCTCTCCTGCCGTCGAGCTGTCCTCCAGACAGTATCAGATCTGCAACTGCAGCCCATCTGCATCTCTGTGTGAGATGCGCGCACCCCCACGCTCTGGAGTGCTCCACCTGTCTTCTTTAATTAGAAGAATTGCCCAAGCCCAAGCCTCGCTTGAACCTGGCGCCCGTCACCGGTTTTGTTGGACCCGCCACTTCTATGTGATTTTTCGTCCCCATCACTTTTCCATCTCTGCTAGCACCATGGAATTCGGACGGACCATCACAACCTGCAAAAGAAACTTTATTTTTAAAGTCATACCTGTCACTTGACTTTTTGTTTCTTCTCCTCCTTCCTGTGGCCCGACTAGTAGGATCCCTCTGCCGGTCGATTATTGTACTTCCCTCCAGTGTGTACAGATTATTTTCCTTCTTCCCTTTCATGACGATCATGGCTCCTTTAGAAACTCTCAGAGCCCCATCCTTCGCCTTGAAGGTAAACCCATCAGTGTCCAGTGTCCCCAAAGAAATCAAATTTTTCTTTAACTCAGGAACATGCCGTACGTTCTCCAACTTTCTTACCATACCATCAAACATCCTGATTTTGACTGTCCCAACGCCAATGGTTTTGCAACTAGCACCATTGCCCACATAGATAGGTCCCTCATCACAGGGTTTGTATGTGTCAAACGACTCTCTGCGTGGACACATGTGGTAAGAACACCCAGAATCTAAAATCCACTGATCAGTTGGATTATTCATACCTGTGGTGACTGTGCACACGACAACACCTGCAGCATCGTCTGAGTCACTTTGTACGGCATTTGATTGATCTGAACTTTGCGGTTTGATTTCCAGATCTCGCTTCTTTTTGTTGCAGTCCATCATCCTATGCCCCTCTTTCTCACAGTAGAAACATATAAGCTTTCCTCCACCTCTCCCTCTGGATTTTGACCTTGACCCTCTGAACTTGTTACGGTCTTGAGGTTTTTTGCTTTTGTTTCTCCCTCTGTTCTCTGTATAGAGAGCCTGTGTCTGAGAAGATCCCACCGAAGAATTTCTTCTTGTCTCCTCGTTCAGCAAACTGCTTGTCACGGACGTCATAGTGACAATACCTTCTGGCGCTGAATTGCTGAGTGACACCACCAAAGTCTCCCAACTCTCAGGTAGAGAACTGAGAAGTAGGATGGCCTGCAACTCACCATCAAGAACCATCCTCATGGATGAGAGTTGATTGATTATACTCTGCATCTCATTCAGATGCTCCGCAATTGAAGTACTTTCATTGTACTTCAGATTCACCAACTTTCTGATTAGAAACGTCTTGTTGCCCTCAGTCTTTCTCGCATATAATCCCTCCAATTTATTCCAGAGAGATTGCGCCGTCGTTTCAGTGGACACCAGATGAAACACACTGTCATCTAGCCACTGTCGAATAAAACCGAGACACCTTCGATCAAGATCGTTCCATTCATCATCAGACATTTCGACCTTCAGTTTTGCCTTCCCCTTGTCATCGGAAGACTCCGTCGCATGCACCTTCGGTCTGCCTGCGATCAGTTTGTAGAGATCTCTATAATACAGAAGGTCTTCCATCCTTGCCTTCCACAATAAGTAATTTGCTCCATTGAGAGTAATCATTCGGGCGGTGTTGATTTCCATCACCTCCGACAACCCGAAGCCTCCCTGTGTGCTGTGATCCGTTCACCCACGAGTCCCTGGTCTCCAACCAAAGCTACTGATACCACTTGTTAGCGCTTACAGCGTGATAGACAAGAATAATCGAACGGAATAAAATAAGCACAATCCAACACAAGCAAATTTACGTGGTTCGGCCCCACCCGGCCTACGTCCACGGAGCGTGAAAGAGATATTATTAAGAGAGAATAATGAGATACACACTGTAATTCCTTAAGTTTGAAACCAATGTAAACAAACCCGTCGAAGCAATCCTCCTGCACCTTGCTCTTCAGTTCAGGAACACACACTGCTTCAGATTCACGTGTTGTTGTATACACGTCCCTTTTCTCTTGCAGATCTTCTCTCAGATATGCAGAGTTCACCCAATCAGCTGTATGTGCTCCACGTCAGATCTGAAGCAGAACTCTTGCAGCGTGCTTCCTCTCTCGTCTTAGATCAGCTTGCACTTGTGTCTCTCTGTTCTGTAATTTGAACAGATCTCTCTAGTGGACAGCCCTCTATGCTTTGCTGTCTTCTCTCTCTCTCTCTGTATTGCACGATCTGCTATGTGTTGCAGCCCATGGACTGCTCCATTTAAAAACCCCCATTCAGTCGGTCATGCCGTGTCCTTCTATTTTATGTCTCCTATATTTCAGCCGAGATCCACTCTAGTTGCAGTTTCAATAGGAAACTACCATTGTGTGGAATCCCGTGTGGTGCACTCCCGAGAGTCCCTTCGATAGCAACTTCTAACTGGGACTTCCAACTTGATTTGAGCCACCACCGTCCAATATGTATAACCTATAGAGTCTACTGTATATTCTCAACTAGAAGAAATTAGTTCTAAATGTTCATAAAGATTATTTATTTTATTACCTAAGACTAAAATTTATCACTAATTCTGAGAATACTTTTCATGAGTTCGAGTGCTTATCCAACATTTTATAAAACTTCAACTAACCATCTTTATAATTGTAGTAACTTGTGCGAATATGTACAATCTTCACCATCACTGGTTACAAATATGAAATATTGTTGTGATTCTCCTTTGACTAAATTTGTTTAGATATTGTGCCTCTATCAAACGTTTAAAATGATTTTGGTCAACAATGGCAATCTAAGCAGTGCATTTCCTTCTATCCGTAACGTTGTACATATTGACACTCAACAGCATTCCATTCCAATTGATGATGTACTGGAGGGATTTCAGTATAATTATACATTAGACGTTTTTTTTATGATAACAAATTAGAATTTAAACTTTCAACATGTCAAGAGTAATAGATAACAAATTGAAAAAAACTTATTGAACTAGTTTAGTCATGTTTGTAGAAGATCATGTATAGAATTGGAAGACTGTAGATTGAAGGCACTAAAAGGAGAAACTGACTATTAAAAAATTGGAGGAAAATTAAAGACATGTTTGATTGTAGAGTAATAATAAGCATAAATTATGATAAGATCAATTGAAAAAAAAGAACTAAAAAAGCATATCCTGATAGAGCTCTCTTCATATACACACACGTCTTCATGGAGCCCTCAGGTAAAATTCTCCTTTGTCTTAGGTTACATTTCACTAGAATCTTCCCTTAAATTGCAACCCAAGTAAATTCCTGAATCCTATAAGGTATTTTATTATTCCAAGCTAAGTTGCAAGGAAGGCATTTGTTTTGATCTAGATAGACAATTTTTAGAGTTGCATTGACTAAAATTAACGTGAAGAATATGTTGTCCAAATCAATTTACCATCTTCCTCTAAACAAATTTGAATATCACCGAACAAGCCCATTAGGGATGAATATTGCTTCTCCTCATAGCCCTTGAGACTACGCCAATAGCCAACTTCCCACTAAGGACACCCATTTAGTTCTCCATAATACTCACAAACAAAAACATCCTTATTCCTTACAACTCTAAAAAGCATAGGGAACGCCTCTCCCAAGGTCCTCTCTCCCAACGAGTTACTTTTCCAAAATGATACTTTATCAACCTTTCCCCCTAGAAGTCTCATACCATTTCTAAAACAAGATGTGATTCTACCCTCCCCCCTTCCTAGTTTCTCAATCATCTTTGCCACAATTGATCCTTCCTTACTCGCCTTACTCCCTAATTTTCATCCCCCCAAATCTTCTACCCCATATTTAGAAACCAAAACTCTTCTCCATAAAGCTTCTTTTTCTAAACCAAACCTCAATGTCATTTACACAAGAGAGCGTAGTTCCTATTTTGGATGCTAAACAGACCCAAGCCCCCCATCTCAACTAGGTTTAAGATCTCCACCCATTTGACTAGATGAATTTTTCTTTTATCCCTACAACCTTCGCACAAAAAATCCCTTTGAAGTTTTTCAATTCTCTTTGTTATTCCCACTAAAATTTGAAACAAAGAAATATAATACGACGGAAGGTTAATAATGAGTGCATATTCCTCCCAAAGAAAGATAATTTTTAGTCAAGGCTTTAAACCTTTTTTCTTCCCCCTCCACAAGAGTGTTTTGAACGACCTTTGATCTAAAATTCCCTCCAATAGATAAACCTAAATAGGAAAAAAGAACACTCCCTACTCCACAACCTATCTGATTAGCCAAAAATTTTGCCTCTTTTGCCTCTACCCAATCCCAATCAAACAACTCTTTCCCAAGTTAACTTTCGAACCCAACACCAAATTAAAATATCTAAACACAACTTTCAATCCAAATAATTCCTCTTTAGATACTCCACAAATGAAAAGACGCCTACAAACTACAATTGAGATAGAAAGAGATCCCATGCTTTCACTTCAAGGCCTTTCAACATACCTAACTTTAGAGCCTTTTCATTAATCCATTTAAATTTTCATCCACTAATGTGAAGTTGTCTTAAACCCCTTAAACCCTTAATACGAAAATCAGGAATCTATTGACCAAGATAGAAAAAAGTAACTGGCACACTCTCATCCATCTCCTCCACTTGTTATTAAAGCTCATCCTCTAGAACAAAAATCTATAATTTTTTTGTCCACGTGATCACATTCATTTTTTATATCTAATTTTAATAAAATATCCAATTTCTTATTCTTGCACTTAACATGAATCACTTCATTAGATAATTGAATAGTTTACAAGGACAACAATCAAACATTTAAAATAAGCCTCATCTCTTAATTTTTAAAAATAAAAGTAAAATCATCGAACAAAATGTACTCCACGTGAACTTTACGCATGCTTTTGTTAGATTCCACCTCTACAGAGAGAGAGAGAGAGAACAAAATCCACTGTAAACTAAGTAAACAAAATATAAATGTGATAATCAATTGAATTGGGCAGAGACATGAGGGATGTCATCAACTTGTTGAGAGGTGGTGTCAACCATGGTACATTAGATTCTGGTGCATACTTTGAGCCGTCCAATCAAGACCCACTTTGGTCTAACTCTTGCTTAACATCAACGACATGATACACATCCATTTTCAGATCTGATATCTCCGGAAGATTACTTACTAAAAGAGTGTAATCCCACTCCTAAAATTCCAGGATATCCAGTTGTTATCAGAAAATATTACATGCTTTCACATGTCTGATGAATGATGTAGTGTGTGACATGTGCAGTATATAGGTACGTATATAGATGCATACATAGACAGACATGGTGAGACAGAGACTGAAAGAACACAAATACAGACAGACGAGAGAGGAGATGCTGTAATTCAAGAAGCAGCTGCATTCAACTACAGCCAAGCATCCATTGGCTTTAGCAGCATATTGGTTGGCATGAAGACAAGCATCTCTCTCTCTCTCATATTCATTCATTCAGAGGACTTTGACTGCTTTGACTGTTTGACCAGGACTTCAGATCCAGATGAAGGAGGAAGCCAGTTCCCCGTTTCCCAAAACGGAATCCAGCCAAGGCTGTCCAACCCATATGTACCTATCCATAATATCCATTAAAATGGCGTACTTCATTTCAGTCTACGAGAAGAAGCCTCCCCAATGACCATGCGCTTGCCTCTCTCTCTCTCTCTCTCTCTCTCTCTCTCTCTGTTGCACAACCCTAAAACAAATGACCGTTCTTTCATTGAAAGGGGGATGGATAATAAAAGAAAAGCTCATCCCAAAAAGCCAAGTAATAAAAGCGCCATGGTTTCTGAAAAGACAACGTGCGCCCAACTCGATTGTTCCGCATTCGCCCTTCTCGAGATGCGCTCTCACAGTCTCTTTCTCTCTCCATCTTTCTTTCTCTCCCTCTGCTTTCTGCTCGTCTGCTTGCCTGAAAATGTTTATTGATTGGAAGTCTGAAATTTTGTAAAGAGAGTCAGCATATCTCCCAGTCTTGCTTTCTCTCAAGTGGGAGAGATGGGGTGGACTCGCCCTTGTCACGCAGTCAATTAAATGAATGGATTGGGAATTTTCTGTGTTGGGGACTGAGTTTATTTGTTGATCTCAATATCAAGACTCAAGTAGAATTAATATTTTCCATGGTTCAATTCTTTATGAAAATGCAACTAAAACTAAATATCAATGCATCATATAAAAATTATATTCAAATATTTCAATTTGAGAACTCTCATTTTTTATATACTAATAATTTTTTTTGAATTTTATACTATTTTTTAAATTAAAATAAACATATTAACTAGTCTATCGTATGACTTGTTGAAGAGATGATCAATTCTTTTAGCGGCTAAAACACAGGTAAATCGGGCCAAGTTTCAATGAACTTAACTCAATCCATGTCAAAATTTATTGAGCATGATTCACCCGACCTAAATTATATGACCTGACTCAATCTGAATTTCTGGTCTGACACAAACTGAGTGCTGACTCAACTCAATCTAATCAGATTTGGACTTGTAGTCTCTTCCTTTTTTGTTTTATATTGGACAAGTTAATAGAGTTGAATTGGATCAACTTAAATCGAATTGAATTGCCATTTAAAATTTTGAACTAACTTGACTCGATTTAATTCAGAATTTTTTTTTTTTCACCTCAACTTAACTTTAATTTAAAAATATATAATTCAACTCATAAAATTTCTGGGTCATATCACGTGAGTTGGGTCAATATACGATCCAAGCATTTAAACATTTATTACTCTCACATTTATAGCTACTGGTGACGAGTAGGAGAAGTCGATGAGTGGGTATCTCTGTAGAATGCCACGTGTTGCTTTAATGATGCCATTTCCTGGACTTCGATGGAATATCGAACTCATTAATTTTAAATAAAGAAAAAAATATCTAACTCATCCACTGCACTGTACCTCTCCCTCCTCTTTCTGACACTTCATTTTTTTTTCCACGGCAGAAACTTAACATCACACTGCCAGTGTAACGGGGCAGCAGCAAAAACGTCTCGGACCCTGTTCTCTCCTTGCAATTAAAGACCCCCAAAGGAATCCAAGCACCAAACACTCTCTCTCTCTCTCTCTCTCTCTCTCTCTCTCTCTCTTCGCTAACCTCTCCTCCTACCTACCATCATCAACTTTTCATTCCTCTAGCTGCTGTAAATGCAGCTGCATTTTCCATGGGAAAGAAGGGAGGAACCTCATGGTTGACAGTCGTCAAAAGGGCCTTCAGATCTCCTTCTAAGGACAATGATAAAAAGAACAGCAAGAGGAGGGAGGAACAAGATGTGGAAGACGACGAAAAGGTGAGATTCTCAACCGTCCCTCCTTTCCAAAACGAGGAACGCCTCTTGATTTTCATTTGGGTTTTGTGCAGAAGAGGGAGAAGAAGCGATGGATTTTCCGCAAAGCTTCCCAACACCAGGAAACGCCGCCGCTGCAGGGAGATTCCAAGCCGGCCGCAGGTCGAGGTTCTGCCGCCGTCGCTGCAGATCAAAGGCACGCCATTGCTGTGGCCGTAGCCACTGCAGCAGCTGCCGAGGCAGCTGTGGCAACTGCCCAAGCTGCAGTCGAGGTCGTTCGACTAACCAGACCTTCGAATTTCGTTCGGGACCACTACGCTGCTGTAGTCATTCAAACGGCTTTTAGAGGATATTTGGTAATCTGGGTCTTGTCTCTCTGCTTTTTATTTGAGTGGTTTCCTCTGCTTCTGTGGTTTTTCTTCTACAAACCATTTTGGTTTGATTTGGACTTTGGCATGGTTGTTGTAAAGGCAAGAAGAGCTCTTCGAGCACTGAAAGGGTTGGTAAAGCTTCAAGCTTTGGTGAGAGGACACAACGTTCGGAAACAGGCGAATATGACACTCCGATGCATGCAAGCTCTGGTAAGAGTGCAGGCTCGGGTTCGAGACCAGCGTTTGAGGGTTTCAAATGAAGGGAGTAGCAAGTCCTCTTTTAGCGATAGCAACAGCTTCTGGCAGTCGCGGAATCTTCAGGAAATGGCCGAGAGGAAGTCGATGGTAAGCAGTTTCTTCTGCATTTTTCTTGACTTAGCTTTGGCCTTATCCTTTTCGGCTTGACGGGGTTTTCCTCCCTTTGCAGTCGAGAGATGGTAGTAGCATTGCAGATGATTGGGATGATCGCCCACGTACGATTGATGAAATCCAAGCCATGCTTCAGAGCAGAAAAGAAGCAGCTTTGAAACGAGAAAAGGCACTTGCATATGCATTCTCTCATCAGGTTCGTTTCCTCTCTCTGTTTGGCTGATTTCATAAATGCAAAATATGGATAGTCTGAGAGAAATAGAAATGTAGAGTTTTCTGGAAACGTATCTCGCGCAGGGTTTATGCAGACCAGCCAATTAGAAGGCATGAGTTGGTTTTACGAAAATATGCGGTTCTAGATTTAGGGAAAGTAAAACTTATCATATTTGAAATTCCAGATTTCTGTCCATCCAAGCACTTGAAATTTGAGAAAAGCATAAATCATGTAAATTAGCGTTAGAGGTTATAAGTAGATGTTAGATATTTCCTTTCTTCTTCTTTTTGTTGAAAATTTATTATTTTGAAAGGTATTGTTTTTAGGAAATTACATTTCCTCTCTGCCTTCAAACAGAGCATCTCTCGTGTTTGATTCCACTGATTTTCTGGCTCTTATCTCGCTGATTTCTTCTCTCGACCCATGTCAAGATTTGGAGATCAGGAAAGAACCCATCAACCATGGATGACTCAGACGCTGAAGAAAGATCCAAGTGGTTCGACCGTTGGATGGCAACGAGGTCGTCATGGGAGAGCAGGGGAAGAGCGTCGACGGATCAAAGAGACTTCATCAAAACCGTGGAAATGGACACGGCGAGGCCCTTCTCCTACTCAAACACCAACCTCCGACGATTCCAACAGCAACCCACTTCCTATCCCCCCTCCTCTCCTCTCCACAAAAGTCACCAATTCCAGTACCAGTACCAGCAACATCACTCCCTCCATCAGTCTCCCATCACCCCTTCTCCGGCGAAGTCCCGGCCATTGCAGGTGAGGTCAGCCAGCCCCCGTTGCACAAGAGAAGAGAAGACCTCTCCAGCAGTCCACACGCCCAGGCTCTGCTTACTGCTACAGCAGCGGTTTTCGTCCCCATGGAAGTGGAGGCGCTGCAGCAGTGGTGCCCAACTACATGGCTGCCACCGAATCGGCAAAGGCTCGAGTCCGGTCGCAGAGCGCCCCCAAGCAGAGGCCTTCGACGCCGGAGAGGGAGCGAGCTGGGTCGGCTAGGAAGAGGCTGTCGTTCCCAGTACCAGACCCTTGTGGGGTAGAGAGGCTAAGGAGCCCAAGCTTTAAAAGCGTGCATGGAATGGAACACCACTCGAACTTCTCCTGCTATACTGATAGTATCGCCGGAGAGGTTTCGCCGTCATCTACTAGTGATCTTCGCAGATGGCTAAGGTGAGAGAGAGAGGATGTTACGGTGATGAAGGAATGATGTACTTGCTGAATTTGATTGTAGCTTGGTGGAAGAATTTAGGATCGGAATTGGCAGATGAGAGCAGCAGTTGAAGGTTGGTGACTTGGTAGGTAGAGTCTTGAATTCTTGCTTTTGTTTCCTTTCTTTATACAGAAGTTGGTTTTTGTTGGTTCCTTCCTTTATGTGTCCGACTATGGCTAACGGTTCTTAAATTCAATTTTGGTAACTACGGCTTTGAATGGATTTTCCCTGGATTTGTACAGAGTTTTCAATAGAGGATCCGGTAGGGTTAAAATGAGGGTTTCACGATCTGAACTAGTGGAATATTCCGATCCAGAAAAACTGAAACCATCGATTTTTTCAAAAGGAACGGTAAGGGTAAAGATTATTAGGAAGGTATTTTAAGTGCCACGTGGATTTAGATTCTTCTAATTTTAAGTTAGTATTTTTTTCTGCCTCATATTTCAGAGTTGTTTCTTCATTTTAACTCAATTCATTTTTAATCCATAATCATCTTCATCTAAATCCTTTATCTCATCAATTTATTATCAACTCTTAAAATAATTATGTTTTAACAATAGAGATTTGCTTTCATTGATGGCTTTTTGCTTGAAACTTACCACTAAGATACATATAAACTCAATTATCTACTTATTTGAAATGGGTTGAACCTATGGCCTATGGTATGAAAAAAATCATCAACAGAAAAAAAAAAAGAGGTGTATATGTGTCTATATAAAATTTGGGTCATTCGAGCAATTTGAGTTGTATAAAATATAATCTAGTCTGTACCAAATTAAAATTGAGTCATAAGTTTTCTTTCTCATATCAAACCATATTTTAAATGGGTTGGTAGTCCAAATATATTTCATGCGCGCTCAGTTGTGTATGAATTTACGTTCACTCAAGTTGCACCTTTATTTTCTAACTATGTGAAGACTATAAAATAACAGGGAGAATTTTTACAATTTTAGAAACTATAGAGGTGTCGTTGGCAATTGAGACAAAATTTATCTTTGTGAATTCTATCTGAAGATCATAAAAATTATGAATAGATATTATTAGGACTATCATATTCTTAAAAATGAGACTCGTTCAATCATGTCACCTCTTAATTTTTTGAGATAAAAATGAATCATTGGATAAATATTTTGATTTTTCATGTTTAATCCAACCACGATGATGCATTAAAATAAAATTATAAAATATTGAATCTAAATTTAAAAAAAATAATAATTCAAATTCAACATAAAATAGGTTCCACATGGCAACTTGGCCCTAGGCAATTTGTAGTTTCTGTATACTGGCAAAACTAGCAAATGCTAGGGCATTTTTGGCGCAAGAATCTCATGTGGGACCCACTCAATATTAAATCCGATCTGTTAAAACTATTATTTCTAGTTTGAAATTTAGTTTCAATTGTTAATTATTTTCAGTGAGTGCATCTTCACCATTGGATTAAACATGATGGGTCAAAATATTAATCTAATGGTTCATTTTTAATATTAAAAATCAACAGTTAACATGATTTAATAGGTCTCATTTTTAACAATATAATAGCCTACATGATAATCTATCCATCCATATAATTTTTTTTATCATCAAATTGACCCACTATTTGACACGATCCATCAAAACACTAGGGCTCTTGAACTTGGAGTCTGGAGACCAACTTATATACAGTTGCACACTTGCACCAAGTGTAGTACAAACTCTCCGATGATCTCACTTGGGCCCATACGGGTAGGTGGCTTTGAATAGACTTGACTTATATATGGTACTTATAAAATTTTAATTTGATTGAATAAGAGAGCATATTTTTAAGACACTTAAAGTTTTATATTTATCTAATTGTAGAAATTTATTGAGTTAGATCAATTGACTTTTAAGCTTAAATTAGTGTAAAACTGAGTAAGATGCTATTAATGAAGGATAAGTGGGTGTGAGGGCAGGAACAAATCCATTTGGTTTAATGTAGGCCCCACCAGTTAAAGTTTGTTCAAAACTTACTCACAAATTGTTTACAGGTGATCCTTGTTTTATACGTTAGTTGTGAGAACTCTATATGGGGCTCATATGGGCCCTTTTAGGTTGGTTGGAAAAGGTCTTAGCTTTGACTTAGTTTCTATAGAAAAAATATTTTTAAAGTCATACTTTTTAAATCTTCGAATGTTCAATTTTATCTGACGGTGTAAACTTAGATCGATGGGCCATCTAAATTGGAATGGGTTAAATTAGATAAGGAAGGTAGGCGGCTGTAAGGCAGGGAGAGGTGTGAATGGGGCCAAAGTGGGCCCTACAGAGCCATCATCTTGTGGAAGTTTTATGAAGTGACCTTCCCATAAAGTGTCCTTAGGGTGATTTTTAGTCCAATTTGAAGGTGACTCGGGCTTCAGAGGCTTGATCTGTGAAGGCCCCAGATCCTTACGATTCGACTTGTAGAGTCTAAAACTGGATTGGACCCGAATAGTTGGATTAAATAATTTGAGAGTGGGCTGGACCTAGCTGCATCAAATACTATTATTTGGGCTTAGCTCTTAATTCTTTCAGCCCAACTTCCAGAACAATAAAAACGATTCAGGCATAGCCTAGCTTGTGCCACGCGTTGTTATAACACTGGTGACGTTTGAGTTGTTGGACTTCAAATGTAAATTGCCATATCTACCATTATGTCTTCTATTTCGGATGTAATGTCGCTAGCCCGTAGGGCCTTAAGGGCTGCAATTGTAAGAGTATAAAATTTGACTGCGTGTTTGATTGAGGCGTTTCAATTTTACTTAGAAGGTATTGGTGCCATGGAATTTTATGCTCTAAGGCCCTGGCCTTGATTATGGAGGTGCATAAGAGAACGAGCTTAGCTTGGTTTCACTGAGCTCAAGTTCAATTCATGATTCAATCAATCCAGTAGAGGTCAGTATGGACAATTTATACTCTAGTTAAAGCAGAGCCCTCTTTAGCTTGATTGGGCTTGTCAATATAGGGCTATTCATGAGCTAAAACTCGTCTTAAACCAACACGAACCAGTTGTTGTCTTACAGGCTTGAAAATGTGCTTGACTGATGAATTCAAATTGGGCTCGTCTTTTAGAGTTTTAGCGCATTTAAAAAAGGTAGACTTGGGCCTTTATTTAAAGCTCTATGAACTTGTGGACAGGGGTCAAAATATCGGTCGATACTGTGCGTATCGGCCGATATAATTCGGTTTTTCAACCACCGAATTATATCGGCCGATACGTATAGTATCGGCCGTACAAAAAAAAATTCGGCCGATATGTCCGAATTTTTGACCGAATTATCGATCATCATATCGGCCGAATTTTAAAAATTCGGTTTTTTGTTTTTTTTTAAAAAAAAAAAACTTTTTTTTCATAATAAATATCGGCCGTTTTTCCCCTCTGAAAACAGTAAATCTCGGGCCTGGGCCCAACTCAAGTTCGGCGATATTTTTCCGATATATCGGACGATATCTCATGTCCGATATATCGGGCGAGATCTCGGACGAGATCTCACCTGTCAACCAATTTCTCCCCATAACATCTCTGTGTACAGCGGACTGCAGGATTCGGCTGATCCGGCATGCCTGAATATTTTTTTATTTTTTTTAAATCCAAAAAATCGAACCGGTCCAATTTTTTCCTATAAATACCATTCACCTACATCTCAAATTTCACACCTTATTTTCAAAGAAAAAATCAGATTTTACTATTTATCTTTCAAAAAAATTGCACTCTTCATTACTTGATTTAAGTAAGTTCTAAACGACCCGGATTTATTTGAAACCGAACGATCCAGACCGTTCAAAGGTTTCTTCATTTACAGATCTACTGATCTTGTAAGTTTTGTAATTTATTTCGATTTATCTGTATTTTATTTTAATTTTTTTAGCCAAAAATAACATAAAAGAAGTTAAAAAATGCTTGAAGTTAAATAAGATATGTAGTAATAAAAGCTTTATATAGGTATTATAATTTTTTTTCCATCTTAATGTATCTGTAGTTAGTTTTTGTGTACTTTGTTAGTTACTATTTTTTTTCATTTATTTATTCATTTTTGTTAACTATTTCAACATAAAATAGCATAAATGAAAAAAAAGTTAGAAAATGATAATACCTATAAAATAATAGATGAAAAATTTTCATTTGCTCTTAGTTACTGTTACTAACATGTTAAAATTTACAGCAACATTTTTTACATTCACTTACTCCTTTTTTTAATTATTTCATTATTATCTATGGACTATGATATATAAATGTTAGTAAATGGTAAAACCTATAAAATAATACATGAAATTTTTTTATTTGTTGTTATTTAATGTATACTAACTTCTTTTACAGGGATGAAATTTTTTCCTTTTATTTTATTTCTTTTTGTAATTATTTCATTATTATCTATGGACTATGACATATAAATGTTAGAAAATGGTAAAACCTATAAAATAATACATGAAATTTTTTTATTTGCTGTTATTTAATGTATACTAACTTCTTTTACAGGGATGAAATTTTTTCCTTTTATTTTCTTTATTTTTGTAATTATTTCATTATTATCTATGGTCTATGATATATAAATGTTAGAAAATGGTAAAACCTATAAAATAATACATGAAATTTTTTTATTTGTTGTTATATAATGTATACTAACTTCTTTTATAAGGATGCAACTTTTTCCTTTTATTTTATTTCTTTTTGTAATTATTTCATTATTATCTATGGACTATGATATATAAATGTTAGAAAATGGTAAAACCTATAAAATAATACATAAACTTTTTTTATTTGCTTTTATTTAATGTATAATAACTTCTTCTAAAGGGATGCAATTTTTTCCTTTTATTTTATTTTTTTTTTAATTTTCACCATTTTATTACTATTTATATAATTCCCACTATCGTAACTTCAAAAATATATTAGAAGATGTAAATGTCCGATATTTTATGAAAAAATTACATATTCAATAAGCTCATAATTTTCTGCATTTTCTGTAATTTTTTTGGATTTTTTAAAAAAAAAAAAAAAAAACGGGGAGGAGAGAGAAAAAGTTCGGCCGATATATCGGCCGAACCGATAAATCGGCCGGGATAACGGCCCGGCCGATTTTTTTACCCCTGCTTGTGGAGGAGAATGCTGGTGTCAATTAGTTTAAAAATTAATAAAACTAAAATAGAATGTATAGAATGTAATTTTAGTGGATTGGGATAGAGAGTAATGCAATAAAAATTGTAGTTGCACGTTGCAATAAGGTTTAAATACTTCAGTTCTATTGTAGAGTGTCAGGGAGGTTTTGACTTAAATATAATTAATATGATAGGAGCAAGGAAGGTAAATGTAGATAAGTTAGTTGAATTTTGTCTGATAAATTGTGATACCCCTCCCTCCCCTAGAGTCCCACATCGGTGAGAAACAAAAGGGAGGGTGGGTTTATATTAACCCACCCATGTGTAACTTAGTGTGAGGCCTTTTGGCCCGGGCCCAAATGCAAAACCGTGCGGGTTCGAGTTTATGTGCGAGGCCCAAAGTGGACAATATTAAACTGAGTCAAGCCCTAAGCCCTGTGTGTTCGGGTCGGGTCGTTACAAATGGTATCAGAGCCGAAGTTCTACACTTGGACTGTGTGGGCTTTCCTCATTCCCTGCAGTTGTTGAGCTAGACCGGATCGAGTCGGGAACGGCTCGAGACTTTAAAGGGGGTGATTGTGATACCCCTCCCTCCCCTAGAGTCCCACATCGGTGGGAAACAAAAGGGAGGGTGGGTTTATATTAAGCCACCCATGTGTAACTTAGTGTGAGGCCTTTTGGGCCGAGCCACGTGGGCCAGGGTTCAAATGCAAAACCGTGCAAGTTCGAGCTTGTGTGCGAAGCCCAAAGCGGACAATATCATACTGAGTCAAGCCCTAAGCCCTGTGTGTTCGGGTCGAGTCGTTACATAAATAAGTCTTTCTTCGCCTAAAAAGATGATTTTATAAAATAATCGTAGATTAGCAATGTATGGAGTTAAGTGTTAAAAAATGAAGAAAAAACAAATAGACAAAGTTAGAACTCTGGAGATGTGTATGCTACATTGGTGAGAGGATTAACTCTAAAGGATAGAGTGACAATGATCGTATTGGGATAATTGAAAAATAGGTGGTTTAGCTATTTTAGAAGGCTGCATTCTAAATGTTGAGATGAACCACATATTTTTTGTTGGATTATATAGAGAATGGTAAAGATATTGGTTATGTAAAAAATTTGAACTCTATTTGATCATAGTGACCCTGTGATTTTAGATTTTGAAAATTTAATTGCTACAAAATTATCAATTTTTTTTTATAGCTTATATCACAAAGTTATGATGATCTAATTGAAGAGTTTCCCTTGAATTATAGGGTAATGATCCTCCTACGGGTATTTTGTGTAAACCGACACGGATTTTACTGTATCGATCATTTTGCCCTTCGAATATTCGAAGGACAAAATGGGCAATATAGTAAAACTCATGTTGGATTAAACAAAATACCCGTAAGAGGATCGTTGGCCGAATTATAGGTAGCCCATTCGGACACTCCCTTTTTCTGCCAGGGGACACCCCTTTTCAAAATTTAGGTGCAAATTACCGTTTTGCCCTCCCGCTCAAAATCCTATGAACGATTGTACAGGCCAAATTCCACCTCCTTCGAACGGTAGGATCATTCGAAGGATGTTGAAGATCCTTCGAATGATGCTATAGTAAAAAAATTCGAACGATTGTACAGGACAAATTCCACCTCCTTCAGTATCATTCGAAGGATCATGAAGATCCTTCGAATGATGCTACAGTTAACAAAAATTCAACAGTAATTTTTTTTAAAAAAAATTTAAAGTTATTTTTTAAGCACTGTGTATTTTCAAAATTTCTCAAATTAAATATCCGGACTAATTTCGATAGCCTGATAAAAATACTTTAAGAATTCAAAGTCTTTTGACACTCCCAAATGCTTAAAACACAGTGTTTTACAAATAAGGGTATCCCTAGGGTGTGTCGAAAACATATTTAGGAGTGTCAAAAGACCTTAAAGTCTTAAAGTATTTTTATCAGGTTATCGTAATTAGTCCGGATATTCAATTTGAGAAATTTTGGAAATACACAAGTGCTTAAAAAATAATTTTAAAGTTTTAAAGGAGATATCGACAATATAGACAGTTATCTTTTAATCACTGTGTATTTCCAAAATTTCTCAAATTGAATATCCGGACTAATTACGATAGCCTGATAAAAATACTTTAAGAATTCAAGGTCTTTTGACACTCGCAAATTTTCCACACAGTCAAGAGATACCCTTATTTGTAAAACACTGGATTTTAAGCATTTGGGAGTGTCAAAAGACCTTGAATTCTTAAAGTATTTTTATCAGACTATCGTAATTAGTCTGGATATTCAATTTGAGAAATTTTGGAAATACACAGTGATTAAAAGATAACTGTCTATATTGTCGATATCTCCTTTAAAACTTTAAAATTATTTTTTAAGTACTGTGTATTTCCAAAATTTCTCAAATTAAATATCCGGATTAATTACGATAACCTGATAAAAATACTTTAAGACTTCAAGGTCTTTTGACACTCCTAAATATGTTTTCGACACACCCTAGGGATACCCTTATTTGTAAAACACTGTGTTTTAAGCATTTGGGAGTGTCAAAAGACTTTGAATTCTTAAAGTATTTTTATCAGGCTATCGAAATTAGTCCGGATATTTAATTTGAGAAATTTTGAAAATACACAGTGCTTAAAAAATAACTTTAAATTTTTTTTAAAAAAAAATTACTGTTGAATTTTTGTTAACTGTAGCATCATTCGAAGGATCTTCATGATCCTTCGAATGATACTATGGTTCGAAGGAGGTGGAATTTGTCCTGTACAATCGTTCGAATTTTTTACTGTAGCATCATTCGAAGGATCTTCAACATCCTTCGAATGATCCTACCGTTCGAAGGAGGTGGAATTTGGCCTGTACAATCGTTCGAAGGATTTTGAGCAGGAGGGCAAAACGGTAATTTGCACCTAAATTTTGAAAAGGGGTGTCCTCTGACAGAAAAAGGGGTGTCCGAATGGGCTGCCGAATTATATTATCAATGAAGTCTTCTACTCATAAAAAAATGTGCAGCCTTTTCATTTAAAATGAATACGGACACAAATCTCCCTCCAGAATTGCTCCGTTGAAATCAGGGGTCTAAATCTTAGAGAAAAAAAAAATTGGCCGAGTTGCTTTTTTTTTTTTTATAAAAAAAAAAGAATATTGGTTGTGGATTCGTCCGATATCTCGGCCGATATTTGCTTATATCAGACAATATTTATATTTTTTTTAAAAAGTAGCCTTTTTTATTTTATTTAAATGATTTTTTTTAAAAAAAAGCTATCGAGATTTTCAAAAAAGAAAAAATTGAAGAGAGAGAAAAAATCTTGGCCTAGATCTCGGCCGATACTAAAATTCAGCCAAATTTTTTACCCCGGGTTGAAATTGAAACGTTAGAACTTAGAAGTACAAGTTGATGCTTTAGGATTTTATGTCTGTGCCAACTTGCACGCAAAGCCGGGAGCTCATATACAAACCCGGTTTTTCTGCCTTTACACACCCGAATCTGAATTTTCGTGGCAAATTACCAGTTTACCCTTGCATTTCTAATCATTCGAATGAATGTCCAGTTCATTTTGACATTCATTCGAATGAATCAATTCATTCGAATAAATGCCTAAGTGTAATTTCAATTCATTAGAATGAATGGGCTGAACAGTAACACAGAATACTGTTCAGCCCATTCATTCGAATGAATGAAGCACGAATGAATCATTCGAATGAATGGGCCTCATTCATTCGAATGATTTTAAATAATAAAATTTATTTTAAAATTTTAAAGTTATTTTTTGAGCAGTGTGTATTTTCAAAATTTCCCAAATTAAATATTCGAACTAATTACGATAATCTGATAAAAATACTTTAAGACTTCAAAGTCTTTTGACACTCCTAAATATTTAAAACACAGTATTTTACAAATAAGGGTATCCCTAGGGTGTGCCAAAAACACATTTAGGAGTTTCAAAAGACCTTAAAGTCTTAAAGTATTTTTATCAGGTTATCTTAATTAGTCTGGATATTCAATTTGAGAAATTTTGAAAATACACAGTGCTTAAAAAATAACTTTAAAGTTTTAAAGGAGATTTTATTATTTAATACACTATGCCTATTATTTTTTAAGCACTGTGTATTTCCAAAATTTCTCAAATTGAATATCCGGACTAATTACGATAACCTGATAAAAATATTTTAAAACTTCAATGTCTTTTGACACTCCTAAATGTGTTTTCGGCACACCCTAAGGATACCCTTATTTATAAAATACTGTGTTTTAAATATTTAGGAGTGTCAAAAGACTTTGAAGTCTTAAAATATTTTTATCAGATTATCGTAATTAGTTCGGATATTTAATTTGAGAAATTTTGAAAAGACACACTACTCAAAAAATAACTTTAAAGTTTTAAAATAAATTTTATTATTTAAAATCATTTGAATGAATGAGGGAATGATTCGTTCGTGCCTCATTCATTCGAAAATGATTCATTCGAATGAATGGGCTAAGCAGTAATCATTTGAATGAATGGGCTGAGCAGTATTCCGTGTTAATGTTCAGCCCATTCATTCGAATGAATTGAAATTACACCTGCGTATTCATTCGAATGAATGGATTTATTCGAATGAATGCCAAAATGAACTGGGCATTCATTCAAATGATTAGAAATGCAGGAGTAAAATGGTAATTTACCATGAAAATTCAAATTCAGGTGTGTAGAGATAGGAAAATCAGGTGTGTGTAAGTGCTCCCGCAAAGCCAAACCATAGGAACAAATTTTTGGTCCTCGGGCCCAATCCAATTTGCAAGAAAAGAAAAAGTATTTGGCTTTGATCGTTCAGATTCTTCAGAACGTTGAGTGCCTATTGACATTCTTAAATCCAAAGAGGAGGTAGTCTACTTGCTATTATTAGTTGTGGACTTAGGGAACCACGCAGTTCAGGGAAGACCCATTAGTTTTGAATTGTGATGGGCCATAATAGTTTTCTGTGGCCTGACTCTGACCATAACCTGAGCACCTGGCCCAATAATTTCAAGTACATTTGCTAGCATGGGCCACCGCTTCAATGTTAGTGTTACGTGCGGAAATAAGAAAAATCGAATGGAGATAAATACACAGCACAACACAATATTTTAACGTGATTCGGCCCACCTGGCCTACGTCCACGGAGCGGTAGAATATTCACTATACAAGAGAAAGAAATATATGTAAAATATTAATGACTCCCATAAATCATGAGCCCAAATCCGAAGTCCTGAGCCCCTTGTACACCCATGTATAAGACACGCCGACGTCACCTCTCAGTTGATGTGAATCTCTCTCATACCCAGAATAGTGGACTCAATTTCTGTGTCCCGCTCTCCTCTACGCTTCCTGTGTTCTACGAGCAACAATCCGACGTGCTTCTCAAACGCGAGCATCTCCAATGATGGTGTGTCCTCACACACCCCACATATGGCCAAGGAGCCATCTCCAACGACCATGAGCCTCTCTCCTACTAGGCACTCGGCTATGAGGCAATTTGATAAAGGCATATGGCCCAAAGGCAAGGCTTCCATGAAGCCTAGTCCAACATATATAGGGGTAGCCGGCTATTATTACAATAGTAATTTCCTCATTATTCCTCTCTGTTACAGCTGTATGTTTCCCATAATAAAAGTCTCATTCGATTAAGGCTACAGGATTCTAATAAGATTAGAATCCTTACCATCGTCTCCCTTGAGAGACTAACTGCTATTTTCGTGTAGAGTGAATTGCCTTGTCTACAATCTTTCTTAGATTTTCTACCACATAAAATCAAGGATAAGTTTGAGCCAATCCCAACATTCAATACTTCAAGTCACTTGGCATTTAGCAAAGACAGGTCATATCTCATTTATAAGTTATGAGGTTCATATTTAGGCCAACCTGTGTCGGCAACGAGATATATCTGAAGTAGTATCAGCCCAGGCCTCAGACAAGTTGGCCGACGTCTGCTTTCTGGCTTAGAGTCCAGATTTTCTGTGGTACTCGCTGGCAAGGGCCCATTTTTTATGTGGGTACAGTGGGGCCCACTTGTGTCACCATAATGATGGAAATGACTAGTCTTAAAAAGAATAATTCCTGATTCATCATCTCTGTTCAAAAATCAATCTGATCTGATTATCAGTGCTAATAAAGTCTAAAAATCCAAAATGAAAAGTTAAAAAAGAAATAACTCCAACTGGAGGTCTAATAATAGTTGAGCTCCAATTTGAAACTCATTCAGTACGAGAGTAGGGAGATGATGAGTGGAAGGAATAAACAAGTTTAGATAATTTTCAACTAATAAATGGGAGAGTTCGCCCATAAAATTTCACTTCCTAACAAGTTTTTACTTTCTACTCTTTCAATTCAAATTAAATATAATACAGATTTCTCCATTGGATTAAATCCCTTTTAAGAGAGCTAACTATTTATTTAAATAATTGATTAATCTGTTGAGTTTTTCATTTTTAGTTCATTTCCCATGTTTTGATGACTGTGGTCATGCATGAAAGAATGTACTTGATGGTTTTAAATTCGGACAAAGAAACCGTGAAAATATTTTGCTGCACCAAATTAATTTCATTTTTATCTTAATCTTTTTTGTATTTATAAAATATCAACCGTACATTAGATCAAATAAAATTATTTTTTATAATGTGATCAATTTCTTAAAAAAGTCTAAGTTGAAATATCTGATGTATCTTTGAATTTAAAAGTTTGTGTTTTAATGAGTTGTATTAGATGGTGAATGAAGTTTATGAAAAAGATTTAGATAGTTAAAAAATATTTTTTTTTATAAAAGAGAATCTCAAAAGTTATTTTGGTCTTGATTTTTAAATCAAAATAAAAGTTATTGAATAAATATTCTTATATATGATGCTTAAGTTAATATGAGACTCCAAAAAATAAAATCAAATAGATTTAAATTTTAATCTGAAAAATAACTTGAATAATTTACATTTACTCTAATATGAATGCTGGTAAGACCAGGAAAGCTTGTCTGAGGCAATTGGGCAGTAGGTATTCCTTTAGGTGATTGAGTTGGTGACTTGTACTGAGTAGTATATAATATTAACATGTTAAAACATTCTTTCTAAAATCTGAAATTCGAATTTCAAAAACTTCAAACTCTATTCCCACATTTTTATTCTAAGATTAACATGTTAAAAACATTTCTTTCTAGAATCTGAAATTCAAAGTTCAAAAACTTCAAATTCTATTCCCACATTTTTATTCTAAGTTTGAAAAGTCATAAAAGATTTTCTACATCAGCAGTATATTGACCATTTGATGTTGAAGTAAGTTTTTTAATTTATAAAATAATTACTAAATTAATAATGTGATGAGTCTATCATGAAAAATACAAATAAATAAAGCTAAATAATAGAAATGCATTTTTTGAAATAAATATATACGGTAAAGTAAAAATAAAATAAAAATAATACCAACAAAAAACTTACCACAGAAGTAAATAACAAGATGAGGAAATACCACATAAATCCTTTTCGGCATGTATATCCATGAGTTAAAAAGCTCTAGTTTGATCAATTGAAAGATGCTTGGAGGAACTAAAGAAAATGGAAAATAAAAAAATTACAGAGATAAACAAATATAATTCTTATGAAATAAAGTGGAGAAGTAGCATTCAGAGAAAAAGAATATTAGTTATTATGTTGATATTAACAATAAGGGATTGGTTAATCTGTGTATGTTGGTTTGGCTATCAAGAACGCACCTGAGATGTAGGAGGTTTTATATTTATATAACTCTCAATACAAAAAGGTATTCATATATGTATATCTATAAATTCAAACTCACATAGAGTGGCAAGATGATGGCAGTGGCAACGGTTCATCATTATCAATGAAGGGAGTAGCATACATAATGTAAAACATATTCAACCTCACCTAATTTTATTCATAGACCAACAACATAGTGGCTGACTCAGTGGGACGCAGCTAGGTTTCATGACTTTAGTCCACAGACAAATTTAGGTCGAAAAATGTGAAAGTGATTCAAGTAGTAAGACGTGGTTAAATTGGTCAAGAATGTTGTCGGTTAGGATTGATTATGGAGATGCAAACGTGTGAATGGACATTAATAGAGGTAGGGAATTGGTTGTAGATTCATGAAGACAACCAACAATAGAACTAGGGCATGCGCTAATTTCTACTGTAAAGGATAGTCATCCTTCTCCTCTACACAATGCTTACATTATAAATATATATGTACCAATACAGATGAACACTCACACAGCTAACATGAGCTCTCCCATTGTGGGACATTTGATGGGTATTTTGTGGTGTCGCTTCATCTCTCGTCAGAACTTCCATTCCTAAATCTGAAGATCACGTATCCTGTGGTCTTCCTACTTCAGTAATATTCCATAGTCACACAATTGAGACGCAAGGTTGAATTGTTGAATCTATGAATTGCTTTCACATAACCAGAAGAAATGGAGAGCCCCCTCTCCTTTCTCACAAGAAATAACCACAGTTGAACTGAGAAACCTTATCTTGCAAGTTAATTTCTACTGTAATTGATAGTCAACCTCTACTGTACACCATGCTTACATTATAAATATCTATGTACCAATACAGATGAAGACTCACATACCCAACATGAGCCCTCCCATTGTGAGACGTTTTGGCCCAGTGATGGGTATTTTGTGGTGCCATTGCCTGTTTCTGTCGATCTATTTGGTGGGATGTAGTCCGCCTGAAAATCCAATTACATGTTCATCCAAGACAATAACTGCACCATCACCAATTCGTATGGGACATTTCCAGATCGGAGTGTATGTCGTGGTGGTGAGGTGGTCTACCCCGCCTCCGAAGAAGAGCTCCTTGCTGCAGTGGCCAAGGCCACAATGAGTAATAGGAAGATGAAGGTGGCGACTCGGTATTCACATAGCATACCCAAGTTGGCCTGTCCTGGTAGGGATGATGGGCTCCTCATTAGCACCCTTAATCTTAATCGAACGCTGAGTGTTAATACATCGACGATGCTGATGACGGTGGAGAGTGGAGTGACACTCAGGGAGGTGATAAATGAGGCTGCCAAGGCTGGGCTGGCACTACCTTATGCACCATACTGGTGGGGCTTGACAATTGGTGGCCTGATGGCCACAGGCGCACATGGGAGCAGTTTATGGGACAAGGGAAGCTCTGTTCATGACTATGTTGTTGAACTGAGAATCATCACTCCAGCCACGAATCTTCTTTTCTCCTTCTGATTTGCCCTTTCTTTTCTCTCCTCTTGTCTGTTTCTTGCTCATGTCCTCGTGGGCAAACTTCGTAAACCGGCAAAGCAAAAGGGGAAGCCCCCGGAGCTTGACCCCTTTCCTGATCCTGAAAATGATTTGAGATACCAGGCAGAAATGTTGGAGAGAACCCTGCTCTCTGACTTCTGGTCCGATGCGGCCAAGGTCGATTCTCTTGCTCATGCCTTATACAAGGGAGTGGCAATCCCTCTTGCTGCTCCAGAGGAGCTCATTCTTGCTGCCAGAGATAAGCTGAAATGCAAAGGGATGGAGGGTTTCCAAAAGAAGTTTGCTATCTGCAAATGCAAAGAGGAACAAGTTTCTCTCATTGCTCATTATTTCCTCATGAAGAAGCAGGATCTGGTTCCATCGACCATTCCCGCCGAACTTCTGATTCTTGCCGCGGACAAAGCTGCTCTTTCCAATGGCGACACACACTCTACACAGTTATATGTGTGGCATGACTATTCTTTTCTCTGAATTGTTTGGTTAAGAGAAAAATCAATTGAAATTGACAATTTGCATACTTGATTCCTAATATCTCATAGGTTACTCTAAAATTGCAACCTCTTTTCAAGCGATCCATTACCAATTTGGAGATAAATGACACGGATTTGGCAGACCGGGCACCAACCTTTGGCAATGAACATGAGTTTGCAGACATGATATGGTACCCAAGCCAAAAGAAGGTCGTCTATCGAATTGACGATCGGGTATCAACAAATACATCAGAAAATGGTTTCTACGAAATTTTGGGGTTTCGCCCTACTCTAATACCAATTTTAGAATTGGTGAGATCAACAGGTAAGTAAGAAGAATTCTTATCCATATTAGCATGTGCGATACTTTCTGGCCCTAACAACTAACTAACTATTGTTGACGTGTTATCTTCATGCTGTAAAGAGCAGGAAAAAGAATAAAAAAATGACACCCCCGGGAAATGCAACGATGCAAGGCTAACGACAGTCATACTCAAGACACTTGCATATGGATTGACGAACGATGGTGCCAGGTTCACACCTTCTTGCATGCCCTTGGGATCATAGGGTAAAGGGGCTGTTCTTTCATCAAACAACATTTAGCATCGGATTATCCAATGTTAAGAACTTCATTCAAGATGTCCAAAAGCTCAGGGACTTGGTACCAGATGCTCTGTGTGGTGTCGAACTCTATAATGGTTTCTTAATGCGGTATGTTAAGGCGTCGAGTGCATACTGGGCGAAACAAGAAGATGGTTTAGACTTGGATATCACTTATTACAGGAGCAATGATCCCATGACTCCCAGGCTCCATGAAGACATATTGGAAGAAATTGAACAGATGGGGCTGTTCAAGTACGGTGGGTTCCCGCACTGGGGGAAGAATCGCAACCTCGCATTCGACGATGCAATCAATGAGTACAAAAACATGGATGCATTCTTAGAGGTGAAGCAGGAGTACGATCCATTGGGCCTTTTTTCGAGCGAATGGACAGATCAAATTCTTGGGATACAGGGTACACCAACAATCGTTAAGGAAGGTTGTGCATTAGAAGGGCTGTGCATATGTTCAGAGGACATACATTGTGCCCCAAATAAAGGATATTATTGTCGTCCAGGTAAGGTGTACCAAGATGCAAGGGTGTGTACCCTCTTGCCAACCTTTGTTTAAACATTACTGTCCAGTTTATGGTTAATGATTATCCATGTAGAAATCATTGACACCATAATAAGAATGACGATTCCAGCTTCTGTTTGCCCTTGAACAATATGTTGTTTTCTTGTTAATGTTGAAATTAATGAATAAAGTCTACAGTGACTTGTTCTCATGTTTGAGTCATGGTTTATCTCATGTATTTTCTTTGTTATTTTAAGCTACTTAATTGAGAGACTTGAAATTTTTCTAAGTGTGTATTATTACCTCTCTCTAATCTAACAAGTTATGAGAGAGAAGACCCAACTTGCTTAATAGTTTCTTGAAGCTAACAGTTAATGACCTCAGTTTAGGAATGTTCAACTCCACCACCGCCTTAAATACAACTCATAGTCAAAATTTATAAATCTCACATGTTGGGCTCCTAACCTATACATCAAGAGTTGATGAAATGTAAAAAACTTAGATTATTGAATTTTAGATTCGCTCAAATCTTAGTATGAAAGGGCACAATGTGAAAGTAAAAATTTTATAGACATAAATTTTAAAAAAAATATATAAAAATTGGATAAAATATTATATATGTTTCAATGAAGGACTTAATTATTGACTGAACATGGAAGACACACTCTTCATCCTCTTCTACCCCTTCTCCTTCCCAATAAGTTGCTTCATGAGGTGCAATTACACAATTAATCTGATACCCCATTACACTTCTAGATCAACGGTCCTTAAACTCTTGTGATAACCATTTAATTAAAACATCAATATTTATTTAATGGACTCTCAAAATTATCTTTTATAAAACAAATAATTAGTCAAAAATGAAAACATATAGTGTAAAGATTTTTAGTTTGTTGAGATCTATGCATCACAAAAACCACCAAGATATAACAGCCCATGAAGAAAGAAACCACTCCCCCCACCTTCTTGAGTAGACACTGCATTGGAATCGGTCTTCCAAGGATAGAAATCAGTGACTCTTAAATCCTTTCTTCTCCTATATGTCTTTCATTTAGCCTTTTTTTTTAAAAAAAAAACTAATTCTAATTATCAGGTGTATGCGTTTTACAAGATGATATAATATTAATTAGTAAGATAAAATGATAATTCATGATGAGGCTTAATTTATAAAGGAGAATATTGAAGTCAAATGATTTGAAAATTAATAAAACTAAAATAGAATACATAGATTGTAAATTTAGTATAATAGACGATAGAAATGGTAAGGTGATAAAAATAGAAAATGGCGTAGTTGTTTACCGTAATAATTTTAGATATTTGGACTTTACCGTAAGAATATCAATGAGGTTTAAACCTAGATATAACAAATGAGATAGGAGAGGGTGGACAAATTGTAGCCAAGCTAGTGGAGTGTTATATGATAGAAGAGTTTCTCTTTGTCTGAAATGATGACTTTATAAAACAGTTATTAAATCTGCAATACTATAGGGAGCAAAATGTAAAAGACAAATAAGCAAAATTAGGACAATGGAGATGCATATGCTATATTGGATGAGTGGTTTAACCATAAAGGATAGATTTAGAAAAGAATGTATTAGGGATAATTTTAAAATAGCTTTGATAGATTATAAATTTTTTTAGATAGATTGGTCATATTAGTAGATGACCAAACACAACATCAATGCGTAGAGCTGAGAGACTACGGATTAAATGTACTAGGAGGAGAGGATGACCTTTGAAAACATGAAGGAAAGGGTTAAAAAAAGAATATATTAGATTGCAGAGTGACGGGGGTATGATTTTGATAGGGCCAATTGAAGGAGAAAAATGCACAAAAATGATTATAGATAGATGGGATATTGATTGATAAGGATGATGACGATATTAATTATAATTACCATTCATGGGGCTAGGCACCTAATGGCCAACACCAAAACAATGCTAAAATACTAGATTGGTAGATTTTGGTCACTTACTATCTCATGCATCTAAGCCCGATAAACTGTAAGGATCAAAATTGTTGAGGACATCACGGAGGATGAGGGAGAAGATTAAATTATCACATTAGTCATGCAATTTTTTGAGAATTTTGATCGTAGTAAAGGTAGGGTTAAACTGCCTAATTAGGGCCCTAAGGCTGCGTTTGGATGAATGGTAAATTTGCAGTGGTTACCCTTCATTAGAGTTTACCTTTGATCAAGAGTTATCTTTATGAATAATATTTATTATAAAAGGATTTTCGGATGTGAGTTTCGAGAGTTAAAATCAAAATTTTTTACCTTTACCCTTGGTTACCACACGAGACCCCTATTACCTGTGAAACAAACACAGCCTAAATTGGTGAATTTTGTGTATATGAACCCCTTGGGTGAAACTATAATGGGATTGAAAAGAACGAGAGAATTGAAGAACTCTCTAAATTTTCAGACTACTGTGCGATTCAAATTTTCTCAAGTACAAAATAGTTTGACCTAAGTTCTAATTTACTATTTCATTTAATTGAAGACTTAGATTAGTTTCAAAATCGATCCTCCTCTTAATGAAAATCATGATGATCTTAATGTAATATCCACCACCTCGGCATGTGGAAAAATTCCCACATCGCCCAACAACTTGAATTGGAAGAGAGATTTAAGAGGGTGCCCCTTCCCATCTAAGCATAAGGTCTTTTGGGTCCAATGGTGAAACTTGGACCTAATGTAAAGCCGTGCAGGTTCGTGGGATCCAAAGCAGACAATATTGTGTTCGGTCGAACAGGTCGTTACACAAATGGTATCAAAGAACGGTTCAACTCTCTGCCTATGTGGGCCCTCTATCTTTGATGTGACTGAGCCGGAGACGACTCTAGTCTTAAAGAGGGTGGATCGTAATACCCATGGGCATGTCGGAAAAGTCTCAAATCGTCCAAGAGCTTAAGAGGGGTGGATCGTAATATCTACCACATGGGCATGTGGGAAAAGTCCCAAATCGCCAAGGAGCTTGAATTGGAAGTGAGATTTAAGAGAGTGCTCCCTCCCAATTAAGCACAAGGTCTTTTGGGCTCAAATGTGAGACTTAGGCTCAATATGAAGCACTGCGACTCCGTGAAGTTCAAAGTGAACAATATTATATTGGATCGTGACGGATCCTTTCATAGAAGCTCACAAATTTAATAACCACGAAACCAATAACAATCTATACTTCTACCAACGTGAGGACCTCCGGCGTTTGGTAGAGAACAATACATCCATAAACAATCTGAGAGACGACCACGTTGAGGACCTCTATTTCTGAATTTGATTTATATTTGGATTTGAAACTTTTTTCTTCCATCTGCATTTAATCTCTTCCTTCCATCTTTGTGTTGCTCTCAATTTATATGACAATTTCGTAATTAATGACAACCCTATTTAAAATCTTTTCCAATTAAATTGACGGTAACGATTAGATAGATCTAAGTTGCCAAGATTCCAAGAATACCACCATTTAATTGGAAGAGAGTGAATTAATGAAAAACAACAGTCATTAAAATAATGAATGGTCAACATTCATTTGACGGACTCTCAAAACTATATCTTTTATATTAAATAATAATATAGGATAACAGTTTTAGGTGATACAGATAGATAAAAGGTGAATGAAGTCTTGTACTCTTGTGCAATTATCTCAGTTCAGTAATTTTATTTTTTGCATTATTATAGTAATTTGTTCTAATTATTTGAAATTAATATTAAATAATTAACTTTAGATAAAATGTCTCTGTGTCGACTCGACTGTTTATTTAGCTCAATAATGTGAAAATTAAGTAGATCTTTAAGAATGATTTCAATTTGAATAATTGGATTTTTAATTTTACAAAATAAAAATTAAAAAAATTAAAAAAATATGAGATATGATCTTGTGATATATTTGTACAATAAATAAAAAATATAAACGAGTCTAAAAATCATCCGAGCCTGGTCTATCACACAAAAATCTTATTCAAACTTGTTTATTTAAGTTGGCCTTAACTCTAGCTCGGACAAATAAACACCCCTAATTGAAATCACTTATAGTTAAAAAACAAAATGAAAAAAAAAATACATAATGATATCTAATTCTATTAAAATATTTTTCAATCGAGTCAAACTCATAGTGATTGAGTTAGTCTTAGCCAACTCATGTAGATTTAAAATAAAGTAGAATTTTGCAAATCCAAATCGAATCTAGGTACCAAATTTGAAGATTATAAATATACCCTTGTTAGGTTGACTTCAGCAATGAATCCAAAACATTCGTGATAAAAGCTGTGCATCTTAAACTTTAAAAAAAAAAAATTTGATTAAATAGACTTTAAAATTGACAATTCATATAAAAACCAGCTTTCAACGAGCACATAAATTTTAATTTATAAAACATCCAAGATTTCATACAGGTTCACTCTTGGGATTGATGACTTTACGAATTCTCAAGTTGAAGTTCTATTTTTAATTCAGTGGAAAATTCGAAATTATGGACCTTTGAAATATATTATTTGCACGAATATACAAAAACTCCCGTGTGAAATCACTTACCTCTCTCATGGATCACTGAAATCGGATCATTGACCGGATTACTAAATTTTTTTTAAATGCTTTTGTTTGACAATAGAAGGAAAAAATGGAAAATACCATAAATTTAGTGTCTCGTTATACAAAATGTCCGTGGAAAGATCACTACCCTTTTTAAATAATTGATTAATCTGTTGACTTTTTCATTTTTAGTTCATTTCCCATGTTTTGATGACTCTGGTTATGTATGGAAGAATGCATTTGATGGTTTTAAACTCGGACAAAGAAATTGTGAGAATATATTGCTGCACCAAATTAATTTCATTTTTATCTTACTTTTTTTATTCATAAACTATCAACAGTTTATTTAGTACCATCTGATCTCAGTAGTTAAATTTATCTTCTGTTATTGAATTTAGGACGCCGATGACTTTAACTGTAAGATAAAGTAGCTGCAAAATGAACTTTGAGTTAAAATTTAGTGTATCCCTAATTAACCAAGTATAGTTTTATTTTATATGGTCATATTTTACATTAATGTGTAAAATCATTTAAAACATTATGAAAATAATAGAGTGAACATTAGCTCATTCTAACCTTTTTGATTGGTCCTCCTGCTGAAGGGTTCAAAACTTGAATGTTCCGTCGTTCCAAATCGAATCGACTATTTAAGATCTACCATTGGATTGATGGTTGTGGTCGATTCTGACATTAGAAGATATGGAATTTGTTAGATAGGATGAAATCCTTTAATTCTAAAGAGTTAGTTTAGTGGTTCAGATTCAAGACTTTAAGATTGAAATCTTGAGTTCAATTCTTGATGACTCTAATAAAGGGCCACTCTACCTGAGATCAGGGTCAAAAATTCTGCTTGGCCGATATTTCGGCCGATAAATTTCTCTCTCCTCTTTTTTTTTTTGTAAATATCGTATTTTTTTATTATTTTATTTTTTCTGAATTAAAAAATATAAAAAAACTGAAAAAGAAACTATTTTTATAAAAAAAAAATTGAAAACATAAATATCGGTTGATATCGGCAGATATTTCGACCCGGGCCCATCACCGTTTTGATTTTTTTTTTTTTAAAAAAATACCGATATAAATCATCTCAGCTGATATCGAGCCAATATATCGGCCATATTGGTTCAGAAATAGGTTGTACAGCCGATATAATATGCATCGACCGATATTAAACGGCAGTTAAAAATCGATATATATCAGTCGATACATTTCGTATCGGCCCATATCTGTACCCTTGTTTGAGATACCTACAAACTAAAGTTCCACAACTTAAACCCGTCATAGATTAGTTTCAAAATCGATTCTCCTCTTAATAAAAATCAAGATGATCTTCAATGAGAATGTAATATCCACCACTTAAATACATACATAACTTTTTCCTTCCATCTTTGTGTCGCTCTCAATTTAAATGACAATTTCGTAATTAATGACAACCCTATTTAAAATCTTTTCCAATTAAATTGACTGTAACGATTAGATAGATCTAAGTTGCCAAGAATACCACCATTACAATAATGAATGGTCAACATTCATTTGACGGACTCTTAAAACTATCTTTTATATTAAAGAATAATATAGGATAACATTTTTAGGTGACAGAGATAGATAAAAGGTGAATGAAGTCTTGTACTCTTGTGCAATTATTTATGTAATTTTTCTTTTTTAAATTTAAGTGTGGAAAATCATAGAATATCTAACGTAAAATTTCTATGGGTGGTCCACTATCTCTAGGGTACATCAAGGTTAGACCATGGGGGTTCGAACCCACAACCTCCCGCTTCTTAAATCAAGAGGCAACCAGTTGAACTACACCTATATGAGTTATTTTTTTTCTAAAATTAGTTTTATTTTCATTATTATAGTAATTTGTTCTAATTATTTGAAATTAATATGAAATAATTAACTTTAGAAAAAACTGTCTCTGTGTCGACTCGACTGTTTAATTAGCTCAATAATGTGAAAAATCATCCAAGCCTCCTGCTTTAAGAAAATAAAAAATAAAAAATATAAAAAAATATGAGATATGATCTTGTGATATTTTGTACAATATAAAAAATTATAAACGAGTTTAAAAATCATCCAACCCTGATCCATGACACAAAAATCTTATTCAAACTTGTTTATTTAAGTCGGTCTTGGGCCTGACTCGGACAAATAAACACCCCTAATTGAAATCATTTATAGTTAAAAAACAAAATGAAAAAAAAACAACAACAAAATGATATCTAATTCTATTAGAATATTTTTCAATCGAGTTAAACTCATAGTGATTGAGTTAGTTGAGCCAAACGCACGTAGATTTAAAATAAATTAGAATTTTGCAAATCCAAATCGAATCTAGGTACCAAATTTGAAGATTATAAATAAACCCTTGTAAGGTTGACTTCAGCAATGAATCCAAAACATTCGTGATAAAAGCTGTGCATCTTTAACTTATAAAAAAATTAAAATGATTAAATAGACTTTAAAGTTGACAAATATATTTCCTTTTTCATTCATCTAAAAACCAACTTTCAACGAGCACATAAAATTTAATTTATAAAACACCCATGATCTCAAGTTGAAGTTTTGTTTTTAATTCAGTGGAAAATTCGAAATTATGGACCTTTGAAATATATTATTTGCACGAATATACAATAACTCTCGTGTGAAATCACTTCTCTCTCGTCAGAACTTCCATTCCTAAATCTAAAGTAGAATCAGGCTATCAGCCCAGGCCTCAGACAAGTTGGCCCACGTGTCCTTCACTCCTTTCTGGCTTAGAGTCCAGATTTTCTGTGGTACTGGCTGGCAAGGGCCCATTTTTATGTGGGCACAGAGGGCCCACTTGGCTCACCACAATTATAGAAATGACTAGTCTTAAGAAGAATAATTCTCGGTTCATCATCTCTCTTCAAAAATCAATCTGATCTGATAATTAGTGCTAATAAAGTCTAAAAATCTAAAATGAAATATGGGTGTAGTTTAACTAGTTAATCTCCCACTTTAAGAAGTGAGAGGTGTCAAGTTTGAATTTTCATGGCATAACTTGGTCTACTCTAAAGACAGTCGGCAGCACAGAGTTTTATATTGAGTTTCCTATAATTTCTCACACGAAAATTAAAAAAAGGAATAACTTCAACTGGAGGTCTAACAATAGTTGGGCTCCAATTTGAAACTCAATCAATACGAGAGTAGGGAGATGATGAGTGGAAAGGAGCATACAGTGGCCTCAGAAAAGTATAGACAATTTTCACCTAATAAATGGAAGAGTTTGCCCATAAAATTTCACTTCCTAACAAGTTTTTACTTTCTACTCTTTCAATTCAAATTAAATATATACAGATTTCTCCATTGTATTAAAACCCTTGTAAGAGAGCTAACTTTTTTAAGTAATTGATTAATCTGTTGAGTTTTTCATTTTTAGTTCATTTCCCATGTTTTGGATGCCGTGATTATGTATGGAAGAATGCATTTGATGGTTTTAAACTCGGACAAAGAAACTGTGAAAATATATTGCTGCACTAAATTAATTTCATTTTTATCTTACTTTTTTTATTCATAAACTATCAACAGTACAAATTAAAACTAATTCTGATTAAGTAGCTCAAAGTTTATTTAGTACCTCTTGATCTCACTAGTTAAATTTATCTTCTGTTATGAATTTAGGACGCCGATGACTTTAACTATAAGATAAAGTAGCTGCAAAATGAATTTTGAGTTAAATATTAGTGTATTCCTAATTAACCAAGTATAGTTTTATTTATACAGTCATATTGTACATTAATGTGTAAAATCATTTAAAAAAGCTTATGAAAATAATAGACGGAACATTAGCTCATTCTAACCTTTTCGGTCGGTCCTCCTGCCGAAGCGTTCAAACTTTGAACGTTTCGTCGTTCCAAATCGAATCAACAAAAATTTAAGATCTACTACCATTGGATTGGTGCTTGGTGGTCAATTCTGACATTAAAAGATATGGAATTTGTTAGATGGGATGAAACTCTTTAACTCTAAAGGGTTAATTTAGTGGTTGAGATTCAAGACTTTAGGATTAATGTCTTAAGTTCAATCCTTGATGACTCTAATGAAAGACTACTCTCTCTGAGATCTGTACAAAGCAGGGGTAAAACTCGGGTCAAGTTTTGGCCCGAACCCGCATGACCTGATCCGAAAATCATGCAGGTCGAGTTATAAAAGTCGAGTCAGCGGGTCAGGATCGGATTGAGAAGTTAGAAACTTGCATTGAATTAGGTCAGATTGAGTTGAGAGATTTTTAAGTCAACCCGACCCGATCCTATCAAACCTAACCCAACCGGTAAAAAGTAGGCTAAAATAAGTTAAAAATACAAGTCAGAATAGATTTCAGGTTGAGTCGGATTATAATTCGGATTTGGTCGAGTCAAAATTTCAAGTCGAATCAGATCGGGTTGAGTTTTGAAAAATCTCACCTGACCAGCCCGGCCCAATTTTAGCCCTAGTACAAAATAAGGGCTCACCATTTAAATCTGACATATTCATATTAAGAGGCTTTCACAATGTCAGACACTTGAACACCATCTCACATAAAAAAAATATGATCGAAACCATGTTGTATGTGCCACGTGGAAAATCTTGTCGGTGGCCCTATCCAAAAGCATCTGGTCAGACATCAGAATTCTATATCAGATGGCCCAAGTATATGAAACTCATTAAATTGAAATACTCTCTGCTAAAAATTTCCAAATTCAACACACATGAAGAGCCCATCCACGCAGTACTTCTACTTCGCGGGGCCCACCTCATAAGTCACATGCAATGATGCACCGCAACCGCGTTGAGATTACGAGAAGAATTAAGAGTCTCACCTCACTGAGGTTAATAAACTCCCTGCTGCATCACTTTAATGACTTAAATACAAAAAGCTGGGCCCCACTAATCCTATCCTATAATAGTGAAGCAGCTGGCAGAAAAGGAAACTGGCTGCACACCGTAAGCCACGTGTCTTAACTGCTGAAAAGTCAGCCCGTTTCGGAGTCAAAGATTTTTTTTGTTTGTTTTCCATTTTCCAAATCAAATAACATTATTAAGTTAAAATTTATTCCTTTTGGGTGATTGAGTCGGTGACTTATTCTTAGTAGTATATCAATATTAAAATGTCCTAATTCAAGTTCCATATTATCAGCAGTATATTGACCATCTGATAGTGAGAAAGTTTTTAATTTATAAAATAATTACTATATAAATAATATGCTGAGTCTATCTTGACAAATACAGATAAATAAAGCTAAATAATAGAAATATTAAATATATACAGTAAAGTAAAAATGAATATGAAAACTTACCACAAAAGTAAATAACAAGATGAGGAAGTATCACGTAGGGCTGGCCTTGAGATCCTCTAAAATCTCAGGGGCTCTAGGCAGAGTGAGATTTCAGGGGTCCTTTTATGAGTAATATATTAAGGAGTTTAAGTATGTGGGGGCCCTTTCTGTTTGGAAGGCCCTAGGAGGTGGCCTACACCGTCTATGTCCAGAGCCGGCCCTGGTACCACTGTAAAGCCTTTTTGACATGTATAAGAATGAGTTAAAAAGTTCTAGTTTGATCAATTCAAAGATGCTTGGAGAAACTTAAAAAAACGAAAAAAATAGATTACAGAGATAAAACAATTATTATTCTTATAAAGTAAAGTGGAGAAAAAGAATTCAGATAAGAAGGAATAATAGTTATTATGTTGATATTAACAATAAGGGATGATATACTTTCATGTGTTATGAGTGACATTTTTCAATCCTTTTTTAAATATCTCAATTATATTATCTTTACAATTCTCTTAATATTTTACATATGTTAAATGGCAAAATATGAAACTGCAGTGATTGTATACTTGCCCTAGCCTAATAAGAGATATTAAGAGAGACATTTTCTTAGTGAAATTGTTATTTTTTATTTATTAAGAAATTATTCATATATGTATCAGCATCTTTGCACATCTTCCTTTCATATATTATAGAGCAAGATACCATATGGATGGGTTGAGTTCGTATCTCTAGCCCTGCATAGAAGAGAAGAGTCGAGTGTCTCTATCCCTGACGCTGAGGAGGATGTTAGCATGTCCCACATCACTTGTGGACTTTGGGATCTTGAAGTTCATAAATGCATGGACACCCTTTCCTTATAAGACCATTTTTAAGGATAAGTTATAGTCATGTGTCTAATATGGTATAAAGCAGAGGTACTACTGAGATAGATCGAGTTCATATTGTCAACCCTGTGTAGAGGGGAGAGAGCCAAGTGATCTCCAGCCCTAACGCTGAGAGTAAATGTCAGCAAAGTCCTACATTGTCAATGGACTTTTGGATTTTTGAGATTTATAAGTATAAGGACATCTCTTCTTTCAAGTCGATTTTTAAAGATGAATTCTACTCATGTGTTTAATAATATTTATATTTATAAATACAAATTTAAAGAGAGCAGTAAGATGATGGCGGCAACCTCACCTAATTTTATTCATAGACCAACAACAACTGAATGGGTGTGGCTGGCTCAGTGGGACGAGTCTAGGTTTCATAACTCGAGTGCAAAGACAAATTTAGGTCGAAAAATGTGAAAATGATTCGAGTAACAGGACCTGGTTAAATTGGGCAAGAATGCTGCGGGTTAAGATTGATTATGGAAATGCAAACGTGTGAATGGACATTAATAGACGTAAAGAATTGGCTGTAGATCCATGAAGACAACCAACAATAGAACTAAAACATGTTTAAGCACGTTCAGGGAACAGACGAGCTACTTAGAGAAGGAGGTTAATGAGGTTATCGACTTACTATCTTATTAGGAGCAGTGATGCCATTAATCATTCGGCAAACGATGGCATACTTAAAGAAATAAAAGATCAAAGATTGTTTTCACAGTAAATTCCTTTGATTACTGTGTAATTTCTATATTGATTTATAATATATATTCTCCACCTTGCTTAGGTGATACAAATGTGATATTTATAACAAAGAGATAGATAAGTAGGAGAGGGATAGATGAGAAGGAAGATGTCTGACTTAATTAGACTTTTTTGCCTTTTGGGTCACCGATCTTATCTTCTGTATATGATGATCAATGGTTTCAATCTCTTTGGCTAGATGAGTTTGAACTTCTTTGTCTTTTGAGTCTTCATCGGTGATGATCCTTATCTTCTTTAGATGAGGATTGGTGGACTCAATCCCTTTGGCGGGATGAGGTTGAATGCCCTGATTTCTTTACTTGAAATCAGGAGTTGTACCGTCAATAATACTGAGATAGACAATTTCATAAACCAATTATTTTTTATTCATTAAGAAATATATATATATATATATATATATATATAACAAATTCAAACTCTACAAAAATTAGCATAATCTTACGTATGACTTCTACTTTAATTGGAGCTCTATCTTTATATTAATTGCACATTCAGTGGGTTAGAGTATTAGAACATGGCTTATATGAATTGCATTGGATCATACTTTTAGAGGCATAGAAATCCATGTTACAGAAGTGGATAAATTTCTTTGTTTCTAGCTTCCAATTGTTGTAGGAAATCTTTAAGAAATCAATGTAGATGGAGAAAATTGCCAAGATTGAAAAGTGGTTGAGGATGAGATCTCTTAGCTATCTTTTCTTATTTATTCTTTTCTTATGATGCTTACATGCCGCAATTTTAGTAGTGAAACAAAAGTTGGGCTGATGTAGCATGTTTCTATTTTTGTACAAGCATGTTAATTGGATTTATCGTATGTCAAAGTAGACTATTGTGACCATAGAGACTCTAATATTATTAGGTTTTGAGTTTCTTTTATTCTCTTGCTTTGTAAAAAGTATAAATAAGGCCTTTAGATCCTCATATGTACAAGCTTTGGGTTATTGTATTTTGTTCTCTTTCATTGAGGTAAGGCATTTTTTAGAATTCTCTTTGAATTTTGTTTTAGTTATTGATTTATTGATTTTGTATAGAGCAAAATTGCATATCGAAGGGTATTTTGGTGTGAAAGAGTGTTTTAACCCTTCATTTAGGCTTTGAGTGAATTTGGAGTCATTTCAAACCTTTGGGCCTACTTTATTTACTCCTTTCTAGGTTAGAATTTGTTGAAAATCTGCTAGTACTTTAATACTTAGATTATTGAATTTTAAATTCGCTCAAATCTTAGTATGGAAGGGCACAATAAAGATCAATATAAAATGAACTAGAAAGAAGTCAATCACTATTAAATCCTTTCTTCTCCTAAGGGTCTTTCTTTCCTTTCTTTTGTTTTTTTTTCACGATTACTAATTATAATTATCAGGTGTATGAATTTTTATAAATGATATAGTATTAATTAGTAAGACAAAATAATCACTGAATGTAAGGCTTGATTTGTAGAGTAGAATGTTGAAATCAAATAGTTTGAAAATTAATATAACTAAAACAAAATACATAAAATGGAACTTTAGTAGAATAGATGATATCGAATGTAACATGATAAAAATAGAAAACATTGTAGTTAGTTACTATAATAAGCTTAGATATTTGAACTTTATAGTAGAATCTCAATAGAGTTTAAACTTAGATATAGCGAATAAGAAAGGAACTTGCCGACAAAATGTAGCCACACTGATGAAGTCTTATTTGACAGAGGAGTTTCCTTTCTTCTGAAAGACAACTCCTTTCTTCTGAAAGGACAACACAGGATGAGGGAGAAAATGAAATTGGCACATTAGTCCTGTAATTTTATGAGAATTTTGATTGCAGTAATTCAGTAAAGGTAGGGCTAAACCACTTAATTAGGGCTCTAAATTGGTGAATTTTGTGTTTATAGACCCCGTGGGGTGAAACTTTAATGCTGTTGCTGGTTGGAAAGGAAGGGAGATTCAATGAACTCTCTGAATTTTCAAACTACTATGCAGTTTGAATTTTCTCAAGTGCAAACATAGTTTGAGCTGAGTTCTAATTAACTATTTAATTTAATTGAAAATATAGATTATGTTATACATTTTAATTCTAAAATATCAGACAACTCACCCTAGAATTGTCAGGTATTTTTAGTATTTTAAATTCATGGGGACAAGTTGTCTTGTCTTTTCTAATTGTCAAGGTTTCGGCTGAGCCAGATTTTGTGAGTTATCCATTCCAACTTATTGTACATTGGAATTGGGTTTGTTCATGGCTAAGCTTTTTGAGTCAAAGTTCGAACACATCATTTAAGACCTATTTATTTTGTATCTGATATTATATTTATTCTTTTAATTTTATTTTATAATATGAAAAATATTACTGTACATATTGAAAATATAATTAAATATCTATTATTGTTTAAGATTTTAGTATAAAATTCATTTTTTAACCACTTGATCTTGATAGTCAAGATGATAAACGTCCTTCAAAAAAATTAATTTAAATGCTAAGATTGAGTGTCATGAAATTCATTTGTGAGATAAAGTTTTAACAGATGGTAGTATTTAAGAATTTAAGAATACTTTCAATTTGCAAAACAAAAATTTAAAAATATAAGTACAATACAAGATATAATTTTGTGATATATGTGTACAATATAAAAAAATAAACGAGCTTAAAAAATTAAAAATTAGAGTTTGCTCCATCAAATAAAAATCTTATTCAAACATGTTTGTTTAAATCAGATTTAGGCCCGGCTTGGGCAAATAAACACTCCTACTTGAAATCACTTATGGTTAAAAAACAAAATGAAGAAAACAACAAAATGATATCTAATCCTATTAGAATATTTGTCAATCGAGTAAAACTCATAGTGATTGAGTTAGTCTGAGCAAAAAAAAAAAAATTGCAAGATCAAATCGAATCAAGGTGCCAAGTTTGAAAATTTTAAATATACCCTTGTTAGGTTGACTTCACCAATGAATCCAAAACATTCGTGATAAAAGCGGTGCATCTTGAGCTTAAAAAAGATTTTAAAAAATGATTAAATAGACTTTAAAGTTGACAAGTATATTTCCTTTTACATTTATCGAACTCATTTTATATTTTAAAAGATAAAACCAGCTTCCAACGAGCACATAAATTTAATTTATAAAACACCCATGATTTCACACAGGTTCACTTTGACTATACGAATTCTCAAATTCTTGTTCTATTTCTAATGCAGTGAAATCACTTTATCTCTCGTCAGAACTTCCATTCCTAAATCTGAAGATCACGTAGCCTGTGATCTTCCTATTTCAGTAATATTCCCCAGTCACACGCAAGGTTGAATTGTTGAATCTATGAATTGCTTTCACATAACCAGAAGAAATGGAGAGCCCCCTCTCCCTTCTCACCAGAAATAACCACAGTTGAACTGAGAAACCTTATCTTGCAAGTTAATTTCTACTGTAATGGATAGTCAACCTCTACTGTACAACATGCTTTCATATAAATATCTATGTACCAATACAGATGAAGACTCACATACCCAACATGAGCTCTCCCATTGTGAGACGTTTTGGCCCAGTGATGGGTATTTTGTGGTGCCATTGCCTGTTTCTGTCGATCTATTTGGTGGGATGTAGTCCCCCTGAAAATCCAATTACATGTTCATCCAAGACAACAAACTGCACCATCACCAATTCGTATGGGACATTTCCAGATCGGAGTGTATGTCGTGGCGGTGAGGTGGTCTACCCCGCCTCTGAAGAAGAGCTCGTTGCTGCAGTGGCCAAGGCCACAATGAGTAATAGGAAGATGAAGGTGGCGACTCGGTATTCACATAGCATACCCAAGTTAGCCTGTCCTGGTGGGGATGATGGGCTCCTCATAAGCACCCTTAATCTCAATAGAACGCTGAGTGTTAATACATCGACGATGCTGATGACGGTGGAGAGTGGAGTGACACTCAGGGAGGTGATAAGTGAGGCTGCCAAGGCTGGGCTGGCACTACCTTATGCACCATATTGGTGGGGCTTGACAATGGGTGGCCTCATGGCAACAGGTGCGCATGGGAGCAGTTTATGGGACAAGGGAAGCTCTGTTCATGACTATGTAGTTGAACTGAGAATCATCACTCCGGCAACAGAGAATGAGGGCTATGCAAAGATCCGATCACTCACTGACGATGACCCCGATATGGATGCTGCCAAGGTTTCATTGGGGGTCCTTGGTGTTATTTCACAGGTATATGTGTGGCATGACTATTGTTTTCTCTGAATTGTTTGGTTAAGAGAAAAATCAATTGAAATTGACAATTGGCATACTTGATTCCTAATCTCTTATAGGTTACTCTAAAATTGCAACCTCTTTTCAAGCGATCCATCACCAATTTGGAGAGAAATGACACGGATTTGGCAGAGCGAGCTCTAACCTTTGGCAATGAACATGAGTTTGCAGACATGATATGGTACCCCAGCCAAAAGAAGGTCGTCTATCGAATTGACGATCGGGTGTCATCAAATAGATCAGGAAATGGTCTCAATGATTTTACAGGGTTTCGCTCTACTCCAACACTGGCGTTGGCATTGTTGAGATCAACAGGTAAGAAAAAAATCTTATCTATATTAACATGTGCGTACTTTCTGGCCTGAAGTCACTGACAACTATCTATTGTTCATGTGGTATTCTTCATGATGTTAAGAGGAGGGAAAAGAATCAACTAATGACGCCGCCGGAAAATGCGTCGATGCGAGGCTAACGACAGCCACACTCAAGGCAAATGAATATGGATTGACGAACGATGGTGTTCTGTTCACAGGTTACCCTGTCGTCGGAAACCATAACCGTCTACAGTCCTCGGGGAGCTGCCTAGATAGCCCAAAGAATGCACTCCTTTCTTCATGCCCTTGGGATCACAGAGTGAAGGGGTTGTTCTTCCACCAAACAGCATTTAGCATCGGATTATCCAATGTTAAGAACTTCATTCAAGATGTCCAAAAGCTCGTGGACTTGGTACCAAATGCCCTGTGTGGTGTGGAGCTCTACAATGGTATCTTAATGCGGTATGTAAAGGCGTCGAGTGCATACCTAGCCAAACAAGAAGATGGTTTAGACTTTGATATCACTTATTACAGGAGCAATGATCCCATGACTCCCAGGCTCCATGAAGACATATTGGAAGAAATTGAACAGATGGGGCTGTTCAAGTACGGCGGGTTCCCGCACTGGGGGAAGAATCGCAACCTCGCATTCGACGGCGCAATCAACAAGTACAAAAACTTTGATTCATTCTTGAAGGTGAAGCAGGAGTACGATCCATTGGGCCTTTTTTCCAGCGAATGGACAGATGAAATTCTTGGGATACAGGGTACACCAACAATTTTTAAGGAAGGTTGTGCATTAGAAGGGCTGTGCATTTGCTCCGAGGACATACATTGTGCCCCAAATAAAGGATATTATTGTCGTCCAGGTAAGGTGTACCAAGATGCAAGGGTTTGTACCCTCTTGCCAACCTTTGTTTAAACTTCAATATCCAGTTTATGGTCAATGATTATCCATGTAGAAATCATTGACACCATAATGACGATTCCAGCTTCTGTTTGCCCGTGAACAATATGATGTTTTCTTGTTAATGATCTCAGTTTAGTGATGTTCAACCCCACCACCGACTCGGATAGAACTCAGTCTCAACAATTTAAAATTTATGAATCTCAATTAGGTCAGCCCAACTCAATGTTCATACTCCAGACCTCTTGACTAGATCCCATCAGACACGTAATAAATAATCAATGAATCTCAACATTGAACTTAAATATTTATTAATTTTAATTTGAAATTCGATCGAGTAAGCCACCTATTCCTCTCTAAGAATGGAAGCAATAGCTTGTTGGTGGTATCCGAGGTTGGTTCCAAACATCAAAGGCCAAACCAATTGGAACCCTATTGGCAACTCAAGGCAAATTTTTTCTTCTTTTTGTAACCTACCAATCCACCGTCATTTGCAAGTGCATTTGAGTTTTGAGGATGATTGAATCATCACCGTCCATCTAATGCATCCTCAGTGCAACATTTCAAAAAGACCTAGTTCAGGAGGAAATCCAAGCTGTCTGATTGGACTAGACATTGACTGTTTGGCTTCTTACCCTTGGCATTGGTAACTGGACTAACTATTGAGGGAAAGGAATTCTTGGGGCAGAGAGAATCGTGTCTCTAACGAGTCCAATTGAGTGATTACAACCACAAACGTGCATACATCTTAATGCAAATAGATTAGAGAGATGGAATTCCATAGAATTTCTTAAAATGGGACCTGCAACCACTAAACAATAGTTTATCAAACAGAGAATTTTTTAAGCAATTGTGGACATACTGTAACAGAGCTGAGCCTAAAAGGAGACGATGGAGACAATAAGAAATGGACTTTGAGGATGCTTTTCTCGAGGAGACAAAACAAAGGAGATAAGAATGAGACTTCTCGAGAACAATTAAATGAATGAATAAAGGCGATAAGAATGAGACTTCTCGAGAACAATTAAATGAATGAATAAAGTAGTTAGAAAGAGAAATAAACTGAAAAATAATGGATTCGTGCAATTCAATATATAAGAAATTATTAAAATATAGATTAAAATGTGAATTGCGTTGCCTAATTATTTATTATGTAAGTTATTATTTAATATTTATACTTGTTATCTTCTAATAAATCATGCAACAATCGGAATATAAATGAAAAAAGTATAGGGGAATATCTGTTGTTAGACTTGAGTCTTTTTCAGAATATATTTATTGAATAAACTACATTAGTCGAAAAATCTAAAGCAATCTCTCTTTCTACACACTCTACCAACAAATCATTAAAAACTTGAACTCCTTGAAGATTCTTTTCAAGATTCAAACCACCTCAGCTTCAGCCATATACGATATATCAATCGATATCTCGTTATCGGCCGATATTTTTTTCTCCTTTTTTTTAACAAAAATAGTCGATATTGGCCGTTACAAATTGTATCGACCGATATTCAGACCCCTGCCACCTCGACTTCAGCCATATATCATATATGTTCTACCCAAAGGAAATCATCAAGAGAAGGAATTCTTATACTAAAAGAGTACCTGTTAGAGAGGAATGTATATAAATCTGCACGAATTCAAGAAAAGAATAGAACAATATATAGACATGCCATTGGAGTTCAGAAGCCCACTAATACAAAGGGGGAGTGTGGATTAATGAATGAATTGAAAAACCACATTTTTCAAACATAACCAGTAGTCTAATAAGGTGATAAATGTACAAGGCTAAATATTGTTGTCTTTGCTTGGATTTATCAGGGGTACAACTTAGGTCAAGTTTAAGCCGAACTCGCATGAAAGAACTCGAGAGAATTCAAGTTGGGGTTGACCTGGACTTGGATTGGGCTCATTGTTTAAGTTAAAATGTCCAAGTCTAAATTAGAATTCAAGTCGGATCAAACCAAGTACGTGAAAGCCCGAGTTTGGACTAAAAGCTTGAGTTTGTGCAATAACCTATAAAATCTATTTTTTTTATGAATATCATAAACATAAAATTTATGTAATATAAAATTCATATTTTAATAGAAAAATATACAAGATTACATTTTAGGACCAAGAAAGTCCGAGCCTAGATAAACCCCCATCTACATTTCAGGCTTGAAATGAAGCTTGGATCTACAAATACTATTTGGTTCAGGCTCAAGTTCGACTAAGTCGGGTTAACTTGGGCCAAGGCTCAACTTCGGACCCTTTAACTCAGGCCCGAGCTTAGGTAAATCCAAAACTTAGGTCGTCCCACCTGTGTTGCATTCCTAGGATTTAGAAGAAGATTTATATTTGAATATGAGTCTACCAAAATATCACCTTTTGGAAAGAATGCTTGAAAATGAGCAATGCGTGGGTTTCTTTATAGGATTAAAAGGCATGCCTCTATTGATCCAATCAAGATAGATATTTTGGTAAGCCCATATTCAAACATATTCGACTTGCTTCTCTTGAATATGACTATAAGCCCACCAAGGTAATAAGCATAGATTTGTTGAAAATGTCTATAGTTGAATATAGGGTCAATCAAAACTTTTCTTGCTTGGATCAATCAAATAAACTCTTCCATGTTAATAAAGTAGAGATTAAAATAATTTAGAGTAATAAAAAAGTTAGGAGCATAAGTCATTTTTTTTTTGTAGTATGTATTAAATTCTAAACTTTTTTAACAAGATCCAAAAAAAATAATTTTGGTTGAATCAGTTAAGCCATATTTTTAAAGGTCACAAAAGTTTATATATTAAAAGCCATCATAATCTGTGATTGAAAGAGACAACTTCATTATTTTAATCAAATTGGGTTTCAGTGGACCTTGTATTCAAATATAATTTGAATTGACTAAGCAAAATATTCAACCTTAATAATTATCAATTAATATTCAATAATCATTATATAAAATGATTATTACAAACATACCTAGAAAGAGAGAGATCTAGACACTTACATAGTTTGCAACTAACCTAATTGACAAACTCAATCTGACTCTACCCAAAAATCCTACTTTTGATAATCCACTTTCTTTTAGAACAATCTATTAACCATGACTAAATCACAGGCTACTACATAATCGAAAATTGATTCCCCATACTATTTCTTTCTCCAAATTCATACCCTCCACAGCAGATATCCGTCGTTACTGTTTTCTACATGTTCAATATCAAATTTTAATAAAAAATATTTGTCTTTGCTTATACAAAATTAAAATATAATAAACACTATTTTTATTATCACGCATAACAATGTAAGTTAGGAAAAAGCTAACATAGATGTAGTTCAATGGAACATGCTAACAATGGTGAGAGAAGGATGGGACTCCCATCTTTAAAATGGGTGAAATGGGCTAAAAGGCCCAATGGGCTTTACCGTTTTTTATGGGGAAATGGTGAAGTATGCTATTTTAGTAAAATAACGGAAGAACAATTATTATGTAATATAATTTGTGCATCAATGGACTCGATCATCTTGAATATACGATTGCAGAGTACCCTAAAATTAAAACTTAAACTCACTATTCATGTTTTAGCCATTGGATTTAGATCTATCAAATTAAATGCTGAGATTGATATTAATTTCAATGCATTTTAATCATATGTTAAAATTTGACTTCTGTTGATATAAATCAAGGTGGCAGATTCTATTAGATTATGAAACAAGCTGAAAACTAGGATTAGTCCAGCCCATTAGTCATATTTTATATTTAAAGTCCACTCCTTAAAGCCAATATTGACTGAGATCCAAAACTAGATTTAGCCCATGACCCTTTTTGGTTTTTTCAATGAAGGTTGCCCATGACCGTTTAAATTGACCTTTACATGAAAAACAAGATAGGACGATCCTCAAAAGGATTGTGATTCAGAGAAAAGGTGACTCTTTTAGTGTTTTCACATGAAAGAGAGCAGCAGCAGCACATACATCTGAATCTCATATTTCTGCAAAAATCCAACATAGAATTCTTGTCCATTTATCGGGTTCCATCGTAATACGTGATATAAACAAATAAATGCTGGTAACTATCTTCCAAGAGCAAGAAAATGTAGAAATAGTTTGAATGAAAATACTATTGTTTAAATGACAAAAAATAAATAAAAAAAACTACATTGAATTTGTAGCCACAGACTATCACAGCCACATACTACTTTCCTCCTTATCTGACTCTCTTACCTTCATGTCTCCTTCTTCCTGTTGCTTTGGCTTGTACACATATGGACATAAACAACTCAAACTACATACAAAATGTATCTGCAATAAAGGAATAGCACCAACTCAGCCACAGTGCACATGGTTCACATCATATACCAACCTCCAAGAGTAAATGGATCATTGACCAGACAATGTATTGATTAGGCCATCTAAAAAGCTCAAAACTTCAGTTATCATCTGTTTCAATGCCAACAATGATAATTAGAATGCTACCCAAAGGGGGATTCGGTGTTGTGTGCAGCCCTGAAATCTCAGGGGTCTTAGGCACAGTGTATTGGTGGGGCCCTAGGCTCTACGAGCAGTGTAAGTGGGGGCCCTACAGCCCATTGACCACGTTGGGACTCTAGGCGACGGCCTAATTGGCCTAAAGCCAGGCCGGCCCTGGTTGTGTGTGACTCAGTACTAGTTGTGTTTGGATGAAGAGAAGAAGAGAGACTTATCATGTTCTCCTGTTGAGATTTATTCTCTGGGAGAAAAAGAGATCCACAAAAAATGGATCCTTCCATTCACCAAGAGAAAATAGTGTTCTCCACCTCTGTGAAGAACAACAAGAGTTCTGCTCCTAAAGAACCTTCTATTTTAAGTTTTAGGTTGTACCTTTTGGTTTATGCAGTGAAAAAAGAAAAAAAAGAGAGAGAGAAGTTTAGGTTATTTATTTTAATTTTTATTTAAATGTCATATGTAAATATTATTTTCAGAAATGAAACAGGTAGGCACTTTCTTTCCTATTTGTGCTTTATAAGAAATTTTAATGGATTTGTGTAAGTTAGTAACTGTTTTGTATGTATTTAAAATAACAATAAAAATTAATGATAAATAAATAAATGAAGCATGTGATTCATTTTAATTTTAATAATGTGTTAATTTTAAAAAAAATAAACTTTACAAAAAGAATAAAAATCATCAATATTTTTTTAAATGATTGCTTAGAATTTGAATGATTGCTTAGAATTGAATGATTCTAACCAATCATTCAAAAATCATCAATATTACAAGTTTAAAATTCATGTTTCTTAATGAGATTTTAACTTTATAAATTCCCACATCAATACCAAACATCATTGAGAGTCTTGTAACTCAATTATGTGAGTAAAAATAGAAAAGAATAAACCACACACACTAAGACAAAATGGCAAATAGAATAATTACTAATTTTAGTTAGTATCAGTGTCTAAGTTTCTGTGTCGATGTGGGCGGCATCTTTCCCTCTTGTAACGATAGAAAGAAGTGAAAAGAATAATAATAATAATAATTATGTTTCACATTTTGGTACAGAGAGGGATCTGAGGTAAATTCGAAAATTAATAATTATTTACATAAACATATTAAATTAAGAGAAAATAAAAGGAGAGGAATATACCGAATTGAATCCGACCATCATGCAACCAGGTTGAGATTGTCTGCTCCACCAATTCCGAAACCGATCGGGTTCTTGTGTCTCAGAAGGAGCCGGAGCTGAGACCTTTGACATTCGAGGTTTGAACCGGTCTGCCTCCCTCTCGAACCACCGGTTCGAACCGCTCTCGGAAACTCCTCCAAAAATCCTTTGATGCCTCTCACGATGTGAGGATTCTTCGCTTCGGGGGAACCCTTGCGTTGACTCGTTGACCGGGCGACTCTGTTCTCGTTCCCGCATGAATCCATCGTCAAGTCCGAAATTCCAAACATATCCTCTCCTCTCTTCTCCTTCTCCCTCTCGCTTGGGACATTGGACGTCTTCTTCTTCTCCATCAAAATCCTCGCTTCTTCGAGCTTCATATGCACCCTCTCTTCTCTCCACACCTCTGCAATTCTCATCATCTTCCTCTCCTCCTCCATATCCTTCTTCATCCGATCCATCACCGCCTTCTCTGACGCAACCTCCTCCGCAAGCCCCTCACAGACTCTGCTCATCGCCTCACGTTTCTTCCTCTCTTCTGCTATTTCCTTTGCCTGCCTCTTGTTCAACGACTCCGCCTTCTTCCGCATCTTCCGTTCGTATTCGATCTTCGCCTTCAATTCCTCGATCTGGGCAAGTGCAAGATCGAGAGGAGAAATCATGGGTGAAATGAGAGTGGTGTAGTAGCGAAGATGGTGTTGTGGGTGTTGAGAAGAATCATAAAATGGGTTGTTATAAAGCTTCCAGAATGGTAAAGCAAAGGAGGGGGAGGTGGTGGTGGTGGTGGCGGGCGTTTGGGTGTCTCATATCTTCATGAATTTCCGTCGCCATCATCAAGCTCATCATCTCCTCCATTAGTTTTTTCACTTTTGGTAGCTCTTCTCAGGAAAGCTACACCGTGGAGTGGACCATGTCTATGGCTATTGTGTCGGATCGGAAGCTTTTGGAAATGAGAGAGAGAGAGAGAGAGGAGAAGAGAAGAGAGAGAGTCACATGCTTATCATTATCAACATTAAAATGTGGTCGACGTCGTCGTTGGCATCTATCTACCTCACTCCCAGGTGGGACTTGGATCATGATTGAGTTTTGTCTATGGTTAAAACCAATGTTATCAGAACTGGACCGTGTACCGAACCGTCTTCGAGGCGCTCAGGGTTCAACCGGGTTCGACCGCGGTCAAAGCCGGTAAAAGCCGGTCAAGTATTAAAATAATATAAATATTATATATAATATCAAGTAAGACATATTTTACTAATAATATTAATATAAATATTAAAAATAACATTCAAACTCTGAGTAATATACCAAAACGGTGAAATATATAGGATAGAAATAGTAATAAATTTTTATATTTCAAATATACACAATTTTTTTAAGGAGAAAATTTAAAAATAAAAAATAAAAAAAATAAAAAAAATTCAAAAACCATGAACCGCGGTTCACGGTTCACGGTTTTGGTGTCAAAACCGCATAAAACCGCGGTTTTGACCGGTTTTATGCGGTTTTGACCGCCGGCCGGTTTTTTCGCCGGACCGAACCGCGGACCACGCGGTCGCGGCTGAACCGCCGGTTCAGCCGCGGTTCGGTCCGGTTCTGATAACACTGGTTAAAACCAATTTTATTTTATTTTGTATGTTCAAATAAGATTATATTTTTATTGATAAATATTTGCTTACCTAACTAAAATTCATTTTGGATTACTTTTTCCTTGCGAAGATTTGGGATTTACAACTTAATATCATCAAATCTAAAGATATGAATTCAACGGTCGTTATATGTCTCTTCTTTATCTATCAATTGTTCAATTTCTACTCTTAGACAGTTAGACCAATGGTTTAGAGATTTTTTTTATCTAAATACTAATGGAATTATTTTAGAGAAATAATTTATATTAGTTAGTTAGATTAATTTACTACATACATTTCAAAATATATACTTTACCATACAATCAAAATATTTATCTAGCATAGTTTGTCACTCCCTTCACCAGTGGATCTAGGACATTTTTTAGCTCTTGGTGGAGGAACAGTACTGTCTGCGTTTTACACTGTTTATCAATACAAAATCCAATATGAGATTGAGGTGTAGACTATAGACTATATAGATTGTCGTTACTCAAATTTACTAAATTAGACTGAACATTGTTGCTTATTATAAAAAGAAATTTTAAGTAATTTTTTTCTTTATTTGATTTAAATAAATAAAATCAACAATTGAAGAAGCACTACTTCAATTAATTATTATATGTAATTTTTTTTTAATTGAAAAACCGCAGAATACTCAACGCAAAACTACCACCGGTGAACCCACTACTCGCACACTAAGGTTAAGCCATAGGGACTCGAGTATGTAATCGCTCGCTTTCTTGAGACAGGAGAACACCAATTAAACTACACCTATATATATATATATATTGTGAATAAACAATTTTGTAATATTTATTAAGGCCAAATTTTTTATACTCTAGAATCAATGACTATTTTTAATTTTATAAAGTTATTTTACCGTACTTTATTACCTAATATAAAATAATCTAAAATATGAGTTTGATATGTCAACATGGTTCAGTCCTTTTCTCAACAGGTGGACAAGCGGCGACTGGTGAATGGTGGCACATGTGCCGTTTCTGACAGATCTTAGTGGCAGATAGCATGGGAACTTTTTGATTCTCTTTCTCACCCTTATTTAATTTTTATAATTAGATTTTTATTCAATTTAAATTTATTTTAAATTTGATCTCATTATTGAATTGAAAATCTATTTAAATATGATTTATTTTGACTATTGATTCATTAAAAATAAAAAAACCCCACATCCACGAATCTCATTGAATCGAGGATAGACTATAGTGGACTACAGTGCAAGGACTTACCTTAGAAAGTTAGAAGTTGTTCTAATCACTTAATGGCTTTTTTTAGAAAGTACTTAGAAAATTATAAAAGAATAGAGAAAATAAAAAAATTTAGAGTAAATATATTTTGGTTAAAAGGAAATAAATATTTTTATAGAGTATTAGAGTCCAAAAAATTATTGGATAAAATATGTTCTAAATAATTGAAAAATATTAAAAAATTCTAGAACATGGAAAATAAATATGAGGAAGCACCTTATATGAACTTCATATTCTCTAGTGTCCCATAATAACATATATATTTTATTATTATTCATTAATTATTTTTCATAATAAATATGAATTTTATGAAAATATTGAAATATTAGAAAAATCATACAAATACCCTAAAAGCTATATCAATGACATTGAGGTATCTCTACTAATATCATAAACACTAATATCATTTAATTACATTATTTTCACAAGAAAAATCTAAAATCGAGATTCTCTATGAGCAAAATTTCAAAACGAAAGGATGAATGTAACTCAAAATGCACAAATCTAAAAAAATGTTGAAATAATAAAAATGACAAATACCTTTCAGAACTTTTTTCCTAAATCTTCTACCTTATAGAAAGAATTCATGAAAATTATGATATGTTAAAGAAGATTGTTACCTACCTTGCCACTCGTGCGCCCCATCTTTGGGGAGAAACTTTGAAGGAAGAAATTGGTTAAAACTTAAAAGATCAGATGGTTTGAATTTTAAATTTCTCCAATAAATGTAAGCTGTTGTGTACGCTCTAATTTTTAGAGTGGGCCACATTTTCTTTGTACATTATTCATAATGGCCCTCAACAAAATTAATGTTAGAAGGATCTCATGGATATGATATTTTGAGACGTTGAATAGTGATTCTAATCATTGTATGTTAACGTTGGACTCATGACCTTGAAAACTAATGGCTGTATAGTTGGCCAAGTCAAAGAGTAGAAAATTGGGAGAAATTCAGTTTAAAATACATGGATGAATGCTCAAATTCAGCAGTAAAATCTCATGAGTGATATTCATTGTCCTTAAAATACATCAAATGAGGTCATAGGATTCGAACTTGACACCGCCCACGTCTTTAAATAAAAGATTACCATAAAACTTTAGTGTTTAATACATAATATAATATTGTATAAACTGTTGTATAAGCTTTACTTGGCCAAACTTCACGCCTAAAGATACATACTATATAAACTAATATTTGAATTTATGATTATAGAGATAAAAATTTATATATCGGACAAGTGATAAATGAAAGCCCATTAGTTTTTATTAATGTACATGAGATCTTTAAAAGTTTAAATTATTGACCTAGTTAAAATCGAAGTACAAGATACTATAAAAGGATCACATGTGCACTATGCCACGTGGTATTACCATATGCACCTAGGTATGGGACTGATAATTTAGAGGGTGATGTGCTCTTCAGAAAGGTTTTTCTTTAAAATTTGTGACCTATAAAAATTGATGAGCATAGAAATTGAATATTTTGCCCTTATAATTAGCTCTTCTTTTGTGTGTTTTGCAATATGGTTTGGGATTTTGAAAATTTTGCAAGATTTATAAGGAAATACAAGATATGAGAATTCAAATGGTGAATTTTACAATTTATGGACATAAATTGATATTTTTTTAAAGTTAAAATTTTTAATAATTATTTTATCACAATTTAGGGTTTTATTATAAACTAATTAATTGAAATACATTTATGAGAGTTTGGATTAATTTAATACATTTTTAGAATTGATTGCAACTGGTAAAATTAATTATTAGATTTTTCATACTTTGAAAAGCTCAATCATTGAGTCAATTAAGAAAAGTCCATGAATAAATCCAAGAAAAGCCCATGAATAAATCCACATATGTGAAGACTATTTTCATCATCTTAAGATACATATGAGGAAATTCAAAATTTACATGTCATTATAAGATGATTTTCGAATTTGACAAGTAGATTAAGGAACAAGAAACAAAATAAGAAGTGAAAAAAAAATAAGGAAGGTTTGACACATCTTCAGTATTTTGATCATAACGTTTCACTCCGATGTCCGATTGCATTATGTCTTGTTGCGTTGGAAAGAACACTTCAATGGATATAACTTTTTAGTTTACGACTTTTCATGATTCGGACTGTTAATCAGGTCAAAATTGAGCTACAACGTGGTACATGTGTAAAAAAACGGGATTTTGCACCCACTTTCCTTGCATGAATTTTAGTATTTTTTTCCACCTCCTTGCCTCCTTTAAGCCTGTTCCAAGTTTAGCACAAACCATATTAACCCTCAAAGTGTCCATTGCTTTATGTAAATCTTTAAATCCAAGTCATTTATTCAACCTCCTTTCATCTATAAATACTCTATCTCCCATTGAGAGAATTGAACTTGGCTGAAGAACTTGAAGGGTTCTGCATAGGAGAGGAGGGAAAGAAGAGAAGAAGAGAAACTTTGGCAACTTTGATTTCCATAAGGGTTTGAGGTTGGTGGTTTTTTATTTTCCATTGTATGATTAAGTTCTCTTAATTCCAAAATCCTTTATTTTGTAATTTTGATTTCATATTTTAATAATAAGAGAAAGGTTGTGATGAAATATTCAGTATATGATTTTCCAATTATTCAATTGATGTATGGTGATTATTTGATTTTATTTTTATTCTTTAATTAAGTCTACGTGTGGATTTATTTTAAGTGTTTCAAATTAAATGTGATGAAAATTTAGATTGAATAAACTTCCTTCTTCGATCTAAGGCTCTTATTTTAAAAGTACGATGAAATATTTTAGATTTGGAGAAAAAATTTGAACTCCATTCATTCTAAGGTTTAATTTGAGTTTTTTAATTTAATGAAATCCATAGATTTAATTATTAGAATAATTATGAATGAAAATTTGAGTTTATGATTGGTGATTTACGTGAGCCCCGTATTATAGGTCTTTGTTTTATTTTGAAAATATGGAAAGTAATGCCTCCTTGATTTACTTGAACTAGTTCCATTATAAATATGTACATATGTAATTTTAGATGTTATTTTCATTTTTTTTATAAATTCTAATTCTAGAAAATTGTGGATAATTGCATCTTACTTTTGTGCTTTAAGTTAGATTGAGATTATTTATAATTTTTAGATTAAATTCACCATCTTAATTGAATTTAGGTAAATTTTGATTCCCATTAAAATTAGATCTCTTTAATTGTTAAATTCTATTTTTAGATGTGGTTTCTAATTTTAGTCCATGTTTTCTATTTTTAGAATGTTTCTAAATTAAAATTAAATTTCTTAGATTAGATAATTAAGTCCATATTTAAATTTATTTCAATGTTTTCTAAATTTCTTAATTTACATAATTCAATGGTATATTTTTCACCGATATATCTTTCTAAGTTCCAATGGATTCAACCTCGCACTCAATCGCTATACTATCTAATAGTTCGTACGTTTGCAAGTTATAAATTTAAAATTTGCACAACAAAAATTATTTTGATCAGATTGAATGAGTCATGTTTTTAAAAATTATAAAGTTTATGGATTAAAAATAAGTTTAAAATGATTAAATTTTGAAAGTAAAAATATGACTTGATCAATTCAATCAAAGTGATTTTTGGTGGACTAAATATTCAAGAAAATACCTCTATGGTGAGCGCATCATCATCTCATTTGATAGGCTCCAAAGTCTAAGTATTCATTATATTTTTCTGCGACCTAATTTCTGAATAATCATCTTATAAAGATGTTATTAAAATTCGATTCAAGTTTTAAACAAAATATCCACATTAACTATTAGAAGAAAATTATAAAAAAAAAGTATGATTCTCAATTTGGTGCCTTAGATAGAGTGACCATTATATTTTAAAAGCTGGTTTTTAATTAGCATTTACAAAAATTATTTTGGCCACCTATGCTTCTAGTTCGTATCTGACATAATGACCTTCAGTTGCTTAGCCAAGAATTGATAATCAGAGAAAAAAATCTCAAAAAACTGTTCAACCGTATCATAAAAAACTATTCAAGTCATGTCTTGAATGAGTAAGAATATGTTGTAGTGAATTATTTTTGTACATGAGAGTCACAATCCCACGTGCATGATGGATAGGCCGTCTAAAAACAAGTTGAGGCATAAGACAAAAAATTTAAATGGGGCCTTCTTGATATTTAACATATTATTATAAGTAATATTTAATTAAAATTTTAATTATAAATTATAAAATAAATTATTCTTGACAATAATTTTTTTTAACTTACAAAGATCAAGAGGCCAATAATACAGAGCATTGAAAAATTTACCCATCCTAATGAAATTAGCATATTCATCCCAGTAAAATTAGCATATTTAGAAATTAAAATAGAATAAGAATACTTTAGAGATAAATATACTTAGTGGGCTGAAGTGCAAAGAGAGAGTGAGAGATGTGCTCTCTCTACTGCTCTTATCTTCTTCTTCTATTTTATATAATTTGAATAAGGGTAATTATTTAGACATGGGATTTCTCTTTAGCACACACGGGTTTTCAAATTTTTATTAGAAATTACCATTTTGCCCTTCCACTTCTGCACTGGCCGAACGTGAGTTAAGAATATTTTTCCTTCGTTCGGACCATTATTCATGCATAAATTCCATTCGTCCAGACGGTCTACAGATGCCATAGTGCATTAGTTAAAAAAAACTATTTAATTCCTATAGTTTTGAATAATAAAATCTCCTTTAAGCACTATGTATTTCCAAAATTTCTCAAATTGAATATCCGGACTAATTACGAAAACATGATAAAAATACTTTAAGACTTTAAGGTCTTTTGACACTCCAAAATATTTAAAATACAGTATTTTACAAATAAAGGGTATCACTCAGCTGTGTAGAAAATACACTCCCGGAAGGCCAAACGATTAACCGTGAAACCCATTGAACTCCAAATTTAAAACTAAACAAATATATGAAATTTGAAAACTTAGATCTTTCAAATGATTGTTTAACTGAATTTTTTTTGTTTTGAAGAAGAGACGGGATTTGGAATGGGAAAAGATCACCTATTTTTGGTAAACAATCATTTAAAAGATCTAAGATTTTAAATTTCACATTTTTGCTTAGCTTTGAATTTGGAGTTCAATGGTTTTACGGTTTGTTGTTTGAACTTCTGGAAGTGTGTTTTCGGCACAATTGAGGGATACCCTTATTTGTAAAACACTATGTTTCAAGCATTTGGGAGTGTCAAAAGACCTTGAAGTTTTAAAGTATTTTTATCAAGTTATCGTAATTAGTCCGGATATTCAATTTGAGAAATTTTAGAAATACACAGTGTGCCACGGTGAGAGGGGCCTTCTTCATCCGAGGGCCTAAAGCGACTGCCTTTCTTGACCAATGGTTAAGAAGGCCCTGACTGTAACACCCCATCCTGAAACGGGCGTGTTACTGCCGATATTAAACCGAAATACCACACATTCCAAACTGCCAGCATATTTTTTTTTTTTTTGACTAAACATCAACCACCATAAGGGAAAAGAGATATCATAAGTTCAGTTAACACAACAGTGCAATAGGTGGCTAGTACAGTCATCCACAACGATAAACAATATCCAAAATAAACACAAGGTTCTTTCTAAATAATAAAAAGGGAAAGTAACTAAGCAATCCGAAAGCATCATCGCCTAAGCCTGATCTTGGGACCCGCTGGATCCCGCATCCATCGAGCCACCTGAAAGGCAAAGGGGTGAGTATTACATACTCAGCAAGGGAACACATGCATATAATCACACAACATATATCACACACTGCATATCTACCACTAAGGAATAACAAAGGTCCACGTACATGGTTCCCACACAACACGCACTCGACCCACCGTACGGGCCATTCGGTAGGTACTCAACATGGCCCACAACCACCTTACCTAGACAACCTCAATCCCTTAACCAATGAGTAGGCAAGCACATCCTCAGCCTATTCGGTCGGCTAGGGATCACACACTATACCGGTGGGAGCTGTCCCTCACCGCTCCGTCCCTCGACCTAGGCGAGCACCTCCTCTGCTTACTCGGTCACACAGGAATCACAACCTATGCCAGCAGGAGCTGCCCCTCACCGCTCCGTTCCTCGACCTAGGCGAGCACCCCCTCAGCCTACTCGGTCCACAGGGATCACAACCTATGCCAGCGGGAGCTGCCCCTCACCGCTCCGTCCCTCGACCTAGGCGAGCACCTTCTCAGCCTACTCGGTCATTCAGGGATCATCTCATCTGTCCCACATTCGGGTATCGGAACTGCAAGAGGCCTCTAAGGTTACCTTGGGTGAACCAACATTCAGCCTGATAGCCTTTCTAGGATTGACATGACTACTTCCCCAAAGGATCCCTATTGGGGACCTCCAGGCACTTTGTTCCCTAAGTCAGGTTACACCTCCCTCAAAGGTGTATCTGGTGACCACAAAACAGACCGACCATTTTATTCAAGCTAGGGGTACGACTACCCACATCCAATCATAAGGCAGTACGCATCCCATCACGCGTCCGCCGCATGGCCCCATATAACCCGAATGTTACTTAACGTCCAAGCCCCTCCGACATTCTATGCATCCAACAATTGCATGTACGATTAACAATAGGCATGTGCAGGTACAATTAACAATAGACATGTTCTCAATAAAGCAACATCAAATCCCAGTCAATCATGTATATCACATTCTGCGCATTCCGCATCCACATGATTCGAAAATAAATAAATGCAGAAATGCGTATGTTAAAAGTGTGACAGTTCCCTCACCGGCGTGCGTTTGAAAATCACTCATGAGAAGGCGGTTCCGTTGGTTTGAAGGGGGCTCGATCTGAAGAAACAAGAGCACAAGAATAAGTAAAGGAGATAAAACAGGCTGAACTAAGCTTGAACTAAAAATGGGCCCGAAATGGGTCGGGCCTGAAACTGGGCCGAGCCCAAAACTGGACTGGGCCGAGCCCAAACTGGACTGGGCTGAGTTGGGCCGAGCCCAAAACTGGACTGGGCCAAGCTGGGCAGAGAAGGATCAAGGGCGAGTCGAGCTGGGCCCGGCTCAACGGGGCCTACACTCGGACTCAGCTGAGCCAACTCGGCTGCTCAACTAAGCCAACTCGGCTTCTCAGCTGAGTTGACTCGGCTGCCCAGCCGAAGGGGGAGGGAGAAAGGGGAAGAAAAACGCAGGAAGGAGAGGAAGAAGAAGGAAGAGGGAAAAACCGAAGGGGGTTGAGAAATCCATCAGAAAACCGGGTAAAATCAGAGGAAATCGGAGAGAAAGGAAAGGAAAAACAAAGAAAATCGAGGTAAAATCGGAGAAAGGGAAGAACCGACGGGAAAAGGGAAGGTGGAAGAGGAGGGGAAGAAGATACCTTGTTCGGCCGGGCGGTGACAGCGACTCCGAGATGCCGGTCGCCTGAGCGAAGGAAGAAGGGGGCCAGAGACGAGAGAGGAAGAAGAAGAACGAAAGAGGAGGCGGCGGCAAGGGTGCCGTGGCACTGTAGCTGCGTGCTACAGTGGGCGGCGAAGAAAAGAGGGATTTATAAGGGGAGGGTTTTAGGGTTTAGGGTTTTTTTTTTTTTTTCCTTACATAAAATCAGATTTTTGCAAAAACAGTGTTTCAAAATCAGAAGAAAAAATTGGATGTTAAATCTTGGGTGAGGAAAAGTGTGATTTTCAATTATTTTTGTATGACAAGGTATTAAATAGTTTAAATTACTAAAATGCCCTTCGAGCTTCTGAGCTCGGGATCTGGGGAGGCGAGGCCTATAACGGGATCCATCCCCTCTCCACTGCTACTGAGATCTTAAACTCCCGAAAAATCGGATCGGACCACTACACTGACAATGGACCAACAAAAGGTAGCTTTAGTTTCTTACAGATTTACAGTGTAATTTTTTTTAAAAAAAAAAAATCCAAAGTGGTGCAAAACGCACATCGTAAGCATCTAAAGTTGTTGAATAAAATGTTAGTCGAAGTGAGGAAAAAAAGCATTTTTTTTTTTAAAAAAGAAATCCAAAGTGGTGCAAAACGCACATCGGAAGCATCTAAAGTTGTTGAATAAAATGTTAGAGCAAGTGGTGTAGTGGCCATATGGCCAGCTAGTTGGCCATATGGCCACCGTGCATGTGTAGTGTGGGAATGGCTAAATGTGGGGCCCACATTGTTTATGGCTGAATGGATGGCTACAGGTAGCAACCATGTAGCCAGCCATTCTCTCTCTCTCCTCTTTTTATATATATATATATATATATATATAACTTGTATATAGTTTTTGATTTTTTTTTATTTTCTCTTTTTATTTATTTATTTGATTATTTTGGATTTTTTGTTTTGTTTTTGGATATAATTTGTATATTAGGCCAAATAATTATTTTTTTCTTTACTTTATTATTTTATTTTTTATAAAAAAAATAAAAAATAACTCTTTACCTTTTGATTTTTTTTTTCCCTTTACATTTGTAAACAAAATATATGAGAAACAAAAAATGAAAATTATTCTGTACAAAAAATTAAAATTATTCTATAAAAAAAAATTAAAATTATAGCTATTGAGAAACAAAAATATTAAAAATAATATTTTATTCATCGAAACAATATGAAAAATTACATTTCTAAAAATATTCTCTTTAAACTTCTTCATTACCAAATAAATTAATTTATTTAATTACTTGTGAAAAAATATGTAATGTCTTTATATATATTTTTTTTAAATTTGTTAAAAAAATGTACATAAAAAATAATAATAAAATATTAAAAAATAGCCATTCTAGTTAACGCTATACCGTGTGACGAGGCTGGCTAAAAATTATAGCCAGCCATGTCATAAAAAAAATACTATTTAATTATATGATTGACTATATTTAGTGACATAATCAGTCATATATAGCCATTCCACACCACTTGTGCTTAGTCGAAATGAGGAAAAAAAAGCACATAGCAGACATTAGATCTGGTCATAAGCTAAAAGCCCTTTACTTAGTTCTTTCTCAACAAAAGTCAACTTCGCTTTAATAATAGTGCTGAACTCAAGTGGTGCACGCCGACAAATATGGCACCAAAGTTCAGACTCCAGAAAACCACACAATAAACACCATATCACATGGGGGTGAAAACCCTGGTTGAATTTTATATTTTTAAAATTAAAATATGATTGGGTTAAAGAAAAAAAAGGTCTGAATTAAATTTGGTTAGAATTGAGTCAAATTTTTTTTTTTTTTTTTAAATTGACATGATCTGGTTCAAATTGACTCGATGCAACTCAATAAAAAATTTTAATATAAAACTTCGATTGAATCAGGTCGATTTGACTTAGGTTAGCAATTCTGGCCAGGTCGAGTCAACACTTCAAATAGAGTCAAGTTCAATAATTTTTTATATAGATTAGATTTATTAAAATCCGAGCTGACCTGCCGAGTTTCAACCCTAATATCACCTGTCAAGTAATGAAAACTCAAATCCCAATTTTGTTCATTCGATTACTTTTAAAAGAATTTTATTAAGTTCTACATCATTCAATCATCTTATTCTTTGATTTAAAATTTTTAAAGTTAATAAATGATATGAAAAATGGATTTTACAATTAAAAACTTAACCATATTAGAAGTGAGAGTAATCCCACAAATATACACATTAAAAAGTTAAATGACTTGTTTCTATCATAAGATAAACTAAAACTCTAATATTTTAACCACAATAGGGAGAGTGTAACAATTTAAATTTGACTTTAAAAAGGGGAGATAAGTGTATCATCGTCGATCTAATTTATACATGCATTTTTTTTTATTAACGTATGGGAAACTCAGAAATAGTCCTACAAAAACCCCCACGGATAGTCCACTACCCCTAAGGCACACCAAGGTTAGACTATAGAGGCTCGAACCCGTAACCTCTTACTTTCTAAAACGGGAAGCAACTAGTTGAGTTACACCTATGAACCCACTACATTCTTTTCCTACAAATCATTCACCTATGATGAGTCCTTTTATTTAGATTTTAATTTTGAAATATTAGTGCCAGGGGTCAAAAATTCGGCCGATACTGTGCGTATCGGCCGAATTATATCGGTTTTTTGACGACCGATCTATATCGGCCGATACGTATAGTATCGGCCGTACAGGTCAGAAATTCGGCCGATATGACCGAATTTCTGACCGATAATTCGGTCATGATATCGGCCGAATTTTAATAATTCGGTTCTTTGGTTTTTTTTAAAAAAAAAAGCTTTTTTTTTTAGAAATATCGGACCAGAAAGAATGGAAAGAGAAAAAATAAAATATGGAGAAAAGATTGAAGAAAAAAAATCGCTACAGCTTACCTTTCTCTTCTTTTTCTTCTTCGTTGATCGGAAAAATACAGAGCGCGGAGGCGGTCAGGGTTTAGCAGAGAGAGGGAAAGAGAAGAAGGGTATAAAAAAGAAGAGCGTTACGGTTTGTAAGTGCACAATAACTCACGTGAGCTTACTAAAAAGCTCACGTGTGTAACCTAATATTTTTTCAAAAAATTACTTTTAAAAGGAAAGTAATAAAATTTTGTTTTAAATAGAAAGTAAAAATTATAATATTTTCTTTTATTTATGTTATTGTAATAATTTAATATTATATTTACCATCTAATATTTTTAAGGTATCCATTCATAGTGATTAAATAATAAAATCTTCTTTAAAACTTTAAAGTTATTTTTTAATCACTGTGTATTTCCAAAATTTATCAAAATGAATATCCGGACTAATTACGATAACTTGATAAAAATACTTTAAGACTTAAAGGTCTTTTGACACTCTTAAATATTTAAAACACAGTATTTTACAAATAAAGGTATCCCTAGAGTATGTCGAAAACACATTTAGGAGTGTCAAAAGACCTTAAAGTCTTAAAGTATATTTATCAGGTTATCGTAATTAGTCCGGATATTCAATTTGAGAAATTTTGAAAATACACGATGCTTAAAAAATAATGTGCATAGTGTATTAAATAATAAAATCTCCTTTAAAACTTTAAAATTATTTTTTAAGCACTGTGTATTTTCAAAATTTCTCAAATTGAATATCCGGACTAATTACGATAACCTGATAAAAATACTTTAAGACTTAAAGGTCTTTTGACTTTCCTAAATGTGTTTTCGGCACACCCTAAGGATACCCTTATTTGTAAAATACTGTGTTTTCGGCACACCCTAGGGATATCCTAACTTAAAATAACACTCATTGACTAAGAAAATAAATTATGAAATTATTTCTACAAATTTTCCTCATTATATCTTTTCCTTGTAATTTTCACAATTTTATTACTAATTATATAATTTTCCGTTATCGTAACTTCAAAAATATATTAAAAGATGTAAATGTCCGATATTTTATGAAAAAATTACATATTCAATAAGCCCATAATTATCTGCATTTACTGTAATTTTTTTGAATTTTTTTTTTTAAAAAAAAAATGGGTAGAAGAGAGAAAAAATTCGGCCGATATGAAAAATCGGCCGGGATCTCGGCCCGGCAGATTTTTCTACCCCTGATTAGTGCTTCCTCCAAAGTCCATTCCCCAAAGTAAAACTTGTAAAACTTATTACAGACAGGTAAGACTTAAATTTTAATGATGATGATTGATTAATTATCTTTTTATATTAGAGTCTACATACACTCTACTTTAGCTTAACTACAAAATTGTTCGAACATATAATTTTTTTCGTCAAAACAAAGCCCTCAAAAGAACGGAAAAATTATACGTTGTGAATTAATTTCCAACAAAAATTGATGTAAATTTTCAATCACAACTTTTAAATTAATAAAAAATTATTAAAATTTAATTTTAAATTTTATTCAATAACTCAATTTAAGAGTTATAATAATTTTGCACCTATTTACTGTAAACCAGTCCACAAAGGGTAATTTCTCTCATAAAAGGTGCCTAAGATGTGTTCTCATTTCTTGACTTAGTAGAGCCAATCATATTGTTGGCTAGAAATACATAAAAGGTTTCACATCAACAAAGTACAGTGTTCTTATTGTATGTTTGAAGATGGTGATGGGCGTATGAAAAAAAGTCTATTATATATATGATGAAAAAAAGTCTATTATATATATTACACAAATTTTCTATTTATATAAATATTAATTTAAAAAAACTAAATTTTGAAAATTATTACTTGAATTTTGAGCTTTCGAGCCAAAGTCATGCTTTCATATACTACGGCCCGGTCAAATCTAAATTATAATTCAGACCTGACATTTTTGGCTGAAAAATGAGCTCGACTTGAGCCCTAATCAAAAGCAGATAAATTTTGGATGATTTGGAAAATTTCCTGGAATTCATATAAATTAAGTTTGAATGCTTACTTTATCTTCGAGGACTTGGAAGCTCTGTTTTGGACAATTTGGAAAATTTCCTGGAACTCATATTCATTTAATTTGAATGCTTACTGTATCTTCGAGGACATGGAAGCTCTAAGTGACAAACCTCTTCTCCCACGAGAGTCAGGATTACACCCCCTTTTACAAGAGATTCAAAGAACTCAGTGCAAATTTAAAGTGTTCGCAATCTGCAGAAAGCGGTATTATAATCTCGATAGACTTTGAGGGACCATCAACAGATGACTAACCACTCCATTAGCCGTTGGCAGCAGAGGCCTCTGCTGCTGTTGAAATTGGTAACGTAATGCATTCAGTTGTCATTTGATGTGAAATGAAGCATTCTATGGAAGAAATTTGTAGATTCTTTATCCACTCGCACATACGAAAACGCAAATTCGAAGCTTGTACAAGAAAGGGGCATTACAGCCTCCTAAACCCTTCTAATACTAGACTACATTGGACAGTTTCTCAGAAAAAGGCTAAATTGTTCAATCCACCACTGGGTTTGCTGCAAAATAAGCCAGAGCACCAACGAGTGGGGCATTGATGTATGTGGCTGGTTCCGATTGCTGATAGTTGTTCCGGTCATCAGCAAAACTGTCTCTATTATCTGGACCACCCAATATCGCACCTACTAGGACATTTGGGTTGGGAGATCCAGAATAGAGGTATTGGAATCCGGCATTGCAGGGAATGGCGTTGGGGTGCACATGTACTGAAGGGAGGGAAGAGCCTCTATGATGGACATGCTGTGGATACCTCTCTCCAAATCCTACCATGTATGACATCTTGGCTGGATTCTGGCCTAATACATAGTCAACCTGGTAAGAAATCCATTTCGATCGGTTAGTGAATGTCGTAGTAGAAAAATTGCTGTTTAGCTTCGCATACCTGTTTCTTTGCCAGTGAGATGAGGTTCTTGGCTGTTACAGTCGTGCTTCCGCATGAGGCTTGTCCTCCATAAGAGTTGAGGTAATTAGCATATGTTAGGAGGAGGAAAGCTGTAGATGTCACATACTGCAGGTTGCTCTCACTTGCTTTATAGAGAAGGCCCCCTGTAAAACAGAATATCAGATGCTGGTTAATTTCTCATCCTATGGGTCGGTTGAACAGCAATAGTCTATGGAGATTGAGGTGTCAAATTCTCTAGAAATAAACCCATTTCATGATCTAAACAGTTTGTTTTTGAGTCAAATGCTGTTGTTTTATCATTGGTCAGATGACCCAGCTTGTTAAGGGTAAGGACCCTTGTCAATCAAATTTCAAAGACAGGACTAACCTGGAGTATACTGGGCCTGAGAGCTAGGTCCTCCTGGGATGAGGGAGCAGATGTAGTTGTCTGCATGTACTTTATATAGCTGCAGTTCCTGAACTCTATTCTGCAAGAAGGCCTGTGGGCATTGGATATGGAATATCAGCATGAGTTTCTGTTTAATTTTAGCTACAAGAACAAGCACAGAGACAAAACCTTGGAAAGAAGAACTTTTGTTCCAACTCGTTTGTCATCCCAACTGAAAGAATAATCATCATCATCTGCTCCCATTGTATGGCCATTGGACTGAATATAAGACATGTATGAAGCATTTTGTGACGCGCGATGAAGCCATGATGCACCCCAAAGAAGCTCATCCTGTTGACCAGATTCCGATCAGAAAGGTGCAATATAACATGGATATGTTCACTTTGAAGCGAGACTGCTGTAAAAGAAAATAATGTCACTATTGGGTAGTGATTCTTACATGGTACCCTGAGTAGGAGCAGTAAAATGGGCATACGACCGAACTCAGGGAATCACTATAAGATCCTCTGTACTTATCTGCAAATTCAAAGACCTGCAATTCCAGTCCAATTTGTTTATAGAAGATTGATAAGAGGAGACCTGAATGCTGAATGAATGCAGTACATAAAGGAATATTACTTTCATTGCAACGTGTAGTAGTTTCGAGGAGTAGGAAGGATCAGAGGCTTTAAACACAATGGAAGCAGCAGCTAAGGCAGCAGCAGTCTCTGCAGCAACATCAGAACCGGGATTCTGGGTAGACACCTTGTAGACATTGCGAGGCGTATCCATGTCTTCTGGCCTCTCCCAGCATCGGTGATCCATGTTCGGGTCTCCCACCTGTATCATCACACTCCATGTGACATATTGAAAGAGAGAGACAAAGGGAGAGAGCACATGAAAGTGACAAAAGTCTCACGTAGCTTAATATGAGAAACCAATGACTTCATATAACACTTGAGTTACCCTCCTCTCAACGGCTAGCTTTTGAGAATGAGTTCTACCTCAAGAAAGTTATGATGTCATGGTTTTCTAAACAAAGCATCAAGACATTCTTACTTGAACATAAAGAGTATTTGGTGTGGCTGTAGCGGCCTTGAGGAGGTAATCTGTGCTCCAACGAACAGCAGCTCTTGCGTTTTCAATCTGCTCCGGCATTAAACTACCAAACTCAATGATGCCCCATGCCAGCATGGTCGTTGTGAAGGCCATCGGCAAGCCGAACTTCACGTTATCTCCAGCGTCATAGTATCCTCCGACCAAATCCACCTGCACGCAACAAATTTAAATTTCCATTCCCTCGTATAAATGAGAGAAGAACTCATAAAACCAACAGATAGATAGGATACAGGCTATTGATGATTATGATGATGTATACATAACAGACACAGAAATAGATGTTCACGGAATGCAAAGTCATGACATCAAGTACAAAGTACATGGTAAGAGGAGCCATCTGACAAGCCCGAATCGCCCCTCCACGCAAGGCGCTGGTTGGCGGGCAATTTTCCCGACCTCTGCCCCTCAAAAAACAGGATTGATTTTGCGAGAGCATCTGAGTAATGTGAATCAGCAGCAGAGCAACATGAGTGAAGCAGCGAAGTGCATATCAGCCAGAGCTGAAGCAGCAACAGCGGGTTATTACTTCCCATTTTTGTACGGGAGACAGCAGCTATATACTAGGAACTGCTGTTATTGGTATTATTAATAATATTGCTGCTACTGGTATAGAGGGGAAGGGAATGATGGGTGTGGAGTAGAGATTAGAGAGTCGAGTATTTATAGAAGAAAAAGAAGAGTAGAACGAGAGAGTGAAATGGCAGTTAGTCGTTGGGATAGAGAGGAAAAGAGACAAGGGTGAGTTTCAAGCTGTTCACGGGATCAACTGCGGAAAACCGGATTTTGGTGTAAAGACAAAAGAAAAGAAAGGGTGAAAACCACGTTATCCAAACGGTTGGAATTTATAGGTTAGGATCAAGACCCCCAACATTGCATGTCTATTCCTACATGAAAGAAAACAGAGCTTCTCTCTCTCAAACAGAGCCTCTATTTATTTTGAAAATATAATAGTAATAGTGATTAGAGCGTAAGATGTGGGATAGAGGTTTTATTAAATTTTTTGAAGATCAAGTATTTAAGTGTCTCACTTGATTAATCTTTAAGACATGCTTAATAAAAAGTGACCATTTTATGTTGAAGAGATCTTGATCTCAAGACTTCCTGTAAATAAGTTTTTTGTTCAATTTCAATTGTAGGAAACTATTTATCATCCAACATGATATCATTCAAAAGTCAATTGCTTTGAACCCGACAATGGGTCCTCATCATGTGTGATTTTCTTTTATTTTGTCGTCTTACATCCCAAGTCTCTATTCTGGTGCGAAATTTAGGTTTTGAGTTGAGGCAGTGTATGTCAAATTCCTTGGGTGCAAGTAACAACATGAGGCGTGATTTAAGAAACAGAAATAAAAATAAGGCAGCGGATCTTTGAAAATTAAAAAATGAAATAAGTTTTTCACCATTGGATTGCATGAAATTCTAATGGAATTTCTCAATTGGGAGAGTTGGATACCATCCGTAATCAAAGGCTTGGTTTTGGCGTCTTCTTCCATTTTTGCTACCGGCTTTGGCGCTTTCGTATTTTCGTCCGTAGCAAGTCACGGATGCATAGGTCCCTAAATCCCGTGCTTGAGAGGGAAGAAAAAGGCAGCCAAGAAATTTGAAACTGAGCAGAAAGCCGACGACTGAGAAAGGTCGACGATGGAGAAAACCGACGACAATTAATCAAATGTAGTGGATAATTCAACTTGACATCTTTTTCTTTTAAACTAGAAACTTCACGACTTTTAAGTTTAATTATCCGCTTAAATGACTGTATACTAGATGAAAAACTTCAGTACTAGTAATAAATCGAAAGTTGTCTTTCACCTGATAAATTTTGATAGCCTATCAATTATGGCTGTTTGAATATCTAAACATATTAAATCAAATATAAAGTGGATTTAATTTGAAATTTCTAATTTGGTCACTCATTTGATGATTCTATATTAGATAATTAGAACTTTGATTAAAATTCAAATTTACTAGAACAATTTCAGGTTATCAAATTTTTGAAGAACTTAGAAACATGAATTCATTTATTTAGTTAAAATGATTTATTATGGGTCTCGTATTATAGAATAGCTATAATTTTCTCCTAAGAGTGATTCTAATGAGACTTCCATACAAACTTTAGTTTGTAGGGTTCACTTTAAAACTAATTGATCCAATTTCCTCCTCATACCCATTTACCCTCTATGAGTTGCACCCAATACCCAATTTAATTTTTAAAATTCATTGAATTAATTTGATGAATTTCCTTCATTAAATAAATATGAAAATTTGAAGGCCTTCAAAAATGACTTTTCTTATTTAATCAATATGAAGTTATGTGCGCACTATATACAAGCCAAGCTTTTGAAACCCACCATCCGAGTAGTTCAAGTGGCGCTCACAATTTGTACACAGCAGAGTTACAAATTTCGGCCGACATTGTGCGTATCGACCGTATTGGTGAAATATTGGTCGATATACATTTAAGCAACTAATATTTTCAAAAAAAAAAAATTTAAGAGTGAAACAGATATCGGCCAATATGTCGATATCTCGATATCAGCTATTTTTGGACCCTGGTACAAAGATTGATGCGAACTCATTTTAAAGAAGAATCTAATGACATAAAGCATTTTGATAAAAAAAAACAAGTAGAACATTCTGTTCAGCCCATTTTAACTATTGTAGCATTATTTTTAAGGCCTACCTCAATTCTACTTTTACTCCGGTTCAATCAATGGACAATGGGTATATACCCACATTAAATGGTATTGATCGGTATTATAAAAGACGTGCTTTATCCGTCCACGTGTCAAGAGAGGAATGGTACTGGTCATTCACATGGAATGCCAAGAGCTGGTTGAAGCGGGCACGAGAGAGCTTTAAATTTGTTATTTGTAGTTACGTAGAGAGAGCAGAGCCAAGTTTGGCCGTGGTGGTGGCCCAATCCGCCGCTAGTTTTTATCTCCTTCCTGCTTCTCGTGAACACGTTACATCCAAGCATGGGATTCTGTTTTCAAGACGTGAACTCCTTTAAATTTATAAAACAACTACAATTTCAATTCCACTCAAAACATTTATAGCATCCCACTTGAAAGTATAGTTTCAAAGACTGAATTACTTAGATTCTATTCTTCTCATATTCCAATTCATTAGCTTATAGAATTGTAAAATTCTAACTATTACTTCCGAGACCACCAAATTAATAAAAGAAAAAAAAAAAAGGAGCCTATGCAAAATGTAAAATTAGCAAATATTAATTTAAAATAGAAATATATAACGAAATTTTCTACTAAATAGAGTTCTAGTTACGTCTCTGCCTTTCTACCAATTCCCAACAAAGAGGTGAGTAGAATAGAAGAGTCAGAAAAGTAGACGGAGCATAAGACAAATAACAAATGCTAATCGCTTCACGTGAAACAAGATGGGAAACTTGAAAGATTTTCCAAAGTATCCAAGGACTGCAACAGGGTATTTATCTTGTTCTCAGCTTTCACTGCGGCCATGAAGAGAAGGAAATGTTTTTTTTTTTTTTTTTAATTTTATATTCGCTACTCTAAACACTTCTAGAAAGTTTGTTTAGTTTTTACTTTTGGTAGTAAGATTATTTATGTACAAATCATTCACATTTTTAACTCATGAAAGTTTTGCATCCACTGGATTACTAACCACTGTGAAACAAAAATATATCATTGTAACAAAAACAGGATTAGAGTATTTGAATCTAAGTTAAGCTCGCATTGAGTAGTTTCGCTAACTTGAATTTCTGACAGAGTGTAACTTCTCTCAAATTAACTTTACATATGATTTCATGTATACATGAGTATTAATTTCATCTCTATCAGAGGAGACTCTGAACGAATCCCATATTAAAATTGTAGAATGAGATTTAGAGATTTATAAAAGACTTGAATCACTTTACTTAGAAGACTAGTCTTTTGAACTGGATACCCATGTCCTAACAAGTGGTATCTCATACTACCTCATGTGAACTCAAGAGATCTCCTTAACAAACGAGTTAACTGACTCGTTCGAATGAGGGATTATTGGGACTGACATCAAACGAGTCCCACATTGGAAGTGTAAAAATATATCTAAGAGCTGAACTTGAGTCGCATCACCTAACAGGTTAACCTTTGGACTAGACACCCAGATCCTAACGACTTCAGATACATACTTTAAAGCATATATTACAATTGGGAACGAGAAGAAAAGCTGAGCATTTTTACTCCAAACAGCAAATAATACAAACAAGCAAGAAATCAGCAAAGTTATTCATACGTATAAGCAATTAAGCATGCAGTGACAGCAAACAATACAAACAAGCAAGAAATCAGAAAAATTATCCATGCGTATAAGCAATTAAGCATGCAGTGACAAAATCATTTTGACATTCTCTTCCAAAAAAGGGCAAAAAAAAAAAAATCTTTAGTGCCGTAGAACTAGCGCAAAGATTCCAGTCATGTCGGTTAGAAATCTTATTAGAGATAGGTGATGATTGAATATTTGAAATCGACTACTTTATCTTTGAAAATCAAAGAAAGATTATTAAGTAAATAAGATCTTCCGAAAAATTCTTTATTGTAGACTGTTCAGAATGATTCATTATGAACTTCTAAAGATCAACTTCAAATTAAATTTATAATAGGATTTTAAAAATGAAATCTTAATTATCCAAGCTCATATCCATGCTCTTAATGGAAACTTCACATCAATCTTTATAAATCGAGTCACAATTGTTAAACTTTATCCTAACTCAGCACTTTGTTACACTCAAAACTCTTCTTTAATGCTGACGTACACTCTCTTAATATAATGAGCTTTATCGACAATGCAGTTGGTAACCAATATTGAAGAGTTGGGAGTCTAAAATGTAAGACCCATAAGAAGCCCAGGACTGGACAATAGTCCTTAATCCTTATCACGTTCAAAAAAAATGGACTGAGTCCACCATAACCAAAAAAAAAAGTTGATGGGAGACAATGGCGACATTTTGCAAACAATAAAATGCAGATTTATAAACATCAATATTAGATAAGGATTAGAAAGGCCCAAGTTGGATTTGTACAGGACTAATTCAGATCCAATAAATATGACTTGTGTACACTTCAAAGAGGGTCTACACCAGGGGTACAAATCTCGGACGAGATATCTCAGGTTTTTTACGATCGAGATATCTCGGCCAATACACATAGTATCGACCAGATATGGCCGAAATCTCAGTCAAATTTTTTTTTTTAAAAAAAAATAATAAAATAAGAATATCCATGCATAAAAGTAATTAAGCATGCAGTGACAAAATCGACTTGACATTCTCTTCGAAAAAAGGAAAAAAAAAGTATCTTTAGTGCTCTAAAACTAGCGCAAAGATTCCAGTCATGTCGTTTAGAAATCTTATTAGAGATAAGTGATGATTGAATACTTGAAATCGACTATTTTATCTTTGAAAATCAAGAAAAGACTATAAAGTAAACAAGATCCTTGACATACATGTACACTGAGGAGAAATTCTTCATTGTAGACTGTTCAGAATGATCCATTATGAACTTCTAAAGACAAACTTCAAATTAAATTTATAATAGAATTTAAAAAATGATATCTTAAGTATCCAAGCTCATCATATCCATGCTCATAATGGAAACTTCACATCAATCTTTATAAATCGAATCACAATGGTTAATTTTTATCCTAACTCAGCACTTTGTTACCCTCAAAACTCTTATTTAATGCTGACGTACACACTCTTAATATAATGGGCTCTATCGACAACAAAGTTGGCAATATTGAAGAGTTGGAGTCTAAAATGTAAGACCCATATGAAGCCCTGGTCTAGCCCCAGGACTAGACAATAGTCCTTAATCCTTATCACTTTCAAAAAAAATGGACTGAGTCCACCATAACCAAAAAAAAAAGTAGATGGGAGACAATGGCGACATTTTGCAAACAATAAAGTGCAGATTTATAAACATCAATATTAGATAAGGATTAGAAAGGCCCAAGTTGGATTTGTACAGGACTAATTCAGATCCAATAAATAGGACTTGTGCACACTTCAAATAGGGTCTACACCAGGGGTATAAATCTCGGACGAGATATCTTGGGTTTTCGACGATCGAGATATCTCTACCAATATGCATAATATCGGCCAGATATGGCCGAAATCTTGACCGATTTCTTTTTTTTTAAAAAAAATAAAATAAAATAAGAATATCTATGCGTATAAGCAATTAAGCATGACGTGACAAAATCGTCTTGACATTCTCTTCGTAAAAAGGAAAAAAAAAAAAAAAAGGGGTATCTTTAGTGCCCCAAAACTAGCGCAAAGATTCCAGTCATGTCGTTTAGAAATCTTATTAGAGACATGTGATGATTGAATATTTGAAATCGACTATTTTATCTTTGAAAATCAAGGAAAGACTATAAAGTAATCCTTGACATACATGTACACTTGGGAGAAATTCTTCATTGTAGACTATTCAGAATGATCCATTATAAACTTCTAAAGATAAACTTCAAATTAAATTTAGCCGCTCCATACATACACCCGGAAAATTTGTCAGCAGACACCCGATTTCAAATTTTCGAATGAAATTATTATTTTACCCTCCCACATTTTATAATTCAAATGATTCTTCAGTTCATTTTTGGGCGCAATTCGAAAGAGCCTTCGAAAGAATGGGCTGCTATAGTAACATATTATTTAAATAATAAAATCTCTTTTAAAACTTTAAAGTTATTTTTTAAGCACTGTGTATTTCTAAAATTTCTCAAATTGAATATCCGGACTAATTATGATAGCATGATAAAAATACTTTAAGAATTTAAGGTCTTTTGACACTTCCAAATACTTAAAACACAGTGTTTTATAAATAAGAGTATCCCTCGGCTCTACCGAAAACACATTTGGGAGTGTCAAAAGACCTTAAAATCTTAAAATATTTTTATCATGTTACCGTAATTAGTCCAGATATTCAATTTGAGAAATTTTAGAAATATATAGTGCTTAAAAAATATTTTCTTATTTAACTAATGCACTATGTATTACTGTAGCATCGGCAACATAGACAGTTATTCGACTGGCCGAGTGCTATTAAGGGATCCAGTTGATGATCCAATTTTGGACATTCCTGTATTCAGCTCGCCGAGTGCCATTAAAGGATTCGGTTAGTGATCCGATTTTGAACATTTCTGTATTCGGCTCACCCAAGGCCATTAAGGGATCCAGTTAGTGATTCGTTTTTTGACATTCCAGTATTCGATGAATTCGGCTCGCTAAGGGAGATTAAGGAATCCGGTTGGGTGATCCAACTTCAACATTTTCTTTTCTTTACGGTACGGATGGTGAAGGGTAAAATCGAGAACGGTAAAAATCCATATTTTTAAACACAAAATACTCGTGGGACGATTGCTCCCCTAAAAAAAATGGACTAAGTCCACCATAAAAAATAAAAAAAAATGTAGATGGGAGACAATGACATTTTGCAACTTTAAAATACAGATTTATAAACATCAATATTAGATAAGTATTAGAAAGGCCCAAGTTGGATTTGTACAAGACTAATTCAGATCCAATAAATATGACTAGTGTACACTTCAAACAGGGTCTACACCTTTAAAATCTGGTCCAGGGTCAAGGTCCGATACAGAACCTGCCCAAAGCCAACATGCTGGCATCCCTAATCGTAATGATCCACAAATCTTTACCCCCATGAGAAGGAAATTACTTTCTTGAAAATATTCAATTTTTAACTACAGATTGTTAAATCTATTGCTTTTTTTAGTAAAAAAATTGGCTTATTTTCTAAAAATAAAAAAAATTCCCATGCATCCGAAAACAGAGTGTTTTTTTAGGCCCATAGGTGTCCAGCCCCGGGGTATATGAAAATCCCCCAATCCACACACACCGGGAAAGTGTGCAGGGAGTGGCCCTTCATTGAAATTACTAGGGATTGAATCCAAAATCTTAACCCTAAGTCTCGTGTTTCAATCACTAGACCAACCCCTTGGAGTTCCGAAACATGGTGTTAGAGCACCGCTACAATAAAAACAAAACAAATTACGTACTAAATAGGGGATATATCAGTTGCATGAAACAGGTCCCACCTAGCCCACCTTGCACAAGAGGAAAACTTATTAATGTACAGATACTGTATGGGCACATATTTCAACTGACGTACTCAAAATATCAGTCCGGAATCTGTCAGTTTGTCACCTGTGGCCAGCAAAAATATTGGCAACGACCAAAAAAAAACCCTAAATTACAGATCGATCATTAATTCATAATTGAAGAGAGCAGGGAAGAGAACATTCATGTAGATTGCACATTTCCAACAGTATTCCAACTTTTCACTAAATTACCATTATTGTTTTAACTACAAATCCGCCCAAGGGAAGAAAGGAACATCATGAAATCCAAGCAAACCTCAGAAGAAGCACATTCTAATCACCCATCTATTCTGCTGCTTCAACATGTGGGGGAGATTCAATATCTTTCAATTTCTCCAATGCTGTAATGCGCTCATCAAGGGATTCACAGAGACCTTTAACCTACAGAAATTCTTCCACTGTTACTTGACACTATCAACTGAAACAAGCAATATCAGAAATGAATAAATATGTCATTCCTCTCTTGTTGCAAGAAGGAATCCATTCTTGGATACCAGCAGGTGGGAACCTACCCACGCAAGGCAGTCAGTGAAACACAGACCAGATTCATGTGGGTACAACTCCTAGTCTAAATGATCTAAACCCCCAACTTCAAATGGACCTTTTCTATTGAACATGATCTCCCATCAACAACTATTTCATAAAGGCCAGTGATCAGATGGTTAAGAGATCACATCATTTATTGGCTGCAGCCAATGGACTCAATGCACCCCATATATGGGCAACAGAGAGAGAGAGAGAGCTGCAACATAAGCTAGTTACTCTAGGTAGTCAACTGCCTTTCCCATTCATTGAATCTTTTAAAAATAAATAGTTTAGAAATGCAGTACATAAAGCAACTTGGGAAGAATATAAGATCAGTTCCAAATGTCAGAAAGAGAAAAACTGACCATCATTTTGCATGCATGATTCATGAAATAAGGCGTAAAACAAACCGACCTTTACAATGATCATAACTGTTCGAATCCTAGATGAAATGAAATCCATTCTTGGAACTAGGAGAATTGGGAGAACAATAAATCCTGTTTTCTTTTCTTTTTTTTTCAATAATAAAGGGAACAACAAAATCTTGATTGATTCAATAACAAAGCATATTCTGGAAAAACACTATTTTCATAAAGCAGAAAAATATAACTAAAAGCCGGCCCTGGATAAAGGGGCTGCTGCCGTTGATGAGATCATGAGAACAATCCTGGTGAATTATGAATTAGGTTTCACAAACCTGTTATATCAGACACTAATTAGTGTCACAAGTATTTAGGTATTAACATATATTTTGTTGGATATTCTTTTTTCATAATGGACTTCCACTAGGCATGCCAAGCAGTTAATGCTCACTACTTTCTCCGCAGATTAGTATTTTAAGCCATGCTGTCGAAATTGTCTTTCCTTGATCTTCATTTCATAAGACACTAGGAACATAGAGGAGCAGACATTTTGCTTTTTGGAGTTCATTCCTTTTGTATGTTCACTGTTGTTGCCACAGTTTAGTGCTTCCAATAAGCTAGTTTGACACATATTCCTTAAGACTGAGCATTATTATGTTTAACTTTCATACTGTTCAACTGACCAAGAGAGGCAGGCAGTTTTTTCAATACCTTCTGCAAGGCCATTAAATCTTGTTGACCTTTCTATTGCTATTCCTCAATTTGCATATAGAAAATACTTACGATAAGAGTTCAATGATGATGATGACAACAGTGGTTGAGTGTGAAGCTTGAATCTCCAAGAAGGGAGGTTCAGAGAATCTAACAGTAGATTTTGTGAGCAAGTACAGGCTTATGCTCACTGCGACTTCATTCTTCCATTCACAAAGAAAATCGGTATTCTTTGATGTATTCCACTATTCACAATAGTGAATGCTTTAGGATGTGGTTCATACCCACTTAACGGTATACAAGTTAGAATAAATTATAGAAGCCACTCCTTCAAATTCCTCCCTAAGCCATTCAATCAATAACAGTCAGCATAGTAGTTGTTAAGGGGCAAGGCACAATCAAAGCGCTAACGGATCCTACACTTCAAAATTTGTAGATTCATTGATTTGTATCCTTATCACATATCATCATCATCATAATTTAGGCCATTTTTTCCATCAATTTGGAGTTGGCTTTTATACTTGGATTTAGCACTCTTTTTATGAGCCCTGCCTATCTAACATCAATGAGACTTTAAAATAAAGGTGACTACACTAAAATTTATGGTGAGGTTCACCTCATCTAACTTATACATATCACAATGGTTTTTAACCCCCATGAGTGACTAGATGAGGTAAACCTCACCATAAATTTTAGTGTAGTCACCCGCTTTTGCATACATGCCCACTTTATGATGACAAGCCTTCGGATCTCAAAATCCATCCATTGTGGGTGATGGGCCTCGAAATCAACCATGCATGAGAAATATTCAGCATTAGATTGAGATACACTCAGGCATTTGGTGATTTGATGACTGATCTGTAAAACGGGTGAGTCACACAACAAAGAACTGAGTCTCCAAGTCCGAGTCACCAACTCAGCAGAACTGCAAATCGGTTAGGACATTTGGATAACACTGCCAACAGTTTGGATAAGCCGACGATTTGGAAAAGCCGACGGTTTGGAAATCTGTAACTGTAACTGCCACCCACGGCGCCGTCCTACGCTCTACAGACACATACAGAGAGGTAGAAAGTCTAGAAATTTTCCAGGGACGTCAAGAAGGAAGGGAGCAAAAGAGAGACGACAGAGGAGCATCCATGACGTTCACCATACTTGGGAACACCTCCTCTCACGGACAGATGGTTGGGAGTGGGGACCCACGCACCGAGCTTGTGCACTGCAAAAAAGGGAAGCAGGGCGTTCTAAGGCTTAGAACGTCTAGGATGCTGAATGGTTCTTACGGTGGAAATCGAGTCTCGAGAGACTCCAATTGATTAAGCACTCTTTTCCATTATGGGAGGAAGATTAAAGACAGGTGTTAGAGTGGCGGGGGTACCCAAATGATTTGGAATGGCTTTCTAGAACTTCTCAGCCATGCAAGCACTTTCAATGATGTAGAAGCTTTGACAACATAAAAGAAGGTTCTTTGACAGCCACTGAACCATTCTCAAAGCAGGCCCAAATGTTTAAGTGGGTCCAAGTTTTTATCAATCAGTTCAATTGAATTTTGTAAAAATTTCTCAAATGATAGTGAAAATTTTGCCTACAAATGGACACGCGAATATTTTCATTTAATATTGTGTTGTGGAGTAGACCGATCCTGTGTCCCACTTGCTCAATCAGAGAGTAGGGGATCAATGGCACCCCCAAAGTTCATTTCAATCCAATAATGAATGTCTTTTGTTCAAGAGATGTCCGGTGCAATGGCAGGAGATAAACCTCCAACTGTTCCTAATGATGAGAGGTGGAGCCCACATGTAAAGTGCATTACTATTAACCCCACCCTTAAGGTGAACTCATCATTCCTCTTTAAACTTTCAAGAGTTGGACCGAGAGTGATCTGGGGCATGGTTTCTATTGCAATGGTCTCTCATTATAAATCATAGCTCCAACATGTAAATTGGATTAAGAACTCTTCTTCTTGACATCCCAACAATTCTATTAAGATGGAAATCTTGCATAACGGACTTCAAGTTAAAAAAAAAAAAAAACGTAATGGAGAAACTAGCAGATAACCAATCGCCAAAAATAGAAATTAAAAAAATGAAGGGGCAGCATAAAGAAGGCAGGACTTGTTTGGTCCATGGTTTCATATATCAGCTGATACACATCGACGAGAGGAAGGTTCTGTCTCTGCACCAGAAGATACAGCAAGCACACCCTAAGATAGGTGTTTCAGGGTTTCATAATTTCACTAGATCAAAAAAATTACATTTTAGGCCTATCGTCCGTTAGTTGCTCAAAAAATGAATGAAGCCACGGTTTTTCAGGAAAATTACAAATTTTAAAAGATCAGTAAAAGCTGATGTAATGGTTTCCATTTTTGGTAGTCTTGAAAAGAAAAACACTTCCTTGAAAAATAATAATTTTTCAAATAAAAATAGAAAAATGCACCCATGCATCCAGAAAGAATAGTTTTCCTTTTCCACAAATCCGAACAGAACCCAGAGTGACTGGATAACTGCTAATAAAAGAGTAAAGGGGGGAAGGGAAAGGAACCTGGTGGGAGATGGCATGGTGTGCCATCTTGTAATCCCTGTGGAGAAGGTAAAGACCAAAAGCAGAAGCCGCTGCAGCGCCTGCAAAGAAGGACGCTAACCGCACCTTCAACACATACCCCATTTGCCTTTAATTCCTATTGCAACAGCAACGCACTTGCAACAGAGAAGGAATTCTCCTGGCTTTGTTTTCGTTGTTGGGTAGAGAAAAGAGAAGAGAAGAGAAGAGGCAGACGGAAAATGTTCCTCCCTTGAAGCAGGTAAGAACTCCTCCAGCCGCAGGTGAGGAAATGCGAGCTCCTTGCGCCATGTCATTCTTATTCTTAGGGGTTTTGCTCACTTCGTCGTGATGCCAAAAGAAACGTGGCTTCCTTGCACAATCTACGCTCACACGCGGCGGATGTTAGGATCGTCAGGCGCAGGTGTAGGCGCAGGGCTAATTTCTCCGACTAAGCTGTAATAATAATAATAATAATAATATGCACTACTTTGTTAAGTATACTAATTTTATCAAACTAGAATAATTCACATATTAGTTATCAAAAAAAGATTTATTTAATCTTTTTAATCTATTTGATCTAAATAAAATTGATAATTAATAAGATGTTTCACATTATCCATCTCTCTTACTTAATTTAAATAATATAGTTGCAAATATTTATTAAAAAAATTATTTAAATCCTTACATCAAAAGTTAATTATTTAATTTTGTAAATCAATAGCCCTTAGAGCATCGTCAAATATCACTAAATTTAAACTAAGATTTATGTCAGCTTGCTATATTTCAAGTTTCAACATAAGATATAAGCCATGTCAACTGTCAAGTATATGGGTTTAACCAAAATGGCAATTATATATCCTAATTTAAATCTTAAATATAGAGGACGCATTCATTTAACAAATAATCTAAACCAAATTGCAACCCTACAGTAAAATCAAATATAATTACTGATATATCATGTTAAATCCATAAATTCTGTCACAAATTTAAATCCAAATATGTGAAACAAAAGGGAAAGCCTAGAAAAAGCCAAATCATGGAAATATGGAATAGTGGGGGCTAGGCCCAAAAGCTAAATATGATCCAGGCCAGCCAACCATTTAAAAGGCTTCTCTAATTCAGAATGCTAAGACGTGGAATCATACATGAGCGGTTGTGGAAACTGCCGTCCAAAAGGGACCGAATCTAACTGATTGTCTGATTCTAATTTTTATATGGGCTTTCTTCCTCTCTCTCTCTCTGCACCATTCAAACCTGTCATGTTGAATGCCTCCATTGATTCTCTACCCTTGGACGCTGTTGTAAGTTTCCCTTCACTTACTGTCTGCTACTGGTTGATATTCTCTTTGTCAATTTTACAAGTTCTATTTACTTCTACTGGTATTCGTTTCCAAGGTCCAAATCCTCTGCAAACTCAACCACGACGAACTCAAACCTGTTATCGTCGTCTCCAAGTTCTTCCATGAAGCCGTAAAATGCCTTCCATTATAGTCTAGTCTCAGTTACAAGTTCCATTTTCGGGGTTTTTTTTTTTTTTGAGATAAAGAGTTTGCTTAACTTTATGGTTCCATAACTGGGAAATATGGCTGTCTAATGACTCACCGTTCTTCTCTTGGTAGGTTCAACTAGCACGCCAATTGCATTTCGATTTCTCAACCCCTCCACCAAAGACGTGGTTGCTCTGCGGGTAAGCATAGACCATGTGATTGAGGTCTCATGTTTCTTAATAAAATGGACACTGTCCTCACCTTTCTTCATCATTCTAATGATCCGATCGTGCCGCTTCTCACGAGATATTATCCATGAAGATTAAAGTTCTTTGGGCTTGTTTCAATCAGGGAAAACGACAGGTCTCCAGAGGCTCCAGTGAGACATCACTGCAAGAAGCAGCAGAAACTCCGGTTATCTGAAGAAGAATCTCAGAGGATTGCAGTGGTTCTTTTTCCGGCAGGTGACTATAAGAGGAGGCTGGTTCACAGGCACCATGCAAGGGAAGAGATGATTTCTCCACATCACTATCAGAGAGCAATCCATGCTTCTTATACAAATGCTTGAATTCTATTCTATTATTCAGAAAATGTTTGTATCTCAATGTTGTATAGTGAACACCCTACACCTTCCGACCTGTTCTTTTGTTTATTGGTTTTGTGTGAATCAATCTCTAATCTGTTTTCCCTTACATGTTCTCATTGTCCATTTGCAACGATAACCATCATGGGCTTTTTTGATGTTCTCCATCTTTTTCTTCGAGATATCTTAATCCAATTGTCCCTTGCAAATAGTAATTATAAAGGCCGAAAGTGCTACTTGAGATTTATTGAGATTTGACGGGGTTGGAGGAAAACACGAGAACAACTGATTCCACAAGACATCAATTTTTGGGTGGATAAAGATAGCATCAGTGCTAAAGAAAGGACCTACAAGAACACAATACGCATTTACTTGCAGAAAAGAATGAACTGCAATGGTCAGCACCAAGCAGATTATCCTTCAAACTCGTCATTATCAATTACTTGCTTGGTGACAACGTGAGAAGCATGAAATATTCGTGAGTAAAACCTGACAAATATCTGCCTCCAATGAGCAATGACAGGAATCTTGCATTCTGTATAAGATTCCTAATGTTTGATATTTGAGAATTGCTAAAAAATACCATACATCTTGAACCTTTGAGCATCTTTGAGACAGAAAATCTCTCACCCATCACACCAAAGAGAGAAATGGTGAAAATTTATGGGTCAAGAAGCTGCATTTTACCATTTAGTTAACAGAACAGAGACCTTGGATATCAATCGAAATAATTGAGACACATGGTCATGAATGTAAGACTGCATAAGATCTGATGGATCAGCCTCCTACCATCTGCAACTATAGAGCAACTTAGGATTTTCAGGACAATCGTATAGTTCTTTCTATGAGCACCTTTGATTTGGATAAAAAGGATTATTTACACATCAATGTTTGAAACTTGAAATTCAGTTGAGTGGAAAAAGGTAGTCTCAAAACATGCCACAATAACATGAGAGAAGAGAGAGAGAGAGTAGGTGTGTTTGGATAAGAACTCAAGTGCGTTTAGATGAATAAGTTATTAAGGAGAACACAAACCCTATTTGGATAAGCAAAGGACCCTAGAAAATCTGTATTTTCCTAAAAGAGGATAACTTCTATCATCCACCCAATCTTGGAGAATGGCATCTTCTCTGCCGATTGCCCCACCACTTCCCACTGTTCTTGTTCCCAACCGCCCTCATCCTCAATGACAGCTCCTCTAGTGCATTGGAAGTTTTCAATGGCTCTCTCACAATAGTTACCAAACGTTTCCAAGTTCACCTAAGAGGCATCCAAACTAGGTGAATTAAAGATCAACAAAACATAAAATAGGGGTTCTTTAGGAGAAGATGAAAAATGGTGGTTCTACTTGGGGGAATTACCCATTTTAGGTTCTCATCCAAGCAAAACTTAGTTGGTGTGTTTGGATTACAGGAGAAATCTTTCTAGGACATCATCCTACTTAGGGGATCGCCTTGCACTCAGGTGTTCTATCTGTATGGTGAGGCTAGAAAGTAGGAGAGGGTTTTTTTTTTTTTTTTTTTGAAATGGTTAATATATTAAAAAATGAAAAAGTGCACCAAAGGTGAAAATACAAAGCAAACAAGAAAGGAGAAAAAACAAAAGCACTACAAGCTTCCCAAAGCCTACGTAGGAAGCCAAAAGCTTGAAACAACTCTAATGGAACAAAAAACTATTGAAGATTCGCAAACTCTTTCTAGGCTCAGAGGATATCAGACATGGAAATATTCCTGAATTCCTCAAGCGAGGAAGCCCACGAGGCGCACTTGGTCAAAGCTCGGCTAGAAACTGATTGGCTCGGCTCAACAGAGTTCTTAAAACCTTGTTATTGCGCTCCCACCAAAGGCTCAAAATGGTGGCAAAAGATGCTAACTACCAGAGAATGGAGAACTTATGGAGAGAACAACGTAATGTGGCATGACATCATTCTCTGCACTACCTGCTACCAAAAAATAAATAAATAAAATAAACTACAAAAGATATGCTTCAAGAAAGCCATGTTGGTCCTTGGATTTTCTACTACTTGCTTCCAACCCATACAGATCCTTAGATTGCAAATGACAAAGAACATTATGATCTTGATGAAGCAATAGAGCTCAGAAAGCTAAAAAGGATGAAATAATGATCTTGATGACTTCTTTCTTGAGCAGAAAAATGATTCCAATGATGCCAACACCTACATGGTTCAAGAGTCATGAGACATGAACCAATTGTTGTCGAGACAAAGCAGAAAATTAAATTGATGGAACCTTAAGGAGTCAAGGGTATATAAATCAATAAACACAATTGCAATACCAATTCCTCTTAATTCTTAAGCAAATGTCTAACCATGTTGTTAGACCCACTAACAAAACAATTGACAAGAGAAGGGAGGCGAAGAAAGGAGATATAGCACTGCATATATTGTACAAGCAAATTTATTTAAAAATGGTAGAAACAATAAAGATTATTACAGAACTCCCATTCCTTTCACGCAAATGTTTAGTCAGTTGAATAGGCGTAGAACTACAAACAATAAGAGAACAAAAAAGAGAGAAGGAGAGGATCACACCAGTCCACATGTTGCACAAATGAAATCATCAAATTCTAAGAACTATAAACAAAATTGTGAAATTCCATTCCTCTTAAACAAATGTTTAAACATTTGGTTAGATACACTAATAATCAATGAACCAAAGTGGGAGATGGAGGGAAGAAGAGATACAAACAAAGGGAGGGGAAGAAAGTTAGAGCTAGGCAACAGGAACAGCCTCCACAATATTGGCAAAATAAAACTGAGTAGTGGTACGTCCTCTCTTCTTTATTCTCCACCCAACCTTCTCCAAAGCCCTCTCCACATCCCTCTCCGCATGCAGATATGCCCTCGTCGCCTTTGATGGCCCTGGAAACAGCTCCCCGACCCTCTTCAGCAAATCATAGTAAATTGTCTTCGGTGCAAAGCTCAGTATCAGCCTCTTCTCTGCCAGCGAAGCGAGGTGGGCAATCATCCTATCAGCCTTGCTTTGCGGATAGTGAATGAGAACATCTAGGCAAATCACCGTGTCAAATTTCCCCTCCAAGCTCTCCAAATCCCTCACCTCAAATCTCGGCATTGTTATTTCAGATTCTCCAATCTGGGCCAGTTCCTCCCTGGCATTTTTTTCTGCCTCTGCCACCATGGCGGCAGAGATGTCACTAGCAGAGACAGCAGCACCCTCCTTGGCAAGGGGGATGGAGAGACTGCCAGTGCCACAACCAGCATCACAGATGGTGACATTGGCAAGTGGGCCCTCCTCTTTTAACATCTTCAGAACATTCTCGACCGTTTTGGAGTGGCCAAGCCGGATGTCAAGCTGAACCCGATTAACCTGTTGGGAGAAATTCATCAATAATTTGCAACAAAAATAAATGGTAGAATAAGAAAACTACATCTCATCATTGGATGGCAAGAAAACCACTTTTACAGTAAATGATTCAAATCATTTTATCAATATAAGTGTTTTATATTAGACAAATTGATGGTCATATTACACTTCTTTAAACAATATCTATACTAGCATTAGTGATTGAAAAATCATTCCTTTGTGTCTGGAGTTCAAACACTTTAGTTTTAATCATGTTAATGGTAAAGCAATTTTAACTCATACAGAATCAAAGTTGATTTGCCAATTAGTTGTGAAATGCCATGGTTCTTATTTATGACTCCATAATACACTCAGAAATAATTCATCAGGACAGAAACAGGAAATTTTCCCCTGAAACAAAGTGGACCCAGTGGAAATATGATAGGATCCAAGATTAATGAAGTATTTTACAGATATATGGAATTTATTTATAATTTTCAAATATTATTTCCATTTTGAGTTATAAACATAAGCCTATTTATAGGCTAAGTAATGAAATAGTAAGAGAAGAGTTTCCCCAAACACAAGCCTTAGACTAGGAGACCGATTTCTCCTCAAAGTGAAACCAAGGAGGTTGATTTTCCCTCGAAGTGAAATCTTTAGGATTAATAAAATATTTTAAGAATATTTGGCATTTATTTATAACTTTAGGAATATTTGGTACTTATTCGTAATTTTCAAATATTATTTTCATTTTGAATTGTAACCTTAAGCCTATTTATAGGCTAAGTGAGTAATGAAATAATAAGAGAAGAGTTTCCCCAAACACAGTCTTTTGACTAGTAGGAGGCCAATTTCTCCTTGAAGTGAAGCCAATGAGGTTGATTTCCACTCAAAGCGAAATCCCCATCACCCATTTTTCCTATATTTTTACATTTTCTTCTATTTTCTATCCTTTTCTCGATTCATTTTCTTATCAAAATACCTTACATTTAGTTTTCATTGTTCTGACACCACAATACGGTGAAGGAATGTCCAAAACTAAGTAAACGAAGACATAATCCTTAGAAACAATCAAACAGAATTCCTCAAAATTAGATCATCTCCAGAGCAAATGTTTACATATTTTCGATCAATTAATATATATATTTCCAGATGGTGAGTCTTTGTGAAACCTTTTTATTTAGTATGAATTTTTAAAGACATTAGAAGCTTCCTTTTGGCAACAATAAAAAGGGTGCAAGTAGAGTTCAATTCAACTCAACTGACCCAATCAAATTATTGGATCAGATTGAATTAGAGTAAACTAGGCAATTCAACTCAACCATTGATGACACACATTGCTTCTGAGTTCCAATGATAAGTAACTAAGAATAAACAATTTTTATGTGTACTCAAGAAAACAACGAAAATCACCTCGTCCGAGTCGCCGTATATTTTTTTCCACCTCTCGAACCCGGTTTTGTTGAAGTAATCTCGAACCACTTCTTTGTCGTCTCCACCTACCTCCTCTGCTTGCATTTGGCGCCGCATCGCAGGGTCGGAGATAGAGAGAAAGGCCGCCAGGGCGGCGATAGAGCCGCTGCCCACCACCGCGAGGGCGGTGCCGTCGAAGGAGGAGGTGTCAGGAAGGGCGGAGGTTCGGAAACCGGTCCGGCATCTAGAAGCAAAGCGGGGTTTAGGAGTTGCGAAGAAGATGGGAGTGGGAGAAGAGGATAAGGCCGGAAAAAATGCCATGTGCAACGAAAAAGGTTAGGAGCCGTCCGTCCTACCCTCGTTTCATTCTGTATATCTTTCTTTCGTGTCCACTTCAGTAGTCCGCTGGACCACCAAATGCCTCCTCAATTCTGGTCCGTATACAGCATAGAAATTTCAGGATTTTTTTTTAAAAAAAATTTAGCTCTCAAAGATCTATTACTCTATGGAAATAAATATTTTTAAATAAAAAAATATGCTCATTTCATAGAAAATAGACTCTTAAAGAGCTAAAATTTCAAACAAATAGAGTATGACTTATATAATTGAAAAATATTAAAAAAATAGTAAATGAAAAATCAATATGAGGAAATACATGATATGAAATTCATGTTCTCTAATGTCCCATAATAACGGGTAGCGATCCTCACACAGCACGACACTTTTGTGTGATCAGACACAGAAATTAGTGGATTTACCCTTCACCCATATTGTACCGGTGAGCCAATCACTCCAAAACGGCGAGTCGTTTTGGTTCATTCATCAACTGTGACTCTTTCCAAACATTTGGCTCGGATTTTCAAATGAAGTCGTTTCTTAACTGATTTCTACCAACAAGGTATCAAAATTCATCTACTTTGAATTTTATAAACTCCAAGATTGATTTTAAGTGAAAATGGTACAGTTTTGGACTTAAAAAATGTACCCAAATAATTTAAGAAAATTATCCCTCCCTCTTAATTCTTTAGGTACCATTTTTTAAGACCAAAACTATACATTTTTCATTTAAAATCAGTCCCGGAGTTCATAAAATTTAGAGTAGATGAATTTTGATACCTTGTTTGTAGAAATCGATCAAGAAACGACCTTATTTGAAAATTCGAGCCAAACGCAGGAAAAACCCACATTTGATGAACAAACCAAAACGGCTCGCCGTTTTGGAGTGATCGGCTCGCCGGTATGTGCGCCGATTTTTGACATTTAGGATGAAGGGTAAAGTGGGAATCCACTCATTACCGTGTCTAGTTAGACAAAAATCTCGTGTGAGGATCACTTAATTCATTAATTTTTCATAAAAAATTGAATTTGATGAAAATGTTCAAATATTAAAAAATTTACACAAATACCATAAAAATTATGTTAATCACATTAAGGGATCTTCATATAATTTCATAAACATATGTTTTTTTTTTCCCATTTTTCCACAAGAAACTTCAAAATAGGAATTATCTTAGAAAACTCAGATTTTTAAAAAAATTCGAAATAAAAAAACTTGGAAAATCACACAAACACCATAAAAACTACATCAATCACATTAAAGCATCTCCATCCAATTCTATAAACATCAATAAATCTTACTAAATAAATTTGACTAAAAACTCCAAAATTGGAATTATCTTAAAGCAAAAAATTTAAAAGAATTTATAAAAACAACTCAAAAATGGACAAATCTAAATAAAAGAAAAGTTGGAATAGACATATACATTTCGAATTTGAAGAATTTGCATCTAAACCTTTTTAAAATATACCTAATGTAAAATTTAAACTAAAAATTAACCGAAATGACATTTTTTTTTCTAAAAATTAAATGAAGTGGACAAGGCTGATATTATATTGTATCTACTGATATACGCCGATAAGATACAACCATTTAACAGCCCTAATTGATTGATATAGTGCATAGTACAGCTGATACTACATATCGGTCAAATATAATAAGCATATCAATTATTATGATGCATGAGTTATTTGAATTAAATTTTAGTCAAATATTCACACTCTCGAAAGTGAATAGAACTTAGATGACTTTTTCAATATGGTTAGCCTGACATAGTTGTACTTGTCACGTTAGTGGTTAAGAAAATAAAAGGAGAGATATGACTATGAAATGAATTTTTATGTATTTATTGGAGATTTCTTCTATACTTCATGTAAAATGATTCCAGCAACCCACATCCAAAAGTGAGGTCCACAATTTAATATCAAATCATATAAATGAATTCAAAAGCTTAAGATTTAAGAGAATGTAAATGTTGGTGCTGATATAATTTTTTTAAATGGTTAATATATTAAAATAGAAGAAAGCACCTGAGATATAAATACACCAAAAGCAACAAACAAAAAATAAAGAAATACATTGACGAAAGAAACCCAATACATTCATGAAAAAATTCCAAAAACTAAACACAATATTAAAAGAGGAACTTCTATAAGATGATACATTCTTTTTATACTCGTAAAATGTCGGTCATAGAGATATTTCTAAATTTCTCGGAGAAAACACCACTAGAGACGGACTGCTTCAACTTAACAGAATTCTTAAATACCTTAGTATTACGTTCCCACCATACATACTCCAAGCAATTGGTGCTAATTAATCACCCAGACCCTAATTCTGGAGACCCATATTTAGGAGCATATAACAAATGTATTGTATAATATAAATAACTAGTATTATATAAATATTAGACTCATCCATCCGTTGGTAGGATGGTGAAATGCATCTCTTATAATACTTAGTATTTTTTTATTTATAAAAATATGAATCTCAATCAATTCCTTAAAAAGGACTATCCTACCTGTTTTCTGACTGGTTGGTCCCTGACTTGTTCAAACACCCACCAGTTCTATCAATTCCGTCATGTTCATTCAAACTACGTGCACCCAAGTACGTCAGTAGCTACTCTCTCTGTACATATACTACACCATCCATTACGCAGACAGATAACAGAGCAAGGGAGTATCCCTCCTGACCCTCAAATGGCTTTGCTTAACTCTCATTTCTGTTCTCTCTCCATCGTACTCCTCGTCTTCATTCTACAGGCACCACCAACTTCTCCCTACGCTTCCTTTTTGTTTGGGGACTCCTTGGTTGACGCCGGAAACAATGACTACATCTTTACACTCTCCAAGGCCGATTATCCTCCCTATGGCATCGACTTCGCGGCTTCAGGTGGCCAACCCACTGGAAGATTCACAAATGGTCGAACTATATCAGACATTGTAGGTAATGCCTCAAACCTCTTCAGGTAGTACAAACCTATGCTTCTCCTTAACATTTACTGAGGTGTTAAATTGAATGCTAATTACAACTTAGTAATTATTTAACGTTGCTCTGTGGCAATCAATCATTTGATTTGCCATGTTCAAGTTTAAATGTAGAAATGGATGATTAGATTGAGAGAAAGCCATCATCTCTTGTTTCTAATTTTCTTTGGGGTTATGTATTCAGATCAAGCTCTAGGAGCGAGTACTTTTCCTCTGCCATACCTAGCCCCTAATGCACTGAGCCATGGGGTTTTTGAAGGGATTAATTTTGCCTCAGGAGCTTCCGGAATCTTGGATGCGACGGGATCATTGTTTGTAAGTTTAGATTCTCTCTCTCTCTAAATCTCTAGATCTCCCTCTACACTTTCAATGTGAGACTCGTTTGCAGCCCCAATAATCCCCCTCGAAAGAGGCCAACCAACTCGTCTGCCTAGGGGCCTGAGTCGAAATGAGGTAGCCTGAGACCTAGCTCTGATACCACTTGTTAGGACTTGGATATCCAGTCCAAAAGAGTAGCCTATTAGGTGGAGTTACCCAAGTCCTTTATAATCACTTATTCTCCCTATACACTTCCAATGTGGAACTCGTATACAGCCCCGACAATTAACGTGCATATACAGATCTTCAGTTGGGCCTCTAGGTTGAAGAGAGTCCAGTACCTTTCCAAGAGGACCATGACATGTGAGATTGCAAAAGCAAAATACTGATATGATTACAAATGGTTTGGAGCTATAATTTGTTCCACCCATCGAACCAAGGACCTTCAAATGCGTAATCGGGCCAAACTGATGTTCCCCACCCAAGTTATGAGCTTCAATTAGGCTAAAATTAGATCATAGAATTCTCTGTGTAGGTGGCTCAAGTGAGCTGCGCAAGCAATGCATTGTAATTAGCCTTAAGGCTTATGTACTAATTGCCTTTTCCCTCAGAGTTTAACTTCATAAGCTGTTAAACTTTGAGCAGATAGGAAGAGTTCCCTTGAGGAAACAGGTAGACTACTTTGAGCAGAGTAAGGATTACATGATACAATCGATGGGAGAGAGTAATGCAATGAACTTTCTCAAGGAAGCAGTTTTCTCTCTAACAGTTGGATCCAATGACATCTTCGACTACCTCGAGCCATCGATACCTTTCATCGGAGGAAGCAAAATGTCACATACAGAGCTCCAAGATGCCCTGGTTTCCAACTTGACAGTACAACTCAAGGTAGACAGATGCCTCCATTTCATTGTAAAATCAAGCTAGTCATCTGCTACAGTTTCTTACTAGATGTTATTCTCGTTCACTCGAATTTGCATCTCCTTCCCTGATGTCTGGGGTCTGATCACTGTCTTTTATGTAGCGGTTACACGATCTTGGGGCAAGAAAATTCATCGTTGTTGGAATTGGACCTCTTGGATGCATACCATTTGTCCGAGCATTGAATCTACTGTCAAGTGGAGGGTGTTCATCAGATGCAAACAGTTTGATCATAGGCTACAATAAAAAACTAAACAAGATATTGAAACAATTAAATGAAGAACTAGGGCCCGAGGCAATATTTGTGTATGCAAATTCCTACTATATTTTTCTAGAGATCATACGCCATTATCGACAATACGGTGAGCTCATATGGAAAGTCCATTTACTTAATGAGGTAGTCGATAAATCCCTCTAGTATGATATCGATATACTAATGTTGTTCTGAAACTATTCTAGGGTTTGAGAATGCAAGTGATCCATGCTGTGGAGGAAATTTCCCACCCTTCATTTGCTTTAGAAGACGAAATGCAAACACAAGCTCTGCTTTGTGCAAGGATCGATCTAAGTATGTGTTTTGGGATGCATACCACCCAACAGAAGCTGCTAATCTCATCATTGCAGAAAGATTACTTGATGGGGATCAAAGAAGTATTTCACCAATCAACATTCGAGACCTATACATGTATAGATCCTGATATTGATATCTGTAATGAATTATCAAGAATCTCCAGATATAACCACATGACATGTTTTATTCAGTAGGAAAGAAATAAGAGGATTTGCTCTTTGCTTGGGTGTCTTACAAGGGTTAATGACTGGGGCTACATTTGTACAATTTTCCATCTTCGTTCATGTTACTTCTATCTAAAGAGAAACTACCCATCAAATGTTGTGAAAAAGAAAACCATCCTAAAACCACCATTTTCAGTGATTCATTTACATTAAATTTTGTTAGACACTTTAATTATAGTCCTTCCAATTTTCAAATAAGGCTAACACTACAATAAACCCAATGTAGTCAACATCAGGGGTTTAAAATTCGCTGACTGATATGTACCGTATCGACTGTTTTGTCGCCGAGTGATATGCAGTCTCCGTCCTCTTTTTTCAGAAAAATACAAAAATATCAGAAAAATAAGAAAAATGGAAAACTAGTGTGAGCATATTTTTGTTTAAAAACAAGTCCTTTATGGAGATTAGAACTTTGAGAGTCGAAATTTCGATATGAAATAAAGATTGTCTTAAAAACTTTGGAAGCCGCTCTTTAAAGGTGATCTACATGCATTGGGAAGCTGGAAAGTCCTCAATAATCACAGTATAGAAAGTTGTATGCCACAAGCTTGCCAAAATAATAAGCAAGTATCAATCACTTCTACAATAAGAAAGCTGATTGCAGAATTCCTCTTCTAATGCTGATGTTTAGGATACAGTCTTCTCTGTTGTATTTGCTGAATTAATCTGTTTAGGCCTCAACAGTTAGTAAGAATGGGTGAAGCAGAACGGGTACATCTCAGAAAACTGATTCTAAATAGATGGGGTGATGCTTCATTGATAATGAGGATGAACCCAAGTTCCCAAATTGGAAAAGCATTACTGATTTGAAGCAAAATGGGAATGGTTTACTCGCTCGAAGCAGAGATGTTCATATTTTAAACCTTAAGTTCATCTGGAACTATTCAGGTTCGATCTGTCAAATCTTAGTTCCACCACATTTGAAGCTTGAGTGAGTAGATCTGATGTAGAGCTCACTCCAAGATACGATATTGTTCGCTTTGACTGACTGGGAGTCCACCAGGTCGTGCTCATAGCTTTGTTTTTCAGCACATGAAAATACATCATTTCTGAAGGGGAGGAGCTCCACCAATTTAGCCAGAACTCTGGACACTTGCTCTTCAGACTGATGCACATCCTAGAATCCACCAAGCAGGGCTCCTCACCAGGCCCCGCATCAAGATCACATCTGGATATCTTGAAATTCAGCTTTAGAAGGCTACAGTCGTTTGGTTTTGCTAAAGAGAGAACAATCTGCAAAGGGAATCGCTTGGACTGGATTGCCACAGATGTGGACTCAATGGGATTTTCAGATGCCTTCACATGGGATCCATGATCACTTTCTTAACCCCCAATTTCTCTCCAGCATCTGAAATTTCAGTGAACACCAACCCTGTTTCTTTAATTTTATTAGAAACCAATGTGCAGTAATTAAGCACTAATGACCATTATATATAGTCAAGACAATACAAAAACTCTAGTTTGAAACCCCACTTTATTTGATCTAATCCGATTAATGATGATTAGCGAATTGTTGCTAGCAGTTGTCTACCCTGCCTGGGAGTAAAGAGATGAGGCACTCCATCAAATAAGAGCTGGATTTAATATAAACCACCTAAAACATTATTAAATGATTGACTCTCTCTCATCCTCTCTCGCAAGTTATGTATGATTAGTATTATAATGTTAGGTACTAACCAACATTTTAACAACACATAGGCTGGATTCTCACTATTCTTCAATCAAGTGACTTGAATACTTTCCACAAATAAAGCAGCATTATATCTGAAACCAAAGAAACAAAATTGTATTTAATGTTTCTACCGACCTTACTTACAACTCACTAATATTATCATCATAAAATCTTAATTGTACGCATTCAATCCCGGCCCTCAGTACAACCCAACAGGGCCACTATATGTAATGGTCCCTCGTTTTCATTCATTCCCTTCACAAACCGAATCCTACTTACAATGAATTATGGTTGAAGAAAATACATGTATGACTAATATGAACAGTGGATTCAAGAAAATATTTGTCAAATTCAAATGCAAAGATTAACCTCATATAGATGAGAAAAATAGCTTGATGACGATGATAGATTATTGATATAGATGAGTTAAAATTGGACTGAATTAAGCTGAGGAGATGACCCAATGCTGACCGTCCGCGTAGACCATGAGACCCTTCACCTTGGCGAAAAGGTTGACTGCCCGGCGCACTCCTCTATTGTCTGCAGCAGTGAAATAATCGTGGCCGAACATCACACCCCCGGGTCGGAGGATTGCATGGGCCCGGTTGATGTCGGCCCACGCCGAATGGAAGTCATGGCCCGCATCCACCTCGATCAGATCGCCGTAGATGCCCCACTCGCACAGCTTGGCAAGGGCGAACCCGGTCGAGAAAGGGACGGGCAGGATGATGTCCGTGCAATTGGAGTGGACCACGTTCTGCATGAACTGGTACATAAGCATCACGTCCCCGTTGACCATCTTGATGTCACGGAATCGGTCTCGAAACCCGGGCCAGCCGCGAAAGTCATCGATGCAGAGAATCTGAGTCTTGAGACCGAGTCGCTGAGTTAACTCGGCCATGTGAATTGCCGACGCTCCCAGGAAGCTGCCAATCTCGATGATGGTCCTGGGCTTGACCTTCCTTATAAGGTTCTCAAACACTGCCCCGGTGGAGCCCCACCCCTTTATCCGCTTCCGTCGGAGGAGCAGCTGGGCATGGGCCGGAGGGAAGCCATGAAAGGGCGAGCTTCCGTTGAAGAGCCGATCAAGAACCGTTCGTCGGACGAGTTTGGAGGGGACTGGATCCCTGCACTCTGAGTTGAAGCGGAGGAGATCGGTTTGTGGGTCGGGTAAAGAAATTGTTGTAGATGGTTCTTGCTGGGTATATCGGGGATTGGGTTGTCTGGTGATGAAAGCAGAGAAGAAACCGAAGGCGTAGGCAGCAACGAAGAAGAAGACATACAGAGAAGCTACGGCGAATTTCTTGGAGGAGAGGAGATGGACGAGTTTTCTTGAATGGTGATGGTGGTGGAGTAGATGGTTTTCTTCTTTCATTTCAACGTATGTAACTGTATACACTTATCACACACACACACACAGAGAGAGAGAGACAGAGAGAGAGAGAGAGAGAGGTGGCGTCTTCGTCAGTAATTTGTAAGATATGGTTGGCTTTCGTTGCCTCAACGAACGTTGAAAAGGATGGGCAAGCGACTGATGGTTAGAGAGAGAGAGAGAAAGAGAGAGAGTTATCTTCTTTTTTCCTTCTTCTACAGCTACCATCTTTCTTCTTTATTTATTATATTGTCATTAGAGAGTGGGTCTTGGAAGGGTTCTTGTTTCAGAGTCCTCCCTTTTCTACTGTGAGAGGGATTGTGCCCTCGTGTGGAGATTTGAAGACTAGAAGAGACTTTGTTGGAGGCGGGAACCGGCCCGAGTCTGAGCCTCTGAGGGTACCGTCACTTAAACCCAACTCCCCCATATTTTTAAATAAAAACTCTAATAATGTAGTTTTCGTGTTTTTATTAAATAAAATGAATAATTCAAACTCATTTGATAAATAAGTACATTTATATTAACAATTAAAATGAACAAATTAATAATTCAAATTCAAAATAACATATATTTCCTGCAAATTTTACTTTTCAGTTAACTATTTTTGCTCGACAGAAAAGTGTCAATCTCAATGAAGGAGTACAGATTGGAATGGTGTTAAAGCCATGCCTTGGATTGAATGCACCAATGGCTAACACGTGAGAATCGATAGCACTTGTGCGAAGGATTCTAGCCATTCACAAGGAAACTAAGGAGAATAATGGCCTTAATTGGAGAGTTTGACAGTTGGGTTTGGACTTAGTGATTAGAGTAGAATTCAATTATGTTTATTTCATTTTTTTAAATTCAATATTTTAATATAAATTTGTTTTCTTTTGCATAATGTATTTTCTTTAAATTTAAGATAGAAATTTAGATTTAAGTCGAATTGAAAAGATATTTAAGAATCGTCTTAGGAAGTGGAGGTCCTAAGTTTGATTCACATTCCACTCTAAAGATTAGTTGTGTACATGTTTCAAGGATTAGTTGAGTACTCTAAGAGGTTTGTACACTTTAGTCATAAAAAAAATTTTAGTCTATGTCCAAAAACCAACATAGTTCAAAGTCGAGTTCTGTAAGAAAATAATGTATAAATTCAATTTATTAAAATTGACGGATAGAATTACTAATTGTGAGTTCAATTTTAAAATTAAATAAATAAAATTTGCAAGAAATTTACTCATTTAGTCATTACACCCGCGTTGGACAAATTTTCCATTCTGGGCGCTGGTGGGATCCATGTTGAAGCCACAGGCCTACAGACAATCAGCAACCAACCTGTGTTGAGCTGCGATCTGTATAAAGACAGGGCAAGACTAGTATTAATATTGGCTTAAATGTTTAACGTAATGAATTAAGTTCGTAGGTGAGTTTTATTATATTATTAAGAGAAAAAATACATAAATTTAATTGTGGATTATCAAATTGTCAAAATAAAATTCAAGGAATTATTTCAAACTTCGTTTTTTAAAATATGAAAATACTGAATAAATATTTTAACGATTCAATCCAACAGTGAAGATTATCAAATGGTTATTAACAACGATTATATCTTAATTTAAAAATGATAATACTTTTAATAATTTAAATTCACTATTTAGGGGCCCTCGTGAGATTAATACATTCAATTGTAAGTTAGTCATCTCATGAAACTCTCACACCCATCTACCCTTTACTTATTGCACCTATATTTAATTTTACCCAATTTTGAATTAGATAGACCAGGGGTGCAAAATTTAGTATCGGCCAATATTTTCTCTCTCCTTTTAAAAAAAAAGAACGGCCGATATCAGCAGATTACGGTCGAGATATCGGCAGATATGATACGGCCGAGATATCAGCGTATCAGCCGATATGATGCGATTTTGGTATCGGTCGATATTTGCACCCCTGAGATAGACCATTGATATAAACCATGAACGTTACACTGTTTCAGCTATATTTGGAAATTATGAGATTTTAATCGTGTCAAATTCAAATAGTGTTAAATGCTAGGTCTGTAATATTTAAATCCTTGGAGATTCAAACTGATGCATTTTGATAGTATCTAAAAATCCTGTCAAACTCAAATATTGTTTGGTATTTCTTAAAAATCTTAGATATATTTGAATATTATAGCTAAACTATTTTAATGGATTTTAGTATAAAACTTAAAACTCAAAATACATACTAATAATTTTTTTAAAAAATGACATCAAATCAATTATAATATCAATTATTGGTTACGAAAAAAAATGAGAATACAATCTCAAATAGATAATCTTTGAAATTGGGCCATAGAAGCAAATCTCAGCTTTTCAAAAGATTAAATCAGATCTCATACAAATTAGAGATGTTTCCACAAACTAATATTTCATTACCATCTAGAATAGAGGGGAATCAAAAATCTCACCAGATGCATTAGATAAAACTAAATCTTTCATGCCTTAGAAAAATAAGTGTCACTTATTTAATTGATATACATCTTATTAAAACAAAGACCTTTTTCAAATAACCCATCCACATACAGGTACGTATAAATAAAGCATCACTATATAAAGAATAGAAGTCAAATGCCAAAATACCAACAGAGCAATGGCTAGATTCACAATCTCTCCCCCAAGTTTTCTTCTATGTTTACCTCTTAAGTTAGTATAATAAGGACAATTTTAAGGTATGAAAACACGTTTTGTGAATGGATTTATTTAAATTAAGGTATTGATATGAATTCATTTCCAATTAAACATAATGATCATCCAATCTCATACTTCCTACCTTCTTTCTTGTCACCAACAGTGAATGGCATGTTCCTCATCTGCAGACTGCTGTTTGCAAATATGTCATTTGGCCAATGTCCCAATTGTGGAACTGCATGGCGGTTTTGTTTTACACACTTACACGGAGGCCCATTAATCAAGTTGCTTACCTCTTCCGACAGATAGAGTTAGGTACTTCCGTAGTTGTAAACCCTTTTGGTAGCACCCTATGGCCTATACTTACTACTAGTCTCATTCCAACCGAAAGGGTATGAATTTGCAATAAATGCTGATCGGTCACCCCACACATGAAACCAAATTTTTTTGTTTTTTTTCTAATGGAACGTGTGTATGCTGATTTAAAATGTTGATCTACAAAATGTGACTTCTGCTAATCATTTCATCATATAAATAGACATTTCATTGGTCAAAGATCCGCTCATCAGATGGAAAGAGATAACCATAAAAACTAATATTTTGTAGATTATTAATCTATAATACCTATTTCAACTTAGTGCAGATTGTAAATCCAACAGTTTGTGACGAGAACAGAAAAGAAGTGGAAACGACGATGGCAGAGATACTAAAGGGATTTCCTTCCTCCTACTCTATGTCGACCTCTTGTTCCTTGTCCATTTTTTTTTCTAATTTTTCTTCTATCAATTTTCTTCTTATACTTTTTTATCTTCCTTTTCTTATTTTGTTCGTTCTCCTTCAATTTCCCTAAAAATTATATTCATGTAACAAATAGAAACTATGAAACTCGAAAACATTTTTGTTACTTGCATCAAAATCTTTATTTTTTTTAAAACAAATGATTGCGAGAAAAACCTCCTTTTTATCATGACTCCTCTCACCTCCCCATGGAAAAATGGATGCCTGGTGTTCTTGACAAAGATTCCTTTATTCCATAGATGAAAAGAGAGATCTCATTGTCCACGCTTTTTATTTTCATCCTTCTCTCTTCATCTGAAATGGTAAATTATGGGTTAGTTTCGACATTATAATTATATCCTAGTATCTGGGAGATGATGTTTGATTTTAACATTAAATAATGCAACTTTTATCAAATTATAGATCAATATGGACTACCCCTTATTACACTTCAAGTTGCAATGATTGCATAACCCAAACTCAGGTTCGATACCACGAAGGTAGAAAGGAACTCTCACCAATAGCCAACACTTACCTCTAAACAAAAATCAGAATCGCCTTTTGAAGAATTAGAACAAAGTGATCAAATTAGAGTTTCTTAACTTTGTGCAAAATTCCAGATATAAAAGGGGAGGGATTGAATTACAATAAGGAAAAAGGACCTCCTTCCCCAAAAAATGGAAGGTACAAGCTTAAGATCTGATAAAAACTTTTCATTAATCATGTCATCTTCCCAACCAACCAACCATCATTAAGTTAACAATCCAAACAGGCCATTGTCGCAGAAAATACCATCCTGTAGAGTGACGTTCCAAGCCAAATCCTGCCACCAAGGTTGTACATAATTCTTTTTTTTACAAAAAAAAGAGAGGAAATGGCCAAATTAATATGCAAGATGGAAAACTATATTGCAAGGATAATTCACACTTTAAATAATTGGAAGTCGTTATGGTGACCATGTAAGTTTAACTCGCATAAAGACACAAATGTTGAATATGAGCGCATCAAAATTAAGCTGTAGTTGGCATACCTACTATCTTCTGGAGGATAACCCAGCTTCTGGAGTCCTGCAAAGGAAAACGGAACTCAACGAAATCAGCCCATGTAGAAGTTCAATGAAGAGTTAAGTAGCATTTGAAATAACTAGACTGCAATATCTACATAATATTTTTTGAGAAGAAAAAATCAACTACCTCCCTTGCTGCTTCCCACCAAAACTTGCATCACGCCTGCCACTACTTGATCCTGTCCTTTCAAGATTAGTATCATTACCAATTGTCATCTGTGAAGATGAATTGCTACAACTCACTTCTGATGTAAATCCATTTGCTTCCCGAGCAATATTTGGTTTGCTCAAAATTTTTACATTTGAGAGGTCACGGCCATTGTTTGATGAGACAACATTGGAATGTGGAGCTTGTGTCACTAACAGCTGAGAAAACTTGTGTGCATCTGTATGATGCCTAGCATCAACAGTTGGAACCTTTTTAAATCGATGTGGCTGTGCAACAGGAGTGACAGCAACTGATGGCAACAGCGACGAATATGGAGTAGAAACTGCAGCTGCCGCGGCAGCAACTTTTGCAATAGCTGTGGTTGCAGATATGATTTCTTGTGCTCCCTCACGAAGATGAACAAAATCCCCTTCAATTACGAATAACTGGAAACAGACATACATTAGATTATAAACAAATTCATACATCAAATTGCAAATTTTGGTAGTGTTACCTCAGGGTGACGAGCTACAAAAACATCAAGCTTTCCATATTGTTTCTTGTAATCATGCCAATGGAGAGGAGCAAGCATTTTTCCAAGTCTATTTGGTAACTACACATAAAGGGTAATTTAGTATTGTTTTTCAGCTATGGCTAAGACTTCTATTTCAGTCAATTGTAAAATAATCATGGGAGAGGTTATACAGTGGTGTAAACATCTCAGACTGGACTTACGGTTGTGCTGATTCTGATTCGACCACTAGATCCAGCAGGAACTGCACGAACTATGCAAGCTAACAATGATCTTTCATCAAGAAGAGTAGGCCCCTGCACTCTTTCCAGGTGCCACCGAATTTGATGTTCTTCCAGCAGATACAGATATTTCTGGAAAGCTCACAGCAACGTGATTGCTCTCTGTGGCATCAACAGAGCTTCCTTGATGATTTGGAGTAGATGCAGATGCATCAACAACTGGTGGTTGCTTGTTCGTCAAAGATTGGTCCTCCTGTAATTGGTCCGTCACCCCATGTTTGAACCCATCATCAGCCTGCTGAAATGAAAATAAGCTGGTGTGAGCATCTATTTTTCTAAGAAGTTTTTGTTATTTCCTTTGGAGGAGAAGTGGGTAATGTGGAAAATTAGACGGACCCATTTACCACGGAATCCATTTGCCAATGGTTGGGGCAAATTTTAGCATGGAAATGCACCATTGCTTCCAGTGCATCTACTGTTCGCAATCCATTTTCCAGCAAAATACAGTCATTGTGCAAATGACAAAGTATTTCAGTTCTACTTGCTGACACACGCTGTAAATCAAGGCGTATGTCTGTTACTACAGACATGGGATCTTCAAGAGAAAAACATTAGAGGGGGAAAACATGAACATGTCCTATGGAATGTGATAAAGAATCTCTGAGAAGAAGGCTACAACTTAGTAAAAGATGAAAAGAGAATTTGCACTGGCTACAACCATCGTTTTGAGAGTCGAAATTGTATTGTAATTGTTCTAGTCATCAAATCGTAAATCGTAAAGATTTTGTGCGTAATTGTCCTTTATTCTTCCCCTTCCATGATTTCCTCAAAAAAGGGTAAAATCTTTAAAAAAGTTTTAAAAAGTTAAAAAAAAAAAACTTTTCCACATTCTATGCACTTGGTGTTCAAAACATTATTGGTAACGAGACAAAAAATGATAATAGTACTAAATATATAACATGATTGTCATTTATGTAAACATTGTTTAAGATTATAAAAAGAAAGTCATGTATATGGCTTGCGAATTTACATGTGAACATGGATAACTTATATGACTAATGATTTGAAATTTTATTTGGATCATAAATGAGAAACATATTATGGTACAGCTAACATTTAAATAACAAAAATTGTGAGGTGGTTAAAAAAATTGTATTGTATTATAAGATCCCAATCGTTTTTTTTTTTTAAGTTGTTTCATATCGTAAGATTCAAATTGTAAATAGTAAGATTTTAACAACCATGCCTACAACAAACCTTGAGTTCACTTTTCTCCTCAGGTGGGTCAAAACTAAATGTATCATGAAGCTGGGAGGGACCTTCTTGTAAATTATGTTTGGGCCCTTCAGATGTTGAATAAAGCTTATTATTCGTCTCAAGTACCTGGAACCAAAAAAATTGGCAGGATGATGATGATATTTCTAAGATACTCAGCAGAGGGAAAGCAACACATAATGGGTAATAGCAGTAGTTTCTCATATAACCTGTTGAGCCTCACTGGATATGGCAAGTACAGAAGCTGGCCCTTGCCCCGAGTCGCTATGGACCTTGACATGGTCTGAATGAAAAACTTGTGCATCTGCAGATATCTCATAGCCATAATGAGAATCTGACCTTAACAGACTTTGCTGATTTTGAGAAGGCTGGTAGTGGATTTGGTTTGACATCTGAGAATTCTCAGATACTGCCTAGAGGGGAAAAAAACATCACTATTAGCAAACAATGGCTACTGAAATTCATAGAACAGGAACATCTAGCAGAGTTCTAAAAGCCATTATCACCTGCTGGCTCTGCCAATGTTGGTGGGGTGAAATTGCAGGCAACGTCTGCAAATGGCCCACCTGGGGTTGTGAAATGTTTGTTGGCAGCATGGACTGGGGAGCACCTTGTTGATGGATAACAAGAGGATGCAATGCGGTCACCTGTCCCGGTGGAAGGAGAACACTTGTCCCAAGGATGGAAGATGGAAAAGCTGGAACTCCAGGAACATGATCCGTCTAAAAAAAGAATAAAGGAAGAAACTTTACGAAAAATGAAGAACATTCATTTAAGACATTTATACATAACATGCATACAAATATACAATAATGCACAAACAAATATACACTTATGACAGATTTCTCAGAGAGTAAAGATTGAAACTAAAGTGTCACACTGTATACCCAGCAGGGAGGAGATAATATAATGGTGCAAGCTTCCATCAGAACACTTGAGGCGCACATGGCAAAATATTTGATGCATATGCTAAAACAGACCACAGAAGTTGAACGCATGTCCATAACTGTGGTTTGCTAGAAAATATTTAGTTTATCTTTATTTTAAATGATAGTCATATTTTGCTGTATTTCATGTTTGAAAGACTCTTTTTATGACGAAGAACCCCAAGACCCCCACCTCTCCCCGAGTACGAGGGCATTGGATAGAACTCTGGATGCACGAAAGAATTTAAAATGGATATTTTCAACAGGTGGTTTGATTACCTTTCCAACAAGCCCAAGTTTGTGCAACTCAAAAACAAATTGCTATTAGGGTAAAATGGGATTACAATTTTATGGAATTTAGCCATTTTTAATTTTATTACGGTTGAAGGTCGACATCAAAGTTTTGGTGGCCAAGATTGTAGATACAGTTTGCTTTTGCATTGGGATAAAATATGGGCTAATATTTGGTATAGGTGTAGTAGAAAAAAAAGTACACCCTATTTCTTGGACAAATGGTAGGTATCCATGTCATTTAGATCACATCGGTGCTAACACCTTTTTCAAGGTAATTTTTTACTTGTGTTGTCCTTGTGTGTGAACTGGAATAGGGTGCTGACTACACCTGAGTTTGTTGTAGTTATTCCCATAAGATATATATTAATTATTACTTTTTGAGCGGTAACAAAGAAATTATATTAAAAGGAAAAGAGTATAGAAACAAAAAAAGAAAGGGGGTCTAACAATTTTAGACCCAAACAAGAAGAAGAAAAGGAAAAGAAACAAGAAGATAGAAAGAACATAAAAGAAAATAAGAAATCCCCCAATCTCAGAGGAAAACTCCAGAGAAAAGGTCGGTGACTCCAAGCTTGGCGAAATAATCAGCCACTCCATTCGCTGCTCGGCCGATCTTGACATAGGATACATCCCTCCCCAAAGCCACCTCTCTAATCTCCCTAACCATGGTGATCAATTTCCGTGGCGGACGTCTTTGACCCTTTGCCCACTTAATTGCATTTGTCGAATCCCCCACAATAATGAGTTTACCTTACCCATACATATTCCAGATAATCAAAACTCTTCTAATGCTAAGGATTTCCACCTCATTGGAGTCTTTAGTTCCCACCGACTCATTAAAAACAATGGAAGTGGTCTCCTCATAATTTCTAAGCACACCACCTATCCCAACAGGCCCCGGTTTCCCTCTTGTTGCCCCATCTACATTGAATTTCATGACGTTTTAATCTGGAGGTCTCCATTGTTCTTTGAGCTTCACTTTCCTTTTAAACCCCTTCATACATTCATCCCAAGATGATAAAAGATCTGTGAGTCTAAGTCCCCTAAACTCCTTGTTTGAAAGAAGTCACACACAAAGCCTCCATTTTGCTTTTTGAAGGAGTTAATTTATATTTGTTGATTTGCCTTCAAAGACTTTGGAATTTCTTTCATTCCAAATGGTCCAAAGGATGGATGTTTGGGACAGTATTCCATGCAAGTTTTGACCTTGGAGTGAGATAACCCATGATTCTAGAGACCCAGCACAGGTTCTATCAAACACTGATGGTACCTTAAAAAGACTCGCAAAGTGGGTCCAGAGACTACGGTCCAGTGAGCAACCCATAAAAAGGTGATCGACATCTTCATCCTCAATCTCACATATTGGGCAAATTGGATCATCCTCCTGGTAGAACAAGCCTCTTCTTTTGAGTTCCACTCTAGTTGTTAACAAGCTTCCTTTTAGAAGGGCACCAAACAAAAAATTGGACCCTAGGGGGAGAAGAGGGGGGGTGTTGGTGTTTGTGTTGGGTTAGGGGGTTTGAAGGCGTGCCCGTCCAGGCCAAATTGGTTGTGGGTGCCATGTTAGAATGCCTTTGTAATACCAAATCTACCAATGCTTTAACCGAGAAAATGCCCGAAGAGTCCCCAGTCCAAACTAATTCATCTTCCTCCCTTGGTGAAACGGGGAACTCCCCAAGTTGTCCTAAGAGGTCTCTTTTGTTGTCTTCTTCAAAAATCCTCAATTCCCTTCTCAGGTCCAAATGCCAGGATACAATGTGTCCCTCTATTTTATAGTAATCCTGCACTAGTGCTTTCTTGTTCCTTGAGATTCTGTAGAGTCTTGGAAAAACTTCTTTTAAAGGCCTCTCTCCTAGCCAGAGTTCTACCCCTTTTCCGACCATGAGTCTAATGTTGTCCCTGAAAATGTTTCTTGCATCCCATTTGCCTTGTCCTAGCCTCCACCAAGATCTGACCATCATTGACCCATTCTTTTCCACATTATCATTTAGGAACCACACATTTGTCTCCTCCAGACCATATCTTGCAGACAAGATTCGAGCCCACAAGGCACCTTGGTCTCGTCCAAATCTCCATGCCCACTTACACAACAGAGCTTGGTTCCTTAACCTTAAAGGGGTTAAACCTAGACCACCCATCAATTTAGGTTTGATTGTATCTGACCATGCAACCAAGTTGTTTTGGTGAATGAAAGCTTGGTAGCCCAAAGGGTTTCTTTGAAAACCTTATGACAGTGCAGTGCTTTCAACCAAGAGGTAAGCAATCTCTTTCCTATCCAACATCAGATCTACCAACAGGTAAGTAAGGATTCTCACAAGATTTCTTACTTGTTCATCCTTATTTCTCATTATTTCCATCTACCTTGGTTTCTCTGGTTAGGGGTTTTTTTTTTTTTTCCTGTTGGAGCTGGATCTTGAAGTTGTAAACTTGTTATGTTGGGTAGAACCCTTGATTGCATCAATATTCACCCTGGTTGGATAACTAATGTCACCTAATAGTAAGCCAGCAAAATGGATAAAAAGACCCATCTTAGAAATAAAGATCCATTTTCTAGAACCTCAACAAAATGGCCATTGTTCTTTATAAAGAAAAAAAAAACCCATCCACATGGCCCCCAATAGAACCCACATAAAGGTGAACGCAATGGTGCACAGGAATGGTGAGCAGGTGTTCTGAGTTTGAAAGTACAGATGAGTAGGTAATCTGGGTTATTAAGTAGTTAGGTAGATATATCAGTGTCTCATCAAAGCCGTATTCAACTTGGAGGATGACCAATTGCCCACCCAATAGTGAGCCAGAAAAATGATTGAAATGTCCAAGTTAGAAGTCCATCTTGTAGGCCCTAAATAAAATTATATAGTCAATCAATCAAGGTAATTTCTACAATATATGGCCCTCCTTTCCAACAGTTTGAACTTTATACAACTGCCCACCTGGGCTCCATTGCAAAGCTCAAGCAATCTCTATTATAAAAGCATATAACAAAGCTTGATCCATCTATTTGGTTACAAGTACCTAGCTTGGTGTCACGGAGGCGCTTCCCATCCCAAAATGACTAGCCATTGTGGGTGGTGCCTACCCCCACTTTTAAGCCTAGGAATTTCCCAGAGAACTTCCGATGTAGGACTTTGTCCCTGTGACATTGGGCCACACTTCTTTCCACTTTGGATGATGGAATAAGTTGGTATTTTGAGGTTGCTAGTTGAATGTTTAACTCAACCAACATTGGACTAGCAGTTTTATGAATTTATCAGTCATAGGCAATAAGTGCTACTTCATAAACAAGTCTTAATGCCTCTGTATTCTCCAGAAAGAATTTAGCTCCAATGCCATATGTCATCTTGAACTATAAATATGTTGAAAAAGAAGAGCAACGGCATAATAAATACTACGGTGAAGAAGATAAATACCAATTTACAAGAGACTAAGTAAAAGGGGCAAAGGCTAGGGACAATTAGCAAAGGTTTAAATGTGATAAATGCCTCTGCACTTAACCGGGATTAAATATTATTAGCAATGAAGAGAAAAGTCCACCCGGTTGCCATGAAAAATAGACAAGTGCACCACACTTTCAAAAAAGTTATGGACAGAGTTTAGCCTCAACATTAAGGCCTCTTGGAATGTCAGTATGTTTATATAGGACTACTGAGTTAGCACATAGTATGAAAACGAGGAAGATTAATATAAATTCTTTAGAGACTAAGTGAAAGGGTAAAAGGCAGGAACATTTGGTATAGGTTTAAATGTTATGAGTGGCAGAAATTTTTGGATCATGCAGGATGAAATAATAAATGACGTACCTAAAGGAGAGAATGTAATAACTTGAGGAGACTTCATGAACATGGAAGACCCTGCACTAAGTTTCTTAAGATCTTTCTCTCTCTCTCTCTCTCTCTCTCTCTCTCTCTCTCTCTCGAACAAGAAGATAAAGAAGCAGCCTTTTATCTTTTCTCTATTTCCAATTTCTTCATTATAGAACAAAATTAATAAAAAAACACTTCTGCTTCATAGGGAGTGTTCAACAAACTCAATGACAAATTGCCATGATCTTGGTCAAGATCTTTGAGCTATGAAAAGAAACTGCAAGAAAAATGACTAGGAAACAAACATGTTCCTCACCTTGGTTGATGCATTGCCATCTGAAGCAAGAGACTTTGCATTGTCATTGTTCCCATTCGGTAAGATTGCATTGGTATCAACTAACATGCCACCCTCGTTTCCATTGACCCTATTTCCCTTGTTTTGAGCATATGTGGATGCATCATTTGAGTTCAGCATGTGGTGTTTGAGAAGTTTCCGTATGAATCCCTCTTTGTTCTCTAGCCTCAGCTAACTCCAGTTGTAGTTGTTGTATGACTTGCATATGATACCTCTCCATTTCTTGGAACTACCATTAAGAACACATACAAATAAACTTGTTATCAAAGGAATAAGGCTAGTTTCTGAAAAGGAGAAAACAAGCTATTTAATTTGACCCAATTGCAATACTAAAAAGAAAAGGATACACAATCAAAATCCAAAGACTTCACCATGCATACATCACACTAGCAAAAAAGCGAAATGATGATATGACACAAGGGAGGAAACAAAGCAACCTGTGTCTGACATCCTAGCCACATTTGATTAAATTGTTCAGTCCGTTCTCTCAATTCAGCTTGTAACGAGTGGTTAGTTGAGGATTGCAAGGCATCCATTTCTTGAACACGTGCAACCCAAGCTTGTGCCTCTCTTAGTTGTTCATCTTTGTAAATAACAGTTTCTTGGGCAACTCTATGCTGAAAGGAAACCCGGCGTTACGCAACTTAAGTACTGAAAGTCGCTGAAAGGAAATTCAGTGCTATGCAGCTTATGTACTGAAAGTCATAAATCTTGATGTGGCATTTAAAGGTCAGAAAAGGAAATTACGCCAACTCTTAGACAAAACATGAAAAGGCTAAAAACAACATTTGTTTGACAGTTAATATTATTCACACTGAACATGTTAATATAAGCTAAATAAGCAAAGTAATTGAAAACTACAGATGACAACAGAAGTTCAAAGTAAATATAACAGTCTCCCTATAAAAGGTATCCTCCAAATGAAAAATTAACCCAGTTAGATACTCATATCATGGGAAGGTTTTTGTTGGTTAGATATGAATAAGAGATTTGGAAATTGAACAAGCATGTATAGTGTGACAAATGCACCCAAACTTATCTAGAGTGAACTTAATGTGCAAAGCGCAAGGAAGGGATACAATTCATATATTTATGCTTTCATCTAGTTAATATATGTTATTTTTTCCCCTAGCAAATTCTTCAAAATTTCATTCATCATAGCAGAGTCCTCTGCGAAGACTTTTTAGAATACAAGGTTTAGCCCTTCCCAACAAATTTTGAGAGCGAGAGAGAGAGAGAGAGAGAGAGAGAGAGAGAGCATCATTTGTGTACATCGACTCTACGAGAAAGGATCCTCTAGTACTGTAGCACTAGATAATTTATAGTGCCACCAATCAGTGGCTGCCACATATACCAATTCAAGGGTGAAGTGGTCATTTCAAACCAGCAAAAGTTGCTAAAAAAATTTAGAATGACTAGTTCACCCTTGAATTGTTATATACATGGCAACCATTGATTGGTAGCACCATAAATTGTATAGTGCTAGACTAGATGATCCAAATTCGACATGATAATGACATGTCATTTTATATGGAGGAACAGAATGATAGAATCTTTGAGAGTCAAAGTTTGAGTAGCTAAATGGGCACGGTAAAATGATTTCAAAAGGCTTTTTGAGGGAAATTTTCTATGGTAGAGGAAAGTAAAACAAGAAATGCTCAATTAGATATTTCCCCCTATACCCCACCAATTGGTGTCTCTTTTAGTTTAAGACTTGTTTACATGTGACGATAATCCAAGGAAAGATTTTTTTTTTGGGTGGGGGGGGGGGTGTTCTTTTGAAAATAAAGAATGTTTACATGCAACATATTCTATGGAAAAAGTTGTGATCAGAGGAACATGCTTCCATGCTCAAACTATTTTCCACGGTTCCATGCCAATATTTTCCATGGAACATCATTTTGTAACCTGATCATTTTCCACAACTTCTGAAAATAAACCCAGAGAAGAAGAGCCAGAAAGCAATTTCAAGAGATGCATATTCTGAGAACTATGACCCAACCGATGAACTAAACCATCGTCTAACTAAACCCATGAGTTGACCCAATACATCACTTTATGTTGATACACAATGTTGACTACATGATGGGATAACAGGACGATTAGTGGGCCCATACAAGGTCACATCTGAACTTGGGAGTAACAGATTTTGTTCTGGAGTATGGCTGGTGCCTAGGAATTTAAACCGGTCAAATGCAGGTTAGATTATCCTTATATTTTTTCTGAAAAGTAAATACAGGTCAGATTAGGGTACAGCCGCGTCCATATTGGCTATAAACTTCAGATTCAGACCCAAATTTTAACATAATGGAGTTTTTCATCCAAGCCTATTTATCTTGGACTAGATACTTCTAGGTATCCATCTACATCCTTGTAGGTGAAAAGCAACAGTACATTTCTCAAGGGATAAAAAAAAACGGAAACACACACAAGGAACCAACAAATCATTGGTTATGCATCAAATACTAAAACTATCATGGGATAAACACCTTCCACTAACTCTTGCTCAAAAAAGATGGACTAACCTTGTTTCACATCGAAAGGTGGTTGCTTTAAGGACAAAACAAGCTTAGAGCATGATTAAATACAGTTTATAGTATGACTCCCTATCGGCCATGCTTAAGAAGGGAAAAAAATGTAAATCTTAAAAAATAACGAGTCATCTGCAGCTCAGTTTTTGTTTAAAATAAAATTTAAAAAAATCTCCTATTGGACTTCAAGGACTCCTACAAGAACATTATCCAGGAGTGTTACAGTTGTAGTATGTATTGTGAACTCCAAATATGAGCAGAATGCATTCACATCAAACACCTTTTGAAGAATGCATTCACATCAAACTGGGTGCAAATGGAACGACAACCAAAAAATTTATTAATTACAAAAGGATAGCTGTATAAGTGATATACATCTCCCCATCCCTGCACAAATGGGTGATAGCTCTGGCAATATAAATGAGTCCCCATGGAGCCCACTTCTGGCAAGATACCCATGCATTAGGGTTGATAGAATCCAGTTCAATATGGTTTCTTAAGTAATAATAGAATTCATGCAGCAGGATTTACTCCAGTTAGCAAGGGCAGTCCTAAGAAATGGCAGTGAAACATAAGAAGTTCTGGATAATGTGGAGTATATGGCCCTATTTCCTAAAAGTAGATTATATGGAATTTTTCTTCCGTAACTGGCCAGCGAAAACATAACAGTATTGTACCACAGATTACCTGCTCCTCCAATTCAAGTAACTGACTCTCTTTTTCATGGATATGTTCTTTGAGATCATGTATTTGTTTAAGATGTTGGGCTCTTTCAGCTTCAAAGCTACCACGATCCCTTCTGCAAAAGCATGCAGGCTGCAATTAGAACCTGATAAAATCGTCCCATCCTCCAAGCATCATGCTTTCCTCTATAAGAGCAAAAACTGTCTCTTATGCAATGAATAGCAATGGAGAATGTTACAATTTTTTAAGGGACATTCTTTATAGATTTACTAAACCACAAAAGCATCTCCTTAATTTTTTTTAATATCAGTTTCTTAATTTTTAATCAGAAAAGAAACTTTAATAAAGAAAAGAGAAAGCTATAAAAATAGTAACAAGGAAAATGACTTAATAGAAACAAAAAACACGCACACACACAGAGGAAGAAAGCAGTGCATAAGAATCTTCTTAATGCTAACCCTAAGTACAGAGAATTAAGTACAATGAATACATGATGTGTAAAACACATAAATGAGGTTCCATAATGACAGCAAATACCGGAAGGTACACAACTCTTTATTTTGTTCCCTGAGAAGGCCCTCCTTAGCCCAAGCCTGCAACATAAGCAGGCAATGATAATAAAAAGAACCAAAACAATGAACCATGAGGTCATAGAACTAAAGGAAGTTCAATAAGTACAAGTATAACGAACCGCTTCATTGTCAATTTTAATTGCACGCAATTCTCTATCCTTCTCTTCCATTTTCAGCTCCAACTCATGCATGCATCGTTCTCTTTCCTGCAGTTGCTCCTGTGCGACCAGAACAATAATGACATGATACTATAGATCCTTTTTGGAGCTTCAACTGTATTGTAATTATCATGTGTCCAAGGAAGGTCCAAAAACAAGACAAAATAAAATAATGAAGGAACTAAATGGCTATCTAAAGAAAAGTAGTAGTTCACCCAAACAAAACACCAGGTTAGTACTTAGTGACTATAGATAGACATCGAAGTTATTAGCATAAGAAAAGGCATGATCAAGGCCGTCTTGACATAAGTTGAGGCCTAAGAAAAAAATTCTAAATTTGGACTTCTTAGTATTTAACATATTATTATAAATAATATTTAATTAAATTTTAATTATATATAATAATTTTTTTATCTAAAATCTATTTTATCTTGCTTTTTGAGATGCAAAATTACAAATTAAAGTTTTGTATTCAAGTTTTTCTAAAATATTATTTTCAATTGATAATATGATTTCTTTTACCATTTTCATTTACGTTTAGTGTAAGGAGTACGTGTATATGAAAGATATTTTTCAGTATTACATTTCTTATAAAGAATTAAGTCAATTGAATTCAAAAGGAGACAACAAAACTTAAATTGTTGAGTGATGAGACAATTAAAAATTAAACAACATTTTATTATAAATTAAGGTTCATTTACCTTATAAAATTAAATATGAAAATTTAAAAATAAATTATTTCATTAAATATAAGAATACAAATATATAATTAAAGTTGAGTTTTCAGCAAGTATTGATTTTATTTGTTTAAATTAAACAAAAATATTTAAATGAATAACTCTTTTTCACAATCAACATACTCACAATCTCTACATTCTACTAAGATTAATATATGCAAAAGTTTATTATACAAAGAGAACATATCAAAGTTATGAGAATTTGTGACTCAACAATATTAGGTTTGAGTTTTTTCATTAAAACCTATAATTTTTAAGAGGTCAAAAGGCAATAATTAAAATAGAATTGTTTTTAAATAAATTAGTAATTCAAAATAGATATTATGAGTTTAAATTGACTAGAAATTCTACTTATGAGAGTAAAAAAGAATTTTAATTTATGCCACCAGTGCTTTTGTTGTAAGAAAGCATTAAAAAAATATAAAACTAAATTTTTTTCATTTTCTGCATTCGCCTTTTGACATCACTCGAATGGAGGGTTTAGTAGAGTTGTGCTCGAAGTTCCCCCTTCCATAGAAAAAAATGGATAAGTTTGAACTTTAGTGGGCCCACATAGAGGTTTAAGGGGAGAATATTATTCGTACAATACTATGCATTTTATTAAAATAATATACAAAAGAAAATAAAAAAATTATGACGTGAGAAGAAATCCTTCAATTTTTTATTAATAGTTTGATTTAAATTTTAAAATCAAATGGTTAACATATTTTATGGGACCAGCTTTGAAGAAATTAGCAAGAAATCAGATCGTGAAGGGCATTAGCTTTAGACAATTTATAGTCATTCATTGTATTAGCCATGTTGTTGTGTGAGTAGGTAAAATAATAAATAAATAAAGAAAACCGTGTGGTTGTGTATCGACTCCCAATAACATGCGCACGTGTAAAATAGCATCAGAGTGGCATTATTGTTATTTTCTTGAAGATCGGGACCATTTCTGCCGCCTCCCATCCCATCTCATTTTCGTCGCCCGTGCTGCTTCTCCCTTCGCAGAATGGAGAAGAGAAAGCTCCAAAACCCTAACAATGGCAGAAATGAGAAGCAAGTTGCGAAGAGCTCAAAAGAGTCCTAGATACGGCAAAATTTGGGGCCTCCCTAAGTGGGGGGCCTTTGGCCGTTGCCTTACCCTTCAGCCGGCCCTAGGCATGATACAACAACATGCTATGGTTAAAAGTGAAAAAGCGAAAAATGACCAGCCAGAAACCATTATTTTCTGTAGAAAATAACTTGGATTATAATATTGTCGACATGGTACTTTCAGTTCACCAACTGAATTCAGTTGACCAGGTGATAATGAGTAAAACATCTATAAGTCAAGAGCCACAAGTAAGATAAAGATAACTGGTGGAGGCGATGTTGAATGTCCAAAGAATGCAGAGAAGATGCTTATCTGCTAAGAACACCTGAGGAGCAAGCAGACTAGAATCAGCCAGTTTCTATGGTGGAGAACTCACCTGCATAATGGGCATAAAGGTAACTCAAACAGATGAATAGTTTGTTGTTCTGGGATGCCCTTACTTCAGGGAGGAGGCTCAGCACAAGACCCAATCTAAAATCCCACTTCTCCTTTGAATCAAATAGATTCATATCTAAAAGAAGCTGACAGTCTTTCAAATTGACTATTTGTTCTCTATTAGAGGTGTTCCAGAAATGTCTGTGATCGAGTAAATAGCTCTATGGATGAATGGATTGGGATTGAGTATCTAGAATATTTATGTCCCAGGACCAAAAATATGAATAACATGAGGAGGAGTATAGCCTGTAGTGATATAGTAGTCCTCCTACTAAGTGCGATTACTTATCATCATAATAAAAAACCTATTCAACATTTTTTTTTTTGAAACATTAACAATTTGATTCCATTAAAATTAGAAGAGGATACAAGTATAGGAGAGATATACTCGGATCAAGACGAAGGAGGAAAAGAAACAAGAGAGACAAGAAAAAACACGAAGAGAGAAAAAATCAACAAAGCAATCCTCATTTTCCAAAAACTATTCAACATTATACCCAATACGGCAAATACCTATAACTTATTAGAATGATAATTCATTCTCCAATGTTTAGTTCCAATTATCAAAAATCTCTATTCTCCAATGAAATGAAGACTAAGACCGGAGCTTCGTGTAAGAAGCCCTTTATCAAATTTGAAATTTTTTGAAGTGGAGAAAACGTGACCTACTACCGATATTTTGACCAATGTCCCTTGCATGAAGCACATGTTTCTCACTAGTAAATGAAACTAGTCACCATTTTTTTTTAAAAAAAAAGTTGCAACTTATAACCAAAAGCAACAAATATAACTAGAAAGCAAAGGAACATCCATGTAGCTAACTAGGACCCAATTCATTATTATAGTAACAACTTTTAGATGGAAGTTATATATGAATTTAACTTCGTAAGGCACTCGAGGACATGACAAGGTTGCATATTCAAGTACAACTTACTTTTCCCGTAAATGAAAAATGAAAAATGTGGTAAATCAAATAGAGGTGCAAGAAGAAAAAATTACAACACTACTTAGAACAAAGCATAATCGCACTCCAAGGAAATTACTATCCAAAATAGTATGTGTACAATCACAAAAGATACATACATATATACATGTATAGGGTAGTCTTCAGCAACACACGCAGAGATTCTCACAATGAGAGTTCCATGTGGGTCCACCTATAATCATAAGTATGGATGCATTTGAAAGGTCTATTGCTTGGAAATTATTTTTTTTAAAAAAAAAAGGGAAAAAAAGCTTGATTCCATGACTACAATTTTAAGGACCCAAAAATCAATGGTAGGTAGGGGGTGTGATTTTATCAAGTTCAATCCAACCGTGGTGTAGCTCCATTATGGAATTTAAATGGGTAGAAATCCAATTCACAAATGGGAAATGGGTGTGAGAGATGGAAAAAGGATGCAAGTGGGACCTAAGATGGCCCCACATATGGCGTACTCATGATGAGAACCCTCATGGGGTTCCCAGTGGAGAGAGAGAGAGAGAGAGAGCATGCTTCCACTATTTTTTCCCATTATTCCATCCACTAACTAAAGAATCATCAAAAAAAAAAAGGGTAATGCTTAGACTTAAAATTCTAGAGTTTAGGGGCGACAACTCCAAACCACAAGTAATTGCACTTGCTTCATATGAGCAACTTTAAGTATTGAATGGATTACCACTGACTAATTTGTGTTTACTATGGATGCAAACCATCATGTTAAGAGCATATGGAGTACAGTTATGGAGAAGGATGAGAAACTAGTAGCACAATTGACAAGGAACTACTTATCCTTGGATGGAAGATTAAGCTTGATAAATTGTCCTTCGCCAATCTTCCTTTTTTCTCCATGTCGATCTTTAAGATGCCAATAAGATTACATAATAGGTTAAAGAAACTTCGAAGAGACTTCTTATGGGAAGGTAAAGCATATAAGGTTCATGTGGTGAAATGGTCTGAGGTGCCTAAACCGAGGCAGGATGGGGGTTCAGGGGTAGGGCTGAAATCGGGTCGGATTAACTTGAAAATTCCTCAACCCGACACGACCAGAATTCCATGTGGGTTTTTGTCTTCTCAACCCGACCTGACCTGCATGATTTCTCTGGTCGGGTCAAAATCTGACCTGAGTTTCACCCCTATTCAGGGGTAATACCATTAAGGGATAAGAACCATGCATTGCCATTTAAATGGTTATGGAGATTTGAGAGGGGGGAAAAGGGTTAAAGTCTAGGGGAAAAGACGATGAAGGAGGGATCCGGTGTTGTGAGAGTAATTTGTAGGATTGGAGGAGGGAACAAAGAGTGGAAAGAGCTTTTTGTGACAGCCTTAGGATGTTGATAGGCAAAGAGGATATGGTGTCCTTCCGGGATGACCTAAGGGTAGGCAATTCGGCTCTTAAAGTGGCTTATCCTAAGCTATATTAGGTGTCTAGGAACAGAAGGGTCATGCTACAAGATTGTTATGAGGTGGTAGATGGAAAACTACATGATCTGTAGCTTTTAGAAGCCTTAGGTCTTTGAAGTAGGGGGGCTATGAGAAGATGAGAGCCTTATTGGAAGACTTGCCTATTTGTGCAAATGAGGAAGACGAGATGATTTGGATAAGTGAAATGTTTAGAGATTTTTCAATTAGGGTTGTAGTTAGGGAATCAAACTCGTCCAAGGACTCTCCTAAACCACCTTGTTTAATGACGTTAAAAGGAAAAGCTCCATCAAGGGTTCAAGCGTTCTTGTGGTATTGTTGAGAGGTAAAATCTTAACAAAATGTAGTCTTAGGCAAAACAATCTTTTGTCAAGAGAAACATGCATGTTATGTGTTAAGTGTAGGGTTGATGAGGAGAGTGTGGATCACTTATTCTGCAGATGAGACTTTATGAGAGAGGTCTAATTGAGATTCTACAATCTAATGGGCTATGGATGGGTTGTTAATAATTTAGCGGTGAATGTGGTGGAGAAGTGGAGCTTCAGTCATTAAAAGGGAAGAAGATAATGGCTTGGGATTCCAGTAACTGTGATATGGTCCATATGGAAGGAGAGGGGCCTTAGGATATTCAAAGAAAAGGTGGCAGGGCTACGAAGGTATTTGAGTGCACGACTAAGGTTGTATGTCAATTAGTAAGAGTTTGAGAGGCTGTCCTTAAAGTTTCTATTTGTCTTGGGTGTTCCCCCTCCTCACCTTCCCAAAGGAGGAAAGTTTTAAATTTAACACTGATGGGGCAGCAAGAGGTGAACTGGGGCCGACTAGGATAGGGAGTATGGTTAATGATGGTAATGGAGATATAGTGTTTGACTTTTTGGTGCCAATAGGAATTAGGGAGCGAATGAGACAAAATTGTTAGCCATGTGGAGATTTTTTGTTCAAGCATGTCAGACGCTCTACCAATGAGGTAGCATACTTCTTGGCTGAAATAGGAGTTGATAGAAGGGAAGCTCTTGTAGATTTTGGTGTTGTTTATCTATGTTTTGTTGTGGCGGGGTTGTTTTTTGGGGTTAAAGGGAGCCATTCTGGCTTCTTTTTAGGGTGTACAGATTCCTTGTACCACCTATATTTGTAATTTTTGTTTAATTATAATATTTCATGTTTAATTAGTAAAACATGTCGGGGCATGAATTTCATAAGCAATGCAGCATTCAGGAAGTTACAGACCAAGAGTATGACAAGGCAATGATACTTGAAAGAAGAACAGCAACCTTACTTAATATAAGGAACTAAAAAACTGTTATACAAATCAAATGCATTTGCAGTCAAGGACAGTAACTTCATCATTTACTTCAGGTTTCATTTTGATGCAAGGAGAGTACTTCTGTAAAAAAATAACCACTTCTAAACAAAAGTGGATCACACTTATTTCCATTTTCAGATTAAAAGATGTTTACTTTCTAAGAAAGCACCTCATTTTCATGTATCCAAATGGAGCCTTGAGAAATAAATACTGCACTCAGAAACACCAACAGGTAAATGCAAGAAAATGGAAGCAAACCTGAAGTTTCGTAGAAGCATCTGAATGTTCTTCTAGCTGTGCATCGAAGTTCTTCTTCACTCCCATTATCTCAACTCTCGCAATGGATTGAGCTCTAAGCTCAATCTCCATCTGCTGCAGCTCCTCCCTCTGTCTAGCAATGCCCTGGAGCCGCTGCTGCAGCAAATGGTCATCATTGTTTGAACCACTGTCAATCGTGATCGAACAGAAATCGACGTCAAGCGGCTCTGTTCCCTGCCGCACCTTGCATAATGTGCCATTACCCTAAATTCATTATCTTAGGCTTTTTACGGTGGTATGTCAGTTCATCGGTAGTAATCATTACCTCATATATTGTTCTTTCTTCAGACTGCCCTACCTTACCCCGCTCCAGATCCTGCAGAAAACAGATTCCATTACTTCCACTGCATCTCAATCAAAACCATATTATAAAAATAAATAAAAATAGAAACCTAGGTTCGGGCTCATGGAAAGGAAAATATTTTCAAGGAAAACAGTCATTTTCCATCTAAAATTTGTTAGACTCATACGTTTTTGGTTATGCTCCTTAGATTCCTGAAGTGAAAAGTACTCTCTTGAAAATAATCATGGATGGAAAGAAAGGTGTTTTCTTAAACAATGATCATTTTAAACAACCAAAAAAATATTAAACCCGTTATGGTTTTCAGTTAAGATATTTTCTAAAAAAAAATGCTTTTTCCTCCTCATGCATCAACACGAGTCAAAAAGAAATGCTTAGTCCACTCTCAATCCACACAAATTCCTAGTCACCAATGTAGACAGGGGGGAAAGAGATTGCCTCAGTTCCGGAACTGCGAGCAGAGGGCTCGGAGACGGCACGCCATTCCTTCCTCGCAGATTGAGAAGAGGCGATGGGATGGGTTCCGACGCGTGCCGCGGCGTCCATCGGACGAGTCCCAGCACAGGTGCCGATGCACCGATCTACCGATCAGCGAATGGATTTCTCGCTGCCAAACGGGGAATTTATACGTTTCCGAAGGGAATTTGGGATTTTTTGGGGATTTGTGGGGGGATTTGAAGGGGTTTTGGAGAGACGCGAGATGGTAATTTGGTAAAGCCTCCCGCCACTTATACAGCCAACTGTGCTAACGTGACTGGGGGTCTGGTACTATAGCTCGTCACGCCTCCTCGAATTTACGTCTAAATTCGTTTGACTGATTAGGATATTATTTGTCTTCTCCAAATAGATAAATATTTATAGATGTCTAAAATTAAATATAAAATAATATTTTATAAAAAATTATTTTATAATTAATATTTTTTATTATTTAACATAAGAAAATGTATTTCAATGATTCATTATAAATCTTTTTTATTGTGTAGTAAGTGAGACTTAGTGTGTTTGGTAGAATTCTTCCTTATACTTCTAAAAAATTTAAATTCTAAATTTTTGACAAATTTTAAAATTAAAATAATTTCAAAATTAAACATTTAATTTATATTAAAATTATAAAAAATTAATAATTCTAACCTTCTAAAAGGTTATGCCTTCATTTTCAAAACGGAACATCAAAATGACCAAAATGCCAAAACATTATGCTATAGAGACAAGATCAAAATAAGTTCTGTAACAGATTTAAGAACTAAAATCCTAATACTATAATTATGGGAAATTCCAAAACCAATCATGTGTGCCATTGTTTTAGAAATTTTAGTATTCATGCGAATTTGGGAATATTGGAATTTTAAGAAGAACAATTTTTAAAATTTTGAACTCTAAAATCTTGACAACTTCTGAAATTAAAAAAAAAAATCCACAAAATTTCAAATAATACAAATAATAGATTTTAAGTAGAATTTATCAAATTCTACTAAATCTGAAATTCCACTCACAGATTCTCAATACCAAATAGGACCTAAGATGTAACCTAATCTCACTTGGCTCTAAATAAAATAATAATAAGATAAGATATACAAATTGAATATGTTTTATAGTTAATTTTTTTTTTGAATTTACGTGTGGAAATTGCAGAATATCCATTGTAAAACCCCCACGGATGGACCCCTACTCTTAAGGCACACCAAGGTGAGGCCATGGGGGTTCGAACCCGTGGCCTCCCACTTCCTGAGGCGGGAGATAATCAGCTGAGCTACACCCATGTGGGTAACATGGGTAATTTCCCGTGACCTCCCGTTTTATAATTAATTTAACTACTATTTTTCTCAAAAATTATTATTATGTAATAACATGTGCGACTAAATCCCATTTTTTGCCTGACCTACCTTAAAACTAATATGAAATTAAAATTCAAGCTTGATGAACCTATAGCATGCTAAGCACAAACTAATAAAATTTCAACTTAAATGGTTGTATATAAGATTTCTTTGATCCACTCAAAAAGACCACATAGGTCTAGATTTAGGCTTTGAAATGGATTACAAGAAGCCCAAATGTTCTTCTAGCCTACTATGGCTCCAAGTTTTTTTGGGCCCAAACATCAAAGTCAAGACCTTTAAATAAAAATTTACTTTCTAACTGTTGAACCTTCAATTTTCAGACCTTTTTTCATGAGGGGATAAATGTCATTTAATTAGATCGACATGATAATGAATTTTTCTAAATAGCCTACTAATGTGATTTTTAATCTATACTCCCTCTATTCTAAAATACTTGTCCTATTTTGAAATTTTGAAAATTTTAAGGACCAAAAGCTCATTGATAGATTCTTTGAGCCAATATAAACCTGATAAAAAAAAATAAGGTATGGACGATATCTCATTGTGTAGTTAGTACTAAATAATATTTTTCTAACTATAAAGCAATGCATAATTGAGAAGATGAGAGTCGGACGTGAAAATAATTAAAGAATGTCGCATATGGGTAAGCCAAAACTTACAAAAGAATGTCTTTTTTCCATCACATTGGAAAGTGATTTGTAGTTCATCTAAAAGGTTAAACCTTTGATTTAATATGAAAATAGAGAAATAGGACAAGTAATTTGGAACAATTGTGAAATGCATATAGGACAAGTATTTTGGAATGGACGGGGTATAATTTTTACGTTGAAATGTTAGGATTGAGAATTAGCTTTCCAAATCCAGTATGGACTTGAGAGTCCTGAAGACTTGGAATGCTAGTGATATCGGTTGCTTTCTATTATCTTCTTAACTGTGATGTTTATTGCTACGCTTATTTGTTGTTATCATTGATTTATAAGGTTTACTAGATTTACTCAAATTAGGAGTCATAATCTTATTGGAACTGTGGTAGATCCGACGGTCGAATTCATGTCAATGGTTGACTTGGTTTTCCTATACGAAGAGCCCCACCGTAGAGAGAAGCATACAATCTTTGCCAGCTCTTCCCCGAATCGGTCTGTAAATAGATTTGAGTAGCATTAAGATCCATTCAAGGTTTGTGTGGGCCTTGGGGTTACGAGGTTTATAAGTACATAGGTTCATTCTCCTTAACAACCGATTTCTAATTTCTAAGAGTGAGTTTTAATTATGTGTTTTAACATTTTGAAAATCAAAATGAAAGAATGGAGAGATACACAAGTACATGACCAACACACACACGAACGGTCCTGAACTTCAAATTGTGGTGGAAATTGTTTGATCACTCAACAGTGAATGATTTCTGCCTTTTCATTGTTGATCTGAATATATTCTTTCAAATGAAACAAGTAGAGTATGGCCTAAATATGATACTTAAAACAACCCTGTTCATGGCTCCATGCATTGGCTTTCCACACATTTCATTGAAGAGGAACCGGAAGGAATTCTTGAAGGGCTTTATGAATGTAAGATGAAGAAGTTCCAACGCTTTGAAGGGGCAAGTGACTCCAATTGCGGCGATATTTCGACCATTTATTCATCAGTGAAAGTCTTTTATGTTAAAGATGTATTTTATATTTTATTGTGCCGGTAGTTTTGTCTTTTTACCTTTTTTAATTAGAGGTCTCATTAGGGTTATGTGTATATATCAACCCTTGTATTTACATTGTGATCAATTGAATATCAAACTCTTGACATTCTCTACCTTTAAATTGTGAAACAAGAACTTGACACACGGTAGAAGCTCCAAGGCGAGAATAATAAAATTTCTAAGGAGATAATAATGGTCAGAGATTGAAGCTCAAACTTATGTAATTTAAAAAAGTTGGAGTGATGTTTGGAACTATTCTAGGAAAAAAGTCTTGAGTTCAATTTTCACTTAATTTCAAAGGGTCAATCTTTGTAAAGTTACCCAGTGTCTGATGGAAGGTTTACACATATTCTGAAGATTAGTCGGATGCTCTAAAAAATCTAAATACTTTTTGTCATAAAAAAAAAAAATTATCGGACAGGCCCAGCCCAACATTTTTCCAAGGGACATAATATTTTGCAAACAGGCTGGGCTGGGACTAGGCCTGTTATTCAGTCCCATAGGTTGGGGATATATGCCAGCCTGGGATGGAGAAACGTCTGGTCCCATATTAGGGTCACTTTCATTTTTCCCTTAAACATAGGCAAGAAGATGAATTGTCAATATCTGCTTCTCAAAGTTCTACTATCAGGCATGAAGAGAAAACATCAGTTGGGGCCTGAAGATCCCCAGCTTGCTTAGACTCTGAAAGGGCTAAAGAAGAATGTCTCTGCCCCATCTCTGCAAGGCTACCCGTCATATTGCAGATTTCTGTTCTTAATGAACTAGCGACCGGCATATCAATACCGGTAATTGCCAAGCCATGTATCTTAAGAGGAATCTGTTGGGGACTCGGGGTGCGAATGAGAGTCCCATGTCAATTCGAGGGAAAAATCTAAAGACTTAAAAATGACTGAGTCACTTCACCTATAAGGCTAGTCTTTTCAGCTGAAAGCAAAATCTAATAAGTAGTATTAGAGATAGGTCCCCAAGCCACAATATATGGGCTCAAGAATTTCCTAACCGAACGGGATAGTTTGCGACATTCTATCTGTCAGAAAGCCTCGTTCGAGGGAGAGATTGTTAGAGTGCGAACGAGAGTCCCATATCAATTTAAGGAGGAAAATCTAAGAACTTATAAGGAACTGAATTACTCCATCCATCACATTAGTCTTTTGGGCTAGACGTCCCATCCTAACATAACCAAGCAAAAATTGTTGCATTTCGGTCCTTCAGCCATCTCCGTGGTCAATTTGGAGTCTGTATTTGGTTTATTACCAATTTTTCGCATGCTAACTGACCTGTAGGGCTGAAATCGGGCCGGGTCAGGTTAGGTTTTTTAAAATCCAACCCGACCCGAGTTACTAATATATGGAATCCGACCCGACCCGACCCGAACTTTTGACCCGGATGTCTTGACCTGACCCGACCCGAATTATAACTGACTCAACCCGAAACCCGATCCGACCCGAACACACAGGGCTTAGGGCTTGACTCAGTGTGATATTGTCTGCTTTGGGCCTCGCACACAAACTCGAACCCGCACGGCTTTGCATTTGGGCCCAGGCTCACCTGGCCCGGCCCAAAAGGCCTCACACTAAGTTACACATGGGTGGCTTAATATAAACCCACTCCCTCCTTTCTCTCCCACCGATGTGGGACTTCAAGAGAGGGAGGGATAGGGTACCACAATCACCCCCCCTAAAGTCTTGAGTCGTCCCCGGCTCGATCCGGTCCAGCTCAACAACTGCAGGGAAGGAGGAAAGCCCACACAGTCCGAGTGTTGAACTCGGCTCTGATACCATTTATAACGACCCGACCCGAACACACAGGGCTTAGGGTTTAACTCAATGTGATATTGTCCGTTTTGGGCCTCGCACACAAACTCGAACCCGCACGGTTTTGCATTTGGGCCCGGGCCCACCTAGCCTGGCCCAAAAGGCCTCACACTAAGTTCCACATCGGTGGCTTAATATAAACCCACTCCCTCCTTTCTCTCCCACCGATGTGGGACTTCAAGAGAGGGAGGGATAGGGTATCACACGTATTTTGAAGCCACTTTAGTCTACTTTTTACCGGGTCGGGCCGGGTTTGATTGGGTTGGGTCGGGTTAATTTAAAAAATTTTCAACCCAACCCGACTCGAATTCAATACGGATTTCTGACTTCTCAACCCGACCCGACCCACTGACCCGACTTTTATAACTTGACCTGCATGATTTTTGGATCGGGTCTGCAAGTTCAAGCCAAAACCCGACCCGAGTTTCACCCCTACAGTGACCTACTAGAACCAAATGCAGAGAAAGAAAAAAAAAGATAAACACCTTGATAATTGAGTTGGGACTAGTAGATTATAAGAAATTTATATTTCCTACCAATTCCTCAGAAGTTCTTACATACGGTATGAACACTAGTAAATGAATGACAATAAGGAAATCCCTGCTATGCCTTCAAGCAAATCGCCACTTTCTATGGTCTCCGCGTTCCCATTTGTTCACTTAAAATTCCAGCTTTTAGGGCCAATGAGGGGTTAGAATTTTAGATACAGCTCTAAAGACAACTAAGGCTGGAAGACGAGTAAATTTTAGAGAGGTTACCCGAGTAGGGGTCATTCTTGAGTAGGGGTGACTCTTGAACTGGGATTACTCTTATTTTATTTCGTAATTGTAGTGGTAAAGTAAAAGCTTACTGTAAGGGTAAAAAAATCTTATTTGGTAACTACAAGTAAAGACAACCTGATATATTAATTTTTTTGAATTTTTTTATAAAACATAATTTGTAAATAATATTTATGAAGTAAATTCTAATAATATAACTTATAATAATATTATCTATTTTTTATAAATTATTTTTCATAATTATAGTTTAAAATGAACACTTGCATTCTAACATAAAAAAAAAAAAGAATTTTTTTATATTATTTTTTTAAATCCCAATGAATGAATAAAAAATATCAACATATCTCTTCATAAAAAAATATAATTATAATTTTTTATATTATATGAATTTAATAAAAATATTAATTCTTATAAAATTGTTAATATGTCAGATTACCCCTACTTACAGTTACCCCTAATCAAGGGTAACCTCGGGTAACCCCTGCAAAATTTACCTCTCATCCAAATTCATCAAGTCACCAAAATAAATTGTTAATAACTCCAAAGAGATTACCATGAACCTCAAACTCTTTTGGAGTTTCAAGACCCTTTCGAAATTGGACAAAATCACTCCTTAAAAATAGGACATTTTGACAATTATGTTTTATAAAATTTTATTTTTATTTTTTATATTATATGAATTAAATAAAAATTATTAATTCTTATAAAATTGTTATGTCAAATTACCCATGTTTACAGTTACTCCTACTCAAAGGTAACTCCAGGTAACTCCTGTAAAATTTACCCCTCATCCAAATCCATCATGTTGAAAATGTTGACATATTTTTAAAATAAATTTTCAAGAGAAAAAATTGCTAATTACTTCGAAAGCGATTATGATGAACCTCAAACTCTTTTGGAGTTTCGAGACCTTATCAAAATTTTGACAGAATCACGCCATAAAAATAGGATATTTTGACAATTATGTTTTATAAAATTTTCTTTTTGTTATTTATACTTATATAGATTTAATAAAAAATATTAATTCTCATAAAATTGTTAATATGTCAGTTTACCCTTACTTACAGTTACCCCTACTCAAGGGTAACCCCCAAAAAATTTACCCCTCCAAATGCATCATGTTGAAAATGTTGACACATTTTTAAAATAAATTTCAAACAAAATTAAATTTCTAATTACTTGAAATATTATTTTTTAATTATATAATATATATTTTTTTGAAATATTTTAAGTTTATTATATTTAATTGATAAAGAGAGGAAGGCAAGGGGTATTGAGGGATAGGGTATTGTGAATACCCCAACCTCCAAAAGGGTATTAAAAAATGGAATGAGAGGGGTACATTTTCAAATTTTTACCCTCACCCCTTGTTACCAAACGAGGGTAACAAGGGACAATGGGGGGTTACCCCCTCTTACCCCCAATCCAAGCCTAAAGTACTCAAATATCTAAAAGACCAATTAGAAAAGGAAATTGATAGAAACGTGCGCCTTTCGTAATAATGTATTGTGTCTCTTTTCATTATTTAGATGATGATGAGTGGATAAAAGAATTAGGTCAGTGTCTTTATCAACAAAAATACCAGTGTCTCTATCAATTCCCACTTAAAAATACAAAGAAATGCTTAGAATTGTTTTTTTAGTATGAAGGAGGGAGAGAGTGGTTTGAAACTCCTGGAATTATATTAGTTCTTCTAAAATCCTCACTTCAAGTGACATCCTGCATCTACACATGATAACCACTGGTTAACGCCATGAGAACTCAAACTCACAAGCTCTCACTTTCTGATGCGAGAAGTTATCAATTAAACTACCCATGTTGAATGGAATGCTTAGAATTGTTAGCTTCCTATTCTTGGATACAAATGTAATTGTGGCACTTGTGAGCAAAACATAAGCAAGCCTAAAATCCAACCCGTTTCATGTTAGGCCTAACAAAATTTGACTCAACTCGATTATTTGAACTGAATTTGAGCATTTTAAATAGGTATGAGTTTCAAGTTTTCTGAATGGAATTGACTAACCAATTTAATAAACAAGTAATGGATTGATAGTTGCTAACCTGAATCCGAAATTGGCAAGACTCGACTAATCCGCTGCCAAGTCTACCTTGAATTAGACCCGACAAAATTTGACCTAACCCAATTATGCAAAACAAATCCCGAGCATTTTAAATGGATATGGGCTTAAAGTTTTGTAATCCAAACTCCAAATAAACTCAAACCAACTAAATCATTTTAATAAATAAGTAATGAATTAACAATTATTGACCCAAACTCGAATAAGATGCCACTTGAAACTGACTCCACCTCCGCCCATCGCCAGGTCTAGGTTGACCCGAGTTTCAGCCCCACTTCTAAGATGTAAGATTGAACACTTTTGATGACTTTTGGCATTTTTATCTAGAAAGGAAGAATCCAAGATGATTTTCTATAGTTAAAACTGTGAAATGCAGGAGTCAAGAGAGGATATTTAATTATTTATAACTGAAGAAGTGATCATCAAATTTATAGAAAAACTGTGTCCACCCCATTTTAAGGAAAAAAAAAATTAATGACTTTTTGACCTTGAACTTCATATTTTATCCATTTTTTCTTAGAACAGAAGTTGCCAAACTAGGGGTACAAAAAATGGTATCGGCCGATATATCGGAGGATATTTTTCTCTTTCTTCCTCTTTTTTTTTAAATATCGGCCGATATGATGCCCTCTAAAACCGATATATATCTGCCAATACGATATGTATCGGCCGATATTTCGACCCCTGTGCCAAACATTCATTGTTCATGGTCGATAATATATATTATAAAGAAATAGCTTCATTAAACATACACTCAACAGTTCGTTGAACGAAGAAAATTTAGAAAACCAAATTTCCAAAAAACCTTCATACTGTCTCAAGTCCACGATTTTTTAAGACTTCAGCAATTCATCCAAAACCTATCCAATTTATTTTAATTAAATGCTTAAAATATTGATTTATAAATTTAATATTAGATTCTAAAATTATAAGTTAGAATAATTTATTAAGTACTGTCATTTTCATGAAAGCGCACATGCTGGTTCTAAATTTTTCAGATAATGATTTTTTTATTAAAATCTTTTGAGAGATTTAAAATATTGGGATGGGTCAAATATTCTTTTAATGGAATATGTAGGGAATAACCAATTATATTGGTCGATTTTAGAACTTAAAAATTTGATTGCTACAAAATTATTAATTTTTTTTACTCATCTCACCAAGTTATTTATCTATCTTATCCAACTTCCCGAGGTATACTTCTTCAAACCTGGATCTTTAATGTGGTTGGAAACGTGGGCCGGCGAAAGTGCGAAACCTAACAAATGACTTGACGTATGAAAGGGTCTCAAGGAAGAAAACTGATGGAATAGAAGTAGTTGTGAAATTTAACTGAACCTAATTTTGTTCACTTCAACATGTAATGGGAGTCGAGGTTAGCATATGGGAGCACTTACACACATCCGGTTTTTCTGCCTCTACACATCCGAATTCGGAAATTCCGGTGAAATTACGATTCTGCCCCCGCGTTTCCATTCATTCGAATGAATTCTCAGTTCATTTTGGCATTCATTCGAATGAATTCCCAGTTCATTTTCGATTCATTCGAATGAATCACCGGTTCATTTTGGATTCATTCGAATAAATGGGCTGAACAGTAACACGGAGTACTGTTCAGCCCGATCATTCGAATGAATGTCCAGTCATTCGAATGAATGCCAAGATGAACTGGGCATTCATTCGAATGAATCCATTCGGTGGATTCGAACGACTGGGCATTCGAATGATCGGGCTGAACAGTACTCCGTGTTACTGTTCAGCCCATTTATTCGAATGAATCCAAAATGAACCGGTGATTCATTCGAATGAATCGAAAATGAACTGGGAATTCATTCGAATGAATGCCAAAATGAACTGGGAATTCATTCGAATGAATGGAAACGCGGGGGCAGAATCGTAATTTCACCCGAATTTCCGAATTCGGGTGTGTAGAGGCAGAAAAACCAGGTGTGTGTAAGTGCTCCCTTAGTATATTTGGTGAAGACTAACATAAATAGTACATGATCCTTCATCGTAGACAAAAGCAAGACAATGCTCTTGAAAATGTTTTTCAAAATTTAAATAATCAAATGCATTAACTTTGTTTTTATTTTGTCGGGCCATTTCTATATTTGACACAAATTTAAAAGTGAAATTTGTACACAACCTGCTCATGCATTCTTCTTTACATCATGTCTATCTATGTGGGCCTCAAGAACCATTTGATGATATATCTAGTTAGAAAGTTTCGACGGACAAAGTCTCAGTTGAGTTTTTGTTTTGAATAAATACTTTTGAGGGGCTTTCTAATTAAAAGAAACATTCGTTAATTTTTTTAATTTAATCAAACAATTTTAGTTGGAATTTGTGGAAAGTGATACATTTCAATAGGTATAATTTTAACAGCAAAGCTATTGAATTTGACATATAGCATGTTTTATGTTCGTCCACTACACAGAAAATTAAAATTTGTATAATGTAGAATGTTTCGGGAAATTAAAAATTAAGAGAAAATGTTATTTTTAGTGATCCAATCGAAATCTATTGAAAGCAGCGATTATTAATTATTAATTTTGAAATATTTCATAGAAAGCACTAATAATGACCTTTTTTAAATCTTTAATCCTAATTTTTTTTTACTAGTACTGAATGTTATACTTTTAATAAAATGATTCTTTCATTGCAAGTGAAGTAACGTGTTGTGATAGAGACTAGAGACGTCATTTAAGAAAGGAAGGCCGATGGATTCTGACCTTGCAACTAATATGCCCCACACGTGCATGTTCGGAACCTGCGATTGGCGGTCTCTTAAAGACTTCAATTCTATCTTTATGTATGTCAATCATGTTAAATAAAGTAAATTATTATTAATTATATATTAAAACTAGTAAAACTTTAGATATCAACATTAATATCTAATGCTTTTGTAGCAACTGGCAAATTGCCCTTATTTTGAAATTAAATTGGCAGAGATTGTTGAGTTTTCAATATAAAACTACCGGCTGATGTTTTAGTCGTATTATATAAGAATTATAACAAAAAATTAGACTACAATTTAAAAAATGGGACATATATCAGTTAAAATAGATCGGAATTTCTGATTTCTGATTAACTTCAGCATTTTTTAATATTTTAAAATTAATTTTTTTGGTGTCGAACACACCTGGAACTGAAATATTTCAGTTGAAATCTCCTTCACTTCATCAAACTAGCCGCTAAGGAAATTACAACTCAAGAGCAAGGGGTCCAAATATCTGCAGATACGAATCGTATCGGCCGATATGATACGGTTTTGAATCGGCCGATATCAGTCTTTTTTTTGGAAAAAAAAAAAGAGGAGAGAGAAAAATATCGGCCGATAACATGTCTCAAAGAGTCCTCTTACTACTATATATATAAAATATAATAAATAAATAATATTCAAAGATTCTTGGATAGTGACCTGAATTGTTAGCATGTCATTAACTGTGACTTAAAATTTGCAAATATCTCTATTGAGATAAGCAAATTCTGAGTTGCGCTAATGTAGGAAGGGGTATAGATATCGGCCGATACGTTTTCATTCGGTTTTTAACATACGTATAAGTACGGCCGATATCATTCGATTTTTAACACACATATAAGTACGGCCGATACGATTCGTATCGGCCGATATCATTCTGTTTTTAACACACGTATAAGTACAGCCGATACGTATTATATCGGCCGTACAGTAATCTTATCTGCTGATATGGCCGATATATCGCCGAATCATATCGCTCCGATATCGGCTGATATGATTAATATCGGTATTTAAAAAAAAAATTCAAAACGGTGATGGGCCCGGGATCTAAATATCAGCTGATATTTACATTTTCAATTTAAAAAAAAAAAAAAAACAGTTTCTTTTTCAGTTTTTTTATATTTTTTAATTCAGAAATAATAAAATAATACCGATATTTACAAAAAAAAAAAACAAAAAGAGAAGAGAGAATCACATCGGCCGATAATTCGGCAGAGGCGCTTTTTGCACCCCTGCATGTAGGTTTACTTAGGATGACATCCATCGGCACAAGTTTGAGTAGAAAAATAACTGTATTTTTTTATATATTTTACTAATAAAAATAAAAATAAATAAATGACTGTGATGATAATAAAAATATAGGACAAAAGCAAAAGCGACAAAAATTATATCAGCATATTATTTTTCTGAAAGAAACTAAATATATTGATTTTTTATCAGAGTTTTAAAGCATTGATCTAGTTTGCTACAAGTCTATAAAATAGTTTTTTTTTCTTATTTTATGACATGAGAGGAGGACCTTGAGCACAATCCTACTAAACTCCCCTTTCGGATGAAGTCTTATGTCGTCACAGGATAGCCACTGAATTATGTTATGGAGAAGACTCAAACTCACACCATCCCACTTCCTAAAACATATAAGATAGTTTTATCGCAGAAGTAATTCATTGAACCACAAAACAGACTTGATTTTAGGGTTAGCCCATATCTGGTTTACCATGGCGTGATACCATAAGTGATGTTTAAGTGACTAGCATGCTTGAAACAAGTGCCATAGGGTGCCATCATTTCTAACTTTGGATTAGGATTATGACTCGGATATTTATCTAATTGATTAATCAAGAAATACCATGATTTAATCATATATTAGGACTCGAGCAGCTATCAGGTTAGGTCGAGTAGGTGATCAGTTCATTTCTTATTATACATATATATCCATTTCAGGTCTCTAAAATTTTGATAAATTTTCATTCATATTGGCCAAAATTTAAAACTCAAGACTTGGCCTTATTTAAGAATTAATTTTAAATGATGTTCCATCATAAAAAATTGTGAGTTTCAGAGAAGCCTATTGTAGAGACCTCATTGTCATGCATTCTAATAATCAATTCAAACCATTCATATTTCACCTAATTTTTATGAATTTGTATATATTTTAAATTGACATTCACCCAACTTTTTTTTTTTGAATTTACGTGTGGGAAAGCGCAAGATACCTAGCGTAAAACTCCACGAGTGAGCCCACTTACCCCTAGGGCTCACCAAAGTTAGGCCATGAGGATACGAACATGCAACTATCCACTTTCTGGAATAGGAGTCAACCTGTTGAACTGCACACATGTGGGTCCATTTACCCAACTTTTATAGTTTGTTGGATGCATGCATCTATAATTTTACTCAATGCATTCCTATTCGATAAGAAGTGGGAATTTTGAATTTCTTCGCCGTAAAAAAGTAGTGAATCCAATCAATACAGATGGCATATGCCAATTTCCAACTCAGCTTTGAATCAACTACGTTAGTCATGTTAGTCAAACTAAACTCAGGATTGAAATTAGGAAAGCAGGTTAAAACCCAGCCAATGATTAAGTAGCTAATTGCAGTTTGGTCGACTCTGTTAGTCAGAGCAGGAACTTGACTAAGTGTAGACCTTTGGGTATTGATTTTGCTCCTCATACTTACATGGTTCTATGCTCCATTCCTCCATAAAGCTCTCGGCTCAAGTCTCTTGATATAAAAATTTTACATATATATTTATAGAGGCTTGCTACATATTTCAGCATTTTTCAAGTTCTGTCAATTTTATAAAAATTAAAATACATATTAATATAATGTTTTAAATGTATATAAAAAATTCTTATAACAATCTATAAATACAGAAGTGTTGAATTTAGATCCATTTCAAATTTCTATATCTAATAGATCCAACTCTTTGACATTGCTAAAGGGTACCCTATCTCTAGAATCTACTAGTGCGAAGCTCTTTCACTTGGGTGACCTTGTCCATGGCTGACCTGGGTCATATGAGGCTTACAAGGTTGAGGTACAATGAAAGGAGAAGAGTCGATTGAAAGATATTTTTAATCCACAAATTCATCTTGTATATAATATTTTTTTTTTACTCCAACACACAGTGTGTGTGAGGATAAATATCTCATTTACATTTCTTATCAAGTCATGAAGTCACACTATCAAAATTGTTAGCAATAATATACATGAATGACTCGTTATTTACTCGATTTTTTGGATATAATAATAAGATTATATAGGACAAATGGTCTAGTGATTCAGGGCGTGGCTTTTGTTTACTAAGGGTTTGAATCCATCTCTTTCTGTACCTTTATCCAATTCACCAACTAACTACAGTGTATCAAATTAAATAACAATGTATATCATTATTCCAACCGTAAGATCTTTATTTGATAAAGATTCTCTCTTCCTAATTACTATGATACGTAAAATGTCAAAAGATATGTAATAAAATAAAAAAAAAAAGTCAAACAAATGCAAAATAATTCATCTTTGAGCTTAAAGCTCAGATAATCCAGCACACATGTTCATATAGTGGCACTCACCTTCAATATAGACAAAAGGTATGAATTTGAATGTGTTAACATTTTGTCCCATTTGGCCCCATATATATTCTCTTCACGTTTGATATTTGAACATCTAAGCCCAATAATTGAAGAAATATTTATAATTTTTATACTATGATCGAACGTTGTGAACATTGATCCAAATTTTTGGGACCATTTAGTCTAATTTTTCTAATTGATTTAAACTTTAGCTAAAATTTCGGTCCCTGTTTCCCAAAGGACCGAAATATCACCAAACTTGTTGCCCATCACTTTTGTTAACCACAAAATTTAAAGGCGTACATTTTGTTGGATATGTTCCCAACAAAAATGTGCAGATGAGCCTTCACCATGATAATCATCAAATGTGATTTAGCAGAGAAGAATAGATTTACTCCACATATTATAGCTATAATGTAATGTAACCTCATCATATTATTTTTTAGAAATTGATATGGTATTTTACTTTGATGGGACATTTAATTTATTCTTTTATTCATTTATTATCAATTGACAAATGATGAAAATGTACATTTATATTTAACACTAATATTTCTATCAATTTTCTTATTACCTCTTTGATGAAGAAACACCAGGTAAGATGGGCTTTATAGAGTCAAACTTCTTCCATACTCTTTTTATATGACACTCTGGGTGTTCATCAAATGAATATTGATCATAAATTTATTAATTATTAAACCCACTTTTATATAGTGTAAAAGTCTATTGCTAGAGCTTCAATTGAATGTGGTATCTAAAATCACCTCGCCCCTGGCATGCTATAAATAAGGATGATTCCTTAATGACTTAGACCAATGTCACATGACTAGGCGAATCCTTGTTTGATTCAATCCCGCTGGCACTCACTCGTATAATCCATCGTGAAGCGAGTTAGCTTTACCACAAACTTAGTCACTCGTTGGACCAATAAAATCAAATCAAACCTGAACAAAAAGATGAGAAAGAGATGAGATACCAAGACTTAGTATGGACAAAATCAACTTGTATTGATGAATTGGAGAAGTACAAGACAAACACACACACTTTGAATGAACAAAAGACTTGAGACTTCTTAAGCATTCACACTCTTGGCTAGACTTCTTTGCTAGCCTGGGAGCAATGAGCTCTCCATCCAAGGACCGGCTCTGGCTTAAGGTCAAATCGGCGGCCACCTAGGGCCCTCCAATTTGATCAATGGCCTAGAGCTCCCACCATACACTTTTCCTAGGGCATAGGGCCCCTGAAATTTCAGAGCCAGTCCTGTCTCCACCCATATTTATATTTCAGCTCATGAGCACTAATTGCTAGAATTGTGCCATATGGCAACAATCCAATGACCATGAAACTTCTAGATCGCCATTCTAGATTTCTAGGCTTCTCACTCTCTCCACATGTATACAATATAAGTATTTATACTTTGGACATATTTTTTCTATATTACACTTCATGAAACCTCTTTTATTCCTAATCCGAGGGAGTTGGTCTGAGGTCAAGTCACCCACCTCATGAATTAAGGTCTTAAATTCAATTCACGCTCAATCTTTTTGAGCCACACATGCCCGTAGAATGCCCATGTTAAACAAAAAAAAAACATCTTTTACTCCCTGCTCCTTTTATTTTTCTTCTTTGACTTTCTCATAGCCTTAGGGACATACTTGGTTTCATTCTTGATCAGCTGGTCTTGGGTGCTTGTCTCGAATAATCGACTCGAAACTAAGATTAGAAAAATTTTAAGAAAATGTTTGAGACTTAAAAATTTAATTACTATAAACAGTTTATTCCATATAACTTCAATAATTATTTATAAATAATTTACTCATATATTTCAAATACTGAAGGCTATACCTACGATAAATATGCATTTCTAAGAGACAAAATCAGCCATTGCTCAGTCACAAGTAGTCTGAGTAGAATCTACTAATATTTTCATCGGAAAAAATAAAATTATTCGTAAGATAATATTTGATCATCTTAATTTGAAGTTACGGTATTACTTTTTTTTATAAATTACTCAATGTTGTTGACCACTTAAACTATATTTATGATAAGAAATCTAAAATCTTAATTGAATTTCTCTCATTAAAGACTATAAAGAAATTTTAAACGGGTAAATAAATATTTATAATAACTTAAAATATGATTCTAATATTACTATTTAAATAATACAGTCAATAAATATCTTTTTCAACTCACTCGTGTTAAATGAAACCCGAGTCTATTTGGAACGCAAGACTGACTACTACGCAATAATCATCGGACATTTAGACAGAAAAACCTGACTGCTGACGTCGGCAAATGTTAATCACGACGTACTCAAAGATAAAATTTGTTCCTTGCGTACATATGACAAAGGCCGGCTCTCCCTGCCAAGCCTGGCCCACTCTATGTGAAGTCGAGAAAAATCCGGATTTTAGAAAGTCGACCAGCAGAATTCTTTTTATATTAAATAAAATAAAAATATTAAATTTACTTTCAAAGTATATTCTTTTATATTATTTATTAATATAATAAATAATTTAATTAGCATCTTAATTAATTTTTGAAAATTCAATCAAATGTGATTTACTATTTGAACTTAAAGGTATAAATACCAACATGAATAATAAATCTAAGCTTTAATAAATCTTATATTCAGATATAGACATTTTTTAATAAATATATTTATTACGAAAGTAAAAATAAATGGTAGAAAATCTGGAATTAAGTAATAGAATCTAGAACGCAGCTAGCGGTGCGGGCGCGTGCATGGTGGGGACGTGTGACTCAGTAACTCACCACCACCTTCTCATCTAAAGTTAAATTAAAATCCTAAGTTAAATACATTACAAACCTTATCTTAGACGGCAATTTCCTGATGACAGACGACTTTGTTTACTTTACTTTTTTCTTGTATAAAAGCAAAAGCATCCCTCAAAACTATTTTCTTCTCTGCTACCTAATACCAATTCCTTCTTCCATCTCCTTTCTCTCTTTATATTACTCTCTTCTCCTCCTACCATATTCGAATGTGTATTCTCCACAAGCGAAATCCAAGATAATGAGCAACATACCGAGATCTCTGTGTGATTCCTCTCTTACCCTTTTCAGGATTATAATCTCTGGACCAAAACCTTGGCCATTTTCTTAATTCTAGTGAAAGCAGGAAAGGATTCTAGGACTTGGGTCTCCTGCCTTTTGGATCATCTCTTCTTCTTCTTCCTCTTTTTTTTTTTTTTTTAATTCAATGGGGAGCTTCCATATGCATTTTCTTCATCTGCATCACAGCAAGAAGGAGGTGCGGGACATACCAAAGGGTTGTCTCGCAATCATGGTGGGGCAAGGGGAGGAGCAGCAGAGGTTCATCGTGCCGGTGGGATACTTCAATCATCCTCTATTCATGCACCTGCTCAAAGAGGCCGAGGAGGAGTACGGCTTCGAGCAGCAAGGCCCCATCACCATCCCTTGCCATGTCGAGGAGTTCCGGTACGTACAGGGCATCATCGATAAGGAGCAGACTCACAACCACCACCACCTCCACCATGTTGGCTGTTTTAGGGCTTGAATGAAACTGATATCCTGGATGAAATGCAAGTTGGTGTTGTTTTTTTTTTTTTCTCCCTTTGTAAATTTTGAAGCTTTTTTATTTCTGAATCTTGATACATGGAGAGATGATTATGATGAGAAGGATGATAATTTGCTATAATATATTTATATTTTTAATTTTTATTTCAATGTGTTAGATTGATTATGCTCTGCTTTCTCTTTTGTAGTTCCTTTTACTTTTATTTCTGCTTCTTAGTATCGATTCATTAAGGCCGCAAAAGTAATTAGTGTCGGACTGTCGGTTTAACAAATCAATTAGAGAGAGAAAGAGAGAGATGGGTTTCCTCAGGCATAATAAAGTTTCCTTTTCTTTTGATTTTTATCTAAAGAGAGAGAAGCATTTACCAACTCTCTTTAACTTAAACTTGTCGTCAAGATAAAAAAAAAAAAACTACTGTTCAGATAAAACTTTGACCAGTGGTTGCAATTCGTACATATCTATGAATCTATTCACTGAAAATATTCAACTTAGAAAATTAACAAAAACCTATATTTTTATAATAAAGCACAACTTATTTAAAAACAAAGTGTTGTTATCAATCTCTTAACTCAGAAAATAACACATGAGCGTACCCAAGGGCCATATCTTATTAAATTCATCCAACGCCTGTATCAAATTCTGGAAAGTAAGAGACGATTCAAATCTGCTGTATCAAAATCTGTGTGGCCCACACACAAACTCCCAATAGTGGCCACTATTGAACTCCCAATAGTGGCCCACTTCTGAGAGGCCCACAAGTTATTTATCACCAGTTACCTAAAAAGACACTAACGTATTTTAACTTTTTTAAGCAATTTAGAATTTTTGATGATTATTAGCCGGAGCAAATGGCTTTCAATTACAGAGTCGGCCACGCATAGAAGACTAGAAGAAGAAGAAGAAGAAGAAGAATTCAGAGTAGAAGACGTAGAGTCTACATTGGGAGGGGGAAGGAAGAAATTATTCAATTAAATTTAAAAATAATTTTTTACAACTGGATAAATAGTATTCTGTGAAACCCAACTTTATATATTTTTTATTTCTTCTAATATCTCTTATCTTCTTATGAACTTAATTTTATTTCATTTTGAGTTAGATTCTAGTTGAATTATACTCAATTGTTATAAGTCATTAAATTTGGTGACTCTTAATCCAATATTTAGAGCAGCATCAATAGGTTTAGTTTTGACATATCACCAATCTGAACATATAACTTTGCAAATAATTTGTCCTCTTAATTTAAAACGAATTCATGTATAAATTTCTAACCCATAATATTTTAGAAAATAAAGTGCCGTTGCAGGTGCAGTATTAAATAAAATTCGTTAGACGTGGGCCGCACGTAATTATTTCGGTGCCACTTGGCTTTCCCATTTAATAGAGGTAGATTGTATAATAATATACATTTTATATTAATTAGAATAAAGAACAATATTTATTGACACATGAGAACGATATTTAAGTAATTTATCAAATCTTCTTATCAGAGTCGAATTTATCAATCTAAGAGTACGATATTTATTATTTTTCTCGAAATCATTATCACTGTACATGTATTGAATAAATGATTTATAACTATTAATATAATTTAGTTCAATTTATGTTCACCTTCAACAAGGCCACTTCCCCAGTGGTACAAATCTAGGTTTTGGACAGCCCTAGATATCTCGGTCAATATGAGTTGTATCGACCGTACATGAGAGATCTCGGCCAATACGGCTGAGATTTGGCAAAAAATAAAAAAGAGAGAGAAAGAAATATCTCTCGATATCGACTGAGATATCGGGCGATATTCGTGAGCCCAAGATCTAAGTTGAGACGCTGATGTGAAATCCCTGCCTAGCTGATGTGGGAAGAGTCCCACATCTGTTAGGAAGGGAGAGAGAGGAGAATTTATAAGAGGGCCAAGCCCATTAACTAGCATGACGCGTTTTGGACCGGGCCAGGTGGGCCCGGGCCCAAAGGCAAAACCGTGCGGGCTCGCTTGTGTGCGAGGCCCAGAGCGGACAATATCTTGCTAAGTTTGAGCCCTAAGCCATGTATATGGGTCGGGTCGTTACAGCTAAGATCGCGGGTCCACCGTTTTTTTGACCCCTACACTCTCCACTTCTAAAAGATTTATTCAGTGTGTGTGGATTGAGAAATTTACACATTTCTGAAAGATTAATCTCACCTTTAATATAAAGTATGGATACCTATATTATGTTATCTAAAAAAAATTACACATTTGAATCGAGCGGTTAATAACAGGGATCCGAATATCAATCGATACGAATAGTATCGGCCGATATCCAGGTCGCATTATATCGGCCGATATTATGATATCGATTGTAATAGTATTAAATCATATATTCAAGATAGTATAAAATCATATATTCAAAGTTACATATAGAAATAAATAATCTAATTTTATTAAAATAACATTATATTTTTTTTTTAGAAAAGAATAGATACGCTCGCATGCGAGGAGAGAGAATTGGGGACCAAACGGTGGTGGTGGGGTTTGACGGTCGGGTTACGGTCATGACAGTCTTAAATATTAAACTAACAACGCTCTCATTTTGAAAGAAGGCATCAGCATCATTAGAATATCTTTTTTTGAAAAAAGCAAAATATAAAAGGTTTATCTAAATAAGAAAAAGTATTATCAATTGCTCAAGTTATAATTAAATGGTTGTATGTTCAATTTATGGTATTATAATAATAATAATAGTAAAGAATAAATAATTTCTAAAATAATAATAAGGACACTGGTGATGAAATATTTCATTTCCACACTCTTATCTAACCTCGAAATATAGCTCACTTTAGTCTCCTTTCACCCATGTTTCCTTCTAAAGATCTATCATCTTTCATTTATTAAATGTCATCATTGTTAGGTTAAAATGCTAATTTCTTTACTTTGTGATTATTAATTGATTTTAAAATTTTATTTTTAAGAAAATAAAATCAATCAAATGGTTTGAACCAGGGATTTAAATTTCAGTACACGCTGATATCTCGGTTGAGAAATTTCTCTCTCCTTTTTTTTTTTAAAAAAATCTTTATCGACTGATATCGACGATATATATCACTAATATATATCGAATATCGACCGATACATATCGTATCAGCTGAAATATTAAGATTTTAAAAACCGAGATTTGTTTCTCTTTGAACCTTTCTAATTTGTTAATAATTCTTTGAGAATGTGATTCAAAACATTAGAGATGAGTTAAGAGTTAATTTTATGTTTTTATATATTGATAGTCAAATTGTTGTAGACTAAGGGATTTTTTTTGTACTTGAAGTTCTTCTACATTTGGGTGATTGTTTAGACTCATTCAAAACTTTGGATTCCTTTTTATATAACTCAAAAAAGAAAAATGAAAAAAAAAAAAGACTCGAGGAGTAAAGATTTCGTCATCCTTTGTGTCTTATTGGTGGACTTACTTTACTTTTAAATATGCCCTCACTGAGATATTTTAGAATTGAGAGGTGGATATTCCTTGGATATGTTTCTACTACTGTTTTATTTTATAAGTTGAGAAGCCCACATTAAATTTTTTTAATAAAGAAACAATAAGAAATTATTTTTTTTTAAAAGGCACGGTTGGATGAAAGGGGTCCACTTGTAAAATGACAGCAGGGCCCATTATGGCATTGTTTGGTCCCAATTGAAGGGAGATCACGAGCTTCACTTGGTTGAAACACTGGCTCTTCAATTGGATTCCAATTTCCAAATTGCAATCCAACATGAAACACAGAGTCTCCATGAGGATTCGCGAACTTGCCCTCCCAAACTTCTCATCCAATCCAATATGTTATTTATTTTCCTCCCTTCATCCACTGGCTGCCACTTACTTCACGAAGCAGTAAGAATCAACAGTGATAAATGCAAAAAAGATAATAGGTTGACTTAAATGATATGAGATCTTTGTGGGGTACTTAAATGATAAAATTATTTAAATAAAAAAAAGAAGTAAAGTTAAGACCATATTAATTACAATTTATAAGAACCTCTCTTTCAAGATGGGAGACCGTTTTGAGTAGGTAAAGGTTAAAGGTTATAAATGATGAGGGCATAAAAGAGGAATAGATCATTCAAACATGGAAGAAAGGGATAAACAAAGACATAATAGATGGTGACTTAGAGGTTTTGTGATTCATGATAAGATCAAATGTAAAATAAAAGTAAAAAAGTGAAATTTAAAAATAAATTTTTGACATTTGATGATGATGATGAAAATATTATTCCACTAGTGTTTTAGTCAACATTACAATGGAACACAATGATAAAAAAGAGTCATTTAATTAATTGTTATAGATTGAAATGGTTTAGACTTTAGAGCTTCAAATGGGTATAATATTATGAAAGTCTAATTTAATAAAAAGAAAAAAAATCTCATTTTTAGGACTGAATAGTTTGAGACTTGGTTCTAATACCACTTGCTAGGACCTGTGTATCCAATCCAAAAGACTAACCTGTTACGTGAAATAACTTAAGTCTTTTATAAATATGTAGATTTCCCTCTGCACTTCTATTTAATTGAAGGCAAAAATGGTTGTATGAAATTTGCCACATATGATCTAATTGCAAGGAGAGATTCTTTGTACAATGGAAATCCATATGGAAGTCAATGATTAAAATATAAAACGTAATAAAAATGGTATTTGCTATCCCTTGTTTGTTGATCCAGTAAGTGGGTCAACCAGTTGTTGAGTGGCTCAACCAATTTAAATAATGGGCAACTTAATTGAGTAAAACTCGATTAGAGTGAGTTCTGATGAACACACAGTCAATTTGAACAATCGGTATATTTTAAAAAAACATAAAATAAAGATTGTGTCTTTAGGGTTAACTCGATTCAATTCACAAAATGGATGAATGCGTACGCATTGATTCCTCTAATTACATATTCATATTAGGAATGTGCATCTGTTGCTCTCTCAGTCTATTCAATCTCATCTTTAAAAAAATAATAAGACAAATATTAAGATTAAGTGATTAACAACTCACAGCAGCTTTTACATCCAATTAAATTCCAAATAACATTAGGAAAGCTGTGTTGGTTGTAAGTGGACAATAATTAATGCTATTAAGAATGCAATGAATCATGTGAATGATTCAGCCAAGGAAACGTGCATACTCCCAATTCAACGGTCAGGAAGGAGTGATCCATGCCTATTAGTAAATCATAATCACCCAATGGTACTATGGTAGAGAAGATACAAGAGAACTGGATTTCCTCAAAATTCAACACTTTTTTTTTTTTAAGATACTAGAAGGTGATAGATGGTGATTGATTCAAAATTATCGGTGAACACCTTACATATATTTTATATGGAGTCCAGCTAATACAAAAGGTTAACATCAAAAGGAGCAATGTCATATTTAGATTAACTCTTAAGTCTTGAAATGTGAACTTTTATGTCATATGTTAAATGTTATAATGTTTATGCGGGCTTATTTCGAGGGTCAGGTCTACGGACTCGAACTCGGCTCGCGTCGTGCCACTATGTCCTTTTCCGTAATTATACAAAAAAAATATATATATACTCTGATTTTAAAGCTTTGGAAAAAGGGTGGGATGTCACAGTTGGTATCGTTGCCTTTAGGAAATCTAGACAATCCAGTTATAAAGTCCATCGCAATGTGCTCCCATTTTCATTCAGGTATAGAAAGAAGTTTGAATAAACTGGGTATACTTTTTTACAATTGAAGTGATGACACGTAAACAAAAGAACAAGATTTGTGTCTAAAAAACAATGGTATCTTTATCAATTCTCAAAAAAAAAAAAAATGCTTAACTTATCTCTCACTTTGTTTAGTGAATAATAGAAATTTCATTCAGCACAAGACTTCTTTTGATCGACACCGCGTTTTATACAGTTCTGTGTTTTAAGGAATTTATGAGCGGGGTTCTTAAGTTGCTGTTTCAACTTACTATCACACTTTCAATCACTGAGGGTTGAAATTTATCACTATAGTACCACTTCACCCCATAACTTGCATTCAGCCTTCTTTAATCTCAATGCCCTGAAGTTGTGATTAGTAATAGTTGCAGTCATGCTAATTTCATGCACTTCGCATAAAATGCCTTTCATGGTAAATTATTAGTTGTGAATCAGTTTATAATAAATCTGTGTGAACTTTCAATTGACTGAAATTAAAAAGTGAAATCTAACAGCTCTTTACTTTTTAAGGGCTATGATTGAAAAATCACAAATTTTTATAAACTAACACACAATGGATAATTCTCCATTTGGTACTCTTTCTTCCCATTCTTCTTCTCCTCTAACAAGGTTAGTATCCATCATTTGTTAAAAAAAAAACCCTTCATATTGTGCAATGCTAGGGAACCTGGTCCATGAACAGTCCAAAGTGCCGTGCTAGGGATGGTTGAACCCTGCTTAAATGGACAATCCCAGTTCTTAGGTTAGACGCCTTAAAATGGGGAAGAATAAAACAAGAAGTAAGGGAGTAACTTAGCCATCAACCTGGTTGTTCAATCTCTGAATAAGCCATTATTCAAAAAGTTGTTCCGGTGACCCCATTCTTTAGATTACTGGTCTTCCATCTTTATAAAATCAATTAAAATAAGATTTGAAAAGAAGTTAAAACAAGCCGATTCAATGTTTGTATAAATCCCAAATGTTAAATCTTTAAAAAAATTCCAGTAAAGACAAAAGACTTAGTGTTCTTGGCCACATGGAGGCCTCCCTTGGCTCCATTAGATCTGTCTCACGTCCACACTCTATGAAAAGAAGTTAAAACAAGCCCATTCAGTGTTTGTATAAATCCCAAATGTTAAATCTTTTAAAAAATTCCAATAAAGTCAAAGACTTGTGTTCTTGACCAAATGAAGCCTCCCTTGGCTCCATTAGATCTGTCTCACGTCCATACTCTATGAAAAGAAGTTAAAACAAGCCGATTCATTGTTTGTATAAATCCCAAATGTTAAATCTTTAAAAAAATTCCAGTAAAGTCAAAGACTTGTGTTCTTGGCCAAATGGAGCCTCCCTTGGCTCCATTAGATCTGTCTCATGTCCACACTCTATGAATTAAATCCTTGCCCAATTTAATCCAATTCGAAGTAATACTCATTGTAAAGACGACTTGCTTCAAACTTGTGCCACCTTTAGAAACATTGCTTTGTTGATTTCATCAAGCTGATTTTATTACTCCATAGTCAAATGTATGTGCATCTTCCCATTGAACCCATTCATGTGGTCCCATGTAGGCCCCATATAGCGGTGCAATCATATGGCTACATGTAAGTGGCCATAGGGGATAATTGCTATTGCATCTTAATGCTACCTGCAATCACGCATTCAGGTTACATTAATGTGAAAAACTGTAAATCCACTTGTAAAGGGAACAAGCTGCTACACCATAAAGGCTATATATTTTTTATGAATGAGATTCATTTGTCAAAGAATCTTAAGAGTCTAAACTTTTTATATCACATTTTCACCAATCATAGAAGCTTTAAAAGAAAAATCCATTTCTAATAATCTTTCCTCAAAAGAGTAATGAAAGAATGATGACGAACCTCTCAACTTGCCACAAGAATCTCACACCTAGGAATGACTGTAACAGTTATTTCTACACTGCTTTTCTAGACCAAAAAACCTCAAACCCTTGAAACACAAATTTTAAAAATAATTTATGCAAATGTTCGAAAAAACTACTGATGTCTTGTATTTGCACTACGTATCGTCACGCCATGCAAAAATTTGGTATAACCAAGGAAACTCAGCTTCCAGTCGGACTCTCTGATCCAATCCCGGAGAAGATTATGAGCTGTAGGCCCTAGATTCAATTCCTGCAAAATGGTTTTCATCGTGTAAAAGCACTGGACAAGAAAAAGGACATTTTCCTAAGAGATGAAACCACAGACCAATTCATACCCGTGAAAGTTCCTCAACTGAGATGACTCGGTTACCCTCCTGTTCGAAATACTCAAATGCTGTACTGGCAATTTGTTCCCACCCTTCAAGAGCCTCCAATTGATATGGGCTGATTGCAGCAGCAGTGAACTCTTCGAAGTCCATCTTTCTAAAATAAAGCTGATCCATCTGAGGATAAAAACACCCAGAACATTAGGAAATGTAACTGCATGAAATAGGGCCACTTCAATAGTTCTCAGTTTCTCATATAATTTAGTCCTCAAGGGCTATTGGCTCCACATTGGCAGCTGAAATAGGGGCACCGTGTGGTGTTGATTTCTGCCAATGGAAGGCCATGGACCTTGAGGCAAACTGGGCCTTTTCCCTTCATCCAGTGAGAGGATATGTGCAGTGAGATTGTGCCATACCGCATTCAAAATGTCAGGAACCCGAGACTCCCTCATTGCATCAGTTGAGTTTCGCATGAGACCCTGCATATTTTTCGCAATTAGGAATCACAGCAAATACCCAACTTGATAAAATAATTTCAAAATTAATTAAACAGAAATGCCATTCTATCCCAATGTCCATGCTGAAAAGTCAAATCCCAAGTATATGTCACCAGCCACTTTTCTACATGATTTGAATGAGTTTCATAAGCAGCACCAACAAACCTTGCGGAAGTTTTCAAGTGAGATGCATCCGTCTCTGTCTGGCTCCAACAGAATAAATTGAGACCTAAGATACAGTAGTTCATCCTCTGTCAAAGCTTTCGATAGAGCCTGCAATATTATAGCAGAACAAACTGATTTCAAGATATTTTATGCAAATAAATCATCATTGAAGTACTAGTGTACACAGCTATCTCTACAAATAGAAACACTGTAGTGACAGATCGATATGGATATTGTTCGCAATAAATGAACACAAATTTCGTATGAGGAATTGTCTAATTTGCCTGCAGTTTGAACAAATGGCATCATGATGATCCACTATGTATTTGTGGGTCATGGCCAAAGAAGCTACATCAGGTGGGATGCCACTCTTGGTTCCCAATATAAATCACCACACACAATGCAATTCATACGAGAATGCATTTGATAAACACTAAATGCATGCTTTTCATGAAGAATTTGGATGAGGTTTCACTCCAAGATATCCAGTCACTAAACAAGCTACCAGTCATGGAACTCTGAATAACACCAATACAATGTTAAAAAAAGTCACTATTTTATTTTTGCAATGGATGAGGAATCCAAAATAATTAATGGATCAAGCCCAATATGACAAGATTCCCTCATAAACAAAATATGGGTTTGAGTGAAAGAATTCCTGTTACAGAACAGATGGTATTAAAAAAATATGATAAAAGTAATAGTTGTATCATTGGTATTTTTATACCATTTATATGAATGAGCAACAGAGAAGAGAATCAAACACAAATGGCAAGCAATATAATTGGTAACGTTTACCATCATGTACCACAGAGAAGAGTCAAACCTTTAATGCTGCACGCTTGAAAGGTGTTGCACGAAGGTATGACTTGACTAACTTATAAATCAATATATCTAATGGAACTGGCCTATTATCATCTCGCAACCATGGGTGAGCTGCCATCATAGAAGATGCTTATCAGTTTTCTTACCTTCATGCACCATATCCTAAATAAATATTCGCTAACTGTTACAGAAAATTTGACAATGACCAACAGTCAAGCTCACAAGAGCTCACGTTTGCAACAATAAAAGTTGCAGATTTCAGTTATATCACCATATCAGGAAAAAAATTGTAAGAGAAAATTGAAGAATGCCTGCAAAAAAGCAGGAAATGATTACTTACTTAAAGCTTGTGCTGCAGTCATTCTTTTTCGGTAATCCTTATTGAGAAGCCTTTTCACAAAGTCTTTGGCTTCTGGAGATGCACTAGGCCAAGGTGCATCATCAAAGTTAGGATCAGCTCTAAGTACAGAACGAAAAATTCCTGATTCAGTTCTTGCCCAGAAAGGCCTGCTACCACACAATAAAATGTATGTTATAACACCAATACTCCATATATCTGCTTCCGTACTATATGATCTGTGGAGGACTTCAGGTGCAACGTAGTATGCACTGCCAACAATATCATTCAGTCTTCCATCTGAAAAAAATGACAAAGAACAAAAAGGCCTGTCACTTTAATTGACAGCCTGATGTAACATTAGACTATACTAGAAGAGCAATCAGGCTTTTTATACAAAATTATTTCCTGTCACAGAAATGCATCCTTAGTACTAGGATTGATGATTCAAAGTTACACAAATTCTTTGAAATAAGCAATTACACAAGCTCTTTGACATGAGCAATGTAATGCACGCCAAAAAAGGAATATGGATTCTTTTCATGGATTCAGTTGTTTAGTTTATTTAATTCTAAGGAGTGATTCAGTTGTTTAGGGAGATTCAGTTGTCTAACTCTTCACAAAAGAACATTTTATTGGTTATGTGGCCATCTCTAATTCATTGGCAGAAAATGGGTCTCAACCTAATCATACCAAGTAGCCAGCTTTGGAAGGCCTCATAGTAGTATACAAATGAAATCAAAATTAACAGCCCAAGGACACTAACAATATGTAGTGCCAATTCCACTAACAATTCTATTAAAAGGGAAAGTCAAGTACAAAGCTATAAGAAGTTATAGACCCAAGAAGAAGAAAAAGAAACTAAAAGTACATCACAAAAATAAAACCAAAATAGAGAAATCCCAGCCCAAGAAGTAGATCTATTCTTCTAGTATCTAAAAGACACCTGTAATAAAACCATTGACTCTATTCTTTGCGAAATAATCTGCCACCCCATTAACTGTTCGGCTGATTTGAGCGAAGGATACCTCCAGGCCTGAGACAAGTGCCTTAATCTCCCTAACCGTGATGATCAATCTCCATGAAAGTCGCTTCAAACCCATCGCCGATTTGATGGCATTTGTAGAATCTCCCTCGACAACTAGTTTTCCTCCCCCTAAACCAGTCCAACTAGCCAAGGCTCTCCTGATACTGAGAAGTTCGGCCTCATTCAAGTCCCTGATCCCCACTGACTCGAATGAATTGCAACAATTCAACTAGAGGATCTTTATTGAATTGCTTCATGATTTTTTTTTCAAATTTATTTAGTAATTCTCAACCATTTTTTACTCTACTCAATGATATGCCATAGACTACTGATAGCTCAATCCTTCAAATCCCCCTGTTTGCACAAGGTATCACCTAAAATTTGTGTGGCGATTGGGAGTGATGGATATGACCTACCTCTTAAAAACGTTTTGCATAAAAAACTAAAATAAATAAAAGAACAAGTGATAATTTAATGAATTTATGGAAGAATACATTCCAATAATAAAAATGCCAAAAAATTAAATGTATGGACTCCAATACCTAATGACCGGAAGTAATGCCTACAATTTAACATACATCAGAACCACAACATACCCGAGAAACACAGGCAACAACTAATGATTTGGAGGGAAAAAAGCAGCACACATGTACATTGAAAGTCAATGGTTACCTGGTCTAATAAAGTCAGAAAGACCAAAGTCGATCAGCTTCATCGGAGCATCCTCTTCCCTAGTTGTGAAGAGAAAATTCTGCATGGTCAAATGGGTGATCCATGAGAGGTGTGACTGAAGGAGAGTAATAAGAAACATATTATCTGCACAAAATTAAACCGAACGTGCATACCTCTGGCTTTAAATCACGATGTACAACACCTTGAAGATGACAGAAAGAAACAACACTTAAAATTTGGACAACGATGGCTTTTGCATCTTCCTCAATGTATCTTCCACCTCTATAAAAAGTACTTTTTCATCATTAACAAATTCATCGTTCAATCTAGCACGTGATATACAATTCAAAGTTACCTGGACAAAATTCTGTCCAAAAGCTCTCCGCCTTCACACAAACTGATTAAAAAAGAAATAAGCTTTTAGCAAAATTCAGATAATGAAAAATGTCAATCTCTCCTTTTTTGAAAGTAAGTGTCATGTTGTGTAGCAATCAAAAAGTTTGAATATGAACTACCAAGCTAAGCTTATCGTTGCACATCAAGAATTATTAACTAGGTAAACAAGTTCTTTTTCCATTATACTGAGAACTTTAAAAAAATCATACTCTAATGTTCAATATAAAGTTGTTTTTCTTTTTTTCGTGTGGGTGGGGGGTGTTTGTGTGTGTGTGTGTGGGGGGGAAGAGAAAGTGGAAGGTGAGGGTGGGGAGGGGGAGAAGAGGGAGGATATATATATATATATATATATATATTTATTTTTTTTTTTTTTTTTTTTTTTTTGAGGTCTGGAGGTGTCAAGGCGTCGCACCCAACTAGTCCCCCGAGGTATGTGAAAACCCCCCTATCCGCACACACCAGGTAATTAGATGGGACCTTACTCTATACATATCCCATGGGAAGTGGCCCTTCATTGGGGCTCCCATGGTTTGAACCCAAGACCTCCCTCTAGAGATCTTGCTCCCAAACCAACTGGGATAACCCCTTAGGGTTGAGGGAGAGTATATATTACCAACATGAACCAAACCACATCTGTTAAAGAAGCACAATGAGCTCATCTTCACATGAGAATGACTCAACAAATGTAAAGCACCTCAACTCATCTTTCTAAGCATCAATGGATAGGGCATGCAACCAAAATTTCCAAGACAAGAAACTCATTCAGGAAAGCTGGCATGATTCTCTCCTTAACTGTCTATTGATTGGCCATATAAATGCATACACATAACTGTCTATTACTTGGCCATATAAATGCATACATACATGTTCAGCAGGGAACCCTGCATGAGGAGTGCACCTTTGAAACCCTCTGTATGACCCACCCTGGGCCCATGTCCCCCACATCCATGTGCAAACTGGACCTTATACCCAAGTTTCAAGTGTCAAGTGAATAACAAGCTGGATTTTTATTTTTTTTGAAAGGTATAACAAGCTGGAATTTTTTTTTTTTTTTGGAAAGGTTATAACAAGCTGATTTTTGGTAGGTTTTCCAATCCAATCCTCTCCAAGGTCATAGATTCGCCCTATACAGCACAGTCTAGCCCCCATGGCTGACAATGACAAAAGGAGGGTTGGTTGGAAGTCCAACCAAAACTCTACTTGACGGTTATCTAGAGTTCCAAGCCATTAATAATTATACACATGACAATTATCTTGAGAGAGAGAGAGAGGTTTAAACCTAAGTCTAGTACACCTTTGGCACTTTGTGGTCCGTTAGTGGCAAGATCAATCATATAAGAAGAGAGGGAGAGGGAATATGGTCAGTAAGATGCATAATGGGATTGCATTGGTCAAAGGTGGCCCCACTCTAAACTGTCCATACACATCTTCTGAAGAGATCCTTTCTAAAAAGCCCAAGAGAAATCTTTGTGTCGAGCCACATTATGGTCAAAATATAAGGTGTACTTGTGTTATATTGAACCATTAAGCAGGGCCATAAACCAGACAAAGGTTCAAAGTTGATCTGTTTACTTGCAGAAAAACAGGGCCTGTCACATACAACTTGATCTCAGGCCACGTTCAGCCTAAAGAAGATTGGCACCAGTAAGACGTCATCCACATAACCTTGCACACAATCACCTATACAAACTTTTCCGCATACAGCAATTATTAACCAGAAATTGGTCTCAGGAAAAACATACTCCATAACTATGTAGACATTATTTGTATCCTCGCATGCATCATAAAATTTGATCAGATGTTTATGCCCAGATAAAGCTTTCAAAATTTTCACCTCCCTTCGAACATCTTCAATCGATATTGCTGTCGTCATCTGCCAAGTAGATATGAGAATGAACATGTTAACATAGATCATCGAATGTGAGAAGCATGTGCTATGCTCCTTTTCAGGTGCAAAGTATATGGAAACCTTGAAAAGAAGAAAAAACATTAAAATTAATAATAAAAGCAATTATCTCGAAGTGGAAATCTTGAAACGAAGAAAAAGCATTCACTAATAATAAAACCAATTATCTCAAATTAAGTTGGGGGGAGAGAGAGAGAGCGAGAGAGACAGAGAGGAAGAGAAATCAACCGAATTCAGAATGGCCAATCCTCACCTATTTGTGTGTGTGTTTTCAGCTTGCTTTGGTCTAATATTTTACCACACAGAGATTGGACCCAAACTTTATTTTTTCAATAAATGTCTGCAATTACTTAATATAGATACAGATTCACCCACACCAATCAATGATGCCCCCTCATGTTTTTTTACTTCCATTAAAGTATCGTCATCATCATAGCCACCAATTCCACCTATCTTAGGATAGGTTTTTGAGTTCTACTCCTCCATTCAACCCTATCAACAACCATATTATCCTCCGCCGCTCCATAATTTATCATGTTAATCTTTATCCCCTCAGTCCATTTCTTAAAGGCTTTCACTTCTCCCCATATTTCAATCCTTAATATTGGATTTTTTTTTTTTGTGGGGGGGGGGGGGGGGTGTCTTCCACAGGAACGCTACAAGCAACTTTAACAGCATTCCATTAGAAAAAAAAAACCTTTAACAGGATTCACACATCTTCTCATCTATTATTTGCTACTGTTAGAGTTTCTCCAATGCATACCTTTTTTAAACTTTTTGTCACTCTACACATCCGTCTTAAGAATATGCATCTTTGTTACCATAACTTCCATTCATATATACTCAAGAAAAAAGTCCACAAGACAAAATACAAAACATCACATTCAAGGATCATTAATACCACAAGCAATGCTATGACCATTCATCCTACAGGTCAACAACCACAAGTGGAAAAGGTAAATGTGTATAAAGAAACACCTTGTTAGCTCAAATTCCATACTTCAAACATAGTACAATATTAGCTCATGCAGTTTCCATAAGAACCCACAACCCCCTACAAAGACTTCAACAATACCATATTGTTCATATTGTTTCCATGAATTTGGTAAAATCTATGAACATACTTTTTGGAGCAAAAACCAGTTCAAAAAGTCAATTGTCATGATTCTATATAAAACTACAATCAGGTGGAATTGACTTCTTTGTCCTTTTTGCACATTGCTTAATTTTAAAATTTCTAGGACAAAATAATATCTTTGACTTATTTCATTCCAAATAAAGGGATATTTTTTTGAAAAACATGACTTGTCTAATAAAAGGATATTTGAGCCGTTTGAGATCCAAGAGTTGCTTCCGTGAAAGGTCTGCCTAAAACCCAAAATTCAAAACCTGCACAGGTCATACATGGTTTATCTAGATAGACTTGATCAATTCTCATCATAAAAATCAACATCTGTCCATCATTTCAAAAAAAAAAAAACATCCGCCTCAATTTTAAGTTAGAAAGTAGGTGGTGGAAATTAGAAATTAGAATCAATGAAATACAATGAATTGGTCAATGCAATGACGCTTCAATAACAAATAACAATATAAATAGATTCTAATAATCTTATGATTTTACCAATGTACAATTTAAGCCAAACAATTTTAACTATCTCATGATTTTATGATATTATTTGATTTTCATGACACAAGTTGATGGGAATGGGAAACAAGGTCCCATTACTCACCAATTGCAAAATTACCAGTCACAAGATAAACAAAAATTACAATAAAATCCTCTCTGCAGTCTGCATCATTAACAACAACTGCCAAAATCTCTCAAAAAAAAAAAAACACATTGATGCTTTTATAATTATTTTCCTCATTCCATGTTTGCTCAATACAATGAGAAAATGATACAAGATTCAGAAGTTTTTTATTATCTTACAGAAACATCCAAACTACAGCTCCATCAATGAGCTTTGGTTCAAAAAAGAGAAAAGTTTCCAAAGCTGAAAAAAGGAATAAAACCTACATAGGAAAGACATTTATACCAGGTACAAAAGATAATACCAGACGAATAAGATGAACAGCCCCAGATAAAAGTTTTGACCCTTTAAATTTTTTTGGCATATCAAGAAAACCAAGTGAAGGAAACTTTTGGTATTTCACAATAGACCTTGGCATTGAATTCGTCCTTAGCAACTGACAGCTGCCGATCATTATTTGGACAATCTCTTCATAAGTCCCAGGTGAAAAATCTCTTAAATCTTGCATAGTCCATCTAGAGTGAAGCAATTGAGTTAGGGTCTGTTTGGCAAATGGTAAATTCTAATATTGGGGATTCTGAATTTAGGACATTAGGAGAAAATCCACTTATATTAAAATCTTGCCGTTTGGTTGTCTTTAGAGTTAGGAAAGTATTGGTTGTTGCTACAGCGAAAAAGGTTTGAGGGAGTTGACAACTGAATACTCAGACTTATGAGAAGAAGATCCACCCATTTAGGGTAACCATTCATAGCTCAAAATCTCCTATTTTTCTACATATTTACTTCTAATCTATTGCTTGCCAAATACATAGATTGAAATATCTGATTTTCTGGAGATTGAAGATTCTAATCTCCACAAATTCATAGTTGCCAAACACACACTTAACAAAGACTTAATCTATGTATATTGAATGCAATGGGAGACCATAACTGGATCAGTGAAGAATAGCAATCGCCCTTAAATCTATGTTGCATGGATTCATTGAAATGAGGAATGCATTGGTGTCAAATGTATATCAATCATGACATCATGTCAAATTCTGCATGAATGCTTCTAGTATTAACTTTGAACATTGTATTGTAGTTGATAAATGTTATTGCATTTTTCCTTCTTTTAAAATGAAACAAAATATTATCATGATATCACTTTATTGTTTAGGATTCACATGATATTCCATTTGCATGTTGTTTTATACTTCATTGTAGTAAACGCTAATTTAAATTTACTTAATAATATGCCTAATCCACATCCTATGTTCTGATTTGCTGAAATTGACACCTTGTGGCCCTAAGATATTCTACGATGTGTCCTCAATCAATTAGCCTTCAATGAATGCATAACGAACGTCAAAAATAGAAGTATTTTTCAATCAAGTTTGGATTCTCCATCACAATTGTATATATCAGCTCATTTTTTGTTACACAATAAATATTATAGTTGAGGTAGAACGACGCATATCATTGGACAACTTGAAATAAGAACCATCAACTTTACAAAGAATGTTTTAATTTTTGAGTCAATTGAGCATAAATATCAATGACACTGCCATTTAAGTTGGACCTGTTACTGTGTCAACTCTCACGAGAAAGCCACTTGAAACCAACCAAAAAGCTAGATTGTCAAATTACCATATACAGCACTCAGGCAAATTATATATAAACAACCGTGCATTATTTTCCCTTTTTATAGTGAACTTAATAGTTTGATAGTTTCTATTAGAAAGGAAATAAATGAATACATCCAAAGAAACAACCAAAAACAGTAGCAAAAGAAAGCTAGAAGAACAACACCCAAATAGAAAGCCCTAACATTCATGAACAATTGCCTAAGTGTGAGGTTGTAATGCTTAAAGGAGTTGAACACCGTGACAGTTTGAACCATGAACAAGTTATTCCAATTTTAGCCTGTTTATAACAGTCTAAAGATTTTCAACCACTCTAATTGAGATAACTTGAGCAAACCACATGATGGATGGATTCCTAAATCGTTCTCATGATCAGTTAATGCAACTGATTTTCTTAAGCCTTGTTTACTGAACCCTGCATGATGGGACAGAAAACAACTGTCCAGGTAAAACCATTTCAAAACAAAACCTATTTCAAGCATCAGAATATTCGGAAAGAATCAAGCAGCAAGATTAAGAGTATTCGGAAAGAATCAAGCAGCAAGATTAAGAGTACTAAAGACTTTTAGATGTCATAAAAAATGCTAAACCTCAATTAAAAGCCAATACACAGAAAGTATGTTAACTTCTAAGTCTGAACATGGTGTAGCTCTCTTTGACAAATAAATAAATAAATAAATAAATAAATAAAATATATATATATATATATATATATAATGTAACTCGTACCACCAAATTAGGATGCTCAAGTACAAGAATGACGTACTGTGTAAATCAAAATCATCTGCAAGCATCTGAAAAGATCCCCTATAAGTAGTGCCAAGCTGAATTAATATTGGAGGACGAGCAAAGGCTGAAGTGTCCAGGCCCATGGATGCAAGCCTAGGATGGAGAGGTCCAACCCATAATTGAGGCCATGCTTGGGCCACTGGCCCATAACTGTGAGAACAAGTGGTGTCACTCAATGGATTTAGACGCCCATGCATAGGAGACAACCAATCCCATTAATCAGTAAAGTTATTGCCTCTTATCTTTATTCTCTTTTTAGTGGTGGTTTTTCACTAGTCTTAGCTAAAATGTAAGCCACGTGGCAAGTTGAATCCGATTTTTGCTATTTGGTCACTAAGAGTTTCTATTTTTGTCATCTATGTCCATGCATACATGTAGAAAGGTAACTAACTGGATATAATTGAATTTGCCAATTCTTTGGAGAAATGGTGATTTTGCCAGATAGGTACTTTGCATGGAAACCCTCTATCCAGCACGTGACATATTGTTATTGGACCTTTGATCCAATATGTCAGCATACTTCAAATGGTTATGGAAATTTGCAATTGATGCCTTCGTTGCCTCCATAATCATTGAAGTCCAAAACACTTAATTTTGAATGATAACAGGAAAGTTAAAAGTCTAAAACACATTGGCTGACAGCAAAAATGTTGAAGTCTAAAACACGTTGGCCTTGTTTTCAGTTGGATGTGTTTTCTTGAACATATGCTAATTTGCTAATAAACCTCTAATTCAATAAAAATTGGAAAAAAGAAAGAGATTACAGAAAAGATGAACAATCAGTTCCAAAGCTCAATGACTATGGTGGTGGTGGTGGTAAAGGTAGAAACCTTCTTTGTTTGGCTGTGTCAATTTGTATCATTTCACATGAATTTATTATTTTTTGAAATTTTATTTTACATGAGTTTATTGAGAACTTTTTCTTTTTTTTTTTTTTGGAAATGTTGTTAAAGGAATTTCATCGAATGGTATGTAATGTAATAAATACAAGTGTGTGAAGATGAAACATTCCAGAAGATTTCTACACAAGAGAAAAGGAAGTGCGCAAAACATCTATAGTGTGAAAAATAAAGAATTAAATTAAGCTACTAGCTAATAATGCATATTAACTACAAGATCTACTTGTTATAGAAAACTAAACAATAACCCCTCATGGAAACTTTTCTAAAAGAACCACGCCTAACTAACTTAAGTTACCCTGTCTTAGAGCTATGCCATGCATAACATATGTCTAGAGCCCAGACATGGGCCTAGACACACCTTTGCCTATTATCTCTGAATCTTGCTCGGTTGTTAAGGACCAATCTTAAATTGTGATATAAGATAGTGTACACATGAATTGACAAATTGGGGCATAAAAAGGGTCTTTAAAATTTCTAACTCGTTGGTCTTTTTTTATAATTGTTTTGTGATGCACAAATGACGGTGTGGACGCATACGAAAAATGGGGATATGAGATATTATCTTCCTAAATCCATGATATGGATACAAACATGGATATCCTATTCATAAATTCCTTCTATGGTAATTTATGAATCTTAAACATTTTGCTTATGCTACTAAGTCTTTTGCTTGTATTAAAATATTAAATAACCCGCATGGGTAGCTCAGTTGGTCTAAGCTTTTAGAATTATACTAGAGGTCTTGCGTTCAACTCCTCCCGAACTTACCTGATATACGAGGCTTGCAGATGGTTTTATGTATCCGTGAGATTAGTCTTACCTCCAACGTGAGGTGGGGATACCCATCTTATCCAAAAAAAATATTATTAATTAATCTTTCAAGCAAGCTAAGCATTGATGTGTCAAACGATTGTCTATTTTATAAGGTTTGTTATAATAAGATCCCTCTACAAGCATGGTTTATGTATTTGATATGGTAAAATTACATTAACACATAATTTAAGAAAAGAAAATTCTACAAAATATCCTATTAGTATTGACCCACATACAAGCATTAACACAACATGTTGAGCCTTTACGAGTATCTAGGAATCTTAGTAATCGGGTGGTTTTGTGTGCAAGTTCATGCACAAACAAGGATTTTACGAAACCTAGCTTGCATCACAAGCTAACTTACAATGATAGTGTCATTAATAACATCCCTCAATTTCCATTTAACGCAGATAGCTTTTAGAAAGCTTGTCCTGTATGCCCAGCAACCTTAAAAATAGGAAACTTATTCATATCCAATTCTGTCCCAAATAAATGGGATTTTGGCATGTGAGGATGATGATCATGATCCATATCCTATTCTGGTTTTTTATACAACAGTTACCATGCATATATCATTATGTGACTGTATTCATGCTGTTTCCTTGGTGAACAATAGCCAGTATGAGAGAGCGCCACTTTCCTTTCTAAGGAGCAGGCAATCATTTAATGCAATTAAATATTGTTGATGATGGTTTCCATCAAGCATCTCCCACTTGTTCATTCCCAAAAAGGGCACTTTTGTAAATTACCTACCATGCAAAACATATGCTTTGTTTCATGCATAACATAGGTAGGACTGGCCAGATAGCAGAACTTTTGTTAACCTTCAAGTCCTGTTCAAACACATCATTTTTTGAGTTGCTCACAACTCCCTTAGAGCCTTGTTAATTGTTAGCAGCTCAAGATCAAAATCATAACTTGAGAATCCATCCACTAACAAAAACCCAATGTTCGAAGTGTGTTCTAACCTGAGATACAAATCCCAGCCGGTAGAGATTTTCTTGGTCCCTGCCTAGACTGAAAATTTCTTTTTGATATTTCTGATTATCAGTCGGTATTTTTGAAAAATGTATTTTTCAGCCTGGGCCCAAACCTACAAAATTTGTTACTGAGGTCCTACCTTAAACCATAAGAATCAAGGCAAAAGGTGCAATCCAAGTGCCAAGGGGTCATAGAGCTTACGGCGAAAGGTGCACATCTAGGCACGTGCCTAATTTTGCTAGGAGTACTTATTAGATACTTCAAACCAATGTTGTCAAAAGCTTACAATATGTTATATATTTTAAGATTCATAAGAATACTTAAAATGAGCAGTTCACGTTGGTACAAAAATTATAAGATTCTCGTGGGGCTTTTTTTGGCCACCAATTGTTAAGGGCCAAGGACCTGTGGTTTTGTCAGAGATAGGTTTAGCTTATTGTTGGCAATTTATAATATTGGTTGGAGTATACCGATAAAGTAGTTCCGACAGTGGGAATGTCAAAATTTGAACCCCAATGTAATAAGTTATACAATGCATTTTTGCAGTATATATGCATCTACACCTATTACTAAAAGGAGATTGAATACTGTCTCACATTATTATTTTTTTTAGAAATCTTTTATGCTATTTCATATATTTATGTATTCGGTTTTCAAAACATTGCTTCAAAATATGTGCACATTCATTAATTCCATGTCCTTATTTCATCAATAATAAAATACAACGTTACTCGTCCAAAGCACCAAGATGTGTTGACAATTGAGCTTCCAAGCGTATATGTGCTAAACACATGCACAAGTATATAATATATTAATTAGAATATCTAGTAGCTATTAAAAAGATAAAAGCAATAGGCTTATTATAGAAAAAAAATTCTTACAAAACTAGAATTAATTAAGGTGAGCAGCCCACTTTAATCTAGGCAAGGTGCAAAATGGGTTGGGACCCTAGGTTCTTGCATCCAAGGCATGCCTTTCACTGCTATGACTTGAATTATCCATTATCATTATCTTCATAAGAGCTATGGGCATGCATCCTTCATCTAAAATACACGGCGCACTGTGTTTGTATTTGTGTGTGTGTGAGTGAGAGAGAGACAGATAGAGAGAGAGACAGACAGAGACAAGAGAGAGAATCGCTATGGTTAAGGACTAGAGGGATACATTATGATGGATATCATAATGAAGAGATTGCAAAAATGACAAATGAAAAGATATTGGGCTTTGATTATAACGATTCCATAGTTATGGATCTATGGGATAGCATTGGTGTTCGTTAAAACCTGAATTATCAGGAGGGAAAATTATACTCTCAAATCACCCATTGACAGTTGGAATGGATCCACACATATGTTCAAAATGGGAATTTCAACATTCTGATTTCGAAAGCATGCATTTCCTTGTATGCATGCAAAAACCCCATCTTAAATGTGCATGGGGATTCCCTGCGCTGTCAACATATGATTGCAGGTTTAGAAATACCATAGTCTCCCCACTAAAATACTTTAATTGTTTCCCATTTCTCAAATTGGTTCCAAGATTCTAACATATGTCCTACTCAATATTTTACTTACGAACTTTTTTGCACATTCAATTCTCCTCTGCTTCCCTCGTCTGCTGCCATCCAGGCAACTACAGGGAATACACAAACTACTACTTGCTGAGAAGACTGTTGAACAATTGAACTTGATACCAAATGCAGTCTCTTTTCAAATGCTCTTCCACAATAACACTTGCATGCATCCAAATCATTCCCTCATCCACTTGAAGCAATATGGTAATCAAAACCACATTCAATGGGATACAGATTCCGTCTTCTGTAACACAATTTCAGTGCTGCACTGAAACTAATTGTGATTTGAAACACATCCAAAAACAATATGACCATCATCAATGAATCCCAATCCCAACAAACATATAAATATGTAACACAGACGTACTGGTTCAATTCAAATGTACTGCCCAAATGCTGAAAATCAAAATAAACATAATTGAAAACAAGAAACTGAAAGATAAAAAATGATCATTAGCCTCCACAGAGCGAATTCAGCACAAAAACAATTTGAATTCCAAGCATGCACGATATGGGGGAAAAGGGGGAAACAAGAAACAAGTCACCTTAGCTTTGGATATGATCTTCACTGCGACCTGCTGCCCCTTGATCTCCCCCTTCCTGGCCCGCGCGGAGCACGTGTGCCCAAAATGACCCCGCCCAACCTCCTTCCCCAATTCGTACTTGGCCCCAAAATTCTTTCCGTAACCGAAGCTCTTATCAAGTAGCTGCTCGACCTCTACCCCGCCACCACCATCCTCCGGAATTGGCCCCTCCTTGGGCTTCGCCGGGCCCTGCCTCTTCGCCAACGACGCCTTGATGTGCTTCGCTGGCGAAGGCGGCGGGAACGGTCGCCTGAAAAACCGCCGGGGCGTCGTCCTCGCCGGAGACGGTGCCACGCCGGCCGGCAGTGGGCTGGTCCCGTGTGGGTAAGGGCTCGGCCATGTGCTGTTAGTGGCGGAGTGGGCGGGGGTGTTCTTAACGGACGTTACGCTGGAGCTAACAACGCCGTTAGTTGGTAACGGCGACTGACGGTGATCTTCGTCTGCGACGTTCTTGCCGTAGCACTGTCCCATCGCTTTTTTCACTAACAAGATCGGTCACTGGAAGCGCATCGCACGGTTGTGATTCGTTCTTGGTTTTTTTTCTTTTGGGGTTTTGGGTTTCTGTGGTCTGCTGCTGTGTACTAGAAACCAAAAGAGAAGGTCGGAAGAAATGGAGAAGAGACAAAAGAAACAGAGAGAGATCTGAAAAAAGAATTGACAAATCTTGAAAACTGCGAATCTGAATGTAAGAAGGAGAGCGCGAGAGTTTCTGATTCGGCAGATTTCGTTCCCCAAAACTCAATCACTTGTGTTTTGTTTTTGTTTTATCGGTTTTGGTTTTGTTTGAGCCGTCAGATCAGATGGAAGAGACTGAGGAGAAAGGGAGAGCGCTCACTTCAACCTGTTTTCCTTTTAAATCGTAAAAATCGCCAGTCGGAATTTCCAAGAGGACAGTGCCAAGTGGCAGCTCCGTGGGACCTACTTCAACTCTCTTTTTCACTCATTTTCACTTTAATTTTAATTTAGACTCTTATCCACTTGACTCAGGTACTTTGTACAAGTGTACAACTATATTTGAGTTTAAAATTTAATAAAATTATAATATTATTTTTTAGAGAAATATTAAATTAATCTTCAAGTTACATCGTTCTAAGTGATATCTTTTTCTTTTCTTTTTCAATTTTTAAAATCTAAACAAACATGACTTAGCACGTGAGTAAAAAGTATAATATAATATAATATAATTTCAAATACACTGCATCTCTCTATTATAAATGAATTTTAAAGTTTTAAAATACAAATAGAGTTACTCATTCAATTGATTATATATATATATATATATATATATGTGCATTTTTCTAATTTACTCATCCATGACTCCACGTAGATATAGTTCTAATGTACATGAAGCTTAAATTTTTTTATTAGTGTGCAATTCATTGTTGTCTCTCTTCAAATTATCAAAATGTTCCAATATTGCTTGTTTACTTCGCCATATTTAAGAAGACATTCTCAATTAAGAATGTATAAAAATTTATCTGATTTCTTTTTTCTATTTATTTGAAATGGACTGTAAGAATTAAACCATTCAAGAATTCCATTTTGTTATATAAAACTAATGGCTATTGGAGTTAAATAAAGATGATTTTTAATAAATGAATAATTTACTTCATTTGAGGGCTAAAAATTTATAGGCTAATATTTGGAAAATTACATGAGATTTCCGTTCTAAGAGGATAACGGTTTCTAAATATAGAAGGATATAGAGTTTTTTTAGGGTATAAAAATATGCAAAGTAAAACAAATATATTTTGGTCTAAAGTTTTGAAATATTGACTTTTACATGTTTATATAGCCTAAAGTCTCAGCGCGTGTTTACTTGGTAACTCCCACTCGAAGCATTCTCACATCGAAAGCTATCACAAGTGATGACTCAGGCGACGCCTATAAATTTGGGAAGGTGAGAATGAAACACTCACACAATTCTCGGCCTTTGGGGGTTGGGATTTGTGGGTTAGCCTTTTGGAGTTCGCCCATGATATTAAATTGTTTTTTAATGAAAAAAATATTTATAATTTTTTTGAAATTATTTCTTTAATTTTTATAATATTTTTTTTTGAGTCACTTTTTAAAAAAAATTGGTCATACCCATTTGACTGAGCCTTTTTTTGCGATTTTATATGTTGTAAAGGTTTTTTTTATATCAAGGCGTGATTGAGCCAATTACGATTGAACCACCGATTGAACCACTTGTGAAAATAGCTTAGCATGTGTTATTTTTAAATTGAGTCTATGTCCGTTGTACTAGAGGAAAAGGAGATAGAGCCTTGTCAACCAAGAATCTCAACGCTATGTTGCTATTAAAGTCTCACTTAATTTGGATTATCCAATTAAAACTACACTCAAATACTAGTTTATAAACTACTCTAAAAGTAGTATAAAAAAGAATAACTTTTAAATTAATTATAATTGTTAAACATTAAAGAAGGATTAACACTTCCTTAAAAAAAAATAAAGATTTGAATGAAAATCAAATTTAAGAGATAGATTGGTGTAGCTTAGCGCTTTTCAACAAATAGGTCACTGTCAACTTTAGTTGCTTAGACCAACTTTATTATTACATGAAAGGAAATTTAATCACTACTCAGAAGTCAGAAGAAGTGAAAAAAAACTTGATCATTGAACTCTTGGAAATAATGTGAGTAACCAGAAAGACATTAATATAATTAATTTTTTTACTATTAATTCAATTATATAATGAAGAACACGTACTTCTGCCGCTTAAGTTCTTCTCCTTACATCTAAATTATTATTTTTTAAATAACAATATTAACTAATGTATAAATATTTAAAATCACATCTAGGAACCCTAGTAGGTAGTGAACCAGGGGTATAGATATCGGCCGATACGAAATGTATCGGCTGATATCTTCGATTTTTAACATACGTATAAATACGGTCGATACATATTGTATCGGCCGTACAGCCTTCATATCGGCTGATATGTCTGATATATAGCTGAATCATATAGGTCCGATATCGGTCAATATGATTAATATCAGTATTTAAAAAAAAATCAAAATAATGATAGGCCCGGGATGTAAATGTCGGCTAATATTTACACTTTCAATTTTTTTTTTAAAAAAGTTTCTTTTTCAGTTTTTTTTATTTTTGAATTCAGAAAAAATAAAATAATAAAATAATACCGATATTTACAAAAAAAAAACGAAAAAAAGGGAGAGAATCATATCGACTTATAATTCGGCAGGGGCATTTTTTGCACCTCTGGTGTGAACACTCTTGTTGTGAATAATGTGCATTAAAATTGTTAGAAGTAAAGAGATGATACATTGAAAATGGACCTACCATGATTAGGTGAACCAGCGGTGCACTACAACTTCAAATGAGCAGTGGATTCCACGATGGATTTAATACACTCATTGAAATTTAAACTCAGTTGATGAATTAATTACCCATATCTTAAAATCTCACATTTACTACCTGTATTTTACCTCATTTTACCTTTTAATCTGCAGTTACTCTAGGAAGAAAACGGACGGACCATAAAATCTGACTTGATTCTTTCCTTAATTATTATTTATTAAATTGTTCATGTCCAAAAAGGTGTGTACTTCATGTTTATATAGTAAGATATAATCAATTGATTTTCAAGAGTTAGCTAAAATACTAGCCAAATTATTTATCACATTAGCATAGGATAACTTACTTGGTTAAAGTTTTTAGGGTTATACCTATACGTCTCAAGTTCAACTCCTCTGAGCTAACTTAATACATAAATTATTAGTAATTTCGTGTATGATTAAGATTAGTTTCATCTTAAATTTAGAGTAGGAATACCTTACAAGTTACAACAATCCAAAAAATAAATGAGCCAATTTTTACTGTGCATATAATAATGTATAATTATACTTCCCTCTGTCCCAATTTAATTGTCTTATATGGATTTTGAAATTATCTCAAAATAGTTTTCTTATTTATATTGAAGTAGTATAATTTGTGTTGAAAATGGAAGAGATTTTATATAGTGTTAGTCTTATATAGAGAGTTTCTTAAAAAATACAAATGTTTCAAATGAGATAACTAAAATGGGACGGAAGGAGTATGATTATTAAGTGTTACATTTTTCAATGACCCATCTTGTGAGAATATGTGTCATCTACCTTCAATGTTTGTTTTTTAACATTGAGGGCATTTGGACATTTAAAAGGGTAAGAGAATTTAGTTTCCCAGTGATACAGATGTTAGTGGTACATTGTATAAGTGTTGAAATCGTATAATAATTTGCTACCACATACTTGATTTAAACGCTACAAATATTTAATTAAAAATCATTTAAAGTGAATAAAATTAAATGTTAAAAAAATATAGCGTGATTAATTTGCTAAGGTGATTTTGGTGGTCCTATAATAACCGTAGATTATTCTAATTAGTAATTAAGACGATGTGTTTAAAGTCTATAAAAATTTAAGAGTTAATTTTTTTTAAAGTGTATGTGATCTAAGAGGCCTCCGGACACCTTGATTTAAAAAAAAAAAAATATTTTAAAATGATCATAACTTGAGAAATTAAAAATAATTTTATTAATTTCAAGGTGATTCTTTATAGACTCATATTCAACCATAGACCTTTCTTATCAAGGTCCTTTTTCTAAGTCTTACATATTATTTAAAGTTGTAAAAGTTTAAAAATTAAAAAGTAATTTGAAATAATGACATGACTTAACTAATATATACAAACTATTTTTGGTGAAACAAATATTCAACCATCTTAGACATTGCTCACATTAATTTTTTAAGGATCCCACACGTATTAAAATTGTCCATATGAAGTTATTTTTTAATATGAAGATCTTTTAGGTAGAATAGAGCAACAACTCTTTATTTTTGTCTCACAATTTTTTTTAATTGAACTAATTCAAACCTCATCAGCCATGCCTACAAATATTAGTCAAATATAGATAATATCTTTTTATGACCAAAGTGTCCAGTGGTCTCACCATCAATACAGATAATTTTTTTATTGAATATATAATTTTTTCATAAAATATCGGGCATTTACATCTTCTAATATAATTTTGAAGTTACGATATTGCAAATTTATATAATTAGTAATAAAATGGTGAAATATTAAAAAAAAAGAGTAGATAAACGAGGAAAAATTGTAAAATTAATTTCCAATGAATAGTTTAATCATATAAAAAAAAAATTCATATCTCTATGTTACACCTACCATCATCGTCCTCTCTTTTTGTCCGGTGTCAATACAGCCAGAATCAAAAGAGAGACGGCTAAACTATTGGTGTCAAACTGTCACCCTTTGAGCATCTATTTTTAAGCCAACCATATGGCTAAATAATCTTCTGTGCTGGCTTTCCAATCAACTATGGGCCCACTTCACCCACAAGATCGTTCATTAGTATTCATTATTTATTTCAGGTTTTGAAAAAGAGAGTTGCATGTTTTTCGAAAAAAAAACCTGCATGCAAGTCATGCAGTATTAATTATTTATTTGAGATTTTGAAAAAGGGAGTTGCATGCCATTGAAAAACGAAACCTGCATGCATGCATGCATGCACTTCGAAAATGAAGCCTGCATGCATGCATGAATGAATGCAAGCCATTGGAAGATGGTGCAAACATGCATGTATGACCGTTGCAGACTTGCAACCCAAATTCCATTCAACTTCTTGTATTTTCTAAGTCTTTAATATCTTGATTATTACACCAACTCTTATCTCTTAGTAGATAGAATTTACAAAACAATTATTCTCCTTAAGCAACTTTGCTTCTCCTGTGAGACCCTGACCCAGAGAAGCCCAGATGGTCGAGTCCAAGAGGGCCGATCCAAGTGAAACTTGGCATGTAGGTCGAACCGACAACCCAACAGTGGTTGGGTGTGGGAGTTGTGGAAAGTCCCACATCGGAAGTGAGGGACTTTCTGATGGGGTTTATAAGTGGTGTTGCCCCTCAAACACAGTGGACGCATTTTGGGCCTATTCTTAGTGAGCTAGGCCCGATCCAAACCCGTGCGGGCTCTCGTGTATGAGGTCCAAAGCGGACAATTTCCATTGAATTGGGCCCTAAGCCCTATTCACGGCTTGGGTTGTTACATCTCCTTTTATATTAGTCCAGATTTTTCTCAAATCAGGTGAGATAATGGCCACAACAGAACTCAAGTTTCTTATTTCTTTCCTACCACATACTCCTTGATACGACTGTGAGGTGAGTCATGAGGAAAAATATCGGAATTTTTTTTAAATTAATTTTCTTTTGGAAATTACAAAACATAATATCATTTTTATAAAGTCATTTTTTCATTGATATTGCCCTTTGTTTTTTTTAAACCATTTTTCACCTATATCAGCAAAATCTTGCCGAGACGAGATGGGGCCCACAAACGATCTTTTTGTGTATCGGCCAGAGATAAAAAAAAAAAACACAAATATCAGTATAGGCCCGGTCGATATTTCGGCCGATATTTATATTTTAATTTTTTTTAAAAAAGCAGCCTTTTTAAAAAAAAATTAAAAAAAAAACCAGCTAGATTTAAAAAAAAAATGAGGAGAGAGAAATATCTCGGCGGAGATCAAATATCGGCTGAAAATAAGGCTGAGCCGAATTTTCGACCCCTGCTGTACATGTACTGTGGCTTTTGGATGGGCCTGTCTTGGTCCAGGCTGGTTAGTGGGTTGGATCCTGGCCTGGTGATGGCCCTACTAATGGATATTGAAATTTCTTTTGAGCCAGTAATATCTTTAGAATAAAGTTAAAATTTATCAGAGGATTAAGGGATTGATACAGAAATATTGGACATATTCTGGATTATTTTTTGGGGAATTACAAAAAATGAGCTGGGTTGAAATTTTAACATGTTTTGGTTGAAATTCTGGAATTTTGCCAGCTTGGATTTTTTTTTCCCCTTAAATATAGACCTGAAGTGGAATGAATGATTGAATAGACTGTCTCTTGCATGCTGTAAACTTAAATAGGTGGTGGGCCGGGTTCACATTTTGGAGACTTTGGGGAGGTGCCAAGTTAGCCTGTTTGTGTATTAGGCTGAAATTAAGGCCTAGATCTGACTCGTTTTCATTATTATTATTTATTACTATCGAAGGCACTTATCTTATATATTTAGAGTCAATTTTTGCGTTGTACTTTCTCACTCAAGTCATCTATTTTAAATTGAAAGGAAATGTCAAGAATAGTAGAGGCTCAATCCATTTATCTAATCAGCTGAAATGTCAGTTCTACGCCCAACAAACGGCCCAAAAGTAGTTCACACCCGAACCGGGCCACAATCTCTCATCTTTACTCTTCAACAGCAGTTTGAAGTTTTGAAGACAATGGTGTCACAATCCGTGTTGAATATTTTACTATTAATTTTTGAGGTCATAATCAGGGCCGACTCTGAGATCTCCTAAAATCTCAGGGGTTTTAGGAGGAGTGAGATTTCAGGGGTCCTTTGTGACTGGTATATTAAGGAGTTTAAGTGTGTAGAAGTCTTTTCTGTCTGAGGGCCCTAGGCGGCGGCGTACACCGCTGATGCCTAGGGCCGACCCTAGTCATAATATATATAGTCGGGATATTTATGGCGATTTTAGGTGGGCCTCGTGTAATGACCATATCCCAACTAACATCAATATTGTCTGTTTTCAGCGTGACACTCCCTCACAGCTTCTCTTTGAAATGTGCGTCCATACACAACTTCAAAAAGCCTTCATATTAGTTGAAGGAAGAGCGCTACTTAAATTCCAAGGTTAGGAAGGTTGTCCAAGTGATGTAGGATGACCAATGCCATCCTGACGAAATTCTCTTTTTCCACACTACAGTAGAGTTCTCCTCTTGCTTCTACTGACGATCCAATTCAAACACTGGAAGTTGCATCCCTAGTCATAATAACCGTTCGGATTCTGACTACTTAGTACACTGGATTATTACACCTTACAGTATCATGAAAGAAGTAAATTACATTGGGCCCACCATTGTTCTTTTTTTTTTTAAACAGTTAAGAGTAAACTTTCATTAAATAAAATGATTACAATACATGGAGGAAAAAAAAAGGGGTGGTGGCTTATGAGAAATAAGCCCCCTCCCAACAAAAAGGAATAAGAAAACCCAACGAAAACATGAACAAGCCACGCCCCAAAAGGCCCACCATTGTTCTTGAATCAACTAATATAATCATGAGTCATATATTATCCATTTTGAATCAACTGATTATTACACCTGATTATTGGTAACTTGTCTTACATGCATATATATGATTGGATTGAGTTCACTTATTGAGTCAACCAAGCACTCAACTTAATCAGTTCAAAACTTAGTTCACTCAGTTTGAGTTCACTTGATTAGGTTGGATTCACTGATGGGTCAACTAAGAACTTTGCTCAAATTGGAAAATTATAATATGAACTCATGTTTTCCCATTTGTCGTCCTTCACACTGTAATGTCTAACCCATTTCTTTCCCATCTATTATTATTATTTATTATTTTATTATTTTAAGCCATATTGAAAGAAAGTAAGTGAATGAACAAGAGTCGGGCTCCTTCGACGATGCATGCATTGGGCACAAGAGCCAAGAATGGTTAAGAGCATTGGATCATTGCATTATATATGTTACAAACAGCTAATCGAGACGAAGCCTATCTTATGTTGGAAACTGGACCCCACTCTAATTAATCTTTTTCCTGTTGATTAAGTTGGCCCCACAACGGCACGCCATGGCCCCCAAAATTTTTTTGATTCAAGATGGTGGGTCAGGGGAACTATCAGTGGATTTTTGGCTGTTGAATAAGGCTCTATTTTCTTTACTTCGTAACCTTCTCAAGTTAGTATAGTTGGATTGAATGAGCATTTTAAATAAATTATTTTTTCATTTCAATTTAATTGAAAAAACATTTTTTTCTTAGAGAATCGGTGAAAGTGAATTAAGAACTGTTGATGAGTCATCCATTAGGTCATTAGTGGATCAAAGTCCATTTATCTAAGAGTTTATAAAGGACTTGGGTCACTCTACCTAACATGCTAGTTTTTTTAGACTGAAAGCCTAGATTCTAACTAGTGGTATCAGAGTTAGGTTTTAGTTTATCTTATGTGGGCTCAGGAGATCACCCAGGCAAACGAGATGGCCGGCGTCGCTCTCTCCACCAGAGGTCGGCTGGTGCTAACGAGTTCCACATTAGAAATGTAAAGGGAGATCTAAGAGTTTATAAATGACTTGGGTCATTCCACCTAACATGCTAGTTTTTTTTGACTGGAAGCCTAGGTCCTAACAAGTGGTATTAGAGTCAAGTCTTAGTCTATCTTATATGGGCTCAAGAGATCACCCAGGCAAACGAGATGGCCAGCGTCGCTCTCTCCACCAGAGGGTCTCGTTCGAAGGGAGATTGTTGGGGCTGCTGCAAACGAGTCCCACATTAGAAATGTAAAGGGAGATTTATGGGTTTATAAAGGACTTGGGTCACTCCACCTAACATGCTAGTTTTTTTGGACTGGAAGCCCAGGTCCTAACAAGTGATATCAGAGTCAAGTTAGTCTACCTTATGTGGGCTCAGGAGATCCCCCACTGCAAATGAGATGGCCAGCGTCTCTCTCTCCGCCAAAGGGCCTCGTTCGAAAGGGGATTGTTGAACTGCTGCAAACGAGTCCCACATTAAAAATGTAGAGAGAGATCTAGGGGTTTATAAAGGATTTGCGTCACTCCACCTAATATGCTAATCTTTTGGGCTGGAAGCCCAGATCCTAACAATTAAATGGATATGAAGTACATAAAACTTCATCCTTAGTTTGTCATGTGAATCATACAATCTTAAACTTTAAGTTTTAATGGATAGAAGTTATTTATTTTTAAAACCCAAATGAGAATAAAACTTTATACTACTTAATAACTTTACATCACTATGGAGTTTAAGACCTATTTAAAAGAAAGTCTTTAATATCGAATCTCGCTCAAATGTCTATTTAATTTTTTTGTTATCCAATGGTCCAATAGAGTGTTCTACCAAAATGAGTAGGCCCACGAGTCCAGTTCATGCACACTGAAGGCAGACAAGCTATAAAAACCATATTTTAATTAATAAAACTATTGTAGTGTTCACCCCACCACTGCAAGGTTCACAATGCAATGTAGAAAAGCAGTCCTAGAGCATGCATCCGATGCATCATAGTATCATACAATTCCAAGTTGACATTTGAGAAAGTGGCATTAATTTTTTTATCAATAATAGTTTTCTAATGTGATCATATATATATATATATATATATATATATATATATATATATAATATTAAATTTTATATTTTGAATATCTTTTTACTCTATCTATATATAAAGAGACAATACATTTGTTCATCAAATGAATCTTGAACGTTCACTCATTGGGTAAGTAATTATTTTTGTATTGACAATAAAAAACAAAATTCGTCCAAAAAATTGCTAAAAGGTAAAAAAAAAATCTAAATTAAGATTTTGTGAGTTGAAAAGATTTGATTCAACTTTATTATATTATTATAAAAAAATAGAGAAAATTAGTGTAAAAATTGACATAAAAATAGAAAAGAAATTTATGATTAAATTTAGTGCCTTTGAAGGATACATTTGAGATTATTTTATATTAGTATCTGAAAATAAAAAAATTCTATTTTAAAAAAAATTGTGAATTAAAGAAAATGATTTTATATAAAAATTCTATATCATGCTACGAGCTAATATACAACCTATTTATAATAAACATACCTGAAAGTCCCTCTTTATGTGATAATGTGACAAACAAAAGTTTGTGATGTCAATGGGCTTGTTTCGAATTGGATTTGATGTAAGCCCATTCATTAACTGGGCTTGTTCCATCTTGGCCATAATGTTTATAATTGGGCAACAAGTATACTCCGTGAATTTAGTAAATGGGCTTAACTTTGTGTCCGGGTTGGGGCTCACTAGGAAACATATGAGACGCCTTTGCAAGAGTGAGTCAGTTAATCAGGTTTAGGTCCAACGGATGGACCTAAAGCTCTATCATAACTCTATCATAAAAATACAAAAAGCCCCAGTGGGCCTTCCCTAAGCATTGACCAGGGCCTGCTTAAAGATTTGACAACCTGCTTACTACTTTTAAATTGGGTGATTCCGATTGTTATAGACTTGTGCATCTATTTGTCAACTTATTTCTAGTAACAACGTTTGAGGCTTGGATTGCTTATGATTTTGAATCTAAACACTTGACTAAGATCAACTTAAACATCTTTTAGTTTTGGTTGGATGGTTTTATGCAAATGCGGCATTGTTTAACTTGTTAGGATAATATACTTTATAATTTGAAAAATCTTAGGTGTTGGAGAGGACAAGTCACTCCCTCTCTTTGTTATAATTTTTTTCTTCATTCACATCACATTAAATGACAAAACACTTGAAAAGTTATTTCGAAAAATGTGACTATCACTCGATATAAATAATAAAGACAATTATCATTAGTTAAAAAAAAAAAAAAAGAATATAGATTTTTCCTACTATACCTGAATTTATTGGATGATATCTCTATATATAAAACCTTTTAATCTTTGTTATTGTAAATACAAAGATAATCCTTAAAATTGCTGCAGCAATCTTTCTCAATCTTTTCCAATCTCTTTCTTTTGTATTTTGCAGTAGCAAATCAAACTAAACAAGTGATTGTTAAGTAGAAGCATGGATGGAAATCAGAGAGAGGATCACAAGGATCATTGAAAATCTACAAGAGAATCTTTTCCATTATGGTATTTTGCTGTAAAATTCCAGTTTCACTCTAAACAAATCAAGAGAGTCGATGGAGATCATACAGAATATCACCAACTTTATAGAAATTCTACAAAGATTCTCTCATGCATCACATATTCACATGCACTTTACATATACCGCTCTCTATATTTATATATATCGACAATATTTTAAATATTTACCCATACTCATCAAATTTCACTTCTACTGCATTTGTTGATATTTCAAAGTCGTGACAATGCTTTCCTGCAATCAAAACATTATTCTTCTTTAACAAACATATATAATATAATATAGTAAAAGGATCGTGAAACCTAGCAGGGAATCTTTGCTGGTCTTGAAAAACCCATTTGCAGCAACTTGATTGTGGGTTATCTTTTTTTTTTTTTTCTTTTTCTAAAAGAGATAAGGACACTTTTTAAAAAGATGATAATAAAACAGAGGTTGAGCAGTTGTCTTAATTTAATATTATCAAGTTCTCATCAGCAACTAGATGTTTTTCCAATTGCTATCATTGAGATTCAGTCCGTAATGGTTGAAATTAGGTACATAATAAATTAAAAGAAGGATAGTGATCTGCGCTTCATAGTGCACCACTCTTTGAAAGAAAAAACTATTTACATTCTCATTTTAAAGAGGAAAGAGAGAAAGAAAGAAAGTAATGACAAAATGATATTTTCCTTTAAAAAATAGTGTAAAATGGTGAAAACTCATTATCCTTAAAAGAATTTAAAAGTTACAAGTAAAAAAGTAAAATTTTATTCAAAATTTGATTTCTCCCCTTTGTCAGAAGCAGCGGTAAAACCGTAAAAGAAAGTGATTTCAGGTGCATTATAAGAGTCTTACATTGCTTGTGAGCAAAGTTGGAAGCCGCCATATAAGCAGAGCATGAGTGCATATAATTGAAATTCCTCTCTTTACCTCACTCTGAGTTTCATATGTGCATTTAGAGATTTAAATAATTGAAATTCCTCTCTGTATTATTGAAACAGTGACTCATTTTAGTGTAGCTCAAATGCTAATCTCTCATTTCAGGAAGTGGAAGATGTCACATTCGAAATCCTATGGCCTCACTTATACTCTAATGGCAGTGAATATCACCAATGAGAGTTTTACATTGAGTTTCTCGTGATTTTTCACACGTAAATTAAAAAAATAATTCTAATTTATAACGAATAACCGAGGAATAAACTACCTTTCGTGGTTCCCATGCTCCCATGTACAGTGGATGTCACTGCAGATATAAACAATCTTAAGTGGTTGTTTGTATTTGAAAACTTTACATTTTTAAAGTTTAGATAATTTGTTTTAAAAAACTAAGAATATTTTATGCACATGTGATAAACAATAGATTAGAGGCAAGTATACATTTTATAAGATTTTGTAGGCATCTTCAGATTTATTCAATTTTGTAGGCATCTTCAGATTTATTCATTATAAAGAAATGCATCAGTTTGTGTTTAGCAACTATAAATCTTCAAAGACTAGAGTTTTCATTTTTCAAAAACTTAAAAAATCTTATTACATGTTTGACAAACAATTGATTAGAAGTAAATAATATAAAAAAAATTAAGATATTTTGAATTATATAAATGTTTTGACTAAGTGAATATCCACCTCTTCAAATCTGATATCCGTTAAAAAACTCTTTAAAATCTTTTTCTCTGTACTAATTACTGATCTCTTTGTTCTCTAATGACTACTAAACTTTAAGATTTTAATATAAATACATTTTATCATAATCTCATAAATTTAAAATTTCTAATATGAAAATCTATCGATCATGAAATGCATCTAAGACTCTAAAGGCATACAATTCCCATGATTGGATTCTCTAAACGAAGGAATGTATTGTTCACAGCCACCGTCACAATTATTCGGTCAAAGGTGAGAGATTTAGCCGTGTGAACTAAGTGCATTGATGAAAGCACCGGTGGAGGTGGTGGTGGGTTAACATCCATGCTATATCATTATCGTGCCATTTTCATTTTCATATTATTCAATATTGATTGGAGAAGAAAAAGAGAAGAGTATTTTGTATAGATAACATGGGTATTCTCACACTATATTTAAGATGAAACTAATCACATAAACCTTCAATATTCGATGTATTACGGTCATCATCGTACATTCAGCCTAAGGAAGATCTTCAAGTATAAAATAATTTAAGAATAGACCTCACAATAGGTCGGGTTAGTTGAAGTCTTAACCGGTTTTGAATTATGAAACTTTGATTTATCACTTATTTATTAAATAGATTAATCGATTTGTATCTGTTTCGAGCTCAGTTAGAATTGAATCGAATTTAGAATTACTACTTATTTAACCTAAATATATAGATATTTAACTTATTTTTAAAAATTAATAAATTTTAAATAATAAAATATCTATAAATCTTAAATAAATATATAAATGTTCAATTATTAAAATTTCATATATGAAAAATATTTAAAAATTAAAATATCTATATGAGCATAAAAATTCATGATTAATAATTTTGATATATAAACAATATTCCAATAGTGAACTCATATACTTAAATTAGTTTTGGTTCAATTTGAATTAAGATTAGACTTTATCAGATCTATTCAAAGCGTCTATAAATCTCATGTTTAAACATTGTCACAAATCGTGAAATTAATGGTGATTGGTAATATCGAAATATTTTCAAATTTTCAGATTTTTACTTAGAAAAATGGAAAATCTCACTGAAAAATATAATATTTTAAAATAATAAAATATAGTAAATGGAAAATATTATAAAATAAAGTATTAATAAGGAATTTACGAAGAATTTATCTGGATATTACTATTTATTACTTTTTTAACATAATTTATCAAGAATTTTATCAAGAATGTATTGAAAATTTACGATAGTGCCAACAAATCTTGAGATATTATTGGTGACCAGTATTTTGCCGAGAGATATTTGTGAGTAAAGGCAAGAAACAGGGAAAGGGGGAAGGAATGAGAGTTCCCTCTTCGGTGCATGATACAAACGTTGGACTCTTTCCTATCCCATAACCAAACAGTAGCCATGTATCACTATAAGAAGGCAGAGGCCTTCCTCTCTCAGATACGTTGAATCCGGTACGTGTCAAACCGGAGAATTTTCAGAAAGCCATGTATCACTATAAGAACGCAGAGGCCTTCTCTCTCAGATACGTTGAATCCGGTACGTGTCAAACCAGAGAATTTTCAGAAAGGAAACTGAGTACTTCTCAAATGGATCTAGAGAAGGTGAATGTACGTGGGCTACTTTCAACCCAACTTTTTGTAGGGATTTTATCTGGAATTTTCCTCTGAATTTGCATTAACACGTTTCCTTCTCTCAGCTTCCTACTTCCTCTGCTTTTGCTCTGATGCCCCATCATCAAGCACATCTTTTTTGATTGGCTTTCATGCTTGTTTAAATGGAGTTTGAAAGGGTTTTGCTGTGGAGCTGAAAGCCCATCAAGGCATCAACTACCTATTTATACTCTTTGTTTTGTTGACTGTCATCAAGCGCCGCTCTCATCTTCAAGTTTCATGTCTCTAGCAATGGAGCATGCTGCTCATGGTCAGTCAATTCTCTCTTTTGGCTTTAGTTTTTAGTAGGTTTTCTCTGTATTACTTCAAATGCATGTTAGATTTGATTCTATGGTTTGATGGATTAAAACTTGTCCAAAAGTTGAGTAAGAACACCCAATATGTATGGGTTTTACTTTTTAGCTATGATTGATACCGATATTTAATGGGTTTAAGTCATTCTTAATACGTTGGTCTTCTAGTTGGTTATCTGTTTGTATTTGGAATATCTTTGTAAGAATCTTGCCTCGATTTTACCCGGCCCAATTTATGTCTCCACCCAACATCTTTCTTATTTTGTATGAAAACTATATATAGTAAGAGAAGGTGAGAGTACTGTGGCTTGGCTTGGCATTGTAGCCCCTCTCGGAGAGAGTGATGGTGAGAAATTGGGTTTGGGAAAACTTGTAAATTTGTATTTCTCCTTTGATATCAGTAGATCTTTTTTTATTGCTGCATGTGGACATAGGCTTCGGCGGAATCACAGTAAATTATTTTCTTTTCCATGTGGATGTTGATTTTGTGTTTTGGCCGAACCATTCCTCTGTTTGATTATATTGGGATTTGGCGCAACATATCTGAGAGGCGAAGAAAAAATGAATGTTCAAAATTATAAAATTTTATTTCATTTGTTTAAATAGCTTTCTAATAGAAACTTGTTCAAAATAAGAATATCAGTTCAAAAACGATATGGGTCTATAAATAAAGATGTTCGCAACAAAATTTTAAAACTATACACAGTTCTCTCTCTCTCTCTCTCTCTCTCTCTCTCTCTCTCTCTCTCTCTCTCTCTCATTTGTAGGCTTATTCGGGAGTAGCTTTCTCCTCAATTTCAGTTAGATAATGCTCGATTTGATAACATGGTTGTCATCAATGATTTTGCAGGAGTAGGGGATGCAGAATCATCTACATTGACGGGGCAGATTATGATGATTGTCATCTTCCTCATAAAAAGAAGCCTAGATTTCAAAACGATTCATCTGTTGAGAAGTCCAACGGTCTGGATCTCATAAGCCATCTCCCTGACGAATGCTTCTTAGAGATATTTAGCTTCCTGCCATCTTACAAAGACCGTTGCTCTTGCGCTGCTGTCTCAAAGAAATGGCTCTTGCTTCAGGCCAACATGAGAATCTCTGAATTCAAATCCACCATCTCTACTCTACAGACACAACAGAGTAAGACCTCAAGATGCTTAGAAGGCAAAAAAGCCAATGACACCAGGCTAGCTGCAATAGCTGTAGGGATCTCTCTTCATGGAGGGCTAACCGAGCTTTGCATTAGGAGCAGCTTCCCTTCCCAAGGAATCACCGATTTTGGGCTCAAAATTATAGCACAAGCATGCCCGGGTCTAAAATCACTTAGTCTGTGGAATTGTGTCAAGGTCGGGAATAAGGGACTAGAATCAATTGCCCATGCCTGCAACTGGCTTGAGAAGCTCGATGTGCTCAATTCGCCGTTGATTGGAGATGAAGCTCTCATTTCCATTTCCAAAAACTGCCCCAACCTCTTGAAATTGAGTCTAGCTTCATGCCCGCGTATAAGTAATCAATCTCTCTCTGCTTTCTCTCAATATTCGTCCAAGCTTGAATCTGTCTCATTGATCCGATGCCGGAATCTCAGCGCTGAGGGGATTGTATCGATTATATTGAGATTGCCCAAGTTGGAGAAACTCAAGCTCACTTGTGTAAGTGTGGGAGATGGCGTCCTCAAAGCAATAGGAAAGCATGGAAGGTGTCTCAGAAGTTTTTGTCTAGAAAACATTTCAAATGTTACTGCAATGGGTTTTTGCTCAATTGGGAGATTGGAGAAGGTGGAGTGTCTTTCACTGAGATCCTGCACTGGTCTGGATGACACAAGTTTCAAGGCAATCGGATCTGGGTTCATCGATTGAAAGCAATCTCGATTCGAAACTGTGCGGCATTATCCAATAAGGGTTTAAAAGAACTGACAGAATCAGCCAAATTGCTTGAGAGTATCAAACTAGTTGAATGTAACAATGTGACATCCCAAGGGTTGAGGGAAGTCCTTACCAATTGTGGCCAAAGACTCAAGGCAATGTCTCTAGTGAGGTGTGCAGGGCTAAAAGAAGAAGAAATAGAAGCAGAAGACCATTCCAGTTCTAGAAGAAGATCTCTTCTCCCCAAATGCCCATTCCTAGAGTCCCTCACACTGAACAATTGTGGTGGAATTGGGGATTCTTTCTTGTCTTGGGTAGGAAGTGCATGTTCCCAAGTTAAGCACATTGAGCTTGTAGGGCTAAGTTCAATCACAGATAGAGGAGTTCTCACGCTCCTAAAGGAACTCCATACAAAAAGCAAGAACTTGGTCAGTGTGGATCTAAGTGGGTGTGTTCTCTTGACAGATTGGACTGTTCTGGGCATTACAAGTGCATTTAGAGAGAAGCTTAGGACACTCAGACTTGAAGGATGTGAAAGGGTAGGTGACAGAAGTTTGGAGATGATTGGTGAGCTTTGTCCTAGCTTGATGGATCTGGATCTTTCAAGGTGTGGGGTCAGTGACGGTGGGGTCCTTAGCTTGGCAAAATCAAGGCACCAGTGCTTAGAAATTCTTTCCCTAGCTGGTTGTATGGGGATCACAGACAAAAGCTTGCATTGTATTGAGATGATGTGTGGAAATCTAGCAGGTTTGAATCTCAAGCAATGTCCTAGACTAAGCAAGAGTGCTGTTGACTCTGTTCGGGAGACTCTCTGGTGGTGTGATCTACTGTATTGAGTCCTGCAAATATATAATTAATTTTTTCATAGTTCTTTCAGTTGGTGTTCTTACAGTTTTCGTTGTCTTATCAATTTTACTATTTTTAATTATGGTAAGGTATGTCCACCGTGAGACAAATCTCTACAGATACAGAAAGTCACCCACAATCAAAGTAAGTTAAAGGAGTTAAATCCGTAACTTCTACTCTAATTTTAAAAGTTTAAATCAACTGAGTTATCTATATGGATAATGACTGCGTGCCTTAAGTGAAAACAATAGAATGTGCAATGCTACATGTCCGACTATTTGCAATTGAGTGGGAACTCAAAAGGATCTAAACAGAATTATTTAAAAATTTTAAGGAACAAAAATAGAGCATCTTCTTGTAAATACTCTTTTTTGAGTCTTCCTATTCAACCTATCTAATTTGGAAGGATATTTTTTTTTTAATGAAGGTGTCTAGACGTCTCATCAGACTAATCAATTGGGCACGTGTAAACCTCTCAATCCACGGACACTAGATAAGTTAAATGAGGAATCACTTTTTGAATTGAGTTTGAATCGAACATAAGACCCCTACTTCTTAAGACGAATTCTTAGCTGCCAGGAATTGGGCAACTAGCAAAGAAAGTTCGGCAACTTATGGTGCAGATGGGACCAAACTTTGGTCACCAAACGTGTTTGCTGTCAGTCTGTCTTCAATTGCAGCTACGTCTTCTTCTTCAGGGGCTTGTAGATGTCAAATTCCAGGTAAAACTTGTAAGCTTCCGGAGTCAGGACGGCTGTGGGAGAAATGGGTCTTTTTCCTTTTAGCAGTTTGTCTAGTGAATTACATTTTTTACCCCCTGCAATGGTGGATTTTTATTAGAAAAATCTGAAAAAAAATTGATTACATGGATGAGGATCCACTGAGGTGATCGACCAATGCATCTAATGAACACAATTTCAATCATCTGGCCCAATCAATATCGATTTTCCTTTGATTACAATGATCAGGTTCAATGTCCAAAGTCCAAACGGCTTTTGCTTTGTACTGATATGCACTTGTACGGTTTGATTTGGGTCAAAGACAATAGCTGTTATAATGGTGGAAAATTCATGTCTGCTATGAGAGTCCCACAAATTCAAGAATTGATTAGAGATTTAATCAAATAAAGTAATTTGGCAATTCTTGTTTAGAAAAATAATTTTCTCTGCCCTCTTCTCTCAAAATAGAATTCAATTTACTTGACTCAGACTGATTTTTTTTTTTATAATAAAAGTCCTATAACAATAACATCATGTGCATGTCATTTTTCTTATCATTCCTATTATAACCATTATTGGAAGTATTCAAATCCAACTATGTTTCTTTTTGAGGGTTGAAGTTTCATCTTTGATCTGGAGGTCACTTTCGAGAAGCATTTGGATATTTTACGTTAAAAAAATCATGTTGCATTTTCTTTAAAAAAAAGCATTAATTGGGATACTATTATTTTTATTTTTAGAACATCATATGTTTAAAATATAAAAATGCCCTTTTCTTTAATTTAAATGACATTTATTGAAAAGACAAAATTGCATTGATTCCCATGTAAAAATAAGAGTATTTTTAGTATTTTAGAAATATATTTGGATAACATGGGTATCCCCACCCCATGTGTATCAGGTAAATTCGAGTGAAGTCGAATTCAAGATCTGTATTCTAATCCTAAAACTTTAGACTAACTGAGTTATACGTATCAGTTAATAGATATATATTTTTATTTATGATAGTTATGCAAAAAACTTTAGACCAACTGAGTTATACGTAGTGGTTAATAGATATATATTTAATTATGACGGCACAGCAACAACTGCAATTTAATATGCTTTTTTGCCTGATGTATAGCAAGAGAACCTTCTTCTCTTCACAATGAAAGTGC